>OX424555.1:56525976-57817185 GCA_949152475.1 Terebella lapidaria | reverse complement strand
GTTCCTGTTGTTTTACTAAATATCAGATACACATACATGTGGTACATCTTGAGCCAGGATATAGCAATTTCCAGCTGAAAAATCGCATACTATAACATGAAAATTATGCGTGAATTATTCAATATAACTCGTTGTATTAAATGCACACCTTGGGAATGTTTGACGCAGCCACACCTAAATCTTCTCCATTGAAAAGGATGTGCATTGTACCATCTGTTGCCCGCTTCACACCAATTCGGTCATTTTCCTGGAAAGATTTAACACACCAACTTCCATGAATACACGAGACTGAAGGATGTCTGAACTTGAGTCATTGATAATGAGTTATATGTACTTATAATATGACTTGATCAAAGTACATATAACATGTCAGAATCTTTCAGGGCCTAATTAATTAGCATATAGATTGAACATGTAGTAACAAATCTCAAGTATATAATATACTTGCAACTGCATATTGTGACAATGACTGGCAAATATACAAAAGTTTTTGTGTTGAAAGGTGTTGTTGTTGATGTTAATTTGTCACTGCTACATCACAGACATATCAGTCACCTCATTTCCTGCTGTTGCCTGTAGATACATATAATTTAGACACAGAGAAGACGCCAAGTGTCACATAGTTGAAAAAATGTACGGCACCTGTCCCTTTTACACTGACAAAGGTTTTATTGTAGGCCTAGCACTAAGGAATTCTTGGTATGTGTGCCCATGTGTGGCAGTGTGCATTATACCCAAATATGTATAAGAGACATTATCTCTACAATGCCTTCATTGCCTTGTAGACACGTTGCTTCTTTTCTTTCTTTATTTATTTTTTTTCATATAACTGCATATTATAGAACAAATTTACACAAACATAATTTATCTGTATGCAGTGTTATTTTGTCTGTTTTATTCAGGTCTACCCTCTCCAAAGACAGTAAACAAATATAGGCCAATATAAATGTATATCTGTTCCGATATCTACTGATATTTATTTTTGCATAATAATATTTAATATAAGCCTAGATATGCCCAACACATCACAGGATAAGTTCTTCTTGATAACATATCTCAACCACTCCCACGCAAGTCAGTTTTAATGTCATAGTACATCAGCACGTGTTTTTGTTTACGATTGCGCCCGACGACCTGATATTACTCATGTCTGGTCTCAACTTGCTTTCCTAACCAAATAGCAAGTTATACAGAATGAATGGGAGTGACGCATCCGTGTAATAAACGATCCACGGTAAATAGGTCATGATCCTCCGCGTTGATGAGGCTAAGAGCATCCACATCACTTTTAAGTATTCATACGCGGCCATTTGTTTCAAAGTTTTCTATAAGAGACGGATGCAATTTCACCTAAATTATATCAATACATCTTGAAAGTAAGAAACACGAAAAACTCAAATTGATGCACGCGAATAAGATAAATCGTCAGCAACCAGCTTTCGAAACTTTACCACGGGGACTACTTTTCAAGGCCCTGGGACATCTCATCGCATCAGATAACAATACGCGCAGTGATGCGATACGTGACATCAAATTTCCCATCAAAGAGAATTATTTCATCCGATCGAAGCTGTAAAACATGTTCCAGGACACATATTGAGAATAAACTAATTCTTCAACTGCATGACATCAACTGGTTCAACGAAGATTTGCTACATACCGCGAACTATATCGTGAGGCGCACGGACACTATAAAGCTGGCGTGACATGTAAATACGGAAGTATTCCAGACCCGAGCAAGACGGAGGAGAACACTTGAAAACTTTGCTGCGTTTTACGACGGATTAGCGGAGTGGATTAGCTTGCGATTTGTGCCAAAATACAACGAACACACTACACAATGTCCGACCAGAAAATCAGCCCCGCGCTTGGTGACGATATCGCCAAGTTTGACGCGAAGAAATTGAAACGCGCAGATACCGAAGAAAAAAATCCGCTGCCATCCAAAGATGATTTGGAGCAAGTCAAACAACACGAGGGCATGATGCAGGGCATTGCTCAGTTCGACAAAACCGGGTTGCACCACACGGAAACTGCCGAGAAAAATCCTCTCCCCGATCGCAACAGCTTGGTTCAGGAGAAACAACATGAGGGCGTCGTGAAAGGCATCGAGGGTTTTGACAAGACCGGGATGCGCCATGCCGAGACGGCAGAGAAAAACCCTCTTCCGGATAGAAACAGTCTGATCCAGGAGAAGCAACATGAAGGCTTCGTCAAAGGTATTGAAGGCTTCGACAAGACAGGACTGCATCACGCCGAGACAGCAGAGAAGAATCCACTCCCAGATCCAGGTGTCATCAACCAAGAGAAAACCCTTCATAACATCGAACATTTTGACAAGGCGAAGTTGCGACATGCAGACACAGAAGAGAAAAACCCGCTGCCTGACAAAGATACGATCGCGGAGGAGAAGCGGCTCAGTGGAATATCATAAGAACTTTGTAGTGCCACATCCTTCTGGACCAATTCTACGCCACTGCATCACAAAATGCATCGTTCTGAGCCAGTGTAAGAAACGTTCATATCCTGTTCAGGCATTGTTTATAGCTATTATATATAACATGCCATTGATGTAGAACAAGTTCTTCTTTGCAGCCAAAGACGCTTTTCTATATTGTGTATCATTCCCTGCGTCGGGATTAAATTGCATTTTATAGTGGTTCTTAATATTGCTTAATTCCACTTGAGTGATGAAATATATTCGCTGTGAAAATGTACATATAGTTCATGCTATATCTTTTCTATTTTCTGCCAAATTATATATTTTTGCTATGTTGTGTATATGCAAACTAATGGAATGAAACTGGACTGTAGAATAGTATGCTTTTTATAGGAATAAAGAAAATGTGAAGAATTTCTCATGCAAACTTCTTCCTACACGATGCTATTCAACAGGTGATGTGCAGTTGAGTTGTCAGTATTTACTATTATACAAGTGAAATTGAAACGGCAATTTCATGTGCTGATAAACGAAGTGATTCATTTCAAGCTGATGGACATGTATTAAGCAAAACACATGGAAGTAAAGAAATATGCTGTCTAGGGATGCTTTCAAGACTCCTGCGAAATAAATTTATTAGGAATGTATTCTAACAGGACGTGAGACTTCTGTTAAAAGAGTTTTCTCAGAGAAGGTGAAATCTCCATCTAACGAAGACCATATAGTCACAAAACAGGAGCAGTGTTAGTCTCAGTATATGTTATACACTGCCAGTGTATTACACCACGACTGGTTCAATTCAGGCGAATGAAGATGAATGGTACAATATACAAGTGTCAATACTGGCAGCCATGAGAGAGTTGTTTACTTTAAACTCCATATATAGCTGTTCAGTTCAGTGAATCCTTGAGTGATTCTGAAATACTAGTAGTAAATAAACCAGGAAGTTGGACACTTGATAGTTGAAAGTGAGGTAATAGTGATGTGTAAATAACTGTCAGACAATGAATTTACATGCGTTAGACACAGATTATGAGGCAATCAGAGGCATTATGACAAGGCTTCTGTGAATACATTATGACAAGTGTAAAACAAAACATTAGAATGTAGAGTTGATCATAAAAAAACTTGTGATATTTATGAATTATAAATAAGGAATTTTTCTAAATTGTTTCGATGCTATAGAGGCAATATTCTAGAGATTGCATTTCAAGCATAAATGTCCAGGAACACAGTGTCAGTGATGCCAACATATGGCTGCCATGAGCCACTAGTAAACTTTGGGAATAATCCTAACCACATACACATGGCCAGGATTAAGATCAAGCCTGGACATTTCTGCCTGATTATAAATCACAAAGTGGCAAGCTTGTGAAAATATAGAACCCCTTGATTAAGATCACCCACCCCTTCTTTCTTTATCTCTTTGGTGCTAACTGTGACTGTAGTCGCTGTACCACATGTGATCAGAATAATCTCCTCCCACACAGCAGGGACTGGGTACTCCCCCTCCCCCCCCTCCCCCCCCCTCCCTGGTTTCTTTCTATATGTTTGCTAAGCTTGTGAAGGCAGTCCATGGCATCTGCTCCTGTCAGCCTGCTGGGTAATTCCTCTGATGGATACCAGATGTCTAAATCCTCCAGGTGCATTTCCTTCTCAGTTGTAAGCTTGATAGTGAAATTCCTATAATGTACATGACATAAGAAGATTGAATTAACGGGCCTAATACTGAGCCTGGTGTTGGTAATCTGGGCTTAAAGTACTAGGAACATGAAAATATGATGTAAGCTCAGATTAAAGCACCATGTGAGCTGATCAGAACGCCTTTTACATCATGTGAATATCTCAATTCCTTCAAAAGTTACAGTGCTTCAAAGTTCAAATTGCCCACTATACAATTTGGGAAATCATATAGCTCATTAATATGCAAATTTGTATGCATGACGTCACAGGGGGAACATTTTTTAATTAGCTGGTTTTACTGCGTAATTAAAGTCTTTAGAAATTGCAATTATTCAATAAAGTTTATTCCACATGCTCTCCATGATTGATAGTCAATGAATTTCACATCCAGATAGTTGCCAAGGTCACCAGTATTGATATAAAGCCCCTAGCAACCAGGTTGCTATGGCCCAAATCCACAGTCCTATCGATAAACAAACAAAACCAAAGGTGAAAATGGATTGACTCTACATGCCTTATTAATATACAATAACCAAAATCTGTCAAAACCCCTGTTTCTGGTAGTTAGGGCCCATAGCAACCAGTGGTTGCTAGAGACTCCAGCAGGTTAATAGTCACCATGGCAACAACAAAATTTTGAACAACACTGATTATTGACCATTCCTATCAATGTGTAAAGTTTAGGATTGCAATAATTCTGATCAGAACAATATATTAAGACCCAAACTTGCCTAATTAAAAATATTCCCCCTTCTACGTCACGAATACCTCATTTGCATAGTAATTAGCTTCTCCAAAAATCCAGAAGTGTTCAATCCAGCATATGTTGAATCCTGCCAAAATGTGACATTCAAATCGCCATAACTTTCTAACCAATAGAGATATTGGGATGCGGTAAAATCAAAAGTTCTAAAATAACTTTTATTTTTATACTATGCATACTTACCTCTGACTCTGGGGTCGTGTAATTGGCGAGCCCTCATTCGCCAACCACACATGAAATATGGGTGAAAAAGCTAAACGAAAGTTAGCCGGTCCGTTTAGACCCTGCGTTAGTAATGGTAGTTACCTGAGCAGTTCACCCTCCGTGTGGTAGCATAATCGTGCCGGTCCACTGCCTCCCAGTTCACTTTTGTTGAGTTGCAACACTTGATCACTGAAGGTTATCTTCTGAAAAGACAAGAAGATAATCAGCGGGGAGGAGGGTGGGACCATCCAACGTCAGAGGTAAGTATGCATAGTATAAAAATAAAAGTTATTTTAGAACTTTTGATTTGTTATGCTAAGCGATACTTACCTCTGACTCTGGGGAATGGCCTGCCGGTGGTGGGCCCCTCAGAGAGAAAGTACGCCTTGCACAAGATCATCCCCTGAAAGTAGAAGGATGAGAACTATGCATAATACCAGTGACTATAATTACTGTATAAAGGATAAGGAACCCGCTCCTTTCCTATAGTAATTATAATACTAATTAACCACAGAGTAGCTCGGAAGTTAATAGTATACTGAGAGATACTTTGTAATCCAGAAGAATCTGAGATTACATACCTGTCGTCGAGTCCCTTGTGAGGCGATGAGCCGTAGCTAGGTGTTGAGACGGCGCTCCCCCCCCGGACTCTTGGCAGAAGAAGCAGTGGGTTGCACGATGACTTGTGCTGCGACGATGGGTCCCAGATGATAGAGGTCATCCGCGAGGAGCGATACATCGCGCAGGTAAAATGAAGAAAACGTAGAGTGAGATCTCCAAGTGGCTGCCTTCATGAGATCCTGAAGTGACATGTTGTGTGCAAACGACCAGGAAGTGGAGATGGCGCGAACCTCGTGAGCCGTACGACCGTAGAGCTGATGTAGGTCCCGACGATCCTTACTGTAAGCACGTGTAACAACAGCCTTGATCCAAAGCGAGATCGTGTTCTTGGAGACCTGTCCTCTCGATGCCGAAAACGGGAGAAAGAGGTGAGATTCCCTTGGTCGTGAAGGCTTAGTCCTCTTCAGATACAACCGTAACGCACGCACCGGACACAGGGACAGATCCCCACAGTCAGTCGCCAACTGAGATAAGGCAGGGACAGAGAACGTTCGCATCCCAGCCGCCAGGGCAGAAGGAGTTTCGGTCTTGGCAAGAAACCCCAGATGGTACTGGAGGGTAACAGAAGACCAATCTTCCGGGTGTAAGACCTCCGCAGACAGTCCCTGAAGCTCACTGACCCGCTTCGCGGAAGCAAGGGCCAACAGGAACACAGTCTTGTGCGTGAGAAAACGAAGCTCCGCTTCCTCGAGAGGCTCATATGGAGATTCATTGAGGCTACAAAGGACCAATGACAAGTCCCATTTTGGTGCGCGGGAGACCGGAGGCAAATCCTGGGCGAAGGACTTGAACAGGGCCGAAATCTCCCGTGATGTAGAAATGTCCAAACCGTGAGAAGCTAGCACATTAGACAATGCCGCACGGTATCCCTTGACAGTAGTAAGCGCCCTCTTGCGCTTGTCTCTCAACCAGACAAAGAAGTCCGCTACCGTAGGGAGAGGGGGACGGCGTGGATCAACTTGCCGTCGACCACACCAAGAAGAGAAGACTCTCCACTTGGCTTGATATAATCGCTCTGAGGATGACCGAACTGTTCTGGACATCCGCTTGGCAGCGTTCTTCGAAAAGCCAGCCTTTCTGAATGAACGCCTGATAATCTCCACGCGTGAAGATGGAGAACGCCCAGATGCTCGTGAAACTGACGTCCCTGACGAAGCAGGCTGGGGATCGGTGGTAACAACCGTGGAAGATCCGTCAGAAGCTCCAGGAGTTCCGGAAACCAAGGCTTGGCTGGCCAGCAGGGAGCCACCAAGATGATCTGGGCCGAGCTTAACCGAATCCTCTGTAGAACCACGGGAATCAGTGAGAACGGAGGAAAAGCGTACGCCCATAGGATGGACCAGTCCTGAGCGAGGGCGTCGACTGCCCAGGCATGAGGGTCCGGGAACGGGGACACATAGAGAGGTAGACGATTGTTCTGGAACGTGGCGAACAGGTCCAAGTGAGGCTGACCCCAAAGACGCCACAGGTGACTGCAAACCTGGGGGTTCAGAGACCAGTTCGTGGAAACCGGACCCTTCCTCGAAAGGGCGTCGGCGATGGTGTTCATGGAGCCCGGGATGTGTCGGGCCAGAAGACTGACATCCTGGGATTCCGCCCACTCCAAGATTCTTCGAGTCAAGGCGCTTAGCTCCCTTGATCGTGTCCCCCCCTGATTCTTGATATAGCCGACGACCGTCGTGTTGTCGGTCATGGCCAGTACCGTGGACCCGGCAACCGTCTGATGAAAATGGCGCAGGCCCAACCAGACAGCCCTGAGCTCCAGCCAATTGATGTGATGCCGGAGATCGGCTGCCGACCAGAGACCAGAGACTTGACTTTCGCCGAGGTGAGCACCCCAACCGAGGCGAGACGCGTCGGAGAACAGGAGAAAGTCGGGCTCCAACTCGTGAATCGGATGACCCCGTAGCAGGTTGACTGGATCGGACCACCAGAGGAGATCTGGCTGGAGAGCGGAAACCACCGGAACCAGAGTTGACAAGTCCTGCTCGGAAGACCAGTGGTCCTTCAAGTGGAACTGGATCGCCCGCATGCGCAACCGTGCACCAGGGACGATCTTCTCTAGCGACACCATGTGACCTAGGAGCCTCAGGAACACCACCGCCGCGACGGGAACCCCGATGGAGAAAGACCGTAGAACGCCGTTCAAACGTTGAATACGATCTGCCGTCGGACGTGTCAGGAAGGACTGCGTGTCGATGTCCATCCCGAGGTAGGTGACACGCTGGGAAGGAGCCAAGTCTGACTTCTTGAAATTTATGATGAGACCGACTCGCTGACAAAGCCGAACGATCTGGTCCGTGTGTGCGGCCACCGTCTGCTGGTCCGTGGCCGTAATCAGCCAATCGTCCAGATACCTCGTGAGACGAATCCCCCTGCGGTGCGCCCACGCCGATACCGGCTGAAACACCCTGGTGAACAGGAACGGGGCGGTGGAGAGGCCGAAACACAGAGCACGGAACTGGTAGATCACGTTGCCCCACTGGAAACGAAGGTAGGGCCGTGATGAGGGATGAATCGGGATGTGAAAGTAGGCATCTTTCAGATCTATGGAGGTCATCCAGTCCCCGCTGCGCAGAGACAGTAGAACCGTCCGTGGGCACTCCATGGAAAACTTCTCCTTGGAGACAAACTTGTTCAGGGGACTGAGGTCGATTATCGGTCGCCAGCCGCCCGTGAGCTTGGGGACGACAAACAGACGACTGTAGAAGCCGGGAGAGTTCTGGGTCACCTTCTCCGTGGCTTCCTTGAGGAGCATCTCGGACACGAGGGCGTCCAGGACCGCAAACTTCTCCGACCCCGGGGCGTAGGATGCGAACGCTATCGGTAGAGGGGAGAGAGGAGGCGCCTGACTGAAGGGAATCCGGTACCCGTGACGCAGTATGGTAGTTACTAGACAGTCCTCGAATTCCGTATCCCAGACTGGCCAAAAGGCCTGAAGACGAGCTCCCACGGGGGATACATCCGAATCGTGGTTCCGTGGGAGCGTCTGGGACACATCAGGAGCGGGGCTGAGGCTTGGCAGAAGACGAGGATCCACTGCCGCCGCGACCTCCACGTGAAGAGTTAGTCGACTTCTTGTTCTTGTCAAACTTGGAGCCTTTAGAAAACTGAGACGACTGAGACTGCTGTTTCGACTCCGTGGCCTTGACCTTCGGGATCTTGAACGACGAGGAAGAGGATGCCGCAGGCTTCTTCTCCTGGCGTTCCACCAATTTAACTAAGTTAAATTTGCTGAGAAGGTCCGCTTCCTGGGCAACCGCCTGGCCTGCCTTGGCCAGGACATCCGGGTCAAAGAGGCGAGGACCAAAGACCGAGGATGTGCGTAACTTGGACTTGAAGGCGTCCGACAGCTTGGAGGTAGATCTCTTGAGAAAGGCGTCCCGTCGCCTGAGAACAACGTTGGCCCACTCCACGTGCGACTCCTTCGTAATCTGTCCCACACACTTGTTAACGGAGGAAAGAGTCCTCTTGATGCGCAGCAACTCTGACACCGGTACTTGAACAGTGGCATCCGTGTCCAAATCGGCGTCCGCTGGAACCGAACCGGGGGCCAGACGGTCGACCTGCACGCTGAGGAGGCCCGAGAGCCAGTCGAGGGTGTTGGCAACCAGTTGTACCCGACGCGGGTAAGACTCCCAGGTCTTGAGATCTGAGTCCGAAAGTGTAGCGGTAACACTCGAGGACTTGAGCCCAGGGGCGATGACTGACAGGTCGTCATTCACCGCCGCTGCCTCCAGAGTGCTACCGCAATCCGTAGACTGGTAGTGCTTTAATTGTCCTTGGAAGCACGAGGCGAACTTGCCAGCTCGTAGGGGCTGTCCATTGACTGGGACGATCTTCTCTTCCACTAGAGTCCGTACTGACAAGATACCCTCGGACCACGGGAAGCGCACGTCCGGCTCCGGCTGCTGACGGGCGTGGAGCACACGCTCACCCACCGACGTATAAGAAGTCCCCTTGGCTACAGGTAGCTCAATCTCGTCAGGGAAGGCCTCCTGAACCCAAACGCGGACCTGGGCAAAGGTGTCGTCGTCAGACTTGGAGGAGGAAGGCTTGGAGGTACCGGCCGTAGCTGAGGAGTCGGCAGACCTAGCCGGGCTAGCCACCCGCGGCTTCTTGACTGGAGGTTCATCCGAGATCTGGTCTGCCGGGGGGGGAGGCAACGAGACTGGAGGCTCCAAAACAGCAACAGAGGACGACTCGGCCGCGTGTTGCTCACCTTCAGACCTAGGGGCGTGGTCTGAAGCGGGACGCTTGGGCTCCCTCACACGGTCGTAGTCCGAGCGTGAACTTTTCTCTCCACGGCTACCGTGAGAATCCCTGGAGGAGTAGTCCCTGCGGTCCGCACGCTCCCGACGGTAGTAGTAGTCCCTATCGTCACGAGAACGGCCGGAACGGTAGTAACGATCCAACTCTTCATGGTAAGCACGGTCAAAGTCATATTCACGACGATGATCATAAACCCAATCACGGAACCGATCCGCGCGGCTGGAGGACGGACGATCCCAATCGCCGGAACGGTGTTGATCCACAGGCCGAGCTGGACGGTGGCGGCGGTCAGGCGAGGACGGGCGGCCCATCGCTGGAAGAACACTACCCGCCGTGGCTGTTGACCCGCGGTGCGAATCTCCACTGGAGGAAGACGACCGGCTGTCCGCGCGTCGACTGACGGACGGTGGAAGATCGCGGGGCAGAACACTGGGCTGAGAAACCCCCGGGCTGGCCACCGGTGGCTGCTGATCACGGTCACGGTCGGGTAAGCACCCGCGCGGCACCGCTGCGGCTGGAGAAGAGGTACCCTGGGCTGAAGAGGCGTCACGGTGCTGAACACGGCCCGGGCTACCAGCGAGAGACTTGTCCACCACAAGCACATCAACAGGGCCGTCGGAGAGCTGGACGGTGGAGTAGTCGGGGGGGCCACACTTGGCACGACCGACGGGGCCCCTGCCTTCACCTGACTGTTCCTCCGAGACCGACTCGCCGGTCTCGGCAGCCTGGGAACGGGAATCCACCGTGGCCGAGTCAACTGGCTCCGAGAAGATCGGGTCCAACGAAGGCAAACCCCAGGAACACGAAGGCTGGTCAGCTGGACTGTGGCTCGGGGGGTTGCCGCCGACGAACGGGTCACCAGAGAGAAGCGGCGTCGGAACTTCATCCACCGTGGGGGTGGCCGGTGTCGCAACTCCTTTCCCAACCAGGGACGACAACATCGCCGACATGGACGCAATGGAAGTCTGCAAATTCCCAACCGTCTGTTCGAGGGAATCAAGACGAGAGGAGGAAGAGGAATCCAGAGATCGTCGATCAGCAGAACGCGACCTCTTCTTCTCCCTGTCGATCCTACGCTGATCTATCCTGTCGAATCTGTCATCGGGCCAAGATTCGCAGATCTGACAGCGCTGAGACGCACAGCAAACAAACGGTCTGCAAGACGGACAGCGATCGTGAGGATCGAGATCGAGAGGAACCAAGAAGTGTCCACACTTGGTACATCTCCTGACAGAAGACGATTCCATCGTAGAAACAGCTAAGTTCCAAAATCCAAACTTCAAAGGGGCAATCGCGAGCGACGCAAAGTTGTTGTTGACAGGAGCTCGCCAAAAACAAAAGTGAACTGGGAGGCAGTGGACCGGCACGATTATGCTACCACACGGAGGGTGAACTGCTCAGGTAACTACCATTACTAACGCAGGGTCTAAACGGACCGGCTAACTTTCGTTTAGCTTTTTCACCCATATTTCATGTGTGGTTGGCGAATGAGGGCTCGCCAATTACACGACCCCAGAGTCAGAGGTAAGTATCGCTTAGCATAACAACAACATTTTAGTCAGCAAAACTAGATCTCTCATCTGATTTCAATTCATATTTTCATGTTCCTAGTACTTTAAGTTAAACTTTTAGCTACATGTGTCTCATGAGCAGTTACAAACAAAAATGATTATCAAAGTTCAAGAATGTGAAAGTTAGATTTGCGTTATACATTGGTATTTTTCTCCATCGGTAAACTAAGGCCATGTTATGTTTAAGAGTTTAGCGTCTGCCATATTTCAAAAAAGTATCGGGCAGCAAGGAATTTTAAGATGCACACAAAATTTAAACAACCGATGATTATATATGCGTGTGTAGCACATATCTCATAAATTCCTGTATTTATCAAGTGGAAAACTGTTTCATGATCGCTAGAACAGAGGAGAAAACCCTGCACGGTATATCAAAAAGAAAATATTGTTGTGTCGCCCATCAGTTATTCGACATCAAACGTGATGGAAATCTGAAGAAAAATATTTGGAAATATTGATGAAATTAGGAAGAATACCTACTAGTAAATACTGACCTGGCTATAAAAATGTTCCCATATACCAGTGCATTTATAGATCGAACCTGTGCTATCTCTCTACAGATGATATTTTATCAATCTTATTATCAGTCTTTTTGCAGTGTACATGTACATGAACTTAGCTCTTCCCTTTGAAATTCTTCCCGGCATAAACTTCAAATTTCCTGGATACTAAAACCCTTTTGAACTATCAGCTGAACCCACCTCCAACCGCTCAAGACATGTGGCATAGTTCTCCTTGACTGGTACCCCGTTTTTGTGGACAGCCGAACCCGTGACAATCCATGTCGTTTTAGACTTTAAGTCCGTGGCAATTTTTGGGATGGCACTGGGCAGGGTTGAGTCTGATATGGCCATACTTGTCAGGCCGATCTGGAGTGACCCAGACCACTGAGTAGAAATCTGCTCAACACGAATCTGTAACAGATATGATTTTCGCAAATTATTCGCAATTCATGTTAAAATGGGTGGATTAGATATCCAGATCATAAACGAATGTGAAACAAAAGTTACACTACTGAATCTGAGGTAAATAGAGGAATGGAAGATATTGATATCAAAGGAACAGATCTGATTTTACTTCAAAGAGTTCTTCGGCTCGTAGAGGGTCGGCACTGAAGACAAGCCCGTGGTCGAAGCCACGTACTCGGCACGCCGTGCTGCAGTTGTTCTTGAATGCTATGTTCTTGCCGCAGCACTGACTGAATCGGTGGGTCATTTCTGCACAGGAGTGGGGAGAAAATATGTATCTTGAAACAGTCACATATAAACATGAATTTGTAGTATGGTAGGTGCCACCCAATATTGCTATCCATACTCCTTTCATAGTTGAATGTAATAAATGACTATCTTTACAATAAATGTCTATTAAATGTTATGTCAGTGAGGTAAGTTTTCACCTGCTGTGAGTGGAGAACTGATGGATGGTTCCAGCTCTGTGGTGGTGACTATGTGGTTGTCTACAGGTCGCACTCCGGAGCCCGAGGTGATTGTCACCTGTGCACATTGTCCATACAAGTCTATCACAGCGTAAACTCCTGGCAATGAGCAAGTTAGAGAATACTGTGCTGCAAAGTTGGTACCAGTATGAAATGCACATGAACTGATTTGTTTTGGCTTTCAATCAAATCTGGTTTATTCTGTCCCTGATCAAATAGAAAGTAAACGTAATCTTCAGCATAATGCACTGAATATTCATCATTTCCAGTTGTGAATCATGAAGTGTTATGACGAATAACACCAACCTTTTGGTATGTCAGTGCAGGCCACACCCATATCTATGCCATCCTCATAGAAGTGAAGTGTTCCATCAGAACATCGCATCATTCCTATCCGAGAATTTGCTGAAAGTGTGTCTAAGTCTAGTAGGTAACCGTTTCTTATGGTTGAGCCGTCTTGCATTATCGCTGAACCACTGTTGGGAAAAAGTTTGGTAATTGTTCCAAACGACAAGTTTGCTACAATGAAGACATCGGCATTAAAAATACAAAGAAAAATTTCAACTAAACTACCTAAAATTTATTAAAACAAACCTCAACATCCAAGTTTCATAGTCTATGTCGGTCATCGTATTTGGGAACTCAAGTTCTTCTGGCACTATCAACGTCACACCTGCAGTGAAGGCATCGACATGGATGTCTAGCAATACACACTGAAAACTTGCTTGCAAAACTCATATATTGTCAGAAACAAAAGCTGTAAGATAGATGGACGAACCTGCTTCGATTGAGCCGGACCACCGATCAACCATTTTGTCGATGGAGACCTCAAACAATTCATTGTCTTTGAGCGACCTATTGCTGAAGACGATGGCGTCGTTGAACTCTTCCCGCGCCCGAGGTCGACAGGCCGACTTGCCGTTGTTGGTGATGATTGCATTACGACCGTGGAGATGGTGGAATCGAAGCTCATCGCCGGAGAGTGAACTCATGCTCGCTTCAATCATTGGCAGCTCTGCACAAGTGAAAGTGATGTAAATACATGAGTATAGTTCATTTCTAATCATCTAAACTCAATAAATGGCTGACAGTTCAAAACACAGAAGAATATGCAAGATTTCAAGTGAACAGAAGAAATAATTGATGACTCACACAATACAGTGAACTTAAATATACAATATACATAGTGCAATTCCAGCCACCTAAGTTATATACGCACCTGACTGGTCTATTATTGTGGCCTGGGCAGCTTGTCCGTACAGATCAATCACTCCGTAGACATTGGCAGGGACATTACTGGCAGCCGCGCCTTGGTTTACACCATTGACGTAGAAATGCAGAGTTCCGTCACCCTTGCGCCTCACTCCCACCCGGTCCAACACCTTGTCAGGGGGAAAATAGAACACCATAGCTGAAACGTCGATGGACATAATATCTTCCTCTAAATTGAGTGAAAACTACATCTTCTATTATTTGCTTACCCGGTAATTCTATAACTAAACTTCCTTTAATGCTACAGATCACACACAAAGCCAACCTTGAGTCTGTCCAGATTCTGTCCGTACTCGTCGATGATGTTCGTGCCGTTGTGCATGACACCATTCCCAGTCATCATCCAGGTGCCAGAGCGGATGTTTGTCATCGTTGACGGAAAGTCAAGGTCTGCGGGACTGTGCGTCGTCACGCCAATCTCAATCGAGCCCGCCCACTTGTCGACCAATTTGTCTAGGCACACCTCGAACATCTCATTGGCCATCAGGTAGCGGCTCGTGAGGACGACACCATTGTTGAAATCATCAACGGCACTGGGAGATGGAAATGTGACAATCACTGAAATATTCTACATGTTATTCCCAGAATGCAGAAAGCTAAGTAACAAGTTTTCTTGTTCAAACAATATTTGACTGTCAACAAATCAATTATTATTAAAAGTAACACTATTTTTTTACTGAACATCACATTTTAATGTTACATCAACAGCAATATGGTGAATATGTATCTAGATTTATGTACTCCAACAATTCTGAGGTTAATACTGGCACCTCGGGACATACTTGGGACGGTGAGCTGAGCGCTGGTTGTTGATGACTGCTGCATGCATCCCACAGCGGGGGTGAAACAGCAGACGCTCGTGGTCGCCGAGCGATGTTTCATCTGAAAAAGACACAAATTTCACAAAAACTGTTATTTAACAATATATCAAAAGTAACTAGGAATATTCTTGTGATGGCCATCCAAACACAAATCCTGTGATTTCTGAGGTACCAGTGTCACCCACCCTCGGCATCAAGCGCCTGCATGCGACGGATGTAGTTATTAGTTCGGTTGTTGACGGATGTGTTATCCCCGTGGTAAGTTGGCTGGGTGGTCACCTCCTGTTGGTCAAGGATGGTCACCTTGACCGCCATCCCGTACAGGTCAACCACTCCCCACACCTGCTGGGGGGTCCTAGTAGCCGCTACACCTTGGTCAATGCCATTTATGTAGTAGTGCAGTGCGCCACCTGTTTTTCGCATTAGGCCGATCCGGTCGTTTTCCTGAAAAGAAGTTGACGTGTTATTTTCGTGTGCATGTAATTGTGGATGACACAATGAGAATTTGTATTAAATTTTGTATACTTACATTGAGCTCATCCAGGTTGAATTCACCATATTCTCTCCTTGTTCCTTTCCCGTTTGTCAAAATTCCACAGCCGCTCATCATTATAGTACCTGACGAGGGAACGAACAGGATAGAAATGTGCTTTTGTGTGAAGCTAAAGTCACAAATTTGCATTCACAATCATATTAGTCATTGATTTTATGAATTGATAAAAGTTCCGTTCAACATATTTTCAGGTGCTCTTTATATCTCTCACAGTATTTTCTGCTACGGTATAATTTGAATTTGTGACCATCGTGAACTACTGATCTTAGCTTTATACTGCAGACAATGAAATATGTTTTAAAATCTACACAACATTTGGCACAATCAATTCAGTGCTATACAGTCTGAGTGAAGATACATGTTTATGAAATCTGTATATCTCTGAGTCTAAAACAATTCCAAAAAAAAGTTGAAACAAAGACACTAGTGGATATCCAAAAGTATTTATTCTGGTGAGTACTGAGAGTGACACCTATTGTGTGAAAACACAAACAGTCAGCTACACCGTGTACATGAAAACTAATCACTGATATTAATTTGTTTCGTTATACTCATGACACTGGAGACAAATAAAACGTCAAACACAGTATACAATGTAATGGGAAGTTCACACACACGCTATGGTGCTGCAGTATTAGGTGCAGTTTTTAACACAACACCAGAAATCTCATGGAGTTTGTCTTATACGTATGGGACAAGCAACAATGCATATATGCAAACAACCGAGAAAAGGTTTTGTTAGTGGCATATATATTGCATATTTATACTACATAGTATTATTTAGAGGAACATATCACTAACAAGGACACCAGGTGCACAAATTTTTTCAACATTTGGCAAGTATAGGATAAGTTTCATGTTCAACAACAATGCATTCAAACTGAAAGTGAATTCTACTAAAATTGATGCCTTATATGTCACATAACATGCCACTGTATGGTAGGTTGGCATCAATTTTATTCTTTAGGATGTACATGGGCCAAAGCATGTTTTAACTATGATAACTTGAAGTAATCACACGACAGTATCTAGCACCTTATTGATCAAGAGCGAAATTTCAGATAATGATAGAAAGTATCTTATGAAGGATCCCTTAAACTCCTACATATTGATGAATGCTATGCCACATAATATGTTTGGGCATTACTTAATATTATTTTTTCTTCTATTATGTCAGTCTAAAAAAATGTTAATCAAACGTCATATAATTGTGTGCTGCTATCTCCAAAGCTTTCGTCTTTAAATATCATTCCCATCGGTATTCACCTTTTCACTCATCATAATAAAAATTTCTCACTACAAGTGACATGCATCACAATACTAAGTGGGCTGGTACTAGTAGAAAATGGTATATATTCTTGCTCACAGACAGGCAGGAAGGTGTGACAAACATTAACAGTCGGCAAATCTAAATGGGTGGCTTACATGTATGAAGACAAGAGGGATTATGTATGTGAACAGACAACAGCATTCAATTTAAATGATAAAAAAAATACTCACATGAATTGCTCAAATCCCGCGTCTTACCTGACCTCATGTTCGTCATAGTCGCGGGGAATTCCAAAGAGGAGGGGTTGTGAGTTGTGACCCCCACCTCAATGGAGCCCGACCATTTGTCAACCAAATGATCCAGGCGAATCTAAAGTGGATATGTCATCAAGCAGAGGTTCAATTTCACCAATTCACAAAATGCTTTGAGAAACTCTTCACAGTATTTATAACCTCAAGAACAAATATATTATTTAGCGATCACATTATCATGGAGATGAACTGTTGAAACCAAACTTGTAAAATTGACCTGATTTCTGTATCCAACCTGTGAATCAGAAATTTATATACTCACTTCAAACATTTCATCATCTTTGATTGGTCGGTTCGTCATTACGACACCGTTATTGAACTCGTCCATGGGCTTGCGGCGTTCTGCCGTTAGGCGCATGTTTGTGAGCTTGACAAGGTTTCCGCATTTTTCATGGAAGCAGAGCCGCTCAGAAGACTGTGCAACTGTGGCTGCTGCACTGGCCTCGGCAATAGCTTCATTCGTCATCTCATTACACATTGCTGAAAAAAATATGTACACATTTGCAGTTAGTGATTAATCAATGCAAATGAAGGTACGGATCATGTTAAAACATATACCAAATCATAATGATTCTCTCAGATTATGTGTTGTAGGTAACTATCAGTATTTACCGAGCATGATAAATCACTGGGATGGTTTTAGATAACTGTATATTAACCGAAGTGTCACCGAACAAACCTTGTTCCCGACCCATGTCCTCAACAATGGTGATCTGTGCACACTTTCCGTACAAGTCGACGAGCACATGCACCTCTTCTGGAATGTCCGATGCTGCCAGACCTTGATCAGTGCCATTCACATAAAAATGCAACGCGCCTGCAGACGTTCTCATGACTCCCACTTTGTCACCTTCAGCCAGCTGGTCCAAGTCTGAGCCATACTCTTCAATGACAGTGTGACCGTCTTTCATTATTGACGTGCCGGACATGCTCCATGTACCTTCTCTGAAGCCTGTTGCACTGGTGGGGAACTCCAGACTGCTTGGATCGCATGATGTCACACCAATTTCAATAGAGCCACTCCATGATGTGAGCTGTCAATAATATATGTTAGCTGTTAAGAGATATACATAGCATGTTCAGTCTAAACACCCAAGTTTTATTTAGTTAGGCAGCTAGCCAGCTAATTTGCCTTTTGCAAACTGGCTGGCAAAGCCTAGAATCGTTTTGATGATGATTTTTGCCCAAACAACTTGTTCAGTTTCATAGATTATGAGAAATGTAAAACGGGTGTTTGAAGTTGAATTTGATTAGGAGCGCTACTAAAACAGAGATTTTTGTGAACGAGTATTCTAATTGGGAATAAATTTTGGAAAATGACCTACTGGCATCATAAACCTCAATACATCTCTGGCAAAATCAGAGCTCGCAAAGTATTCAGAACGAATGAAAGTTGTGTATTGCACCTGGTGTAGTGTATTGTAAGAAACAAGTCTACAAGATACTGTCAAATCTCTTAAACTTGGGACAAAGGGACAATCTAGCAGCACTAGAAGATAATACAACTACAACTGATTCTCTAAGACTTAATGACTGAAAATGGACTAAAGGACTAATATGAGATGGACCACTGTGACTGACTGATCACCTTCTTGTCAATTTTGACTTCAAACAAATGGTTGGTTGGCAATGTCTGCGCAGTTATGACCACGCCGTTGTTGAATTCTTGCGTTGGGTGATTTCTTTGAGCGGTTTTACCACCGTTACTCAAAGTGCACAGCGATCCCGTCCTACTGTGGAAATACATGGCCATATTGATAGTATTCAGTCGTTATTTTGGCCCCATATCACCAAAATGTGCGAGTAGTTTTGACAGCAAATTTCACTCGCCACCGACAGATGGCGCTCACGTTCACGGTTGAAAATCGTTTGCACTGCCTACCTGTGGCGGAACATTTGAAACTTATGGGACTGGCCTGGGTCTTCAAGTAGGCTACTTTAACTTCAGGGGATGGATAATGGACTATATATTATACTAATTACTACAGCATATTCCTGATTTTGATTTCTTATAAATTAAAATACATAAATATTTTAACCGAGCACACTTGTTGTTTTTTTTGTTTTTTTTACACAGTCAATAGAATGTCATAGGAATGTAATTGGAATGTCTGTAAGATGTTTACAGTTTGTAAGTAGTTCAACTCACTATGCAGATTTCACTACTGGAAAATATGATTTATAATGTGGCGAAATTGCCCATACATCAGAACAGGTGTTTTGGTCGCAACTGGACAACATAATTTGGCTCCTTCATTGTGGCCGGGCAACGTCTATCTTTTATTGATCGGCTACATTGTTTCCCATATATGACGTATGGGGCCTCGGCACGTTGCAAATGATTGCACACTGTGTGGGGATGGAAGTTCCAGGCAGAGCACAATGCTGTGCCCTTTCGTCCGGCCCTGGTGCCAACCACTCCTGCTTTTATTGCTCAGAGCAGGGCCATTTCTGGTTCCAGTATCCGGACCTGTTGGAGCAGTTATGGGATAGGGGCTGTTAGGGTAACATGCCCGAGCCACGATTGAACTTCCAACATTTCCCCTGCCAAACGCGCCCCCTGGAACTGAGCATTGACAACGCCATGAGAGAAACTGACTACGGACGCCGTGGAGACTCACATTGCATCCAGGTACTGTCCCTCAGTGCCTTTCAGGAATGACAAGGAGGATTCGGCCGCAGAGCCGCGCCAGACTGTCGATCTCTTCGGGGTTCCATGACGTCCATCAATCTGTGCGCACGTCCGGTAGGCATGTTGGTCCCTCCATCTGATTTTGTCAGAAGTCACCCTCGTGGCTGCAGGCATTTACAGGCAGCATCCAACCCTCCACAACATTGAGTTGCGCGACCCCAGCATTTATCAACTCTTCAGAGAGGGTAACGACTTTATCCCTATCAAGGGTCTGATCGATCTTCCAGTTACACTTAAGGTGGATAGCAACACCTGAAAATTTTCATAATCTTCCTTAATTTATGCTGCTATAATCATCTTTGTATATGTAACGTTCGACGCCCTCGACGCACAGGGCGCACGTGGCGGGCGTCATAATTACTAGAACTACAACAAGGTAACAGCCCATCTGGACCAGTCCGGCCGTCATACATCACATCATAACACAACATCATCCCCCTCATCATCAACATCAACAACATCATCATCGTATACAACATGCATAATACATAGTTATGGTAATGTAGCCGTGTGCGGAGCCTGATATGCCATGGGAGCGGCACCACAGAACTCGAGCACGTGGGCATGTTGCTGGCCGGCCTCGCCGACGGCACTGCCGCAGGGATAGAACCCTGGACAGCCAGACGGTCTGCCAGAGCATGTGTCACACCATCCCAGAGCGAGAGACCGGTGGTCACAGGGACGAGCAACGAATCATCACGGTCCTCCTCCTGGGCCCCCTATTGGAAGTCGTCCCTGAGGCCTTACGGGCCCCTTAGCCGAGAAGGGACAAGGAACTCATGGCTGAGCTCACCTGTCGTCCTCTCGCCTTGCTTGCTCAGACAACTCCCAACACACACAGCGGCTCGGGAGTATTTATAACCCCCAAAGCACGAGAGACGACGGATGACGTATAGCCATTGTTAAAATATAGTGGATCGATAAAAGACAATACGTCACTAAGTGACGCACGTGCTTCGAACACGAAACGGCCAGAAACAAGAGTAGTGTTTACAAAGAATCTCCTGCCGTGATCTTCGGGCAAAATCGCCACACATTATGTTAAAAATAAAAGATAAAAATGATATGTCACCATGCTGTGTTTTCCTGTTATAAGAGTTACGACGAAGTATGTATTAGTAGGTAGATACACGTGAAAACGCGTTATTTTCTTCCTTCTGTGTTGCTCACAAAGTGATCGTAAAAGGAGTTTTTGCAGAGAAAAATAATCCACACACGAATTAACTGGCAGTTATTTCATTGGTCAAGAGTTATTATTGGTTTTGAGTACAAAAAATATATATGTAGATGGATTTCAATAAATAAACAGCCTTTTAATAACTATACGCTTCTAAGTTGCAAAAATACTTGGATTTGACTCGGAAAAATTTCACTAAATTGCACAAACATCGTCACATTGCGAGAAATTGACCTATAAAGTCAGCAATTTTAACATCGTGAACTGAAGGGAATATCTTCAGGGTAATATAGAAGGAAAAAAATAGCCCAAGGGCTAAGATAGGTTACCGGACAATATAATTATAATAGCTCTTTTGTCCCATGGCCTTGAAAATACGGTCACGGTCAGATTCAAAGTCACGAGAGTATTCAGCATACAGTACATGATTTCCTATACGTTCACAATCGATTACTAAGCTGTAAATTCAGCAATAAGAGAGATATTAGGCATTATGTCCTGTGACCTTGAAAATGAAACCAAAAGTAAAATGAAAGGTCATCAGAATATTCAGCATATATCATTTGCTGTAGGTCTACTACAGAATCCTGAGTTGTAAATTTGATATCAAACAAGATATTAGCCAAGTTGTCCTGTGAGACCTTGAAAATGAGGTTAAACGTCAAATTCAAGGTCACGACAATATTCAGCATATATCATTTCCTATCTGTCCACAATTGATTCCTAATCTGTAAAGTCGATAGTAAACGAGATATTAGCCATTTTGTTCTTTTACCTTGAAAATGAGGTCAAAAGTCAAATTCAAGGTCATCACAATATTCGGACTATATCATTTCCTATTATGTCCACAATTGATTCAGAAGCTGTAAATTCGATAATGAGCGAGATATTAGCCATTTTGTGCCTCACCTTGAAAATGAGGTCAAAGGTCAAATTCAAGATCATCCAAATATTCGGCATACATCATTTCCTATACGTCCACAATTTAGTCCCAAGCTGTTAAGTGGATAATGAGCGAGATATTAGCCGTTTTGTTCTTTGACTTTGAGAATGAAGTCAGAGATCAAGTTTAAGGTCATCAGAATATTCTGACTATATCATTTCCTATATGTGCACAATTGATTTCTAAGCTGTAAAGTCGATAATAAGCGAGACATTAGCCATTTTGTGCTCTGACCTTGAAAATGAGGTCAAAGGTCAAATTCACGGTCATGACAATAATCAGCATTTATCATTTCCTATGTGTCCGCAATTGATTCCTAGTCTCTAATCTCAATATTAAGTGAGATATTAGGCATAATGTGTCCCATTATAAAGGATAGGAGAATTTAACATGAGAAAGTCCCATTTGGGACCCGTCGAGAAAATGAAAATGTCCGCTACACGCAGACCGGCGATTCAGGGGCAACGAAACTTATACACATCACAGAGGTATGTGAGCGCAATCTTTTGAGATTAAAATCTCAAAACTGTCTGAACAGTTTTTGAGAAAATGGCTGCCAAAAAATTGGCCGTTTTCGGCGAAAATGGCCACCATTTTGAAAAAAAATGCGAAAATCGAAAAACAAAAAAATATCCCCCTTTTGAAATATTTTTAGGTAATTTTGTGCAACATTTCAAAAAGATCCGATCATAAACTTTAAGGATAAAAATGTGGACGGATGACGCCGACGACGCCGATGACGACGCCGACGACGACGGACGACGGATGCAATGCCATGCCAATAGGTTATCGGACCATAGGTCCGGTAACGTAAAAAACATAGGTCACCATATCGGTTTTCAATGTGGACAATGTGGCAGTGGACTAGATTTTCAAAATATGCTGATATTCAATGAACTGATCGACACAGATATCAAAAATTAAAATAAATGATATATTATCATTCCAGTCATCATGGTCATGAAATAATTTTGTGATCATTGGATGTAACTGATAAAGATAAAAATACCTACATAGAGGAGGCCCCAATTAATAATTTGGTAATTAATAATTTGGTAATTAATAAATCGTAATACCGGGGTAAGAAATGCAATCAATCACAAGACAAAATGGGTAACTGTAATGGGAAACACCTTTTCGAACATACATCTACAAAAGTCTGAAAATTAGTTGAATTGCCAATAACGTTGCCCATAAGCTGAGATATCGAGTTCATTAGATATTGATAGAATGCGGATGATTCACATCGTAGGTGTGTTTAAAGTTATAATTTTCTCAATATATGCAATCGATAACAAGACAAAAATGGTCCTACCTGTTCATTCCAGCTCCGACTGGCCTGTGCTATGGTCATGTCATCTGAAGGTTGTGGAGTTGTGGAGGTGCATGTGCCCACAACTTTGGTGCATTCCTTCCAATGGTCAATTTTTTCCGGAATATGGTGTTTTTGTTCATATGTTTTTGTCCGGAATATGGGACTTGCATTGGGAGGGGCTTTGGTCAAGTCCGAACCCAGTGGAATCCCTTTTCTCATAATGAGCCCCAAAGATGCTCCTGTTGTACTACATCATGGGCTTTTGCTGCATTTTGCATACTCGTGATGTACATGTATTACAAGTTGTTTCCCAATGACGTGATGTGCAGTACTGCCTGCGGCCCCGGGGACAAACCCGCCACCTTGCTTAACCATTTGGAATCTCAAATTCTGAAAGCATGGCTGAGTGATGAGCAACTGCTCATGCTCCACAAGCTGCTTTGGCAGTATACAGATGTGTTTATGGGTACGGGTGGTGCAGTCAGCAAGACAGACGTTTCCAAGCACCACATTGATTTTTTCATGAGTGTCACTCAAACAGTGGACTTCCAGCATCTACTCAAAGCAACCATCATGCACCAAGAGGTCATTGACCGGAAGGTGGCATGCAGACGTTACTCGAGCTAGACATCCTTGAACACGGTGAGAGTCTTTAGGCGAGTCCAGTGTTTATGGTGGAGATGCATTGACTATCGGGAGAGATGCATTGACTATCGGAAGATAAACAATGCCACTCGAAATGACTCAAATCCCCTCCCACACATCAAGGAACTTTTGATGCCCTGGTCGGATTGCACTATTCCTATGCCTTCGACCTCCAGGTATTGGCAGGTCCAGATGGAAGAGAGTGATAAGGTGGAAACCGTCTTTGTCACCAAAAACGATAATACCAGTTAAGGCTAATGCCGTTTGGGGTCTGCAACATGCCCATGATGTTTGAGTGCTTGATGGAGATGGTGTCTCTGAAGAAGGTACATAGTGTACATGAAGATGGTATCTCTGGAAGGATACCTCTGGGAAAGTGCATAGTGTACATCGATGATGTAGACGTGTATGGTCGCTACTTTGAAGAGACCCTGACCAACCTCCAGATGGTGCTATGTTGCATCCGCGAAGCACAGCTCAAACTGAAGCCATCCAAGTGTGAACTCTTCACTAAAGAGATTCTGTACTTGGGCCTCATTGTAACAGGCCTCAGACCGGACTCCGCAAACCTGAGAAACATTCGAAGGTTACCCTAGTCAAGCAATGTGGCAGATGTGAGGTCTTTTTGAGCTTTGTGAGCTATAAGGTCACGAAAATTGTCCGTCCTTTGACTGTACTCAAAGACCTGTCACGCTGTAAGAATCTGATTTGTGTGGGGATTTGCATTTGGTGATCAATGAGGACTCCTCATCATATTTTGAGCTGGACCTTCCAGGGACACCGCAAGTCAGCATGACTAAAACATTTGTGGCGCCTGACCAACCATGGGTCCACCCCATGGCGAGGATGCGGCGATACCAATATAACCATCCTACATTCAATCTGGGAATTGCAGCATGGCCAGAGTGGTTCCTCCAGGAAGAACTATCTTCGTGGGAGTCTACCCAGTATAACTCCGACTCTAGATGCGCAGCTGAAGGAATTGTTTGATCTAAACGGTTACTCTATCATGCAGCTGGTTGTGGAGCAATGGGCAGATGCCGCCCTGGCACTGGTTATAACTGCCCTTGAGGCTAGGAAGAAGCCTTAACACGTGGACTGTTTGACCTACACTGGGAAAACGCAATCCTCAGTCTTCAGGTGGGAGCCACTGTTTCTAGGCGATCGCGTCTTGCACCGGCACTTTGAGCGAGCACACAGTAAGCCTGCTGTCTGGCGGCTACTGCTACCTGCTGCACTGTGGACGGAAATGCCCCATCAGCTCCACCGCCTTGAGATGACGGGTCATCTGGACATCCAGAACAATATTGCTCGGTTGCAACAATGCTTTTCTTGACCGGATTGCAATCTGAACGTGGCATGGTTGTATACAGTGCTCCCAGTCCCAAGCTTGAGAAGGATTTCTGGCTCCGGGCCTCCACGCTTAACCGTGGTTAAAGGGGCATGCCATTCAACCAGATCACTCTGGACATACTGGACAACCAACGGTTTACACCGCATCGATATTGGTACACCTTGGTGATTTGGAACCACTTCACAGATTCCTTTTTACTGCGATGTCAAACCACAGACAAGGTGACCAGGCTGATGATAGGTAGGTGGGTGGTGTATCATGGCACAACCAAGCAGTTACACTCGAGTCAGGGAACACAGTTTCAAAGTGCTCTGTTCCATGGTCTAGTTAAAATGCTGGGCAGTACCAAAGTGCGTACTCATACAGGATCCAGTCTGGCAGGCAGGTCAAATGCTGCCATCGATTTATCCTCACAATGCTGACACTATCATGCGAACGATTGGATTGACCACCTCTCGTACAGCTTAATGGCATCCATGTCATTGGCTCATGTCTTTACTGGGGTAGTAGCGTATGTGATGCTGTATATAAATTTGCTCGTGGATATTATATATCCAACAGGATTATAAATATTCCCAGCATTTGGTGGCATTCGTCTGACCGGTCTTAGCTAGAGAGCAGGATAGTGAGTCCAGACAAGCCTTCTTGTGACTTCCAAGGCTAGGCGAGCAACTGGCTCTCAGGGACAATTTTCAATAGGGATTCAGGGAAGGCTATGATCGTCTGGGTGCTTGCACTTGAGCCTGCGGTTTTACCTGAGGTGATGTGCACTAGCTCTGGCAGTCTATCGAACTATCCCAGGTTCTATCCCCTTGGTGGACCCACATGCCTCGGTGCTGGGAGCTGTCCCCATGGCTTCTAGTCCCAGGTGCCAAGAGCAATTCGTATGTGAGTTTTATAACTATGTATGTATGTTGTCGGCCCATCTGACATACTAACTTCTGGGTCAGTATAAATACTGCCAGCCCGTCTTGTTTCCTTGGAGTTGTCTCAGAGCTGGCAAGGCGAGAGGACGACGGAGGACTTGGCCATGAGCTCCACGTCCCTTTTCAGCTAGTGGGCAAGTAATTCCCCAGGAACGATCTCCAATCGGGGGCCCAGGAGGGGGGCCGTTGCTGACTCGGAGCTCGTCCCTGGATCGCAGATCCCTCGCCCTGAGATGGTGCAACACAGGCTCCGGCAGACCGTTGGGCTATCCCTGCGGTGGACCGTCGGTGAGCCGACCAATTACAGTTAACACCACGGTGATGATGCTCTATCTGAGTGGTGTCCTACCGTCTGGGCTTGCTCGGCGGACTGCTACCTGGGTAACGTTCTGAAGTAATTACCTACGTCCGCAATGACCCACAGTGAGTGGCCTAGCCACGAGGATCCAGGATAGCGGATGTCAAACTTTACATATACTTATATTTGTCTTACCTATATTACCTTTCTTCACTTTTTTACTTCTAGGATAAACTGAAAGAGTTGACAAGATACTGCAATGTCAATTCAAGGCCAATTGTGGAATTTCTAAATTCCATCACGACTTTGTGCATTTACCTGCTTTTTAATGGGTCAATATTTTGAGATCTGCATGTTTTGATAGAATACACACGGATGTGTCTTCTATTCTCGATGGGTGTAATAACAAGACAATCCTAATTTGTTCAGATTCCCCAGATCTAGTTTGGACTGAAATAGCTGCCACATAAGATTTCCTGTATTCTCATGATACATACCCAAGCTGTGTGTACAAGCATTTTGCTAATTTGTGCATTTTGTATAATTTTTGGCCAACCGGGTCTACATTCCCAACCTTCAGAGCGATTCAAGGCTTTCCGTTTTTCATATACAAGAAAAACAGTCCAAAAAGCAATGCATATGTGAAATTAAGGATACAGTTACCAAACAGATTTCGAGCAAATGTGCAAAAAGTGGAATTTTATCTCTCTATAGGGTCTTTCGAGTGATTCAAGGCATTTCATTTTATACACCTAACAGACGGCTTAAATATCATGGCAAATTAGGAAACAATCTACTAGATTCGGTAAGCTAAAAAATATGGGGGCGACTGTGATTTCCTTGCTACATGCCCATATAATTCAAGTCTATTTTCACCTATATTTACTCAAATTTTGACAAAATCAACATCATAGCACAGGATTAAACAGATGACTAATATTTTTTTCGCAAAATCATAATGGTATGTAAACTCGTGTTTGTTAAATTACAGTGTAATTATGCTTCAAAAGTACCCATAAAGAGCACATCGAAGAGCACATCCAATAGTTATGTTTTTAAATGCGCAACGCTATAATGAGTGCGTTTCACGCACTCTGATCAATTTAATCAAAGTAAGCAGATTGTTGATTGAATTAATCGGCGCGTTTCATGCAAACTGATAATATTTATTGTCATCAAGGTAATGGGGATGAGAGAAAAGTTATCAGAGTAACTTTTTTCACTAAAAGCATCATGGGAATATATTTTTAGATAGCAAATAAGTCATGCTGGTGTTTCATTAGTTACATCGCAACCCTGGGTCAGTGCCACCCAGTTTCGTTGGAACTAGTGTTTCATCACTTTTTTTATGAACTTTTGTTCATCATATTCATCCTTGGTGAACCTTTTTATTGAAAATATTCCTTTGATTACATTAAGTGCGTGAAACAAGCCCAATAATAATGGTATGAAAGATTCAGAATAATCAAAGTAATTTCAAATGTCAGCTTGCAGTCACTTACCTCCAGTGAACAAAACTGGTTTCATCTGGTGGTGAGAGAAGTGTATTTTACCTTTTCAGTGTTACCGTCTTGACATTTCGGGATTTTATGATAAAAAACAAACATATTTGCGTATTTAATATATGATTTGATTATATTTATCATTATATTGTTATTCAAGAACTCAAGATATAGCTGCATCCATTTGCACTGGAGAAAATCCAGTGGAACCATGCTTTTTGGTTGAATGATCAATGCTGTCATTTTGGGCGATAATAAGGAATATACAAAAACGTATTTGGCTTCATTTCTTACGGATAATGGGATTTGATGGGGTGAGTTGTTGAGTAATGCGTGTAGCAGTGTAGCAGTATCTTAGACAAACAATATCGTCTTCTGTGAGGGCCAAATGCCCAAAGACGAAATAGATCTACCTCCCATTTGAGAATTTTGTTGAATTTCCGACAAAAAAAAAGTCTACGAAAAAAAAAGTCTCTACCAGTCTACGAGCCATCCGTCCTAAATTCGCCAACATGGATTTCAGGCCTTGTAATGTAAGTGAAACTAACAACTTTGATCGTCAATCGAGACTCTGATATCCAATCTTTGTTCCAGTGATTTATTTTCCACAAAACGAGTTTCTAAATTCTGATAATATCGAGTTGGCGAATTTTAGGATGCGGCGAATTTAGGACGGATGGCTCGTAACTGGCTAAAAATCAGGAATGGTACGTACATTCTTAGTCAGAGGCGGCTCACGATGTCTATACTTCCTAAATCCAGCAAAATATCCACTTGTTATCGTGTTTTTATCCTCACAATTAACTGTTCTGAAGCTAGCCGGGATACTTTTTCAAACAAATTTCCTGACATCCTTGCCTGCCAAGTGACGTCACCCGTGCGCGCACTTCATTTTTCGAGGTGATGTGCACTTGTGCGGATTCCCATGTCATTTTTCGAGGGGATGTGTGCACGCGTGTGTGACGTCACTTCGCAGGCAGAGATGTCAGGAAATTTGTTCGAAAAAGTATCCCAGCTGGCTTCAGAACAGTAAATTGTGGGGCAAATAAATTTGAATTAGTTTTGTCGTCTAACTTTCTGCACATTCTTTTTCATCTTCAGCAAGAAGAAAATTTGGCAGCTGACTCTGGTCGCACCAAACTGGAACAATGGCTGAACAAAAACATGAAGATCAAAATGTCTGATGGCCGAACACTTATCGGTATGTGTTCAGTTTTGTTGGTCCAAGGTCTCCAGTTCACTTAGAATATGTGATGGTTTTCATCCGAAAATGGTTTTATGAATATATTGTGGTCTCTTTGCAGGAATATTTGTTTGTACAGACAAGGATAGAAATGTAATTCTGGGCTCTTGCAAAGAATACTTGAAAATTCCTGGTAAGTGTGAACTGACCTGTGGGCATTATATTTTCAATTAATTCTGGGTGAATGGTGATCGATTTCTCACAAGAGACGCATGCCATATTTCAAGAAGTGTAGATCCAACTATAATACTAGTACATTGTTTTATATTGGATGCAGAGAGTGAAGAAAGCAGCGAAGAACCTCGGATGTTGGGTCTCGCCATGGTGCCTGGTCATCACATCATTTCCATACACATAGACGATGACAGTCCTCAGAACGATGAAGTGATTTAGCGCCACAACAGGCATCATTGATAGTCATCATCATCTTCGTCATCGCCCACTGACTTTTTTTCATCTCGCATTGAAAATTTTGGTCGTCATTTTGGTCATCATTATTCGAGTTGTTTGCAATGTTATGTTTCGTTGATGTTGGTACACGGAATAATTCCCAGGTGCTTTGAATTTTGTCTTGTATTGTTTTGTGGACCACAAAAAATAAAATGTGGCTGGTGATCATGTGTTTGCGACATACTAAAACTTTATTTATATACATTCTGCGTTTGTCGTGTATGAGAAGTAAAAAAGAGCAACTAAATTAGATGGATGTGAAACGATTTTACGCCATTCCTTAGTTACAGTTTACTTTTCATGAAAACTCACTGAGAAATATCGTCTTATGATAAAAGCTTCACAGCTCTGAATAATTTAACATTTTGAAGAGGGTGGTATTTTTCAGATTAATACTCGTCCATATGGTCCAAAAGCTATTGTGAATTTCTATGATTGCCATTGTCTGTTTGTCTGTTGTTTCTCGTTTTACCGCAAGTGTTCAAACTCGAGGTCATGTCATTGAGAGACAAAACCTTGGTGACACACAAAACGCTTTACAGGTAGAGCTTATAGGAATATATAGGACCTGGAAGTAGTGTTTTCTGGTAACATGGAACTTAATCTCAACTATTCAAACTTGAAGTAATGTTGAGGACTATAAATTGGTTCATACAATTTAACAACTACTGTAAAACGACTAATTTTGGCGAACGATTTTTATTTGGCGGTAGGGGAAAAATTTCCAAATTAAATCGTCCGCCAAATTAACTAGATATACGATAAGAAGTTTAATTGTGTGGTGTTGAAACCACCAAATTGAATCTCCGGCAAATAGCGTGGGACTTACAACTGCCAAATTTAATAGCTGCCAAAATTAGTTGTTTTACAGTAATTTGACAATTTTAACAACTAGCCGTGAATCTAAATAATGTATGGTACATCACCCTCGGTGCTGTGTGTAATATTAATACATGTCATGCAATCAACTAACGAAAATGCCCTAAAATACATTTTACAAGTTTTTTTTAACTAACATTCATTTTATAAAATATAAGTGCACTTTTGCTTGAATCGAAGATACTGGTATTTCAACTTGACCTTATATGACCTTGAATGGTTTGGGCAGAGTCATCCAAGTCATGCCACATTTGTTAAAAAAAACTTTCTTCAGAACAAAACACTTATAAATAGAGTTCAGGTTCATATCATTAGCATACATGTAATATTTTTATTATTAGCATGATATAATTATACGAAGTCATCTGTGGTAAAATGTATACATGTGTAAGGATGGCGTTGAACTTGAAAATTACATTGAGTGCTCCTAACTCCCAAGCAAGATTCTGTTTTACTCAAGATATGCAAATTGGTTATAAGAGACATAGAGATTTGTAAGCAAAAGGACACCATGCATAATTATGTTGGTAACCTTGAACTATACTCGATTTTTCTAACTTGTTTACACCGGTTTTTGACGATATCTTTGCGGTGCTAAATCGTATCGTTCTATAACTTAGCATGCCTTACCTGGGAATTGAACGGCAAATTTCTACCAAATTTCAGACTTCTATCGCAATAATTGAAGAAGTTGGCAATCTACTCCAATGTTAAATACAAGCCAAAAACGGGATCTCGAGAATCTGAGCATATTCGAGGATTTGATCATTTTACATCCATCAGGAATCGATATATTGTTGTAATTTTAGACCAGAAGACACATTGGGGTGTATTCTACACAGACATGTTGATTTCAAAAGATTGCACCACTACAAAACCAAGCAAATGCACAAAATACTGGGCGGACCCAGAAAATAAATAATAGGGCTGAATTTAACATTGGGGTAGATTGCCAACTTTTTCAATTTTCGTGATAGAAGTATGAAATTCGGTAAATAATTGCCGTTTGACTCCCAGGTGAAGTATACCAAGTAATAGAACGATAGCATTTAGCATCGCAAAAATATAAGCAAAAAACTGTAAAGGAGTCCGAAAAATCAGAGTATAAAACATAAAAGCGAACAGGGAACAATTTCTGGTGACCTGAAGTAATCAATTGAGCCCCCATGGATCAGTTATGATTTTTTCAAGTTATAAAACGAGAAGCTATAATATTTCCATTGTTTTAAGATTATTTTAAACAAACTGGGAGGGGAGTGCATGGTCTGGAAGGGGAATAAAAAATACTTATGATCTTTAAATGAGAAAAACGTTATGATTAACAAAAGTTCTCATCATAATGCAACCATTCGCAGACTGTTCGGATCACCGGTAACAGGAAGATTCGTACCCGAGAGGATTCGTACCCACTCAAAAAGGAAGATTCGTACCCATTCTCGAGAAGATTCGTACCCTGTTCAATTGGAAGATTCGTACCCATCATGCCCATTGCAATGGAAACTTTGACTATAGGGCTGGTAAATGAATATGAAATGTAATGAATATTAGCGATGGATAAATTAGATCAACACTGATATGGCAAGTATGTACTATTATTTACGGGATTTTAAGCGAATGAATATACCTATGAAATATATCTTTTTAAGAGTGGCTGTTAGTCTCTAGGTTTCTGATGTGACAGTGATGTCAAATTAATACTAAAACAAACTGATGATGATACCGAACACATGCAGACTGCATATATCTCAATCTTTATTCACACTGGTAATTTGCTCTAAATGGTATGATACAATGGGAAAACCATTTCCCCTGCACACAACACAAGGATCCATAACTTTGATAATTTTCGTTTTGGTCGATACGAGTGTGTTCAATGAAGATTGTGAAGTTTATGATCAACTGATCAATGCACATACCGCCGTACATTGGATGCATTTATAGCTAGCAATCAAAAGTTCTCACATGTAAGAAATTAAACGTGACTTTATCTTACCATACCCATTACTTAGGTGACACGGGAAATCTACTCCTTTTGTCTTGAGCGGATTATAAGTAGGCTACTAAACTACTTCACGCCTCGTTGCACAGAGCACGAATGGTTAGGCCTATCACCAAGTTTCACACAATCTTTAGGTTCTTAAGATAACATTGTCACTTCGTAGAAAAACACACAAGCCTAGACTCCTAGAATAACACTATTGGACATCCACTGATTCATATTTCAAATTTCACTGAAATAATTGTCGTTACATAGGCTTATATGCTAATGAATCACCAAATTTATTCTTTATAAAATTGTTCATTTATTTGCCGAATTCATTCCTTCTTCGTCAAATTCTATATTTATCCCTCGTTTAACTTGCCCGGTTGTAAATCGCATATGTATCGGAAATGCCACATGTAAAGTTATTGACTACCGTCCGCTCTTCGGGATCCTCGAGGATAGTCCTCTCTCATCCGAGTCCTTGCGGACGCGCATCCGCTATTCCGGATCCTTGCGGCAGGGCCGCTCACCGGAGGTCGCGGCGGACACGGTAACTACTTCAGCATTAACGGTAACCAGGTAACAGCCCACCCGACACTCCCAGGCCTACGGACACCGTTCAGAAACTAGTTCATCCCTACGGTGTTAACTGGCGGGGCCTGGCGAGCCGCGGTCTGCCTCGGGGACGGAACCCCGTACAGTCCGACATGCTGGCCAGAGCCTCTGTCACACGTCCCGGGAAGGGAGAGAGCTGGCGATCCACAGGGCCGAAGGCCCCCGAGTCAGCAACTTGTCTCTCCCAGCCCGGGCCTCCCCATGGAAATCGTCCCCAGGGCTCTAGGAGCCCACTACTCAGACCCAGGGAACACAAAGCTCATGGCGAGCCTCGTGTGCGTCCTAGTCTCGATCTCTCGGACAATCTCCTCGATCGAGTCGCTTCCAGTGTATATATAATACACCACAAGCTGTAGGGCGCACGCGAGGTCTAATCGATCCATTGTTATAGTTTACTGGAGCGTAAATTACAATACGTCGCCGTGGCAACGCACGCTCGAACGGAGCATGTCAAAACAAGGCCAAGTACGAATAGGCCACATAAATGGCATTTATGTTTACAATCACCTGCCGCGTGCTTAGGGCAAAATCGCCACACACATGTACAGATGACTGATCTGCTGATATTTCAAATTCAGATATATGTTGCTGCCTTTGCTTTTATCTAAGGCTTACTTCCCAGTTCTTGGGTTAGAGTGAATATAGGCCCCTATCACTTTAAGTGATCATGTCTCATGAACCACCACACAGATAAAACAAAACATATAAAACAAATATTTATTTTGGGTACGAATCTTCCCTGATATGGGTACGAATCTTCCCGGCCTCGGGTACGAATCTTCTCTACTGGGTACGAATCTTCCAGGGTACGAATCTTCTTGGGTACGAATCTTCTAGAAACCGGATCACCTATCATAGCCTCCTGGCGAATATTTATATAACTAAAATCTACTCGATAGATGGCAGCTCAATCTCAGGAAAAAATGTCGACCAAGAGCATGTTGACATCTGTTTATCTCTGAAACTAAGGCATCTTTTCCGCCTCAGGAGATTCTGATATGAAAAATAGGTAAACGAAATTACTAGATCTACTATCGGAACAACATAAAACGAATTTTATAGAAGACGCCCAATGTCATAAAATTTCAATATGCGACTGAATCACTCACTCATTCACTCCGTCACTGATTCACTGAATTTAAACAGTTGAAAGTGACAATTATCACAAAGTAGAAGTAGATCTAGCGGCAATCTCGTGAAATAGGTCCCGCTACATTATGACAAGGCTTATTCAGTTGGAACAGTAACACCATTTTAATGTTTTCAGTCAACTTCTATATCTTGGAGAATCCTGGAGGGAGGTGGTTGGGGTGGATGGAGTTACACACTGAAATCATAACGTACGGAATAAGCGGGACCTATTTCACGATAAGGCCGATCTAGCTACAAGTCAGACATTTCATGACTGTTCATATAGTTTATTTAGTTATGATGTTGAGCCTCCAGAACATGTGTAAAAATCCAGTGGCCAATTTTCGATCGCTTTGTTAAATAATATAGATACTCAAATCATAATGTACCCAATACACCCATTGCATTATTGGAAAATTCAATATTTTCACCCATACTCATCTCAGCGACTCAACAACCTTGACTTACCAAATGCATAGCTCACATCGGGATCGAACACCTTTGTTATATGACTCTGTTTTCTATTATCAATAAGGCTTAAAATGCGAGAACACAAACTCGATTAAAAATCTTGTTAGATGAGTAGATCTAGTATTCAGGAGCTAAATGCCCTATTTGAGTTGTCTGGACAATCAGGAGTTTGAGCAATGTCAAGGCCATGTTAGGGGAAAAACAATGGGGCGATAATACTGAATTTTCTAGAGTGCAAAGGGTATATAAAGCCCAGCCTCTTAAAGGGCCATGGACACGAAAAAGTGACTTGTTTTAATAATGAAGTTAAGCATCTACTGAGTATGTAGACAGCAGAAATGGTATCAATTAGGGCTCGGGTTGTCCAGAAATTGACCTGAGAGCCGTTGCGAGAGATGATTGGCATTTTACGTCCTTTGTGATCTGTGACGTCACAGGGGAACGACCGCGCTGGTAAAGACGTTTGTCGTTTGCAGGTGGTTGTTTTATAATTGCGGGTTTTTGGAGGGATTCCATTCATCACTACTATACTAACTTCATCAAAATCTGACTATTGTTGGTAATAGATTGATTCTTACATTTATATCATATCAATAAGTATGGGAATTTGATAATTATATGCAGCATGTGTAACCGTAGTGGCGGCGAAGGTTCTACACATCGGGGAGGTGTCAGCCTTTTCTACTTTCCGAATGATCCATGGCATAGCCAGTTTACACAGGCCTACATGCGCTCAATAGCTTCTGTCTGTAGTTCAGCGATATACTGAAACGTATCGTGATGAAACTTGACAAACGTATGCCAATATTTTTGAGAGGCCTACTTAACCTGGGAAGCAAACGGCGATTTAATTCTTTCAGCTCAAAAAAGCTAGCATTATCAGAGCCGTAGGCCTATTACCGCACAGGCCGACTAGGCCCAGGCCTAGGGCGCGGAATTCTAGGCGGGTGCCATTTTTCAGACTTTTTTTGACGCAGATTATCGCTGTCGTTGAATCGGAATACGATCACGCATACGGTGATATTCTGCCAATAATTCTCCCCTCTCTCTCTCCCAAAATCTTTAATCCTAATGAAAGCCAAAGAGCCCGCCACAACCAGGCGCAGTGGGCGCGTACGGGAATGGTTGGTGGATAGACGCGGGCTATTCTTGAAAAAAATATCAATTGTTGCCGTAAAACAAACATATCCAATACGTTACAGTATATTGAACATTGTGATTTTCCTGTTAAAAAAACATTGCAAATATATATCTAGACATAAATCCGCATATACTTCTGCTGCCCGCCACCCAAGAAGAATGTTGTTTAAAAATCCCTTGAAATGAATGATCTAAAAATCAAGTTGACATTGTCTAAATATGGAACATCATCTTGAATTGAGATAATTTGCATAAAAAAACGCATTGTCTGAGAAGTTCAAAATTTAAATTGGGAGCGTCACAGAATGCTCCTGCGCATTTAACGAATGAGGCTTCAGCTGCTTTTGGGGCCCCTGGGCAGGCCCCAAATCACCGGCCCTGAGTCCACACTCAATTTTCTGCTTACTTTGGGTTAAATGGTGCAATCCTTTGAGAGCAGCATTTTTGTGTGAAAAAGGCTACACCCCAACGTCTTCTTATGCTTCTAGCATACAGTAAGGCCTATGCTTCTAAACGGGAATCGATCCCTGAGCTTTCAGTTTTTGGCTGACATGTTGTAGAAAAACGGTGTGACAGAATTTCAATAATATGAGTAGCCTACGTTTATTGTGTATATCGAAACGAACACCAGAAACTACGGACATGGCCCTTCATCTCTGTGAGGGGTTAGTGGGTCGAACCAGGAGGGGAAGGAGGGGGTGCGTTGTCCTAAATGCACAATATCAGAGTTCTTACTGTCATGAATCCGATTTATGCAAAAGAATCGATATTTGAGCATTTGTTTCAGTAGAGGTCGAAACTGTGATTTTGTGAAAATATTGCCATATCATTCCCACTACAACACACCTATATCCTTATTCGGAGGTTGGTAGTTAGATAATGCGTAAAAAATAAATATCGATTGATATTTTATTGCTTTCCAATATATAAATGTAGAAGAAAGCAAATAATTAATTTATATGCCTCACAACGAGATTTCTCGGAACTGCGTGGCATACCATTCTACAGTTTAACCATTATGCCTGATCACAGAGTAGGCCTAGCATTCCATGTATATTTCCACCAGCAAACAAATCAATCATTTGTCTAATCGCTGGCACATCGAAAAAATAATGTAATTATACCAGTGTTAAAATAATATCGGACACATTCATTTGAATATATCTATTTACCACACCCACCACACCCCACCCCTCCCGCAAGATCACATCACGATTTATCCTGTCTGCCTTTTGACCTTCCGGGGAGAAGGGTGTGTGTGTGTGTGTGTGGGGGGGGGGGGGGGGGGGTTAATTCCCAATGTCACTCAATAAAAATATTGGATGTATGTGTGATAGTTTACCGTATCATATCCATAATTTCTACTTTGTATTTTGTCTTTCATTTGTAGGCATGTTCAGCTCTAGCGAAACATTGTACAACTGGTGTGAATTAGATCCTAATTAAATCTTGTATCTTGTGCCTCCCCGCCGGCGCCCCCATTTCCTCCTGAAACACATCTTCGTGATACCCCCCCCCCCCCCCCCTCACCCTCACCCTAACCCCGTTCTTCAGTGCTTTGCCCCTTACAAAATTGCAACCACTTCTCAGCGTCAAAGATTCTGTACAGAGAATCTTTTCCCCCGTGACGTCAGAAACGTCATTTTACGTAAAAATATGCTGACCGCTCTCCACGTGGAATATCGGTCTTCGGACCGCTGTAGATCTCATCTGTGTGTTTAGAATGGCTCTATTTCCATCTGTATGCATATATATATGAATACTATTGCATGTAGAACAATTTAATAATCACATCAAATATCATGACCATGGCCCTTTAAGGCTTTGACGATTACAGTTCGGTCACAGAGTGTATCTGGTTACAGTTTTTGTAATCGGTTAATCGTTTATGTATATATTAAACAATCTTGTAATCCAGCCACAATCTCTTCACATCAGCCAAATTTAAAGGCACCTGTCGATTCGTGTGGGCAAGTGTGTTTCTGTATGATTAGATTCCTCTGATAATGATAAGTTTATCTATGTGCCCAGAATGACCGATACAGATAAAAACACTTACCAGTATATTAATGGTAAAGACTTTTCTAGCATAACAAATGCAGCTCAGAATCAAACCAAACTATGGAAAAAAATGACGCGGGAGAAACTTGCCCATGAAATTCAATACCGGTAGTTGAAGTAACTCGAATCTGTGGCCATGGCCGATCTATCGCTCACTTAGTGTAACAACACTACCAATGGGCTGTCTCTTGTAATCGATAGATTTGAACATTTCCCAATTTTTCCTGTCACTCTATTTGAGGCTCGTAGAAGTGGTGTTGTACATATGTGTTGAATTTATTCTCAAATTCTAGCTGCTATCCAACTTGAGATAGATCAGCATTGTTTAAATGTTCACCTGAGTTGGTTGTGCCTAGAATAGTAGATTACATTACTAGCAGGTATTCTAGAGGTTGAAGAAAAAATGATAAAATGCTTTAAAGTGTTGCTTCAAAGCACTTATGTATTTCTGGCTATAAAGGTATAGCCTGAAATACATAACGCCAGGTATACAGTCTCTCGTTATGTATTTCTGATACCAGCTTGTTATTTTAGCATACATTATAATTATGCTAATAGCCAGGCATCAAATTAATATATGCTTTCTGATAACCAGATCACATCAGTGGCGAATATATCATTGTAGGTATATTGTTGTCATGTTAACCATCAATACCCAAGTCTTTTGAATATTTGCACTGGTATGATTTAAAAATTTATATGATCTTCCTATCTACCGTGAGCTATTCAACATGTATCAACATCGCATTACAAGATATATTATATTGATACTCCAAGCCAATGCGTTCTCGTCTTAGGAAAGTTAAGGTTCGAACCGTTTCAGAGTTGTGAATGTCTATTTGGTACAAGGGTGTGTCATGACATCCATCCATGATTTATAGATTGTTTTCTAATTCGTGGCATGTTGATGAAACAGCATCTACCTAATTACTTTTGAATAATTAATGCGATAAACTACCGTGGCAACGCACGCTCGAACGGAGCATGTCAAAACAAGGCCAAGTACGAATAGGCCACATAAATGGCATTTATGTTTACAATCACCTGCCGCGTGCTTAGGGCAAAATCGCCACACACATGTACAGATGACTGATCTGCTGATATTTCAAATTCAGATATATGTTGCTGCCTTTGCTTTTATCTAAGGCTTACTTCCCAGTTCTTGGGTTAGAGTGAATATAGGCCCCTATCACTTTAAGTGATCATGTCTCATGAACCACCACACAGATAAAACAAAACATATAAAACAAATATTTATTTTGGGTACGAATCTTCCCTGATATGGGTACGAATCTTCCCGGCCTCGGGTACGAATCTTCTCTACTGGGTACGAATCTTCCAGGGTACGAATCTTCTTGGGTACGAATCTTCTAGAAACCGGATCACCTATCATAGCCTCCTGGCGAATATTTATATAACTAAAATCTACTCGATAGATGGCAGCTCAATCTCAGGAAAAAATGTCGACCAAGAGCATGTTGACATCTGTTTATCTCTGAAACTAAGGCATCTTTTCCGCCTCAGGAGATTCTGATATGAAAAATAGGTAAACGAAATTACTAGATCTACTATCGGAACAACATAAAACGAATTTTATAGAAGACGCCCAATGTCATAAAATTTCAATATGCGACTGAATCACTCACTCATTCACTCCGTCACTGATTCACTGAATTTAAACAGTTGAAAGTGACAATTATCACAAAGTAGAAGTAGATCTAGCGGCAATCTCGTGAAATAGGTCCCGCTACATTATGACAAGGCTTATTCAGTTGGAACAGTAACACCATTTTAATGTTTTCAGTCAACTTCTATATCTTGGAGAATCCTGGAGGGAGGTGGTTGGGGTGGATGGAGTTACACACTGAAATCATAACGTACGGAATAAGCGGGACCTATTTCACGATAAGGCCGATCTAGCTACAAGTCAGACATTTCATGACTGTTCATATAGTTTATTTAGTTATGATGTTGAGCCTCCAGAACATGTGTAAAAATCCAGTGGCCAATTTTCGATCGCTTTGTTAAATAATATAGATACTCAAATCATAATGTACCCAATACACCCATTGCATTATTGGAAAATTCAATATTTTCACCCATACTCATCTCAGCGACTCAACAACCTTGACTTACCAAATGCATAGCTCACATCGGGATCGAACACCTTTGTTATATGACTCTGTTTTCTATTATCAATAAGGCTTAAAATGCGAGAACACAAACTCGATTAAAAATCTTGTTAGATGAGTAGATCTAGTATTCAGGAGCTAAATGCCCTATTTGAGTTGTCTGGACAATCAGGAGTTTGAGCAATGTCAAGGCCATGTTAGGGGAAAAACAATGGGGCGATAATACTGAATTTTCTAGAGTGCAAAGGGTATATAAAGCCCAGCCTCTTAAAGGGCCATGGACACGAAAAAGTGACTTGTTTTAATAATGAAGTTAAGCATCTACTGAGTATGTAGACAGCAGAAATGGTATCAATTAGGGCTCGGGTTGTCCAGAAATTGACCTGAGAGCCGTTGCGAGAGATGATTGGCATTTTACGTCCTTTGTGATCTGTGACGTCACAGGGGAACGACCGCGCTGGTAAAGACGTTTGTCGTTTGCAGGTGGTTGTTTTATAATTGCGGGTTTTTGGAGGGATTCCATTCATCACTACTATACTAACTTCATCAAAATCTGACTATTGTTGGTAATAGATTGATTCTTACATTTATATCATATCAATAAGTATGGGAATTTGATAATTATATGCAGCATGTGTAACCGTAGTGGCGGCGAAGGTTCTACACATCGGGGAGGTGTCAGCCTTTTCTACTTTCCGAATGATCCATGGCATAGCCAGTTTACACAGGCCTACATGCGCTCAATAGCTTCTGTCTGTAGTTCAGCGATATACTGAAACGTATCGTGATGAAACTTGACAAACGTATGCCAATATTTTTGAGAGGCCTACTTAACCTGGGAAGCAAACGGCGATTTAATTCTTTCAGCTCAAAAAAGCTAGCATTATCAGAGCCGTAGGCCTATTACCGCACAGGCCGACTAGGCCCAGGCCTAGGGCGCGGAATTCTAGGCGGGTGCCATTTTTCAGACTTTTTTTGACGCAGATTATCGCTGTCGTTGAATCGGAATACGATCACGCATACGGTGATATTCTGCCAATAATTCTCCCCTCTCTCTCTCCCAAAATCTTTAATCCTAATGAAAGCCAAAGAGCCCGCCACAACCAGGCGCAGTGGGCGCGTACGGGAATGGTTGGTGGATAGACGCGGGCTATTCTTGAAAAAAATATCAATTGTTGCCGTAAAACAAACATATCCAATACGTTACAGTATATTGAACATTGTGATTTTCCTGTTAAAAAAACATTGCAAATATATATCTAGACATAAATCCGCATATACTTCTGCTGCCCGCCACCCAAGAAGAATGTTGTTTAAAAATCCCTTGAAATGAATGATCTAAAAATCAAGTTGACATTGTCTAAATATGGAACATCATCTTGAATTGAGATAATTTGCATAAAAAAACGCATTGTCTGAGAAGTTCAAAATTTAAATTGGGAGCGTCACAGAATGCTCCTGCGCATTTAACGAATGAGGCTTCAGCTGCTTTTGGGGCCCCTGGGCAGGCCCCAAATCACCGGCCCTGAGTCCACACTCAATTTTCTGCTTACTTTGGGTTAAATGGTGCAATCCTTTGAGAGCAGCATTTTTGTGTGAAAAAGGCTACACCCCAACGTCTTCTTATGCTTCTAGCATACAGTAAGGCCTATGCTTCTAAACGGGAATCGATCCCTGAGCTTTCAGTTTTTGGCTGACATGTTGTAGAAAAACGGTGTGACAGAATTTCAATAATATGAGTAGCCTACGTTTATTGTGTATATCGAAACGAACACCAGAAACTACGGACATGGCCCTTCATCTCTGTGAGGGGTTAGTGGGTCGAACCAGGAGGGGAAGGAGGGGGTGCGTTGTCCTAAATGCACAATATCAGAGTTCTTACTGTCATGAATCCGATTTATGCAAAAGAATCGATATTTGAGCATTTGTTTCAGTAGAGGTCGAAACTGTGATTTTGTGAAAATATTGCCATATCATTCCCACTACAACACACCTATATCCTTATTCGGAGGTTGGTAGTTAGATAATGCGTAAAAAATAAATATCGATTGATATTTTATTGCTTTCCAATATATAAATGTAGAAGAAAGCAAATAATTAATTTATATGCCTCACAACGAGATTTCTCGGAACTGCGTGGCATACCATTCTACAGTTTAACCATTATGCCTGATCACAGAGTAGGCCTAGCATTCCATGTATATTTCCACCAGCAAACAAATCAATCATTTGTCTAATCGCTGGCACATCGAAAAAATAATGTAATTATACCAGTGTTAAAATAATATCGGACACATTCATTTGAATATATCTATTTACCACACCCACCACACCCCACCCCTCCCGCAAGATCACATCACGATTTATCCTGTCTGCCTTTTGACCTTCCGGGGAGAAGGGTGTGTGTGTGTGTGTGGGGGGGGGGGGGGGGGGGTTAATTCCCAATGTCACTCAATAAAAATATTGGATGTATGTGTGATAGTTTACCGTATCATATCCATAATTTCTACTTTGTATTTTGTCTTTCATTTGTAGGCATGTTCAGCTCTAGCGAAACATTGTACAACTGGTGTGAATTAGATCCTAATTAAATCTTGTATCTTGTGCCTCCCCGCCGGCGCCCCCATTTCCTCCTGAAACACATCTTCGTGATACCCCCCCCCCCCCCCCTCACCCTCACCCTAACCCCGTTCTTCAGTGCTTTGCCCCTTACAAAATTGCAACCACTTCTCAGCGTCAAAGATTCTGTACAGAGAATCTTTTCCCCCGTGACGTCAGAAACGTCATTTTACGTAAAAATATGCTGACCGCTCTCCACGTGGAATATCGGTCTTCGGACCGCTGTAGATCTCATCTGTGTGTTTAGAATGGCTCTATTTCCATCTGTATGCATATATATATGAATACTATTGCATGTAGAACAATTTAATAATCACATCAAATATCATGACCATGGCCCTTTAAGGCTTTGACGATTACAGTTCGGTCACAGAGTGTATCTGGTTACAGTTTTTGTAATCGGTTAATCGTTTATGTATATATTAAACAATCTTGTAATCCAGCCACAATCTCTTCACATCAGCCAAATTTAAAGGCACCTGTCGATTCGTGTGGGCAAGTGTGTTTCTGTATGATTAGATTCCTCTGATAATGATAAGTTTATCTATGTGCCCAGAATGACCGATACAGATAAAAACACTTACCAGTATATTAATGGTAAAGACTTTTCTAGCATAACAAATGCAGCTCAGAATCAAACCAAACTATGGAAAAAAATGACGCGGGAGAAACTTGCCCATGAAATTCAATACCGGTAGTTGAAGTAACTCGAATCTGTGGCCATGGCCGATCTATCGCTCACTTAGTGTAACAACACTACCAATGGGCTGTCTCTTGTAATCGATAGATTTGAACATTTCCCAATTTTTCCTGTCACTCTATTTGAGGCTCGTAGAAGTGGTGTTGTACATATGTGTTGAATTTATTCTCAAATTCTAGCTGCTATCCAACTTGAGATAGATCAGCATTGTTTAAATGTTCACCTGAGTTGGTTGTGCCTAGAATAGTAGATTACATTACTAGCAGGTATTCTAGAGGTTGAAGAAAAAATGATAAAATGCTTTAAAGTGTTGCTTCAAAGCACTTATGTATTTCTGGCTATAAAGGTATAGCCTGAAATACATAACGCCAGGTATACAGTCTCTCGTTATGTATTTCTGATACCAGCTTGTTATTTTAGCATACATTATAATTATGCTAATAGCCAGGCATCAAATTAATATATGCTTTCTGATAACCAGATCACATCAGTGGCGAATATATCATTGTAGGTATATTGTTGTCATGTTAACCATCAATACCCAAGTCTTTTGAATATTTGCACTGGTATGATTTAAAAATTTATATGATCTTCCTATCTACCGTGAGCTATTCAACATGTATCAACATCGCATTACAAGATATATTATATTGATACTCCAAGCCAATGCGTTCTCGTCTTAGGAAAGTTAAGGTTCGAACCGTTTCAGAGTTGTGAATGTCTATTTGGTACAAGGGTGTGTCATGACATCCATCCATGATTTATAGATTGTTTTCTAATTCGTGGCATGTTGATGAAACAGCATCTACCTAATTACTTTTGAATAATTAATGCGATAAACTACTTCATAATTCAGTGGTAATATTTTAGTCTTTCATCTCTGATCAAGTGTGAAATTAAAGCACAAAAACAACTCAAACATCTAAATATATACCCCCGTAGTCTATGAAAAAACCATAGATTTTGTTCTGTTCTGTATCCCGCTAGAGGATGGCAGCAAACGACACTGCAGTAGACCAAACAAGTAACAACGAGGAAGCTGAAATCCACAGTGTCCGAGAGGATGAGCTCCCGAAAGAGAATGGACAGTCATCGTCGACCACCAGAGAGGCTGCAGTGAGGGATGATGACTCTACATGTAAGCAGTTCACCGTTGACGTGGTCGGGAAAAAGAGCGACGGAAACTTACAGGACGCGTTCTTGAAATACAAGCAGCAGAAACAGGTCAGTGCTCAGTGTTTTCACGTGGAATCGTGATGAGTAGAACTCTCTTGTCAATATTCTTCTTTTGACGTAGTTTCATTGCATCACCTTCTCTTTCGCATTCTGTTTTATCTGTTATATTTATGATCATGACACTGACTTATCATACTATACGTTTGACATAAAACTCTGGACATGGTGGCAAAATCATTATTTCTGATTCATAATTTATATGACACATACCGGTATGTGTATGTAACACCGGCATTTTCTCGTAGTTCTACTTTGTAGTATACCTGTAATTTAGTGTTGTTCGGTTGTCAAGCACTAATTTATCATACCAAGCCTTAAAAGTATTCAACGTGCATTTCAGTTTAACACATACATATTTTCATTGCTGTAATTACACATAAAAATTTTCAGAAATACTAGAACATGTAGTAACTCTCAGCACAAAAATTGACAAATTCATTTTCCTCAGTTCAATCTTTCTTGTAAAATTTGCATCTTTTATCAAATGGCATCAATCATTTCGTGATGGATTGATTGCTACCTTCGAACAGATTCACGGGGAAAAATTGCCCTCGGAAAGAATCGCCTGTTCCAATATGATTAATAGAACTCATTAATTGTGTCCTTTTATGCAGATCCAAGGTTTTTTTCTGCATGCATGTGAGAACTTTTTGTGCATGACATTTGGCAGAAATAACTTTTTGTCGTGTGAAACTAGACTTTACGTGATGATACGATAGTCGGGTTAGTATGGTTGTCATGGTTACCATATCATTCCCACCTGGCTCAAAAAGTTAAGTACAATTTTATGTTATCATCAACTGCCATCCAATATCAATTGGAAAAGGACTTTTTCTCTTGGTATCATGCTAAGAGATATGAAATCAGTTACTGGTACTGAAATACATCACAAAATACATCAATATATAGTGAGAAATACATTTGCTCTTTACGAACATGTATTTCTCATACTATATAACATACACTAAATTCGTCTTGTAGGAAAAGATTGAGTAGCAGACTTTCATGCTGCTCATGTACGCATTGTCATGGATATAAACGTGATGAATGTACAGTAGTTCAATTTACATGCTTGTACCTTTACAGTATAAATCTCCTACATATTTTGCATACACTTTCTTTCATAGACACGCACACGAAAACAATCGCACCTTGTTCTCCATGTGGTTTGATATCTAAGTGAGAAGTCGGGGATATATACTGTGAGAGTATTGTGAAGAAGTTGGTTGGGGGGGGGGGGGGGGGGATCGGGTAGGGGTAGGTTGGTATATCGAGAACAATTGCACACCCACTCAGGTCACCGAACTTGTAAACACAAGACCGCCTTCGTTGTTTTCACGCAAGATCACTAACAGAAATAAGTAGCATTTTGGGCATGTGCATCTTGCACCTTTCTGGCACGCAACAGCCTTTCAACATACCTAGTACCATACTTGTAAGTCTTGAATCCTGAAGTAGATATCTTTTGATACCCCCTCTCCCCCAAACACACCCAAATTTCCCCATATCGCCACCAATATTGAATAGCGTAGTCCACTTGTTTACACTGAATGGGAGGATGCGAACGTTATGGTATGTTCAGCACTGACTCATGGGTCGAAAAAGGTCATTTTGCGTGGACACATGGTCCGATATTTTGGGTGTGGACCTCTCAGTGACTTTGTCTTTAATGCACTGGACTGGTATGCCGCGAGTGAATATTTTTGGGTATGACAGTGGTGTTGGCAGCCTCCAATGCTGAGTGCTGTGTCCCAATGTCAACAAACATCGGTGGCTCTGGTGGTATTTTCCCGCCTTGCCTATTCTTTTCATCGCCCTGGATAGTATTGCCATGGAAACGACCGATTTGCCATTTATGAAGGTTCTGTTGATCGGGCGGTTGATGTTGCTTTCATTGCACACTTTGCAATCAGCCGGATCATGTATTCAAAACAAGTACTTGTGCCTCGAAATTGTACTGGGAGTATAGCTAATAGTATGCTGCGGTATTCAGTACAACAAATGTATACATGTAAATTTACAATTAGTTATTTACCATAAATATACATACTTATAAATATGTATATACCTCTATCATGTATATCATAAGCTGCTTTATGTGACCCAGTTAATTTAACTACCGGTATATCAGTATTTCGATCATGTATTTTGTACATCAGTATCAGACACGATGTGTAAAATAGGCTGGAAACAAATTGATACTATCTAATGGATACTATGGAATTCACAGATTAAAGGAACTGAAGATGTTATCCTCGAAAGGTAATATGCCATGGACTTTTATAGATGGAGTTTTAGGCAGGTAATAGGTGCTGAGCTATCCAATTCTCACACCTGACTGCAGTAATGATGCCAAAAAATATTAAACCATCAGTCGAAACTGGGCGTTTGTGGTTCCGACCATATAGCGAAGATAATTGCGCTTGGGAAAATCGTTCTCGGACCATTTAGTTTGGCACACTTGATCAAGCGATATATTGCAGAAGCAGCTTTGAAATTTATGTGCATCTGACTTTGACCAGGTATGTCTCCATAGGTGTATAAGCTTATGGGTGAAAAAATTGACGAGTTATGGTTTTAGTATGTTTTGTAGTTGGGGATTAATTTGTCTCACCTTTCTGACCTCATCCAAAAAACGAGTGTAGTTTTTAAAACAATAATGAAATATATCAAATAAAATCAGAGTATTAACAGCAAATGACTTACGTAACTTTAAATGGGGAAAGATCTAATATAATTACTAAACAAGGGATCCCAACTTTAACCTACTACCCTATTTTAATTTCCATTCCAATCACCAGATGTCAGCACTAAAACACGTACTTGAACGTGTGTTAGGTTCTGTCGTTATTAGTGTTTTGTGCACCTCTATGTACTATTTCATATGATATGATGAGGCATGATCATGATGATGTAGAACTTTTATTTAGCAGAAGTGTAATACTAAGTTGTGATGTTATCTGATGTGGAGAACCGGTCCAACTGGAAAATATTTTTGAAAATCAAACTTTTGAGTCATCCCAGCATGACTGCCATGTACAATTATGACAAAATTAGCCTTATCGTTTACAATTTTGGGTGTTCCCAAGTTTGCATGGATGTTATCTGCCTACGATAGTCGACTAAATGCTCGACTGCGCTTGAAACAATGTCGGAGGTGGCACTTTTTCAGCGAGCAAGTGAGCGACGTATGGGACACGTATTTCCACTTGTCTGTCACTAATGAAAAACCAACAGCCCGGGCTCGGTGACAGAAATTAATTGTTTGTACAAGGATTTTTCTGTCCCTCTGCGAATTTTCCAAGGTGCTGAACCCAGTGTGATTCCCGACTGTGACTATGATCTCGGTTTTTATGAGGTTCTGCATCAAGGTTGTTTGTCTGTTAAGTTTTCTTGTGCTTTATATACCTCGATCTTCTATGACATACCTTTAACAGATCTGTCCTCTTCCAACCTATAACCCCCAGCACCCACCCGACTTTTCTTTACTCATGTATCCATAACTTTTTTTTTGCCCTTTGTTACTCCCACACCAAAAAAGGGCTGTGCCGACTTTGTACCAACGGAAAAATACAGTGTTTGGCTAAGGTTTTTCAGGGGCTTTAGGCTCAGGAATGTGTTTGTGAGTGAGTTATGGAGCCAGCAATATATACACTTGAAAGTAACTTCTCCAGCCACAAGGCCTCGTGGAACCTTCACCTGCGGTTTCTTTAGTATTGTTGTTTGCCACGACATAGTAACCATGATTGAGTATCGAGACTTTCAAAACACCATATTCATTTTCACATCGTTATATGTTTTCAGGTGACCTTCATTACCTTCATGGTCATAATGAAATGAAGTTACATGTCTCAATAAATTATAACACTTTTCATGTATTATAATGATATCCCAATGATACTTATATATACTTATATAGTGGTGTTTGCTGGCAACAGGAGCAAAACAGCAGATGTACAACTTATATTTCTGTCTTTGTAATGTCTTGCCCCTCTATTGCCTGCAAGGTTCTAGTCTGAGGGACCTTTCAGGAAGACACATGACAGCCGCTGGCATAGAGATAACCAGCAACGAAGTTGTGCAATTTTTACGAGCAGCAGCTTCGATTTACGTCATGAATTGTCTTGTGCAGGGGAAAAAAATGGAATGTTTTGACGTGTTTTCAAGGTTGCCAGAGCATCCCAGTGTCGAGATGTTGTGTTTTGTTGTTTTTTTCCCTCCAAGCGACAATGGTAGTCGCATAAAACCACGAGATACGTTGTTAGGCATCGCAGCTATAGACAGCTTGTCCCACGTGGGTAGCCAACGTAACATTCATCGTGTCGACCGCATTGATCGGTGACAACTGATCGCTGATTTTCCAATTCATTTGGAAATCAAATGATTAATTAACAAGACCTGTCACTCGATGGCCTTGATCCTTTTGTGGATGTTATGTTTTCTCAGTGTAGAAGTCATTGAGGCAGAGTAGCTAAGGTGCTCAGTGTTTAGCTACCATAATTATAGTACATGTATTGATGCCATTTGTGGCTTAGTGTTATTCGATATACACGAAGGTGGTCTTCTTCTTTTCTCAGACGTCAACACTGGGTGGTGACAAAATACTGAAGCAGTGAATAAAATATTGACCATGTTGATACACATGATACATTGAAGTGAAATGATCTTCATCATCCATTATCTATGCACTATGGTGCACAAACTTAACGAGGATATTTTTGTTGCGAACGATCGATCAAATTTTATTCCATGCAGGTACTAGATCTATATGACTATGTAATCTGCTTCAAGTACTAGCATTTGTAACGGCATGGGTTACTGCACCCCATCCCCCAAAATCAAAATGCTAAAAAGGTGTACTTGTAAGTAAGGACTCGTATCATTCAAGTAGGTAAGATCTCCAAAATTCTGGAGTCGCACCTGCAAAATTCTCCAGATATTGCTTGAAAGTTAACGCCCTGTTTACACGAGCAAGAGGTGGCTGATCCCTTGACCGAGCATGTGTAGCGACTCAGACGAAAGCGTCGCTTGCGTCCCGTTTCAGTCAAAGAGCTTTGATGAAAATTTCTGTCGGCCACTATTCAAGTGTTACCTGCTAATGATGGGTCTTTAATGAATTATAGATAGACGTACCTGGCTACATCAGACTACTTTATTTAAATCAGTCGACGCCTTTCAAAGCAGTGGTAAATGATGTTACACTTGTATGTTTTATATGTGCTGTAAGGGGCAAAATTGAACATTATATTTTTTTAGCGGGTGACCTAAAATATTTCCCTTGCTTGATGTATACTACTGTACCATATTTAGTTAGCATTCAAGTTTCAGATTTTAAATCGCAATTTGGCAAAGACTTTGGGGAAACATAAGTTTCCTATCATAACTCACATGTAACCATACATCACAATACATTGAAAAAGTTGCCTAAAATGTTTGCTCTAGTCAAAAAGACATCTAATACTAAGGGCCTAGTAAGAAAATTGCGGTTTGACACCCAATTTTGACATATATAAAATTTCAAGTTGATTCGATGATCCAAAACGAAATTGCGACCAAAAAGCGTGTCTGATTTTCAAATGAAGTTGAATACAACATTCCTTCAAAACTTTCATTAAGAACATGCGGTGTACAGTAACTCCTCCCTAACAATATATAATTTTGGTGATATTGAAAGCCGGTTGTTATATTTTTGATTGAATGCTTTCAAGTATATAGCTTTAGGTGATCAGTACCTGGCAGTACCGGTAATTAAATGGTTGCCATGACAACATGCCTCTGGCTACTGTAATAGCTTCTCTGTTTGAAACAAAGTTAGAAGTTTCAAAGTTTGTCGTGCTCAATACTAACAGATCTGTATACACGAATTGTGAATTAAGGTATCATTTCAGTGAAAGAATTTTTAGGAAATAAACTTATTTATTGAAATAACAAAGTATGTAATAAATAGGCATGTGATAGGCAGAAATTACTCGGGGAAAAAAAAATTGCCAATCAACGAAGGACTGACTGGTACATGTTAGTACAGTAGTTCAATTTCGGTGTCCATACACATGTAATAATTGTCGTACGTTCGTTCGCCATGGCCATTTGAGTAACAGATTGTCATCAAAAGCATGACATTTTTGGTCCTCTTTGCGTGATGTTGAGTGGCCCACCAATTCACTAAATATAATAAGCATGTGCAGTAAGTTGGAGCAACGACGTCCCCCCCCCTCCCCAGTTACATGAATGTATACATGTAGATTCCCGCCATCCAGTGACCGACCTTATCGGGGATAAGATCGGGCCCAGTGTTATATCCACACACTCCACGTCAAGGCGGTGATATGACATGGTCGAGTTTTTACGCCATGCAAACTTACCAGGATACCGTGATGCCGGCCTGAGTATCGTTTTGACACTAATTTAATCGTGGCAATGATCGTGAACATCTCAATTAGACTAGGGTGGAGATGCAAATGTTTATAGCATACATGATGTATTTGTACAATGTACAACATGATGTAAGTGATAGGCAGATAATGGGGGGGGGGGGGTATATATTGGGGGTACTAGTATTGTTTTGGCGATATCGTTATTTATTAGTCGAAAAATGTGTTGGGTTGTGGGTGGTAAATGGTATTTTCACGACTTATTTCATGATATTAAATAAAATATTGTGATTTTGGCCAATCACTGGTACATGTACACGTATATATATGTGTATTTTGCTCAGCGAAACTAAATTGAGCTCACTGGGCTGTGGCCAAAACTAGAGGAAGGTTTCACTGTTGAATTATGTATGACGATATGTACTAAATTTAGACCTATGATTCATATGGGTTGGCCGCTTTGGCAATTACATGAAGCTGAAAAAAACCTAAAGTGGGGGGGAAGTGATGGTAAGATAAAGGTTTGAAACCCACGATACCCAAGAGAGACCAACGCACGCACAGTGGAGTTACAGATGTGGCTGTTGTCTATAGCAAGGGATAGCACATGGTTATGGCAGGAATCCAACGTGGGTTGTTTGTGTAGGTGTGGGAGATTTAGCATCTCAAACCATAGGGCGATAGCCTAGGTAGGTGTACTGTACGTGAAGCAAGGGAAAGGCAGCTACATGCATGGCAGGGGCTGGGATCAAATAATATTAGAATATTAGAAGGCCATGCATACAATGCAGGAAGGGGTTTGTTTGAATAATACACAAATCATACTCGCCCTATTCCTTGGCATCCCCTCCCCCCCCCCCCCCCTTCCTGTCTCCCCAGTGCCTTTTCTCCCGCTTCCTTCCCCAGCCTTTCTGCCACTTCTCACCACGTGCAAACTGCTCAATAAATGCAAAACACCTATACAAATTGACAGAAATTAATATTCATACAGCTCAGGAAGGGATATCGGGAGCAGCTTCTTTCAGGGAAAAACAGTCCAGCCTAAAGTTAGTGATGAACACCCGTGATTTTCAGGATGGAGGGGGTGGGGGGAGATCTGCATTGCGCTTCCCACCTATGGAAAGCCTAAGGGGTCCCCCACTGGGGACACGCCGGGTCATTTCCTGTATGTTCTCCTGGCCCATTCACAGCGGAGACACGCCATTGGCTAGCTGGAGACCTGCTCCCTGCCATTTTGTGGTGGAGAGACAGCCCCTGATTGGTGCAAGATTTGCTCAATGGGTCGTTGATTGTTATCTTGCACGCTGTGAGTGGGGGGGGGGGATGTGGTTGTCGGGCCACGTTGTTGGGGGCTGGGGGTTGGGAGGGTTCACGGTTAGATGAGGGGATTGTCCATTATAAAACGTGGCGTGTAGGGGCCTCAGGTGTACAAAGGTTCAGAGCAGACGGTACTGCCAACGATCCAAACTCACACACACGCTCACTCACACACTCTGGCAGTCAGGACAGCTTTACAAATTGCCGAATGGGCAAAATCAGTCCCAGACTTGGACTCATGGTCGTTGGAAGCGGTTGCCATGGAAAGATTCTCTCTCTGTGCCCCGGGGCAGAAAAGACAGAAGGCTTGGAACACATGGACCTATCTGCATCTCCGTGCAAGAAGAAAACCGTAATTTCACATCTTCGGACCTCAAGCAGGATGCTCACTCATGCAGCTGGAAAAAACTCTCGGACGCCTGTCACAAATCGCCTACAGTACTGCATTTTTGCTTGTCACTGGATTGATGACTTTAAAGGAGTTGCATTTACTCTCTCTTTGAAGGTGATTGATAACGCTACCTGAATGTTCCAACTCTCCAACTACATTTGTAATGGGATGGATGGATGGAGGATGTCACCCCCCACAATCATCCCACTACCCTGTCAGCTGATTGGCCTCAGGTACGTGTATGGAGAGACACTGTTGACATTTGTTTTGGATACAGCGGTAGGTAGGGGTGTGACCCCCGTAACCAAGCTGTCAAGGGTACAACCTCCACTGCGCACTGTGACACTAGAGCTTCAAAGATGTGCGATCATCAACCAAGACTCCGGAGGAATCGTTCCACAAGTGAACGTCTCCAGGATCATCGCAGCTGGTGGACAACTTGGATCCACAAATTGCCATGGATCAAGTCAATTTCATCATCATAGCCTGCTGATATATACAAGGACATCGTCATTCAGATATCGATGTGGGACTTTCCCAGGTTGACGACATTGACGAGGTGAGCTTCAGGCTGTGAATCAATAACTCATTCATTGCTCTCTGTCAGTTTGTAAGTCTGTAGTAAATTACTATAAATAGGCACAAGGTTGGGGTATTTTGTTTGGTAGTTAAGCAGCTCTGGGCGATCTGTTTGTTTGGTTCTCACTACGGGGTTAGGGCTGAACAAAGGGCCGCCACCAGCATATATATGTAAATGTATGTGTGATACCAACTGAGACAGCCTTTGTTCAGAACGCGTGAAACGGAAAACTTCCTTCATTGAATAGCTCAAAGCGCCTTTGAAATTTATTGGTATTTCTGTCGCCCCACCCAAGAATTCTCCACTGTAACCCCCCCCCCCCCCCCATCATCTAATGGGTTACAGTACATGTGCATATCTACTGTGCCATATTCATAAACATCCCCTCGTTCTCTTTGGGGACCTGTTATGCATGACCACGTGTGTGAATCATTGCGTAAGCATGTGACCCAGGGGCCCTGCTCTGCTAGCGATCTCTCGCGATCTGGGTAACAAGTGTACTGTATCCGGCAATAGAACCAAAACCACGCTGCCTGCAATGGCCCCAAAGCACACAGTATAAACCATTTCCCCATTTATATCCCCCCAATGTGCCGTACCATGCAAGTCCCAGTGAGTGGCCTTTGGGAGGTCTAGCCAGAGAGAAACTGAGGAAGGGATACATGCTTTCTTCTGAGTCCTCACATGCAGCAGGGGGTGAATGAACTCCGTCCCAGTCCGGTTGAGGTTCTGTGGTAGTGGCCGTTGTTCTGGCAGTCAAACTGTGGACCAGCACAGTCAGTGCATACATAGTCTGTGGTGCATGGTAGACACATTTCAGAGGTGGAAGCAGAGACTCCGGTGCCTTCTCTATTGGTACCTCCATGACCACATGCTCTGCTGACTGCCCATGCAGGGAGGGAAATAAACCCAGGTGCCCACACCTGTACTGGTGCTGGGCTCTGGCCCCCTGCTGTCCAGCAGAGCTTGGGGATAAACTTTCATTCAGATGGCCGGCAGGAAGGGAGATTGAAACATGGAAGTTTGAAAGGGATAGAGAGCGAAGGAGGCGAGCTGTCGACAGGATACCTTCTGCTTATCTGCTCGGACACTTGACAAGCTTATCAACAAGTTCTGGCCCTCGATGAGGTGACCAGTGCTCCGGCCACTCTGCTGTGTGAGAATTGCGCTAATCAGCAGTGAAGGTCGCTGGTATGTACAAACATGAAAGCTTCGGTCATTAGAGGTGGGATGAGGCTAACACATGATAATGCTGTTTGTTTGGAGTTTCCACTAAGAGTCAGGGAGACTGGCATACACTTCTACAATGTATTGAGAGTACATGCAGAAGAGAGAACACTTTGGTTCTAGAGGATGGTGCACTTCATGGAAAAGTTCTTTGTTACTCCACGCGGTTTGTTGACTGAGGCTGTGGTCAGCCTAGAGTCAACAGCTTGAAGTCCAGGTGTTGACAATGTCCACAATCTGCACCTATTGACTCCTCACCTGGACCCTGGGGGGCCTAGTACTGCAATCAGGGGAGAGTAATAAAATATTCAAATATCAGTACACGGGATATCACAGATTCCTCCCCCCCCCTCTCTCCTGCAACCCCTGGTCCATGCCTTCACTGATGACCACATGTTTGGTGGCTGCCATCTCAGCTCAGACACAGGCTGCATGCAAATGTTTTCTGGTCCATTGTGTCACCAGCAAATGTTTGTTACTGTGGGGGTGTTGGGTAGAAAGGTCACGCTGTTTATTGACTCTAGTGCAAGAATCCAAGGAATGCCGCCAGTTTTCGGCAATCTCCTTCATTACCTACGGTGTAGACTGGAAAAAACCCATATAATTCAGACTGTGACGTGGATGGGGCTGCAGTAAACAGGCCAAGATAGGTCAAAAACTCCAGCCTGGGTAAAAAAATTGTTACATGCAGGCAACCTCAAAACAACAAGTCGAGTCAAATTTACAGAGGTGCACAATTGTTCATTGTTGACACGTGATAAAAAAAGGCAGCTCTGTTGCTGAGAAAAGACTGAAGAAAACTTGGAAATTAGCATACAGCATGGCGAATGAGCTCCATCCAACCCCTTCCTCCCCCCCCCCCCCCCTCTCCATCCCCCAGCCTTATCAGCCCCAATCTGGCAAGCCACTCAGCCGTTCACTAGACATGCTAGAGCTAGACAGAAACCCATACAAGGCCGGAAACACGTGGACTCGAGTTTTTGGGGCCCAAGCAAGCACTTTTTTTTCCGAACAGAGGCTGTCTTCAGAAGGTAACAGTTTTATGTTCTCCGTTTTTGGCATATTTACGTGTGAGTTTGGATGATGATTAATATGCAGTAGTATGTTGCACAATATACATTGGTATGCTGATTAAACTTGTAGAACTGGATAAATAGACATGCAGGTATGTGATTCATAGCATCTGAAACTTGTCACAAGTTTTGTATTTTTGCTTTTACAATATACTGTAAAATCAATGTAGGTCATCTGCCCCAAAATACATCAATATATTGTGAATTTCAGGGAAGACGAAGACCATCGCCCGAGAGGAACCAAAAAAATAGATCCATTTCACTCATGCCTGATCGAATTTGGCGATCACAAATGGTGATGGTTCCGTTCTTTCCTCGCTTTCAGTTTTTTGTATGACAGATGGGATATCAGTCGGTGTCTCTCTCCCTCTCTCGGAGTTGTTCCCCTCCACCCACAGGTGAGGTCAACACAGTACAGACTGTATGCCCCAGACACGGACCATTTGGATGTGGGTGTAGAGGGGGGGGGGGGGGGATTGCAAAGATTTGTCTGGATTCAGATCCGATATCCAGTTTTCATAGCAGGCTCTTTGAAGTAAATAAAGTGATAAAGTTTTTTTTTTCCTTCAGTGGGTGAGTTCTCTCTCCGCAGAGTACATTGATAGACATGTTGTTGATCCGAGGTGAAAAATTGTGGCCCAGGAGTTTTCCGTTGGAAACAGGATGAACTGCCTCCTTCAATTTCCAGACATAATTTTGGACTCAGAGTACGAGATTGGATAATGGATGCCTCATGTACATTCTAACATATAACTTGTAATATATCTTGATGTACAGTCACATTAACTTTGACAGGACTAAACTACAACACATGGGGTATGACCTGGCTGTGGACTGGTATGTATTGAACAGTTATTACAAATGTACATGCCCCGATAGGTGGTGTCTAGGTGTTAAAATTAATTTTCGACATTTAAAAGTTCAGGCCAATATGAAAGATGGTTTCAAATTGCAAAACCACCTGCAATATCACTGTTGGTTCAGGCTGCAAAATCTCATCAGTGGTTACTTTCAAGTTGGGTGTCTGCCTTTTAGATTGCTACATAAACACCCAGAGTAGACTGTGATATGTTGTTTGGCAGTTGTTTGCAGTAAAAAGGAATTGATGAAAATGTTGGTAGACAGAGAGAAAAAGCGATTGAAACGTTTCCAAATTAACGAGAAAATGGAGGAGAAAAAAATGTTGATCGGACCATTTTCAGCAGGCCAAGAGCCAGTCGCAGTTATAGATGTACATGTTTATATTGAGCATGGAAAATCCCAATGATGTCATCATCAAAAATAACATCCTGAGAAGTTAGAGAGCTTAATCTCGTCATCGAATCGAACCTTCTGGAAAAAATACTTTTGAATATGATGCACATGGTGAAATCTCCGCGAAGATAAATTGGCACGGAGCTGTCACGAAACAAGTCGAGAGCACACACGGATTACGTGGTCTCGGCGAGATAAGAAAGGGGCTGTATCTTCGTTATTGTTGTAATTTATCGTTCTGGAGAACTTGCGTTTGTCACTTATGTTCATTTACAATTCATTGAGAACTGCGGAAGCTGGCATCTGTTATATTACGGTGTGTTCTGGAAAACCTGGCGTTCCTGCCTTTCTATCCCCTTCCCCCCCCCCCCCCCCCCCAGCCTGGTTACACTCCTACATGTCATCTCCACCATTGTTTCAATTGTTGTAGAAGATAGAGGTAGATCGATGAAATCTGGCAGAAGGCTTGTCTGATGACGGCTTGCGCAATTTTGTGCTTGACTTTCGAGCATTCAGAAAAACTTTTTTTCATTCCAAGGTCACCTAAAGCCTTATCAGATTGAATCGTTGTTAGTTTGCACAAAATCAGGATATTCAACATGAAATGTCACTCGTAACTGCCAGTTTGTTGAGAATCATGGAAAAGTACTCGAGTGCAACTTGACTTATATTCCTGTGGGTGCATGTGAAACGAAATATCACAAGGAAGTGACCATCTTGTAAAATGGTCACGGCTCTCACAAGTGTCTAACGGCTGACATACTGTACACAGCTAGATGGAATGATGCAATCCCCGACTTCAAATGCTATGTTTATCCCTGACGCCCCATGACCTAGACCCCACCCAATGACTATGATCCACCCTGTACGCCCATCTGCCAATCTCTTCTTGTTTTGGCTGTGGGGCTGACTTCCTCTTGTGCTGGCTCCCCACAGCTTCCCGGCATTGAACCCATTCTGTTTTCTGTCAATAGTTGGGGGTCCATAACCCACAGGGGATTGGAAATCAGTCCGTGGATAGATGGATGTATAGACCGATGTGGATGGAAGGACTGCTGCAGGAATGAATCCCAGGACGCACCAAATATCCCCACAGTCCTCCGCCGTCCATGGCTGAACTCATCCTAGCAGGGTGTTTTTCTATCTCCCCAATCACTTTCCCCCGCAAATCAAACACCCCCTCGGCACCAGCTTCCAATCCCTTCAATACCACAGTCCCCCACCCTGCCAGCCGAGTATTGACAATCATCCCCCAATCGGGCCCCGTGATCCATCGCTATCAACCAGACATTGAAATCATCAGTGGAAGTAGACTAAACAAATTACAGCAGGCCAGCGGCCACCAAAGGTAGGGGAGCACAGGGCAAAGTGAGACACTGCAGTCCCACGTACCCCCAAGTCCCGTCCATGGAGACCATTCACATTGATAGGGCCCATGATCTTTACCCAATAAATATCCATTATAAAACAATGGCCTTGCGGAAGCTCCGTCTCTTGAAATGTTATCCTGAATGTTGGCGGTGCATTGTTTTGGTAGCTTCTGCATGTCAGATTGCGGATGGGGAATAGGGTCTGAGTTTTGAAGATCAAGTGGATTTTCCCGGACTCATCCGTCTACTCTTTGCTGTTTTATGAGGATTGTCCCTAAGGACAACCCCGGCAGAGTCACAGATATTGACCCAAATACATAGTTTTGCTGGGGTATTAAAAAAAGATTTCCCCGCTGGCACCATGCACAATCCATTTGTTTTATCTCTATTTGGATATGATCCAGGAATGGTTCCGGATGGAATTTATTGCAATGAAGGCTAGAAAGTATATGCCTTGGAAGATTGATACTTTCCTTCAGTTTTATCAGTGGCGTTGAGTTCAGTTCGCTCAGGATGCAGAAGTCAATGGTTGTCCTGACTGATGGAATTCCATTCGGGCTCCTACTGTATGTTTTCTCAAAGGTGTTGAAAAAATTCACCAATTTGCATCATAGTTTCATTGGTAATGGCAGCAAATGAAGTGTGTAATCTGACCAAGGCCAAATGTTCAATTATCAAGCAACAAAATAGAGAGAGGGGAAAAAATCTTTGAGGGCAGCTAGGCCCCATTACATTCCAATTAGTGAACGAGACTGGTTTCACCCCTTTGCTCCTTCCTATGAATACCAGGATAGGGAAAACATGGCAAGTATTCCTTTTCTAGAAGAGTTATTCCACATCAACGGCAATTGTGTTCAACTGCGCAAACAATCATATTCTCACACATCTGTTGTCTATACTCTATTCTCCTAAAGCTCCATCCCCCCCCCCCCCCCTCCTACTTTCATCCTCAACTAATGTTTACCGGTTACCAGGTAAATAAAACTGCATGCAATAAAGTGATATCTGTTTGTGGGGATCGCTTTGTACTGTCCCGCCGACTCTTGACTCTTAGCCACGGACAGTTTCAAAAAACGATCATGGAAAGGTCCCGCCACACCGCTACATTTGAGTATCCCACGTGGCCACTTTGATCATTTCTTTCGCTTTTCCTGTGGTTATCATGTGGTTTTTATAGGACGCATGGCCGGAGCTTTCAAAATCAGAAAAAAACCCTTTGTGTACTTCCTGTTTTGGGTTTGTTGTTGAGATCAAGTCAAGGACCTCACCCCCTTTAGATCCTGTTCACTGTGTACACAGCATTCAGCTGGGTCATATTACATGATACCCCTACTTACTTCACTTCCTTTGAAAGCATATACAGTCCTCCCCCCTGCCCCTCGACCCTCAACCATTCTCCATCTTTCTCCCACTGAAAGGCTCAATGACAGATATATCACATCCTCATGCTATATTTGAACAGATCAATTGGCTTCAATATTTACTATAATATGTACGGTGAACATTGAACGTGTAGGCGTATATATATATCAGAAAACCAGATATAGGCCTGCTAATAGAGAAGTTGGAACAAACCACATCTTCGAAGCAAGGGAAAAAACATGGGTGTGACTGCTACTTGCACAATGTGCAAGCGTATTGGGATGTGCACAGCTTGTTCAGTGTTCACAGAAGGTAGGATTTCGACAGAAAGTCACCCTAGGTCTAGAAGAACCAGCATCGTACCAGATCGGGACCCCTCCTCAGATGGTAAATTGAAACAGATAGAGACAATATTGAAGTTACCCGAGCCCCCACCCCACCCACCCCACTGCACGTGGAGTCATGCAAGGGAAAAGACAGGACTGTTTTCTCAGAAAACAGGCGGGTTGGCTGCCATCTGGGCTGTTTACTGTGGGTCGGGCCGGACTGGCGGGCAGACAGCTTGCCACAGGCTTGGCAGGAGGCATCCAGAGACAGGGCATTGTCTTCCAGCCATACTTTCCTCTTTCCCGGGATTCCCCGTTTATTCTCTGGCTCCACAACCTCATGCCCCCCCCCCCCCCCCCCCACTCCTCTACACCCACCAATTGCACATGACCCGTCTATTGTTGTTCCACTCCCCCAACTCGTATCACATGTTCTTTGCTGCATGACCTGTGTGGATGGATATGGTATATTTAGCAGGGGAAAAAAATATGTATATCAAATTCAGGTATGTTTATGTCTGACCCATGTTTATTTATAAGTCGTGCTATGCCATGTTTGCATGACAAGTATAGTTTGCCTTGTAGAAATGAAACCATTTTGAACATGGTCATTGGCTATTGATGGAAAATAAATGTGAGCATATATTTATAGTCAGAATCAAGGAACCTCAGTACTTTATTTAGTAAGAGTAAAATGAGATGAGAATCGGATAATGCTGCTGATTAGGAATTTAAACGAAAACCAAACTGACAATATTTGGCATTACATGTATTTGATTGTTCAGATCTAAACATTTATGATTTGCAAGCACACTTCCTTATAGATAAATTTACCATTTAGATTGCGTGATTACTCAATTTGTACATTCAATTCGTACAGTTTGTGTATCATTTTGATGAAAGCAGAATACATCGTGCCTATAAAACAGTATGTTTGTATGTATTGTTAACTATATACGTTCTGCATCATGCCAACACAACTGTATGACAAAAGTATCTATTTTTTCTCAAGTTAATGGACATTTAATAGTGAATTATGGCCCGATGTCCTGGGGCCAGTTTTCTTTTGTTTCTAGGTGATCGTTGATGTTATCAATGGCCAGAATTCCGCTCTGCCTCCGACTGATAATGAAACTGTGCATTTGGCCGTTGTCTGCCTGCTTCAGAACTGTGCATTTAGCCGCAGGCAAATTTCATCTCTCCACAGCGGAGTTTGTTCATGTACATAAATATGAAAGGTTGCCGCCTGACAATGGACAAAGAGAACAATGTTGTTTCAGACTTTTCCAGGTGTCCTTTCAGACGGGCTCCACGTTTTACACTTCAAGGTGAACAGATAATAACATGTATCGCTCTCCAAATGGAAAAAAAGATGCGACCGACAATGAAAAAGGCTATTTATCCCCGCTCGAAATCGGAGTATATAAATAGCGAGGAACTTGCGGTTGTCAATGTGGAGTGGGAAAAAAAAATGGAAGCAGAAAAAATTTGCTGGATATTTTCGGTTTGATTGCAAATGGATCTTTGTATTCGACAGGATATTCCTCCGTGGAACAACGACCACATTTGGGGAGTTACAAATTCTTGTAATTGGCTGGTAAGATGGCCTGGGGATCGGATGTGGTATGTATTCGGTAAGGAAAGCATGGTGTCTGGTGGCATGCAATTTGTTAGAATCTAACCAACTTTTTTCCAATATCACGTGTTTTATATTAGTGGTAACTGGACTTGACTGAATCTGACTTCTGGGAACTGGTATACACTCCCACATTACACTAGATATCGGCACGCCCTAACTCAGTAGTATTGTAGTCTGCACAGTGTGTTAGTTTGGTTTGGTAGTCCACTGTTAGTCATGACTTGAACATGTACTTAATTGCAGTAGGTGGGTGTCAGTTGGTGTTGGTGGATACACTGGATAGTTCTGCAAATTGTGTCATAAGTGATTGCAATTATCAGGCATTGGTGGTGATGGATTTCATTCGTTGGTGATGGAATAACTTGGATAGACCTGGATGGATATGTGATGTGACTTGGAGTATAGTACATAGCTAAGGCATGGTAACTCTCGCGGACAGTCATGTATCCGAGTGATTAGCTGATTTGTTGACATGTTTGTTCCACATTGTGGCAGTAGTTTGGCTCCCACATGTTTGCTCGCCAGTATTGTGTAGGTTCGCTAGCTCTCTCTTCTGACACCAGGCATGAGATCTATTGGGCTATAAACATGCCTACATTATGCTTAACTGCTCTAAAGCGAACAACACCCTCTGATCAATGGGAAACATGTAACACTGCTAAATTCAAAACATGGCCGGATCACTGACAAGCCCTCCAATCAGCCATCATTAGGTCCAATAAAAATGGCCCATGCTTGACCCCCATGCCCATGGGATAGGCCACTGCAAGGTCCATCAAGGTTCCAGTTATTAATTTGCTTCCATGTTTTCACCCCCTTTCCCTGATCGGCAACCAACCACACAGCAGCAGATCACAGTCATGTTATTCATAAACATGGTATGAAATAGACCTTTTATTAATGCACCACCTTTCTCGAACCCCAATCAATTATTTGCTGACAGGATTTGAGAGGGGGTGGGCACATGTAGATCGTGCAGTTTGTAAAGTTGTAGTGCTGATAGAGGGAAAAGCAGGGGCGAAAAGCAATTACCCAATGAATTATGTAAGTTGGACATGGGAGTTCCCATGGATGGTCCCATATGGACCACCCCAGCAGGGAGATAATCAGCGTTCCTAATTACCAAATGCTGCCCTTCATCTGAGACCTGCCTGATGACTGATTGGGACCGCTTTAATTAATGGCCGCAAATTCACAATTCGCCATGGTAAATACACATCGTCATCCTATTTGTGCCAGTGTTAGAGATTCTCTGGCTCCAGTAACCTTGACCACAGCGTGTGGGAGGGATGGGATGGGATTGGTTGGTGGCGGGAGGGGGATTGAGGAGGAAGGGTGGGGGTGTATTAAAATAAGGGTATTAGCTGGTGCTTGGTACCTGTAGGTATTTATCAGTTTGTGGTAGCTAAAGCTATGTGGCAAAAGGCAATAACATGGCTGTAAAAGAAAGGGGCAGCTATAGAGCTAGGCAAGTAAATAAATTGGCCAAGGTAGTGATGTCAATGGAGCAAATGAGAAATTGTTTGCATGGTTTCACTGTGAAGGTTTGCTGTTTTGTGCACCTGTCACATGAGGTGAGACAGACACCCCCCCCCCCCTCCCCCCACAGATATATTGGATCCTCCCCCTCCAATCCATTTATACTGTGAAAAAAGAGACCAACTCACACAAACAAACTAGAAAGCGTCTATATCTGACGTCTGTAGGCAGAAATATCGGAGAGGCCACTGGTCACCATCCACACATTGTCAACAGCTGCTTCTTAGTACCCGCCTGGTAAAGGCTTAGACAAACTAACAACAACACGCACAGGCTCCAGAATACCTGTCCAATTGCCTGCCCGATAGATTTGTGGCCGGCCGTTGCCCAGCGAGCACGAGAGCGAGTGCAGCAGTGCAGAGTGCATGCACTCGTGAGGACATGACCCGTCACGGCCGATAATGTCCAGCGGAGAACGCGAATTGTTCTTGGGCATTAATATCTGTGTATGAAACATGATCTATCGCCACAATGAGCGCATTATGGATTGATCGCAAGGGCCAAATTTGGATCGGGGCTGGTGCAGGAAACCCATCGGAACTTCAAGGACAGAGGTTTGGCAAATGAAATCTATGAACACACGGTCACAATGTTGATGCTTATTGTGTGCTTTTGGCTTTAAATCATCTAATCTCCGGCGACTGTCCTCCAGTTGCAACTGGCTGAATATGGTACATTCATAAACTGATGTCCTTAAATTACGCCTATTAAACAAAGGTGAATGTACATGTATATGTTTGGTTGAACCTGACTCAACACAAAAAGTACCTTTGATATATGATGACATAGTAGAAACGGCAGCTGATGACTCAGGCTTACACCTAAATTTTCCATTGATAAAAATAGTCCTTGCTGGGAATTTAATGTGTAGAGAAATGGCAAAAATAGCTTCCCGTAAATTCAGCAGTTTCTTTCTGACCATATTTAAATAGGCTGTCACCTTCCTCACTAAATTTGAAAACGAAATATAAATGTTTGGTGACTTGTAATTTGCATTTTGTGAAGGACTGTGGACACACACACCCTGGAGGGGGGTCTTAAATTACTGTAACAGTTAGATGTTTTATTGGATGTTCAATGGAGACATTATTTGCATAATTGGTTCTCTCATGACCAACCCTTCAAAGGCTTTAATTGTCATTTAGAGGATGACAGTTTTAGGGACTCACACTAAGAATTCAAACCCAGGTAGAAGAAGAAATTCCATTGAACAAAAGCATCACAATGACAAACATTTATTGTTGGTGCCTTTAATTAACGGTTACTGCACAATGGCAGTGTCAGACTTAGAGAAAGACACCTTTGTTTCTTAACACGGCTGGGTAAGAAGATGTGACATTACGCAATCTCAAGTGGGTGGTTGTGCCATAGCCGTTGGCTTTCCAAAATAACAAGGCGAGCTCAAGTGGAGCCAAGCACCATTGAAAGGGACACTTTTGAAAGTGAAAGGAAGCGGGGAGAGGGGTGCAAAATGGGCGCTAGGTATAAACAGGTCAGGTCCTGAGGTCGATAACTTAGGTGGGCCGGTCACGCTCCGGTTGCCTCAGTGATGCCGTTGGCTTCTGCTGGAGACCGGGCGTCTCGCTTGGCTGACTTCATGATGAGGATGCTGGGAATGTGTACGTAGTCACAGTCCACCGGCCAGAGAAACAAGTAACCATTTGTTTTTGGACATTTTTTCTGTGCGGTCTGCCCACTTCTCCTCTTTATAACTTGGTCTGGGCCCAGGACATTTGAGACACTCCCCCACCTGAGCACAGTATAGTCAGTCGGACGACAACGGTGGTATATATCTCCTCGTATCAGCAGAGTTGTCTCGTTACTCACGGGTCCAGCGAGCTCAGGTGTACGTCACCTCAGGACACCTGAGATATTACCTTTCAGAGTTTCCGGAGTAAGAAAAAAAAATAGTTCTTGAAGATGAAAAATGGCTGATACAACCATAGGAGAGGAAACCCAAAGGCAGTCACGGATTGTACATGTACACGCACAAAGATTTGCCCTGGAATGCTTAATTAGCCCCCAAAGGTATGTTGCTTGTTTTGCTCTTGCTCCTTGGCTTTTCAACGGTGTTGGTATGTAGTTTGTGCGAATCTTCTATCCGTATATATTAGTCGTCTGTGGTTTTGATGTATGGGCCGCATAACATGTAGTATATTCTCTCTGCCTTTTATGGGTGAATCAGAGTGGAAGCCAAGCTTTGAAAAGACTCTAACCTTTAACTCCTCACGGAGTCAGCGATGAAAGAGGTGGGTGGGTGTCGCTGGGAAGTAGATTGAGGGGTTTGGGAAAGCAGCAGAGAGGACATGTAGTATAGAAATGTAGAAAGTTTTTTGGATAATGACTGTAGATGGAGGTGATATTACTTTCTTGGGTCAAGAGCCACGTGGAGTAGCTGTGGGGTAGTGAGCCTGCAGGAGTGGATACCTGGGACCTCTCTAGCTTGTAGCCAAGGACCTTCATTGTTTTTCAGGTAGAGTGAGTCAGTACAGGTGAGACTCCTAGGTCAGACTGTTGACCGACCACGTGCTCACTTCAAAGTTCTGTTACTACTACTGTTCTGTATATTGCATGAAGTGATTTTTTTTTGTGCATGGTGCAGTTTGATTAATGGGCATGATCTTTGGCTAGCTCAAAAATGTTCATCCTCGAGTAAAATTATTGTTGCTTTCTTGTAAGTGTCACATTCTTTCACCATTAATTTCCAAGTGAGAAATGAACGGCAGCTCATAAATTCTGTGTTGGAATACCAGCACTTTATTTATATGCAACAATTCGACCTCAACATGTAAGTGTTCGACGTAAGTCTAACTTGATGTATTAACCAACAACCTTCGCTGCTTGGAAACGACTCGGGTTGTCCTCCGAAAGCAACACTTAGATCATCGTCACCATTCTCTGTCAACCTGTTACCTAGTGCAATCACCCCTCTCGCAATGACGGGGGACGATTGAAGTATCACCGTTTGCTTACTGTGCAACCTCTACTCAGCCACATCACCACTCACTCACCACTCCGTGCAACCCAAGCCCAGAGAGGGATGTACCGCAAACGCGGACACGATTTGGCCACGAAAATCACGGATGTGCTCTCGATTGGCTCTCAGCAGCAACTCGGGTGTGCACCTTTGGTTGCAAACCTGTCTGCGCAAATCTGTCTAGCAACTTCAGGTACTTGTAGAGGTAAAATTTTGACGAATTCTGGTGGCATCTTACCAGACAGCATTAGACTCTTTGTGTTGGCAATATCTAATACTGTCAGGTAAAGATGTCGGCAGGTTTCGGTGACCGTCACCGGGGGCGACAAAGTCACATGACCAACTTCTACAGCAGATCCGGTCTCTGAGCTACACGCGTCTTCTTCCTGTGTGCATTAAAGTCACCCACCGGAACGCCGGGACTAGCTTCCGTCTGGATCCACCACCCGACCTGCAATACACAAAGGTGCCTCTTCAGTATGTCGAGCCACCGCTTTGCGTATTCTCTCGTAGAAATTACTAGTAGCTGCAAGCATTGTAGAATGTGTACTTGTATTTCTTTCCGTTATTGTCAGTGTTTAACACAGTTTGATCAAGAAGTCACTTTGAGTGGAAGCACGTGCTTGTTATGGTAAAATTTAAGCTTAAATTTTTCATTATTATGTTCAGGAGACTCGACGTGATTGTCATTGTCAGTGACTTCTGTCTCTCTGTCACTTGAGATTATCAATAATTTGTGGATCTTCTGCTGATACGTATTTTTGTGTGTGAACAGTACATTTAAGGTATCCTCAATGATAACTCACACTCAAGTCTGCAACATGCTGCTTCCTGGGAAAACTTAGGTTTGCTGGAGACAAATCCATGAATTAAATGCATGATGTTTAGACTGTGTTAAGTAAGGCGCAGACTGCAGGTTCAAGTGTGTGGTGGCATTGTGTGGGACGCTGCTCACATGGTAATTGTACATAAATAATGTATTGTCAAACGGTGTATATTTGAGACCTGTTCAAGTAGCCTTTAAGTAGAAGAGCTCATGAAAAAAACACTAAAGAACAAACTAACATTGTCTTGTTTGCTTATTTTAGCCAGAAATTGAACCACGCAGACATCTCTTGTAAACCTGTGAGCGGCCTAAAGCTAGCCGAGTATAAATAACACTTCGAGGGTAACAGCAGGGTTGCGACACATCTGAGGACAGAAAATTGTACATAAAAACTGCTAACAACCTAATTTCATAATTTTATGTTCGCTGCTCAGTCGTTTGGAATTTCTGCTGTCGTGAAAAACACTCGAAGAAAATTACTTTTCGTTTGTTTGTCTGTCTCAGAGATATTGCTCAGATGTATGTTTGGGAGTCAAAAAGGACTGGCGCCGGTGTGGAAGAGTTTTTTCCCCTCATTCCCCTGCACCTTGTCAGTGTCGCAGCTCTCCAGTTCACATTTGATCGAGTGTTTTCAGACGTGAACTTCAAAAATCTCTAATGAATTCAGCGTTTCCTTTGACGGACGTTTTTCAACGAGGCAAGCAGCTTAAAGTTTTTTTTCGTGCTTTTTGGACGGAACACCTTCTTGTCAAATAAGTGTGTTGGGCTCAGACGTGATGGGCAAAATGTCAGCTGCTTTTGCGTTGTGTAGGTGTGAGTATATCTCACGGTTTAATGTATCTATTGTTGACTCTTGGTCAGTTCTGCCTTATCTCTGTGCTATCATCCACATATTTAAACAGGTTTTCTGTGTTTGCTGAGCTTTACAGTCATTTCGGACGATGGTGAAGTGCATTTTCTGAAGGAAACAGCCAGAAAATCCGGCATGTTCACTTTTGAAAAGAAAGCTGCATGTTTGCTGAGATGAGATGGGTAAGAATTAGGGGGGAGGGGGAACCAATTGTGAAAGTGATCCGCATCGAGGGAATAAAATTTATTGAAATGGGAATCAATTACCAGCTATTTAAAGTCACTTTCTCCAATTTCTTTATCCTCTGAATCCTCAGAGCGACAGGAGCCTTGACAGCGTGGCTTCAGTTGTGGCACCACATTCAGGAAATCAATACGTGGTGCATTGTTCGATGGAGCATGACTTTTATGGGCCGCAGTTCTGTCTGTATTCCACTGGGTCTCCCCACTCGGGAGGCAGGTGTGATGATGGATGGCTGGAGTACATGTATCTGGCCTTTAGCTGTGGGGCGGCGTTGCGGGGGACGCCACGGTGCGGGTAGGAAGGACATCCCCAACAACCGAGCGCACAGGTGTAAATGCATTCATGACAGATCTCTTGGGCTCATCTCGCCTCAGTACAGGACCTCGCATTGCAAACAACCTCGACTTATTTTGCCAAAGATTTCGTCTGTTATCTATTCAACGTAGGTTTTTGCGCTTGCTGATCCCCAGCATTCGTCTTGTATATCTGACCGAACATTTGTTATTCTCCCGTTATTGTTACCAGTGTGAAACCAGAGTGGGACCGGCTTTGAGGCAATGATCTGCTTGTCTAAGGTCAGTTCCCATGGATGGGGGTGTGGGTGGGGGAGGGGGGAGGGGGGCGGCTGGGGTTAGGCTGTGAGTTGTACCTCGCCTGGGTCACCTGGGGAAATCAAAACAATGGATTTGGGAGCCGACACTTGGTACCAGAAGTGGTCAGGGACTCCCCAGCATCGATCTGATCCGATCCGATCTGATCCGGCAGAAAAACCTCCGTCCACAAAAAACGCAGCATCTGATGTCCATGTTTTTATCCAACTAAGACTCTCCCCCCACATACTCTTTTGCGGCCCGTCTGTGTACTTTTGTCTTTGGATGGCCAGATTTTGTGTACTTTGCTGATGTTTACCCTCACGCTGTCCCACAGCAAGAAGTCCCTTTGTCTCTGGACTGTTCGGCCTCCCAACTGTCCCGTCCCCCCACCCCCTTCCCTTCCCTTGTTCCAGTCAGGCACCTGACCTCAGGCGACTGACCCTCCGCGCAAGTGGAATTTCCCTTCGCTCCAACATTTGAGCCCTGTTTTCAGGTGACCAAGGCTTTCCTTTGGCTTCCATGGCTTCAAGTGACCCGAGGTTTCAGCGGTCTCAGGTGACTGGGACTTTCTTGCTCATGTTGATTCAGATTCTTGACTTGGCAGGGGTTTTCAGGACATTGAACTGACAAGTTGGCATACTTTGTCGCACAAACAAACACCACTTGGTCAGAAGTTGCTGTTGATGTCCTACATATTATCATAAGATAATTGTATACTGTATGCTATCTGTAGCCAGATGTGCAGGAGTTAGCAGTTTGAATGCTTATATCGATGTGTTCGACATCGAGATTTTTCGCACGTTTCAGAACGAAATGTATTCCTCTAGTTTCGCTCTATGACTTTGCAATGTGACCTTGGGTAACCTTGAAGGTCATGCAGGCAATAACGACATGCAGTACCTGTATCATAACACTATATCTGAGTTGTTGTTTACCAAGTGCACTGAACTCTGACAGATAGTGGCTATCATATTACATTATGCATTGAGATATCTGCGCTAGGTGACGTTGCAAAGAATTATACATTACATTTGACATAAATTATGTTCAGATATAACTCGAGTGAGGAATATCTCAGGACTTAGCCCTGCTGTGAAAGTTCACACTTGTTTCAGACATTAGGCCGCATTAGACGGAAATATCACCGCATAACTTAACGTACTTTTGACATCCCACGTATGCACTACCGATAGTCATGAGAAAAGCCAAGTGACAGGAAGCTTATGGTGGCAGTTAGACTCGGTGGTGATTTTGACAGTTGGCTGCTCGGTCTAAGACCAGATTAAGGACGCTGCAAGCGGATGATTGACGTCTGGTGTCTGTCCATGGCGACAGATGTGTTAAGGACTATGGGGTGGGTCAATAGCTAGGGGTAGCACCCTGCAAGTCGCGTCCCCAAGAGGTGACAAAAAGCCAAACATTTTCGCCGCAAGTGGCCCCGCCGTACTACTCAACATTCATTGACTCAGCTCCTCGTGAGCTGAGTGGTGTCATGTTTAAGCCACTTGTTTTGATGTATGAGCACCAAGTTCGGCAGTCAGGATTTTTTCCCCTCTCTTTCGTTACACATTCGTTACCTCGTGGTACAGGGTGGCTCAAAAGCATATGGAGCGCCCTTCCGCCTGCATTTCGAAGCTCATCAGGACTTCCCGTGTCTTGGCGGAAAAAGTACACTCCTGCTGGCGGACGAGAGTTTTCATCGAAAGCACGGATGCGGGAATGTCGTCAGCTGGCCGTATCCTTGATCATGTTGATGACATCTTGGCAATATGCTTTTTGAAGTGAAGCCCGCTCCAGTCAGTCGAGCATAGTTTCTTGATATTCTCCGGAGATTCGCTACATTCTGTTTTTGGCGACTTCAATAGCTTGATGAACCTGCGATACACTCAGCAATCAGATATGGCCGCTGAAAATTGCTATCATTCCTTGTCAACGGATACTCGATTTTCATATCTGTGGAGAAGGCTAGGATCATGATAAAAATACCAGTTGATTGCATGTGCAGAGAAAAATTTATTCTTTGTGGTATGTTTTGTTCATGGGTAGTAGATACATTTTATGGTGTACCAACCTTGAAAGAACAAGAATGAATGTTATTTAGATTCTGGCAATTTTTGTCTGCTATAAACCAACTATATAAACAAAGATAAATGTATACTCAAAAATTTTTAAACAACATTAAAATATCATTTGTATAGGTACAACCAGCAATTTAAGTTGATTTATTGCCGCTGTCGTTATTTCCCTACCAGTGAGAATATAATTAATATACTTATTGCGTCCTAAAAAATAAGCTCATTAACATTTTGACCTCCATAGTTTTCTTTACAAATATTTTTTGTGCAGCGTAGAAGAGGGGTCCAGAATGGACCAAAAAATCCTGGGACTACTTGACAAACAGTCACATTTATGCCATAAATTTTCTACGTTGGGTGTGTCGCAATAACGTGCCAATAAAGACTTGACAGGTTTTGAATGCAGTCCGTGGCTGTCTACGTGAATACGAGCGAGAGGTCAGTTACTAGCTGCGAGGGCCATACACTTTATTTATCACATACCAGTTCGGAATGAATGGAAAACTATTGCGGAGGTGTAAGTTAATTGCTTGTTCAATTTCTGTGGCTTCTATTCATAAACTCGTCATATCTCAAGGATGGAAAGAAGTATTGTGAGCTTCACACTATCAATGTCCATGTTAAATTTGACATGATTTGCGAGGCACTTTTGTTGTGAACCAATCAGAAAGTGACGGCTATGTTAAAAAATTGCTAACACAAGCATAGGAAATTATGTAACTGGTTATCGTCAAGAGCATAAGTTGTATTTTAGCAACTACATGTACATGTATAACCATAGTTTTTTTGGGGGAAAAAACATAAGCAAAATTTGGCAAGCACTTAAGTAGCAAAACCAAATAGCTCTATTTAACATGTTTAAGTTAAACATGCTGATTGCCGAATATTATATTCATCAACTACCATGCAGTGCATTTCTACCAGCATAGCATTATGTCTAGTCAGTCAGTCAGTCAATATATCAATCTTCAAGGTGTGTTTCCATGGCATACAATCATACTTTATGCGGTGTTTTGATTGCTATGCACCTGTGTCACTGGTTTGTTGGCATTGGGACCAGTCCAGGGAATGGGCCCTATATTATATAGTATTACATGTTGATATTGCCCTCTTCTTTGCCAGGGCTTCTGTTGTTTTGTGTCAGCTGATTGGCGTTCGCTTTCAATTAGCCATCGCAGACATTTTATCCCCGTCTTTTTTAAGCTGCGTCCTCCTCGTGTAATAAAAAGTCAGTAAAAACAGCGGAAAAAATCAATACTCTCCTTCTGGCGTCAATGTCTATGATAGTACATGTGCAAATACGAAAAACAAACACGCAAATCCTCGAATGTGTCCCAACCGTGTTGCTACCGTTGACTTCTTTATGATTGATTGATTTCTCGGTCATGTTCATGCGATGTTATGAATAAACTACTGAAGATGAATTCGTACAAAACTCATGTTTACTCCACCCGCCCACGCACACACGAAAAACATGCTGGAAAAAAATGCGTGCAAGCTTTTGAAGTTGGCGTTCGACTCATGCACGGTTGTGAAGAAGTGATTTTCTGGAAATCTTCCTGCATGCAGTTCTCACCAACTATCCACCGATACTACGAAACTACGCCCCAGCCACAAAACACGCACTCATAAAATGAACCATTCATGCGTACATACATTTATATAGTGTCATGTATTTACACAAATTCATCACATTGTATTGTATGGAATAATCCTGACAAAAGGTTGATGGATGTTCATGCATATTTGTACAGTTATATATTTGTGATAATGATGTAATGTTGTAAAAAAAAACATGGCCTATTGGTAGACAGCAGAAATTATTCGACAGATAATGGATTATTAAATGGTAATATTATAAAGGCAAAAATGGAATGGAACGTGTGTAGTGGATACTATTTCTATTTTCATATTATGTATGTATTCATGTTAATAAATTTTATTCTTCTGTGGTTATAATTTAAATGTATGTACATGCACATATCAGAATATGCATTGATAAGTTTGTAATACGATAATCGAGATAATGACACTTATTTCCTGTCTCTGATGCATACAGATATTGTAAATTATAAAAACGCCTCTTGTTAACGGTCATGAATGCATGAATATATCCATGATATACAGTGTACACATTGTAGATTTAGCTAGTTGTTTTAGAACAGCTGATTTGCAAGTTGTTGACCTTTACTTGTAACACTCAAACACTTGTAGATGTTGTGCTACAATTCCCGAAAATTAGTTATAAACCCTCTTTTTGTAGCATTATCTTGAGAGGTAAAACGTGGTTCAGCGCACCATGCTGAGGATGACGGGCATACATGTACAATGTAGGTTTTACTGTGTGTAGATATATGGCGGTACTTGTTCCGTGGCTTAATCCAGGGTGGATTAAGTTGTTGGTTTGAGGTATAAATAGACGTGATGTCTCGAGTGTCAGCCATATGTTTTTATGAGCAAAATTTACGTGCGAGCAGTACCGATTTTGAACAGTTCCTATCAATATTTCATGTGTTGTTGCATTTGGCTCTGGAGATATCAGGGAAATGGGGGGTGGGGGAGTGCGGTATTCGGGATAAGTGCCTTGTTGAATGGATCACATAACAAGATAGAAATGCACTAAATTTTCACTGCTTTCACTTTTGTGATTTCAACTAAATTACATTGACTCCACACTTCATCAACCAGTCTGATTGATAATTCAAAATGACAACAATGAAAGCAGTGATGTAATGAACATGCTGAAGGCAGACATTTTCGAAAATTTGAATGTCGCCTTTCCCAGAATTAATGACATGCATACAATTTTAGAAGCCAAAAATTTTAACCATTTGATTGCTCGGAAAATAAGTATAAACTTGCAGACGAGTAGAAAGCTAAACGGTATCTTGGAGTATTCTCACACGGCCTGAACCATGTTATAACTATGATATTTGCTAATATGTACAGATATCGGGGCAAGTTCCACGTGTTCCTGTCTCACAATCTCTTTCCTGGAACGTGTTGAACATGTTCGTAAGCGGAAAGAAAATGCCTTCGCTGGGTAAAACTTGCCAGAAAACTGTGTATAATATTATGGTACAGTGTATTTTGGGCGAAAATGCAATTCAATACCAAAGTGGTATCGCGAGGAATCTTAGTTGAGATTTTTTGGCTTGATACTGTGCAGAAACTTATACATTCTGTATATTAATGATAAAACCATGCTTGTTTTAGTAATAAGTATGGACAGAAACCCATCTCTTACGGTTTCTGGTATGGATAAAGTAAATCGACTGTAATATTCGGTGCCATTATAAGTGTAAAGTTGTATTTGTCGTGTATTGCACGAACTTGAAGGTAGGAAAATTGTACTATTTGATGAATTGTTAGATTACATTGTAGCAGGTTCAAATGGTTTAGCATACAGTATTCGTATATTGATTGTGTAGAGCTGACAAGAAGTAATGGAATATTTTCATTTCAAGAATTCATGATTGTACATATCAGGGAAAATATTTTTTGTTTGTGAATTGCAGCTTTTTCCCTGGCCCACTCGCAGGTTTCATATGAGTTTGCATGAAAAATGGAGGATGAACATTTGGAACGATAATATTGTTTATATATATATATATATATATATATATATATATATATATATATATATATATATATATATATTAAAGTATTGCATGACACTTGTTTCGATAAAAATTGAAGTATTTACATGTAAAAGGAAATGTTTATCGAATTTATCTTGTACATGTATGTTCTGAAAATTACAACATTTTTTTAATTTGAACAGTTAAATGACAATCAATGTTGTGCTCAGGTAAAATGTAAATCTATATGCCTAACGAAATAACTATTGAGGGATCTTTAATTTATTGTTATTGTTCGAAAAAAATATGAGCAGAAATACATGTTTGTATTACCTGATTGTAATGTTCAATGCCATCATGGCGGTATTCTGTTCACAGATACAAGCTTCCTTTCAACGAAGAACGGCGATGTGTGTGGCCAGTACGGGACGTTCGGCCAGCGTTGATACGCTTTCTCATGCTCACTGACTACCACAACTTTTTGCATTTTGTGTGATGATTTTTCAACTTGTTCAAATTGTATATATTTACATGTTTGGAACCAATAAAAATGACTTGTTTGCTGGAAACTGCTTAGCTGTTTGTTTTCTTTTAGAGAGAAAAAATATATTGTGAAAAAATAATGAAAAGTAAACAAGAGAAAGTGATAGAAAGAAGTATTTTCCGTTTGTGTGAAAGAAATTTATTAGTTACACGTTTTCTTTGTATATAGTCTGTTTCTTGAAAACTGCCTGGGAATACTTCCAGAAAATTGCAATGGGTTGTAACTGTGAGTATTTGAGTTCTCTTTTGGCATTCATTTGTACATAGAACCATAATCTATGGAGTACCTGATAGAAGTACAATGTATGGGAAAAAATTAAATAAGTATTTCCTTGAAAATAGAACTTGAAACAGAGACTTAACCTGATTCTTTGGCCATGCAAAAATGCTGGCTCACAAGTAATTGTTTCGAAGCTCCAAAAACTTGGGCAAACATTTCAAACATTCAGTCTTGGACAAAATGGAATCGACTTGGTTTTATCCTAAATTGGACACTTTTTTCCTTCACCAGACATCACGGTTGACAGAACTGACTGGATTTATGAATACAAATAGTACACGCATGATTAATAAAATATTACTTTCAACATTCACATAGAGAAAAAGTTGGTGCCATAAACTGTCACCGAAACATTACATGTGAATTATGTATTTCACACATTTGTTCATATTGACAGAGTTTTCAATGGATAACAATTTTTCTCCAGTCCAATTATTAAACAGAACAAAAAAATACCTATTTATCATGGCATTCCAAAGCAAAAATTTTCTACTGTGGCACAGATGAACAAAAAACACACAAAGGATATATGCAAAGAAATTTTTGAAGAAATCTTCAAATATTTTGGTTCTTTTGCCTTTATTTTGTACTTTTCATCCACGTACATGTACACCAAATTATAAATGTAACCATTCATGCTTCCAGTCTTGGAGGTAATGGTAACAAACAAACCATTTACAGTAATTTTTTTTTACAGTGTCAGAAAGTTTTAGTTAATATAGATCTACACCTAGCTTCAGAAAAATTATGATCTAATAAGTATTTATGGTACCTCGCACATCGCCAGTACTTACATTGCATGCATTATACCAGAAATACATAAGTATTTCTGATGATACATCCTTCAACCGGGTCAAAATTTGAATTTGTGAGTGAAAAAGATTAGCACCATACATGTACACCCCCACAATACTACTCTCCAGATGTCGCCCACAAACTGCAAAATGTCATATTTTATCTGAAGGATATTTACACTTGCACCTGAAGGAATGCAAAGAAATTCAAAAACACGAAGAGGAATTTAATGAGTGAGGTTGGAGTCAGATTTATTGAAGTTTCAGTTTCAGTTACCGGTACTTTCCACAGTTTGATTTGTTTAAAGTTGACCACGAAATTAATGGTGCTGTACCTAAAATGTATCCATCAGACAATAAAATTAGCTTGATATGAGTACATTGAAATATTTATCCAGTTTTCATTGTGTGAAATTATTCAAATTCCTGGTCATTTGTAGGCTTCACATTACATTTACAGTAAAAAAAAAAAAGGCAAATGTCGAAGTGACACCCTGATGTCAAGTGAGATAAGTTAGATACAAGTATGACACAATACACATGGCACGGCATCCAACAGATTTTATCGTATAGATTTTTGATAGTCCTCACGATTATAGTGCCATACCATATGCATCCTGCTTTTTTGAGAGTACCTACATGGTGTACATTTGAGGGGGGGGGGGGGGGCAAATACCGGTAGTATGAAAGAATTCATTGATATTAGATATGTGCCATATAGACATGCATTATGATGAACATATGTGCACCCCCCCCCCCCCCCCCCCTTTGAATGAGTCAAACCAGCAAGAATATTAAATTTAGTTATTGGTTCGTCATTCGAAGGGCATCTTCTAATAAGTATAATGCATAATAGAACGGAAAAATAAAATCAAGAATTGGGCTAGGACTTTGTGAAGAGAACGGCAGAATGCAAAAGAAGTTGTCAGAGTTAGAACACGACAGAATATTAAGTACTGTACTCTTCGTTACATGAAAAAAATATTGTGGGGTTGTTTCAAATCCACTTTGGCAGAACGTTTGTAACTCTTGGCAAACTACACCCTGTACATTGTAATACCTGGCCTATTTTCCTTCTTCCTATGTAGTTTTTCACGTGCAATGCACATTGTATATATATATACATACATGTATATATATATTATGCACAGTTTTGGTAACATGATGTCATTGGTAGAAACTTTATTTCCGAAGCTACTCATGAACGATGTTAATCTTATGAGTAATTTCCCAAGATTTGATATGATAATTGCTGGCAACGAATAGAAAACTATACATTTCCTATTCATATTTTGATGTAATTTTTGTAATTCACATGTTTCCTCATCAGCAACACACATTCCGAATTCCAATGTTTGAAAGAAATGTTGTAGGTTACATTCCATAGGTATTTGAAACATACGTGTGTACTTAGATCTGTTTGCACATAACTACATGTAGATAATAATAATACATGTAAATAGTAATAATAATATAATAATAATAATAAAATACTCTTCTTTCTTCATCAAAATGAGATACTGTATTGGTCTTAATAGAAGAGCAGTCCTCCAATGCAAGACTACATTAAGAAAAATTTAAGATTTAAAAGATTTTTTAAAAAATCATTGATAAAATACCCATACAAGGTTTATCATGTGTTAAAGCAACTGCCTTCGAATGTATGCAATATTTTCTCCAAAACTAAATCTTAGTGCAACACGTCTAATACAAGATAATAAAGCGTGTGCACATTGATTTTGACGATTACAATCCGTTCAAGTTGTCTCTCCATGCGTTTCAACACACATTTTATGCCAGTTTTGTATATAAACAGACAAAGTGTATCCATCAAACTCGAATGTAAACAAATGCCCAAATTGGCCTCAAAATTCCACATTGAGTACATTCTCCAGTTTGTATCTGCATATATGGTGCAGTTATGAAAAAATAATTAGTGATATAGCGTGGTGTGTGTGGAATTGTCAGTCCATCTTGAATTTTTATGCTTTGTTTACATCTGCGTGTGATGCATACAGTTTCTGTATTTGCGCGTGAATCGCCTGTTCAAATGAGCAAAATTTCCCAAATGACTGCTTGTAGTCATAAAATTTGATGTGAACACATCTCATTCAAGTCATTTCATATGTTTGATATGAAATATATATTTTCAAAAAATATTGCCTGTAATCGAAGGCAGCTGCTTTAATTTGGTAAAAATAGTCTAGATATGTTATGTATAAGGACAAATATGAAGTCAAGAACATGACATTTTTTCTAATAAACAAAGGGGCGCTCTTCTACATGTGTATCAGGGAACATGTTTCTATTAGGACCAATACGGTATTCTCAATATTATAATCAGCAGAAAGTACATGTACAATAAAGAATGTATACGTGTACGTGTGGATATTGACCTTGCCTGAGGCTGGAGAAGACAATCCAGTATTTTTTTTTTGGCTGAAATGGACAGAACTAAGACAAACAAAATTTAGAGTAGAAGTGCCTCTTAGGAAATGAAGAAATCCTGCCAAAAAAAATTTGAGAAAGCACAGGAAATGGTGTTAATGCTGCTCATTATTTCCCACAGTACACAAAATTTGATGAGTCAGTTGCGAATGATGCTTGTCCAAATACAGTACGCAGGCCAAATTATTAGCGAATTTCTCGAAATACGTCATGGCAGATCGAGAGAACAGCAAGTGTTATCGGAACAAGGTTGTCTAATAACTCAGCAGCGATTGGCAGGCACAGGAAAAAGATACTGCACCGTGTCAATGTATCGAAGTCAAACGAGAGCACTTCAACTGACAGCTACAAGGGGTCCGCGTCAGAAATTACACACATTTGCATCTTGTACACGTGAGGGGTATGAATTTTCGCCGGCGCCCATCACAAATAGAAGACAATGGGATAATAGTCCCCACATCCCCCCCTTCCATAAGAGATTAGCATAGTAACGAGTAAACAAACATGCGTAAGATCATTTTCGGTGATCGATGGAGACTTGATCAGGTTGATTAGCGATGCACACTTAGGCAATATGAATGGTTATATCCCGGAGACCGCTTTGGTGCACGAACTATGACATTTTTTAGTGCAAATTTAACGACTACGTATAGATAATGAAGGGCACAAAAGAAATTCTGTTAAGGACGGTGGGTGGGTGGCTGCCTGGTAGTTAGGGTAAGCAATGTCACCGTATCCATGACACAAATAGTACACACTTGTGAATGCAGGTCGATACCATCAAAATAACCACGCTAATTGTCTCACAAGTGCTATATTTAGTCAGGCCACAGATTATCGCATGACACTTGACCAAAAAGGACAGTAAAAAAAAACAATAGTTCTAAATTTTGACTGTTAGAAAAAGATTGTCAAGATCCATATTGGAGATGTTTGAAAATAATTCACTACCAATTGAATTTATTGGGTTGTGATAGCATGTGCCTAATAGATATTTTCTAGAAATAACTCATCATGGTTTTATGATTTTATTGAGTTCTCTGATACATGTGTATCATGTCCCTTTCTTATGAAGCTACATTAGGGACATTCGCCTTCGCCTTCGTGGTGTTCTCGCCCTCGCCTTCGCATGATTTTGCCTTCGCCTTCACGTAATTTCGCTTTCGCCTTCTTGTAATTTCGCCTTCGCCCAATTTCGAACTGGGCGAAGGAGAAGACGAAGGCGAGAATACGCGAAGTCGAAGGCGAAATTACAAGAAGGCGAAGGCGAGTGGACGAAGGCGAGGGCGAAAACACCACGAAGACGAAGGCGAAATTACAAGAAGGCGAAGGCGAGAGTGGACGAAGGCGATGGCGGAGGCAATATTACGATAAGGCGAGGGCGAAATTAAGCGAAGGCGAAGTCAAAAACGCCACGAAGACGAAGGGGAAAATACGCGAAGACGAAGGCGAAATTACGAGAAGTCGAAGACGAAAGTGGGCGAAGGCAAAATTACGAGAAGGCGAAGGCGAAATTACTCGAAGGCGAGGGCGATAACACCCCGAAGGCGAAGGCGAAAATACACGAAGGCGAATGTCCCTAATGTAGCTTCATACTTTCTTGGTGTGCCTGTATGTTTTTGAATACATGTACTGGTACATGTAGTTAGGGAGGAAAAGAAAAAGCATTAAGTTCTGATTATGTAGTCTATATCATGGTGGAAATTGAGATGTACTTACATCTTTGAAAATGACAGTAGTTTTTTTTCTACAGATTTATGTAACCATATGAATGTAACTATGAATTTATTGTGCAATTAGTGCAAATGAATTTTTTTTATTGTAATTAATTTTTTTTCATATATCTGTCAGTTCTTTTTCTTTTCCATCTACTTTCCTGTACATGTAATACGCAGTAGTGTAATACTTTTGCAATATTTTTTTTTACATGTACATAAATGTACATGGAAAAGTGAAAAATACACTTGAATGGAACATATTAAAAACATCTCATTCTATATCTATACCAATCATCCATTGTAGTCGATGGTTAAAGTGATATTCATGCAGTCTAGTCTATATTGAAGTAGTTGCATATATAAGTTTGAAATTTCTCATTGCATGTACATCTGAGATAAACGAATGAGTCACTTCATAAGGTGACACAGTCTCCCTTGCAGGCCACGAACTCACACAGTCTGTTACCTGTCTGTCCAGCACACCTGGGACGTAATAACACAATTACCGTGTTTGTCTCCCGCCCGAACCTAACTATTACCTCATCCATCCTATCAGATACCATCATTACTTCAAAGAACAAACAATGGCATGAAAAATATTGTCAGCTCAAAAATAGCTGGAATTCTTTAGCAATGACACCGGAAGAAAAGTTGCTGCACCTTTTGCCACAACAATTGAGCTCTACAACCCCTCATCCCTCACCCCCCCCCCCCTTCCTATCCCACCCAAGTATTTTCTTTCCTTAGTTTTTTCTCAATCTTTCTGCACCGGGCTGGGCTCGCCATGCCTGCCGCAGCTAGAGATAGAATTTCCAGTTTTGCTTGTCTCCATTGCATGCCCTTGTGGAGACATTGTTGGTTTTCTGGCAGCTTGCGTCAAGGTCCAAAGGTCCAAGGACCGCTACCAAAAACTCGACACACCGCCTACAAGTCAAACAGATGGCTCAAATCAGTAGCAATATGTGCCGAGTTATTCTGGACGGGGTGGGGGATGGGGAGGGGGGTCATCAGAAAGTTGCATGTAGAACTAATATGGGGAAATGGAAGGACCTTCTTCAAAGCACGTCTTATGTAGACACGAGAAAAGTGACTTTCTGGGCAGTTCAGTTTCGTGTTTGTTATGGTCAAACAGCGTCCGCATGCAGGAAAGCCTTTCAGTCAACTTACATACGCCGAGTTTGTTTGTGGCGACCAAATAGGAAAAGAGAATTAAAGGTGTATCGTTCAGGTTTTTGGCACGTTCGCTCACTGTACAGTTGTTCACAACTGAATATAGTAAAATTAAAATTGGCGGAGTAATTTACTGTCCTTTCAAACTTCCTCTGGTAACTTCCCCCTGCCCCCTCCCCCCCCCCCCCATCCATACATGTCGGCTTGTTGTAATGAAGGCCTTCCCCCAGGAAATGAAAAAAAAATCAAGTTTGAACTTTTCTTCATGAAAATGCATGCCAGCTAGGCCAACGAAAAATGACAAATGAAATCTACCATACCAACATGGGAGAGTTTCCCCTGATATCATTCTCGCTATCGGGGGTTTGTCAGTCGTGCATGAATAGTGTACTTCCACCATGCAAACATGATAACCTCTCAAAAGTGACATAATTCTGGCTTGAAACTAAATAAAGAAATGTGATGGGAGAAAAAAATCATAGAAAATTACCACTTCTCAAGAAATACCCCCGAGAAAAAAGTATAGCAGGTATGAATGGAATTTCTTGTAAAAAAAAAAATGTGGAAAGCACTTCATTAGGAAGTGCAGTAAGTATTGTGCAGATCAAGTGCGCTTGTCTGACTGCATTTCCATCTGAGAAGTATGACACTGTGCCGGTACATGATATTTATATAGTCATGACTAGAGCAAAGAACTAGTATAATATATAGAGTCTTTGGCCATAGTTCAATGACTTGAATGAACGGATCTCGACAGTTCAGTGTGATATTGTCATGCCATGAATACATCCATGTATATAAATATAGTGTAGCGTAGGCCCATATATGTACGTATGCATGAGGAGGGCCCCCGTCCATCCCCCCAAGTCATCAGAATATTTGAAGGATTTCCTTAATGAGGGCGTAACTCGCCAATCATATGTAATTAAGCAGTAGTTTGCTTGACTAACACCAGGTGGCATGAAGTGCATGATATGCTCGGCGGTGGATGGGATAAAATCATGTACACTTGGCTAAATGTTCACTGGGCACGGCGATAGAAGTCCCGCTGTAAAAGACTTAATTGATAGAAATCATAGCCGATACCCGTGATCAGCGATTGTTTGAGTACTTTGGAGGTGTTTTTGTCTGCGAAGGTGGCGGAAAGCAGTGTACTGTAGAATGCATGTACATTGCAGGATTGATACATTAACATGATTAAGGCATTCAGACAGGCAACCAAGTGCGAAGGCTAAGCTAAGGGCCAAATAGGCACATGGACAATAGAAGGATAACAAATTAAAGCCCTTGGAGCATAAATTAAGTTTGCACGGTGCTGGAGTTATTTGGAGATTGCTTGCCGGCAAAATGAGTTGAGAAAAGTTTGCACGTGGAGCATTCCTAATAAGCTATTTAAATACACGTGTTCTGTGTTTTTATCGAGTAACCCAATATAACAGCCCTATTCGCACCCTGCACTGGACCCCCCCCCCCCTGCCCCACCCCCACCCCTCCCCTTCCCCACCCACTTCTCCAGCCAATAATTCACATCAGCACCTAAAATTTCACCTCATCAACCTTAATCTGTCACTTCTGGTTTGTGTGGTTTATGTACAACACTTTTCAACCTAACAATCTACTTATCCTTAACCCTGCGGCTTATACCCTTCTCCTCCCACCCGGCTCGACACTCAAATCTGACAGCACCCAACCTTTTTCATCCCCCCCCCCCCCCCCAAACAACACCTCCCAGCCAATCTTCCATATCCGTATACACTGTATACCTACATGTAGGCCTACAAGTGACTCAATAAACTAGACGTGTTTTAGATGGGAGAAAACAATGTTCTCCAGTATGCTTCCTAGTGTTTTTCACCGAGTATACAAGCAGGTCTCTCTTATCAGCTCAGACAAAAGCTCTCAGCCCTATAAAGCACCTTTTAGATACAGCACAGTACCCACGTAGCCTGCGGCGTTATCTTGCCAAATCTGGACACGTGAGCATCAAATGTAGCTGTGTTTTATCCATGTTGAGATTTGGTCCCTCCCGCCTCGTCTCGTTTCTGTGCAAGATTAGTTTGCAATATTGGATTGGACTAATTTGATATCTTATCATCGTGAACACATTCAGGGGAATCATTTTCCAGGAGGCTGGGTGATTAAATAATAAAATGTATATTTATTACATGATGTAAAATCAGTAACATCAACAGCAGTTTATCCTACATGTATTCAAGCAAATTCAATTATACCGGGAAGCCCCATAAATAAGCCCACCCAATAAATATTGTGCGGTGTGCATATCTTCAGAAGAGCCTTAAATTAAAGAAAAAATCATCTTCAAGAATGGTACAGTATGCATTTAAACAGAATATTGACACTCATATTAGGCCAGTATTTGTGTATGATTCAGAATGTGTACATGTAGTATAGTTTTTTGGCAAAACAAATGACAAATACTAGTACAACTTATTTATGGGAATCCATGGTATTGTTTTGGAAATTATAAAGTTTTTGTGAAAAAAATGCATGGTGATGCACCAAAACAGTAGGTTCATGATGCACTGTTGTACTAAAACATTGTATATATTTGAAAATATATTGTGTGTCGTGACTTTGTATTGTGTATTGTATTGGTCGGAACATTTTCCTGACCGTAAGGGCATCTTTCTACTGTATATTATATATACGGTATGTACAGTATATTGTATATGCTATACCGGTAATACATATTCAGTATATTGTACATAAGACCTTTTGAATTGACCTCTGAATTCACCTACAGTTACCATGTAGTACTTAAATTTGTCCATCGAGACACAATATCATCACCAGTAAACTGTTCTTTGCTGATGGCTTTCGGCTATCAACTTGGGTCATATATAAATTTATGATTATGGATCTATATGGAAAATCGCTGTTTTTGAGCTGCACAAAAGTCTTTGTTGGCAGTTTTGGATGGTCTTACTATTGCACAAATGTACATATATTATAACCATATTATTATGAATTCCAGATATTGCACACAAAGCAATCACATGACAATGATTGTTGCTGAAGATTGTATCGCAGGGAACAACAGGTTCCTGGGGTGAACGAACGTGCAATTAATCTTTCCAATAAAAAAACACCTCTTTACTCCATGCTCCAGCTTACATATTCAATAGTTATGCTACAATTTTATCGTTGTATCGTAGCCAATCGCCAGTCATATGTGACCAGCCATCCTTGAATCTGATAACAATGTAATCGCGTTGATCACATTAGGAACGACAGAGCTAAATGTGAACGGGGAACGCTACCGATGACAGAGAGAGATTATTATTACTGTTATTTTTTGTTGGCCACACAAAAGTGGCGAGTGTTTGGACCAGGTAGGGTCACGGTGGGTGGCTGTTGTCTTGTCGACCAAACCCGGGGAGGGGGGTGCAGGGAGTTCGACTTGGGAGCAGCATCGAAAACTTATCAATTATTGATTGGGGCAAGCCATTCAAACACAAAATGATGGATGGTAGGGATCGGGCGAAACAGGCTTGGGCAAAAACCCCGAGCAGCTAACAAAATTGGTCCTAACACGAAGTTCATGACAGGCGTGATGAGTTGGACATTGATGGGCTGGTGTGTGATGGAAATTTGAGGTGAGGGGGGTGAACAGCGGCAATGGCTTGCGGTTATTGTATTGTTTGGGGTTTGCATTATGATGAACTGCCAGGATAAAAGCAGAATGCTCGAAGGCCGAAATTTGAGATATTCCTGTACTCAACTCTGCCATTCGTTCATTATTATCAAGCCTATTACTCATGCAAGAATTGCCCGTTCGTGGAAGAAAAAAAAGAAGGAAAGAAAAGTCCCCATAATTTAGACCAAGGCCTCACCATGTGACCTGATGTGGAGTCCTTGCATGGGGGGAAATGGGGCATTTAGGGTAACATGGATCTGGGAATAATACCCTGAAAAAAGGTGAAAGGAGACACCCCCCAAGTCTGAACTCGGGAGTGCATTGTGCGAAAACCTGCCGATTTGAAAGCCTTATTGTCGACTGGATTGGACCAAAGATTAGCTGTCCCGGGCAGTGGGGACAAGCTTATTGATGCGTGACTGGAACTATCAGGGTGACCAGGTGTGGACAGGTGGACTCCTGCCAGAAAAGCTCTCTGATTGGTCGTCCTCAATTCATCGTAGATATCCATTAACCCATTATCATGATTATCTTTTTCGCAGTAGTTTGAAAAGAAGGGTTGGGGGTGGGAGCAACAGGGTGCTTATTATATATTTATCATCTATGTTGCAGCAAGGGCGGAAATCAACATTTTAATGAGTACTAATACATTTAGCATAATGATATCAATTATGAAATTTCCTTGTGAGGAGAAAGAATCATGTCATAGATTCCGATGAGATGTCCGTGTACACAATACATACACCTTATGAACTTTCAATGTCAGTACAGTACAGGTACTCTGTAGCAATTGTCGCGAATAGTTATTATTATAATCGTCTCAAATTTCTTTGTCAATAAACTTATTGTGTGGTCCTAAGTAACCAAAGCAGTATTCCAAAATGAAACATTTCACAACGGGAGATCTCTCGTTTAGGCAAACTTACCCGTACTTTCATTACAGCGTATTATTTTGTTATATCAAGCATTACCACAAGACCATGCATCAATTACATTATCATGATTATCCTGCATTTAATAGTTATCGTTACGGCGATGATAATTACTGTATTTTCACATGCGGCAGTTATTGCCATTTTGTCGTGCGAAAAGATCTTTACAAAAAACCCTAACTTTATGCATGCATAATAATTATAGAATAAACAACATAGTTCCTGGAACTGTGCAATTATTTAATGTAATAATTTCACCGGTTGTCATCATACCCACATAATTCAGCAGTACGTGTAGACATTAGCGCACTAAAAAGAACAAATTCCCATTAGGAAGATGCAAAGACTGCCACTCACAAGCACCCTATTTACACCTGGTTCAGGACTCCTCCAACAGCTAAATATCCCTTCTCCACGCCGCCCCCCCCCCCCCCATCCCCCCTCCCCAAACCCTACATCCCCCATATATACCGGTACCCACTATCACGTCCTGCAACATGCCTCTGCTCCCTGTTTACCACGTAACCATGACAACAAATAAACACCAGACCCATCTTTCTCACCAGTATCATCAGAATTCCCGCACGATTCGTGATTTGCAGATCAATAATAGACACATGTATCATCCCGCGCCCTGCGATGCATGCTGACCGGCCCAAGTTCTCCCCCGCAATTTTGCATTTTTCGCCAGAAAAGAAAAGCAGAAAAAAAACAATTCCATAGCACCACTCAATGAAGTGACAGAGACGTGCATGAAAATACAAAACTGAGCAGTATTTGTAATATTACTGGTAGTACTTTAGGAATAAATGTGCTAATCCCACTCTCCCATGCTATAGTACAAATTCCTGCCCGTATCCAATCGGCTAATGTGGACCATTAATAAGAGCCATGTTCATTTTCATCAATGTGTTGTAAACCAATTTCTATATTGGAAATAAACAGGAATTTCATCTGAAACACAATCAAATTTTCTTCATAATAATAATATTATTCATCCTAAAATGTAAGACCCCTCTCCCTCCCTGCCCTAAGAAAAATAATGGAAATGTTTTTCTAGGTTCTTTGTTGTATTTTTCATGTTGTATATTAAAACTTCTTTTGAATACTAGTATACATGTACATGTAAAAATATTTTGAAGAATAAAATTTGTGTTTAATGATCAAAAATAAAAGTTAATACTCCCTTGTGAGCACAGTGGAAAAAGTAAAACCAAACATTTTCCACATTATAATTTTAGGACCTTCAGTTTAGTATTAAATGTAGTAAAAACGAATGTCATACAGTCCTTTTTGCTGCATTTATACTAAACTGAATGTCATACATTCATGTAAAACAAACTGCATTTAAAACTCGATATGTGCAATGGAATGCCCATCTACATTAGGAGTCAATGTCCTTCCTGTACTGAATTATGTTAAATCATATATCAATACCGGTGTTCATTTCTCTTCCTGCATGTCGATAGAATTAACTTGTGTAATGTATTGATTTGGCTTTGGAAATAAGTACATAACTGGAAACATGTACATGTTCTGGCATATCATGATGATAATGTCAAGAACACTAGATTTCTTTCCACTGCTTTTCATCTTCCCCGCTCATCAAACAGTTCCATCGGCTACGGGCAGCATTGTGGTTGCCGTTGACGACAAAAAACAAGTTCACACATCTTACTCACATGAACCTCTCTGATGGTCATTCATTCATCACTTGCAACCTTCATGAATAATTCATGAGGTTCGGCTCTGTACTGTCATGCAAATGATCAAACGTTGATTGTCTTATGACAGATAAATCACTGCTCATTGTTTCACTGGTATTTATGGGAGCATTATGACAAACTACATGTAGTTGGTGAAAGTAAGGCCTTACAAATTGATTGCAGTTGTAATGTTATCAGGCTATTTTGAATTTGTCCAAATTAATTTCAGCCTGCATCCGTATCAAGTAGTTGCCCAATATATATCTTATATGAGCATTGTATACTTACAATACTTAGTATTGTTATACTTACTTACTCACTTACAACAATTTGGTCTCAAATGTGATATATTTGGTCTCAAATGTGATTTATATCATATTTTCAACAGAAAGAACTGAAGAAATTCAAGAAACGTAAGCGTAAAGAAATACCAAATGAAATCCGGTTACGAGCCTTGGCGGATCCAGATGCCATGTGGAAGCTACGGATGAAGTTCCTCGAACAAGCCAAGAGATACTTTGGCGTGCCCTATGCCAAAAAATACTGGAAACCAACAGGTATTTGCACTGTTGCATATACTGTATGTATAGAATCCAATTTTGTTGAAAAAAATTTAAATGTGTAACATCAAAATGCACTGAACTACATTCATACATATACACGTGTTAATGTTATGTATACTGTATGTTGTAAATTTACCATCTAAAAGTTATAATCATTCCATGCATATTCCAGATCCCGAGTATCACTCGCGCATGTTCCTGGACTGCTGTGGCCTGGTACGCCGGGTCATGTACGACCTGAAGAACGACTTCGGCTTCAAGATCGGCCCCTGGAACCAGAGCTACATGTGCGACACGCTACCTATCGTCATTGACAAGGAAGAGGACATGAAGCCCGGGGACCTCGTCTTCATATCAGCGACTTACTACAAGACAACAAGTGGGTTGGCTTGATGTGGTGGCAAAAAAATATACGAGTTAAAGCTACTGGCAGCTGCTTTAAAAATTGTATCTCAGTTAATTGAGTTTCTGTAAAAATTAAATTTGATGACAAAAAGTTTATGATGTCTGTATATATGTGCAAATTTTATGTGGTTTTAATTAATAGCAGAAATTGACTGCAGGAAAGAAAAGCGATTTTAGCTATTCAATATTTTTTACGAAATTTCATGGTACATTACCGGTACCAAAAAACATGAATTTTTTTTTTTCTTCTGAAAAGGTCTTTCAAAACGCAAATGACATGTGTAATCCACACTTGTGTCGACATTGTGTGGACCTGTGGAGAACAAGGCCCATTTTTCACCGAGTCAGCGGTGTGGCATTGACGGTCACGCCGTCTCCTGTCACAACCTGACGACAGTTCCCGCTGGCCGCCGCCGTCCCGACACCCACAGAGGCCGTTGCATAATAAATCCTCCAAACAGGAAGCAACGGCTTTTTTGCCGGCTTTTGTCCCGAGTCAGAAAAAAAATTCATTTCTGTCACTCCCACCGAAAGTGATCATTGGCACGCTTGCCTGTTGCCATGACGATCCAGGAAAACAACTTTACCTTTTTTCGTGTCCCTTCGTCGAGGCCTATAGACATATCTGAAGCATTTTCAAGTGTTTCGAGAAAAAAAATGGGTTATCAATGACCGAAGACAAAGCATGGCTTTCTGATCAATCGATTGCGAGCGATATCTGGCATGACACGGGCCACATGATTCGGGGAAATCTCATTATACCGTGAAAGAAACGCAGGTGCAAACATGTCCCACGTTTGGGACATTTATCATTGCTGCATGGCGCGAGGTGTTGTATTGAGGGGGGTATTGTTGCTCATGGCTTTAATATTTTTCCATCGTGCCCCTTTCTCACAAGGCCATTAACCATGTGTCTCTATGGACTGGGTGTGTAGCGCCTGTCTCCCTGGAAATCCTATGTTGCTCCTCAATGCACACGATATAAATTCATTTCGTTCCATTGTAAATCAGGATAAATCTGGCTATGCATACAGGACAAAAATACGTCTGATAAATGAACCTGCATTCATCCTGTGGAAAAATAAAACTGTGAACATCATGAAAGGAATGTAAATGTGGGCAAAGAACTTGTGAAAATCATTTGTCTTGTGACGCAGAACAATAGGCAGTGTCGTATTTATACAACCAGGCCCTGCTAATAGGCAATTTTATAAACAATATAATGATTCAAAATGTCTAAAAGATGTGTACGGTACATCACAAATGCATACCGGTAATGAGGAATGAGTGCTTAATGCCTTAGAATCAATTTCTGATTAGAATACCTTTGTCCATACTTTTTTCCAGAGGTATCTAACCTAGAATACAAATTTCACCCAACATTTTCACCTTTCATTGAAGTGTTGAAGTCTTTCTGTGGGATAAGGATATTTTGACATTTCAGATATGATAATAGGAATGAAACTTGATGATTAAAACTTTTACTTGAAAGCTTTGGTACAACAGGTTCAATCTTACTAGATACCATTTGGTGTGAACATAACGGCGTGTAACTGTCAGTACATGTGGGTTATGGCAATGAAACATAGTCTAACTTTTGTCTCGATACTTGTCTCCTCACAGTGAAGAAGCAGAAGCACAACTTGACCCACGTGGAGATATGGCTGGGGGACGGTCCCAAGACAATTGGAGCTCGCTGGCAGAAGGGAAAGGTCCAGATCTTCGACTCGTACGCCTTCAAGGCCACGTCCTACCACTCAGAGCGTTACATCTTCAAATCCATCGACACCTGGCTCATGGGCATCTGTCGTAGGTAATAACAGGAACCAGAATAACTTTTGAAATGTAAAACAGAGGTACCTCAATTGGAAGATGTGTGAGAGTATCTGCTCCAACGAGTCAAAGTAAACAACAGAACACAACCAAACTAGGTAGTAATCATGAGATGAGTTAAAAAGAAATTTCTTTACTCGCACACAGCCACTGCCCAGAACACACATGGAAGACGCGAGCAGAACGTTTCAAGCCGGGCAAGAAGTCCATATTCCGAGTGCCCTTGGAGACTGACCCAAAGCCCTCACCCCCTGACGCCGAAGAGGACCTTCCAGAGTCAGCGGGGGACGACACAGGCGACGAGGATGGGAGTTCGGGGGTCACATCCAAAGAGCCTGGACAGCCTGGTGCTAGTGGGGAGGGGAACTTGTCCAACGTGGCAGTCAATGAGGGAAACGGAGTCACTCCTGGCAGCGATGAATCTCAGGGACGCAAAGCAGCAATATCTGATAGTGTTACTGACGGGTCATCTCAGGTTGGAAATTCCACGATGAGATCAGTGCCTGGAAATGAAGATGCTGGCCTGGATCATCACTGGAGACAGTTGTTTGATCCTCACTCTAAGAAGTCTTCCAATTATAGCTCGCTGTACCCTCAGGATTCCTTCGTCAGCTCCGTAGCCTCCATGGATCTGGACGATCTTTCAGAGACATCGGAAGACTCTGGCGAAGCTTCTGACGACGTGGATCCAGGTCAGAAGACTGATCTGGAAGGAAACAAGGCAGATCCGTCCCCACAAGACAAACATGTAGAGGATGTGGAACAAGCAAAAGATGATGTCAAAGAACCAGTGATGTTTAGATTTCAGCTCCCTGTGTACCCACCACCGTGATATAATTAAATTGATATTGGTTTATTGCAGCAGTATTACCATTCCGTCATTAGCTAGAGAAATCAAAACAATGAAGAAAGAATTAACTGTGTAAAACTAACTGGTAATAAGTTTGTCCAGGAGATTCAGTGAGTCATACTTTGACAAGTTGTGACAAATAATAATCTATTACAGTTCCGACTTAACTAACTGGTACCAGAAACCAATAATGTATTATCTCCTCTGGGTCTCTTGATAGCCATGCAATAGATATACATATTTTAGTATGTACTTTTCATCAGTCAAGATGTCTGTGATGATATACAATACAATTATTGTTATGGGTTTTATATTATTTATGAACCCAAGAACACTATCTGTGATAAAATCATCGTTGTGAATTACTGGTGAGGCAATTGCGCATGTTATGTATTCTCGTGATGTTCCATATCGCCTGTTTCAAAATGTATTTTATCCATAGGTTTTTTTTAACCGATACTTTTGTTTACATATTCAGTAGGAGTTTTTTTTATGACATAGGCCTATATGTATAGATTTACCAAATAATAGGAAGTTTTAACAAGTTTAAAACCAGTATTTATTACATACCTACCTCTATAATAAACACTTTGGGTAATCTTACCTTGACATTCAAAGAAGAGGAGAGGATTAGATGTCACTAAAAAATTTAGAGAAAAATTTCCGTGACATCAATCCTTAACTTTTTTGAAAAATTGAACCAAAATCCCTTCAGATCCCATGCGGTGATGTTTTACATCACGGGTCACATGACCCTAAACCGCCATTATTTTTCTCCCGAATTAAGGCGGGGAGGTGGGAGGGCACTCTTAGTGTTTATTATAGAGGTAGGTATGTAATAAATACTGGTTTTAAACTTGTTAAAACTTCCTATTTATGTCCATACTTCTACCTCTATAATAAACACTTTGGGTTATATCAGAATAACCACCGGCGGAGGGCTTAACCCCCCGATGTGCCACATCATCATGAGGGATTTTAGGTTCCATTTAACTCGAAAGAGGCGAAATATTGGCTTATTTGCGTATTTAGAGGTGAAGATATATACATATATGAACCACTAGGAACATTAATGCAGGCTTCCCGCGGATTAAGGTATTTACATGAATCCCGCGGGCAAGCCCGAGCAAATAAGTCATAAATGAAATAACAAAGATGATAATCACCTTAGATGCACGTGTAGGCGAGCAGGGGGGGTCTCTGGAGGTGACTTTCCTCCAGCAGACGAACAGAAAATTCCCGGCAAAGAAGAGGAGCAACACCCCTGACGAGCCGAACCCTGGTGCATCTGTACAACGTGTGATGTCGATATCTACAGTATCTACAGATGGACGTTATGCTCGGCGACTACCAGTGGTCCAAGCTGGTAGCCGGAGTCGGACTTCCAGGCTAAGTCTCTGAGGTAGAAAGACGTGAAAGTATTTTGAGAACTCCAGGTACATGCCGACATCACATTATTCAAAGAGACTCGATTAGCAAATGCAAGCGACGCCGCGAGAGCCCTCACATCATGAGCCTTCACTTTGAAACCCTCGGACTTCTTTGCTTCAGATTGCTCGTAGCAAAAAAGAACGCATTTCTTTATCCAAGCCGAAATCGTAGCCGGACGAATATCGTTTGGAAAATCTTTAAGGTACGATACGAAGAGAAGACGTTTACCCAAGTGAAGTTCCCTCGTCCGCCTAACGTAGATGCGGAGAGCTCTCACGGGGCAAAGTTTAGAGTCTTCCTCCAGGCCTGGCCCCAGGGAAGGAGCTATGGCCGGGATGGAAAAGGAAAGGAGCGGCGTTCCCGCTAACTGAGTTTTAGCCAGAAAGGACGGGATGACACCTAACTGAACTGCGGAAAAATCCGCCTTCCATTTGACTTTGGAAAACGCGAGCGCATGAAGCTCACTTCGACGCTTCCCGGAAGCCAGTGCCAGGAGGAAGACCGTTTTCCACGTGAGGAACTTATACGAAGCACTCTCGAGAGGTTCAAACGGATCAGATCTGAGCGAATTTAGGACAAGCGATAGATCCCACTCCGGAACGGGATTCCTAGTCTTAGGCCTTTCAATATCGAAACTATTCAGCAGGGCAGTAAGACTCTGGTCATGACCGAAATCGATCCCTAACTTAGGCTTCAGGGTTTTGGCGATCGCCGTCCGATAACCCGCAAGAGTTGAGGGGGCGCGCCCTTGATTGAATTTCTCAAGAAGAAACTCAGAAATCAAGGGGGCAGTGGTCTTGAATGGACTAACCTTCCGGCTACGACACCAAGCGCAGAACGCTGTCCATTTGGATTGGTAAACTGCCAAAGAAGATTTTCTATTTGATCTGGCGATCCTAGCGGACACCTCCTTTGAAAATCCCTTCTTTCGGTAACATCGCTCGACAATATCCAAGCATGAAGCTTCAGACTTGCGGGAACGGGATGAAAGATGCTGGAGCGAGGTTGTTTGAGAAGATCCCAACGATCCGGAAGCTGACGTGGATTGTCCACCAGAAGCTCCAGAAGGTCCGGGAACCAAGGTTTCTGGGGAAGGCAGGGAGCTATGAGAAGCAGTCGACACTGATGCGACCGAAACTTCGTTAGCACCTTCTCCACTAGCACTGCTGGAGGATAGGCAAACGCGTACATCCCTTGCCAACTCGTGGACATCGCGTCTACCGACATAGCCAAGGGATCCGGAATCGGAGATACAAACGATAGGAGCTTGTGGTTCCACCGCGTGGCGAACAGATCTACCATCGGGGTTCCCCATAGGCCGCAAAGCGTGCGGAACACCTCGGGGGAGAGACTCCATTCCATGGCCTGAATCTGCCCCTTCCGAGACAGACGATCGGCCCACACGTTCATGTGACCCGGAATGTGGCGAGCGGCAATCTGAATGGCATTCTGCTGACACCACTGCAGGAGCTCGATAGTGGCCTGACATAACGTCACTGACTTCGTTCCGCCCTGCTTGTTGATATAAGCTACCACCGTGGAGTTGTCTGTCGCCAACAACACCACTTGACCACGGAACTGAGACTGCCAATGACGCAGCGCTAGGGAAACAGCCTCCAGCTCGAGAACATTGATATGACACTGGCGCTGTTGCGCTGACCACGTGCCCGAGATCTCGTTGCTGTCCCAATGCGCACCCCATCCCTCCAAACTGGCATCCGTAAAGAGATGCCTGGAGGGCAACGGCGGACGGAACGGCGCTCCCCGAAACAAATTGGTCGGGCACCGCCACCACTCCAGCTCCGCTTTTACTTCTGGGGAGACTGGAATCAACTCCGACAAGCGGCCGGTTGTCTGCGACCAACGCGACTGAAGATAGAGCTGAATGGGACGCATGTGAAGTCTGCCCATAGGCACGAGCTTCTCCGTTGCCGCAAGCATTCCCAAGAGAGATTGCCACCTGCGAGCCGTCTGTGGAAGGCCTCGACGGAAACCTTCTGACAGCACGGATAATTTTGACTGACGGTCCGCCGTCGGCAACACAGTCTCTGAGGTAGTCAGAAACCGATACCCCAAGAACACGAAGTCGCGCCGCGGAGACAAATCGGACTTTTTGTGGTTGATCTTGAAGCCTAAAGTAACGCACAGATCCACCACCCACTGCGCCTGTCGCAGCAAAGTGTCTCGGCACTGATGGCGTATCAACCAGTCGTCCAGATACTGGTAGAGACAAATCCCCTGCCTGTGAGCCAGGATTTGAACTTCCCGTGCCACCATCGTGAATATCCACGGAGCCGTGGACAGGCCGAACGGGAGCGCTCGAAACTGCCATACCTGCCCCTGGTAGCAGAAACGGAGATATTTCCTGATTGCTGGTTTCATGGGAACATGAAAATACGCATCCTTGAGGTCGATCGTGACCACCCACGAGTCGCGGGGTAACACGGATCGAACCTGCTCCGCCGTCTCCATGGAGAACGTCGGAATCTGAAGAAACTTGTTCAACGGGGAGAGATCGATGACGGGATGCCAACCCCCTGAAGCCTTGGGAACCACGAAAAGAACGCTGTAAAAACCGGGCGTGTCCGGAGCCGGCTCTACCGCCTGTTTGTCTATCATGGCCAAAATTTCTTCGTGCAAAACGCGCCGACGCTCGGAGTCGCTTGATAACGAGAAACCTCTCGGAGTGCCTGAGAGCGGAGGAAATTGATCCTCGAATTTCAGGCCGAACCCTCGTCGGAGTGTCGAGACGACCCAGGGACTCGCCCCCAGACGCTCCCACTCTCGCCAGAATGGCTGCAGCCGTGCCCCCACGGGTTGATCTATGACCGGAACGACCACGGAACCAACCCCTGGATCGCCACGGCAACCCCGAGGAGAATTCGCCCCAGCGTCTACGGCAATACCTACCCTTTGACTTGCCTTCCCCTGCTGGTTTGGGAGAAGAAGGACGTCCTCGACCTCGGGCGCCTCGACCTCGTCCCCCACGGGCTGTACCAGCAGGGGCCCCACGAAAGGGCACACCAGAGGCTCGGCCTCTGCCCTTCGTAGGAGCCCCACCTCGCTGACTCTGTTGGGAAGGTTGCTGCTGCGGACGTTTCATCACGGCCGCCACGGACTTGGCAAGCCTCTCGGTCGCCCGGGCCGACAGCATGGCAGCCTCAGAAAAGGACTTCTCCGTCGTACGCTTGTCTGAAGCTGTCTTGGCCTTCTGAAGCTCCTCGGACTCATCCGGGAGAAGAAGAGCGGGAGATGGGCCCGATTCCGGGACAACCGGCGCTAGTCGTAACCGTGACATGAGCTCGTCGGGAATGTCGAACCGCAGGGACTGGAGGTACGCGTCCCGTCTCCACAGCTCCGTAACCCAAAGAGCATGGGAGTCGAGAGCCGCCTTATCCGCTACCCCGAGGCCTATCGACGTCACCAACGAAGCACAAGCCTGAAGGGCATCCGCCAGATCATCGCGGTCAAGCTCGGGATTGTTCAGGACCTGATCACAGCAGGATTGTAAGGAGGTTCGGGCCGCCATAGACAGCCAATCCAAGGCAGAATCGGTCGCCAGGCCCAAACGCACGGAGTGTTGAACTTGTGCCAACGAATCCCACTGCACAGATACCGTCTTTGGTTCCGAGAAGAAAGCCGCGTGCGGTTGGCCCTTCAATAACTGCGTGGGCTTTGCCTCTAACTCCGACGAGGAGTAGAAGTCCCCAATGGAAGGACGAGCAGGAAAGGAACCCGGACGAATCCTGTTAGAGTTTAGGGAGTCATCCCGGCGTTCAGCCATCGCGCCCCGGACCCCGGTTGCCAGCGGGAAGCGGAAAGAGTCTCGAGATGGTCTCGGCTTCTCCTTCAGACCGGCAATCATAGAGCGGGCCTTCTTCTTGGGCGGCTCCTGAGCGAAGCCCTCGGGCCACTCCTGGGGCAAGATCTTACGGACGAACTCCATCTTCTCCGGCCACGACAACGGATCATCATCAGGGGCAGGAGGAGCCAGAGCAGAATCGTCGTCCTCTCGCGGGCGCTTAGCTGGCCTGACGAGACCCGACGAACAGGGCTGAGGTTCCAAGTCCGAATCCTCCGTCAAGGGACGAATCCCGGCTTCCTGAAGAGCGGGAGCCTCACCGTCCTCCGAGGACGACTCCCGGGAAATGCGCTGAACAGGAGGAGGAGGGGGCACACTCTGACGCTGCGCCTCCCGTTCGTGGGCGAAACGCGACAGGAACGTGCTCCACTGGTCACACATCTCTCGAGTGAAGGAGGCAAACTCCCGCCTGAGCCCAGCTACATCCGAGGATGGGGCAGGACGAGAAGGAGACGGAAGCGGGGATGCCACTACCGAGGCTGTCGCCAATTCCGAGTCCGCAGTAGCCGCTTTCGACGCAGGGGTCAAAGCCGGCACGTCCGGATGAGATTCGCCAGTGTCTTCGGAAATCTGAAACCGACAAGGCGAAGTAAGGCGAAAAGAAACCGATTTCTTAAGAGAGGGAGCTCTCACGGAAGCCCCTCGGCCCAGAAACGTAGCAATTGGAACCCGGGATCCCAATTCCCCCCTACCGGCAGGCGGGAAACGGAACCCGGAACCCAGGTGGTGCCCGGGAGGCGAGAACCCCAACGGGCGGCAGCTCGGGAAGCGAGAGAATCCCCCGGGAGGTCGCATAAGACCCGGGGAAAACAAAGCCTCCACCTTGCCCAAAGTGTCCCGGGACCCGGGAGCCGAAGGCACGGCTCCCGCCACCCGCGAGACAACACCTGGGAACCGGGGCCCGAATTGCTCGGCCTGCGCAGCGCGAGAACCGGGAGCCACCGGGAGAAGGTGAGCCGAAAAGGAAGCAACCGAAACTCCAAATAAGCCTGAGGGGAAGCGAGAGAATCCCCCGGGAGGTCGCATAAGACCCGGGGAAAACAAAGCCTCCACCTTGCCCAAAGTGTCCCGGGACCCGGGAGCCGAAGGCACGGCTCCCGCCACCCGCGAGACAACACCTGGGAACCGGGGCCCGAATTGCTCGGCCTGCGCAGCGCGAGAACCGGGAGCCACCGGGAGAAGGTGAGCCGAAAAGGAAGCAACCGAAACTCCAAATAAGCCTGAGGGGCTTACGAGAGAGCTCGAAGCAGAGACACCAAAAGGGGTCTCGGGGGCCGCTGAAACGGCACCCGGGACCCGGGAACCTGTGGAAGAAAGACATAAGTCAAAACTAACATCTCGAATTATCCTGGCGAGGACAACATCCTGCCGGTTCCATCTATCTACTGCCTGCCTATGTCGGGACCTAGAGGACGCGGAGGATCCTGACCCAAGGGGCGGGCCATCTGCCTGGCGCTTCGCCAGAACCTGCTTGAGGCCAGCCAGGGTGTCGATCCACACATCCGATGACCAGTCCACGCAGAACTCACAAGTGTCAGTCGGCCGACAATACGCCATGCGGCACACCCAACACGTAGCGTGACGTTCCCATTTGGGCAGAAAATGGTGACAACCACTGCACTTCATCTGAAACAGAACATGCAGTGGGCGAAAATAAGGGAAGAAATGGGCCTGGGGAGGACTACACCATTTCCTCCCAAAAAAATTGCACTAAAGACAATCTAGACTAAACTAGCTGTAGTACAGTAGTGAAAAAACCACAAGAGATCGTAGAAAACGATCGTGAAGAAGTAAATCCTCAGTTGAATGTCTAAGCAAGACTTGCAACACAACCATCCAAGATGGAGGAGCAAAAATAATGGCGGTTTAGGGTCATGTGACCCGTGATGTAAAACATCACCGCATGGGATCTGAAGGGATTTTGGTTCAATTTTTCAAAAAAGTTAAGGATTGATGTCACGGAAATTTTTCTCTAAATTTTTTAGTGACATCTAATCCTCTCCTCTTCTTTGAATGTCAAGGTAAGATTACCCAAAGTGTTTATTATAGAGGTAGAAGTATGGACATAAATATGTAGATGAACATTGTTTTGATAAATTCTGTGTGTATGTGTGATAGTCTTGATAATGAATACATATCAATATATCCATAATCATTAAGTCATGAATAAATTGAATGTACCTGTGACAACTTACTTTACTTATTCTATATATCTATCATCTTTTTTCTGTATACCCGATATTAAAATAGACGAAGATCACTACAACAGCCCAGTCGACATAAAATATAATGGAATTTAGCCAGTAAGAACAGAACATGTTGGTACCAATGTTTATTAATTTCGACTTGCATAACAAAGTATTTTCACATCAGAATAACATTGGCATGGCTCACAATTTAAATGAAAAAACAACAGAAAACCATGGAATATGATAGCAAAATATATATAATAGCTAATTTCTGCACAACCTACATAAAATTCTGATTTATAATAAATGCATTTTGCAGCATACAAATAATTTATAACATGTTAGGACAAACATTGATAACAACGAAACTTATATTTAATTTTCCTATCAAATTCTCATGTACATCAACGAAACAATATTCTTCAGACTTGCACAAAAGAGAGATATACACTTGACACTAAACATGAACAAAAGTCTATTTTTTTCTCATCTGCCCGCACATAAACACCAATCACACATCTAGTTCTCAATCAGACACGCTTGAACAAATTGATATGATCATTTGATTTCCCAACTGCAAATATTACAAGTCCAACGCGTAATATTTCACAGGAAAACCAAATAGCCCTGCCACTATATCCCCTACGAATTGTCCTAAGTTTGGAACACATTATCACCAAGGAATCGGTTTCCTTTTCTTGTCGCTACCGAGTCGAGGCCTGAGGGTCTTCTGTTTGGTGGCAGCTTGGACTTTGGCTTTCTGTCGGGTGACCCTCTGCGGGATTTCCGACTCTTTTATCGGGGATAGCAGGCTGACTGGACTGTTCGAGGGACTGGCGTGATGCTCGACTTGCTTTACTGGTCTGATTAGAAAAGAACAAAAGACATTTCAGATAAATGCATGCGGGTCAGTCATTAAGATAAAGGCACTGCAAAACTACCAACACAAAATCCACATGCCACAGCAAACTATTACCAGATAAAATCCAAGTACAACAATCAAACTCACTTTTCCCGTTTTTTGGCCCTGGTGATTTTTGCAGGGGATTGTACTAGTGATGTATCGCCAGTGGTGCTGGTGTTGAGCGAAGTGTCGGCAGACTTGAGACTCATCAGTGACTCTCTACGTCTTGAACGCGTGATTGGCGGCGAGAATATGAATGGGTGGACTGGCGTGCTTGGGTTCAGCACCTCTTCTGTGGAAACAGTTCAGATCTGGTTAAGACCTTCATTGACTTGACACCACTTCACATGGTTATTGGTAGTATCTCGGTCATTAGTGAATACTATAATTGCAGTAATAAGTGCACCTACCATGAGACTGAGTGTCCGATACAGCAAGTGGATTTGAAAAGGTGAAATCTGGCTTTTCTGTAATGATTCAAAAAGAATATGTCATAAAATCACAATCACATGGGACAATTCACACAGATGCGAAAGGAAGTCAGGTACGACTACCCAACAGGGTTTATTATCGAGGTAGAAGTATGGCAATAAATACATGATCTATTTTTAACCTGGTAACCTACCAAAGTCGTCAGAGAAGTGGCTGTGTACGTCGGAGACGGTTCGGGTGGACTCCGGTGTCGTCTCTCGGCTGATGCTTTTACGGTTCTTCCGCAGCTTCATCATAAACGAGTTCTCTGACAACGGACCTGCAACAGAAAGAAATACTTGAATACCTGTAATACTGTATATTACACATACACATCATATTCAGGAACATCCAACCTAATATCTGAATTTCATTTCTTTGGTATGGGAAAGGTGAACAATCATGAAATGTTTGAAACACAATCAGAAATTATCTGTATGAAACACAATCGGAAAACTTATACCAAAATTAAATTGACTGAATATTGTAATATCTCCAATACATGAAAACCTGAACAACTAACAACATACACTTCTACATGTACATGTAGTAGCCGAAGCAAAGACAATGACTAGTAACAGACCTGGACTGGCTGCTCGTGTAGGTGACTTCGGAGGGCGTCCTCTCCTTGGCTTGATCTGTGTCACATTGAGTTCTACCTCGGTCGTCGAAGTAGGGGACTTTGACCTCGACCTTGACCTGGTGGTGGAGCGCCGCCCGTTAGTCTGCGGTCTGACATCTAGGCTGGAGGTGGCTGGCTCCTGCTCGTGGTAGGTGGTCGAACTGGCGGGACTGCTGGCGTTGGATTTGGGAGGTGTTGGCGGCAGGTTTGGCATTTTTGACGGGCGCGGAGGGGTCTTGAACGCAATGTCCTGGGAAAAGTGATGGCAGATTGTTTTACATTAGAGCGTTGCATTGGTGTTACTGACATCTGAATTGTGAACATCAATTGCAACAGAATTTTGCAAATTAGATGTATATGAAAATGACAATGACTCTGAAACAATTGTCACAGGATGGGTAGTACATGTATGGCATGGCAATTTGGAACATGCATCGTATACTTAGATTACATTTTAGTATGTGCTGGATCAGCATGCAATGGATAACATGTTAACACAGAACTTATTATGATCTCCACAAACCTGATACACTGTGTATCCAAAGTAGCATAAGGTAATACTAGCATTTAATAGACTATGGGATGTGGTGTTTTATGAGAGAAAACCTGAAGATTCGGCATGCATTGAGGTAAAAGGAAACATGAAAAGAATCTATTACATGATTCAGAAATAGAAATCTAATCTATCAGTAGTAGGACTCTGATCCATCACCATCTGCGATTGCAAAGTTGTACTCGTACTATGCATGCAGATAAGGCAACTGGTTTTGAAATAGCAATATAGGAGATTTTCAAGCAGAATATATGTGTATATATATATGTATATATCGGTACATGTTTGTACTAGACATGATACCTTGGCAGCACTGCACATGGAGCAGTAAGCCCTGTGTGTGGTGCGGACACGAGGGGAGGTCCTGCGCCTGGTAGCGCCACCTGGCGACAAGGTGACCTGAGCGTGGCCGTGTCCATGGCAGGGAGCGGGCCCAGCAGCCAGGTCCTTGTCACACAAAGCCACAACACAGGGTCAAAACCTTACACTACTCACACAAAACTCTATTCAAATTTAGCTATCACACAAGCTTAATATATTACGGAACTTGAGTGATGTGAGAACAGGTCTTAAGTGAGTGCAGAGCAAAACTGATAGTAATGAAATAAAGCAAAATTTCAAGACTTATAAAACTAGACCACTCCTTTTCTTTGTCTGTGGATTGCTAGATACGAACCTGTTGTGAAACGGTCTCCTCTTCAGCTTTCTCCCTCATCGTCTTACTCGCCACACGACTTGATCGTCTCGTCGGTGTCATTGGCAAGCTCTCCGAGGTCTTGCGGCCCCGTCTGGATCCGGACCGCTGAACGGACCTTGATCCTTTCTTTGGGCCGACTTCCATGTTATCGACGTCGTCAAGGCTCTGACTGGTGCTGTCAGCTGCGTGCATTTCCGTCTCGACACGAGGGATCTCCTTCGGCTTGTACACACTTTTCTCTGGCGTCGTTCTTGTAGGTGTGGTCATCTCAGGTGTGCTTCGAGTGGTTGTCACTGCCTGTTCCATCGGCTCGTTGGGTTCACTGCTGTCAACTTCAGCCATGTCACTGTCCGTGTCTGCGTCAAGTATTTTGATTGTTTCACTGATCGTCTTCTTAAACGTCGTGGTCTCGACGACTTGTCTAATTGCGTGTGGAGAGGAATACTCTTTGACTTCCTGGTCGGTGTGTCCTTCCTCATGTACATTTTTGCTCACTATCTTCTCGTGACTTGTATTGGGACTGGTACGCTCAAAAGTGCTTTTAGATTCGGCAACTGACTCTGCTTTATCCACGGTATCAAGACCAGTTTGAACACTGTTTGAAATTGGCGTAACGCAGCCAGCTTCCTCTGGCTCAGATTCTGTGACGTTATCATCTTGAACGTCGAGTTGGAGATGCAAGTCATCATCACCATCACCGTCACTGGCAGGTGATTCACTGTCTGCTGTTTTTGATTCCTCATCACTTTCCGAATGTAGAGATATCACATCTGGCTGTTCATCATCCTCCATCATGTCCTCTTCTGCATCCTGTGAACTTTCTGGAATGTCATTAGGTTCACTTTCGTGAGCGCGTTCAGGAACAACACGGGACTGAGAAATGAGGTCAAATTCTTCTGTGTCTGCTTCATCTGCATCTGTGGAGTGTGACAGTTTGTGCAATAGTGGCATGGGGAAATTACGAAATGTACACAAGAGAATGAAAAGAAACGAACAAAACCTACACATAAATTCAGCATAAAGTGAAAAGGAATGCACACAAAGGTTTGGGGTACAGTAAAAGGTTATAGGATAACACTTGTGAAGTTGAAATGGTGCACCACATACCACCGATCTCGATCTCATCCTTCGCCTTGCTGAAGTTCAACGTGACCTCGTTGTCAACAACAACCATTTCTTCCTCAGAGTCGACCTGCTGCACCTCCATCTGCTCCTGGCCATCCGAGTCACCTAACTGATCGTCGGTTACCTGGTCATCGGCTACCTGGTCCGTCTGTGCCGCCATCATCGGAGATTGTCTGGTGGAATGGAGTGAACATACTCTCATCATTGGTTCGGGATACTACTTCATACACATGGTTTCTTTTGCTTTATTCACAAGCATACTTTCAATGTTTGTTCATGTATTAAGTTCCGTATATATTATATCTACAATAATGAGGAAGAGTGCTTGAACTGAATTGAATGGCTGACGAATGTGTTATTTTACCATGCAAAGAACAGGCCAAAAAACACACCTCTCCGGCGTGGGGCTGCGATCTCGCAGGCTCTTTCTCCCAGTCACCCTTGGGAAGATACCAGTGGTCTCTGTAACACTCCTCTGTACTTCAGTGCTGGGCCTAGTTACCACCTCATCAGGCGGAGACGTTGAGGCGAAGCGGAGATGTTTGGAGGTCGTCACTTGTTCCACTGTGGCAGTCTGAGCCGGTGGAGATTCTTTGGGTGGTTCTGCGATGATCGTGTCGTCTTTGACGTTGGCACCCATCGTGACTCTTCGTTGGATTCTAGGTGGTGTAGGCATTGCCAGATCTGTAAAACAGCAACATTCCCTAAAGCTACGAATATAATGCAATCAATGACAACATGAAGGTAATTCTAAAGCATTGATCATAATACAGTGGATCCTGTGTTTCAAGACCACCCAAGGGACCCGCAAAAGGTGGTCTCAAATGACAGGTGGTCTCTCATGACAGGTTCGTTCACATGATAAAAGGCCACTTGGGACCAAGTGGAACGGTCTCAAAACACACAGGGTGGTCTCTCAAACGAGGTGTATCAAAACGCATAAAAGTGAGACTGAACAGGAAAACTTACCTGACTGGAAGTTCAGTTTCCCCACTGGCGGTGGACTTGGAGACCGCTGTGGTAGGACGGTCTTCGACCGCACTTTGAGAATTGAATGTGGTGTGGAAATGTTGTTTGCAGGCTTCAGCGCATCTTTGCAGGGCGTCTTTCGTTTGACTGGTGGAGTTCGCAGTAGGGACAGTGCCTCTGATGACATGTGCTGCTTGCTGTTAGACAGATATCCACTGTATTTATTTACATGAAGGTTTTAACAAGAGCACATTCTACAGTTCTTAACATGAATAGTCTCCAATGCGTTCCCAATGGTACATTACAAGATCTGATTATCACAGAACTTCTCTCAGCACTGCCACACACCGTTTGAGTGCAGAGCCGAATCGAGACATGTTGAGGGGCGACACAACTCCTGGGGGTCGTGACCTGTACGGGGAGTGGCCTCCCTGGGGACTGCGGCCAGAGGGTAGCAGCAGTTCTGGAGGCTGTAGACGATTACTGGACATGTTCATCGGAAACACAACTTCTGACAACCTGCAACAACAAGATGAGGCAACATCACAACATGTGCAGATTTTTTCTCAGATGAACAATATTACTGTAGTGAATGAAATTGATTAAGAGTTCACATACCTTGCTTCCTTATGGACTTGTGGTGTCATTGGTGTACAAATGAATGGTCCAGGGACATCCCTCTGGCTGGGGCTGTCTTCCAACCTGCAGCATAAGCTACACATTAGACATCGATTTTCCCGCACACAACACCAATCGCACAGATTCTCCCATTACTACCATCTAATGAATATTCATGACCCACCTGGAGGTTTGCTCCTGTGGCTGCGGCTCCTCATCCTCATACTTGACCTCCATGACCTTGTCCAGGACGGACTGCAGGAGTGCCGCCCTCGTCAGCATCTGACCCGCATCCGCCTTGTTGACGATTGTAGACAGTGGAGCAGGTCTGGGAACTAGAAGTCAAATGTCTGGTATAGTCAACATTATTCGAACCTAGGTCTCACTCTGTCAGTTTCTGATTCAAGGATTGGAGTTTAATTTGACTTTTTTGTCTGTGGCATAATTTTTGAGAGGCCAGTATTGCTGTACCTTCTCTCCTGTGACCCATCTGCTGCTGTATCGGTCGGTCCGGCCCGAAACACAGCTTACGCTGGATGGAAGGCAGAACCTTGTAGTAACCCTCAACTAGACTGTTCCTGACTCTTGCTCTCTCGCGTGCCTTGGGATCCAGCTCACTCTGTCAAAGGTAATATAACAACCCGGATCAATAAAGTACTCAGTACTATTCAAAGCCCATTCTTCTGTATTTCCTGAACTATGAGATTGCCTCACCATGGCCTGCTGTTTGATGCGATTGTTGAGGCGGAATGCCTCCACGTAACGAGCCCGAAGAAGGTAGTACAACACGAGTAGCTCCTGTGAGTGAGTGTCCGAGCTTGTCTTCATGTAGCTCACCAGGTGCCGCTCCTCCTCGTCCGAGAACGGAAGCAGTAGAAGCTGGTCCACGGCCTTGGCTGTGATCGACGGATGAATGAGACAAAATAGCTAAATGTTCAGATGGTTGTGGCGTTACAGGTAACAGTTTAAGGTGTAACATTTATAGAAGTGCAAGTCAACAAGAAGACACAAGAAGTACGCTGCACAAATCAAGGAACTTACTCTGTTGACAGCCCAAGAAGACATGTGAGAGAAGGTCTTGGACATTATTCTTGTCTCTAGAGATCCTCTGGTAGTCAAAAGCCTCGGCAGTCAGTCTACGTAATATTGGAGGTCATTGAACACACACATACTATTTTTTCACTTTCATTAATCTCATGAATCCTAATCTATTAAGACATGATACTTCAAACATGACCCAAACTGATTGCAGTGATCTCCTACTAAATCTGAAAGTGAAAGCACACTGCCCAGTACCCACCCGTTGGCAAGTAGGACAGTCAGTTTGAGCTTGACATCCTCTGGACACGTGAGGGGCGGCCTGCGGACCTTGAGGTACTGCTGAGCGAGCTGGTGTTTGCCCTGGTACAGCAGGGACTTGAGGATACACGTGTGCTGCCAGGGGCTGAGCTGTTGCTGCACGCTCGGGTCCAGCAAATAGAACAGCGAGTCCTGTGGGCAGAAAACAAGCGGTCAATAGAGTTATCTGTTTTGAAAATAGTCCTACGTTTCTGGATACTGGATATAGTTGCTAAGATATTGGAATCAAGGGATTTTCACCTCAAAGTCTTTGTGGTCAAGCAGCCACATTCCCTGTATGAGTTTCGACAAACCCAACGGCAAGTTGTACGTCTGCGTGAAGTTTCGAACCTTGTCATTGAACTGGAAAAGAAACCGCAGCATTTATTTATATACCATCTATTGTAAATGTCATTTTTCAGGATGAAGAATACTAGCAGAAGAGCACTTACCCCAGCCTGTTTTCCTTCAGGAGCAGAGTTTAGGAGATCACATAGAAGGTAGAAGATCATCACATGACGATCCTGTTGCTCCACGTTCTCCAGCAGGCAAAGATTCAACAGGGCCTACAAGGTGTACAAGTACAACGCATGATATTTAGACATACACAGGTTCAATGACCCACATAAACTACAATACTACGTGTATGAGGCATAAGTATTCAGGTGTTGAAGACAGATATCTTACATGGATGCTTGGAGGAGGGTATTGTCCTGAGCCACCTTCCTTCTCCCAGAGATTGTGTAGTGGTGACCCCAAGTGTGCAGTTAAGGCATCGATCAACAGTACATCCTGTGACTTTACATCACTGCAACAAAACAACACCACTACATATAATATGAACTGAGTGTTCTAGCAAACTAGTCAAAATAGAGCGGTGTGAGGAATGGGTAATAATCCCATTAGTGCTTTAGAAGATGATGATTACCTGTGTAGCAAGTGTAGATCTGCCCTCCGTTTAGTGTAGAAGTCGCCGAGAGCTTTCGCTGGGTACACAAAGTTATTTTCCTCTAGATCTTCATCTGAAAACACCATACCACATCTCAGTCAAAGATCATGACATGATATCTCAAAACATACCTCAATTGAATCTCTCTGTCTACATACGGCAAAAGCATGAAAATCCCAAACCTGAATGTTCGGGCAGAAGTCCTGCCTCGTAGAACCACAAGATCAAGCCGATGTGTTCCGCGAGAAGTCCAACAACCTTGTGTTTGGACTGGAGTTCGGCTGCGCCCTGCTCAGTGGTGATAGTGGATTGCGCCATGATGGTGCTGATGGTGCTCGCCAGGGCCTCCAGGGCTCGGTGGTGCTGGTGCAAGAGCGCGAGAGTCTGCTGGTCCAGGTAGATTCCCGACCAGTCAAACAGCGACACACCTGGAGTTGTTTGTACATGTAGGATGCTTTAGCAAACTTAGCAAACTGAGAAAACAGGAGGGTTGTTCAGAAAACAGGAGGGTTGTTAAGAAATTGTCATCAAAACTGTCTTCTGGAATAGATGGCATTTACTTACATAGCCGATCAATGGTTTCCTTTTTAGCAGCAACTTTTCGCCAGGCCCATTCAAGGATGAACCTAAGTGTGCAGCCTGCAGAGCTAAACTCTGAAAGTGACGATGAATACTTTACAGATTGTAAGCATTCCAAAATAAAGCAATTCCAGGATCAGATGAATTCAAGATGAACACAACATTGTTACCTCCAGAAGCCCAGTGAGCCACACAGCTGTTGATGAAACCAGTCAGGTTGTGATCCAGTGCCATGGATAGTAGGGCTTCACGTTTGTAAGTCTGAGAACATGGAAAATACCAGTAGAATATGTATACCCATATATGTACTGAAAAGCAGGGCAGGAAAGATGCGATTATTATTCTGTGGATAAGTAGACATACTGCAGGCAGAGACCGAGCTGACACTTCAGTTTTTGGCAGTAACCCTGAGTGCTGACACAGTGTGAACATATCATGTGGATCGATCAAAGCAGGTGGGCCCCTCAGAAGCAGGTCATTCAATATCTACAAAACAGATAAGGGTATGTTTAATTTCAAGCTGACCATGCATGTCTTTGAGCCTGGTCAACATTCAAGAAGAAATTTTTCTGTAACTTACCTGTCTTTGGACGCCTAAATACTTGGCATGCACCAGCCCAGTTTCCGTGACACATTTGAGATCTGTCAAAAATTGGTTTTAATTTAAAGAAATTTCACACAATCTTGTTGGAGGTGTACAGAAGCACCTCCCCTGATTACATAGAACCACAAGCCAAAAACCATCAAAAAGTTGTGTCCGTTCGTGAACATACCAAACGCAAGTGATGAAGGGAAAAAGTGCTGCTCTGGTTCCGGAATCAGTCCTGAGTGGAACTTTGCAAGGCTGTTGTACTTGATATGTATGGCCTGCAAGCATCAACAAAAAAGGATATGAGAAAACATCGTGATTTGTGTACAACGATTCTCATCGGCATATTACGAAAAGATAACTCACCATGATGTCATCTGTTCCTGACTTCTGCTGCACTCCGTCCAATGAACACATCGCAAAGTATGGACAAACATCGAAGCTTCCAGGATATATCCTGTGAATTAGACGAAGAACAACGTAATGGAATGTCAATATCAACTATGCTTTTCACGACACACTAAATGGGACCAAAACACATCAAAAAGTTTGACTTACTTGAGTTCTGATGGCATCTGAGCATGGTACCAGCGGTTCATGTCGAAGAGGCTGACATATGCTGGAGGTTTGGCGTGGGGGTCTGAGGGGGCAGCTTCCCATACAATCACACACAGGCTTAGGTCAGGGCCACTGCTTCCTGGAAACAGATAATCAAATAGATTTGATGGTAAGATTTGAGTTAAGATTTTGCACTTAACTCAAATTCAAACATAAATCTATCGCTTCCAGTGTTGCATTCATGCAACTAGAATTCATACCTTCGAAGGCATCCTCTGAGCGGTTTGCGCTGAGTTGGTAGTTTGGATCCTGGACGGTGTAACAACTCACAACCCGGCTTCCCTCGTCCCTTGCTGGTGTGCTGTTATAAGGGTCAGCTGTCAGGCAGTGCTCAAACCTTGGCCCCACCGACGTCAATTCCTGCAAGACAGGTGGTAGGCAAGTATGAATACACAGCGACATGCAATGTTCAGAGAATGGTGTAACATCAATTTCTGTTGAGCAAGGTCACTAACAGTGAATCTATGGTCTTACCTCAAACAAATAACCAAAGTCGTCATACCACGTTTTCTTCGAGTAGCCCAGTTGGAATAGCGTGATGACACTGGTGTGTTCCTCCCTGTCAATGAAGAAAGAATTGTCTTATCACTACTTTATAGTTGGGTCTAGGGACATTCAGACGATATGACATTTAGACGGTAAACTTACGCAGACTGTGAGGCCATAGGACCTTTGGCCACCCAAAGGTAGCAGAAGTTACGAGGATCGTTCTCAGGCTCTTGGAAGGAGACGTGAGTCACTGGGGGCAGGTTCTCTTCGAATCGGCTGCTGTACCTGAGAGAGACAGGAAAGCATGGGTCATATCTTGGATATGAGCACCAGTGAACAATTTGGTAGTTGGCACTGCAAAGTTATAAAACTCTAAATCTTACTCCAAAGCAGTCTCCTGTAGTCTCCAAAACTGGAAGCAGCCGAAACTGAACCCCACAACCAGAAGTCCTGTCTGACGCACGAACTTCAAACAGCTCACGCACACGTTACCTGCGGCGGTAATTATTCAAGCTATCAAACGTGCATGCACATGATAAGGTACTTGGATACAATACCAACTAATGAATATCAATTCAATAGCATGATGGAGAAGACTATTAACCTGCACTGAAGGACTTGACAGTCGTGTTGTCTGGCTTACTGTATGTGTAATAACCACGGACATGAGCACCTTCTGAAAACAGGACACAGTGGGAACTGCTCAGTACGTAAACATTTGTGAATACCCATAACTATCATAACTTATAAGTTTTGTGAACTTTAATTTGTGTGCCGTTATCAAGGATCGTCTATAATAGGATGTCCAACTCTGCTCAATGTGTATGTAAAAAACGTTATTACATAAAATGACGAAATCTCATTTGAGCGTGTCAAAACGGTGACAGGTGCTCGAAATTGAGTTTTTCATACTGCTTATCACTTCGCTCAAAGTGAGAACATACAGGATCGGGCCCTGGGATTGAGTTCAGTGATCTTGGAGGGCACGCTTCAGGGGTGGAGCCTTATTGTCATCCACAGTTTGTCTTTCTTCCCGCTCGCGAAAATATATTTAATGTGGCCCAAGCACGTGCATGTCTGTATGCGTGTTTTTAAGCACATCCACGTCTATAATATAAAAAGTTACCATTCCATCTCTACAAAAATTTTGGATTGAGAAGCATAATCCATTGCCTCAGAAATATCCCGTTTCCAAGGAAATCCGATGAAAACTGTCGTTATGAGAACCAATTTGATATCATTGCAATACTCAACTTTCACTAAATTTGGACGTAAATGTTCTGACTCATAACTCCGAAATGAATGTACCTTTCACCTGAAAAATACCACCAGAGTTACATCAGAACTTGCTCTTTATCATGTGGGTTTTTTTTCAATGAGGGGCCAATTTTACTGTCACCATGAGTGGGTCGGTTCTACAGGCGTTTTCGGTGGCGGTAGAATGGCGTTTCAGGATTTTGAATGGTTGCCATGGCGACAAATATCAAGCGATTTCCATGGAAACTGAATATTTTCAGGCCGAGATGTTATTCCTCCCATTGCTAAAATTTAAAGACGATTGGATTAAACCCGTTCGAGTTACAGCCTTCGATTCACACACAAACATATAAACAGACACTCACAAATCCCGACCCCAATACCACATCATCGGCAACGCGAATGCTGAATATTGTTGAATAAATTTAGGCCATACCCCCAATCAATGCAATCAGCTATCATTCATTTCAATATATGATTCAAAACTCTGCTCATATTCATTACAAATCGATGTGCACATTCTGATTTTTAGCGCCCGGCAGTGTTTCAACACGCTCAAATCAGATTTACGTCATATTACGTAATCACGCCTTTTTAGGCAGAGTTGGATATCCTTTTATAGAGGATCCTTGCCGTTATGTATATACTTAAACGTTTACATTCAAAACACACTATGGGCTCTTATAGGAATGTTCATGACAATTTTAACTAAACTAACCGCAAAGTTCCAAACAAAAGTGTTTGCCACGTGCTAGTGCAGTGTAACGCTTGGAGATGGCATCTTTGACCACATGGTCGACATGTAGGAGAGTGTTTGGGCTGAGTTCATCGCAACCGTCCACATCATCGTCTAGGCACAGGTCTGAAAGCGACAAAGATTTACCGGTAAATCCTATCTTCATTGAGTCAAAACGTCTGACCTATGTTCCCATGAAAAAAATGATTTATGAGAGGACAAACAGTTTAAGAGCACTATTTATCTAACACTTACCAATCAGGTAAACATGACCACATTGTGTGCCGACAGCCAGAACTCCACAGAAGTGTTTCAGAAGGTCACTGAGTACAACACTCTGGCTTTGTCGCTGTGACACTGTGCTGACTACCTCCAATGATGTCACCTACATGAGATACAGTATCACAAGATACTTTGACATTTAAATCACGAAGAAAGAAGACGAAGATTCTGGCAAAATGTGTTCTATGTAAAATTTCAGCGCTCATCTCAAATATATATTCACTACTCTATTACTTGAAATGTAAATAAAATTGGAAGGGATGTTGTTAACATACCTCAAATGGGACTTCTATGGCTTTCATGATAGAACAGTTCTTGGCATCAAACAAACAGATCAAGCCCTCTGAGTTGACAGTTGATGTGGCCACCACGAGCTTTGACCCCTTGTCAAAGCGACATTCACAGACAGCAGTGATAGACGTACTCGGTTCTTTGAGGAGAGCGCCGAAACACCACGCAGCCAATCGTTGGCCCGTCTGCATCCAGAACACTTCCAAGAAGCTACCCCTAGCTAGCCATCCATAAGAGCCGTCTGAAGTTATCAAATACAGTACTTATGCAATGAAGCTATACAATGTACGCTTTAGTGAAGAAATCGATGACCTCGAGTGTATTTTTCAAAGTGTTCAAATCAATACCACCACAATTTGTCTTGATTCGAATAATCCCAATAACCATGTGTTAATTTGCGATTGGAGATCCATCAATGATACTGACCATGACTGATATCTCCAAGCATGTAAGACTTGCTCGAAGTCTCGGTTCGAGTCAAGCAATCCAGAGATGCAGGGCTCAGCTTCATTTGCTGGCTCGTCGAGTGGATTCTCTGCACCCGCATTTTTACTTGTTATTCACAGATCTCCCAACGACGTAAATATCTAAATGGAAAGGATATCTTTTAGATAAAAGCTGAATATATGGTTTAATGTGTTATACTTCTTTCTTTGATAATTGATTCATAATTAGCACAACCTTAGATCTACTAGCCACACATGTTTTCTTCACACAGTATGTATACCGAGCTGATAAAAAAAAACATCATCACAAAACTGGAACTGCAAGTGTGAAGGATTCAATGTCGGGAATTCTGTGAGTGATTGATTGTTCATACAGCATTCTCCAAAAATAGGTCCTACGGTATGAAGATGTTTGTTCAGTTAGAATGATAACACCACAATAATAGTAACACCACACCACATGTTTTCAGTCAACTTCTATATCTTGGAGAATCCTGGAGAGGAGTGGTTGGGGATGGAGGATGGCCACACTAAAATTCTGACGTCCGAAAAAGGTGGGACCTATATCATGATCTGTCCACACCAAAATAGAGGGACCCCTATCACAATATGCATCCGATGTGCACAGATCTCCAGTCCCCTATCACAATATATGCATCCAATGTTCACGGATCTCCAGTTCAATGAGCGAAGTGTCAGTAACGAGACAAAGCTGAAGTCGAAAATTTTTGGAACCAAGTTAGCCAACTCAGGTAAGTGGCATAGATCTACTCAGTGTCAATCCTAATGTTTGATGTAGATCTACATTCTGGAAGATTTAGAGATTGATGCCAGTAATCATGGTAGGGCATATACAAATTCACTTTAACTTCCGGTGCCGCTCAGCACAGTGCACCTTTCTCCACCTGCCGCTCAGCGCACGAACTGATATTCTAGCACAAACATCATCCCATTTTATTAGTTTATTTGACTGACGATCTCACAGCAAGAATTTTGGCCAACGCATTTGTTTCATGCGGCGACCACTTTTGCTACTCTGGATCCCTGACGTTTACTTTAAGTTGTGGCCTGTTGTTGAGGAAACTGAAAACTGAAACTGTCTGAAGTGATAGACCTAAAAAAAAAAGTCGAGTTCAACACAAAACCTCATATGATTTTTGGCCATAACTTCCTTTGGGTTGGTCGGATCAATTTGAAATTTTGTTTGTTTCCATTTGGCATGAAACCGTATTTTTCCACCAAAATTCAGATTTCTATCATGAAAATTGAAAAAGTTGGCAATCTACTCCAATGTTAAATTTCACTCAAAACATGAAATTTGCGAGTTGAACAGAATTTGACATGTTGTTCGATGTCCACATTGCACAGTACTTTGTAAGAATGATATTTTATTAGAATACACCTGTATGAGTACTCCAACTCAAAAACTTTCCTCATATTACATTTTTCAGCGGAATGAAGATCATGAAATCCCCAAATTTGCTTGTATTCCTGTGATCCGATTTGGGTCCAACATTTAACATTGAGGTAGATTGCCAACTTTCTCAGTTTTCAAGATAGAAGTCTGAAATTTGGAGAAAAAATATGGTTTTGTGCCAAATGGGAACATATAAAATTTCAAATTGATCCGACCATCCTGAACGGAGTTATGGCCAAAAATCATATGAGGTTTTGTGTTGAATTCAAGTAGATCTATAGCCCTAGAATAGGGCAATGACCGGTTTCGTTCTTAGACATCAAACTGAAGCGATGACAATGATACCTGGTCTAACACAACCTATAGAAACATTCGGTCAAGTATGATGTTATTTCGTTGATGAACAGTTGTGCAATCTCTTGAATCCAATGTTCTTTCTTTTACCATTCATGCGTTTTGCCTCTGGTGGCCGCCATTGACACTGATTTTTGAATTTGTGCGCAGCTCGATGCGCAATTTCTTGTTTCCGGTAAACTTTCGACTATGAAATTCGGATGCAAATGGTAGAGGACCCGAATGGATTGCGTGAAGCAAATTACGCTACGCTGTAGCCTACAGAATAGCCTTGAAAAAATTTATCTCTATCTATGAGATAAATGTACTTGAAACGGCGTCTAGTCAATTGAACCGCCTAATGGTAGCCGTTTCATCTAGCCGGTAGCATGTGGGTAGTTCACAAGAAAACTTATCACATGAATATTAAATTATTTTGATATGAGTAAAAAAAATAATGACATTCAGCAAATTCATTTATGATAATGAAATGACCGAACATCACTCTAAAGTAAATAACTGAAACACATAGGCTTATTCTAATTCGACGTACGAATAGGCCTAATAATTGTATCCCCCGAACAAAGTTCGGAGGATACTATGGATTTACGATCGTCGCACCGCCGCGTCCGCGTCCGTGTCCGCAGACACTTTCTTGTGAACGCGCTACAGCTTGCAAATCTGGACCGATTTTGATAATATTTTATAGGGACATGTCCTATGGTGAGATCACGACACCTATCGATTTTGGTTGCCATAGCAACCAAATTGGCCGATTGGCGACACATTTTGTGCTCAAATTAGCCTGTTTAACACACATGGCTTGTGAACGCTCTACGAGTGGGAGTTTTCAATGAATGATGATGAAATCGCACAGACTCGGAGAGAAAGACCCTCAAACGAAACCTATCGTTTTTCAGAATGATCGAATAAATATTAATTAGTTAACGGACTAACTGATTACGACCATTAAATACCGACTTGAACATCTGTGATCAATCCAATACCCTGTACTATGAAAACAAATAGCGCTGGATTCTTGTTCAGAATAGAGAACTGATGTTTTTAGTGAAAACAGATCGATATAATCGAATAAGTTAACCTTAATTTTAATAGTTAAGTCTATTATAGACCACAATTAAAATAGTTAAGATGAGAAACATTTATTATTAAGCTCAACAAGGTGAAGGTTTTGTCCAGTACAGATTTCATGAGTGTAACCGAATAAGTTAACATTATTATTACTAGTTAAGTCTATTATTGACCACAATAAAAATAGTTAAGACAAGAAATATTTATTATTGGACTCAACAGGGTAAAGGTTCTGTCCAGTAGAGATTTTATGGCTGTAACCAAATAAGTTAACATTATTTTTGCTAGTTAAATCTATCATTGACCTCAATAATAATAGTTAAGACGAGAAACATTTATTATTGAGCTCAACAAGGTAAAGGTTTTGTTCAGTAGAGATATTTGGGTGTAACTGAATAAGTTAACATTATTTTTACTAAAAAATTGATCTGGCTCGAATTTCATCATCTTGAAATGCAGTTTTGGTCAACTTTTACTCTGAATTTCAACTTGAAACCACGTTTGATACATATTATGAGAAAAAAAAATATAACTTATAGTAAAAAGTTCAATCTGGCTCCAATTTCGTCATCTTGAAATGCAGTTTTGGTCAACTTTTACTTTGAATTTCAACTTGGAAACAAGTTTGTCACATATTATGAGTTGATATATAACTTATGGTGAAAAGTTCGATCTGGCTCCAATTTCGTTATCTTGAAATGCAGTTTTGGTCAATTTTTACTTTGAATTGCAACTTGGAACCAAGTATGTCAAAAATCATGAGTTGAAATATAACTTTAGGTGAAAAGTTTGATCTGGCTGTGATTTCGTTTTTGTTGTCGAACATGACGAAATGGACATTCATATGCAGTGGTTTCAGTGGTGATCTTGAATTCACCCTTCAATAACCTTGAAAGATTAATGCAGCAATTTTGGTGGGAAAAAAAACAGTTGTGGCCTAAGATTTTACATTTCTCTGGTAATCTTCTCTATCCCTTGTTCTAGTTTTTCACACTTATTAGTAATATATTTTGGGCAAGAGGAATGATAGTGCTACGGGGGATACACCCAAGCGGTCGTAGGCGACCGGAAGCGTCTAGTTATCATAGATACTGTAAACGTACAAAATTTCGCCATGTATTAATTTCGCGAATTTCGCGTTTGAAAGAAAAACGCGAAAATAAATACACGCGAAAATACGGCGAAAATTAATACATATGCAGACCACATCACGCTTGAAATCTTATCAAAGATTCAATGTGTTCCATCCGTGCTGTCGCTCACCAAAAAAGGCATTTGTGAGACAATTATCACCCACAGGTCGCTGAAGATGTCACATGTCACTCTGACAGTGGGATAATTTTCTGACCAACAGCACTATGTTAGTGTAGTTCGTCGGGAAAATGACCAGCCGGCAGAACAACTCATATGATAATTGTCTCACAAATGCCTTCCTTGGTTGATGTCGCCACCGTTAGTTCATGTGCTCTGGCAGAAATAAACAATGAGTATATTTATTGAGTATTGATCGTTTGTGTTTTGTTCACTGTCGGAACATACTAGTATGCTAGTATAGCAATATACTAGTGCTAGTAAAGCAACATACTAGTGCTAGTATAACTTGAACATACTGTATAAGTATTGTACTACTAATTATTTGCAGTTTATGGCAAACATCATTTCTGTGATCAATAATATTTGGGCCTTGTGTATTAAATTGGTACAATTACTTACCAATTGAAAATACCTGATCCCACACCCAAACGCGAACTTAAATCCACGCGAACCTGTTGAGATGTTGAAAACGCGAACATTGATACACGCGAAATTTTATACGTTTACAGTATCCCACAATAACAGTATTCATTCTATATCGATGCTATTTATTATAGCCAATGAACAGTGGTAAAAAATGCCTAAGAATTTTTGATATTTTTATAACATTAATATCTCGACACCTTTTGGAAATAAGTCAACACAAGTGTCTTTTACTCAGCTCGTTGAAATAATTATCTTGGTTTGGTAATCTTGAAAAATGACACATGAATTGAGCCTATTGGTATATGTCCTCCCCCCTCCCCCATTGAATTTCATTAAGTTTTATGAGTTTTCAAAAAGAATTATATTAGAATGCGACATTATCATTGAAATGAAACCACTGTAGTTAGTGTAGCATTATGACGTGGTGGGCGCGAGTAGTGGCACCATGGTTGTGGTGCTGCAGTGCAGGCAGGTTGATGAGCCATTCGGTGACACTCCAGTAATGGGGTATACATCTTTATTGTGAGGTCGTTCTAGGGCCACCACAACGTACCCGATATGTACACATACTTGGCTGCGATGTGAATCACAGTGAGGGGCCGACCCGGGAGCGACGCCGAGAAACCCACAGTGGTCCGGAAGGTCAGGCACCAATGTAAAGTTCGGCGACCCCACAATAAAGAGGTATGCCCCATTACTGGAGTATCACCGAATATCAAATTTGGGTATTCGCAACAGTTTTTGAGAAAATGGCCGCCAAAGTAAGAAAGTGGCTGTTTTTCGTCCAAAATGACCACCATTTAAAAAAACGCGAAAATAAAAATACTGAAAAATACCCCCTTTTAAAATTATTGTTAGGCATTTTTGTGCAAAATTTCAGAAAGATTCACCTGTAAACTTGTGGACGGACGACGCAGACGACGCCCCCGACGCTGATGATGGACGACGGATGCAACGCCATGCCAATAGGTTATCGGACCATAGGTCAGGTAACCTAAAAAAACTTATAAGACAAATTTTGAGAAAATGGCCATCAAAGTGCAGAATGGGCCGTTTTTCGTCGAAAATGGCCGCCATTTTGAAAAAAAATGTGAAAATGAAAAAATTAAAAAAGAACCCTTCCTGGAAATATTTTTGGGTAATTCTCTGCAAAATTTCAAATTTGACCGTAAACTTTAAAGGTAAAAATGTGGACGGACGTACGGACGGACAACTGATGCAACAAGGTCCGGTAACCTAAAAAGTTCGAAAAATAAAAAGTCCGAAAATAACGTCCGTTTCACTCTACGACGCACCATTTCCGAGATATGGCTGAAAATGAAAATTGCTGACTCAGCAAAAAAAATTTGGCCCAGGCCCAAGTTCACCCAAAATACCTCAGACATGTTCATCTAGGGCGACGAGTCCGAAAATAACGCATGTTTCGCTCTACGATGCACCATTTCCGAGATATGCAGTGAGCCTCAAGGATGACTCACTAAAATTGTTTTCAGCCCCTGGGTCAAAGATCATTTGATGGAATGACCCTGAAATCATTAGGGTTCCAGTTTCAGAAGAGTAGCACTAGTATTTTCGAGTTATCATCCGGAAACCAATTGGCACAAAATGTGATAACTGGTCAAAATTTCTTGGAGATTCGTCAAGGTGTTCTTGAGTTATCGGCATGAAACCGAAAAGTAAAAAAAAGAAAAAATTGAAGAAAAGAATTATGACAAAACCGAAATGCCCTAAGACAACGGTCAGACTTATCTTCATGGTGTCACAATCGACACCAATTATTTTACGTCTCATCATTTACAGTCAGATAATTCCCTTTTTGAAAATGGGGGATGCCCTAGTTCCCCCGCAGGATGGTCGAGGATATTTTGTTTTCGCTGGCTGTTGACCCGAGCTGGTTGGCATTGAACACGAAAAGTTTCAAATCCACAGCGCACACAGAACGGCTCAGATGACGAACAATAAATATGGGTTGTCAAGCATGAAAATTAGCGGTTTTTAGAGGGTACCCCCGGAACTCAGGCTGTAGCAAAAAATCCAATTTATCAACCTATATTTTCTTTATTATGGTGATATGAGGAAATGAATCATCTAGCCTGACATGTTAGCCGCTAAGTTTTATCTTGTTCTGGGACAGAGCTATGGAGACTTGAATTTGAACTTTTTATCATTGCTTTCAATAACAGGGGACGTTAGTGAAATCTGTCCGTAACCAAGAGCGCCCGCCCCCCATACCGAGTCTAGGTTCATTCCGACATTCATTATATCGGGGGCCCGAGTATTGCCGAACATCTCCGAACTCATCCGACCGAAAGGGTTGTTTATATTCTGCTTGTCAAAAAAGCGAGGAGGACGCTTCGATACATTCGCTTCTGTAAAACGCGTCAGGTGTCGACTATGTGATCGAAAAACTATGAATACACGCGGATTAAGATGGATAAAATCGAAGGTAATGTATAGTGCACATTTTCAAGAACAAAATCTTCATATTTTTGGATGAACACTTCAACAATTTGGGACCACAGACCGGTTAGCCGTCCGATGTCGGCGAGGCGCGCGCTAAACATCTAAAACGCTTTTACTCAGAAGTTGCATTGAGGCAAGGACAATGAGTCATCATTCAGATACAGATTATGACATGGCGCGATAATTTTTGTCTACAAGCTTACTCTACTAGATTATATACTCGGATTTTTCTAACTCGTTTACACTGTTTTTCGCTAATATTTTTGTGATGCTAAATGCTATCGTTCTATAACTTGTCATTCTTCACATGGGAGTCAAACGGCAATTTTCTACCAAATTTCAGACAGCTAACGCAGAAATTGAAAAAGTTGGCATTCTACCTCAATGTTAAATTTCAGTCCAAAACGGGATCTCGAGAATCTGAGCATATTCGAGGAATTGGTCCTGTTTACATCCATCAGGATTCGAAATAATCTTGTTAATTTGAACCAGAAGATACACTGGGGTGTATTCTACACAAACATGTTGATTTGAAAACATTGCTCCGCTACAAAACCGAGCAAATGCACAAAATTGTGTGCGGGCCCAGAAAATAAATAATAGAGCTAAATTTAACATTGGGGTAGATTGCCAACTCTATCAATTTTCGCGATAGCTGTCTGAAATTTGGTAGAAAATTGCCGTTTGACTCCCAGGTGAAGTATGCCAAGTTATAGACCGATAGCGTTTAGCATCACAAAAATATTTGCGAAAAACAGTGTAAACGAGTTAGAAAAATCCGAGTATAGCTTTGTCATGTTCCATTAACATTTTACAACAGCTATAGTTGATTGCAATTAAAGTTCTATACTCGTACAAACATGCTGCAAAATAGATATAAGCCGTACGTATGTGCCTTATGAAATATCATTATACTTGTTCGTCGAAGAAAAAACGAGTTGTTCGATACTGACTGAATGACAAAGTTGCGATGTTTGAAAAAATGTTTCTAGGTCAGGTCAAGTGGTATAAACAAAACGTTCGTACACACCATGTTCAAACATGAATGACGTGGTGAACTCGAAGTAAACAAAGTATTTAGTATTGTACATGCGAAATCGAGTACCATAGTGATCCGCATATAGGCGCATGTGCCTATAAGTGAATATGCGCCTTATTCGAATATAGGCGCATGCGCCTATAAGTGAAACACTTCATATTTTTCCCGCCGAAAACCAATATTCACATATAGGCGCATGTCATCGGAGAACAAAAAGCACGTACATGGAATGGATTGCAATTTAGAAAGAAAATGTCTGTTGCTGTGTAATACAGTGCCTATCGCGGGGTACATGAGTATCGAGAAGGTTTCCTCCTATATGCAGATGGTACTGGCGCCCGATAATATGTCGAGCTACAGACACGATGTTAGTGTGCTTGCCCTATCACGTGATATCATTTTGCACCCGAAAACAGCCATGCCAATGCAGTAATCTGGTTTCTGATGTGTGCAATCAAAATCGATTGCTTGTAAAATCTTTATGGCAAGCCCCAGAACCAGACATTCATGACTGCTCGGAAGAAGTTGAAATAACAATGGTTATCAAGTTATCTTCCAAAAATTGCAATCGTATAAAAACAGCAGGATTCTTCATTATTCTTCGCGTGTATAATATGATAAGTCCTCTCACTCCAATGATCAGGTTGTGGTGTATGTGTGTGCATGGTATGTGCCAACAATCGCCAGTAACACAGAAACATCCTGAAACTGCAGTGCATGTGCATGGTTGGCTGTGGTGATAAAAAGGATGTCTCGATTCGCGAGTGAAAATACCTATCATGTGAAAATATTAACCAAACATCATCAAATTGAGCCCTTCAAAATTTGGCGAGTACAAGGGAATGATCAGAAATATAAAATGTTCAGCCAACGTCCATTATCAGTTTGTCATTATATGTATGTACTAGTACCTGTATTTTGTATTCACAAAATCAGAACTTTGCAAAATCAATGAGAATTGTCCACTTCTGCTAGATTTACAGCATTTATAATAGCTAAAATGGATGTTTGATAAAACCTGTATTTTCAACGATGCATGCACAGTGTCATAATCATCCACAAACTGTTGATACATACATGTATGTGATTGGTACATTGCTATATGGTTTCGACTATTTCAATCAATACATTACATGTGGTTATTGATCATTTGATACAAGTATTGTTGTAGCTGCTGACTGCACAGCCACATGTCCACTGTTAGTAGAGCTCATCAACAGTGAAAGCCCAGACGTTAATCATTAGAGGAACATATCCTATCTGATAAATGTGAAAAACATAGTGCTCGATTATAGGAAGGGATGGTACATAATTACATGTACATTGTAATGTCCACCAAAAATAAAAGATAGGATATCAAATCTTTTTTTAATGACTTTTTTGGGCTGTTTGTTGCATATTATAACAACACTAGTAACATATTTTCACTTCCTTGTTGGTGATTTTCCGGGGAAGTCTTTATTCACTCCCCAGCCGACATCTGGACATAAATAATTTTGTTATCTGCTGTGCATGCAAGAATGCACCAAAAAAATTCTGTGTTTTGGGGTAACATTTTGAAATGGATTTCTCATCTTGCCTCATGTTTGTTTATAGTCAAGTGCATCTCAAGTGTTAAATTCCTAGTCTTGAGTATAATTGATTTCACTGTAAAACTTCAGTATTACTACTTTCTTCGTTTATGAAGGCGTTCTGTAATCATACATTTATTCATGCTCAAAAGACATGATTGTACCCGAACTTCAGAAATGTCTCCAAAATCTGCATTCGAAGTATGAGTGTTCCTTGTTCCCATTACCGGTATACATGTACTCATATATAATCAACTATGATACATATAAATTACAACCATCTATATATCCATGGTTGTATGCTTTAGTATTGAATGTTCAAGTCTTGAAACACTGGAAATTTTTGTCTACTGTTCAAGATTTTCTTTTTCATGATACCTAAATACCGGGTACATCTAAATGTACATGTAGTTGAATTTTGAATTGGTTATTGACCTGATAAGTGTCAATTCTTGCTGTAGAATAATTGACAAGTACCGAGTTTGGATTTAGTATTCTTCTTCTAAACCTGGGCAGTATATAAATATGTACATTAACCTTCTGGTATATACAGTATGTGACTATTTTATGATCTTTCCTCTGAACTGTAGCAGTCAGAGTTGGACATACATGTCAGAAGTCAAGATTGGTGAAGGGGCTTTGATCTTTTGTAAACACGCCCCCATGTAGACATATATGACAGTGTGACCGCTATACATACATGTACATGTACGGTATGGGTTTAGGTGCATTTTGTCAGGGTCGTTGGTCTTCAATTTATGCTTGGTTGATATATGCACACATAAATTGACATTGTTGTAAGTGAGCAATTTGTAGTTTGTACAAAATGGCAAAAATAAATGGATACAGATGATTTTCCTTTTGAAATTTAGTATATACATGTAGTTTTTACATGTCAGGTTGCAAAGGAATTTCAGTCTTATTATAAACTTTTTGTTGTCGAGAGTGATTTCGACATGTAAGAAATTTTCCATGTTTATCATGTTTATAGTGGGCTTCTTGGTGATATATCGGCTATGTACAACAATATCTGCATGACCCATCTTTTATGTTTCGCCTCAGGACACAAGTTATAGGTGTGAATGCATCTAGGTTTCCTCCTATACTAGTACCATGTCATGTACATGTTCATAGCCTCCTCAGTTTCTCGTGAACTATGACAGTGATTCCAAAAGCTGATAACAGTATGCTACATATTATACTCATACGGTACATGGATTTTGTAAAAATTAAAAAGTTTTCCAGTTTCACCCCCCAAAAGTATATAAAATTACTACATTTTGTCTAATTTTTAAATGATTTTGTCTAATTTGTAAATGAATAATTGCAATCAATCACCAACATCACCTCAGAATTCTCTAATTGCTTCCGCATAGTTATGGAGAAAACTAGACGCTTCCGGTCGCCTACGACCGCTTGGGTGTATCCCCCGTAGCACTATCATTCCTTTTGCCCCAAATATATTACATGTACTAATAAGTGTGAAAAACTAGAACAAGGGATAGAGAAGAATACCAGAGAAATGTCAAATCTTGGGCCACAACTGTTCTTTTTTCCCACCAAAATTGCTGCATTAATCTTTCAAGGTTATTGAAGGGCGATTTCAAGATCACCACTGAAACCATTGCATATGAATGTCCATTTCGACATGTTCGATAACAAAAACGAAATCACAGCCAGATCAAACTTTTCACCTAAAATTATATTTCAACTCAGGATTTTTTACATACTTGGTTCCAAGTTGAAATTAAAAGTAAAAATTGACCAAAACTGCAATTCAAGATCATGAAATTGGAGCCAGATCGAACTTTTCACCATAAGTTATATATCAACTCATAATATGTGACAAACTTGTTTCCAAGTTGAAATTCAAAGTAAAAGTTGACCAAAACTGCATTTCAAGATAACGAAATTGGAGCCAGATTGAACTTTTTACTATAAGTTATATTTTGACTCATAATATGTATCAAACGTGGTTTCAAGTTGAAATTCAGAGTAAAAGTTGACCAAAACTGCATTTCAAGATGATGAAATTCGAGCCAGATCAATGTTTTAGTAAAAATAATGTAACTTATTCAGTTACACCCAGATATCTCAACTGGACAAAATCTTTACCTTGTTGAGCTCAATAATAAATGTTTCTCGTCTTAACTATTATTATTGATATCAATGATAGATTTAACTAGCAAAAATAATGTTAACTTATTTGATTACAGCCATAAAATCTCTACTGGACAGAACCTTTACCTTGTTGAGCCCAATAATAAATATTTCCTGTCTTAACTATTTTTATTGTGGTCAATAATAGACTTAACTAGTAATAATAAGGCTAACTTATTCGGTTACACTCATGAAATCTGTACTGGACAAAACTTTCACCTTGTTGAGCGTAATAATAAATGTTTCTCATCTTAACTATTTTAATTGTGGTCAATAGTAGACTTAACTAGTAAAATTAAGGTTAACTTATTCGATAATATCGATCTGTTTTCACTAAAAACATCAGTTCTCTATTCTGAACAAGAATGCAGTGCTATTTGATTTCCCAGTACAGGGTATTGGATTGATCACAGATGTTCAAGTCGGCATTTTAATGGTCGTAATAAGTTAGTCCGTTAACTAGTTAATATTTATTCGATCATTCTGAAAAAGGATAGGTTTCGTGTGAGGCCCTTTCTCTTCGAGTCTGTGTGATTTCATAATCATTCATTGAAAACTCCCACCCGTAGAGCGTTCACAAGCCATGTTTGTTAAACAGGCTAATTTGAGCACAAAATGTGTTGCCAATCGGCCAATTTGGTTGCTATGGCAACCAAAATCGATTGGTGTTGGGATCTTACCATAAGATGTGTCTGTATAAAAAATTATTAGAATCGGTTAAGATTTGCAACCTGTAGCGCGTTCACAAGAAAGTGTCTGCGGACGCGGACGCGGCGGCGCGACGAAGACAAATCCATAGTATCCGCCGAACTTCGTTCGGGGGATACAATTAATCTTACACTTAATGGTAATTTTGACGATATAACTTTTCCCAATTTTGCCTATGGAGAATACAATGTACATGTGTTATGTACGAACAAATGATATCTGCATTCACCCAGTTCAACATGTGCCGGTGCATACATTTTCAATTGCATTGCATAATACAATATATTACACAGTCATGTACTAACAACTAGAGGTAACAAGTATAAGGAAGCATGTACATGTAATATAATTACATGTATTTAGAAATTTCATCCTATTGACAAATTAATGAACAGTTACCTTTCATCTGCTATTTTCAGAAACAACAACAGACTGAGAATGTTCTAAGACATTTATTTGTACATTTATTGTACATGTACATGACGTATGCATTCACAACTCACACAAGGTCTTGACACACATTTATCAAATTCTGAATCAAAAATTTCAAAAGCTAATCAAAAACTGAATTGTGAATCAACAGATCTCATCATCTCGTTGAGACGTATGCACATGTGAAAGTACTTTCTGTTTCCTGAAAATAGTAAATTACATCAATTGTATACTAGTAGATATATTGTGATAATGGTTGGCCTCAATTCTCTTTCTGTGGTAATTTCCTTTAGACGCAATTTGCGCATTATTATAAACATGATAAATGTCATCGGTTCATCACGGATGGTCAATTGTGAAGAACTCCGGACAATACTTTCGGGACTTTCCCTTTTGGCTATAAATGTAGATCGTACATCGTAGAGCAGCCATCCGGTCAACCTGACTGCCACTTTACATGTACATGTATAATCTAAATGTATACAATTGACGTAATTCTTTTGGGAAACAGAAAGTATTTTTCACATGTCCATGTGTCTGGCTTTTTGTAAAAAAAAAGTTCAGAAGTAAACATATAGACCTATTATGACTTCTGATACGCATGTACAATGTGTATCTATCATTACAGAAAATAGGTCAAATATTTTATTTGCACATTAATTATCAGGTAATAATGGTTTTCCACAATTTACTAGACTTAATCAAAAATACATCGTTAATGTCATTAATATGATTGTTTTGGTACCAAATCTGATAAATACACTGACTAGGTTAGTCCATGTAGTTTATATACTGGAATACTATTTCAATAGTGATAGATGTACATACTCTGTTTGTCAGGCAACTGGGTGTGAATTACGTGCCTAATTGATGGACATATAATTACTGTGACTGCTAATATACTATGCCATACATTTACAGTTTGTCGTAATGTATACCAACCTTCCCCCTCCCCCCCCCCCCCCCCCCCCCTCCAAACCACATGTACAAGTAGATATGTTTCTAATTTGTGTGCCGGCAGTTACTGGCAACCAGTATTTCCTTTTTACTGAGTAGTTACTCAAGTACATGTATTATACTGGACATTACCCATACAAATGAATATCGGTGGCCTGTTCTCAGCACTGCAAAAGCCCAGCAGAATGCTTACAAGTATCTAAGTGGGTCCATACATTAGCTAGGTGATTGGAGACATCTGTTAGTTTTGGTCGGTTGGTTGGGAACCAATTGGGACATTACAAGTGTTTCCTGGGCCCGGGTTGTGGTCTCGTTAAATGGTCGTGCCCTGTACATTGGGAGTAGCTTTTTGTGGCTTCTTATTTTTTCTGGACATTAGCTAGAATTCAGCTAAATTTACATTGTACCCCCCCCCCCCCCCCCCCAGTCTATACTATATCCTCGATCAGTACTCACTCGTAACATCTGTTGACAGTGTTTTATTGGGAGGGTAGTCTGGGTGCGAAGTGACGTAACTTTTTTGTATTTTGTAGCAACAAATAGAAACTGGATACTTAGTAGTAGAGGGAAGGAAACGATATAATGGTCTGCCCAATCTTGACATGTATTGGGGGGGGGGGGGGGGGGGAAGAAGTGTGATATTGTTGTTGATATACGACAAGGTAGAAAGATATACTTGTACATTATATAAATTGTATATTATAACACAATATGTTGGTAATTTGTGTGAATGCGTTCTGCCGTCCCTGTCCACATACATTATCATTGCGAACCAATCAAATACATTTATTCTCTGGTACTTGACACAACTAAGATGTAGGTGCAAACTCATTTCTCTTCGCTGATCTCGACCCTGGTACATGTACACCACCTATACGTTACAGTTATCAATCTCTGATCCTGACGAGTTGATCCTGATGGAAATAAGATATATGGAAAGTAATAATACACTGCACGTGCTGGAAGATGTGGCGGGAACTCCTTCGCACGCTCCTGGACGATTAGCACGGCTATTTATTACAGTCCGGTATTTTAGCATGTAGATGGACACTGCCTGGGGAGTGTCGGACTTTGCCTTGGGCACTCCAGTGCATTGGCTTCCCACATACACATACATGTACGTGGAACCCTCAGGGAAACAGCGGGATTGATTTCTTCATCCCGATCTGGATATTTACACTAGATACTTGATGGTATATGCCTGGGAGCTGTGTTATTGATACGTACCATCTCACCCCAAGCCATCCCAACTCCCACCCCCCTGTACATCACTTTTCCCATCCATCAATGTTTGGGAGGAACCGCAAATCACCAGACTTGCAAAACTGGGGAAAGAAATTTGTTAGTGGAGAGAAAAAAAAAATGATATCCAGGAAGTCACTTCTGCTGGCCAAATTGATTGAGACAGTTCTTGTTCCATTGCAACACGTTGCTGCATGCTGTCGAGTAATAATGCAGGAAAAAGTTTTTACATGTACTATGGTAACATTGTATTGTGTGAAAAGTGGATAACAGACTTGTCGCAATGGTGGTTTTTGAGTTCAAAGTTTTTCATTTCTCATGGGAATTTCACCAACGGTTTTGGAGGAGGTGATGTGTTTTTTGTACAAATCACGACCTGAGAAAAGTTGAGAAAAACTGGACCTTGTTGAAGAAAAACCTCGTTAAAAAAATGATGTTTTCACATGCTCCGTGCATCAGGTGTTTCTTCCTGGACGGGAAACATTGTTGCCGAGGAAGTGGCATAATTTGCTAAGTAATGCCCAACGTGATGCTCGAAGCTGGGTCGAAAAACAAAATCCCTACCAGACATATGTCGGATGAGTTATACAATGGAAAAAACTTTAGCTGAGTCGTAAGTTCTAGAATGGGATATCCCGGGAAGCTATCAAAATGCAGCCAATGTGTTGCCGAGATAATGATATATCGCAGGGCTAGATCACTCTCGAGAAAACAGAGACGGATCACTGTATCCCCGTCTGCCAGAAAATCCCGGACATAGTTCCGTATTGAACGAGAGGGAGAGAGACAGAAAGAGTTATAGGTGGTTATGCAACGCCTGGTATCTGATCGTCTTTTACCGGAATGCATCCCTGGTATAGTGTTGCCATTATGCATCATTGCGTCTTGTCTGGATTTGTGAGAGCTTGTCTTGCTTTTCTTACGTAATAATGATCCGGACGTATCACGCTAAATGTTTGCTTTGTAAATAGGGATTAGGAAAAACGAGGAATGCCGTCTTGAAAATGAGATTACAATTTGTTTGTTGAACCTGTTAAAATTTGGAGTTATCAAAAGTCAGCCAAGCAGTTTGTATACATTGCGGATAATTCAGGATTAACTTGTTGACATGTTGAAGAAAGTGAAGTTTTGCAGTTCAAGTGAAATGGGGTGCAGACCGCTAACCCAATACTTGGATACAGGTCAAATTCTACAGATATTTCACAGTGCTCTAAAGTCAGTTAACGAAAGAGCTGTAACTTTGAATGGTAAGACATGATTGATACATGTACATGCAATAATGTAGCCTCACATGTCAACAAAATAAATACACTATGACACTATGTACATATGTGTACAAACTGTACATATATGTATTTATGTAGGTATAGTTAACTCCAAAGTAGGTAACATTTAGATATCAATAAATTGGTTCTTTTTCATTTAATATGGAATATCATATCTGCAGTATAATTTATAATACATGTTTGAGAATTAGTATTATATGTACATGACAGGGTACTCATTTAGACCACTGATATATTAACTGGTAGGAAATAAATAGCCTGGTTTCATCTGAGGCCACACTAGTTTAATACATGTACATGCCTAGATGTATTGTCTGAATGTGCATTCTGACATTTTCTCAATCTGAACTTGTACATGACTTTTAGAAGTTCAAATCATCACAAAAATGTACATAAAAAATTTATTCAGCAGTTTTTACATGAATAAAAATTAATCCTCTGAAAAATTTTGTGATACAACCTAATATAAGGAAAAGAAATTTTTCTTTTTGCAGAACTTCTCCCCGATATTGATAACTTCATGAGAAATGTGCTGGCGAAGGAGAATATTTCAATTTTCGCGGAGAAGCGTCGAAAGTACTACGTGGAGCGTCTGGATATCATCAAGTTTGACCCACCAAATCTACCCCCAAGGCCAGATGGAGGTAGGTGTAGGACTCCAGTTACAAACACTGATGGATATTGCCTTTGATGTTGGTGGTGGAAAAAAACAACATTTATATTAGCGAATAAAATGTTTGCTTTCTCTGAATTGTCAGAATGAGTTTGACCAAGTAAAATATATTGTAGGCTTATTGTAGTGCAAGTTTGATATTATTGTTATGTGTGAGTATCCTGTAAAACACTTATTGCAATTGCAAAAGATATGGTACTATTGAAATATAATATGCATACGTATTTAAATAGTTACACTTTTTTAAAACGTAAATATGATCATCACGATGACACTGTTACCGTGCTGTTCACTGTTACTATGGTTACCATCTGTGCAGGGTTGAAGAAGTTTCCAGGAGCAGGGGGCACCGAGTCCCCTGTTGTCAATGGCAGCCCGGCGCCTAGCAACAAACAGTCCACAGTCAAGAGTCCGGTGGACACGACCTTCCGGAACAATGCCAAGAATGACCGGGAGTCTGTTGTCTCGGTCAGTACGAGTTTCAGAAATTGCTTTCAAAAAAGACTCACACATAACTTCATGGAATTAATTTCTGTAAAAATATATATTAAATATGTACTGGTATGTTCGAATATTATATAATTGCCAGAAATTGTTGTTGGTTTTTGCAGGAAGAAAACATCTATGCAGACATGGATGACAGGTTTGCAAATAAATTTATTACTTGTATTCTACTTGTACCGTACATGATAGCATGAATTCTGGAGATAAATAATTGCCAATCTCGAAAAAAATAATTAGTTCTTGGGATGACAACTGCCTTGGAGTGAAATGGTCTTGTACATGCAGTAATGTAGTTCTTAGACTTTTAGGCCTCCTTTGAATTGTTCGTTTTGTACCTTTTTCAGTCCGACTGAAGTAGACGATGTTTATCTGATGCCGGAACAGTCGACTAACAACAACACTGCTGCCAATGCCCAGAAGTCTTGGTCTGGTAAGGAAGGCTTCTTTTCTATACGTGTTGCGACATATATATGACATCTTGATTTACTGATAACGAAATATTATAGTTGTTTGTCGTATTATAGTCGTTTTATTCTACACAAACTGTTACCTTCATCTATCCAATCATAATCATATAACCATGAAAAAAACTTTCCAATTTGTGATGAATGAATTTCATGATCGATGACTACTGGTATGTATGGATGTGAAGTTGACTATGGATGCATGTAATGTTGCTATCCCCGTTACCATGGCTACAGACAGTGAGAGCGGGACGTCCTACGAGTCGTACGGGGAGGAAGACCAAGAGGACTCCAACTACATGAACATTGAGGACAACGGACCGAACGATGATGTGCCTTTACCAAAGTAAGTTTTCTACGCACATCTTGCGTGAACTCTCGATGATTTTACAAAAGATGTGTTAGGTAGGACTATGATATAGAAAGTGTGAACTGTCCATTCGTAATGTTACCCGTTTCTGTGCAGTTTGAAATGTTCCTCGTCCAATAGAATTCGTTTGCATGATTTTTATTTTCTCTGACTTTCGTGTGTTTCAACTTAGTCGTAAAGAAATATACTATTTTTTTTAGGATTTTTGATATACTCGGAAGCTGTTGAATCTATGCAGTGCTTTCTATTACAATGCATGGCACTACATGTAGACAGGCTCATGTAACATGCATACAATACTGCTCTTCATTTCAAACATATAAAAATAATTCACTATTAATCTAATAATATATCCACAGAGTAGCATTTCTAAATGGTATTTTAGGGGGAAAATATAATGTACATCTGTATCACTTCCCTACATGTATGTACATAAATTAATATCCCTGAACACATGTTTTTTTTGTGGTAGGATACAGATCCTAAGTATAGCTTCCCCAATGTGGGATACTCCAAGGTAAATAAATAAATAAAATAAATGAACAAATAACCCCCTTCCCCAGCTAAATGATCCTATCCATTTTGCATATTGGTATGTGGGAATTTTGTCATATTAAACATCACCTGAATGTCTATGCAACCCTTTGCTCGTCAGAAAGTTGGTTCCAAGACTAAATATCATTTATTACCATGTCATTCATGAAAGCATATATTCTCCTGGTATTACCAGTACCCTGTATTGCAATTGCGGGAACAACATTTCCAGGCAGAGGTAGTTTGAGCAAGTTCCACCTGGTGCCTATGCATGCTATATCCTGTGATATTTTATTCATTTGCAGCGTTCCATTTATTTGATTCGTTCATATTTACTCACTCCTTGCCATGAAAAGTCATAATTTTCAGTTTTACCATGTTTATTTCAAGAATGACTTTTGCATGGAAATATTCACTAAATGGTAAGGTGGGAGCTGTGTGAGTTTTATTGACATATTTTATGTTTGTGTTGCTTTAAATGTAATGTACATGTATATTTTGTGTTGTTATGTTGGGATTTATGTTGGGATTTTTTCGCTATTTACTGGTGAAAGGGCGGTGCTTTTGAGTATAGCATACAAAGGATTCTGTATATATCCTACACCATTATAGTGTGCTTTAAATGTCCTTGATATCTAGCTTTTCACTCTTTATGTTGCTGTTTCAATGAACACCGCTCATATATTCCACTCGCTTTTAAATGTTTTCACTATTTCCAATTTGTTGCCTGTGTTTTTAGCACCGACTCTAAATCGGTTATATCGAAGAGGTATGTCTACATGCATTCAATATACACCTGTAAATCTTAGACTGCAGGCTGTTGTCTAACGTATGCCTATCACCACAGAAACTCACAATTCGTTTGTATTAACAGTGGTACATGTACTCCAAAAATAACTCACAGTAGATTGCAGTGCATAAATTACATGCAGTAGACAGTTTGTATTCAATGATTGCATATTGCATGTCTCTTAGTATTCAGAAAGGTTTAGAGGAAAACATTGAATGATTTTTCTGTAGAACTTTATGGGAATGGAATGGAAGATGGTGGAAAAGAGCTCTTGTTGTTTCAAACAAACATTTAAATAGAGAAAACTAACAAAGTAGTGCTACAAAAATATAAAACATTTGTGTTTTCACAAGTTGAGAAATCAGCTCAAAGTACATGTACTGTTTTGTGATATTTTAAGAAAATTTGCATATCTTGGAATATATATTGTAAATTGCATTGTATATACTTAGATACATGTACAATGCTTAGATACAAGTAGATAAAATGTAGGCTCAGGTAGATTCCAATCACTCTGCATATTACTTCAATAGGATCGCCAAGAAGAAGCGCAAGAAGAAACTGGGCGGAGAACTGCCGATTGCCGACCTCCCGAACGTCACGTTTCGCGGGGAGCTGCACTACAAGGGCTCCTGGTCCTGGGCGAAGCGCTACTGTGTCGTCAGCGACAACCGGCTGATCATGTACAAGTCGGAGAAAGATTCACGACCACTCCTGAAGTTCGTCCTATTTGGGTACGACGTTGTCTACTTGGAGAAGGAAGGGCGGAGGAGTCACGTGATCCGCGTGTCACACCCCGGGTGCGAGACACATTTCTTTGCGGCCGACCTCAAAGAGATTGCTGAGCTCTGGATCAGCGTGAGTCATGTTTGTCTAGTGGTGTTATTTCTTGAAAAAAAAGTGTTTTTTCATAGGAAAATGAATTAGATACTTTATATTCAAATGGTCGAAGGAGATTTATGAATAGAGCAATAACTATGATGTATTTACTGATTGTTACAGTACCTGAGTACTACTGGCGTGACTTCTGAGGTCCCCTCGTCTGGTGACTCGGCCAAACTTGCTAACTCCTCAAAAACGTCAACTCTGTCATCCATGCAACATGTAAGAAACAACAACATAAGAACACCTCTCTCGTGCCTTTTTCTTGATGGCAATACATGTAGATTTTGCATATTTTACAACAAATACCATTGACACATTCAGTTCAAATTTTGATGAGATACATGTATGTTCATGTTGTGTTGCGATGTACAGTCCACGTCGGCCAGTAATCTGTCTGGCAGCAGTGAGGGGGGCAGTGGTGATGGAGTCGTTTCCATGGAAACACAGGCGAAGTCCAACAAAACACCAGGTACGTCGCATGCAAAAACCAAATGAAAAACCTCCCCCGAGTATGATTTGGTACATCAAAAATAAATATTTAGTGGCTTTCGAAATATTTAGTTTTTGGACAAAACTTTTCCCTTGCAGACGACAAAAAGAGTCAGGTCACTGACAAGAAGAAGAAGAATATTTTCGACATAATCGGCACTTTTAGCAAAAAGAAAGGACAGAAGATGAAGCGACAGATCATCACTGGTGACATTCCGATAGACCCGCATGCTGTGATATCTGGTCAGTATAGCGGAATATAATGGTCCGTCTCAGATATGACCCCCCCCCCCCATATTTTAACTTATCTTAATTTTGTGGCAGAAGGAAGGTCTTATCTGAGGGGGATCATGGAACACAAGTATTGGCAGTTTTCACACACACATACTGTATTATCGTCATGATTGTGCGAAATAATAAAACATGTCTAAAGAAGTTGCTCATTTCGCAATTTGTATCTAATGGAATATTTTTCCTGCAGGTATTCTGGATGTGTTCCATGAAACCAAAACAAACAACGAGTGGCAAACGAAGTTTTGTATGGTGAAGAAAGGCCAGCTCGAGTGTTTCCATGACAACTTGAATGACGGGGTGGAGTTTTCCCTTCCTCTCATTGGTGCAAGTATCGAGAATGCTGGAAAGGAAACCAAGAAAGAGCTGTCCATACGACTCAGTATGAAAAATGGAGAGCAAGTATTGCTAGATGTAAGCGAATTTCCTTCATATTTCTAGTGGAAATTTTCAGGTTACTGGGAATTTTCCCAAAAAGAATTGATGTTTCCGAAAAAGAATTATCTTTTTGTAAATGTACGAGGGTACTGTCAAACTCAAATGTAAGCTGAAAACCCATATTTTACAAACTATTTATATCTTACCAGACGTCGGACATCATTGAGCAAGGGAAGTGGCTGCATGTGTTCATCAAGTGTGGGGAGAACATGCTGGATGATCCCAGCCTGCTGTATGAGAACCAGGAGGTAGGAGTTCCCCGAAAGGACGAGGTGGAAGAGGAGATTTATGACGAGGTGGACCACACAAAGATGCTCAGCGACAGCAACAACATTAAAGCCACTGGTAGGTGCTACTGGTATATCTCCTGACGACAATTCAGAAATAATGTGGTTTTGGCCTTCATAGTGTCCGCAACCGTGTCTAAAATTTCATAATTGTACTATAGGTCACAATTGCTAAAATGCTAAATTGATACCATCTCTGGTTGAACATTTCCAACTCAGATAAAACTGTGCTAACGCATGTATTGATAATAAGAATACAAACTACATTATAATTCCAGGTCCAACGGTCACTTCTTCCCCGCTGATATCAAACCCGATTCAGCGTAAATCCAGCGGGGCGTCTGACCGGATAATCTCCCATCCGATCCAAAGGAATTCCAGCGGGGCTTCTGACTCTGTGCGAGTCATCTCTCACCCCATACAGAGGAACTCCAGCTCTGCATCTGATGGAAGTGCCCCTGTGATCTCGCACCCGATTCAGCGGAACTCCAGTGGGGCGTCAGACTCCGATGGAGCCCTAGGGAATCGTCCACCCCTGCCAATGACTGACCCACCAAAACGTCCGCTACCGGGGAAACTGAAGTCTCGGCTGTCTATGGAAGAAGGGGTGAGGACATTGAGTTTTGTCTGCAGGTAGCTGGTGAACTCCATGGTATTCAACGAACAAAGTTTTGCTAATAATGTGGATTTGCAATCACACCACTTGTATAGACTTGCAAATTTCTCTATTACAGGGTGACTTGAACCTGTCTGAACAAATTTCATCAGCATTTCCACAAATGAAGTCCCAGATAGAAACTGGATCCAAGGTCAAGGACACTGGTAGCAAGGCCAAGGTCACAATCAGTGCCAAATTCACAGATGTCAAGGTCACACAGAAAACAAGCACAACTGAAGAAGATGGAGTTGTAAAATGCCATCAAGGTAACTATTCTGTAACTTCTGCTTCATGGTTTGTTCTATGTTTGATTCACCCAGTTTGCTTTGTAGTAGTACTAATAAATACAAATGTAAGATATGTGAACCTATCCCCGGTGAGACAAACATACATGTATGTCCATTTAAACAAAAGTCTAGTACAAATCAAGTACAGAACCTAATTATATGTAGATATACCCTGATGTGACTCGAAGCGCTCTGTTCGCATTCTAAGTTTGATACCGGCAATATACCGGCAACTTGTATTAGATTAACATTTCAGTAGCATCAGAAAGCACCTGAGCCATGAGAACCTGTTGTGTTTCCCTGATATGCGTCTATCTATGTCTTCTAGGCCCCACAATCGCAGAGGACAAGGAGCTATTGGAAAAGACACAGAACCCGATCCTAAGTGAGCTTCGGAAGGAGAAAAGACAGGGCAGCATGGACTCAGCCACACTCAAAACACAGATCGATGACCTGCGCAGCAAGTTGGTCGGCATGAAAAAACAGAGGTAACATTTCAATGGATATGCATTCTACATAAAAGTATCTCACATGAATTACAAATAGTCTTCAGACTAAGACATTCGCCTCCATGTGTTGATATCTGTCTCAGGTCGGAGCTACGAGGAAAACTGCTGACGGCTCGACTCACTCGGGAAAAACAGCAGCTGCAGGGGAAGCTACAGGATCTAGACAAACTGATTGAAGAGTCTGAAAAAAGTGTGAACAAACTACAACTGTTAGCGCAGGAGGTTGGTGTAGGGTAGTGTGGTTCTAATAGTTCAAGGACTAATTGGACATGTGATTTGTTTGGTACAGTTCTTTTCAGAAGTTATCAGTATCATTGAAAATATAAATCTTTTTGAACAGTGTGGCTCCAACCTGAGCAGGAATGGCAGTTTTCAGTCCTCAGCCAGCGGAGGAAGCAACAACTCATCAAGGTCCAACTCCTTCAGACGACCATCAGAACCTCCTCCCGATCTTCCAACCAACACTTCCCGCAAAGAGAAAACACCGAGAACCTCGCCAACGTCCGCCCCAATGGCCATCAGTGAGAGTCAACCGCGAGTGAAGACATCGGTGAAAGCTTCCATAAACAGACTGGAGTCCAGCTGTAAATCAACAAAGTCTTCGACGTCGACAACAACATCTGCGACGAGAACTGTATCAAGCTGTAGCACTTCTAGAGTGGGAAGCAAGGCGACAAATTCCTCATCGACGTCAGCATCGAGATCCACAGTGGGCCGTTCAGGCTCAAGCACAGCCAATCAGAGCACAGGCAGCAGTGTTGGCAACACAAGGAAGTCTTCGCTGACGTCACCCACGAAGGACTCACCTAGGGTTGGCCAGACCAGGATCCGGACTGTTCACACCACAACCACAACAACCACCACCGCCGGGGCCGGACGAGGCAAGAAAACCACGACGACCACGACGAAAAGTAACGAGGTCAATGCGAACAAACGTGCGGGGGTCAAGGACAGATTGAAGGTGAGTTCCTCTTCTTCTTCAAGTCATTCATGAGGGGGCTAAGCTCTGCACATGTAGTACATCTATATATAGTGTTTCTTCAAAAACTATCATCTATGCCTCTCAGATACTGACAGACTTCTGAAGACTATTAGTATATATTATTTTGTCTCTGACTAAAAATATTTTTGGGTATATTCCTCTGCAACTGTCAGTTTCTTATTGTTTTCTTGGCTATATCCATTTCTGTTCTCTGTCTATACTGTATAATGTAGAAAGTACCCTGCAATGGTCAGCATCAAATTAAATCCAAAGCTTAATCCCAAGTAAGTTTTTGAGTGAGTATACAGGATTTGGTTTGCAGAATTCTCATTCCAACAACAGGAATATAACTCTGTAGTTTCTTCATGATTAGCTGAGTGACATTTATCTAACATTGTTCTTTTATTTTAATAGCAGTTTTCTCTTAAACCCTCCTATCCAAAATATAACTTCTCGCTCTTGTTGAATGATCCCCAGTCAACTTTTGAAAACAACGTAGTGGCATGAGATCTTACTGGCCTTATATCACATAAAATATATTGACTTACAAAACCAGAATCCATTTCAGTTCAATTTGCATTGTGTGCTGTGAGTTTCTTGCATGCAAAATTATCAAGAATTCTGCCAAACTTACATGTGATTTCAGATCATGGAAATCTAATGTGCTGTAAACAAAATGTTTAGACAGAAAAATATTAGTTCATAGTTAAGTTTTTTATCACTGATGCTTAGAACCATGATACTGAACAGAGTAAAAAAACAAAGTACGAAATCTAGAGCACAATATAAAATGTATGTTAATTGATGCTACCTGCTCATATAACCATTTCTTTTAAACCTGTTTCAGCTGTTTGAAGCAATGTCGGAGGATTCAACATGCTGAAGGTTTGACTTCCCCTGGATCCTCCAGTGCTGTACATATTCACTGTTCTGGAACATGATGTAAATACAAACTGGACAGTTCAAGTTATTTCGACAGGATCCTGGATAGACTCAGTTTGTTTACTTGTTCAAGCAGCATGTCCATTTTGCTATTCAGAAGTAAATCCACATAAAGTGCTGATTTGTTGAATACACCAAAACCTTATTTTGCGTCTGTCTTATGTTATACCTTGTATTGTAATTATTCATTTGCAAAAATTTATATGTATTTGTTCTGATGCAAATATCAATTTGTTGAATACACCAAAATCTTATTTTGCGTCTGCCTTATGTTATACCTCGTATTGTAATTATTCATTTGCCAAAATTTATATGTATTCGTTTCGATGCAAAATTTCAAATATAAAGGTCACATTGTTAGTGAATTAAAAAATACAGGCATGGTAAGCGTGGAATATGGCAGGTACCGGATCGTAGCGGTATCAATGTTTTGTCCGTATTTTTTTGCTCCAGAGGAAGTATGCCTAGGTTGCCATGTATTTTTTTCATGCGCTCACATGTTGGCTAATCGTAAAATGTAAGCGACTATTTGTGGCAAATATTGCCTTATCATATAAAGGCACATAAAGTCAGTTTTCACTAGCTGAATATTCATGAAGTGAGTACCACATTCAATTGATATGTAGCATCCAGTTGTAACACAGCATGGTATGTGGTGCATGTATTTATATAGATATGCATATGATGAATAGTATCATTTCAGTACATGTACATGTGTTGCATTCTATGAGTAACAGTACTGTGTTAATCAATGAGATGTTTTCTTTGTATTCATGTTCAATTCATGGTGCTTTACTGGAAGATGCAATAGCTAACTTTACTGGATTTCATGTGCTTTGTTCCTTACGGAGAATTTTCCGGAATTTGCATGATTTGTAGAACTCTTTTGTGATTGGAAGCTCTGAATCTCGAGACATATAGATATGTGCCTAGATTTATATAATGTCATTGTGCAATACCTCTACGTGTAAATGTATTTGTTTAGTTTAATCACAAGTAGTGTAATAGACTGCACAAAACATAATTATGTTCATTACTTTTTGAGTAGAACAGTGCTGTGTGTTTTTTGTCCAATTGAATCTTGCTGTTCAACGTGTTGTGGTAAAAGAAGCCATCAGGATATTTTCACGTTGTTTTCTTCTAATTTGTGCTGACTGTGACCACAATTGAGACATGATTATGCTATATATATATAGGGTATATAATTGTTCATCATGCAAAAGTGGAACGTAGGGAACAATATGTGCATTTTGTATGATGATGTATGATCCAGTTTAATATCGATGCTTATACCATGTGTATTAGTACATATCCAAGATAATCTTCCAAAGAATCCTGACCTGCTGTATGATATTTTATTCATACTCTGTTTATTCATGCAAACTGAATATTGATTGCTGTATGATTCACAATTAGAATGTGGTCACAAAACTTTGCGATGACAAAAACATTATTTGATTATTTGTGTTGATGCCATGTCTGGACTGAAATAAAAGTATTAAGAATGCTTTTTATGTAACTTTCATGAATCCCCAATCGAGTTCATAATCACTCTCATCAATGAATGATAGACACTGTCACTTTCTATAAACTCTGTGCCCGAACACTAACATATAAACTTGGCTGATAAATCTGCTCTTTCAGTCATGTTTTTATACAGTGTATAGTTGGGTGAAGTGTTCATGATCTTGTTAGTTTACCGGCCCATAAGCTATTGTCGTGGTTTTTCGTCTGTCGTCCGTCGTCATTGTCGTCCGCCACATCATCTTTTTTTCGGGCTGATGAATTTGTCCATAAATTTGTGTGAATATGTATTGGGTCAATACCCCCAGACGTTTTTTTCATTTTTTTTATTGAATCGATTATGCAGTTTTCGCGGCCATTTTTATGCTGAAAATGGCCGTTTTTGCATGTTTTCAACTTTAAAAATTATTTTCTCGAAAACTGACCTTGAATTTAACCTCATTTTCAAGGTCAGAGCACAAAATGGCCAATATCTTAGGAATAGCTTAGGATTGTGGACATATAGGAAGTCATATATGCTGAATATTCTCGTGACCTTGAATTTGACCTTTGACCTAATTTTCAAGGTCAGAGCACAAAATGGCTAATATCTCGCTTATTATCGACTTTACAGCTTAGAAATCTATTGTGACCATATAGGAAATGATATATGCCGAATATTCTGATGACTTGAATTTGACCTTTGACCTTATTTTCAAGGTCATGGCACAAAATGGCTAATATCTCGCTTATTATCGACTTTACAGCTTTATCGACTTTACAGCTTAAGAATCAATTGTGGACATATAGGGAATGATATATGCTGAATATTCTGATTAACTTGAATTCGACCTTTGACCTCATTTTCATGGTCAGAGCACAAAATGGCTAATATCTCGCTTATTGTTTACTTTTCAGCTTGGGAATCAATTGTGGACATATAAGAAATAATATATACTGAATATTCTCGTGACTGGATATGACCTTTGACCTCATTTTCAAGGTGAGAGCACGAAATGGCGCATATCTCGTCAACTTTACAGCTTACAAATCAATTGTGGACATATATGAAATGATATATGCTGAATATACTTGTAACTTTGAAGTTACCAGACCATTGGTCCGATCACTAATTGGCTAGCCGGTAAGCTACAGGTCCCTTAGGCCTATATTGTTCACAATTGATCCAGTTTATTAAAATGCTTGATGACGTGCAAGCGATTGATGCTAACGTCAGTAATAGTGGTATAGTACAAGTTGTGTTTGTAGGAAACGACAACGAGGGGCGTTTGGGGCGTGCCTTCATCAGAATATTCCACATAACACCCTTCGCTCAAGCTATGTCCTCACATCTTGCGCATGTGGGCCCGCCTTTAACAACGAAATATTATACATGAGACTCGAGCTATGTCCTCTGATCTTGCCCGTATCAAAACCTGGTCATGTCAAAAACGTGATTCTTAATCAGAAATGGCAGAAGCTGGAGCCTTCGGATCAGGCTGCCATGATGTTCAAGGCTTTGGAGGAGGCGGCAGCAGTATGGTGTAGATCAGCACTGTCGTCGTCCAACTCATGAATGCTGTTCTGGAATGGATCTTCTCGATCGAGGTCGAACTTCATTCCCGTGAGATTTCTTAGACATGGAAGCCTCAAAGATGCTCTGCGCTGATCTTTTTGGAATCCCAAAATCTTGTAGCGGTCAGGGAGGTACGTGATCGTTGGTAAGGACGATCCGACTTGCCAGAATTCTTGGGATTTGGTGCTGTGCTGGGAGCATGAGCATTCGTGTAGTAGGTTGATTCCTGGTTGTAGTGAATAGGAGGCACGTCTTGAACGTTCATGTGAAATGGCAGGGGTCAGTTACCTGAGGGCGCACAAGAGGTTGTGAAGTTCATTCTGTCCTGGTGTCCTGGGAAAATGGAGTGAGGTAATGACAACGAGGGGCGTTTGGGGCGTGCCATCATCAGAATATTCCACACAACACCCTTCACTCAAGCTATGTCCTCAGATCTTGCACATGTGGGCCTGCCTTTAACAACGAAATATACATAAAACCCTTCACTCGAGCTATGTCCTCTGATCTTGCCCGTATCAAAATCTGGTCATGTCAAAAACGTGATTCCTAATAAAAAATGGCAGAAGCTGGAGCCCTCGGAACAGGCTGCCATGATGTTCAAGGCTTAGGAGGAGGCGGCAGCAGTGTGGTGTAGATCAGCATTCACGTCGTCCAAATCATGGATGCTGTTCTGGAATGGATCTTCTCGATCGAGGTCGAACTTCATTCCCGTGAGAATTCTTAGACATGGAAGCCTCAAAGATGCTCTGCGCTGATCTTTTTGGAATCCCAAAATCTTGTAGCGGTCAGGGAGGTACGTGATCATTGGTAAGGACGATCCGACTTGCCAGAATTCTTGGGATTTGGTGCTGTGCTGGGAGCATGAGCATTCGTGTAGTAGGTTGATTCCTGGTTGTAGTGGACAGGAGGCACGTCTTGAACGTTCATGTGAAATTGCAGGGGTTAGTTACCTGAGGGCGCACAAGAGGTGAGGTTCATTCTGTCCTGGTGTCCTGGGAAAATGGAGTGAAGGATACTCCTCTGGTGGAGACACGAGTCCTTCTTGTGACATTGGACCAATTACATGCGTAGGGCATTCGACCAACTGTTTCTTGAAAAACACATCCGAGGTGTGGAGACATAGGCGTGTAGAAGAATGTGTGACTGTTCCCTCTGAGGTATGGAAAGGAATATTGGATCCACGAACATAATGTGCGATCTTCATAAAGGCTGAGTGGTTCACTAACTTGGTCGGCACGGTCGTCTTCTTAGATTTCGGTGTGGATGGCGTTCAGGGCGGCAGGTGTTGCTTTGGATGTTAATACTATTTCGCCAGCTGCACTTGCAGAGAAGCAACTAACCGTACATATGTACGACTGCTGGGATCATGGTTGTGGATGCTACTCCGAAGAGCACTGTCGGGCTACACCTTTGAAGTTGACATCCGGGTTTGGAACAAGGAACAGCAAGACTACAGAAGAGCTCAAGTCACTGCATGGTATAGATCAGTGCGGGGCGAATATACCCGAGCGGGTATGCGGGTACCCACCGCAAAATATGTGCGGGTGCATGGCGGGTGCGAGTACAGTTTTGCTACTGCGGGGCGGGTGTGGGTTCCCACATACCATGAGCTGTCGGTGTGGGGCGGGTGCGGGTATGAAAATCTTATATTGCGAAACCCGCACGCCCGCATATACCCGCGAACCTGCAATAATTTTTTTTCTCACAACTATATACCAAACATTAACTGACAGTGCTGTACGAATGTTGTAAACTATGTTTGTGGATAGTTGGTGTACAATTATACATTGATCAGGGCCTGTGGGAAAATGGAGTACAGCATCATGTATTGATGCACAGTGTGTACAGGATGGACACATGGTTATGAAAGAGTTGTAAAACATGTAACTTTACAACTATTATTCGTTTTTCGAATGAAGTGTAGGCCTACAATTCTTGCTCCATGTTATCTTACTCTGTTATAATTATATTGAGCAATACCAGCACTGTATTTTGATATTGTGCATGGAGGCACCGCCTAGTTCTCACCTTAGATGTGTACACTGTAGCTGATTGTAACTTGTCGTGGAGCTTCCTGGCTTGCCTTTTAACGAAGCCTCAATCTTCAGGGTCAGCCTAGGAATCATGGCTTCCGGAATCATGGAATCATGGCTGATATCGAGTCGGTGTACAGACCGATCAGTCATTGTCAGAACTGATCATATCAGAGTCCGCAGACCAATCAGTCAGTGTTAGGACTGATCATGAGCAGAGTCAGCAGACCGATCAGTCGGTGTAAGGACCGATCATGAGCAGAGCAATGTGAAAAATCGAAACTCATCGATTAGATTTTGGTTGATTTTCGTACACTACATATATAGTCCTTCCTCACCAAAGGTAGTGCTGATGATCACTTGTGACACCCACTCACAAGGGCAAACCTAGATTCCGTGGCAATGTAAGACTTAAAATTCATGGCGCACCAGAGGTCATTGATGTGTATGATCAGGCTGTCCATTTATATAGTGCGCAATGCTATGTGTCAGCGTACAACGAAGTCCGCTTCGTCACAGATATGATCCACAATGGATCGAAGATGTTCCAGGAACGGATGAACGAGAAACAGTTGCGTTGGGACTGGCGACGACCTGTTCACACTCAAAGATCTCTTCCCTGAACTCTTTGCAAGGCTCCAAAGACTGACCTGTGGAGCATACTTTAGAACGTGGCAATTCCGTTGGCGCCTGAGAACAAACACTACAACAGTTGCATAGTGTTCATAGCTGCGGATTTACTTGGAGATAATTCCCTCTTTGAAGGTGGATTGCCAGTGAACGAAATTCTTTGACTTACCATGAATTTCGCTCGTGATGGATACCATTGTAATAGGAGCTACTGCCGCTGAAGGTGGTGCTGGAGGAGGGAAACGTATGACTTGATTGTGTGAGGTCACAGGCTGGGGTACCAGCGAGATTGAACTTCATTCCCGGGAGCATTGGTAGACCTGGGCGCATTGCTGCACTTCAGGAGGAATAGGAGCTCGCCGCCAACCTCTTTACAATTCCAAGACCCTGTTGTAGGATTCGAAGATGGATTGCCAGTGAGCAACTCACCATGAATTTCGCTCGAAGTGAATGTCAAGGTAGCAGAAGCTACTGTCGCTGGAGGTGCCGCAGCAGGAGGGAGGTACGACTTAGTTTTGTGAAGTCACAGGTTGTGGTACCTACGGCAGCCTATTAGGGCCATACGACTTATTTTTTCAACTTGAATATTCAAGATGTGAAGTTGAATATTCAAGATAACAACTTGAATATTCAAGATGTGTAACTTGAATATTCAAGATGACAAGTTGAATATTCAAGATGGCAACTTGAATATGCAAGATAACAAGTTGAATATTCAATTTGACAAGTTGAATATTCAAGATGAAAAATTCATGATGTCAAACTGGAAGTCAATGACATAGGACCAATGGTCCTGCAGCTACCAGCGATTACTCCATACATCTTAGCAATTGTACACATACATACATGTGTATGTGTACAATTACATGTACATACTTGTACTCTTTTGCCTTTATCAAAGTAGCACTTAGTAATGTGTGTCACAAGTCCTAACTAAATTGATACTGTAATAGCATGTACATCTTGTTACAAGAATTATCACATTGTCACATAGTTATCTAGAGTTCGATCAATCAATGTCACCAGAAAATGCACCAAATTAATGACTGTCATTTGTTTAGAACACATCTTAGTTCTATCTTCAAAAGTTTTGTCTCCAAAAAACGATTTATACATTCTGTGATAGCCTTGAATTATAGCACTCAAGGTCATTGTGGGTCAGTCACACGAAAAATGAATCATGTATATGTATGGGAGTAAGTATCAATCTATTACCACCAATATAATGTAATAATACAGCAATACAGTTGTCATCTTGAATATTCAACTCATCATCTTGAATATTTAACTTATCATCTTGAATAATCAAGTTGTCATCTTGGATATTCAACTTATCATCTTGAATATTCAAGTTGTCATCTTGAATATTCAACTTATCATCTTGAATATTCAAGTTGTCATCTTGAATATTCAACTCATCATCTTGAATATTCAAGTTGTCATCTTGAATATTCAACTTATCATCTTGAATATTCAAGTTGTCATCTTGAATATTCAACTCATCATCTTGAATATTCAAGTTGTCATCTTGAATATTCAACTTGTTAACTTGAATATTCAACTCGTTAACTTGAATATTCAACTTGTTAACTTGAACATTCAACTTGTTAACTTGAATATTCAACTTGTCATCTTGAATATTCAAGTTGTTATCTTGAATATTCAAGTTGAAAAAGAAAAGTCGTGTAGCCCTAATAGGCTGCCGTAGAAAGCACATTCATGGGATCACTGGTGGTGGCACAAGGTGCACAGGCTGAACACAGCTGTATGCTGAGTCTGGTACAGTTGTCGTTGTGCTGAACATGACTATATGCTGAGATAAACGGTAGTCGTAGTCAACTAAGCTGCATGGCAGCCCTTCAATTTTGCTATGTTTTTGTTTTGGGAAACAATAGAGAATTGCTAGCGGACTATACTATTTACTGACTGTTCTACGTATGTTTATCCCGCGAGGCCTACGTGTGTTAATCCCCCATGAACAGTTTAGTACATATGTATTGAAGACGTTTTTATGTCTCAGTTTAATAATGTAGGCCTACTTGAGCATGTTAGAGTTTCATTATTATGCATTTTACTGTACTATGTTCTCTATTCACATTTCATGGAAATGTGGCAATATACAAATGCATGCAGTTAACGTTATAAAATGATTGAATGTACGCTTTCACATGCGTCCATAGCAACCAGCGGTGCAACCACGGAAGGCCACTGGGTAATGCGTAATAATATTTCTTTAGATTTCATAAATAGCGTGTAATCAAGACAGCGCATTATTGAATTAAGATACTGGTAGATTATGAATTGTTGTTAGATTCTACCATGAAGCACTCGGTGAAGCACTGTGACTGTGTATTTTAGACAATTTATGCACTGCCAGGGAGAAATAAAAATCGATCAAATATTGACGCAAATGTGACCCACATGAGCGGTCCTGGTAAAAATAACCAAAAGTGGGCCCAGAGTTATGACCCAGGCATATTTAATCTTCCATAATTTCAGGATTCATTTTCCAGGTAATTAGGTCTAAATCTACAGTGCTCCCAATCTACACTCGTGATGGAGGCGCTAAAAGTCATTTTTCTAGGGGTAGAAAGGTAGGCGTACATACTCTAAAGAAGGCCAATCTCCATACTTCATGCACCGTCAAACTATAATGTGGCATCCAATGAAATGTATATTGATGTTATATTAATCTAGACAACGTGTGACAGTTCTAATTTTCCGGGGTTTTTTTCTACTGAAGAGTCGGCAAAACATCGCTGCTAAACCATTTCATTCATGGAGAAATTTGTGAGGATTACGTTGCAACCATCGGAATCGATTTCAAAGACAAACAGATTAATATTGAAGGCCGAGATATCAAACTACAGGTATTGTTTAACAAATTTATACATTTGTAATTATATATATGTAACTGGCTATATATGGCTTGGGTAATGCAAAAAATTCCTATCACTGGAATGCGCTATATTTTCCCCTCATTACCTGTAATATTTTGTTGATGTACCAGGTATCAAAATCAGTGTGTAAACATAGATCACACTCTTGTAGATATGGGATCTGGGTGGCGATAAACGTTACCAGACGGTGACTTGGGCATACTACAAAGGAACGAAGTGCTGTGTGCTGGTGTTTGATGTCACAGCGCCGGAGACGTTCCGAGCACTCGAGGAGCTGGTGCAAAAATTTCTAGACGTCACCGGCTTAGAGAACCCTGAGGAGTTCCCTGGCTTTGTGCTGATAGGAAACAAGATAGACTTGGAGAAAACGGAGGTAAGTAACAGTGTAGACGTTTGGACTACGAGCTTGTAAAGTGAAAAATCGAATACGAGTAAGTGAGGTGGATGATCTCCAGATAATGATTTGGAACTATCAGTGAAATTATACAATAGCACAAACTTATGACAGTAACATGAATACATTTCTAAGCCTACTTCCAGTAAGCCCTCAGAGCCTTTTTCTTTTCCATTCTGTAGGTTTCAATGAGAGAGGTGGATGAGTGGTGTCGGTTGAAAGGAGGTATTCCGTACTTCGAAACAAGTGCGAAAATAGGAATCGACGTGGAGGTCGCTTTGCAAACAGCATTTAAAAATGCAGTCTCATCATTGGACACAGCTCAGAAATATCCGACATCCGAGTGATAGACTAAAATGCTCATTATTATTATTATTATTATTATTATTATATGTCTCAGCCAACCCTAGTCAATGCCAATCCGTAGTGATAGGCTAGTATGTTTTCATACAATTACCACTTTTATACCAGTTTACTGTTAATTGTTTTACGAGTGCATCTCTGAAAAGAGCAGGAACTATTGTCTTCTTTGACTCTTGACTAATAACACTGCAGAGAACTCAATAATCATGCATCCTGGACTATTTAAAAAACTATTCAAGGACTCTCCAAGTAATGTTAGGTATTCCATGTGTGTGACCATGTATGACAGTTATAGATTCACATCGGTCAAACATATTATACCGGTACATGTGTTGTGCATGATTGTTATCCAGTAATTACTTTTTATTATCAAACCAATTGTGTTCAAACTAAGGAATTAAGCAAACTAATCTTCTTATGCACCATATGTGGAAACATGAACTACACAATACGGTTGTAGTATGATGATGTCATAGTTATGATTTATCCAAGTGTTTATTCTACAGGTAAACATATGGCAGTAAATTTGAACCAGACACTCTCTGGTCGATGACGACTGTGTTGTTGTATCCCTCGTGTGCCCTGTCATCAAGGTTGTTCAAAACATATACCTATATAGATCTTCACTCCCCAGCCCGGATCATATTTCAAGTCAGCCGAATGATGGGAGTATGCATTTGAATGTGAAAATAGCACTCCCCAGCCCAGATCATATTTCAAGTCAGCCGAATGATGGGAGTATGCATTTGAATGTGAAAATAGTATCATTACTGAATGCTCATAAGCCATGCATGTTACATTGGTGAAACAGCCTAGCGTGCCTCAATGTATTGTATCTCAGATTGATTTTTTTCACTTGTTTTTTTGTGTGCAAAACTCCAAAATAAATCCAATGAAAAAATTCCGTTTACAGCATTTGCCCATTTTGTACTTCTAGGTAATGACGTGCACATTTTCAAGCAAAATCTCTTGATGTATCTCTGAAAGACACATATGAGGTAATGGGAAAACATGTAACTCTTGACATATGGAATGGTCTAATGCATATCTGTAGTGCGAAGCCAGTGAATCCCCAATATATTTTATTTTCTGTAAATAGGAACACAACAGTATAAGGGGCCGGTCATTATTTATCAGGTGGGGGGGTTGGGTAAAAACTGGGGGGGTCACACTTTCATTTTCAACATTATTGGGGGGGTCATACTTTTATTTTCGATGGGACTGGGGGGTTCGGAGTTTGAAATTGAGTTATTTTGGGAAAATCTGAATGGGAAAATAGTTAAATAATTAGGTGGAAACAATCCACTCAATATCAGTACATGGACTCATTGGAGAAAGCGATGGAATTTCATAACATTTTCAGTCAAAACCATAATCTCACTGAAACCGGATCCTGCAGAGGACCATTCATGAACACTAACATCAAGAGATGCCGCAATCCTTGTGCATCAGGGCTCAAAATTTATAATTTTATCCAGGAGCCAAAGGCTCCTATTTCGCTCCCATTCAACAATTTTCAGGAGCAAATTTGCTCATAGAAGCATATTTCAATATCACGTTACAGATTTTCACCAGCCAATTGGCTCGTGAGCTCTATTGCCCTGGAGCAAATCTGAAATGTTATGAGCCTGTGGCTACCCACAAGTGGCAATTCTGAGCCCTGATGTGCATTGATCAATGTTCATCACTCAGATTGAAACATTGTCACCAAGAATCAACTTTGGACCTAACGGAGCAGCACTACAGCTGCACACGGTGCCAGCAAGGACGAAACCAGATCAGCAGGGTCCTGTCACAAACAAACCTCGGATCAACCAGTCCATACCACCCTGAGCAACATATCATCCCTTCCGATGAACCCGAACTAGCATGTCAGAACCACAGACCGGTTTTCCACTCAAAATTTTGTCAACACATGACCCCACTGAGGATATTCCCCAAAGACCTCAGGACTATCACCATGTAAAAGACAGGGACCTTTCCACGCAGAATGGCAAAATAGTCCTGGATCGCCTCGGATGACCCGGATAGTGAATCTGACTCACATGATTTGGATGGTGGCAGAACATTATGAGCCCATCATAGAGCCAACACAGACCTGATTCAAGACTAGAAAAAAGAAGAAGTTCTGAATGGCCTGATTCACCGATTCTTCGCTGCTCATCAATGATATGTGGAAGAGCCCTGTATTTTTTGTGAGTTCGCTATGGGGTCCAGTAAAAATCCAGTGAAATCCGTAAGGGTTTTCATACATTTTTCCCATTCCATCAAAAATTCCATTGAAAAAGTCAAGGAATCAACTGAATGATCTTTGACCTAGGTCTCGAGTGTTTCAAGTGGGCTCCGAAACGATGGGCTGTTAGGTGCCCATATATAGTATGCATACAAGTAATAATTGTTGTCATGGCATTCACACTTGAAGCGAAGGAAAGGTGGATACACGAAGAGCACAAATCATGATATTCACTGACCTTATAGTATCATACATTTGCGACAAAAGTCACAATTGTTTCACCAGAAATGGGGATTGGGGGGGTCATACTTTTATTTTGGATCTTGGTGGGGGGGTCATAGATTGGTTTTCGATATCGGTGGGGGGGTCAAACTTTGAAAACTCATTTCTCGGAAAAACCATCCAACCCCCCCACCCAGTAAATAATGACCGGCCCCTAAACAATATAACAAGTACTAGAGTACATGTATTCAAGTACTAGGCATTCTTCAAACACCAGCTCTATTTCCAGTCCTCCTCTTCTGGTTTATCAGTCTCTCGTGGAGGAGGGATCATCCCAGATATCCGGTCCATTGCAGATGAACTGCCGTCCTTGGGTTTTCCCGTTCCAGAAATCCCTTTCCTCCTCATCAGCAACTTGGCACTCAAGTCGCTCATCAAGTCACCACCACCTCCAGAGCTGACAGCCTGTTTTTCCTCTTCTTTCTTCTTCTTAGCCTCCATTTTGCGTTTGTTGGCTTTCTTCAGTTTGGCCTTGCCCGCCCCGCCTGCCTGTCGTATGGCCTCTAGCAAGCTAGCTCGGCCATCAGACATGTCCACCTTGGGGGCCTTTGGAGCATTGTCAGCAGCATCACCGCTGCCTCCAATTGGAGCCACTGGTGGGGCTGTGGGAGGTGGGGCTTCTGGTGCCACTGGGGGTGGGGGAGGTGGTGGAGGGGGAGGAGGAGGAGGGGGTGGAGGTGCAGGGGGTGCTGCTGAGGGAGGTGGAGGTGGTGGGGGTGCTGGACCTGGGGCGGTCTGTGTCTGGCCTGGGTCAAGCACGGCTGGAACCTTCTGTGACATCAAGTCCGTGGGGAGCTCCTCTTCCTGGCCAAACGTTGGTAGGTCTGGGAGGCTGGCGGTTGGGACCGACGGTGCGATTGATGGACCAAGGTCTGCACTGTAGGACAAGTCTCCTGCAACTCCTGGAATTCAAGCAAATATACACGTACATATTAACATGCTAGTAATGCTGAAGAAACACATTTTTTTTGGTGAGATAAAATATTCACTGAAAAGCTACTTATTTGGTGACACACTTTTTTCTATTAACCCACAACATTTACCATGCAGATCTGGCAGAAAGTCAGGCACAGCAATTTCCGGGACCTCGCCAAGGCCAGGCATGTACGAGTAGCTGTCAGCGACATGTCTGTCCAGCTCCTCTCTCTGTAAGATTGTACTAGGGGCCTCTGCCAGACCTTCCTCATCCTGCTCACTAGCACGAATCTTAGTCTTGGCTCCCAGTGGATCCAGCAGCACGTACTTCTTGTACCTTTTAAACCAAACGAACAACTCATTAGCCAACAATATAATACATCAACATACAAGTTGAAAGGGAATTTCATCAAAATCTAAACTGAGACTTACGGGTTTTCTGTTGTGTTGAACAGGAGCAAAGAGCTGACAGATTGTACATCCTGTGGAAGTCCTCCAAGACCTTCACCGTGGCTGTTGTCTCGACGCTGGCCACAGTCCAAGTGAAGCTGCACTGCGAACGACTGCAGCTTGTCTTTGAGCAGATGCTGGTCCACAACAGCATGTTTCTCACTGATTTTAGTCCCTGATCTCTTCGCTGTGTGAAGGCTATTCTCACCACTGTATATTGTCTCGTAGGGTTTTTCATCATCTGGACTGGGGAATTTTGCACTGGAGAAAATCTTTGTGGCCTTGTTCGTCCCTTTCACTTTTTCCACATTGGATTGAGCTCTGTCAATTCTAGCATTTATGGCAGCCAGTCTGCCATGGTTTTCGGAAATTCGAGCACCAAGTCGTTGGAAAACATCATTGGCAACATTGTTTAGGTAATCCAGGGCATCGCAAATCTGGTGCATTGCTTCTTCTTGTCGAAGGTCTGTCGGGATGAGTGACATGTTATATGGTGTCGTGTTGTTTATGGACTCCATCTTTGGATTTGTTCTGAAAAAAAATAGAGGAGTAAATTTGTAGGTTATTTCATGGCGGGACTTACAATATGCAACATTTCATTCAAATAGATTACGTACAGCTCATGCAATGACTGCATGCAATGAGCTTGCCAGAATGCAGGCCCAGGAGTGTAGGACGTGTGGTGATCCTGACCTGGCTAGCGCGATCGATGAGTCAGTACAGCTGTAGGGCACCTGGGTCTAGGTGTAGGTCATGGACTATATTCCGCTACATTCAATTGATATACTACATATACACTCAGGATCTATGGATTATTAATGACATTTATTATTCACACAATAGTTGGAACAATTAGTAAATGTGACGTTCCGCCCTCCTGAAACTTGTCTCATGACAGCTACATCGATCACATGATCAAGTTGTGAACGGAAGTCATGTGAAAGATTTATCACTTTCAGAAATTGTACAAACTCGCACCAGATCTGCAGGGTTACTGCTTCGTGGTAACTCCCACGAAATATGTCCATGCCGTCAATGTTGACACCACAGTACAAGGCTATCGACGAGATCTGACGGCTCGTCGTTGTCGACAATTCCGTCGGTTGCTGGGGTCTGTAGGCGACGGAATCTGACGGCTCGTCGATGCCGCTGATGGCGCCGGTGAGGACTGTCCGTCTTACTGTCGCTCGTCAATGCCGCCAATAGCGCCGGTGAGAAGGGTCGTTCTTACCGTCGCTCGTCAATGCCGCCAATAGCGCCGGCTAGAAGCGTCGTTCTTACCGTCATTCGTCAATGCCGCCAATAACGCCGGTTAGAACTGTCCATATTTCCGTCGCTCATCGATGCCGCCAATAGCGTCGGTTAGAAGCGTCATTCTTACCGTCGCTCATCCATGCCGCCAATAGCGCCGGTTAGAACAAACATCACAAAGGGTAGGAGGGTAGATGTGACTTTTTGTAGAGTACACTTGTATTCAATTTTAGCTATAGATGCTGGAATGACAAATGGTTATGATGAAGAAGTGTTTATTCACTAGGACACACAGGTTGATGTTTTTATAAAGACAGCAATATCTGGTCAAGTGATGAATGACCGCGAGACAAACAAGAGTCACAGAAGGGTAGAATGGTAGATGTGACTTGTAGGGTATACATGGAGTCAATTTTAGCTATAAATGCTGGAATGACAAATGGTTATGATGGAGAAGTGTTTATTTAGTATGACACAGGTTGATGTCTTTATAAAGACGAAAGTATCTGGTCAAGTGATGTTATAATGTCAGCTTGGCAGACACACTTCTAACCGGTGCTATTGGTGGCGTTGTCGAGCAACGGTAAGACAGACAGTACTAACTGGCAGTATTGGCGGCATCGACGAACGATGGTAAGAAGGACGCTTCTAACCAGTGTTATTGGTGGCATTGACGAGCAATGGTAAGACAGACAGTTCTAACTGGCGGTATTGGCGGCATCGACGAACGACGGTAAGAAGGACGCTTCTAACCGGCATTATTGGCGACATCGACGTGCGATTGGTGACAATAATGAGTCGTCAGACCCCGTCGCTTACAGACCAAGAGCGACGTAAATGGTGACAATGACGAGCTGCCACATCCCGCGGCTTACAACCCCCAAACAACAGAATTGGCCACAACGACGAGCCGTCAGACCTCGTCGCTTACAGACCCCCCCCCCCCCCAAGCGACGGAAATGGTGACAATGATGAGCTGCCACATCCCACGGCTTACAGACTCCCCCCCCCCCCCCCGCCCAAACAATAGAATTGGAAACAACGACGAGCCGTCAGACCTCGTCGCTTACAGATCCTTGCAAGCGACGGAATTGGCGACAACGATGAGCCGTCAGATCTTGACGCTTACAGACCCTGCAACGACGGAATTGGCTACAATGACGAGACATCAGACCCCGTCGCTTACAGATCCTCGCAAGCGATGGAATTGGCGGCATCGACGAGCCATCAGATCCCGTTGCTCACAGACCCCCGCAACCGACGGAATTGGCGACAACGACGAGCACTCAGACCCCGTCGCTTACAGATCCTCGCAAGCGACGGAATTGGCGGCATGGACGAGCCGTCAGATCCCGTCGCTTACAGACCCCTGCTACCAGCTCAATTGTTGCCAATGTGTGTTATTTCGTGGGTCCACGAAATTTCGTGGAAGTTACCATGAAGAAACTACCGATCTGCAGTGACTACTCAACTTCCAGTTATACAAGTAAGCCCCATAAACATAACGGTCTGTACTGTAATGCAACTGAAATCATAATGATAAAAAGAAGTTAACCTGTACAGGAAAAAGAAAGGCCTAAAAAAGTATGAATATCTGCCTCAGCTAGTTGCATTTAGTGGCGAAGGCGATCGGTCAAGCCGTAGTCATGATCATCCGGTATTCCTGGACCAGTAGTCCAGTAACAGTCCACGAACGGCAGATGGACCAACCGAAGTCAGCCCGTAGCCTGTCTGAAACGATTACCCATTTTATAGATGAAGACTGGTTTGGAGGGGAACATGGCGAAATGTTCCCCCGAAGAGACAATGTTGCCTGTGGCAAAGTTGAGGGTAACATTGTCTTCAAGGGGGGACATTTCGCCATGTTTCCCGACAAACCAGTCACCATTTATTTTATTATACCGAATGTCACTGATTCTATTTTGACATTGTACACATATCCGTAAAAATTACGTATTAGGTCATTGGTAAAGTCGGCAATCTTCGGAAGTCAACATTTTGGGCAATGTTTCATGGCAAGACAATGTTCCCCGCTGCTAGGGACGGTGTTACATTTGACGTGGAACATGCGGTTTGTTTCACGACTGATTAACCAATCAGCGGTGAGGATTCTAACATGAGGTATGAAAAACGTTGTTGGTGCAAACGTCGTCAGGCAACTGGGACCGACGACACAGGAGGGACTGACACAACCAACACAGCAAATACCCTGCCATAGGTATGGTGGGCGTCTATGTATAGTGTAAAGTTCGGCGACCCCACGATAAAGAGGTATATCCCATTACTGGAGTCTCACCGAATGTCTTATTACACTGCCCACACTGCAGCACCCTAACCGTGGTGTCACTACTCGCGCACACCACGTCCGAATGCTACAGTAGCCAGCATGGCGCATACTAGAGCGTGAGCAATGGTACCATTGCTGGCTGTACCATAAAGTGCGAGTAGACATAGCCAAGCCTGGGTAACTGATCACAGTAGCCATCACTTTAGCGGCGGCCGCTGTAGTCAGTGTGATTATCTCGGCTCTTGACACAAGTTCGCACGCCATATGTGCCATGGAGATGAATCCCCAATTTTTTTTACTAAGTTTTAGAATTCTACCAACGATGCCTTCACCTCAAAACTAAAAAAGTTTTCAAGACTAAGAAAGTTCCCAATCTACCCCAATGTGAAACTACAGTCCGAAGTATCCCATAACAAATTCAGACTTCTGTGCAGACTCTGAAATTCCATGTCAGGACTTTGGGGTAGATCAGAAACTCTTTTAGTTTTGAGCATAGACGTCTGAAACGGCTTGACACCAAATTAGGACACACAAAATTCCAAATTGATTCGATGATCCAAAACGGTACTACGGCCAAAAAGCGTGTCCAATTTTAGATGAAATTGAGTATAAAGGACCGGCTGTCAGTTTCCAGAGTAGTTTGGACAAAGTATGCCGGATTCACAATACAGGTCTGTTCACACACAGCCTCTGCTCCCAGGCCGACAGTTTCTAGGAAGGCCGCTGCCTGGGTAGGGAAGGTGAACAGGCAATCTCGTCTCTGTTTATTCTGATTAGGCACACGGCCACGATCATAGCGGCCGTACAGAGCCAATTTGCCCAGAGTGTGACTCAGTCAGGAATTCGATCAACTTACATTCCTGACTGCCTCACGCATCATGTGAGATCCGCGGCACTGACACTTCATGCTTGGTACGTGACGAAGACTCGTGGATGCGCCATGCGAACTGAATATGACCCTATCAAACGCAGTTTCAGGGGTAGATGCAGACAACTCCACCGACTTGGGTGTGTCAGGTGTGTCTCGCGGGTGAAGTTCTTGTGAGTCTGTGAGCATGTGTGGCTCACAATGCTTTCATCCGCTGCCATCTTTGTTCACAGCCATGTCACAGGTACATCTCTCAATGATGTTGGACTGTGGAAAGCATGAGGTAGGCTACAACGCGATCATTGTTGGCCTCATCCTGGTTTCGGCACCAATGTAACGTTTGGTGCCAGCTCTCTTGTACGCAACTGTCCAAGCATTTCCTTGGGGTTTAATCCGGTAGGCAACTGCAGGGTTTCTGTGGTAGCTGCGAGTGAATCCTTCGACTTGGGCAGGTTGAGTGCCATCCACGTACTTGTCCGCAGAGCCATATCAAAGGGCAAAAGCGGGACTCGCAGACTTACAAGAAGTTCACATGTGAGTCCCACTTTCGCCCTCCAAAATCTTTGTTCACAGCCATGTGAGGTAAGCTTCCCAGGGATGTCGGATTGTGGTAAGCATGAAGTAGGCTACAATACATTCATCAATGGATTAATCCTGGTCATGCCACCAATGTAACAGGTCATGTGGCCTCATATATGGTGCAAGTGCCCCGCCATGCACCTAACTGAAGAGTTATTATGCCGGACGACCCAGCCAACAAAATACATTTATTTTAGTACTGCACACAATACCACAAGCCACAGAGGAAGCTCCAAGCACATGAGCATTGTGGGCGTATTATTTGTCCAGCCTCGACAATGGTCAACACTTGTCTAGAACCCCGGATAGCCCAACAGACAACCGGAGCCTTTTTGCACCACCTCAGGGAAAGACTGAGCAGTCACTGCAAGTACAACCCATGCACTGTCTCCTCTGAGTCCTGTATTTATGTGTCCTCGATGGCCATTCGCTTTTATCATACCAGAATATGGGACGGAGACGCCATGTTTGCAGGCCAGGACTGAACAAAACCTGAAGCTTGCTAGTATGCAAGGGAAACGCCATTACATGGTTTTACAAGGTAACTGGTCGTTAATTGAGAGCGTCTCCATATGGAGAAAACTAGAAATCTAGAAATCAATATTAGGTATTGATTTCTTCCATCTCCCAACTGTTTCCGCAAACTTGTGTTCATCAGTTTCGAAGTGATGCGTGAATGGCCCAGACGAAATTAATGGTAACCGTTAATTATGGTTACCTATTGAAAGATCCTTGACTGCGTTGTTGACTGGCTTTTCACTATTTCTGCATTTTATATCACAGGGCGATGACGTCAGATCACGGGACTTCCCACGAATTTCGCCATTTCATTTTGCATAGATTTTTGACAAGTGAAGCAAATGTCTAGAAAATAAGTGCTGTTGAGCGTGGAATAAGCACAAAACCTTTAAGGATTTAACAATAAAGGTACAAACATTGGTAATCTAACCTGACAATGATGTTGTTGGTGGTTTATTCTGAGTGGCTGTCAAGTTTTGTTGAACAAAGAAATTGCGAACGTGAAAAATCCTGACATTGACAACTTAGGCCTACAACTGCGATTCACAAATTTGACTTCGTCTGTGAATGTCAGAAAACTAAACGCATGGGCTGTAGTGTTGCACCTACTTAACACCATTGAATATTCTTAACTGACCCATACAGGTGGGCGACCTATTACCTCGATCGGTTTGTGATAGATTTTGAGCAGGTTTTTTTTCATTTAAAAACTAACTCTGGCAAGCATATACCTAATTAGATTTAGATCTACAACGATTTTGAAATCGCATTGCGCAAATTGCAAATTTTCAAATCGCGGGCCAATTTCGAAATCGTCACTCGATTTGAAAATGCTACGTACGGCAGCTTAGGGAATAAACAAATGTCTAAATAGATCTACTTAGTAATGCACAGATTTACAAGCGACGCAATGTTATCTTCATAAATATAGATCTATCTTTATTGTTAACCAGAAATAACATTTGTTTTAATTTCCATGAGTTCATTGCTGGAAGACTGTAAATAAGACAACAAGAAGATATTGTAGCAAATGCAGATTTATTCACACAACTATGATTCATTTTGTTATTAAACTTATACACATTTATATCCATATACAGTTTTTGTAATGTACAACAACTATTTTCCTATATTGTCAATTTTACATATTGTTCATATTTACAACTGTTTAGTACTACATGTCTTTCTGTTTTACATACATATAGTCTCAAATTTACTGTAAATTATTCATCACCTGTTTATGTAGACCCTATTGTCTTATTTTCAAAGTTTTTGCATCTTTAGTTCCTCTATTTTGTCATGTGATACTTTTACAAGGACCACAATGGAAATAAGCGTTTTATGCTTTATTGTGTTATCCATGTAATCTGAATATATTCATCATTTTTGTATGTTTATATTGATTTTACTAAATAAACTCAATCAATCAATCGATACATAAATCATACAGTATAATATGATGAAACCAACAAATGATAACAACAACAAAGGCATTATACAAAGTGTTCATTTGGTAAAAACTAGTATATTTATAAATCCAATACACAATGTAGTTCACAGTTGTTCACAATACATTTTGAGTGAGCTCGAGGCAGGCAGCATTTTCAAATAACACCATCGATTTCCAAATTGCACTGCGCGATTTGTGAGTAGATCTAGTTCACAGTTGCCATTGTCAAAATGCAATACTCGTCATTTTCAAATCGCGCACCGATTTCGAGAATTGAAAATTTACAAATGGCACAGCGCTATTTCGAAATGGTCCACATTTGCAAATTGCACGTATACCAACCTCCAAAAGCTTTGGCAGAAAATAATCAGTGATAATAAAATATTGATACAAAATTACAGGTTCAGCCGTGGAGCAGGGTTACTCATTTTACCATAAAGAAAAGATGGAATGAATTCATGCCACGGAAAAATAAAATGACATGGACTGGCCATGTTTTTAGAAATTTTCCTGTAGTGGCGGAACGAGTAGTAAAATTAGGAACCGAGTACTCATGCCATGGGAATCGAACCGGAAGGTAGTACAAATTGTAGTTCATGAAAATATCTCGCAATTCTCAGTGGCATTTTTAGCACATTAAAACAATAATTTCAGCTGTCTTTTATCTATTTATCATGATCAAGATACAAACTTATTGGACAAAAAGGAAGATTACAGTTGATTTAAATATCATTTTTCATGGATTAAGTGATTCCATCTCCACAGAAACATTGTGTATCTATCTGTGTATTGTGTTCTTTCATTTTGGGTATATATACTTTACATGTACTTGGACTGGTATTTACATGGTATATGGTTCATTTCAGATACTCACATATAGGGAAACGAGTTCAGAGCAAACATGGCTTCTCGAAAGAAGGTGTTGTTGAAAGTCATCATCCTTGGAGATAGTGGGTGAGCGTTGAAATCCAATATCACTTGATCTGTTGATTCTACTGATTTGCAATGAACTTGTTTTGCATGTGCCAGTATATGACATTCATTCTTCACTAACAGTGTCGGAAAGACATCTTTGATGAACCAGTATGTCAACAAAAAGTTTAGTAACCAGTATAAGGCTACAATAGGAGCAGATTTCCTCACGAAAGAAGTTATGGTGGATGACCGATTAGTTACAATGCAGGTGCGTGTGCCATCTAGAAAGATGTGAGGAATATTGGTATTCATGAAAAATATACATTGTAGGTTATGTATTTATTGACAGCTGAACAGATTTAAAATGACACTGGGGGTGTCATTTTTTTTTTTTTTTTTAAAAATATAGCAACAGTATTAAATCCTGCCTGAGCGCAATGATATTCCGTGTTGCAGATCTGGGACACAGCAGGTCAAGAGCGATTCCAGAGCTTGGGTGTGGCCTTCTACCGTGGAGCCGACTGCTGTGTACTAGTGTTTGACGTCACGGTGCCCAACACGTTCAAGACCCTGGACAGCTGGCGTGATGAGTTCCTGATCCAGGCTGGACCACGCGACCCCGAAAACTTTCCCTTTGTTGTCATCGGCAACAAGATTGACTTGGAAAACCGGGCAGTGAGTGGTTTCCATTGCAGTCATTTCAGTAATGATTCAAGTGAATTGATTTGTAAATCATGCTGTTTCAGGTACACTGTATTATCAGTGAGTCGAAGTATTCCATTGGTATATTCTTTGTCAAAGGTTTCCACGAAGCGAGCCCAGCAGTGGTGCCAGAGCAAGGGAGATATCCCATACTTTGAGACGAGTGCTAAGGAGGCCATCAATGTGGAACAAGCCTTCCAAACGGTGGCCAAGAACGCGCTCGCTCAGGAGACAGAGGTCGAGCTATACAACGAGTTCCCCGATCAAATCCGCCTGTCAAACGACCCAAACAAACCGAAAGAGAGCTCATGTGGCTGTTGATTGACAAACAAACTGATATTCCCATGTAGATAGCACTTCACTATATATGTATATAAATTTATATATATATTTGGCATGTAAAGTTGTCGTGGCCCAGAAGCAGTAAGCTGTGTGATTCTGGCGAGAATTTATAAAATTTCGGGATGAATTTCGAGGTATTTCTGATTTTCTGGTCTGCTATGCCATGTGATAGTTGGCCAGTATTCAATGTTCGTCGTGCAACTTTGCAGTAAGTAACATCCCCTGAACCACACAGATTTATTCTCTGGCCACTGAACATCAATTGTGTATTTACTGAACATTATGTTGCTACATCATGCCAATTTATTTAGGGTATTATGTAATCTATATGTTTATTCCAAAGTACATGTTTGATAATGTGATACTGTCTGACAGTCGTACATAGACGAGAAATATGAAGTTGTATCAACACTGTATATTGTATAATAACATGAAGATCTTTGCCAAAGTAGTAAAGCTTGCTTGTCATGTTTCCTAATTGATCTAGTGCTGCATATACCAGATATTTTTGGTGATTACAAAATTTATTGATAATTTTGCCTGAATGATGATGTTACGTTTATTACTGGTTATTTTCCAAGATCTGTGTGTAAATTATGTTCTCTTCAACATTAGAAACTTGATTATTGTACATATACAGTTGCTTCATCATGGCAAGAAATTTGGTCATTTGCTACTCCATTTACTATTCGATTTACCTGGTATTGTATGTAAGCTCTGTGCTAATGTTTGAGATTTCATTTATTTTCTTGTGCAAGTTGTATTGAAAAAAAGGGAGTTTCGTACAGCATTTTCTTATCATAATGTAAGTAAAAGCATGTACATTTATTGCATTTTGCATATTGATAAATTGATAGGCCCTACAGCTGCATTTCTAATACCATAACATATAACTGATTCAATAGTGGTAATGCCAATCGATGTCCCATTTTGTGCTTTTGTGTTAATTTGAAACCATCTAATTCATGTAGATACATATAGCTCTTTGCATTATATACTGGTACATATTATATTGATTTCTTCTTTCATATACAAGCTTACCAAGACACTACATGTTTGAACAATGCTGTAAATAATATATGTTGTGAAATGAACTACACATCTGGTGGACTTTCAGTAACAATTGAAATTGAGATGTATGTATGTGTACTCGGAAAACTATAGCATGGATATCTTGGGAGTTCCTTTGTCCAATCTTGGTCTGGAGTTGGTCACTAATATGCGGGCTTGGGACCAAGCATTAAACCAATCATATTGAAACTGAAAAATCTATGAAAAATGCCCAAATACAATGTGAAATAATGGTTCAAAACATAGAACATGTAGAGCTTTTTGTAGTCCTTATTATATATAGCATTTTCATTCATCAGATTCTTGATTGCAATTTTCATGAGGCATATATTGTGGTGAATGTGTGTATTTGTTTTAATAAAACAGAAATACACCTGCAGTCTGGATTTGTACTGTCCATATCAATAATCACTCTCACAAAAACTCAACCTGTCTGGACAGCTTTTCTCCATGTACTTGAGCTTGTGGAGTGCTCTTGATAAAAGCGGACCAATTGTCCTTTTAGCTCGTATTATGCTTGCATTGACGCTTTCTTCATGGTTTGAATAAAGTGTGATCAACTAGAACACCCCAAGTTTCACTAATTGGGTAACATGAGCTCATGGTAACTTCTGAAGATTACTAGTATTAAAAATCTCATAAATTTCTTGGCATTGTAACTTTCATAGATTTATAATTTTGTCCTGTCTTGTGTGGAAATGGTTCAAAAATGGGAGTGAAACACATATTGGCGGACTTGATCTAGATAAATATGTCTTTGATGAGGGTGAGTTGAGTGACCTTTGCCCTGTGGTGGAGGGTGGGGGTGGTACATTTTTAGCTTACCGGACCTATGGTCCGATAAGCTATTGTCGTCAGGTTGCTTCCGGCGTCCGTCCATCGGTGTCTGCGTCGGCGTCAAAAGCTGAGAAAAATCTGTTTGATGAATATCGCTGTAATTCACAAAATATGTTCTATGGGCCCATATCTCTGGACCATTTTTTTTTTCATCGATTGAATCGTTTTTTAGGTTACCGGACCTTTGGTCCGATAACCTATTGGCATGGCGTTGCGTCCGTCGTCCGTCAACATTTTTAACATTTTATGCGTTAACATGCGTTAACATTTTTATCTTTAAAGTTAACGATCGAATCTTTCTGAAATTTTGCACAAAAATGCCTAAAAATATTTTGAGAAGGAGGTATATTTATTGCCATACCACTACCTCTATAATAAACTCTTTGGGTAATCTTACCTTGGCATTCAAAGAAGAGGAGAGAGAAATGAATGTCACAAGAATTTTCTCAAAATTCCTGACATCCATCTCGAACTCGAAATTGAAGGAAATTACTCTCACACATCTCAGATTCCCCGCGGTGTAGATGTGACGTCACACCGGTCATATGATTGACCTTAACCGCCATTTAATTTGCTCCTCCATTGTTGGATGTGCAGCAAGTCTTGCTTTCGGCATTCAAAGTCGAATTTCTTCACGTCTACGATCGTCTTTAGGCTGTTCTTTGCACAGCTTTTTCTTCAGTAGATCGTTCTTTCGTTGTTAGACTAGCTTAGAGTTAGTGACTTGCGATTTTTTTGGGAGGAAATGGTAAAGCCTCCCCAGGCCCCTTTCCTTCCCCCATTATCGCCCGTTTGTACTTCGATGTTTGATATGTTTCAGATATGAAGTGCATCGTTTGCAAACACTACCTTCCTAAGTGGGAGGCTCATAACGCCTGCTGGCAGTGTAGGGACACTGTTTATTGCCGTCCTTCAGCCACCTGTGAGTTATGCGCGGATTGGTCCATCGACGAGTGGAAACTCTGTCTTCAAGGCTTACGGGAGATTCAGGCCCGCAGGTTTGCTGGTTGCCCTACTCCCCCTTCCCCGTCAGATTCTGATAGCGCCAGGCCGCGTCCCAAGGCGTCTGAGGAACGCAAGCGGCGTTTAGATTTGCAGTTAACCAATGCTGTTTGTGCTGTAAGTTTTGATTTATCATTGTCATTTTCTTTCAGCCAGGTACGGGTCCCGGGAGCCGCGCGTTCGGCTCTCGGCACCCTAACTTCCCCACAACCTACGGGTTTGTGTGGCTCACTTTTGGCTCCCTCTCTACTGGCCCCTCGTTCTCATGCTTCTCTGGCTGAACGACCTGGGTTTCAGTGTCCGAGTGTGGTTTCGGGGTCTGCCGGTTCCGTCGGGCTCACGACGGTTCCCTGCGCCCGGGATCCCTCTGGACAGAGAGTGTTGTTTCCCCCTCCGGGTCGGGCACCTGCCCCCGGAGCTGGGTTTCAACCCCATAGCCAGGGCGGATTTCGGTCCGGGCCCGTGTCGCCAGTGATACGGCCGCCGGCACCCGATTTCCCGTCGGTTACTGGACCCCAGGCCGTGGCTACCGGAGCCGTGGCCAGTAGGGGCCGGGAGCCAAGGGCCATGAGCCGTCCAAACCCATGGGTTCCTGGAGTTTCCATGTCTCCACGGTTTCCAGAGTTTCCTTTTTCTGATTCGCCCTGTGTGTTTCAGATCGCCGAGGATATCAAGGACGATTCCCCTCTTACGGCCCTGCCCTCCGGTTTCGTCGCCTCTAGCCAGGGTATGTTGTCCTTCGCCCAGTTGGCGGACCAAGGGTCTTCCCGTGCGTCGGAGCCGTCCGGTGTTCCTGTCCAGGGGAGCTCTTCCACGACGTCAGAGCAGCGCCTTAGGGGCGAGCTTCAGTCTTTTCGGGAAGAGATGTTAGGCCAGTGGCAACAGTTTCTGGCGAGGTTCACGCCTCCACAGCCGCCACCGCCCCCGTCTTCCCCTCTGCTTAGGGAAGAGCCGTCTTCAGATGAGGAACCTTCCCTACAGGTCTCTCAGTCGGCTGACCAGCCGTTACCTGGCCCGTCAGGCCTCACGCTTCCGCGAAAGCGTAAGGCGGACCCGGACCAGGAGGCGGACCAGCCCGAGTCCGACGACCCTCTCTCTTGGGGGGAGAAGTTGGATTTTGTGAAGAGGGTCCTCCCGGGTTTGTGGCCCGAAGAGCATGCTCCGGCCCCAGTCAAGAAGGTGGCTCGTTCGATGATCTCTTCTGAGATAGAGCACCCCCGGCCGTCGAAGGACGCCTTACGGTTCCCTCTGTCACAGGGAGTTCGCGGCTCCATGCAGGAGCGCATGGACGAGACCATCAGGTCCAACAAGTCGGCGATTGGCGCGTATCCTGCTCGCCCGTCTGTCAACGACTACTATACGTCGTCGGAGTTGGACGACAAGCCTACAGCTTTGAGGAGGCATCACCCCCATTACGCCTTTTTCAAGGAGCCTAAGGCCGTGGAGATCCCATGGGCGGCCTTGGCGGAGCTGCAGCACACGTTTCGAGTGGGGCTGGCCACGGATTCGGCCATAGACTGGCTGTCGATGGCTACGAGACGGGCCATTCTTCAGTGCCGTGACCAGGTCCTGGACAACCCTGACGTCGACCGGGATGATTTGGCAGAAGCCTTATTGAGCTGCGCTTCATTGGTCACCTCCATTGGCAAAGGTGTGGGTGACAAGGTGGCCCTGGACTCCCACTCACTCTGGGTGTCCGAGTTGTGGCGGCGTGACGCCTTCCTCTCATCCCTCAAGTTCGAGGTTCCGGACCAGCTCATGACAGACATGAGAGTTCTCCACCCCGTTATCCCCTCTTCCGGAGCCCCTACTTCACTTCTACTCCCTGACCGTTCTGCGGAGTTGCGGGAGGTGAAGAAGGAGGCCGACGAGAAGGCCGCGAAGTCCTCTACTTCCAATGCCCTCCTGAGCCAGTCGAAGTCTCTGGAACGCCTCACACAACAGATGGTTTCGGCCTTTAAGAAGCCCCAGTCTGCAGTTCAGCAGTCTCAGCCTCAGCAACAGCCGACTCGTGGCCGTGGTAGAGCGAGAGGCAGGGCCTCAGGGTTGCCCTTTCGCGGGGCCTCTGCCGGCAGCACCCGAGGAGACCGTGGTCGTGGCCGAGGCCGAGGACGCGGAGAGGCTCCCAAGCCCGCAGGGGAAAAGAAACCGGGTACGTATAGCTTCGGATTCCGGGCCGGATCCTTTGCTCGAGTGTCGAGAAGAGCTGCATGGTCAGCTCGTTTCGGTCGATATTCCTTCCTCAGACGAGCCCGTAGGAGCTCGTTTAATTCTGTTTTGGAAAGAGTGGGAGCGGCTCGGGGCTTGCCCCTGGGTCGTCTCGACGCTCCGTCGAGGATTCGGCCTGAAATTCGAGAAATTGCCACCGTTATCGCCCGTCCCAAGGGGTTTCACTCTTCCAAACGATCCAGAACGCCGCCGTGTTCTCCACGAGGAGATAACGGCGATGATCGAGAAACAAGCGATAGAACCTGCTCCCGGGGACACTCCCGGGTTCTACAGCGTGTTGTTTGTGGTTCCCAAAGCGTCGGGGGGTTGGAGACCAGTGATAGATCTTTCTCCGTTGAACAAGTTCTTAATAGTGCCGACGTTTTCCATGGAAACGCCGGAGCAAGTTCGTTCAGTCATGCCTCGCGATTCGTGGGTGGTAACGATCGATCTCAAAGATGCCTATTTCCATATTCCAATGAAACCTGCAGTTCGCAAATACCTGAGATTTCTCTATCTCGGCCGCGTATGGCAGTTTCGGGCGCTCCCGTTCGGATTATCGACAGCGCCGTGGATTTTCACCATGGTGGCTCGGGAAGTCCAGATTCTCGCCCACAAGCGGGGGATTTTTATCCACCAATATCTCGACGATTGGCTAATCCGGCACCATTGTCGCGAAACGCTGATCGTCCAAGCACAGTTTGTGGTAAATCTATGCTCACGGATGGGGTTCAAAATCAACCAAAAAAAGTCCGACTTGTCACCGCGTCGAGACTTCGTCTTCTTGGGGTATCGTTATCAGACTACCTCAGAGACTGTATTGCCGACGCTGGATCGTCAGTCAAAATTATCCGTGCTGTCAGAAGGCTTCCTTCGTCGCATTCCACAGACGGCCAGACGCTGGCAGTCCCTTCTCGGGATGCTGGCGTCCACGGAAAAGTTAGTTCCGTTGGGCCGCCTGCACATGCGGCCTATTCAGCGGCATCTACACTCTCAATGGTCCCAGGTCACGGGAGACAGATCCCAGCTCGTGCAGGTCTCTCCGGAAGTCGTTTCCCATCTGCAATGGTGGCTGGATCCCGTCAATCTGCTCCGAGGGTCGTCATTCCGCCGGCCGCTTCCATCCAGGCACGTATTTACGGATGCCAGTATGGACGGCTGGGGCGCTCACTGGGACGACAGCGAGGTCTCGGGCACCTGGTCTTCGTCTCAGCAGGAATGGCACATAAACCTGTTGGAACTGGAGGCTGTGTTCTTGGCTCTCAGGCATTGGGAAACACATTTCCTCAATCAGGCTGTGTTGGTGGCCACCGACAACTCCACCGTTGTCGCTTACATCAACAAGCAGGGCGGTACGAAGTCCCAGTCGCTGTGCCAGGCCGCTATCGACCTCCTGCTCTGGTGTCACGACCGGGGTATTTCGCTTTTCGCGAGGCATATCCCTGGTCATATGAATGTTTGGGCGGACCGCCTCTCCCGGAGGGGCCAGGTCCAGGCCATGGAGTGGAGTCTTGCCCCCAGGGTATTCCAATCTCTCTGCGGCCTATGGGGCACGCCGATGGTCGATTTGTTTGCGACCCGGTGGAACCACAAACTTCCTTCGTTTGTGTCTCCCATTCCCGATCCCACGGCCATGTCAGTGGATGCGATGTCGACGTCCTGGGAGGGCATGTACGCGTATGCTTACCCCCCAGCGGTGTTGTTGGACAAGGTGATCGCCAAGTTTCGGACTCACCAGTGTCGCCTCCTGCTGATTGCTCCGTGTCTACCGCAGAGGTCGTGGTTCCCGGACCTTCTGGAGTTGATAGTAGACTTCCCTCGTCAGCTTCCGGATCGGTGGGACCTCCTCAAACAACCTCGCTCCAGCATGTTTCATCAGGCTCCCGCAAGTCTGAAGCTTCATGCCTGGATATTGTCGAGCGATGTTTCCGAAAGAAGGGATTTTCAAGGGAGGTGTCCGCTAGGATCGCCCGATCAAATCGAAAATCTTCTTTGGCAGTCTACCAATCGAAGTGGACTTCCTTCTGTGCTTGGTGTCGTCGCCGGAAGGTTAGTCCTTTCAGAGTCGATGCTCCCCTAATTTCCGAATTTCTTCTCGAAAAGTTCAATGAAGGGCGAGCTCCATCCACGATCGCGGGTTACCGTACGGCTATCGCGAAGACTCTAAAACCCAAACTTGGGATCGATTTTGGTCATGATCAAGGTTTGACTGCGTTGATTAATAGTTTCGAGATCGAAAGACCGAAAGCTAGGAACCCGGTTCCTGAGTGGGATCTATCGCTTGTTCTCAACGTCTTAAGAAAAGATCCGTTCGAACCCCTTGAGCGGGCCTCACTAAAGTTGCTGACGTTTAAGACGGTCTTCCTTTTGGCTCTGGCTTCCGGGAAGCGACGGAGTGAGCTTCACGCTCTGTCCTTTTCCAAAGTTAAGTGGAAGTCGGATGGCTCCTCGGTTCTCCTCGGAGTCATTCCCTCCTTTCTGGCCAAAACTCAATTAGCAGGTACGCCATTATTGAGCTTTTCCATTCCCGCCCTGACTCCTTCTCTGGGGCCGGGCCTGGAGGAAGACGCGAAGCTTTGTCCCGTGCGAGCCCTCCGCATCTACGTTAATCGTACGCGTGAGCTGCATCTCGGCAAGCGTTTGCTTTTCGTGTCCTATCTTAAGGATTTTCCAAATGATATCCGTCCTGCTACGATCTCATCTTGGATCAAGAAGTGTGTTAGATTTTGCTATGAAAAGTCACAGGCGAAAAAATCCACAGGTTTCAGAGTCAAAGCGCATGATGTGAGGGCTCTCGCGGCTTCACTTGCCTTTACAAATAAAGTGTCTCTGAATGATGTCATGTCTGCCTGTACCTGGAAATCTCATAACACATTCACTTCTTTCTATCTCAGGGAGTTAGCTTGGGAGGATGACTCCGGCCTCCAGCTTGGACGACTGGTGGCGGCGGAGCGTGTAGTCCAGCTGTAGATACCTGTAAATAGATCAGCACGCCTCTGTACAGATGCACCTGAGGTCGACTCCCAGGGGAGTTGCTCCTCTTCTTTGGCGAGGGAAATTTTTGTTCTTCTGCAAGAGGAAAGTCACCTCTGCAGAGCCCCTGCTCGTCTCCATGCATCTGAAGGTAATTCAGGCGTGTATTATGGTATAGTTGTAAATATCCTGTAAATATGTATTTTCGACTTAAAATTATAATTTAAAAGTAAAACACAATATTTACTACTTTCAATGGATATTTCCTACTCTCACACATCGGTGATGAAATTCCCGGGAGAGGGTTAAACCCACCTCCTTTGGTTATTCTGATATAACCCAAAGAGTTTATTATAGAGGTAGTGGTATGGCAATAAATAGGAAGTTTTAACTTGTTTAAAACCAGTATTTATTACATACCTACCTCTATAATAAACACGATTATTCTCCCTCCCGCCTCCCCTGCCTTAACCAGGTGGGCAAATTAATGGCGGTTAAGGTCAATCATATGACCGGTGTGACGTCACATCTACACCGCGGGGAATCTGAGATGTGTGAGAGTAATTTCCTTCAATTTCGAGTTCGAGATGGATGTCAGGAATTTTGAGAAAATTCTTGTGACATTCATTTCTCTCTCCTCTTCTTTGAATGCCAAGGTAAGATTACCCAAAGAGTTTATTATAGAGGTAGGTATGTAATAAATACTGGTTTTAAACAAGTTAAAACTTCCTTTTTTTGTTTTTTGATTTTCGCATTTTTTTCAAAATGGCGGCCGTTTTTGTCGAAAAACGCTCAATTTTGGACTTTGACGGCCATTTTCTCAAAAACTGTCTGATCAGTTTTGAGTTTTTGGTTTCAAAAGATTCCCCTCATATACCTCTGTGATATGTATAAGTTTGGTTGCCCTAAATCTGCCGGTTTTCGTGTGGCGGCCATTTTGAATTTTTGGCGGGTCGGCGAAAAAAAATTTTTTCGCCCCAGATCGCATTACTATCCATTTTGGGCCATTTCTAGAGCAAAAAAAAATTTTCACCCTTTGAAAAAAATTTTGGACTTAGAAAATTTTCGGCACTTTTTCCCTTCATAATGGGAGCTGTCCGGACTGTACTCATAGAACGCTTGAAGATAGAGCTTAGAAATTGGCACTTTCAAATGGGAAGTCATATATGGCGACTTGTGTGGTGACCTTGAATTTGACCTTGGATGACCTTGAAAGGTCAAAACAGCCATTTTTGGGTCGAAAAACGCTCAAGTTTGCACCTGGTCTGTATTTTCTCAAAAACTGTCTGATCAGTTTTGAGATTTTTGCTTAAAAAGATTCCTCTTATATACCTCTGCGACGTGTATAAGTTTTGTTGCCCTTGAATCGCCGATCTCAGTGTGACGGCCATTTTGAATTTTTGACGAGTCGGCGAAAAAAAAATTTTTCGCCCCAAATAACATTACTATCCATTTTGGGCCATTTCTAGGCAAAAAAAAATTTTCACCCTTTGAAAAAAATTTTGGACTTAGAAAATTTTCGGCACTTTTTTCCTTCATAATGGGAGCTGTCAGGACTGTACTCATAGAACGCTTGAAGATAGAGCTTAGAAATTGGCACTTTCAAATGGGAAGTCATATATGGCGACTTGTGTGGTGACCTTGAATTTGACCTTCGATGACCTTGAAAGGTCAAAACAGCCATTTTGGGGTCAAAAAATGCCCAGATTTGCCTCTGTAGATGAAATGCTTGCAGATAGAGCTCATGTTTGCATTATGAACATATAGGAAGACATATATGGCACAACTAATGATGACCTTGAACTTGACGTCAGATGACCTTGAGTGCCAAATGTCTGACTTAGAATGTGTAAATTGACCTGAGCGGCCTAAACGATTCCACCCAAAATATAGAATATCAAATGCCGCACACATACATGTAATGGTAACATCGAAGTTCATACGGATGACCTTGAATGGTAAATCCCAAGGTCATATGTTTACACTGCGAACCTTGATTGGTAAATCTCAAAGTCTGTTACCTGCCAATGCTGCCATGGCCAAACCAAAATTGTCCGGTAACCTATCTTAGCCTTTGGGCTAATTTTTTCCAAAATGGCGGCCATTTTTGTCGAAAAATGGCAAATTTTGGATTTTGGCGGCCATTTTCTCAAAAACTGTTCAATCAGATTTGAGATTTTTGTTTCGGAAGATTCCGCTGATATATATCTGTTGTGTATAAGTTTCGTTGCCCTTGAATCGTCGGTCTGCGTGTGGCAGCCATTTTGATTTTTTTGACCGATTCCAGATAGGACTTTCCCATGTTAACTTAGCCTATGGTTTATAATGGGGACAAATTTCTCCTAATTTCTCACTTAATATTGGGATTAGACATTAGGAATCAATTGTGCACATATAGGAAATTATACATGCCGATTATTCCCGTGACCTTGAATTTGACCTTCGACCTAATTTTCAAGGTCACAGCACAAAATGGCTAATATCTCGCTTATTATCGACTTTACAGCTTAGGAATCAATTGTTGACTCATAGAAATTGATGAATGCTGAATATTCTCATGACATTGAATTTGACCTTTGACCTCATTTTCAAGGTCAGAGCACAAAATGGCTAATATCTCATTTATCATCTACTTTACAGGTTAGGAACATATAGGAAATGATGTATGCCGAATATTTCGATGACCTTGAACCTGACATTTATTGACCTCGTTTTCAAGGTCAGAGCACAAAATCGCTAACATCTTGCTTATTATCGACTTTACAGCTTAGGCATCAATTGAGGACATATAGGAAATTATATATGCCGAATATTCTTGTGAGCTTGAATTTGACCTTTGACCTCAATAAACTGAAACCGATACAAAAGCAAAGAATATCTTTGACAGTACTAGTCAGTTCCATTCTAGTTTCATATCATTGTATATTAGGTCCTAACACGATCGACTTACGTAGAGCAAGTTTAAGGCGTGAATAATGTGCAATTATTCTCATGACTTCATGACATTGCCTTCAGCTTTGGTCCGGTAAGCGCAGAGCCATACGGCTCTATGTTTTATTAGGTATCTTCGAAGTATACAGTCAAATCTTTAAGAAATATTGCTGTTTTACAAATATTAGGTTAAAGGACCTATGGTCCATAACCTATTGCCGTCACGTTGCGTCCGTCGTCCGTCCGTCCGTTCGTCCGTAAACAATTTTATCTTTAAAGTTTATGATCAGATTTTTCTGAAATTTTGCACAAAAATGCCTAAAAATATATTGAGAGGGAGGTCTTTTTTAGTTTTTGGATTTTCGCATTTTTTTCAAAATGGCGGCCGTTTTCGTCGAAAAACAGCCAATTTTGGAATTTGGCGGCCATTTTCTCAAAAACTTTTTTTCATTTTCATGCATAACACTCCTTGTGTGTACCCCTGTGACATGTATAAATTTCATTGCCCTTGAATCGCTCGAAGTGGGCCATTTTGGGCCCAGTCTCGGCCCAAATGGGACTTTCCCATGTTAACTTCTCCTATGCTTTATAATGGGACACATTTTGCCTAATATCTTACTTAATATTGAGATTAGAGACTAGGACTCAATTGTGGACATATAGGAAATGATATATGCTGAATATTCTCGTAACCTTGACTTTCACCTCTGACCTCAGTTTCAAGATCAGAGCACTAAATGGCTATAATGTCGTTTATTATCGACTTTACAGCCTAGGAATCAATTGTGGACATGTAGGAAATGATATATGCCGAATATTCTGATGACTTTGAATTTGACCTTTGACCTCATTTTCAAGGTCACAGGACAAAATGGCTAATATCTCGCTTCTTATCGACTATACAGCTTAGGAATCAATTATGAACATATAGAAAGTGATATATGCAGATTGATGTCATGACTTTGAATTTGACGTTTGACCCCATTTTCAAGGTCACTGGACAAAATGGCTAATATCTCTCTTATTATCAATTTTACAGCTTAGAGATCAAATGTGGACATATAGGAAATGATATATGCTGAATATTCTCGTGACGATGAATTGGACCTCTGACCTCACTTTCAAGGTCAAGAGCACAAACTGGCTAATATCTCGCTTATTATCGACTTTACAGCTTAGGAATCAATTGTGGACATTTAGAAAAAGGTTTACGCCGAATATTCTGATGACTTTGAATTTGACCTTTGACCTCCTTTTCAAGGTCACAGGAAAAAATGGCTAATATCTCGCTTCTTATCGACTTTACAGCTTAGCAATCAATTATGAACATATAGGAAATGATATATGCAGATTATTGTCATGATCTTGAAATTGACCTTTGACCTCATTTTCAAGATCACAGGACAAAATGGTTATTATCTCACTTATTATCGATTTTACAGTATAGGGGTCAATTATGGACATATAGGATATGATATATGCTGAAAATTCTCGTGACCTTGAATTTGACTTCTGACCTCGGTTTCAAGGTCAAAGCACAAAATGGCTAATATCTCGCTTATTATCGACTTTACAGCTCAGGAATCGGTTGTGGACATTTAGGAAATGATATACGCCGAATATTCTGATGACTTTAAATTTGACCTCTGACCTCATTTTCAAGGTCACAGGACAAAATGACTAATATCTCGCTTCTTATTGACTTTACAGCTTAGGAATCAATTGTGAACATACAGGAAATGATATACAGATTATATACAGATTGCAGATTATTCTCGTGATCTTGGATTTGACCTAAATTTAAAGGTCACGGGACAAAATGACTAATATCTCACTTATTATCGACTTTGCAGCTCAGGAATCAATTGTGAACATATAGAAAATAATATATGCTGAATATTGCCATGATGTTGAATTCGACCTTTGACCTCATTTTCAAGTTCAAAAGGCAAAATGACTAATATCTTGCTTCTCTAATAGCTTGGGAACCAATTGTGGACATATGGAAAATGATATACACTGAATATTCTGATGACCTTGAATTTGACCTTGACCTTATTTTCAAGGTCAGAGCGCAAAATGGCTAATGCCTTGCTCGTCATCGACTTTACAGCTTAGGAATCAATTGCGAACACAATGGAAATGAAAGATGCTGAATATTCTCATGACCTCGAACTTCACCTTTGACCTCATTCTTAAGGTTAGATTATAAATGGCTAATTTTAAATTATTATTGACTTTACAGCTTAAGAATCAATTGTGGATGTACTAGAAATGTGTATGCTGAATATTCTCGTGACCTTGAATTGACCAATGACCTTATTTTCAAGGTCATGGGACAAAAGGCCAAATTTTTAAATATATATTGTCCAGTAACCTTTCTGAGCCCTTGGGCTAATTTTTTAATGATTCACAATAGTAAAGTTTCTGAACACACCTCCGAAGTGACATGCCACACAATGAAATGGACCTTTTGGGGAGGCTATGTTGAGTGGAAGTGAAGCTCAACTACAATATAAATGTATCCATTGTTTTATGATCAATGAGAGAAATACATCTTTCATACTGGCTCAAACATCTTTATACCTTGTCTAAATTTAACACCAATTTTGGGATGCTTGGTACCTCAGTTAGGCCTTTTGAGTGATTCAAGCCATACTATCTACATAAACATGTACCCGGGGTGGGGGGTGGTCATCAATATCGGTCACATGTTGTACAAGGGCACTTAATAATGCATTTCACATAGACCTTCCCATGTGCTCAATACACACGCAAGCTCTATTAAGGTTTTGTCTCTAATGCTCATTTACAAGTCATGAGGTCACCTGGGGATCATATTTTAAGTTCAGCAAAAGGTGCATGGCATATGGCTTCCTGTTCGGTCATGCTACAGGCCCAAGCTTTATCATCTAATATATTCTCACCAATAGCCAATCTACACAAAGTGAATGAGACACAACCTGAGAATCCATGGTCAACTGAGCTACGATGCAAGGCATCAAAATATGTACCACATTATGACTTCATTATCATCATGAATCATAATTATGAATCATATGAACATTCTCACCTCGAGATACGCATAACCTAATATAAATATAGGAAATATAGGGACCTTGAGTTGACATGACCTCAAGCCCTGAATGTCACGGGAGGTTAAATTGACCAGAGATTAATTCACAACTGTTTTAGGTAGACACACCCTGAGTTTGAGCACTCAAGGTCATCTGGGGTCAAGTTCAAGGTCATCAATTCACCATGAAGTTCATGACACAAACATGATTTCTCTTCAAACACTTGGTGTCCTAAAGCTAACCATCATAGTGCATATTGGGGATTCTTGGTGGGAGAGGGAGGGGGGGGGGGGGATTCCAGCCAAACTCACTCTACACACCATGAATCCTTTTAAGTCAGGCACGTGGTATTAACCCAATATCTGTTGTGAACAGTAGTTGGAAGTCATTTGTTTCATGGACGACGAACAGCTAACACACAGAACAGTAGTACTGGAAAGGCATCTATTCTGTATTGATAGCCGAGATTCCCACAATCTGTCCTAATAGCCGAGATTCCCAGATTCCCACATTAGCATATGCAAAAATACTCAAAATTTAAGAGCCGTTTCATTTTGCAAGAGAATGCTCTTCTATTAGTTGATAATACATAGAACCTGGTTTTCCACAGAAATCCCAGTTCAAACTTCAGATTAATTACGCTGTTCCTCCCATACTCTCATTTGGAATGTACATGCTCAGATTTATGATAATTTATTGCCCTCGATGTAATCGATACTTCTCATTGCAAATAAAGACCGAAATGTGAACAACTCACTGTATTTTTGGTCAAATTTGTTTTATTCATGAAGTAGGTACATATACCCACAATGCTGTGGTTATATGAATTACATTATGATCATGGCAGAAACAATAACTTATTGCCCCTGGCCTGGTCTCTCTCTCTCTCTTTAACTCTCTTCCTAGCAAGTCATACATGATAACATAGACCCCAAATCCACTGTGGGTTAGTGATATATAATCAGGGGTTTGCTGAGTGTACACAATATACATGGCAATGTATAGCACAAACAAAATGAAAGAAACAAACATCGAAGCTTGCCATTGCACCTCACCTAGTCAGAAAGAAAAATGATCTAGGACACAAATTATGTTGTCAATGTTTTGCCGTGCCCCACAAAATCATTGACGAACATGTGCAGTTATTACTCCAGATCTCACTCATCTGAAAATATAACGATCATGCTCGTTCAACAGAGCATGACTTGCACAATTACAGCTAAACGATATCTACATGAGCAAAAATAGTTCCACATTTCAAGAACTGGACACCAGTGGCATGTGTTCCATTCCCATTGTTAACTTCAATATGACACACATTATCTTTGACGTCACACACAGCCGAAATAATCACAAGTATCAGCATTTTTTTTCTCCAACAGTGACTACTGCGAGATAAACAGTTGTTAATTTCTATGTACAGAACAATACATTGTTCACACATGCAGAACAAATCAAAGATGGCAGCGGCTGATTAATTTGTTAACACATACTTTGATATTCCAATGATTAAATGTTTGATGAGTTGCTTTGTTGACCACAATGACAGGCACGAGTATAGACTTGAGGAATGAAATTCACAAGCACATTTGCTTTGATAAGTTTTGTCGCTCTGAACAAATGTTCACATTTTTCATTGAAACTACACATCTACCCACAAAACAAAGTATTTTTTTGCAACATTTGTTCAGAGACACATAACTTTCAACAATTTATATACACTGGCACTTGCTAATAATCGTTATTTCAACAAGTTACATCATGAATTCATAACAGTGTGCTTTACTCATAAGTACTGACCTAACGAATATATCACTCAGTAAACGGGGGAGAAAAACACTAGAGCAAACAAAATACACACAAAATACATGTATATATATGTATGCCTGCTTTAAGCACATAATTTCTGGCTCAATCAAGACTGGACAATGTCATAGAAAGTAAACATATTGGTAATCATGATGGTATAATTAGAGTGTAATGTACAAAGACAAAAATAAACGAAACCACTTGAGCAAAACAACAGAAAATGGGAAGAAAACTGGGAAGGACACAATTCCCCACAAAAAGAGTGGTCATCTTCTAATAGCTACCGCCCACATTCTTAACAATCTAGGAACATTTACCGACACTAAGAAGATATGAACGATTGGGCCACTCCCTCATCACTCCTGGTAGGGGAGAAGGGGGAGGGTGACATCAACGGATACATTCTGTCACCCAGATACCTGGACAAATTTGTACACTCTGGACATGTGTACTCAAGTCACATGAAAACATTTCTCAAAGTTCTACAATTATCACTCAGATAGACCATGCAGCAAACAGTCATTCATCCTAAATCACATGCTTTGACAAATTTTTTATTTTGTTACAGAATTGCATAAGCAGTATATCATTTTCAAAACCGCACAGCATCTCCACAGCAGACCATTAAGTAGGTCTTCGCTTGCAGTTATATTTGGTATCTGTTTTAAGCAGAAGCTTGATGGCTACATTCTCTGCACCAGATTCTATATGATCAGTGAAAATTCTTTGTTGTGGCAACAATGTTTACTCAGCAAGCTAAACTCTATGTACACAATCTCTAAAACATTCTTCCCACCCTACACGGAATTTATCAACCTGACACAACAGTTTACAACACAAGGAACCATTATTCGGAATGCAACAACTGAACCTTGTATTTCATACATGAAAGTGCTTTTTTTTGTGTGATAAGAGTTGAATAAATGCAATGGATAGTGTCCGAACAAACGACAAGTGAATGTCTAATACTAGGGAACAGGATGGATGATATGTTGGAATACTTGAGGAGTACCTTATGAAACATAGAATCAGTTGTGCGCATTTGAATTATTCTCAACAGTCTTACACTATAGATAGTAATTCCTGCATCAGAAGCACTCACAAAAGAACAAAAGGCAGTGGTCACAGTAGAGTGTGAAATACTTTAACTCTTGTAAAGAAAGCCCTAAGAATTTCAGCGAATTTTGACAGCAAGTGGTAGTATATCAATCATGGCTTGGTCTCGCTGTGCAGCAAGCAGACACTGAGATCTGAGTCGCCAGGCTCTTAGCGCTTGACTGGTGGGCCCCACTTGATGGGGTGGCCGCCCCCGGGTGCTGCGGCTCCGGAGAGGCTGGGGAACTCGGGGAAGTCCGTGGTGCTGTTAGTATCGGGGGTGTTGGACCAGGGGGCACCTCTCACCACAAAGCCCTGAGGGTTGCCATGTCTGGTTGTCGGCTCATCCTGGCGGCTGGGAGGGTGCAGGTACTGGCTCATCAGTTCACGTTCTTTCACGTCCTGCAGCTGTGTGGCACAGAGGGATTTGGTTACCATATATTCTAATCAAATCTATATTTCCAAAATATTTCCCAGTTTTTTTGGTGAGGTAATATTTTAATTGTGTCTACTTAGTACTTACATATTCCTCCTCAAGGTTCAGCAGATAGTCCTTGCAGTCGAAGACGTCGTCCTCTTTGCCAGTGATTTCCACAATGTCTGGGTTGTCCGTATTACGGTTGGGGAAACGGATATCGACCTTGTAATCATCCATCACCTTACGGATTGTTCGGCCACGGTTGCCAATCAGGCGCGAGTGGATGCGATGGTCCAAGTGCACTTGTTCAGTCACCATATCCTCCTGCGAATTGAAGTGAGATATCGTCATTATGAACTGACCCAATCAACTTATTCACCACTACACTAATCCAGTTTTCCACAGGACACAATACAGTACAAATATCAAAATCATAACATGATGACTGAGCCACAAGACAACAATCTAGGACTTACAAAGTCAGCTACAAGTTTCAGAATCTCCTCCTTGGCAGCCTCAGCGTTTCTCTCGTAGCCTGTGATGCGGATGATGTCCGAATCATCCCCGTCTTGAGCCTCTCCTTGCTGGTCCTTCTCTGGGAACTGGATCTGGACATCATGGGAGAGTCGGATCTTGGAGATCGTCGCACCCTTGTACCCGATGATCTTTGGGTGATGCTTGGGGTCAACCTGTACCTCCAACTGGAACCTCCTCAGTTTCTGTAATAAAGTCATCACAAATCTGGTAAGATCTTTCTCTAAGCCGAATGTTATTCAATGGTTTTTATATCGAAAGGTCTGAGCCGAGGACCTTTTAGATCGTCGCTAATTTGTCCTTACCCTGTCCTCTTGCTCAAGCTCCAGGGCAGCGACTTTCTCGTCCAGAGCCACTCGGGCCCTGGAGACATTGATGGGCGGCCCCGTGATCTTGACAATGTCGCTGTGCTCATCAGCTGGGGGGATTGCTATGTTCACGTCAAAGTCTTCCATCATCTTGCGCACCTCTCGTCCCTTCTGCCCGATGACGAATCGATGGAAGTCGTAGGGAACATTGACCTCCTCGGTGATTGGAACCAGGGCCTGAAAGTCAAGAGTAACAAGTCATGTCACAATCATCAATATTATATATATTGTGGGAAACAAATGGGGTTGGAGGGAGTGGAACGATTTATGTCTGGTAGTTACTCACGAGCAAGGCATCCTTGGCAGCCTGGCAGTTCTCAGTCTTGCCAGTGATGATGATGATGTCCTGTTTTCGCGGAGCATCCTCACTAGACTCAGAGTCTGCATCGCCATTGACGACAGGCTGGCTTGAATCTCCATTTTGAATCTCTGCAGGACAAGTTGAATCCATTAAACACCGAAAATAAGAGATGTCAAAGATGTGAACAGTATGGAACCAGTCATAGTATAGTGCCACTCACTATCCTGTTCTGTTGGACGGTCTGGGAATTTGATGCCAACTTCACATTCACGCGTGATGTCCTGGACCTTGCAGCCCTTGGCTCCCATCACAGTCCTGTGATATTGTTGAGGGATGATACACTCGATCGTAACCTGGGATTCCTAGAAAAACCAAAACAACAAAACTCTTCATCAATCCCAAGACACTACAGTGCATGATGATCTTCTCGACGTGTTGAGTATGCATTGTGTGAACACAAAATTGCACTCACCAAATCACCAACAATCTCCAGGATACGTTTCTTGGCAGCATCAACGCAGTCCTTAGCACCTTTGAGTACGACTTTGTCGCTCTTGACTCCACTTCTTGGGAAGCTGACGGTGACTCCGCCGTATTCCTCAGCGATGTTGCGGAGGACCTCACCTCGTCTAGCCACGAAGTGACGGTGATGTCTTGGGTCAACGTTGACCTCATCTTCCACAACACTCTCCTGCAGAAAAGACGAAGTGGTACAAAGCATGAAAACAAGGTCCATGCAGAACATGAACGTTATGTAACTGAGCAAAAACTAAACTGAATATTATATGAATTGCTAGGTACGCAAACCCCACTCACCAAATCTTTGATGCGCTGCAGCAGCTCGTTCTTGGCCTTGTCTACAGAATCCTGTGTCCCGATGATATGAATGGATTCCTGATCATTGTCACCACTCGTCGGGAAAATGACGCGAGCTCCCGTTCTCTCACGGACCTCACGAATGTTGCTGCCTCCACGTCCAATCAGGAACTTGTGATACTCAGGCTTGGCTCGGACCTCCGCACTGAAGCTGTGTTCCTTCTGCAAAAATCAAGTGATAGCCCTCAATAATTTTAGTTTTGCACAAAAGATGAGTCAAACACTTCCACTTATGTCAAGCAATCAAAACATTTATCGATTCTGTGACTTACCCGTTCAATAGCCAGCTCAGCTAGCTGTTTCTTTGCCTTCTCCACATCTTCCTTGGGTCCTCTAATGGTGACTTTGTCACTTGTGGACCCCTCACTAGGGAAGCGGATTAGGACACCACCACATTCATCCATGATGGAGCGGATCAAGTGCCCTTTGGCTCCAATGATTGAGTTATGGAACTTGTGCGGGATGTCAATTGTGGCCTCACAGATGTTTGCCTAGAACAATCAGAGAGCATTGTTATTTTCCACAAGTCACAACCACACTACTAACTGTAGCGGAAAATGGCTGAATAGGGCAGTTCTCACCAGTTCCTTTTGAGTGTCCTCGATCTTGTCCCGAGCCTTCAGCACATTCTCCTTCTTGCCGGTGATCAGGATGACATCGCTGTCACTGTTCTCATTCGGCAGATCAATGCGGGTGTCAGTCTCCTCTCGGATCTTACGGATGTTGGAGCCTCCCTTACCAATGATGTTCTTGTGAAACTTCTTGAAAATGTGCACCTCTGCTTGGTAATTGTTAGCGATCTGAAGCCAAGAACAACCTCGATAAATTCACAGGAAAGAGTATAGCAAACACTATAGGGCAGACAGTAAACCTATTCAAAACTTTTGATAAAATTCTGTCTTACCAGTTCCTGATGGAGATGCTGAAGGTAGCGATAACACTTGTCCACGTCGTTTTTAGGTCCACGAAGAGTCACAACGTCACTCTTCTTCGACGACTCGGGGAAGTTGATCTGGACCTCGGGGAACTGGTCACGGATCTCCTTGATCTTACTTCCCTGTGTGCCGATGATTGTCCTGTGGAATCGGTGCTCGATCAGGATGTCTCTGCTCTTCTCGTTTTCCTGGGAGAAAAATTCGCTAACACTTCAGCGATTTAAATCCATTGATTCATCAGAGTTCCCAAGTACAAGCATTAGCTGGTTGTATGAAAGTACATGTGGGAAGCCCTTACCATTTTCTGAACCATCTCCATTAGCTCCTGTTTGGCCTGAGCCACTCCTTCTGGAGTTCCTTCAATCCTGATGATGTTGCTATGTTCCGCATCTGACGGGATCCTGATGTTCACACCGGTATCGTTCTTGATTCTTGTCACTGGATGGCAAAAATGCGAAACATGTACTTCACATACATGGATGTACTACTGCAAACCACATCGTCCATCACAGCATTACAATCAAACTTTACAACGGAGGTTTACCAAACTACACCCTGACACAACTCAAGACCCACCATTTGATCCTTGTTTTCCAATAATGTGCCTGTGGTACTTCTGCTCAATGTCAATCTCGGCAAAAGCCATTCGCCTTTTCTGTGAGAGAGAAAAGATAATACCATCTCGGTAAGTATGCGGTTTGTGTGATGCATGTGAATGAGAACAGTAACAACTGATTGTAATGTTGAACTCACCAGGTCCTTGGTGATCTCTTCCAGTTCCTCTTTAGCCTGTTGTACTTCCTCTGGTGGGCCTTCCACTATGATTTTGTCCTGTCCATCCGTAAACTCTATATGCACCTAGAGAATAAAGAATTTACCAAACATTGGCAATATAACATTCATCCTTACAAGCAAGTTGTGTTATCACAGGTCTGGTATGTTCTATACAGTTAGATTGCTACCTTGGGGTAGTTCTGCGTGATCTTCTTCACATTGGCTCCCTTCTTGCCGATAATGAAGCGATGGAGCCATGCAGGTGCTTCCACCTCAGCAATCACTACACTGTTGGCCTGCAAATGCGAAGAGAGTGGTACTCAGAGCTTGACATTAAATCACCTGATCTTACATGAAACCATTCTGATTTCCACCAAGTTAATCAACCTATAAGTCAAATGATCTCACATACCTTAGAATAAACCATCGTCAGGGCGGGCCCAAGTTTGTCCTGTTCTCCACGCAGTGTTATTGTCTCAGACATGCTCTCCATGGAAGGAACCTCCACAGAGACGCCGGTCTGGGCCAAGATCTCATTCAAGTTACTGCCTTTCGCACCGATGACATACTTGTGCTGCGACTTACGCACTTCCACAGACACGGTCACACACTTGATACTCTGAGGAATGGGAAAACAGAACACTTGTCAAATATCGTGTCTCTGAAGTGGTTTGATATCTCTCTCATGTAGTTTTCAGCCTGATAACATGTCAACTGACCTTCTCTTCGTAGATCTTCATGATTGCCCTCTTGCACTCCTCCACGCCTTCCTTCTCGCCAGCGACCACGATCTCGTCCTTCTGCACTGATGGGGGAGGAACACTGATCCTTGCTCCGGTCTTCTCCATCCAGGAACGCGTGTTCACATTGTCTGGGCCACACACGAACGGATGGTAAATCTTCGGGATCGGGAGTCGCTCGAAACCCAGTTTCGCCTGTCGATTAAAAGAGGCATTATTCAATTTGCTGAATTTCAATATAAAACCAAATACTCAGACAAATAAGCCTTTCATCAAGGCACATCTATATTAGGCACACCCACCTGTTCATCAGAAATGCACTGAATCTCATGTCTAGCTTTCTCAAGTCCTTCTTTTGTGCCAGTTATGACAATCGCATCAGAATTCTCTTCAGGTCGGGGGATAAAGATCTTCGTTGCCGTTTCCAGTTCCAGCTGATGCATCTTCTTGCCTTTAGGTCCAAGTAGGAAGCGATGGTACTGCTTTGGGATGTTAATCGTCATCTTGGCCTGCAAAAACAGAAACCATTATCAATGAGTAACCATTCTACAGACTTTTGAGGTTTAACAGGTTGCTGATGATCGATGCTTCGTATAAACAGAGCATGAGCAAATCAGATCCATCTACCTGTGTCTGCAGCTGCTGAACTACTTGTTTCCGTGCCTGCATAACCGCGTCGCCCTTGCCGGTGATAACCACAGTGAGACTCTGGTCCTTAGCCAAACTCATTTCAATCGACACACCTAAAAGACAGTAAGCCATGACAATGTTTTGAATATCATGAAAATGTGTGAATGTCATAACGTTGAACCAGGGAGATTGTGACCGATCACATACCAGTTTTCTGCATGATATCCATGCAAATCTTTGCCTGTTGTCCACCCTTCTCGCCAAACTGTTGCTCAGTCATTTCCTTGAAACGTCGTTCCTCAACAGGCACACAAAATACCTGCAATCAACAGACATTCTTTTTTTTAATTAACAATTATATCACATGGAAAACATTTAAAAATCTCCATGCAAAGTGCTGAAAGACTGATAAGACTTTGAGAACAGACCTGTGTGAGTGTTGATGACCTCACGCTCATCTTAATGTTAGAACTATTCCATTGATTGGGTACAACTGGCGTTGCTGCTGTCTCGGTTCGCTTTGTCTCCATGGGGAAGTCACCCATACCACTGCCACTGCCCCCGGCCCCGGCAAGGGGTGGGAATGCCTCAGCATAGTCGATGTAGTTTGGCTCATATGCCTCATCTGTGATTTTGGCACCACTTGGGCCCGCTTCGTTGGGGTCTACCGAACTCATAGTTGATATTCAGTTCCAAGTCGTACAGTACTTATCTGAAAAGATAACCGAATGCTACCAATTACCCATATTGGCTTCAACCCAGTTCTCAAACAAAAAGTGCAAATAAGTGCTCGAGGTATACGAACTAGAATCTAGAGATCTACTAGTACTAGTTCTACAGAGCGCACCGTCTTTTACCAAAAAATGTTCAATTTTTGTAACCTCGTAATACAACTTATATCTTTTTAACAAAATCTTGAAGTGCTCCAAATCACACAGTTAAATTTGACCTCAAGTTTGACCTCATTTTCGCACGCACTGAGAGCAGTGCAGGAGGTCTTGCTTTGGCATGCTGTGCTACTATTAGGACGAATACAGAATGCCAACTCAGTGGAAAGTGAAATTTTGTTCAAGATCTAGACTCTGGATCTATCATAGGCAGGTGCTGTATTCATTGATCTCTTATGGCTGTATTTCGACATTTACTTTCTTGAGGGCGTTCCATCAGACAGAAACGAGATATTAAAGATATTCTTGGATGTTTTTCATTGATTCATGCTTATTTTAATCGGAAATTTTGTAAGCAAATGTGAATAAAGCAAGGGAAATGCAACTCATTCAAAACATATTGACAAAGTTCTGATCAACAACCATATGGCGAATCTTGATGAAACTACACGAATTACTGTAAAACGACTAATTTTGGCGGACGATTTATTTAGCGGATTTGGCGTTAGGGGAAAAACCGCCAAATTAAATCGTCCGCCAAATTAACTAGGTATATGTTAAGAAATATAAGTGGTGTTGAAACCGCCAAATTAAATCTCCGTCAAATGACGTGGGGCTCAAAACCGCCAAATTTAATAGCCGCCAAAATTAGTCGTTTTACAGTAGCTCACCAAACTTCTCTGAAATAGTCGACAAGCAATGAACATCCAGCATGCATTGTCATTCAACCAAAACTCCAACTGGCAGAGATTGAGAGACGATGACACAACAGGAGCCGATGAAACTGAATGCGGCTATAATCAATTTTAAAAGTCGATTAGATCTAAGTTAGTGGCGGAACGAGTAGTAAAAATAGGAACCGAGTCTTATGCCATGGGAAACGATCCGGAACAGAGTACTCGTGAAAATTTCTGACAGTGCTCAGTGACATAGTATACTATAGTATATAGTACATTCTTAGCGCATTGAAACGATCATTTCAGCTTTTTTCTATCCATTTATCATGATCAAGTCTCATCGTATTGGACAAAAATGAAGATTACAGTTGATTAAAATATCATTTTTCATAGATTAGATGAGTCCATTATTTTCATCCTTCGTATCAATATTTCGTGACATAAGGCCAATTGAATTATTGTCTATACTCGAGTAGTGAAATTGGAAACGAGTGATAGCAATTTTAGACTCGTCAACGTGTACTCGCCTACTCATTCTGGCACTGATCTAAGTTCCAATGAAACAATCATGATTTACCAGTTTAGAGTCAGAACAGCGACTAGAGTCTAGATGCATTTTTAGTACAAACAGTAATCAGTAGATTTCTAGTAGATCTACAAACAGTAATCAGTACATCTGACCCAGGAGTTACAGCCAATACACTGATACAAGCGAGTCGTGACGTGACTCGTGAGCATGGTGTACACTGGTCACTGCCAAGTCAAGATCAAGTTGTGTGCCATCGGGCCTGGCACTGACTGTGGCACTGACTGTGGCTGTGCGTGTGTGGGTGGGTGTGCAGCACCGCATACGGACTGTTAATTTACAATGCCAATTTCTGTGTTGAATACTTACAGTACTGGTCCGGGAGGTCAGTCCTGGTTTGGATCTTCCCGACACCCTCTAATTTTGAGATCTATCGTCGTCGAACGACCAAAATGAAGAGGAAATTCAGAAAATATGTCGTCAACGAAGTGACAACCAGCCTCTCGAGTCGAGCAAGGCAGATTGTATACGTGGGTTTCCTGCGCACTTGTATTCTGTGTTCTCATTGGTTTACAGACGGTGAACTAACTTTATTGGCCAATAGTAGCATTCGACACAAACACTTCAAGGCGAGGAGCCACATCAACAAAAGTAGTTCCCTTGATCTTTGTAAACTTAAATGCATTGCTTCATCGTTCAACAACATATTCAAGCAACTGCCTATTTCATATAATTTTAGTGTAATTTGATATAGTTAGCCCCAAACCAGGATAGAACACTCGCTTGAATTCCCGAACTTTATTGCTGGCGGAACATGCAAAATAACATGAGAAGTGCGTCGTCAAAAAACTGCTGCGGTTGGGGGGTGTCACAACCGGGCACAAAGTCGCGGCCACGTGTTCACAAAAATCGATAAGAACCGGACCAGTTGCAGCCACGTGCTCGGATGGCGTATAATCGGGGCTTTGATAGGGGCAGTGGGTGCTATGACCGCAATGTTGTGTAATTTCGGTATCTGAGCGACCACAGAAAAATATACGCATGTTCGTAGGCCTATAGGCCTATTTCTATGATCCAACATAGTCTGTTGTCCGATTCCACACTTCAATGATTGGTCACCGGCCTATGACAATATGAAGTGCCCTGTTGCTCTCAGTGACTCAAAAACAGTTGGCAACCTCTGATCCCCTGGCCTCTGGTAGGTGCATTTAACTGAATTGACTTGCACCAGTCAAGATTCAAGTTTTGTACCAGCAATTATATTATTAAGTTAATCATAGATCTGTGATTGCTTTTCGAAATCCCCAACCCATGATTAGGCATACATTTGGAATATATCGGCCTAGAGTAAAAAAAAAAATTGCTTCCTCGATCATCTTTTCAAATTAAAAAAACTACCCTGTTTTTGGTGAATATAGGTCTAATTCAAGTATGGAGCAACTAAAATGAAAACTTATGGAAGTACTATGTTCCCGAGTGAATTCTAGGTCGTAATTTTCTATTCATATTTATTTGCGGAAATGCACCTTACACAACCTGGTCAAGGGCCCCGGCCCCCGGTGCTGAGGTCTTAACCGTACAAAAACAAAACTCCACATTTATATATTATGTTACTTGGAAATCAACAAGAATGCTTCTCCACGTGTCGTTGAAAGAGTCCAGGCCGTTTTGCGTTGATGCTGCGCTTGTTCTTGCAACAACCATTTAATAAATGGTAAAATATACAGTAAATTTTTGAAAGCACAGAAACGAACTTTTACATTTTTCAGTGTACAAGAATCTCTTTGCAATAAGATAATTTGTTTGAATTACATAAATAGCATTATCGTTATTACATTTATTATCTGTACTTGTATCGTCATTTCAAGGCCTAAGACAATATCTCACAAAATGTCACACTTGAGATTATATTTTTAAGAGATCCAGTTATGCATTCCACCGCCAAATATTTTAACAACTTCACATTCCATTAAAATATGTGGTAGTGTTTCAAATTCTTCATTAGGCTACACCAGATACACAAATCACTTTCTTGGATTTTCCATTTATACAGAATTTCATTAGTTAATAAAACATAGTGCATTATTCTGAATTGAAAATTTAAAAGTTCCGTGTGTTGAGTAATTTTGTACATATTCCTAATAGCTTGCAACCACTGATCATTTGTCAGGTCTGGTTCTTTTTCCTTCTTCCACCGTTTTGGTTTCCAGACAATAACTTTAGTCTGCCATGATGTATATTCCAAAAAATTGTAGATAGTCTTATGTAAAGTTATTGACTACCGTCCGCTCTTCGGGATCCTCGAGGATAGTCCTCTCTCATCCGAGTCCTTGCGGACGCGCATCCGCTATTCCGGATCCTTGCGGCAGGGCCGCTCACCGGAGGTCGCGGCGGACACGGTAACTACTTCAGCATTAACGGTAACCAGGTAACAGCCCACCCGACACTCCCAGGCCTACGGACACCGTTCAGAAACTGGTTCATCCCTACGGTGTTAACTGGCGGGGCCTGGCGAGCCGCGGTCTGCCTCGGGGACGGAACCCCGTACAGTCCGACATGCTGGCCAGAGCCTCTGTCACACGTCCCGGGAAGGGAGAGAGCTGGCGATCCACAGGGCCGAAGGCCCCCGAGTCAGCAACTTGTCTCTCCCAGCCCGGGCCTCCCCATGGAAATCGTCCCCAGGGCTCTAGGAGCCCACTACTCACAAACAGGGAACACAAAGCTCATGGTGAGCCTCGTGTGCGTCCTGTCTCTCGATCTTGGACAATCTCCTCGAACGAGTCGCTTCCAGTGTATATATAATACACCAGAAACTGTAGGGCGCACGCGAGGTTTAATCGATCCATTGTTATAGTTTACTGGAGCGTAAATTACAATACGTCGCCGTGGCAACGCACGCTCGAACGGAGCATGTCAAAACAAGGCCAAGTACAAAAAGGCCACATAAATGGCATTTATGTTTACAATCACCTGCCGCGTGCTTAGGGCAAAATCGCCACATTATCCCCTTCTTACAATGTTGGTCCCCAACATGTTCCGCCCGCGCCCAACACAGCCAAAACCCGACGAAGGCTTCGCATGGCGGGGTCCGGAAGAAGGCAAGATGGCAACACCCGGAAGTCACGGCGCAAGACTAGGACTTTAAGAGTCCCTTTTGGAAGAATGGGGAACTACCCCCGGACTTACGGAGTAAACTATAACGCGCTTTGCAATTTTGAATAAATCCTCATAAACAAGCTAAAATTTTGACCGAGGTGGTCCAAAACCGTGTGATGACCTTGGAAGGTCATCCATTATAAAAGGACGGTGTGTCGAGTCTTTGGAATATCTTTAAGGTTAGACTTTAAATTTAGAAATTTTGTAAAACGACACACCGAGTGATCAAAAGTGATAGTACCTCTAAAATGTTGCCGACCGCCCTGCCGGCCGGCTCCTCAGATCCGCAGAACGGGTCTGAGGCAGGGCGGAGCCGCGGGAGCGACTCCGGCACGCCGCCGCACACGTGCAGCGACGACGCTAGTGCCCTAGCCTTCCTCCGTGGTCATTGGCTCCTCATCCGTGCCGCCTGTCTTGGGGTCTGGCGGCGGTGACGAGTCCCTACGCCGCGGAAGCAGCGGAGCCGGCAGAGTGAAAGCCGGCTGCACGGGCGGATGAGGCAGGCCCGGTGGAGCTTGCATGGGCTTTTGCGGTGAGCCCTGCAATCCGGGTCCTGGCGGAGCCATCACGACGGAGGCCGGCAGAGAGGTCGCGCCGAGATCGGCAATGGCGCGGAACATCTCCACCGTATCGCGGGTGCGCTGTGGACCAGCCGTCCGTTCTCCCCACACCTGGACTAGGTATGGGTAGATGGCCAGCTCCAAAGCGGCATCCGCGCGCCGGAGAGCCGCCTGGTTCAGGGCGGACGACTCGGGGTCATCAACGCCCTGGAGTAGGCGAGTCCGAGCGGCCTCGGCTTCGTCAAGACGACGCCGTAGCTGCTCATTCTCAGCCTCCAGGTGCTCCATCCGTGCGGCTACCTCTGGGGCGGGGGCGGACGCCCCGGACTGCTCGGCAAGAGCGGCGGTCCGACCCTGGTCGAACGCGCGCCGCTCAATGACGGCCGACAAAGTCCGGTAGCTCTCTAGGCTCCGCCGGGTGCCTTCCATGAGGCCCTGGTCGTACGCGAGATCGCATGCGACACGGGAGGCCTCGGCGCGGCACCGGCTGAACCGATCCAGAGAGCTGTCCATCTCCGCCACAAGGTAATCCGCCTGGGGGTGATCCCAGGGGTGCTCCTCCCGAGCGCGGACCAACGCGGCTACACCTGCGGACCCCAAGTCACGAATGGCTCGGGGCACCGGCAGGTTCACCAACGCCGGGTCACCGGGGATCCGGTCCATACCATCGCGACGATGGCCGACCGCCTGGCCTACAGACTCGCGGAAAGTCTCGTAGACGCTGGCGGTCGTGGGACCAAGCCTCCGGCGTACGTTCGCCGTGGCGTCGAGGGGGTCCAAGTCCAGGGAGGCGGTGCTTTGCCACCCTGCGGACGTCCCCTCAACTACCAACGAGGACGCGGACGCCGACCTCGAGAGAGGTACCGCACGTCCGCTACTGCTCGCCACCGAGGGAGTCACGCGTGGGGTCCTTGGCGGGACCACCGACGCGGTACTCGAGGAGGCGGAGGTGTCTGCCACCACCCGTCCCTCAGACGGACCCGCGGGTACCGTCACCTCGAGCAAGCCCGGGTAGTCCTCCTGAGTCAGCGCACCCGGAGACTGCAGGGGCGTCGTCCCGGCCGGGGCCTTTCCGGCGGACGAGCTCTTCCCCTGAGTCTTCGGCTGGGGGCGCGGCTTAGGAGTAGCCACTCGTGTCTTGGCCGCGATCTGCGGCATCTCCGACACGATCATGGTCACCCGGTGCCGTTCTTCACCGGCCTGGATCACCGGCGGTTCACGGACAGCCTCTGCTGCTGTCCGGGCGGCTTCCGCCGCCTGGAACTCCGCCGGGGTCTGGCCCATTGTCGCCGTCAGGCGAGCTGTGTAGCTCGAGCCCGCGGACACAACGCCAGACTCCTTCCAGGCATCGTCCATGATGCGCTGTGCAAAGCGCCATGGACCCCAGTGAAAGAATCGGTGATTCGCCGTTCCTGACGTAGTCATGAACGACGCCACCCTCGGTGGTATGTATCCAAAATTGAATACAGGCCCCACTTCATTACCAACGGTATGAAGTCCCTCACCGCGGTGTGCACCCGAGCGGTGATCATTCAGGGCCTCTAAACTGGCGAAATATCGTTGCTGAGGTCTGCTGGAGTAGCACCTCTTGCAAACGAAAATTTGCATCCAGGGGTAGTGGTACCCCGCAATATGTCGACTCAAGTGGTCGTAGGTAGGATACCTACGATCCCGGTTGAGCGCACGGTGCGGGTCCTCATACCCGTCCAGGGATTTCGGACAGAGTTGGCATATTACACCCTCCTCTGTCTCGGGCGGCAACCCGACACGCTCCTCGTCCGTGAGTGGACGAGGCCGTGTGAAAGGCGTGTCGGCCGCCGCGCCGGCCGCCGCTGTGCGGCGCCCTTGCGGATCCCTGCCATAGCGCGGGAGGAACATGTGTCCCTGACGGACTCCAGGGAGTTCGGGGCCCATTTCGGCCCGCAGCCTCTGGATAGAGGGCTGCTCCGAGGACGACCGTTTCTTCTTTTTGGCCGCCCCCGAACGATTCTCCGACCTGGTTTGTCGGGGCACACTCTTCCCGCGCGGGGGCGCGGCCCTCTGTTGCTGCGCAACGAAGGACCGCCGTCCCGCTTCCAGTGCGGCGTCAGACAGGTGGACCCCGTCTTGCTCCGCGCGCTTCCGGAGGAGTTCTAAACGAAGATCTCCCTCCTTCGGCACGGGACGCCCTCTGTCCACTGGACTCGACCCCACCTCCGCAGCTCCGGTAGGTTTCTTGGTACCGGAGGAAGAAGAAGAGGAGGTTCCTTTCGGTGCCTGGATAGGCACCCGCTTACAGGAACCTCCCGCGCCTGGGCCGGATCCCGCGGAGGCGCCGCCCGCACCAGATCCCGAGGGATTAGGCGTCTTGGCGACTCCGGGTTTGGCGGAGGACCCTTTCTGGCCGCCCGGCTTAGGCGCCAGTGGCTTAGGTCCTCCGGACTTCGATCCGGCTTGAGGCGAGGGGCCGCCGGACTTCTTTTTCCGGTGCGGCCGCTTCTTCTTCTTCTTCTTCGGAGGCGAGGAGGCCGGGTCCGGGTCGGATCCGGCCTCAGATTGCCCGCGGTCAGCGGCTTCCAGCTCTTGCTGGGCTCTCCACTGCTTCTGGGCAATCTCCCGGGCTCGACGGCGAGTACGCCTAGAGACGGGCGATGTAAACCCGTCATCTCGGTTCTCGGTCTCCTTCGAGCCAGACTCCTGTCCCTGAGGCGGCGCTTGGGATGCGGCTTCCTCAGCCGCGTCAACCTGCTCCGCCCAAGTCCCAGGGGCCTTCTGGTCGTGCGGACCAGACTCCGCAGGTGCGGACACCGAGGAGTTCTCGGCAGAACCGGTGTCCGGACGGCTACGGCCATCCGGACGGGTTTCCGCACGAGTACTCTCATCCGCACCCAAAGACGCAAGCATCTCCAGGTGCGGATGCAACTCAATGTCTACATCCACGAGTCCCGCACCACCGCAGTCCATCACCTCTTCCATACGAGGAAAAGGCGACGGATTTAAGAGCTGCTCAGCGCCTGGCGTGGCCGAGTCACTCTCTGCGGGGCGGTCCTCCGCGACCTCGCTCTCGGACTCGGTTCCTGTGTAAGAACCGGAGCTGGAGCTGGATTCCTCAGAACCCACATAGGCTCCCCGAGGGATGTCCTCGCGGTCATCCTCCTCGGGCCTAGACTGGGGTCTCGAGTACGAATTACCGCGCTCAAGAGACCCCTCTTCCCTCCCTACATCACCTTCCCAACCATCACTACTCTCAGACATATCAAGCGCTCTAAACGCCGTAAACACTGGGAGTCAGATCCGCAGATCCGTCTCCACCAGTGCCGAGCGCTTGAATGACCAGAAGGTGTCGAGTTACATCGATTATAGGCATCAAGTGTTGGCAGTTATACTGCACACGCATCGTATGACGCGTTCCCGTGGAAACGTCTATTCACTGCATCTACCCGATCGACAGACAAAAGGACGTTTTACATTCCCGCATTCCCATACACGCATCTCCCCCCGGTGACTCCTATCGTGCCATGTATACGGGTGGCTTGTGTACACAAGCCATCCCGGGGGAACCCGCTAAAATACTACAGTAATTAACAGCAGTCATTAGCAATAGCTTTCGCACTGGCGATCAATGACGTGAAGTTAATCACCCTCGCAGGTTAAAGATTGTATACAATGTATCAAAAAGCCAAACTACTTGTGGGTGTTACGATTATGTCACCCTATCAGCAGCGATAAATAAAAATTTAACACCGCTCAAGCAGCAATGAAAATAAATCCACCACCGCTTGCATGCTTTTCATAGATCACGGCATACAGCCTTCGATACAATGTACACAATCTCCTACACCCCTCTTGCGAAAGCAGAAATCTCCCGATTTCTTACTCTCTATTGCACCAGGGAAAAGATATATCACTAAACTTTCTCATATATGGGATAAATGAGTAAGAATAGCATTTCCACGGGAAACACGCACACACTTGTGGCTTATAATCCTCCCATAAATAATAAATGAGATGGAAAATAAACAAAATCACTCCCCATAGCCGCTGGCACGCTTACAGGGCGATCGGACATACCCATGACGTCCGGACAGACAATCGGGCGCCCTATGGGCGTTTGCAAAGCGCCCACCAGCATCCCCGACGTACTGCCCGGCCGCGGAGCGGTGCCCGGTCCAGCCCAGAGCCTCCTCAAACGACTACCGGAGCGCGGAGCCAATAGATTTAGACGCGGAGCCGGCATGGTCCATAACCGCAATGGTTAGGGGGCGAACCCTTCATACCGGCGCCCAATCTAGAGGCGCCCAAAGATGGTGAAAGCAATAGCTGGCGGACGTCCGGAGCTGCCCGCGGACGGAGTCCAGGCCGGACGTCTACCATTGTACGGCGTATTGCCCTTATCCAATGAAGATGAAATTGGAATTAGAAGCCACCACAAGTGTTGCGCATGTAATATACGACCCCCTTCTTAGAAGGAGGCCGGGGTTCCGGTCATTCCGGCCGGACCGCGTATTGTAAGGTACGATCCGGATGAGAACGAGCGTCACCCGCTGCCGCGGCTGGTCCGCACGCGCGGACTTAACAACCGCTCCATTATCATAATGGATAGTCGGTTTCCTGCCGTAAGAAACCTTAATTTACTATAACCGCAATTATAGTAATGGCTCACGGGGGATAACTACACCGAAGTGCGTCATCTTAAAGCGCCGCGGACGCCGGACGAGTCACGCGGACGAACCGCGGACATCAGTCCTCATCTGCGGACACTATCCCCGCGTCCAGAGCCAGCTCCCCAAATCCGTGGGAAGGCGCTTCTCCCGTAGCGGACGTAAATCCCAACCTCAGTCTGGCCATATAAGAGGTTGTCCCGGGACCAGGGGCGTCCGGCCGGATCAGTAAATTCGTCCGGCCAGCGTAACCGTTGTGCGGATTACGCCGGACAGCCGTCCACAATGTGCGGACAGGCCATCCGCACGTCCCTGGCGCTAGAACCTACAGGAGGGCGGATGCGGAGCGGCGGCGTTACGACATGAAAGTCTCCGCAGACCTCAACTCCGAAGATAGCCACAAAGTAGCCACCCGCGGAGGTAAGTCGTGCGGACTCTCACGGAACGACCTAAAACCCATCCGTAGTATGTTAGACGGGTACCGCAGACGCATCCGCATGGGCGGAAGGTTATTCCCACCCATACCGGGCTGGCGCACGTGGTTTCCGGCGTGGCCGCCCGTCATCCGCAGGTACTGGAGGTAGTGGGGGTACCTGCGGATCGCCGTCATCTGGCTGATAGCCACCCAGTCCATCATCTGACGGGTCAGAGAGGTCCGGGAGGCCCACCATACGGCGCACACGCTCGGCCGGAGTCCGCGGATGCTGACCAGACGGATCCCATACGGGAGCATCATCCGGTTCCGCATCTTGAACGAGCGGATCCATGACAAGCGGGCCCTCGTACTTCTTCAGATTATCGATATGGACAACCAGAACCCTGTCCGGATCGGAATCCCTCCGGATCCGGTAGTCCACATCTGTCACCTGTTTCAGTACCGTAAACGGGCCTATCCACGGCTTAGCAAATTTATTGCCTTGCTTAAGCGGCGGATAATAGTAGCGCACCTTGTCGCCCTCCGCAAAAGCTGGCCTACCCTTAGCATGGGCGTCATAGCCTCGCTTCTGCCGGATGGCAGACTTGTCCAGGCGCGCGCGCGCGAAATCATGGGCGTTCGCCAGGGCGCGGCGAATCCACTCCACGTATTCCGGACCGCACTGGGGTACTGCGCCGGTCTCTGCCGCAGTTGGATACATAATATCCACGGGCAAATTTAGCTCCCGGCCGTACAACATCGCGTGCGGAGTAACCCCGGTCGAAGAGTGGACCGACGACCTGTACGCCATTAAGACATACGGGAGGTGGTCATCCCAATCATTCGCACGATCGTTCACAAAGGCCGCCAGCATATTGAGGACCGATCGATTAAAGCGTTCGACCTGGCCATCAGACTGGGGCCTGTAGGGGGTGGTCCGCACCTTGGTACTGCCTAGCATCTGTGCTAGGTTTCGGAACAGGTTGCTCTCAAATTGCGTGCCCTGATCCGAATGTACCTGTTTAGGTACCCCATGGTACACCACCCATCTATTCACCAATAACCGAGCTACCTCGTCCGCAGTCTGGCGGCGCAGTGGGTAGGCGTCGGTATACTTGGTAAAATAGTCGGATATCACCAGGATGTACCGGAAACCGCGCGGGGTGACCCGGTGGGTATCCAGTATATCCAAAGCTATCCGATCAAACGGCACGCCCGCCTTAACCGTGGTTAAGGGGTGGCGGCCAGGAGTCGGAACTCCTTTACGAGCTTGACACCGAGGGCAGGCTGCGCACCACCGTTGCACGTCCAAGCTGCTACCAGGCCAATGAAAGCGCTGTTGTAGCCTATGGACGGTCCTCCGGATTCCCAAGTGACCGGTCACCCGGAGGTCATGCAACTGGTGGAGTACTTCTTTCTGCAGCTCCGCCGGAAGCACCAACTGCCATATTGGAGGCAGTGGGGTCGGTGGCTCATAGCGCCGGTATAAGAGGCCATCCCTCAAGGAGAGTCGTTCCCACTGAGATACTAGAGACAAGGTCTCCTCCCTGTAGGTCTTTCGCTCATCCTTCGAGGGCTTCTGGCCGGCCTCAAGGGCTGTAATTACCGGTGCCAGAGCTCTGTCAGCTCTTTGCGTCGCAGCTATCTGCGCCAGAGAGTAGCCACCCAAGTAATTAGGCTCCTCATCCGTCGCGTCCGGCTGCGCCGCAGCGGCCATCACCACAGGGGGCAAGGACCGCTCATACTCAGACTCTCCAGAGGACGAGGGTACCCACGAGGAGTACACTGCCGGACTCGAGGAGGACTCGCTGGAGCTGAGCTGCACCTCCGCTTCGTATGCGGGACGCCCTCGCCGATAACGGCGGGTCCGCGCGCGGAGATTAGCCCTAAACGCTCCGGCCGCCGTGTTGTTAGAGGGGGCGGCGGCCTGCGGTCTCCCCGGAACGTCCAATTCCGAGTCTGAGGACGAATCCGCGGCTTGCTGGAATGGCGCCATCCCTGCACAACCCGGATTCTTGCACTTATGACAACGGGACAGGCCGTCCGCGTTGCCGTGCAACTTACCAGCGCGATGCTCTATCTGCATGTCATACTCCTGGAGTTTGACGAGCCACCGCGCCACCAAGCCATCGGCCTCACTATAGTTGAGGAGCCATCTCAGCGAACTGTGATCAGTCCGCAAGCGGAAATGGCGTCCCAACAAATAGTGCCGGAAGCGCTTGGTCATTGTAACCACCGCGAGCAACTCGCGATGAGTGGTACAGTAGTTCATTTGAGAGCGGCTCAAGGCCACACTCGCATAAGCTACTACCCGCTCTTGCCCGTCCACGATCTGCGAGAGGACACCGCCGAGTGCAAAGTTACTCGCGTCAGTGTCCAGGATGAACTCGCAGTCCGGACGAGGGTGCCGCAGCACCGGGGCCGCTACCAAGGCCTGCCGGAGTCACGAGAAGGCGTCAGCCTGCTCGGCGGACCAAACAAAATCGGCGCCCTTTTCCGTGAGGATAGTAAGGGGACGCGCGATCTCCGCAAAGCCGCGAATAAACCTGCGGTGGTAGCTCGCGAAGCCCAAAAAGGACCTCACGTCCGCCACGTTGCAGGGCGGAGGCCATTTCTGCACGGCCGCCACCTTTGCGGGGTCTGGTCTCACTCCGGTGCCCGTTACCATGAAGCCCAAGTACAGGATTTCCTGCGCGAATAGTTCGCACTTACTTGGCTTCAATTTAAGCCCTGTTCCGCGGATGCGATGGAGCACCATCTGGAGGTTGGTGAGGGTTTCCTCGAACGACCGGCCATACACGACGACATCGTCGATGTAGACCATACATCGCTTCCAGAGGAACCCTTTAAGTACCATCTCCATGAGGCGCTCGAACGTCGCTGGTGCGTTACAGAGCCCGAACGGCATTACCTTGAATTGGTAGAGCCCGTTCTTGGTAACGAAGGCAGTCTTCGCCCGATCACTCTCCTCCATCTCCACCTGCCAATACCCGGAGGCCAGATCCAGAGCACAGAAATAGTGCGACCCGGCCAGGGCATCGAAGGTATCTTCAATGTGCGGGAGAGGATATGAGTCCTTCCGCTTGGCATCGTTGAGTTTCCGATAGTCCACGCAGAACCTCCACGAGCCGTCCTTCTTCTTCACCATAACCACCGGACTGGCCCAAGGGCTGTCACTGGGTTCGATGATGTCCAAGTCGAGCATCTTTTGCACCTCCTGGTCTATGACCTCTTGGTGCACTATTGCTGCCCGACGAAGACGCTGCTTGAGAGGACGCTCGTCCACGAGGTCGATGCGGTGTTTGGCGACGTCAGTCTTGCCAACCGCACCATCAGGACCCATGAACACATCCGCATACTGCCGCAGCAGTTTGCGGAGCGCTTGGCGCTGCTCTTCATCCAACCGGTCCTTCGGAACCCGAGATTCCAAATGGTCCGGCAGGGTGAACGGGTCATCCCCGGTGGCCGCCGCCGCGCATGCAGCGCGGCAGACAGGATCGTCGGGGAGGACACGACTCGAAGACGCGGGAATAGCAGTAGCTGCTATGCATCCGCGCTTCAGTACAATCGGAGCATCCGTAGGATTCACCACGAGGATGGGCATCGCGCGGGGGTTGGACATGACCAAGGCCCCACCCAGCACGAGCCCAGTTCCTGCGGCGAAACTGCTCACGGGTTGCACTATACACGGTCGACCATCGAGGGGCATGCGGGGACGACGCGGCCTCGTCTCGATGATCATCTCACTCATCGGTGGCACTACTACAGTGCGCGATGTCCGCATCTGGAATGAATGCATCGGGCCCGAGCGGAAGAGGAAGTGTGTGTCCTCTCCCATCCGGAACTCGCCAGCACTAAAGTTGGCAACCACCCGGTGGGCCCGTAGAAAATTCATCCCAATAATCCCGGCCGCTCCGATATCCGCCACGATCGTCTCTGTCAGATACACCTTGTCCCCAAGGGTAATAGGCAGATCGATGATGCCATGGACACGGATGCGGTTGTCCCCCGCTCCGTAGAGCTTATACGGTCCGGGATCCCGCAGCTCGAGGTTGCGGAGCGCGGGCTCCTTCCTAAACGTCCCGGCGGCCACGATGGTCACCTCCGAGCCTGAGTCCACGAGGAACCGGACCGGCTCCCGTCCGAAGGACAGGGGCAGGTACCAGCAATAGTCCCTCACCAGCGCGCAAGTAGGGCGATACCCTTCGCACGCGCCGGGCTCATCTACGGAGTCCTCGCCATCCGCCTCAGCCGCGGAGGAGCTGGACTGATCTCCAAGGACTACTTCCGGAGAAGTCATATCTACTTGGGGTTCGTCCTGCTCATCAGCGGGTGGGGCGGCATCATTTGCCACCGGACAACTATCCCCGGACGTAGTGTTGGTCGCCACCACGTCCGGATCTAGTTTCCCTGTCGCGGGTTCCGGTTCTGTTGTCCCGGAGGACCAGACCGGAAGGAATTCCTCCGTTGCGGGCCAGGAAGGTTTCCCTGGTATCCGCGCGACCGCAGGCGTTCCAACAACTCCGGACACTTCAGCCAAAAGTGTCCCTGCTTTCCGCAGAAGTAGCAGGGATGGTTCTGGGCCGGTCCGGAGGTGAACGCGCAACATTCTGCGGGTCCCGGAGCTTCGATCCCGGCGCAGTGCGCAATCATCTGCGCGGCGCCGAGGTCGTATTCCTCCATGTCGTACTCGTCCGAAGGCGAGCACGGCGCGGCGACTGGTGCCGCATGTGCGGGCGCCCCTGTAGAGGGTGCCGGCGCACTAACCCGCTGCGGGGTAGGTTCCCTGGCGGGCTCCCGGACGACCGGGTCCTGCCACGGGGTTACCTGCGATGCTTTAACCGGAGGAGGAGTCGCCGCCTGCGCGGGTACAGCCGAGGCCGGAGCCGGGGCTGGAGGCAACTGTCTAGGGCGGACAGCCACCTCAAGCGCAAGCGCGGAGTCTATTGCCTCCTCCATCGATCGCTTTTCATTGGTGGCCAGCCCGTACGCTAGGTGGTAAGGCTGGCCATCGATGAACTGATCGATCAGCATCGTCTCAAACCGTCTGAAGTCCATGTCCGGAAAAGCTCTCCGGCCGAGTATGCGTAAGTTGAACGCATAGTCTGTCACGGACTCAGTCGGCTGGCGGACACGCGCCTTGAACTCTCGTTCAGACTGCCGCCGATTGGTCGTCGGCGTGAACAGCAGGCGAAGTTGACGAGCAACCTCGCCGAACCTCACTGTTCCCACCGGCAGACACGGCATCACGCGGAGAGCTTTTCCTTCCAAGCTCCCCGCGAGGACGTGTCCAGCTTCATGCTGGGACCATCCTTCGTACACGGCGGTACGCCATACCTGGAGCAAGTAGTCCTCCAAGTCGGCGTTATCCCCGTTGAACCGTTTCCGCCACGAAGAGTGGTCGGGCCCGTCATCGCGTTTGCTACGCGCCCGACGTGCGGTCCCGGCTCCGGGGTCGTCCGTGTACAGCGGCAAGTTCCGTGCGCTTCCTGCGCCTGCGGCGGAGTCTGCCGGAGCAAACATCGACGCCGCGGACGGAGGAGCAGGGAAGCTCACGTTTGCCGCCGGGGTCATTCCCGCTAAAAACCCACTCTGGCTAGGTGCGGGCGGGGCTCCCATCGAACCTACTAGGTAGGCTCCAGAAGGGGCGGCAAAGCTTGGGGCCGAAGCCGCCTGTTGCCACTGCCCGTCCGACACACTGTACGTGCCAGGGTAAGTCGGCCACGCGGCTTGCGCTCCAACCGTCGGAACGGTCGACGCGGTCGCCAACGTGGTGCCTCCAAGCCGCGGGGCAGGCGCGGGTCTCATTGCGGGGGCCACTGGCGCCTGCGGACTCGGCAGGACTTGGGGAGGGGCTACTGGCCCAGACATCCCCGGACTTGAGATGGCCGACGGGTCAACGCTCGAAGGCGGCTGATTCCGCTTGAACAGTACAAGCGCCTCGGATATCAGCCACCTCTCCCTCTCCGTCAAAGGCCCCGAGTTGCCTTGTGACAGCGGAGAGGGGGAACGGTTCCGCCGGTCTGATCGTCCCTGATGGGGCGACCGGGCGCGGTCATAGCGCCCTAGAGGAGCCAGCTCACTCAGAGTGTGGGTGAGCTGGTCCATCCCGCCTGACGCGGACTGCCTGGATTCACGGCCGGGAGCCCTTGCGGGAGCTCCTCCGGCTGGATGTGGCATCCAGTACTGCTGGTCCGCTTGCCCGGAGGTACTCGGGCCGGCTACCACTCGATCCCGGACATCCGGAGATGTCCCCTGAAAGAGCGTCGCCTGCCACGACTGCCGTCTGGACTTAGGCGGGCGCGGGGTAGCGCCGTTGCCAGCTCCACCTACCGCGCCTACCGGATCAGGGCCAGGCCCTGATAGCAATCCCTGTTGCTGCCCCTCAGGGCGCCCCTCAGAGCGTCGCCTGCCACGACTGCCGTCTGGACTTAGGCGGGCGCGGGGTAGCGCCGTTGCCAGCTCCACCTACCGCGCCTACCGGATCAGGGCCAGGCCCTGATAGCAATCCCTGTTGCTGCCCCTCAGGGCGCGACTCTACGTCCGGAGACGGAGCCAGGGACGCCGGAGTCGTCTCCGCGGACGGGGTCTTGTCCATGGAGGTTTCCGCGCGTTCCTTCCGGCCACCGGAGTCGTCCGGAGACGTCTCACGGTGGCTGTCGCGCGACCGGGTGTGGTCCGCGACATTTCCACCCTTATCCCTCCCCTTGGGTTCATTGGCCTTATCTTTGGCCTTGTCTCTTTCCTTCGTCATATTTGAGTTGTCCTTGAGGAGCGGGCGATCCCCAGGGACGAAGGAGGCTACAACGCTGTGACGGTAGGCTGCGATGGAACACTGTCGGACTGATCCTGGTCACGGCACCAATGTAAAGTTATTGACTACCGTCCGCTCTTCGGGATCCTCGAGGATAGTCCTCTCTCATCCGAGTCCTTGCGGACGCGCATCCGCTATTCCGGATCCTTGCGGCAGGGCCGCTCACCGGAGGTCGCGGCGGACACGGTAACTACCCCCGAGTTGCCTTGTGACAGCGGAGAGGGGGAACGGTTCCGCCGGTCTGATCGTCCCTGATGGGGCGACCGGGCGCGGTCATAGCGCCCTAGAGGAGCCAGCTCACTCAGAGTGTGGGTGAGCTGGTCCATCCCGCCTGACGCGGACTGCCTGGATTCACGGCCGGGAGCCCTTGCGGGAGCTCCTCCGGCTGGATGTGGCATCCAGTACTGCTGGTCCGCTTGCCCGGAGGTACTCGGGCCGGCTACCACTCGATCCCGGACATCCGGAGATGTCCCCTGAAAGAGCGTCGCCTGCCACGACTGCCGTCTGGACTTAGGCGGGCGCGGGGTAGCGCCGTTGCCAGCTCCACCTACCGCGCCTACCGGATCAGGGCCAGGCCCTGATAGCAATCCCTGTTGCTGCCCCTCAGGGCGCGACTCTACGTCCGGAGACGGAGCCAGGGACGCCGGAGTCGTCTCCGCGGACGGGGTCTTGTCCATGGAGGTTTCCGCGCGTTCCTTCCGGCCACCGGAGTCGTCCGGAGACGTCTCACGGTGGCTGTCGCGCGACCGGGTGTGGTCCGCGACATTTCCACCCTTATCCCTCCCCTTGGGTTCATTGGCCTTATCTTTGGCCTTGTCTCTTTCCTTCGTCATATTTGAGTTGTCCTTGAGGAGCGGGCGATCCCCAGGGACGAAGGAGGCTACAACGCTGTGACGGTAGGCTGCGATGGAACACTGTCGGACTGATCCTGGTCACGGCACCAATGTAAAGTTATTGACTACCGTCCGCTCTTCGGGATCCTCGAGGATAGTCCTCTCTCATCCGAGTCCTTGCGGACGCGCATCCGCTATTCCGGATCCTTGCGGCAGGGCCGCTCACCGGAGGTCGCGGCGGACACGGTAACTACTTCAGCATTAACGGTAACCAGGTAACAGCCCACCCGACACTCCCAGGCCTACGGACACCGTTCAGAAACTGGTTCATCCCTACGGTGTTAACTGGCGGGGCCTGGCGAGCCGCGGTCTGCCTCGGGGACGGAACCCCGTACAGTCCGACATGCTGGCCAGAGCCTCTGTCACACGTCCCGGGAAGGGAGAGAGCTGGCGGTCCACAGGGCCGAAGGCCCCCGAGTCAGCAACTTGTCTCTCCCAGCCCGGGCCTCCCCATGGAAATCGTCCCCAGGGCTCTAGGAGCCCACTACTCACAAACAGGGAACACAAAGCTCATGGTGAGCCTCGTGTGCGTCCTGTCTCTCGATCTTGGACAATCTCCTCGAACGAGTCGCTTCCAGTGTATATATAATACACCAGAAACTGTAGGGCGCACGCGAGGTTTAATCGATCCATTGTTATAGTTTACTGGAGCGTAAATTACAATGCGTCGCCGTGGCAACGCACGCTCGAACGGAGCATGTCAAAACAAGGCCAAGTACAAAAAGGCCACATAAATGGCATTTATGTTTACAATCACCTGCCGCGTGCTTAGGGCAAAATCGCCACACTTATATAGAGGGACTCGTAATGGAGTCCATTTTTAAAAGACGCTATTTTCGTGGTCCTACATATGGTAGGGCTATTAGGGATGAACTTTGACCTCGGACATGAAATTTGTTGCTAGTTCGGCATTCTTTTCGGTGTGACATAGAGCTGAACGGACGTTATTTCGGACTCGTCGCCCTGGACAAACATGTCCTAGGGGTGTCGGGAATGGGTTTTCACCACGAACTGTTTTTATTTGCTGAGCCGCATTTTGTATTTTCGTCGATAGCTCGGAAATGGTGCACTGTGGAGCGAAAAGGACGTTATTTTCTGACTCTTAACAAACCTAACCAAATCTGTCTTACAGATTTTGAGGACAAATTTTGACCTGAATTCTTTTAGCTAAGTCAGTATGTCTTATTCGTGTCGATATCTAGGTAACGGTGTGTTGTAGAGCAAAACAGACGGCTCGTTGCTTGTGGTCATTTTTGCTTTAGTTCAGAAGCACCCTCCAAAGAAAACGTCACATCATATATGTAGTCACAAACACCACCGAAGGTTCGCATACTAGTCACGTAGTTTCAAAGGATGCATGCATTTTCTTCCATCGAGGTAAAGACCCCGGAACATATGTAGCGTACCTTTCGAAGGCGACGCTCCCGGCTCGGCCCCTGCTGTTGACTCACATCACCGCCATGTTTGTGTTGATTGATGTGGCTTGTGATCTGGATCAACAGTGGGATATAGCTGACCTCGGGACGAGGTCTCTCCGAAAGGGGAAAGCACTGTAGCGTTATGACGCGGTGGATACATAGTAGTGACACCACGGTTATAGCGTGAACGTGCTGGCAGTTAGGACAATTAGGTGACACTCCAGCAATGAGGTATACCTCTTTTTCGTGGGGTCGCCGAACTTTACACATATATTACGTTTTTTATCCCATAAAATGGAATGATTTGTTCAAGAAAAATGCATATTTATTTCGTCAGTGATCGAACCGCTCATGACCAATACACGATACACGAACATGTGATAATTTCCGTGTAAGGCGTAAGAGTTGAAATTATGAGCTGGGCAAAAAAAAAAAAAATTGGCGGGAAAATCACACGTCAAAAGTAGCACTGGGCTGAACCAGAGGCTGAACTACGTCAGAAGGCCAAATCAACCAGAATAGCGTAACGCTTTACATCTCGTTGTCCTACTGGAATGGAATTCTATAATATTTCATGAAATTGCCATAGCATGGGATTCGATGAAATACAGTATAGCTCATGAGCAGCTGTCGATGAGAGGAGACAACAGTATTATTATTTTTTAATACAGCTGAATACCTAGACAAATCTGACAAGGACTTGTCAAAAGTTAGGCTATCGTCACGTATCGTTACGAGCAGTAACGTCGTGTAATTTGTAGACTTGTCATTATTCGTGTGGGTTACTTCGTCCATAACTTGGATCTAGCTACATTTCTTTTTATCGGAATTGTCCAGCTTTAATCGATACCATGTAAAATCGGAAAATTTTAGTTCTCGGAAATTCCATAAGCGCTTTCAGCGATGAAATGATGAAGACCCAATGAGAACCAATGTCTCAGCTGGGTCGAACGGGGTTACCACTGGGTCTGGCCGCAAACTGTCCTTCGGGATCATACATTTTCACAATGTAATTTCCGGTTTACTATGGTGTGTCAGTAGCAGTGCCAGTGCCGTGGTGATCAATTGACCCAACCCTAGTACTCTATACGCCCTACCCCGTCCCCCTAATTTAAATTCAAAGGAATGACCATTGGCAAGAGGAAAGATTCATCGCTTAATCATTTGACATACCTACTGAGAATCTGACCCAGTGGGACACTCATCATTTCATCCTTTCAATTGACCCAGTGGGAACCTCATCATTTCATCATTCCAACTGACCCAGTGGGACACTCATCATTTCATCCTTTCAACTGACCCAATGGGAACCTGACCCAGCCAGACATTCATCGCTTCATCATTTAACATGGCCCAGTGGGACACTCATCATTTCATCATTTTACATGACCCAGTGGGACATTCATCATTTCATCCTTTTAACTGACCCAGTGGGAACCTGACCCAGCCAGACATTCATCGCTTCATCATTTTACCTGACCCAGTGGGACACTCATCATTTCATCCTTTCAACTGACCCAGTGGGAACCTGACCCAGCCAGACATTCATCACTTCATCATTTAGCATGACCCAGTGGGACACTCATCATTTCATCATTTCAACTGACCCAGTGGGAACCTCATCATTTCATCATTCCAACTGACCTAGTGAGAACCTGACCCAGTCAGACATTCATCGCTTCATCATTTTACATGACCCAGTGGGACACTCATCATTTCATCATTTTACATGACCCAGTGGGACATTCATCATTTCATCCTTTTAACTGACCCAGTGGGAACCTGACCCAGCCAGACATTCATCGCTTCATCATTTTACCTGACCCAGTGGGACACTCATCATTTCATCCTTTCAACTGACCCAGTGGGAACCTGACCCAGCCAGACATTCATCACTTCATCATTTAGCATGACCCAGTGGGACACTCATCATTTCATCATTTCAACTGACCCAGTGGGAACCTCATCATTTCATCATTCCAACTGACCCAGTGAGAACCTGACCCAGTCAGACATTCATCGCTTCATCATTTTACATGACCCAGTGGGACACTCAACTTTTCATCATTTTACATGACCCAGTGGGACATTCATCATTTCATCCTTTTAACTGACCCAGTGGGAACCTGACCCAGCCAGACATTCATCGCTTCATCATTTTACATGACCCAGTGGGACATTCATCATTTCATCCTTTTAACTGACCCAGTGGGAACCTGACCCAGCCAGATATTCATCGCTTCATCATTTTACCTGACCCAGTGGGACACTCATCATTTCATCCTTTCAACTGACCCAGTGGGAACCTGACCCAGCCAGACATTCATCGCTTCATCATTTAGCATGACCCAGTGGGACACTCATCATTTCATCATTTCAACCGACCCAGTGGGAACCTGACCCAGTGAGACATTCATCATTTCATCATTTTACATAACCCAGTGGGACACTCATCATTTCATCCTTTCAACTGACCCAGTGGGACATTCATCATTTCATCATTCCAACTGACCCAGTGGGAACCTGACCCAGTCAGACATTCATCGCTTCATCATTTTACATGACCCAGTGGGATATTCATCATTTCATCCTTTTAACTGACCCAGTGGGAACCTGACCCAGCCAGACATTCATCGCTTCATCATTTTACCTGACCCAGTGGGACACTCATCATTTCATCTTTTCAACTGACCCAGTGGGAACCTGACCCAGCCAGACATTCATCGCTTCATCATTCAACATGACCCAGTGGGACACTCATCATTTCATCATTTCAACTGACCCAGTGGGAACAGTCAGACATTCATCATTTCATCATTTTACATGACCCAGTCAGACATTCATCATTTCATCATTTTACATGACCCAGTGGGACACTCATCATTTCATCCTTTCAACTGACCCAGTGGGAACCTCATCATTTCATCATTCCAACTGACCCAGTGGGAACCTGACCCAGTCAGACATTCATCGCTTCATCATTTTACATGACCCAGTGGGACATTCATCATTTCCTCCTTTTTACTGACCCAGTGGGAACCTGACCCAGCCAGACATTCATCGCTTCATCATTTTACCTGACCCAGTGGAACACTCATCATTTCATCCTTTCAACTGACCCAGTGGGAACCTGACCCAGCCAGACATTCATCACTTCATCATTTAACATGAACCAGTGGGACACTCATCATTTCATCATTTCAACCACCCCAGTGGGAACCTGATCCAGTCAGACATTCATCATTTCATCATTCTGCATAACCCAGTGGGACATTCATCATTTCATCATTTTACATGACCCAGTGGGACACTCATCATTTCATTCTTTCAACTGACCCAGTGGGAACCTCATCATTTCATCATTACAACTGACCCAGTGGGAACCTGACCCAGTCAGACATTCATCGCTTCATCATTTTACATGACCCAGTGGGACATTCATCATTTCTTCCTTTTAACTGACCCAGTGGGAACCTGACCCAGCCAGACATTCATCGCTTCATCATTTTACCTGACCCAGTGGGACACTCATCATTTCATCCTTTCAACTGACCCAGTGGGAACCTCACCCAGTCAGACATTCATCACTTCATCATTTTACATGACCCAGTGGGACACTCATCATTTCATCCTTTGAACTGACCCAGTGGGAACCTGACCCAGTCAGACATTCATCATTTCATCATTTTACATGACCCAGTGGGACACTCATCGTTTCATCCTTTCAGCTGACCCAGTGGGAACCTCAGCCAATCAGACATTCATTGCTCCGTCATTTTACCTGACCCAGTGGGACACTCATCATTTCATTCTTTCAACTGACCCAGTGGGAACCTGACCCAATGAGGCCTTTATCATGTCATCATTTTACATGACCCAGTGGGACATTCATCTTTTTATCCTTTCAACTGACCCAGTGGAAACCTCATCATTTCATCATTCCAACTGACCCAGCCAGACGTTCATTGCTTCATCATTTCACTTGACCTAGTAGGACACTCATCATTTCATCATTTCAACTGACCCAGTGGGAACCTGACGGAGTCAGACATTCATCGCTTCATTTTCAAGGCAGACACCAGTAATGCCTTTATGCTTTTGTCAAAAAAAAATTCTCTTTTTCTTTCATTTTCTGGTTTCCGCACGATAATTTCAGTTTGCCCTGATATATCTGCCAAATTTCCACAGCTGGTCAGAAATGAGGTGTAGAAAAAGCTTATTGTTTTTGAGCTGGCTTCGGGGTTCGTAAGGTCCGTGAGGATGAAATCAATATTTCTGGTTCCACATGATAACTAAAAAAATATTATGGCAATGACTGTGGGACTTTGCATAGAGATCCATATATCACCAGGGAAGAAGACTGTTAATTTTGAGGGTGATCTGTCGAATGACGGTTGACCTAGGGCTCGAAATAATTTTAGCTGAGTCATCCTTGTGGCTCTCATGCAAATCTCGGAAGCGGTGCGTCGTGGAGCGAAACAGTTCCCACTGGGTCAGTTCCCACTGGGTCATTTGAAAGGATCAAATGATGAATGTCCCAGTGGGCCATGTGAAATGATGAAATGATGAATGTTTCAATCGGTCAGGTTCCCACTGGGTCAGTTGAAATGATGAGTGTCCCACTGGGTCATGTCAAATGATGAAGCAATGAATGTCTGGCTGGGTGAGGTTCCCATTGGGTCAGTTGAAAGGATGAAATGATGAGTGTCCCACTGAGTCAGGTAAAATGATGAAGCGATGAATGTCTGGCTGGGTCAGGTTCCCACTGGGTCAGTTAAAAGGATGAAATGATGAATGTCCCACTGGGTCATGTAAAATGATGAAGCGATGAATGTCTGACTGGGTCAGGTTCCCACTGGGTCAGTTGGAATGATGAAATGATGAGGTTCCCACTGGGTCAATTGAAAGGATGAAATGATGAGTGTTCCACTGGGTCATGTAAAATGATGAAATGATGAATGTCTGACTGGGTCATGTAAAATGATGAAATGATGAATGTCTGACTGGATCAGGTTCCCACTGGGTCAGTTGTAATGATGAAATGATGAGGTTCCCACTGGGTCAGTTGAAAGGATGAAATGATGAGTGTCCCACTGGGTTATGTAAAATGATGAAATGATGAATGTCTGATTGGATCAGGTTCCCACTGGGTTGATTGAAATGATGAAATGATGAGTGTCCCACTGGGTCATGTTAAATGATGAAGCGATGAATGTCTGACTGGGTCAGGTTCCCACTGGGTCAGTTGGAATGATGAAATGATGGGGTTCCCACTGGGTCAGTTGAAAGGATGGAATGATGAGGGTCCCACGGGGTTATGTAAAATGATGAAATGATGAATGTCCCACTTGGCCATGTAAAATGATGAAATGATGAATGTCTGGCTGGGTCAGGTTCCCACTGGGTCAGTTAAAAGGATGAAATGATGAATGTCCCACTGGGTCATGTAAAATGATGAAGCGATGAATGTCTGACTGGGTCAGGTTCCCACTGGGTCAGTTGAAAGGATGAAATGATGAGTGTCCCACTGGGTCATGTAAAATGATGAAATGATGAATGTCTGACTGGGTCAGGTTCCCACTGGGTCGGTTGAAATGATGAAATGATGAGTGTCCCACTGGGTCATGTTAAATGATGAAGCGATGAATGTCTGGCTGGGTCAGGTTCCCACTGGGTCAGTTAAAAGGATGAAATGATGAAATGATGAGTGTCCCACTGGGTCATGTAAAATGATGAAGCGATGAATGTCTGACTGGGTCAGGTTCCCACTGGGTCAGTTCAAAGGATGAAATGATGAGTGTCCCACTGGGTCATGTAAAATGATGAAGTGATGAATGTCTGACTGGGTGAGGTTCCCACTGGGTCAGTTGAAAGGATGAAATGATGAGTGTCCCACTGGGTCATGTAAAATGATGAAATGATGAATGTCTGACTGGGTCAGGTTCCCACTGGGTCGGCTGAAATGATGAAATGATGAGTGTCCCACTGGGTCATGTTAAATGATGAAGCGATGAATGTCTGGCTGGGTCAGGTTCCCACTGGGTCAGTTAAAAGGATGAAATGATGAATGTCCCACTGGGTCATGTTAAATGATGAAGCGATGAATGTCTGACTGGGTCAGGTTCCCACTTGGTCAGTTGAAAGGATGAAATGATGAGTGTCCCACTGGGTCATGTTAAAATGATGAAATGATGAATGTCTGGCTGGGTCAGGTTCCCACTGGGTCGGTTGAAATGATGAAATGATGAGTGTCCCACTGGGTCATGTTAAATGATGAAGCGATGAATGTCTGACTGGGTCAGGTTCCCACTTGGTCAGTTGAAAGGATGAAATGATGAGTGTCCCACTGGGTCATGTTAAAATGATGAAATGATGAATGTCTGGCTGGGTCAGGTTCCCACTGGGTCGGTTGAAATGATGAAATGATGAGTGTCCCACTGGGTCATGTTAAATGATGAAGCCATGAATGTCTGACTGGGTCAGGTTCCCACTTGGTCAGTTGAAAGGATGAAATGATGAGTGTCCCACTGGGTCATGTTAAAATGATGAAATGATGAATGTCTGGCTGGGTCAGGTTCCCACTGGGTCGGTTGAAATGATGAAATGATGAGTGTCCCACTGGGTCATGTTAAATGATGAAGCGATGAATGTCTGGCTGGGTCAGGTTCCCACTGGGTCATGTTAAAATGATGAAATGATGAATGTCTAACTGGGTGAGGTTCCCACTGGGGCAGTTGAAAGGATGAAATGATGAGTGTCCCACTTGGTCAGGTAAAATGATGAAGCGATGAATGTCTGACTGGGTCATGTTCCCACTGGGTCAGTTGGAAAGATGAAATGATGAGTGTCCCATTGGGTCACATGTAATGACAAAACAAATGCTCCTGGCTGTGCTCCGTTGGGTCTTTTCGAGAGACCCAGCTGAGACCTGTTGGTTGTCATTGGGTCTTCATCATTTCATCGCTGAAACCCCCTCATTTTCATCGCTGAAACCGCATGTTTGGCGCATGCGCACTACCATGTTTACTGACAGCTTCTTATAAACTTCACGAGTTAGCACAGTTTTGGTTGTTTTTACGCAGAATTACAAACATGATAGTCACAATAACTACACTGAGCGATGACATTTATAATTTGGAAGTGAGTGAGGACATGGAACTGGAAAACCTCAAGGCTCTTTGTGAGTTCGAATGCGGAATTCCAGCCTCTCAACTCTCATTGATGTGGGACGGTCGTCCACTTCAGGATGACAAGAAGAAATTGAAAGATTACGGCATTGGTAACGGCGACATGTTGTTACTGCAGAGAATCGCAAACAATACCACTCGACAGCAGCCGGCACCTGTCAGAAATACGGCCCCTGCACCGGCTGGTGGTGGTAAGAATCGAAACTAGATCTATGTAGACTATGTCTATGATAGCCATAAAGTACAGCCGCCTCAGAGCGGCTGTAAACCAACATGCCTTTTTACTAGAAACGACTTTTTGAAACATCAAAACAAGTATGAAAATCACCGGGGGACATCATCTAACACATGTAGTTTGGATCTAAAATAACTCACCTTACTGCATATAAACACAAAATTTTACATCCTGAGTGCAGAGTCGTTTTATCCAGAGTTTTTGAGACAAATGTCTTCATTTTCAGTCATGATTATCGATCCCCATTTTGAGTTCCCCACCCGACCATCATATTACGTTTATGACGTTTTCTATTGCATTGTCTATGCATCCAGCTTGAATGTTTATATTTTTGTGACGTTGGTCTCAATCTCTGTTTATCGTCAAGATCACTGAGATTGCATTCAATCTATGTCTATGATAGATCTGAATGATAGGCCTAAGATATAGATATGTCTACTGAAAAATAACAAGGAAAAACGTACAGTGGTACTGCATTATCAATAGTCCATAAATATAATAATTAAATATAGATCTAATAAATATAATTTCAGGTTTGCCAGCCATCGACTTTGGAACCATCTCTGTGCCGGGATCGTTCTCCTCGCCTGCTGTTATGGGAGCACCTTCACAATCACAACCTGCCCCGGCCGGTGCCGTGCCCACTCCTGATGACCCGGCTACATTGCGAGAGATGCTTCTGGCAAGCCCACACGACATCGCACTGCTCAAAGAGAGGAATCCACCCCTTGCAGAGGCTCTGATGAGTGGGAGTCTTGGTGTGTAACCTAACTTTCATGCCTGTAATTTGTAAAATTTTAGAGAGCGATATAGACATAAAGTTGTGTTCAAGGTTTGCATGTATGGTGAGATTTCAGTTGAAGTTTGTCATACGTGTTCATATATTTTTGCAGAAAAATTCACGGAGGTTCTGCGAAAACAACAGCAAGAGCGATCTGATCGAGAGAGGGAGAGAATCCGATTGCTACAAGCAAACCCATTCGACCCAGAGGTGCAGGCAAAAATAGCTGAAGAGATCAGGTAAATATATAGAGTAAATGCACTGAATGTCAATCCCGTTTTGTTTCAAATGAGTGTGCATCCACTGTCAATAATTAAGGCATTTCGGCAGAAATGCCTTTATGGTTTTAGCAGAATTTTTTTTTTTTTTTTTTTTTTTTTTTTTCTTCTTCCGCCACTTTTGGTTTCCGGACGATAACTTTAGATTGCCTTGACGGATCCTCGTCAAATTTTCACCACAAGTCAGAAATGATATGTGGAAGAACCCTATTCTTTTTGAGCCGGATCCGAGGTCCGTGAGGTCCGTGAGGATGAAATCAAGGCTAATTTTGAGACTTGGTTTCCGGACGATAACTGGAAAAATATTTACGCAATAGTTGCAGAACTCTGCATGGAGGTTCATATGCCACCAGGGAAGAACCCTATTGATTTTGGGATCGATCCGTCAAACGACCTTTGACCTAGAGGTCGAAATAATTTTTTGCTGATTCATCCTTGAGGCTTCCTGCATATCTCAGAAACCGTGCGTCGTAGAGCGAAACGGACGTTATTTTCGGACTCGTCGCCCTAGACAAACATCTCTAGGGTGTATTATTTTTTTTGATCCGGCTCTGAGATCCGTGAGGTCCTTGAGGATGAAATCGAGGCTGATCTTGAAACTTGGTTTCCGGACGATAACTCGAAAAATATTCAGGCAATAGTTGCAGAATTTTGCACGGAGGTTTATATATCAACAGGGAAGAACCCTATTGATTTTGGGATCGATACGTCAAACGACCTTTGACCTAGAGGTCAAAATAATTTTTTGCTGAGTCATCCATGAGGCATCCTGCATATCTCGGAAACGGTGCGTCGTAGAGCGAAACGGACGTTATTTTCGGACTCGTCGCCCTAGACAAACATGTCTAAGGGGTATTATGGATGAACTTTGACCTTGACCTTGAATTTTTTTGCCGAGTCGGCATTTTTCGTTTTCGTCGATATCTCGGAAACGGTGCGTCGTAGAGCGAAACGGACGTTATTTTCGGACTCGTCGCCCTAGACAAACATGTCTAAGGGGTATTATGGATGAACTTTGACCTTGACCCGAAATTTTTTTGCCGAGTCGGCATTTTTCGTTTTCGTCGATATGTCGGAAACGGTGTGTCGTAGAGCGAAACGGACGTTATTTTCGGACTTGTCGCCCTAGACAAACATGTCTAAAGGGTATTATGGATGAACTTTGACCTTGACCTTGAGATTTTTTGCCGAGTCGGCATTTTTCGTTTTCGTCGATATCTCGGAAACGGTGTGTCGTAGAGCGAAACGGACGTTATTTTCGGACTCGTCGCCCTAGACAAACATGTCTAGATGGTATTATGGATGAACTTTGACCTTGACCCGAAATTTTTTTGCCAAGTCGGCATTTTTCGTTTTCGTCGATATCTCGGAAACGGTGTGTCGTAGAGCGAAACGGACGTTATTTTCGGACTCGTCGCCCTAGACAAACATGTCTAAGGGGTATTATGGATGAAGATTGACCTTGACCCAATTTTTTTTTGCCGAGTCGGCATTTTTCGTTTTCGTCGATATCTCGGAAACGGTGCGTCGTAGAGCGAAACGGACGTTATTTTCGGACTCGTCGCCCTAGACAAACATGTCTAGATGGTATTATTGATGAACTTTGACCTTGACCCGAAATTTTTTTGCCGAGTCGGCATTTTTCGTTTTCGTCGATATCTCGGAAACGGTGTGTCGTAGAGCGAAACGGACGTTATTTTCGGACTCGTCGCCCTAGACAAACATGTCTGAGGGGTATTATGGATGAACATTGACCTTGACCCGAAATTTTTTTGCGGAGTCGGTATTTTTCGTTTTCATCGATATCTCGGAAACGGTGTGTCGTAGAGCGAAACGGACGTTATTTTCGGACTCGTCGCCCTAGACAAACATGTCTGATTATTATGATATTATGGATGAACTTTGACCTTGACCCGAAATTTTTTTGCCGAGTCGGCATTTTTCGTTTTCATCGATATCTCGGAAACGGTGTGTCGTAGAGCGAAACGGACGTTATTTTCGGACTCGTCGCCCTAGACAAACATGCCTAAGGGGTATTATGGATGAACTTTGACCTTGACCCGAAATTTTTTTGCCGAGTCGGCATTTTTTTATTTCGGCGATATCTCGGAAACGGTGCTTCGTACAGCGAAACGGACGTTATTTTCGGACTCGTCGCCCTAGACAAACATGTCTAAAGGGTATTATGGATGAACTTTGACCTTGACCCGAAATTTTTTTGCCGAGTCAGCATTTTTCGTTTTCGTTGATATCTCGGAAACGGTGCTTCGTAGAGTGAAACGGACGTTATTTTCGGACTCGTCGCCCTAGACAAACATGTCTAGATGGTATTATGGATGAACTTTGACCTTGACCCGAAATTTTTTTGCCGAGTCGGCATTTTTCGTTTTCGTCGATATCTCGGAAACGGTGCTTCGTAGAGCGAAACGGACGTTATTTTCGGACTCGTCGCCCTAGACAAACATGTCTAATTGGTATTATGGATGAACTTTGACCTTGACCCGAAATTTTTTTGCCGAGTCGGCATTTTTCTTTTTCGTCGATATCTAGTATATATTATAAATTAATTATCACACCGAAATGCCTCCAAGGCATCTTTAGGCCTTGACGTCTAGTTTATAGCAAAATTGCAAATGCATGATCTTTGTTTCTGTTTCTGATTGATTCCTCTCGTTGCAGGTTGAAAAACGTTGAGAGCAATATGGAGACGGCTATGGAATTCTCACCAGAAAGTTTTGGACAAGTGGTCATGCTCTATATAGATTGCAAAGTTAATGGACATGATGTGAAAGCCTTTGTAGATTCAGGTGGGGTGAAAGTCGGAATATATGTAATGCATCTTATGTAACTACATGTAAACATGCATGTGAACATGTCTTTGTGTATTACGTGTAACCATGTCTTTGTGTATAACAATCATGGCAATCATGATGGTTTGTCCCAAACATATTGTATAAGAATGATGTCTGATCTTATTTAGCTCTTTGATTGGATATTATCATCGAGAAACCCATCTCCTATGGGTTCTTGATATTATTCATATCAGAAAAGTAGTTATACAAATACTACTGGTATTACTAATATGATACAAAAATGCAGTGTTATACAGTATCAACAATTACTACAATATTGGTGCCATTCATTACAGGAGCCCAAATGACGATCATGAGTCAAGCATGTGCTGAGCGATGCAATATCATGAGGCTGGTCGACCGGAGATGGGCGGGGGTTGCCAAAGGGGTTGGCACACAAAAAATTATAGGACGGGTGCATCTATGTTAGTATGGTTCCATTCTTCCTAGAGTTTTGTTGTCTCAGATATTCTGCACTGAACATTGCTCAATAGGTTATTATAATACAGAATATCTTATACATAAATGATCTTTAGGTGGTGTATACACTAGTATCTTAACTTTCTGATTTGATTCTTATTATTTCAGGTCAAATACAAATAGGTGATGACTTTTTACAATCATCCTTTTCCATTCTTGAAGAACAACCCATGGATATGCTGCTAGGTTTAGACATGTTGAAAAGACACCAGGTAATCAGACATCTAATGTAACTGCAGTTCAGTACAGTTACATATACATCCTCGTTGTTTCCTCCAAATTGTTAGATTGTGTGAACTTTTGTTCATGTTGATATTGTGTATAATTGTTGTTTTCACAGTGTTGCTTGGACTTGAAGAGAAACAAGCTGGTGATTGGTACAACACAAAATGAAACTCCTTTCTTGGCGGAAGCCCAGCTACCATCCCACGCTCGTTTGAACCAGACACAATCAGAAACAGCACAGGTTGACGAAGACAGTCTGCTGGCCGAAGCCATTGCCAAGTCGGCAGAGGAAGCATCAGCAGCTAAAGAATAACTTGTAGGAAATAATCACTCAGGAGTTTAATAGGACATTGTAAAAAGTCATATCATTACATTTGGTGAGCTGCTGAGCAATCTCGTTTCGAATCATATGTCAAATCATCCAAATCATTTATCATTTTGAATGATTCATTTGTCCCCATTATACATTGATAAATATATTTTCCTACCTACCTATATTTTGTTTGTGGTTGTTCTTTCAACTGGCATATGGTGCAGACAAGATGTTTTATGTTTTACCAGTCAAAGTATAATTATAATTGACCTATCGCCAAACCCATTTGTCCGAGTCTTTTTACGCCATTTACCACGCATTCTGCAAAACGTTATTATTGGCCAAAGAGAAGTTTGCTGACGTAATTTGTGAAACTCGGACAACTTTTGGGGGCTTTGGCGATAGGTCAATTACATACTACGTACATGTATGCGTAGGGCATGACAAATTTGATGTTTGTTGTGGTTTGTAGCACATCAATAACACCATGTAAGTGTGCATTCATTCATTTTATCATTTTATGAAATTAATAAACCAATATTACCGGCGGTAAAGTGTTCCATATATTACACTATGAATTCTATAATTATGTTGAATAAGTGATAGAATTTCAGTCTGAACAATAAATCTTTTATTCGATGTTTTGAGTATATTTATTGCTTCAAAATAAACATATTCAATTAAAATACACCAACTGTGCCTTCCGACTACAAATCAATGCTATAGGTTCTTTCTATATGGACATGAACATAATAAAAGTCCTGAGTTTTCTGGAATTTATTTGATACCATTTTGGACTGAAATGTTAATAGATTGCCAACTTTTTCATTTTTTGAGATAAATTTCTGAAATTTGGTGAAAAATTGCAACTTGATACGCAATTAATTATTAAGTTGATCCAATGATCCAAAGCAAAACTAAGGCCAAAGAGCATCTTATCATCATTGCTCATACCGGTATTCGCATATATGACCCAGAAAGGTTAATAGGATATGCTATAAAATTTCCAAACCTCCTTATGATATATTATTCTTTTCAAGATATTTGAGTTCTGTAATAACAGAAATGCTTCCGGACCCCTGCCTTTGATACTGACACTAAACATATTTTGGGGGGAATTTTTCATTCTTTTTAGACTTTAACATAGAAGTCTTCTATGTCTATGACTTTAATAATGTGTACCTTAGTTTTGCAAATTAGGCAATGGTGGGTTTATAGCTATTATTATTGGCAGTTCAATGATGTTATATGTAGGCCCATTATTAAAATCGGCGTCATTCAACTCTGACCCACTGTTTTTCTGCGATAATTTCTTCAATTTATAAGTTATCTTTCTGAAATTTCAACAGCCTTCATCATGACTTTCATCATGCTTAGCGCCGGCTTGATTTATCATACAATTCGAAAGAGTTTGGACAGTAAACAAAAACATTGGTCTATTTGGCCTAGGCCTATAGTCAATTTATGGTGAAATTTGGACCTGGACCACTGCCAACCTCGTAGAGTCCATATAAAGTTACGTTCATCCATTAGTGAAACACGCTTTTTGGCCATAATTTTGTTTTGGATAATCAGATCAATTTGAAATTTTGTGTGTCTCAATTGGGTATCATGCCGTAATTTTCCACTGAATTTCAGAATTCTATCTCAAAAATTAAAACAGTGTCTTCTTGCTCTTAAATACATGTACATAGTGTCCTAAAGTATGCGTTATCAAAGAGGATGAACATCTTCTTTGGCATTTTTCAACTCTGACCCACTGTTTTGGGTTTTTTTGGCAGGGGCACAACTCAAATAGATATTCACAATATGTTTCAGGTCTGGTGTATTGAGATACACTTTCAACTACACAAATTGGTCATTGCATAATAGAGGTGATCCGGTCAGTGTGAGTGACCTCCCTCAGTCTGGAGAGTACGCAAAGCTCTGGGTACGAAATTGCTTGGTACGAAATGCGCCGACAAAATAATTACCCACATTCCTTTGCCCGCGCCGGAAGTTTTCTTGTTGCTGCCCAGTTTGAACATTTTTATACACGGAAAGGTTTGTATGCGTTTCTGTTTATTATTTTACATCATAGTCTGTCAATATACGAAATATGTGTACATATTATGCTTGGATACCACGCACTCGCGAAACGAGTGACCCAAAATCATCTACAGTGTGTCTACCTGTCACCTGATCCGGTGATGATTGATGACATAACATGCCCAGACTGGCTCCCCGGACCGAAAACTGCCGATTGACAATCTGATAATGATATGGTTTCGCTTGTTTTATTCGGTCACACTCCATGTGGTCAATCTAGATCTAGTCTTTTCTAAAGTCAAGTTCATGTGTCCTGTGAAATGTATGGTCGCGTGCACTTTCAACGACCCCTGTTGTAATCATCGACCCCTCTCAATCTCAGCGCCAGTTGAAGACTTGGTCAAATGAAAACACATGCTAGGTGTTCATTAAATGTTAACTATTTTAGTCAAGTTTGGTTAGCTAAATCATAGATTTTCATTAATATCCACCAGAGGTCGTTGATTATGACTTTGTCAAAATCGTCTGAATCCGGTGTATTTCCCTCGCTTCTATTACGTTTTCTTGTGGAATTTCTTGTGAAATTTGTTATGGTTCAACAGAAAACATTCAAATTATTTTTAATGTGTTGTTTCTGTCTGATTGAAAACGCCAAATGAACACCTAAATGTGGAAAAACAGACGTAAGTGGTCGATGAATACAGCACCTGCCTATAACAAGCGATTTGCAAATGTGCATGATTTCCAAATCTCGCTGTGCTATTTGCAAATTTTCTGTGCTATTTGAAATCGTCGCGCGAAATGACAAGTAATGAAGTATTGTGCGTTTTGACAATGGCAACTGTGAACTATTCGCAAATCCACAGCGCTATTTGCAAATCGGTCACGCGATTTGTAAATGTTGCCTGTCTCGAGCTCGCGTAATGTATTGTGAACAACTGTGAGCTATTGAATTTATGAATATGCTGGAATGAATATTCTCTAAAGGACGACATCACTTCACACTCAGGTACAGGGACCTGTGGAAAACTTGTGCGATTTGTTGTTGATAAAATAAAATTCTGAAAACAGTGCGGTTGTTGGCTTTGTGCTTTCTGATATATAGGGGGCCTAGGCCTAATACATAATCATCTATCTACTTATTTAACAAATATCCAAATACTGTTTAACATACTAATAATCGAAGGTCACAATTACAATTATTTATAAAAACAATTGTTGGGATACGCCCAATGCACACACTATAATTCCACTTCAGATTAGACCTCAAACGCAGACAGTAGATGTCAAGCACAAAAGTTAACAACGAGTAGATTAGATCTAGTATAGATCTAAATTCAACGAACTGTGAAGATGTAGCTTACAAGCTCAAAAGTTTTCTAGGAGGAAATTGATTGACCTCGAACTGTACAACTGTGACTTATTGATGAACATGATGAATGGTGTAAAAGTCCACTGGAGAAATGCCTTACCAAAGCAAACATAGAAGCTCATTAACTTTGTTTCCCGTAGGCCTTAGTCAAACAACACTTGTTATAGTTCCTTTCAAGGATTGTGATTCAATACCAGTGAATGTATGTGCCTATATAGTATCATTTTAAACTGTATGTGTCGTATTTGTGTGAAAAAATCTACATTTGCTATATTATCTTTTTTCTTGTCTTGATTTGCTGTCTTCCAGAATTAAAACATATGTTGTTTCTGGTATAAACATTAAAGATATATATCTATAATATGAAGATAATGTATAGGGAGGTAATAGAAAACACTGCACTGATAGTAAATCTGTGCATTTTACCAAGTATTTAGACATTTGTTTATGCCGTAGGTTACCGTACTGTTGGCTTGTGTAGCATTTTCAAATCGTGCGAACAATTCCCAAATCGCGCTGTGCGATTTGTGAATGGTTCACAGTTGCCATTATCAAACCGTGCATTGTTAGTCAGTTTGAAAACATTCGACGATTTTGAAATCGGTGCGCGATTCGAAAATTTGTAATTCACGCAGTGCGATTTTGAAATCGTGCTAATTGGCAAATTGCGCACAACAGAAACACGCTTTGGCAGTGAAAAATTACGGCTTGATACCCAATCAAGACACGGAATTTCAAGTTGATCCGATGATAAAAAAAAAACTACGGCCAAAAAGCATGTTTCACTGATACATGAACTTGACTTTATATTCTATAGCTATCTGTTTTGACCTGCCATTTCGGCATTTCAATGGGTGGACTGGAGAGATTGGACTGGTTCGAGTGCACAGATAAAACGGAGTACCGGTATACAATGTTGGTGCTCGAACGATTAATCGAAAAATCGATTAATAGATCGATTTTCGTTTGAATATGAGTGCTCGAGTCTTGAGTTTGAATGCTCGATTATTTCAACTTATTCATAATATGCCTGAGTTTAGCTAGGTATCACAAAATTTTGGCCATATTCAGCAAAAAGACACAAACACACTTTATTTTCTTTCCAACTGTGCGACATCACACGTCCAGATAGAATCTTGGACGGTGAGGTGACACCCAGTAGGCTAAATTGTCGAGTGTGGTGAGACACAGCAGGCTAAATCATCGAGGGATCGTTTATTTTCATACTGGCGTCTGTAGTTGTATAGCTCGAGCCGCGCTCGATGATCGTTCGTTTTTTACAACGATTTATCGAGCTTTAAATTTCAAATGATTCCGAGCACTAGTATCCATATTCCAATAAACATAACGAAACAAAGCAACCTTGGGCAAAATTTCAGTCTGAAAATGAAAGCTTTATTTTGAAACTTTGAACATATTTATTATATAATTGTTCCGAATTCAGGACCTGTTACTGAACTTGCCAATCATTGTGCAACAGAATCATGGCCTCGGGACGAGTAGGCTTGGATAGGTTCGGCCTTGGTTCATCCCTCCCGATGCCTGGGACTGGATCACTTGACAATAACCCGATCCAGAGTCTGCTGCCTAAGCTTGCCCAGGAAACGGAGCTGCAGAAGATGCTTGCTGATGAAAAGATGCGCGCGGAGCAACATCGCACCAACTACCAAACTCTCAAAGTCGAACATACCAGGTCTGTGAGTGTTTATGGTAACCGTTGTAGATGATCTCAGTTTTCGGAATAATAAACACTGAGAATCCAAATTCATAGTTCCGACAACATCGCAACAGGCCATGCCTCCTTGTTTAACTGCTGCAAAAGTCCCACAAAATACCATGTGCTTTCGTTTGAGATAGTGGCAAATAGTGCAACTTCTGTTTGCTTCTGTTTACACATTCATTGACACAAGATATTTCAAATGTCTACACTGATAAAGAAGTGCAGAATTTGGCTTTTTAAAACTTGGCCATGTATTCATCAGAATACATAGTGTCATTCCACTTTATCCAGAAGACTGTGCTGTTAATCCGGTCAGTTTTGTTTGTTGGACTTTTACGTTTTGGCACAAGATGTAAAAGTCTTTTGAATCAAGGCCATTAAATATGGAAGTGGGCAGAGATTACGTTGTCATCGGAACTATGAATTGATTTCAAGCAAAACATATCAATCCTTATCAGCAGATTGTGGAGCTTGATTTTTGCTTATATCCCAACAGGCTGCAAGATGAGTATGTCAACCTGCAGACAGAATTACGCTCCACCATTGAGGAAAGTAAACTGGTCCAGGAAAAGTACAAGTCAATTCTTGAACAGCTACGTAAAGATCTCAGTGACAAGCAGAGTGAGATTGATCAGCTCAAATCACAGGTATCCATCTTGAGCTGTTTACTTCGTAAATTGGCATTGTCAGCATAGCACGTGAAGTGTCTGTTGTATCCATTCAGTAATTATGACAAAGTTTCTATATCTTGTGTTTCGTAAAACCAGTGCTTTGCCACTTTATTATATTGTGATTTTTCATAGAGAAACTTTTATTCCATAAATGCGAGTACAATGAAGTTTTGATGATACTAATTTACTAAACAATGCTTCGCCTTTCAGTCGCTGAGCGCCCAGAAGTTGGAGATGCTGCGACTGCAGCTGACCTCGGAACTGGAGAAACCCTACCAGGAGAAGTTCCAGCGATTGGAAAGCGAAGCCGAGGGATACCGAGCCGAGTACAACAAACTCAAGTATGAGTTCTCCTTTCTCAAGTCTGAGTATGAACATGCTCGTGTTGAGCAGCAGCGTATCCTCGACGAGATGAAGATGCGTCATGAGGCTGAGGTAAAGTGCTTGGCTGCCTGAGTGTTTGTGTGGATATAAAAAGGATATAGATCTATATTATAAATTGTATAACAGTTTCTTTCGTAAAACCACAAAAGTTTTCAAGATTGCTTAAGTTGGCTGGGAACAAGTGGTCTGCTTTGGCTGAAATTGAAAATCAGGTTTCTAACAAGGTACAATGTAGTTAAATTTGTGATGATCAGTGTTTTGTAAGCTGTGATGCATGCTTGTGGACTTTTTTTGCTGGGCTACTCATCACCTACTTGTCATAGATTGAACAATTCAAGTTGTTTTCTTCAATGTATAGAATTCATCACTAGCATGCATCACATCTCTGCAAAGTGGGTCACTTTTGTGAAAACAATGGCCACTCTCACTCATCCTTCACCCACCCACCCTCTGATGGCAACACTAGGTGGCCAACCTGCGAAAGGAGCGTGAGACCCTGATTGGTCGACAGCAGGCCGAGACCGGTTCCGACGGCCAGCGCCTGCGAGTGTTACAGCGGGAGAATTCACAGCTCCAGCTCAAATTGAAGGGCGTGCTCTCCGAGTTGGCCGAAGTTCGTGCTGAGAAGGAGCACTCCGGACTCCAAACAGACAACGTCACACGCCTCCAGAACAAACAACTGGTTGAGAATCAGGCCACCATCAAAGCCATGGAGGTAGACATCGCTTTTAGAATAGTGTCGTGTCAGATGATTGACAGAATTTTGATGTCAATATGAATCTCAAAAATATTTTGCGAGGGAGTACAAAAGTATCAAATATATTGCATGGGCATGTGTTGATGTTTCTATGTGTTCCACTGAATAGCATGATCGTTCCTGTTCATTTTGTAGCACACAATTCATGTTGTTGAAAAAAACAAAACATATATAGATGAACACAATAATAATGATAATTATTGGATAAAAATGTCATAAATTTTTTGTTTGATTCCACGTTAGACAGTGTGTCATAAATATTTTGTCAATATCATCTCTCCCTACTTTATCCAAACACCACCTTCAAAGACGGAACGCGAGTCCCTCAAGCTACAGACTAACAACCTGCAGAAGGAACTGGCCACGACCCAGAGCCTGCAGACCCAGCTGACAGCCAAGATCAACGATCTTGAAAAAGAGAACATTCAGCTCCGAGGTCGTGCTGAGGAGACCTCACACAAGGCTAAGGTCGAGCTGACCAACTGTAAGATGGAGATGCTGAAGGAGCGCGGTGTTCTTGAGAGGGAGCGAGACAGGCTTGTCAATGAAGTGGATGGTGAGTTACAGTTCTTTGTGAACTGTGAGCTTTGATTTTGACCTTCATCTGTTGTTTTCCTCGATTAGTATAGTGATTCTACTGTTGCAAACCATGGACTTACACCAAAATTCATTGAGGCGTGATGAACTTAGGGAATTCTGCAGTTTCCATATGGAATTGAAATTTGGTATTCATGTTTTAAATTGACATTTTTATGAAGAGCTGAAGTGTCAGATAGACATCGTCAAGCACCAGCTGGATCAGCAGGGAGAGGCTCTAGTGGAGAAGGAGCGTGAGGCGGTCAGACGTGTCCAGGCAGCTCGCGAGGAAGAGTGGCAGAAACTCCACGCCGTTGAGAACGAAAAGTCAGTTGACAGAAGTAACATAGCACAAGTTTTACTGTTGAATGTCAGACACTGTGTCATTGTGTCTATTATGCCCTATTAAAATAATGCTGTAGCTGATTGGCTGGGAACACCTCTTAAATTGTTGTCCTATTTCATGTGGATGTTCGTCATTGAGTACAACACTCAATTTTTCCCCAAAGACTGGACCTGGAGACGAAACTCCAGACAATGGAGAGGAACAAAATTGATGAGGAGAGCACGCGACATGCTGAGCGGGAGAAAGCCGAAGAGAAATTGCGACAGGTCGCTGACGAAAAACTCCAGCTGGAAAAACAGCTGCTTGTGGCCAAGTAAGCCGTTGTATATGTACATGTTCAGTTTTGGTATTTAGCAAAGACTGTGTCAGAGCTGAAGTTTTGAGTGTATCAGTTCTTGTTTCTTATTGCAGAACAAAGCAACAGCACCAGGAAGCCTTGCTAGAGACACTAGAACGTGAACGATCAGAGAATAGCGACTTGAAGACTCGACTACATCGGATAGAATCGGCATACAACAGCTACGTGGGAACTGAAAGGGAACTCATTGACAACAACTCAGTACTAAAACGACAGGTGTGTGACAATATTTTGTTGAAAACATATTAACAGACACTATGCATTTTAGTCAACAAAGTACTTGAATATGATCTGATTAAACTCACAAAAGATACCTTGGAATCCAGTCAGGCTAGTGAAAACCTCCACATAAATTTCCACTCGTACAGGTCCAGGAACTCAGCTCCGAACTCCACAAGCTGAAAGACCAGTTACAGAAAGCGACAGATAGCGCGGAGCTTACGCATGCTCAGAACCAGGCGTCTTGGGCCGAGGAGAAGAGCTCCTTCCAGCGGCGAATTGACGAGCTTGACGATCAGCTGTCTGGAGCCAATGATAAGCTGGGCGCATTAGTCGCTTCACACAGCAAGGTCAGCTGCTTGTACAAAATAGAAACCTTTTATCCCCATTTTATTGAATGGAATGCTGGAATATAACATGAAAAAATTTTGGCATTACTAAGGCTTAGCATATGACGTTATTCAAGTGTTCCATTTGAGAAACCCATATAATGGGTTTCATCTTACTCCAAGTTTGTAAATGGTATGGCAAAAAGCCTCGGATGACTGCCTGATTTTTCCACGGTATACTGACATTTTTGATGAAACAACTTTAAAGGTGCTTTAAAACAGCTCTAAAGGTGTATATCCTCTGATGAAGTGAAATGTGCTCCTGAAAGACTACCTGCATGGGTATTGACAATAATTCCTGTGTTATGGTTATGATGTCAAATGAAGAATTCTTTGTGTTTTTACAGAAAAAGAAAAAATACACGAATCTCATCACCCGTCTGAAGCACAAGTTGACGCTGACTCAAGCCAAGGTTGAAGAACTCAGCATAGAACGGGAGGCACTCAAGTATGTCTTGCTCCTACAGTTTTTCACCTGGTTAAATCATCTTTAAGAACTAATAATTATTTAATGAAACAAGTTCAGATATAGGGTTTGTGTATCAGCATTGATTTACCATGGAAAACAGGAAGTCCGTCCCGTCGTCGGCACACCTGCAGCTGAAGAAGCAACTGAAAGAGTTAATGAGCCGACACCGGGACTTCCGAATGTTGATGTTAACCTCTGACATGAACCAAGTCAACATCGGAGACATGTCATTTGCACAGGCCACAACCAACCATGACATCCCTGGTGCTATTGAAATGGTTAGTAATATGTACTGATGTACTTAATGCAAAGTTGGGTACTGACACAGTATTTGAACACAAATCGACTTCAGTAATTAAGAATACAGTGGTTAAAATTAAAAGTGTTGAGTATAAAATTTCTTGACAACTATGGAGCCTATGGTACCTGGTTCCTAATTTGCTGCCAATATGAGTTGTAATGAAGAGTATAATTCAGCACGTTCAAACACTTCTTTACCACGCTAGGTCTGACCTCAAATCCATTTCGCCGTCTTTGCTTTGCCACAGGAGAAGCAGCACTGGGCGGACTTGGAGCTGCTCAAGGAGCGACTGGATGCATTGGACCACCACCAGCGCCACCAGCTGCAGGAGCTGAAGGGAGCCAGCACACCCCCCGGGCAGTCTCCCCGTCTCGGCCTGGATGACATCCCTCCTCCAGCGACTGTTGCTGCAGAGACCGGCGTCCCGGGCATCGAGGTTGCCGACTTATCGTCGTAGGGGGCAGATCTTGTCAACAAAAGTTGTGGGAGTTGGAGGGGGGAGGGGAGGGGCATTGAGGAGGGGGGCTGGACAATTTGTTGTTATCTCAGGAAGCTCATGTTGATTTTTGTCGCTGTTGATCAGAGACTGGACACGAATGTGGTCTTTCGTGGAGTAACTTGTGCATTCTGCAAGTGTGAAGATATTGATCCCACAGCTTGAGATTATTCCTGATTTTATTGTGTATATATATGAATTAGACACTGTATATGTAATTTATTTTGTTGATTGTTTTTCTGAATGTATTTATTGGGCATCACAAAAGCCTTGTTGAGTAAAATTCTGCCGAAATGGCAGCATCAATAGCCAATGAAAAGTGCCTACAAATATAACTATGTTGGACACTCGGTATTAAATTAAATATTCTTGTATGTAGTATTCCAGATTGGATGTTATTAGTTTCTCTTTTATCTTTGCATCAGCTTGTGTACAGCTGTTTCATTTAGCCAGAAAGTAGTTCGTACTGGGCCAACTGGCATCATCGTGTACATTTCATGTATATTTTATATATATACCGGTATATGTCGGAGAGCTCTACTGTGATTTTATGACAGAATAAATATATGTACATTAATATTCAGCATTGACTTCATCATTTGGAGAAGTGTTGCCCTAGTGCAATATATAGGTGTTGAAAACAAGAGAGTACCCTATTTCCTGTCAATTTCAACGATACCCATTACATGATCCTTGAAATAAACATGCACTAGCAAGTAGTCACAATGGGTAAACATTGGAATAATTCCATAAGTTCTGAACAGGGCACTACTAAAGCGGGTACTAAAGATGATATCAGTTGTTAGCATTCAAACTACTTGAATGTATATATAGCTCAGAATATCTATTATGGCGAGTATTATGTGGACCTTGAACAACCAACTAAAGCCATTTTCTCCTAAACTATTTGATAATTTAAAAAAAAAAATATTGCACAAGTGTCGCATTCTAGCTCGTGTGTAAGTATGGAAGGAATTGAATTTGCTTGAGAGGCCCAAATTGTAGGCCTTGAATGATCAAAACTCCTAACCTAAAAGGTTCAAAAGGCTAACAAAAAAGCAAAAATTTCTGTTATAGGCACTTTCTCAATGTGTGTCCAGTTACTCTGCCAATAAATCGCACAATATGCATGACATTTTAGACTGTTTATCTTGTGGATAAAGACAATAGGCCTTGAGTCGCTCCAAAGGCCCGGAATGTAGGCCCAAATTGGCCTTGAACACACGAATTGGACAAACAATACTTGTAGATACAAATTGGGTGTTATATGCCTATATCCTACCTCCAAAACACATTAGGGTTATGGCTTATTAGCCTTACTGACAGGAGTTCTCCATAGAGAGAACCCAATTTGGAAAATGGGTTAGACAATGAATTGTCCAAGCCACTAACCCACGTGACCGGAAACGTGACGTCATTCTTGTCTCTTATGGCTGTCACTCAAACGGATTTTGTCTTGCTGACGAAACTTTCGCGTTTTTTTCCTTCAGTTTATTGTGTTGCGAACACTAGTTTTTACATGCCATTGTGGATTATCTTTTTCTTGTGATCTTTTGGCGTGAATCGTGTGGATCGTTTCTCAAGTTTGGCGGTGCTTTGTGTGTCAGAGCCTGGACTCCTGTACCCGCCCTTCTAGGATGTGCCGTTGTGTGCAGTGTGGTCAACAGTTGCAGGCGTGGGAGGCACACGAGACCAGCTGACGTGTGTCTTGTGCGAGGACTGTATGCGGAAACAGTGTGCTCAGGTTCTGGATGCTGGCTCGCCAGGAGGGACAAGCTTCAGTCATGCCAGGTGTCTCTGGCCCCGTCCTCGTCTTATTCCGCGTCTTCGGCGAAGCGTCGCCGCCGTAAGGAGAGGAAGACTTCAGTCCTTCTGGACAAGCTTGACCGTACCTTGGTTTGTCTAGGAGCTAAGTTCTCTCCCCCCTCCCCTTTGTTTTGTTTCGCGAGTGACCTGCTGGTGGGAGAGTCCTACTCGACCCATGGTGGTGTGCCCCAGGAGTCTGAGCTGTGTATTTCATTTTCCTTCAGCCGGGAGTTTGTTCGTGCTCGTCACTTCAGTAGTTAGCGGCGGGCAGGCATCCTGTGCTGTTTCCACGCCGTATCTGGCCAGTTCGCCACCGTTTTTCGGTTTCTGGCCCTCGGAGTCCAGGCCCCGTTCGGGGTCCGGCCCCCAGACCTCGGTCCAGGGGCTTTGTGTGAAACTGCGTGGCAGTGATTTGGCTGGTTTGGTGGTGAGGAGTCCGGGCCCAGTATGGGATCTGGACACCGACCCTTTGGGTATTCTGGGCTTGGCACAGCCTGAGTCACATAGGCCGGCCCCTGTGCTTCGGGGGCCGGGCCCCGTGCCTCGGCGTCCAGGCCTCGGGTTGCCGGTCCAGCAAACGACTCTTAGTGCTGTTCTCATCTTGCCTTTGCCCTTTCGGGGACCGGCCCCCGAGAGAACTCCATCGGGAGCAGGCCCCAGGGAGCAGGAATGCCTTCCACTTGTTCGGGTCACCCTTACGCCTGCTGCAACGGAGAATTATACAACTCTTTTCTCTTAGCAGGGTTTTTCGGCGTTGACAGCCTCATCGGCTTCCCCCACCGCGATGACGAGCTCGGCGGCTCAGCCTACACTGCCAGGTCCCTCTCAGGTGGTTTCTTCGCCCCCACCTCCTTTGTCTGGGGTTTCCCCAGCTGCTCCAGCGGTGGATGTGTCCAGCATTGTCTCGGCTGTGTTGGCAGCCTTGGACGCCCGTGCGGGTGTTCCCTTCTCCTCACATTGGATGCCTTGCGGCACACTTTGGCCCTGGAGCCTCCACAACAGTTACCTGCGGAAATCTTCAGTCAGGAGTCTGAGGCAGACTCGGGGGAGGACTTGGTCGTGTGCGGGCAAGACGAGGCTAACACGACCACGTCTGCTGGGCCCCCACCACTGGTTTAGGCTCTGAGGAAGCGACCTTTTTTTGGGCTAATAGCTCCTAGTTACAAGCGCCCACGACTTGACACTGAACTGGTGGACAGTGAGGATGGTGAGAAGGATCTTTCCTTCGACCACAAGCTGGACTTAGTACGGTCCACCTTGGAACCTACACTCAGCCAAGTCGAAGCCCACAGTGTCTCAGCATCCTATGTCACTTCTGGCGTCCAAGGGGTCCCCAGAGCGACGGCCACGGCGAGGCCTCCCCATCCCGGATGGTCTCCAGGAGGAATTCTCACGTCGGCGAACTGAGACCCTAGACCAGGGGAAGACTGAGTTGTGGAAGTTCCCCCGTCGGCCTCTTTTCCACAAGAGAGACTATCTGTTGTCTAACCCGGATTACCTAGACAAGCCGGCAGTATTCCCTGAGGCGGCGGCCCCTTACCTGGAAGATAAGGCTCGCCATATGACTGTGCAACCTGAGACGTTGCTTTCCCTGAACCATGCCGCCCGAGCAGCTACTTGTGTGTCCTCCCTGGGGGACTGGTTCCGGATCGCGGCCTACCGTCAGCTACATTGTGCCCAGACAGCTCTGGAAGCCTTAGAGTCTCCTGCGGCAGAGTTGGCGGCTCTCGGGGACCACCTCCCATCAGCTTCCCAGCTCTTGGAATCCTGTGACCTGGCGTCCGCCCACCGTATGGAACAGAGCATGTATGTGGAGTGGGTCCTCCACTCGCTGAGACGGGATGATTTTCTGGGTCAGGCCAGGTTTGAGCTCCCTCCAGCCTTGGTTACGGATCTACGCTGTGCTCCTTTGGTGAAACGTGAGGCTGCCTCTGCTCTGTCTCCACCCCTGACCCTCTTTGCTGGACTGGAATCCAGGTGGAGGAGTCCGTTTCTGCCAATAAACGGCTTACAGAGACCCTGGCCAAGCGCCTAGCCTCTCCCCTCCAGGCTTACGCCACACTTTCTTCCAAGCTCCAGCCGTCGGCCAAGCCTAAGGAGAAGGACAAGAAGCCCTTTCGGGGAACCCCTGCCGGCAGTAAACCCAAGAAGTCCGGGCTCAAGGGCAAGCCCAAGCCAGCAAAGGAGAAAGAGTCCTCAGCCCCCACGGCTGGTGAGTGTTCCACAGACACCACACCCTGTGGTGGAGTTCCTGATACCTCGGGCTGCCACACCTTTGTTTCAAAATTTAAGCGAGCCCATGGGCGGGCGTCTGGCAAATTATTGGCAAGAGTGGCAAGCACTTAGGGCCAGCCCTTGGATCGTGTCAATCCTTCGCAGGGGATTTCACATCCAATTCAGTCAGCGTCCTGCACTGTCCATAGGGCCCATTCCCTTTTCGCTCCCCGGAGCTCACGCCAAACGACTAGTGCTTTCACTCGAGATCGCCTATATGATGCGCTCGAAAAAGTCGGAATTTCCTCTCCCGGTTATTACAGTATCTTGTTTTTGACTCCCAAGACTCCCCATCTCTGAACTGCCACGTCAAGACTCCCAAGTTCTCCATGGAGACGGCGGAATCAATCCACTCGTCTCTTCCAAAAAATTATTGGGTAGATTTTCTGGATCTGAAGGATGTGTTCTTTCACATCCCGATTCACCCGGGCTCCCGCAGGTACCTGCACTTCATGCACCAGGGCACTGTGTATCAGTACCGCGCCCTGCCGTTCGGCCTGTCCCCGACCCCATGGATCTTCACGATGGTCGTGGAGTTGCAGATAATGGCCCACAAATAGGACATCCTCCTCTACCATTACCTGGACGACTGGATTATTCATCACCAGTCCCCCGAGGTCTTAGCTCGGCACTTGCAGTGGGTTCTGAACTCGTGCAAGCGCATGGGCCTGGTTGTCAACATCCAGAAATCGGAGTTGATGCCAGCCCAGGACTTTGTGTTCGTGGGCTATCGGTACAAAACGCAGCTGGTATGGTTTTCCCGATGGAGGAGCGTTTGACAAAGATAAGGTCCCTGCTTCGCAGGTTCTTGGACGAGCCCAGTCAGTCAGCTCAGGCCTGGCAGTCGATGCTCGGACTTCTGGCGGCGACCAAAAGTTGGTACCTTACGGTCGACTCCACATGTGGGAGTTGCAGATAGACCTTCGTTCTCAGTGGCTGGTGGCCTCCGGTTCCCCGCAGCAACTAGTTTCCCTTTCCCCAGCGGGGCGGGCATCCATAATGTGGTGGATGTCCACCGCCAACCTTACTCGGGGCTCACCCTTCTGCCAGCCTTCTCCATCCAAGCATATCTTTACGGATGCGTCTACAGAGGGCTGGGGACGCACCTTGATTTCAAGGAAGTCTCAGGGGTGTGGGCGGTTCCCGAGAGTTCGTAGCATATCAACCGGTTGGAGTTGGAAGCGGTTTCGCTGGCCCTAGCTCATTAGGAGGAGGAATGTGCTGGTCGGCCTACATCAACAAGCAGGGTGGTACGAAGCCGGTTACCCTTTGTCGGAAGGCCATGACTCTTCTCCTCTGGTGCTGGGCTCGGGTCGGTTGAATGTATTGGTGGATCAGCTGTCCTGCAGGGGGCAGATCCAGCCAACGGAGTGGTCACTGCATCCTCTGGTGTTCCGTTCCCTGTGCCTCAGGTGGGACCGTCCCACAGTAGATCTCTTTGTGATCAGGTGGAACAAGAAACTTCCAGTGTTCGTGTCTCCACTTCCGGACGCCCTTCCGGAATATGGAACGAATTCCCCTCGATCAGGTCATGCAAGCATGTCCGTGGCATTCCCATAACACCTTTTACGTCTTTCTACCTTAGGGATTGACTTGGACGGGAAGGGATGACTACCACCTTGGGCCCGTGGTAGCTGCTCGCAATTTTGTCACCCCTTGAGATTGATGTGGTTCACCCTGTTCATATGTTCTCCTGTACACACGTTGATGTTCCGTGGTTGCGAGTTCCGGTTCCGGTTACAGTTAGATTTGTCTCTTATGTCAGTACGGTCGTACTCCTCAGTTCTGTATGCGTTGCGGCCCAGTTGTGTCGGCGTATAACATTCGGGAGGAAAGCCTAGCTTTGTTCCTTTGTTGGGACTCTGGGGTCGAGCTTTCCGTTATGTCAGAGTTTATTTTGGAGTACCTGCTCTCCGAATTTCCATTCTGATTTTACCCGTAATGTGTTTTGGAGGTAAGACATAGGCATATAATCGGCCGATTTATGTAAATAAAACTAGGGTTATTGTAGGGTTCGGCGACCCCACGATAAAGAGGTATACCCTATTACTGGAGTGTCGCCGAATGTCTTATAAACCCGTCCACACTGCAGCATCATAACCGTGGTGTCACTACTCGCGCACACCACGTCACGACGCTACAGTGCTTTCCCCTTTCGGAGAGACCTCGTCCCCGAGGTCAGCTATATCCCCACTGTTGAGCACATCACAGGCCAGATCTGCCGTACAACCCGGCGGTGATGTGAGTCAACAGCGGGAGCCGACCCGGGAGCGACGCCGAGAGAAACCACTGTGGTTCGAAAGGTCAGGCACCAATGTAGGGTTCGGCGACCCCACAATAAAGAGGTATACCCCATTACTGGAGTGTCGCTGAATGTCTTATAAACCCGTCCACACTGCAGCATCATAACCGTGGTGTCACTACTCGCCCACACCACGTCACGACGCTACATTATGTACTATACTTACCTCCAAAACACATTCAGAGTGCCCACCCAACCAAACCCACATACTCATCCTTGTTGGTTTCCTTAAATCGACGAGAATGACGTCACGATTCCGGTCATGTGGGTTAGTGGACAATTCATTGTCTGACCCATTATCCAAATTGGGTTCTCTCTATGGCGAACTCCTATGTCAGTAAGGCTAATAAGCCATAACCCGTAATGTGTTTTGGAGGTTAGTATAGCATATAACACTAGTTTTATTTACATGAAATGGCCATTCTATTATGAACATACAGGAAGTCATATATGGCACATCTTTTGGTGACCCTGAACTTGACCACAAATGACGAATGATCTGGAACACGTCTAAATTGACATGTGTAAATTGACCTCTGCATAAGAAAAACAACTGCAGATAGACTTGGCGTTTGAAGTTACATGTGACGGATCTTTCGGTGATCTTGAACTAAATTACATTTTGGAATAGAATACAAAGCCCGACCAAATATTTTATCCAAAGACACTGTCATCATCAGGGGCAAACAGTGTTTGAAATATAGTTGGTGTCTATTGTATTTGTAATTGAATTAGTATACACAACTATCCAACAATCTATCGAAACAATGTAGAAATTCCAAACAAGCTACATGAAATGGTGAATCTGTGAATACGTGTACGCCCAATGTTTAGGTTACCGTACCAAAGGTCTGACAACCTATCATTGGCATTTCCTTCCGTTCGTCGTCCGTCGTTGTTGTCCGTCGTCACCATCGGTCGTCCACATTTTAGGTAACCGGACCTTTGGTCCGATAACCTACAAAATGTATTGCCGTGGCGTTGCGTCCGTCGTCGTCCTCGTCGGCGGCGGCGTCCGTCTACATTTTTATCTTTAATGTTTACGGTCGAATCTTTCTGAAATTTTTCACAAAAATACCTAAAAATATTAAATGGCCAATTTTGGACTTTAGCGGCCATTTTCTCAAAAATTGTCTGAGATTCTTGTCTCAAAAGATTTCCCCCATATGCCTCTGTGACATGTATAAATTTCATTGCCCTTGAATCGCCCGTCTGCTTGTGGAGCCATTTTCATTTTTTCGATGGGTCCCAAATGGGACTTTCCCATGTTAAATTCTCCTATTCTTTATAATGGGAAACATTTTTCCTGAAATCTCACTTACTATTGAGATAAGAGTTTAGGAATCAATTGGGGACATATAGGAAATGATATATGATGAATATTCTCACGACCTTGAGTTTGCCTTTGACCTAATTTTCAAGGTCACTGGACAAAATGGCTAATATATCGCTTATTATCAACTTTAAAGCTTAGGAATCAATTGTGAACAAATAGGTAATGATATATGGTGAATATTGTCGTGACCTTGAATTTGACCTTTGACCTAATTTTCAAGGTCACATGACAAAATGGCTAATATCTAGCTAATTATCGACTTTCCAGCCTAGGAATCCATAGTGAACATATAGGAAATGATATCTAGGGAATATTCTGGTGACGTTGAATTTGACCTTTGACCTCATTCTCAAGGTCAGAAAACAAAATGTATTATCGACTTTACAGCCTAGGAATCAATTGTGCACATATAGGAAATCATATATGTTGAATATTGTCATGACCTTGAACTCGACCTTGGACCTCATTTTCAAGGTCAGAGTACAAAATTGCTAATACTTAGTATCTCGCTTATTATTGACTTTATAGCTTAGGAGTCCATAGTGAACTTATAGGAAATTATATATGCTGAATATTCTCATGAACTTGAACTTCGACCTCATTTTCAAGGTCAGAGAACAAAATGGCTAATATCTCGGTTATGATCTACTTTACAGCCTAGGAATCAATTGGGGACACACTGGAAATGATATATGCTGGATATTTTCATGACCTTGAATTTGACACTTGACCTCATTTTCAGTATCAGGGAACAAACTAGCCAATATCTCTCTTATTATCGACTTTACTGCTTAGGAATCCATAGTGAACATAGGAAATGATATAGGTTGAAAATTCTGTGACCTTGAATTTGACTTTTGACCTCATTTTCAAGGTCAGAGAACAAAATGGCTGATATCTCACTCATTATCTTCTTTACAGCTTAGGAATCAATTGTGGACATACCCGGAATAATTATGTTGAATATTCTCGTGACCTTGAATTGACCAATGACCTTGTTTTTAAGGTCACGGGACAACAGGCTAAGATCTAAAATATATATTGTCCGGTAACCTTTCTTAGACTTTGGGCTATTTTTTTATCTTTAAAGCAACTGCCTTCGAATATATGCATTATTTTTTCCAAAAACAAATTTTTAGTGCAACTCATCTAATACAAGATAACAAAACATGTGCACATTTATTTTGACGATTACATTCCATCCAAGTTGTCTTTACACGTTCAATAGACATTTATGCCAGGTTCGTACCTAAACAAACGAAGCGTATCCATCAAACCAGATTGTAAACAAATGTCCAAATTACCCTTAAAAGTCCACATCAGGTATATTTTCCAGTTTGTATTTGCATATATAGTGTAAATATGAGCAGTGATATATGGTGTGCGTGGAATTGTCACTCCATTTTGCACTTTTATGCTTTGTTAAATCTGCATGTGATAGATACAGTTTCTGTATTTACGTGTGCTGAAGGACTCATAGTATTCATCACATTTGATATGAGTACGTCTTATTCTGGTAATTTCACACGTTCAACCACTTTCAATTACATTTAATTAATTAAATATAGACTAAAAAAATATTGCCTGTTTTGGAAGGCACTTGTTTTAAAGTTTGCTATAAAATCTTTCTGAAATTTTGCACAAAAATGCCTAAAATATTTCAAAAAGGAGGTATTATTTAGTTTTTAGATTACCGCACCTTTGGTCCGATAACCTATTGCCGTGCATTGCATCCGTCGTCGGCGTCCGTCAACATTTTTAGGTTACCCAACCTTTGGTCCGATAACCTATTGCTATCGCGTTGTGTCCGTCGTGCGTCGTCCGTCGTCGTCGTCCGTCTACATTTTCATCTTTAAAGTTTACTTTCAAATCTTCCTGAAATTTTGCAAAAGAAAATGCCTGAAAAATATTTCGAGAGGAAGTTTTTTTTAAAATTTCGCAATTCTTTCAAAATAGCGGCCATTTTCAACGAAAACCGGCCAATTTTGGACATTGACGGTCGTTTTGTCAAAATCTGTTCAGTTACTTTTCAGGTTAGCGAACCTTTGGTCCGATAATCTATTGGCATGGCGTTGCATCCATCGTCCGTCCGTCCACATTTTTATAGTTTACAATCGAATCCTACGGAGCCCCTGAGGTGACATACCAAAAATATTTATTAATTCGTGCGCACGGTTTACCAATCCGTGCGCACGAATTACCAAACCGTGCACACGATTTAACAATTCGTGGCCATGAATTAACAATCCATGGGCACGATTTACTAATTCATACGCACGAAATACTAATTCGTGCCCACGAATTGGTAAATCGTGCCCACGGATTAGTTATACCAATCCGTGGCCACGAAATACTAATTCGTGCTCACGAATTGTTAAATCGTGCGCACGAATTGTTAAATCGTGCCCACCAATTAATAAATCGTGCCCACAGATTGTTAAATCATGCCCACAGATTAGTTAAGGTAATCCGTGCGCACAGTTTACCAATTCGTGGCCACGGTTTACTCATTCGTGGCCACGGTTTACCAATTCGTGTCCATGGTTTACTAATTCGTGCGCATGGTATACTAATTCGTGCGCACGGATTAATAAATATATCTGGTATGTCACCTCAGGAGCTCCGTAGAATCTTTCTGAAATTTTGCACAAAAATACCTAAAAATATTCTGAGGAAAGTATTTTTTTATTTTTTTTATTTTCGCTTTTTTTTCGAAATGGTGGCCATTTTCGACGAAAAATGTCTGATTTTGGACTTTGGCGGCCATTTTATCAAAATTTGTTCAGTAACTTTTTCCCCTTATTGATATCATAGCCCTCTTAATATGTACCCCTGTGATGTGTATAAATTTCGTTACCCTTGAATCGCTCGAAGTGGGCCATTTTGGCCCAAACGGGACTTTCCCATGTTAAATTCTCCTATGCTTTATAATGGGACACATTTTTCTAAATATCTTACTTAATATTGAGATTAGAGATTAGGAATCAATTGTGGACATATAGGAAATGATATATGCTGAATATTCTCGTGACCTTGAACTTCACCTATGACCTCATTTTCAAGGTCAGAGCAATGGTTAATATCTCGCTTATTTTTGACTTTACAGCTTAGGAATCAATTGTGGACATATAGGAAATGATTTGCCTCGGCAGATGAAATACTTGTTGATAGAGCTCATATGCTCGTATTATGAGCATATGTATGTAGTCATATGTAGCATACCTAATGGTGACATTGAGGTTTACAAAAATGACCAAGATCTGTAGGTCATATGTCACCTGCAATGCTCATAACCAAAATTGTCCGGTAACCTTTCTTAGACCATGGATTAGTTTTTTAATTTTCGCATTTTTTTTCGAAATGGTGGCCGTTTTTGTCGAAAAAAACGCGCAATTTTGGACTTTGACGGCCATTTTCTTAAAAACTGTTTGATCAGTTTTGAGATTTTTGTTTCAAAACATGCTAATTTGGGTCCTTGACATCGTGTATAAAGATGGAGTGCCTTGAATCATTTGAAAGACCCAATATCTAGGATCAAAAGGCCCGAAGAGGCCTAAATTTCAGTTTCCAGTTTCAAGACGATCGCAGAAACTACGGAAGCTCTGGATGTACTGTTGGAATTGACCGGTTTTGGCTCATTGGCGGGTGTTATCATGGAGAAACACTATAGAGGGCGATGCATTGCCACAAGGTCATGATAGAATACTACTCTTGCTACTCTTGTAGCAATACAAAGAACTTCATAGATATTCCAAACACCAGTTTTCCTGGGGACAACCAAATGTTGACTATCCCATGCAAGGACCGAGCACTGCTGGGGAGACCGTGCCTTCAGTAAGGCTGGCCCAGTTCTGTGGAACAATCTTCCCCTGTTGGTACTATCACTTGACTGTTTTGAGTGTCACCTAAAAGGTACTATTTCTGATGGAGCGTTTTCACTGATGGCCAAGGTTCTGGCAAGAACAAAGGTGACACAGTTAAAGCGGCAAGGGAACGCGTAGGTCAATTTGCTGGTGAAGTCCCGAAATGAATGCTTGAAATTGTATCTCAAGGAGCTGATTATGTTTCAACTGACACCAACCCTAACAGCATCGGTACACCGGACGGATTTCTTGCAAATACAAACAAAACGGAATCCTCCCATTACTTGGCAAAGGAGTGTGAGAATGCAGCAAGCCCATCATAGAAAGACACTCTAACAATACATGATGACAATGCATATCTATTTGTGGTCAATAGCTTCAGTCAATATGTATGTGGGATTAAAAGTTTCCGCTGAAAACAATTCGAAGGGATTTGACTATTTTAGGTTTATCAACAATCATCAGATACTGATCATTGTGAATGTATTTATATAAGTATTTTATACTGCTCCCAGTGGCATCAGATGATCGATGCATATCGAGTGAGATGGGAACCCAAAATCCAACCATACTCCAAGTGATAACAGCCGAAATCATGATACTCTACTCTGTACTGTAAGGGTGTGACAATGAGTTCATCTCAACTTTTTGGGGTAGGGCCCTGCAAACATTCAGAATTGTCTTCCGTATGTCCATGGACTTCAAAAACAAGCTCGTGTGGTTTAGTGATATGTGCTAGAAATACCTGGGCCTACAAATGCTCTCAAATGACCCCCACCTTATCAAAGCAGATCCGCCCTGTCGTTCTAAGGTCATATTCTTGGGATCCGCCCTTGGGAGGTGAGAAAACAGAAAAGTCAAACACGATGTAAGGGTGTCATTATGACGTCACAGATAAAATGTACTCTTTGATCTATGACGTCACAATACGAGAATGGTTCAAACACAGAAATAGTAAGGTTCATTGATATGGACAGGGATATGGATTGATGACGAAAAGTAGGCCAAGTTCAGTTGTCACCAAGTATCCGGCGGTCAAGCAACTGTATCGACCATGGCGACTGGCACAAATTGCAGCATGGAGATGCTGGAAAACTTAGACTCATTCCGGGAGAAGAATCTTCTTTGTGATTTGACGATTGTCTCCTGCGATGGATGCAGTTTTTCGGCTCATCTAGCGCTGATAGTAGCCAGCAGTCGGCACTTCCACAAATACTTGACCTCGCTCGCCGTGGCCGAACGCAGTGCCAGCGACAGCAGCAACGGTGATTGCCTCATGACGGCTCACAGAACGATCACGGTGGAAGAGGATAGTCGCACGTTCGCGGTACTTTTGGACTACATTTACACTCGCCAACCAGCTTTGACCGTCGATAATATCGGTGCCGTCGTAAAAGCTGCTCGTCGCTACGAACTCAACAACCTACTTGCTCAATGTGTCAGTTTTATCCGGTCTGAGCTCAATATCACCAATTGTGTCACTTTCCTTCACTTGGCCAACGACGCCAACATGACTGACATCCGGAGCACTTGTATGACTTTCATAGCCACTCATTTTGCCGAGCTTTCCGATAGTCACACGGTGGGCAACCAGTACGACAATCTTAGTGCAGAAGACCTTTTACAACTAATGGCAGATGATCGTTTGAATGTCAACTCGGAAGCTGAACTGTTCGAAGCAATTGTATCCTGGATAAAACATGACCCGTCAAATAGAGCTGTTCATATGCCAAGGTTCCTGCAGAATGTGCGTCTCGGGCTTGTCGAGATGGACTTCTTCGTCCAGAACATCAGCTCCAATGCTTATGTCTTGGAGCACGAGGCAGAGTGTCGGGAGGTGCTTCAAAGTGCTTGGCAGGTCATTTTTCAACGTGAGAGTGGTGAGTTGCCAAAGTTGGATGGAGCTAATCCACTACTTCGCCCTCGGACTCCGCGATCGACGATCTTTGTAGTAGGTGGGTGGAGTGCGGGGAGTCCCACGGCGAGCATCGAGGCATACGATCCACGGACCGAGAGATGGTACAGCCATGCGAGCGTGGAAGACTCGTCGCCAAGGTCATACCACGGTCTCGTCACTTTGGGCGGCCAGATGTACATGATGGGAGGCTTTGACGGGGCGTCCTACTTCAACACGATGCGGCGTTTTGATCCGGTGTCATCGGTGTGGCATGACGCCGGTCCTATGTACTATAGACGTTGCTATGTTAGCGCGTGTGCTTCTGATGAGCACCTGTACGTTTGTGGTGGGTTCGACGGACACACCAGGCTGAACACGGTCGAGCGTTACGATCCGAAAACCAACCAATGGACCCTGTTGCCACCGATGAGCATCAAGCGTAGTGACGCAGCTGCTGTCTTCTTTGATGGTAGTATTGGTTTTGCACTTCATACAATCGGTGAATCCTGATATATATTAGATGTCAAACATATGTTCCATTCTCTATACTCTGAACTCCAATAGTTCGCTAGATCAGTCTTGTATTCACGACGTCTTTCACACGTACCACCTGTAGGCTGTGTGTACATGATTGGAGGCTTCAATGGAGAGCAGTGCATGAGTTCCGTGGAGAAGTACAACCCTCGCACTGGCAAGTGGACGTACGTAAGCGACATGTCGTCTCCGCGGAGCGGCGTCAGCGTCACCACCGTCAACGGCTGCATCTACGCACTTGGAGGATTCGACGGTGAACGCCGCCTACGCTCAGGTAGAGCCCGATAGAGCAGGATCCATGTTCTATGATAATGTGGTTAGAGTAAGTTGTTTTAGAAAATAAAATCCATGGTACATTGTGTTAAATTTGCCCGGCAGTTGAGCGTTACTCACCCGAGACAATGCGCTGGTATGACATGGCTGATATGCACACACCCCGGAGCAATTTTGCCGTCTCGGTTCTAAACGGCCACATCTACGTCATTGGCGGCTTCAACGGTCAGTCTAAACTACGTATGTGTGCGACCTTAATGTAGGCCCAGTTACTGTATTCTATCAAAGAATCAAGATCTACGCATTTGATTTTGAAATTGATTACAGAATAGGCCTATGAAAGTAAGAATTACAAGTTACTGTAGTAGGCTATAAGAAGTGATAATATACTGGTATACCTTATACTGGTAGGTATAGGCTATAATAATAATAAAAACACAAGTCAAAGAATGAAGATGTACGTCAGTCATAAATTCCTGACCATTGTTCATTACGCCAGGTACGACGACGGTCCGGAACGTGGAGTACCTGGATCCCGTACGCAATCAGTGGTACATCGCCCCGGACATGAACCTCAACCGTAGCGCTCTGCGCGCATGCGTCGTCACGGACATCCCCAACATGGCCGCATACACGTTCCACGGACAGGACGATGCCTGCAGCGACGACGACGACGATGACTTCGACAACGTGGACGATGACGTCATTCCAGACGCGGACGTCAGCATGCATTCGATCCCTAGTCCTGACTGAAGTGCCAGTGGTTTGCTTGAGAGTTGACAAGCAGCATACGCTGTGGTAGACACTTCACGTTGAGATTGGTACACTGGCGACTGACATAGTGTCATCCAGTCCTTTGATATGATTGAACAGCCAGGACCGTGTTGAACTAGTCGATCTGAACCAAATTTACATTTGATCAGGCCTACATTTGAGTGTGAAACTGTAAATACGAGCATAGATTTAACGGTTTCCTCTTGATTAACATGCATTTTCATGGAATATATTGTATGCCATTTCAAAATTGTATATATTTATGCAAGTATACTGTATGTAGCCTTTTCTACATGAGCTCATGCTGAACTGAAAATATTGAATATACAAGATTTATCATGCATAGACTACATGTTCGGCATTGAAATGCTTATCTATACATAGCAACTATTGACTAATAAAATTTGATACATGTGTTGATCGTTTTGATTTGAATAGTTTACTCAGAATCTCTGATTTATTTCACATACATGTACGTTTTTGTCCGTTTGTTTTCAGCGACGGTACTTGTAGGTTATTATTACACACCTTGGCACACTCGACAAGTTTTGACAAATTAGCAATTTCAAGACTTACAGATAAAAGAAGTTGGCAATGTACCCTAATGTTAAATTTCCCCTCAAGACGAGATCCCGGGAATTAATCTGCGTAAACTCGGCGATTTGGTCTATGTGAAATGGAAATATTGCTTCAGTTTTGTACCAGAAGACAAATTCATTTGTATTCTTACAAATATGTTGGTATAAAGAGATTACACAACTAAAAAAAAACGGTGAATGTGTGTGAACATAGAAATTCATATAATGAGGCTAAAGTATTTTAGTGGCATTACCATTTGAGTCCCCGGCAGATTACATGCAACTAGAAACATAATGTTCTAGATACATGATGATTGCCACACACATATCGGCGATAAAACCTAGGCCACATAACATCATTCATACATCGTAGATGTGAAGACATGAAAGACATATACACGAATTTTTCGTCTATCTACAAACAGACCACATTGTTAGAATATTGTGTGTGACAAGCCTTTACGCCGATTTGTTACACTATGTTTGGCCATGACAAAGATTTCTCTCGGGCTAACGAGTTACTTGTGACAGCTTTAATTCAGGCTCTCAGCCGTCGTCTTTACAGTGTTCCGTCTCGTGAATTTGTTTTCAAAATGTAAATGCGGAATAACAACTTTGCTTACAGTATTTAAAACACTTATATGTATATTTACACCGAAAGAATACTGCATATGGGCCTATACAAATTTTCTGTTGCACAGTAATTGTGAAAGACTCTTCTAGGCTATATAGGGTCGCAAAAACGTCTTCCCTGCTCGGATCTTTCTCCAGTTCTTACGACTTTTCTGATCCCAAACACTGTCGCTCAGATATCAAGATATATGCAGGTAGAATCCTTACAAAGCGATCACTGTCGGCGGTGATACCAATTCATTATATATGTTAATATGTAGGTACATATGCCAGATGAACATACATGTAATTGTGCACAGATATGGACATAAATGCAGTGGGCCTACTAGTATATGCTTCGACATACCCGTTCGACGGTAAAATGTGCTGGAGAATCGATAATGTCTGTTCGGATTTTGCGATGTTCCTATAACAAATGCAGCCACCCGCCGGGAGATCATAAGCCTAGGATTCTACATCTATCAACTGAAACAAACTAACGAAAGATGCTTTTGGCACCTCCTCCCTTGTCTTGTTCGGATAAAACGGTGCAAATGAATAATCGAACTCTGAACAAGGGGAACATGGGGATAACTAAAGGACCTCGCTCTGGCTTCAATGGAAACCGGAGACCACCGAAGACGAGTCTTTATCGACTTCTTCCTGACAGTCAATAGATCGTAGATCCGTGCTGTTGTCTTGCTGAAAAACACCAATACATGTATATGAATATATGCGACTAACTCGCAGGAATAGACCAGACGACTTACTACACTCCAGATCGACATAGGCCTACAATGTAGAGGTGTGGGGGCATGCGATGTGTGAGCTGGGGTGATCAGGTCAACCATGGCCACGGTATAGAGAAAAAATCGTCGATATATTGATATCAACATGTGCATATACATGTACTTGGCCAATGTTTGATATTTCCACGGCTGACTTGACACTGGGCGTTGATCTGATCTAAATGTGCGGATGCGTGCAATTGTGTGTCGAGGTGAAAGGCGCCGTGCTTTACGGGGAATTCATACCGAGAATAGGTATATTCTGTGCATGCAGTAATATTGTCTTGTTATTTTCACCGGCGCGTAATCCCGTCTTCAACGTCTAATACACGTATCGGATAATGTATTAAAAAGATGGGCACCCCTCGCATTGTCCCGTAAGGTTTGACGGCCGAGTTGATGATGGCATATGGGTCGGTCGGGGTGGGGTACTGCATGGGGTAGGGTGGTAGAGACACTCGTCACGAGGTTACACGCGGTATATGAGACAGGCGAAAACGTGAATCAATAAAATCCTCGCTCTTCATCTCATTTTTCACCCTTTTTTCACTCCTTCAAAAACATAAAAGCGCTGAACGAGAGAGAACGTACCTTGAATTCTAGAAAGAGAAAAAGACCTACATGTAGTCTCTGGAAAAAAGTCTCTCTTTATGGTTGGCTCGTCATTTTAGCTCGGCACAACCAGAGGGCAAAAATATCGGATTTGTTCGTCAAGACTCGTTGGAGTTTGTTTGTATGCATTAAACGCCATTTGGTTGAGAGACCGTCGCAATGTCTATTGTAGAATGGGACCGGATACAATATTGCATTACATTTAACGCATTAACGGCCCTGGGGAGTTGTAATCACGACTGACTGGATGGCTGGAACGTGCGCACGAAGACAAACGACGGCGGATTTCAGTTTAATTGAATGGCGATAGCTTACATCTTCTGTCGGGTGGAGATGCCGTCGTAGTGACCATCTTAACGTTGACGGCTTGTGGAGTATTTGCTCTGACAAATGGACAGTCCATCATCATTCCAGGGAGCTGTCTCGACTGTCAGCGAGGAAAGTGGAAGTTCACGTACTGGGGAAGAAAACACTCAAAGGATAAATTTCAGGTTCACACCGGTGCCAGTCGTACAAACGACGGCGAAAGGTCAATGGAACAACGTCACTCGGCATTGTCCCTCTTCAGCAACGGCGCAATAATATAGCCTGCTTGTGTCCTCATTTGGGCTGGCTGCTTCATGTCACAGATTGTGCCTGTTAAATCATACATCTCCAAGCCTGCGGTCAGCAGCGGATATGAAAATCACCTTATGAATAGTGCCGACTTGTAAAAGCAAGCAAAAGGTTTGCCGTCTGCGACGATCACAGCCATAGTCAAGAGATCGATAATCCATCGGACATTTGGGCCCGTTGATTGTGCATGGACTGACATGTCACACGCGGCTCTCATATGCACGGCTAATAATAATCAGAATGCCATGTAGCATTTCGACCTTAATACGGCTTGAGCGGGTATCGATCCCCGAGCGTGCACAACGAGCGGCGGCCTGCCCCGACAAATGAACGGAAAACAACAACAATGTCCCTGCGTCGCTACAGCAGCGAGGATCCATTCAGTGCCGAGTTCGAGACGCACGTGGAAGACGCGATGTCGGATACGGAAATCGCCCAGGAGCGGCCGGAGTTCCCACCCGTCGCCGCCAAACCGAAACCCGTACTGCAGCCAAAACCCTCGAAACCCCTAGACTCGTTCGCGGGGAGTAATCCCCAACCCTTTGGGGCAACAGCAGCGCAGGTGCACGGCCACCCGAGAGGAGCAGCTGGCCATGTACCGGCCTCGAGGGCGCCATTTACAAAAGAAGACTCACAGGACCCCGAGTATTGGCCTCCGCCTCCAGAGGACTTGGACCAGTTCGGAGCAGAGGCCACGCCAGCTGCGAAAGCGGGTTGCCTCCAAAAAAGCGAACATGAGATTCACGATGATCAAGGGGAATACCCAGAGTTCATCAGTCGCGTCAACGGTTTCGCCAGGAGCGAGGCGGACGACTCTGAGGATTCCTGGAGTACGACGTGTGATCAAGGGAGCCGCCTCTCTATCGTCGACGAGGCCGCAGAGCCCTCGCTGCCGCCAATACTCACTCGCCAGACTCCCGCCGAAAGGGCCAGAGCCAGATCAGAGGTAATCCGCAGTCGTAAAAGACCACAGTACGACAACTGCGACGCTATGTCATTCCCCGCTGCCTCGCCGTCCATCGCACGACAGCTGCCATCCGCCGAGCCTCCACCAGCCCCACGAACAAAGAGCCTAGGTGCCTTCCAGTACGAGAACGTCGCCCTCCCACACGAGATCCTGGGCGCCGCGCTGCAGCGGGAACTGGAGACCTCAAGTCCACGCAACCACTCGGACAGATCTTCGGGCGGCAGCGTCGACACCACCGCCACCGCGGCGCTCTCCGCCTACGAGAACGTCTTCATCACCGAGGATCAGCGAGTGTCAATCGCCCAGAATGGCGCCCGGGGTCGTCCTCGGGGGAGTTCGTCCTCGGGGGCGGGAGGTGAAGGTGACGATGACGACGACTCCGAGGGACTGGATGCGCTTTCTGAGACAGACAGCTACTACACGGATAGTGACTTCGATTGTGACAGTGGTGAGGAGATCCAGGACTTCTTGAACGACACACTGTCGCCCAGCGTCAGCGAATGCTCCAGCCAGGCTGAACACGAGGTGAGGATTCGCGGTGTGTGGTTGGGTGGGGAGAGGGGTTACATCATACATGTACATGTTCGTCGTTATTGAACACATTAGTGGGGTGGATATGCACTAATATATTACACTATATACAACATGACACTATAGTGAGTGCAAGCCATTCATTGTAGACAGCATTGTGAAAATAATAAGAATGTCAAACCAGCGCTGAATATATTCCACCATAATATCGGAATCTTAATATCAGATTTTCAATCAATAACAATCATTAGTGTTCAGAGATAACGGATGATTAATGTTAAAGCACAGATTATCAGAATCGATTTCAACTTCCAAACTTTCGGTCGAAACCTCGAGTCAAGTGTCAGATATAATTAACAATTCATTTGTGATCCAGTGGATTTTATGGAATCACTTCAAGGGACTCTTGTAGACTAATGCCCTAATAAATGCACTAATTGCCGTTGACGTCACACTCTCAGACGGCGGACGAGAGGCGTAGAAATGTTGTACGTCAGGTGCTGGAAATGGAACGTAACTACGTGAGGAAACTCCACTTCATGTGCAGGGTGAGTCTCAAATCTGGCTACTACTGTCGCTTTATCTGTCAATTTACCCTCGTCGATGAGGGTAAAAAGCTATATAGGATAGTAATATGATATGGAAGCTTTTGATGCTGCAGGTCGTCATGGTGAACTTACGGGTGCTACAGAAAATCCCAGGCGTCGCTTGCATTCCACCAGAGACACAGAAACAAATATTTCTCAATCTCGATGTGATATTCAACTTCCACGCACAGAACCTTCTCCCGGCCTTGGAAGACATGATCTCTAACTGGTGAGGCTACCACGCGGCTGAGGTGTTGACGTGGCAAATAATATAATTATATGCTACTTCCAACTAACATACTGACTTTCCCGAATACATACAACGTCCATGAATGTACATGTACATACACGTTTGAATAAAATATATCTTACTAGGGATAGCCAGCCCGGATTGGGCAAGGTTTTCAAGCGGCTCGTCCCGTATTTCCGACTGTATACGGACTTTCACGAAGGCCACAAACAGGCACTGGTCCAGTACGACTCGTGGCTGAAGAAGAACGCGGTCTTTGCCGCGCTCATAGAGGAAGTCCAGGTATTCTCTCTGACATATCATCTAAATAGTGTGCGTAATCATGAACGGAATAATAATTTTATTTTGCCAAACCCCACATTGTACAGTATGGTTTACCAATGTGTTTCTAGGGGGTGTAAATTGATAAATTTCATTTCCTTGTCATGATTAGTGTATCTTTCATCACAGAGATTGCCCGAATGTGGCAGACTTTCAATAAGGGAAATTCTCGTGGAAATCTCAAATCAGGTGCCAAAGTACGAGGTAGCTTTGAAAGGTGAGTTCTACATTGTAACTGATCCCCATGGGGAGAAGTATTATGCAACACTCGGTGGATAATAACAATTTATTGCATGACATTTCATTTGAGGTGTTTGTGATCAATCAAAATCACTCTTTATTTTTCTTCATTTTGCACAGAACTGTCCGATCTTTCACACAGTCAATCACCGGACACGAATGACCTCGTCGGTGAGTTTACTGTATGAGATTCCTTGGCAAACAAGGACCGATGAAGGATCATCCATGCATTGTTCAAAATTTTTATACATTGTGTAGAGTAGTGTTATAGAAAATAAGAGAAATCTCATGTTTCAGACGCGGTGGAAATTTTAAATCAAACATGCTGCGACTTGGCAAAAGCTATGGGCAAAGAGGTAAACACACTAGCAATAATCTGACGTCAGGCGGATTTGTATTTAGCACAATTACTTGGCCTTAATTATCAATTACTCTAGCGTAATAGTTTATGGATCACTTCATTAACCAATATGAATTTTAATTGTGAATTATTTTAGTATGATCCTTTTATCAACAATTCCATTGGGTAAAGTCGAAAACAAACATGTAGGGTGAGATCATAATCAAAACGTGTATTTTACCTAACTATTTTACCTACTAATTTTACACACAGTATGTCCCCGATGCCGCCCGTGTGGCTTTAGATATATAACTACTCGGTCGGGCTGCCATTCTATTATTATTCCAAAAATGGTTCACTTTGAGTTTGTTATTGTCATAATCAAAGCCTTGCTGTATTAGTAGTGATAGAGCGACATTTACATCTCCACAGGACCGTATAAAGGTGCTAAGGGAAGTCCAGAGTCGGCTGGATATCACATACAACATCGTCAAGGCCACTAGAGAACTCAAGCACGAGACCAAAATCCAGACGGTCCACCCGGGCAACGGGCGGCTACTGGACAGACACATCTTCCTGGTAAGAATCTCTATAGATCGAATCTACACCACTTAAATGATGATGAAATGAAGACCATATCATGACTGAAATATCTGGATTGTACATTTTTAAATTGTAGACTATTATCCAGTTCAAATCCGACTGAGAGATGTTAATGGTATTTATCATATAATATTTATAAACTATTTTCTTCGTGCAACAGTTTAACGACTTATTGCTGCTCTGCGGTCCGCGTTTGATGTCGGGAAAGCATGAAGTTCGCTTCAAATTGGAGAATCAAACTTTGAACGTAAGTAGGCCTATCGTTATGCAGTTATTACACATGACCACTTTTCCAATGTCAAAATGTACTATTAATAAGCTAACTTGTGATGTTATATTTCAGTTATACGAAGGAGACAATTTGACCGTGAGGTACACATTTTACATACAGAGCGAATCAAAAGCTTTCGAGTGCGCCTGCAGGTGGGTTCCGAATGTTGTAGAAATCTCCCAAAACTTTCATGACACATTCAACCAAACTGCTTTCCTGTGTTATACCGTGTATGATATTTGTTCACACAATATGTCATTAGATATTGCACAAGATTATACCATAACCATATATATTTTCTTAAATTTTTTTCAGGACGGGCGCAGAAAAATATGGGCTGATGAAGGTAGTATTTCCAGAAACTCGTGGTTATTCTCTCTAACTTATTTGAAATTAACGACGACATAAGATGGATGTATGCATATATTCATTCAATCAATAATGCATTATATGTATCCATGCATGTAGATTATTCAGACGGAGGTCGAGGGAAGTAAACAGTGGAGTCTCTATGGGCGCGTCATGTTTAAAGAACCATCCAACAACACTACGGTAAATTATATGTATAGCCTACTAGTATGTAAAGTAATAGACACCACAATGAGAGATGTGTGAACAATAGTATTTTATACTACCAAACAATACCCGGTTCATTCACGTCGTAAAATATAGCAGACATTCGCTCATGTTATGTTCTGACATACAGAGCTTTAATTGAAAAACGATGAATGAACTACGAGGCTTTATTGCCCATTAGCGCAGTACTGGACGACATATTCCCTTTATGATATATTACTTTAATATCATGTCCGTTTGTGCTGCGTCTATTCATGTGAGCTGTATGTGGTCATAAAATGTCCGATACATGGATCGTAAAAGTGAAGGGAATCGTGGTCGCACTCGTATTGTCCGAAATGATGAATCGGAATAAATGTATCACTGTCTTACATGTACATCTCATTTTATATTTTTTTCATGGCAAGCTTTCTTTCTTTTTAAGAAATAATTTATGGACAAACATGTACCAGTGTTAACATCTTTTTTCTGGCTCTGATCTGGGTGTAATGGTGGTCATAAACAGGAATCTGGACCAAAATGACCATTCAAAATGACCATTCACATGTACATGTACATGCTTTCATGTGAATATTAAATTCTATAGTGAAATAGAAATGCAATTTTACCGCACGTACATATTTAGGCCCATATAAATTATGCTGCAACTTAGCATGTCAATATGCTACCCTCAACTAGATCAATATTGATAAGTATCATTATATACAATAGTTTCGATTGATCGGAGTTACATGTATACTAGTACAACATCATTTAGAATAGTCCTACATCTAAATAATATCTCTTGTATCAAAGTAATTTATAGCAATATGGAGTCGTGTGTATTCAACGACAGTTCGAGCATTTTCGAAAGCTTACCGGAATATTTGCAATATTTTGAACTTTTGAAATTACCAATTGGGACCTCAACATGCGTCGATGTTATGAGACCACACATTTTGCATAGAAATATGCAGCTATATTTACATACACACGAAGCTGAAGTTACATTTTGATCACCCCACAATCAGTGTATGGTTCATCAAAGTATCATGTATTCTAGGACCCTAACGTGGGTAAGATGAAGCCAGAGATGCAGCCCGCGGGGTCGGGCGCTCAATCATGCACGCTCTGTGACACGGCCATGTCGGCGCTCCGACGGCGCTACCACTGCATGGCCTGTGGCAAGGTCAGTCAAGGTCGTAATCTGAAGATACATGTAGCTTCCACCTTCTCAAACGCATTTCTCCGAGTGATTCATACATGTGTCGTTTAATATCGATATTCATCGGACAGATAATTCACTAAACCTCCCCTCATCTAGATCGTGTGCGCCAAATGCAGTCAGCAGAAGGCGCCCCTGGAGTATGACGGCCGCCGACAGAGTAAAGTTTGTGACGCCTGCTATGCCGTGATCCACGCCCGCGAGCTGTCCAGTGGCACCAGTACCCTGGATCTAGCCCACTACAAGGTAACCACTAGTGTCACCAGTACCCAAGATGTAGCCTGAAAACGTATGACTCATCCTGGGTGTAACGTCCATCATTAGGCCTATAAAATAATCTTGTAATCCATCGGTCGCCAGGTGCAGACCCAGGATCCTGGCCACATCTCCGGCTATTTACGGCTGAGTGCCACGAAAGGCAAGAGTTGGCGACGGCGGTGGTTCCTTGTCAAAACTGACGGTATCATGTACTGCTTCAAACAACACACTGTACGTAACCTCAAATGGAATTAATATTAATAATCTCTTCGTTATGATACAGTGCATAATTAAACTGCAAAATAAATTACGATCATCCAGAACACTATATGTGCAGTTACGACTCGGAATCATTAGTCACATTTGTACCACTGATTACCAAAACTAAGATTGACATTATGTTGGTTAATTAAGTTTCAATTGATCACTCTCGGCTATGTCCACAGTCTGACGAAGTGTGGAGTTTCCTGCCGCTGGGCAGATTCACAGTATCCCCGACCTCCAAGGCGGACCCTGTCTATAAGTCCACGTGTTTCAAGCTGGTCAGCTCCAGACGGTCATACTACCTGCAGTCGGACACAGCGGACAGCATGAAAACGTGCGTGTATACTGCACATTATAACTAAATTCATATACATTGCATAGGCCTATACAGGCATGCAATGTCAATAATGGTTCAGTGTTCCGTTTTGACGATTCATCATAGCAGACTTTTGAAGGGGCTAAGCTATAGGAAATATTGACTGAAACACATAGAATCATACATAGTTTCATCTTGCAGATGGTTGGACACCCTTGCAACATTCTGTGATAGCACCGCTTGATTACTGGACTCTGTCAACATCGTCAATGCGCGGATCTATTGAATGGCCATGAAAACCACACGTAGGGGTTCTCACAGAACAACTATAGATAGACGACCAGTTTTGCTGGATCGACATCGAATGGAATCAAACGAAAATGGAAATATATGCACTTGAATGATTAAATTATCAGTCAGCTAGCTGTGATTATGTCTGTATCCGTTTATTGAATCAAATAGCTTGCATATTAGGCCTATTATATATGATAAGCTTGTGTACGGATGCATCACCCACACTTGAAGTTCTCGAACGAACATGACCAGTATTTCGTATCATACAAGTTTTTACGGTGTTTCAATAAAAGTACATTTGATGCACATAGATTTGTGTTTAGATATTTATGTATTTTACCAATGAAAGTTTTGAGAAGAATTTCATGATCGGCACGTGGCACAAGGCAGAAGTCACAGATTATAATTTTGCCTGATCAATTCATAATAATGATAGTGAATGGAGGAAAGATTCTGAATAAAACTCCACAGTCTATACACGTATGTCCAAATAAAAATAGCAGATTATATTAGATTCTGATAATCATCGGCATCCCATAATTAGTACAGCGTATAACCATTCAGGTACATGACATACTTTAGTACCTAGGCCCGACATGTTTAAATTTATAATTTGTCTGAGGTATTCGACATTTTAGGCTTAAACATTAGGCTTTGTCGTGCAAACTGTATCTGGCATAGGTTTGCAGTTTCCTGCAACAGCATCCTTCGTCTCTGTAATTATCGCGATTGTTACGAGATGCATGTGTAACTTTATCAGGGACTCCTTTGTTTGGGCTCTAGTATTTTCCAGCACAGGATCATATGACATGTATTAATCAAACAATATCCCACCACGTAGAAATAAACACGTACATTGTGTAACATAACTGTGTCGTGTCTTACCAAGTGGTGGCCTCCATTTGAAGGCCACGTGCCTTAGCAGACGACACGGAACATGCCGCGGACGACAAGCTGTTGGCACGTGACAGTAGGACCGCAGTCAATCGACAATCGCGACATTACGTGCATTCTGTGCGATACTTGTTCCAAATTGTGCACTTTTGTAGACAGTCATACTGTACTTGGGGAAGTTCTGGTTTGTGTACAATACCTGATGTATCTAGGGAGAAAGTGGGTTGGGGGGACGTAGTGCATTCAGGGCTGGATTGTGAAGCATGGGGAGGGGTCAGAATCTACATTCTATCACATCAACATGAAACGATGTGTTGCAGCAAAGTTATTGCTTCATTGTTTTATATTATTTATATTGTCGCGCACGCTATCCATGTATAATGGCCGCGGGACATCGAAATGCAATGACCGGGGCGGTATATAAGTGAGGGGCGACCATCCCTCGATGCACATTTCTCACAGTCGCGCTGTTTTCCCCGGGAGTCAATTAACAGCGTGAAAGGACGATGAAGCTCCTCGTTGTATGCGCGATTTTCGCGGTCGCCGCCGCTTTACCCGTCGCTGACAAGGGCAAGGAGACTTATCAGAAGGGATATAAGGTAGAATACGGCTACGGCAAGAAGGAAGACGGCTACGGAAAAGGGTATGACACTAAGGGATATGATAAGGGCTACGGGACGAAGGGTTATGAGGAAAAAGGTTACGGTCACCAGACGAGGACCGCTTATGCTGCCGACAAAGTCGTCAAACACGAAAAGGGCTACGGCAAGACCGACGCCTACGGCTACGATAAGAAAACCTATGGAACCGAAAGCTACGGCGGCAAGGATGTGAAGGGCTACGGTTATGACGACAAGAGCTATGGGAATAAGGGCTACGGCGACAACAAAGGGTACGGACATGAGCAGAAGGGCTACGGCGAGAAAGGCTACGGTTACGAGAAAAAATCGTACGGGCAGGTAGCAGCCTATGGGAATGACCGATCATACAGCCAGGGGCAGAGCTACGGACATGACCAGGGATACAACCCCGGCTACGGTCCTGATCGAGGTTACGGCTATGGATACGGACAGGGCGGCTACGGACACAACCAGGGCTACGGCGGCAATGATTACTATCGCAACGACAACAAATACGGGTACGACCAGAAGGCATATGGACATGAACAGAAGGCATACGGGCATGCAGAGAAAAATTACGGACATGAAGAGAAGAAATACGGCCACGCCGACAAGGGCTACGGATACGAGCAGAAGGGCTACGGTGATGACCATAAAGGCTACGGACATGAGCAGAAAGGCTACGGGGCTGAGCATAAAGGATACGGAGCTGATAAAAAAGAGTATGGATATGAGCAGAAATCATACGGACAGACCAAGAAGGACTACGGCTATGACAAGAAAGACTACGGGCACGACCAGAAAGGTTACGGCTATGAACAGCGAGGCTACGGTTACAGCGACGGTTACGGTCGGGACGGTTACGATGGCGGCTACTCCAGCAGGGGGCATGGATTCGACAGATATGTGAGTAAAAAAACATTGAAATATTTCACTCAATCGAATATAATTAAATGTTTAATGCATCGTAGTGTAGCTGCAATGGACAACACAATGCAAAGCAACGTCGTCAAATTATCCAAATTAGAAAATGTGAATACCACAACAAACGGGTATTCTAGATGTGTCATGGAATCTCTAATTGATAGGGTCCCAAAGACGGACAACTTCGTGGATTTGAGGCAGCGAGGCTAAGGAACGGTGCCTACTACGGTCACCATGGCAACGACGGATATATCTATTAGATGCTGGTGACATTCAACGAGGTACTCCCCTGTCAAATTTTATTTTAATAATATCAGTATGTTGTAATGAAGATCCAGTTGTTTTGACTTTTTTTTTTTAGCAATTCCTAGGTTGCATTTTACTAATTATATTCTAATGACATTTTGGCGCTTAATGACCCAATTATAATTCATGTGCAGCTAATTGCGACGTCCACATCGCCACACTGTTTGGGGCCGATGTTGATAGTTCATTAATGATGTCATTAAACAGGACACGCAAAAACGCTTTTTATTGCAGACGGTGTTGCTACTTTGGACGACGAAGAAGTCGCACATCAGCAATTGTATAGTTTTGCATATATGCTGCATTTATACGACATCACCTTTGCATAAAGTGTGTTAAAATATGCGACGTACGCGGCTTTGGGAAACAGTGACCAGAAGAATTCGACTCGCCAAGGAAGCTCACCAACTCTCAATGCACTCACACACAGTGTGGGTAAACCGAACGCAGCACATAAATGTGGCTATGAAATTTAAAGGGGTTTGAAAAAACCAAAACAAAGGAAATTACAAATTTTAGCGATGTATTGGTAAAAGGATAAAAGACCGGTCAAACACAAATGTATTGGTGTTTTTTTTTTAATCACAGTTGTGCAATTTTGTCTTGCCAGTATTTGTAATGAATATATTTATAAGGGTCTATCTATATGAATAAATCACATAAAATATCATATACGTTTTTGAGTCTGCTCACTGTCGCTTTTAATTTCCTCATAATAGGCCTATGGTAATAAATTTCGTTAATGTACAAAACCTTCAGGTTTTCTCAATTCATTTACACAAACAACTAGGTGTTTATACTGAAATGATCACCAACCTAACACCACTGATTGGACATCCTCAAAGATATTAATTGTTGACATGTACATACATTTGTTGAACGTCTCGTACAAGATGGAGACATTCATGTTCGACAGTCATCGAATACCTTGGTCGAAATCATATATTTGTTTTACTTATATATCACTCAAGAAATCCAAACAATTCTATTGTGGACCACTATTTTCGAGATAAGATACCCAACACAAGTTCCAGTGCGATATATATATATTAAGCAACGACCCTGTAGGATACATAGGAATAACGAGTAGATAACCAAGGAATAATGAGTAGATAACTAAGGAATAAAGAGTAGATAACCAAGGAATAATGAGTAGATAACCAAGGTCAGGGAATATCTGCAATATGAGACTCCCTATCAGCAAACCACAGATCACAGGCAACATTAGACACTTCACATTTGTGCAATACTCAGAAATGATTCACAATACATGTAATTATAATGTACATGGTACTAGTATTAAAGTACTAGTATAGTGAAAATATGATGTGAACTTATATGAAAGATCTCATTGATCTGAGCAAAATGTTTTTTACGGCATGTAAATATCACAATCCGTTCAAAAGTTATAGCACTTTAAAGACTGAAATCGGCAAATTTGCTTTTTCAAAACAATTTAGCTAATTAGTATGCAAATGAGATATTCATGACGTCATCGGGGGAAGTTGTTTTAATTAGGTACTTTGATATGTATTATTCATTCATTTAATGTTATGATTATTCATCAAAACTTATTCTATACAGATTTTAATATGAATAATCAGTGTTTTCACTTTTTCTGTTGTTGTCAAGGTAACCAGTGACCTGGTATGGCCCATAGCAACCATGGTTGCTAGGGCCAGAAACCCACTTAGAACAGGGTATGCACAAATAAAAATGGTGCCAACTTGAGCTCTATAATAATTCATTTCATAAATAATCGACAGAAAGTCTGTGGATAGACTGAATTGGCAGTGAATGGCCATGGCAACCATGGGTAACTACGGCTATATGGAACGACTGGTGACCATAGCAACAGTACAGGTTGTCTGGATATTGATTATGTATGGTACATAAAAATATGCACTAGTCAGATCGTCAAAACCTTCAATAAGAATCATTATATCATGGCTTGAAATATCCTAATTAAAATTTGTTCCCCTCGTGACGTCATGAATTCTCATTAGCATCCAATTTGCATATTAATGAGTTGCTAGAACTTTTCAAGTGGCTTCTGTAATGTAGTGTCGGGATGGCAGTTTCAAATGGCTGTAACTTTTTAACGGATAGAGATATTGATATACCGTAAAAACCATTTTGCTCAGCTCAGTGAGGTTTTTCATTTAACAAAACATCATATTTTCACTTTACTAGTACTTAAATACGTAAATGCCCGTCCAAACCGGTTACAATTATTCCCTCTCCTGATGTCAACTATGAAGCTACTATATATGTTACGTTCAAACAAACCACCCAAGATACCCATTATCCCAAGATACCTTGTGTCCTCCTTGTTTTGTAATTGAGGTAATGTTAGTAATCGCATTGAGACAATATGAATAGTAAGTACATTCCGATGATCGTGATGGTCGCAAATAAAATCAAGTGACTATGTCAATGATATTTGGTCAACCTCTCGTACTTTACGAACAGTACTTTGCAAGCGGTGGGTTCAGCTCGAGCATTATCGGACCCAAACACTAGCGATTTTAATACAGGCCCTTATGGTAAAATATTAAACCGATACATTGCAATTCGGAAAACTTCCAGAGTATTTCAGAGCGATATACGCAGCTCTTTATCAAAACTGAAATTAGTAAATTAGCCCAAGGTTTAAGAAAGATTACCGGAGAAATGGGTATAGATCTGGTGTCAATACTGCTATCTTTCAAGGTCATTGAAGGTCACCACTAAAATCTCTATATAGACTTCCCATTTTTAAACTCTATCTTAAAGTATTCTAGGAGTTCAAGTACTCCATACAGTTCCCATTATGAACGAAAAAGTGCATGAATTTACTCTCCAAAACATTTCACGAAGGCGATTTTTTTCTTATATTTGGTTGAAAATGATTTAAAACAAATAGTGACTTGATTTTCGACAAATGATTTCATTTTCACCGACTCATGCGAGAAAACCAAATCGCTGCCACGTGCAAAACGGCACATCAAGGGCAACGAAACTTATACACATTACAAATGTGTATCTGGAGTCTTGTGTAACAATTTAGAAAGACATCAGCCAGAAAGTCCAAAATTGATAAAATTGACATATATCATTTCCTATATGTCCACAATTGATTCGTAAGCTGTAAAGTTGACAACAAGTGATATATGCGCCATTTCGTGCTCTGACCTTGAAAATGAGGTCAAAGGTCATATCCAAGGTCACGAGAATATTCAATATATATTATTTCTTATATATCCACAATTGATTCCCAAGCTGAAAAGTAAATAATGAGCGGGATATTAGCCACTTCGTGCTCTGACCTTGAAAAAGAGGTCAAAAGTCAAATTCAAGGTAATCAGAATATTCAGCATATATCATTTCCTATATGTCCACAATTGATTTCTAAGCTGTAAAGTCGATAATAAGTGAGATATTAGCCATTTTGTGCTTAGAACTTGAAAATGAGGTCAAAGATCATACCCAAGGTCATGAGAATATTCAGCATACATCATTTCTTATATGTCCACAATTGATTCCCAAACTGTAAAGTGAATCATAAGCGAGATATCAGCCATTTTGTGCTCTGACCTTGAAAATGAGGTGAAACGTCAAATTCAAGGTCATCAGAATACCTGGCTATATCATTTCCTATATGTCCACATTGGATTTTTCTAAGCTGTAAAGTCGATAATAAGCGAGATAATAGCCATTTTGTTCTTTGACCTTGAAAAATAAATCAAAGGTCAATTTCAAGGGCATCAGAGTATTTGACATATATCATTTCCTATATGTCCACAATTGATTTCTAAGCTGTAGAGTTGACAATAAGTGAGATATGCGCCATTTGTGCTCTGACCTTGAAAATGAGGTCAAATGTCATAATCAAGGTCATGAGAAAATTCAGTATATATCATTTCTAGAATGTCAACAATTGATTCCCAAGCTGTAAAGTAAATGATAAGAGAGATATTAGCCATTGTGCTCTGACCTTGAAAATGAGGTCAAAGGTCAAATTCAAGGTCATCAGAATATTCGGCATATATCATTTCCTATATGTCCACAATTGATTCCTAAGCTGTAACGTCGATAATGAGCATGATATTAGCAATTTTGTGCTCTGACCTTGAAAATGGGGTCAAAGGTCATATTCATGGTCACGAGAATATTCAGCATACATGTATATCATTTCTTATATGTCCACAATTGATTCCCAAGCTGTAGAGTAAATAATAAGCGATATATTAGCCATTGTGTGCTCTGACCTTGAAAATGAGGTCAGAGGTCAAATTCAAGGTCACGAGAATATTCAGTATATATCACTTCCTATATGTCCACAATTGACTCCTAAGCTGTAAAGTCGATATTAAGTGACATATTAGGCATTTCGTGCTCCGACCTTGAAAATGAGGTCAAAGGTCAAATTTAAGGTCATCAAGGTCAATGAGGGGAACATTTTGAACGAAAATCTCAAAACTGATCAGACAATTTTTGAGAAAAGAATTTTTAAAGTGGAAACACATGCAAAAACATCAATTTTCGACATAAAAATGGCCGCCAAAACTGCATGAACGATTCAATGAAAAAAAAAAGAAAAGAAAAAAAAAACGCCTAGGGGTATTGTCCCAACACATATTCACACAAATTTATGGGCAAATTCATCAGCCCGAAAAATGCTAAAAAATGTTAACATAAGATGCCGAGATGATAGACTACTGGTACACCTAGACTCATGTCCGAGTTGTGTAACACCAGGAAACCTTCAGCACCAAGACTGAAAGAGAACTTGCTGGCCCTGTTTTGAAACCCGAGAAGATCGACAGCTGGTCTAACTAGACTCATGTCTGAGCAGTGTAAAACTGAGGAATCTTCATCTCAGAGATTGAAAAAGAACTTGCTGGCCCTGCTTTGAAACCCGAGAAGATAAATTGCTGATGTACCTCAACTCTTGTTTTGGTGATGAAAAACTCCAAGATCGTGAAAGAGAATTTGTCAGCCCTCCTTTGAAACCCAAAAAGCTAATCTGCTGATATATCTAGACTCATGTCCGAGTCATGTGAATCCGATGGACTGACATCTTGAAGACTGTGAAGAGAGTTTTTCATCCCTGCTTTGAAACTTAGAAAGATACACTGCAGGTATACTTAGATTCTTGTGCAGGTAGTGTGAAACCAGGGAATAATGTGAAATAGAATCTTCTGGCCTGCTCTGAAACTCCAGAGATTGAAGGAGATATTGCCGGCTCTGCCTTACAACTCAAGAACATAGACTACTGGAATACCTAGACTCATGTCCGAGTGAAGTAAAACTGCAGAAACCTTCCTCTGCAAGACTGTGAAGAACTTATCGCCCTGCTTTGAAACTCGAGAAGATAAACCACTGGAACACCTAGACTCATGTCCGAGTGAAGTAAAACTGTAGAAACCTTCCTCTGCAAGACTGTGAAGAACTTTTCGCCCTGCTTTGAAACTCGAGAAGATAAACCACTGGAATACCTAGACTCATGTCCGAGTGAAGTAAAACTGTAGAACCTTCTCTGCAAAGAAGAACTTGCCGGCTCTGCTTTGGAACTCGAGAACATAGACTACTGGAATACCTAGACTCATGTTCGAGTGAAGTAAAACTGCAGAACGTTCTTTGCAAAGAATGTGAAGAACTTGCCGGCTCTGCTTTGGAACTCGAGAAGATATACTACTGGAATAACTAGACTCATGTCCGAGTGAAGTAAAACTGCAGAACCTTCTCTGCAAAGAAGAACTTGCCGGCTCTGCTTTGGAACTTGAGAACATAGACTACTGGAATACCTAGACTCATATTCGAGTGAAGTAAAACTGCAGAACCTTCTTTGCAAAGACTGTGAAGAACTTGCCGGCTCTGCTTTGGAACTCGAGAAGATATACTACTGGGATAACTAGACTCATGTCCGAGTGAAGTAAAACTGCAGAACCTTCTCTGCAAAGAACTTGCCGGCTCTGCTTTGGAACTCGAGAACATAGACTACTGGAATACCTAGACTCATGTTCGAGTGAAGTAAAACTGCAGAAACATCTTTGCAAAGACTGTGAAGAACTTTCCGGCTCTGCCTTGAAACCCGAGAAGATAGACTACTGGTATACCTAGACTCATGCCTGAGTGGTGCAAAAAGGGGAACCGTCAGCTCCGAGACTGAGAGTGCTGGCTGGCTCTACTTTGAAACCCGAGAAGTTACACGACTGGAATACCTAGTCTCAAGTCCGAGTGGTGTAAAACTGGGGAGTCTTCAGCTGCAAGACTGTGAAAAAGAACTTGCCGACCCTTGCTGGTCCTAGTGTGAAAAAGGGGAACCTTCTGCTCCGAGACTGAAAAAGAAACTGCCGACCCTGCTTTGAAACCGGGGAAGATAGAATGCTGCTATACATGGACTCATGTTCAATTGGTGTAAAACTGGAGAACCTTGAGCTGCAAAACTGAAAGAATCGTTGTCGAGATTGAAGATGGAACAGGGTTTTGTACTAGAAATGAACTGTGATATATAATCTGAATCTTCGACCTAGTAAAAGCTATCAAGAAGAATGCAGTTCCCAACTTCAGAGTGAATCTTCCAGTGTCATCATCCTCAAGGAGAGTGAAGGACAAAGGGAATGCAGTTCTATGTCAGGATATATTAACGGTGTTCAAATCATAACAGTTTGAATAAACACCTATCAAGCGAACAGGACAAAGCCTGTAACACTTTAGCCAACGAGACAATCAGAGATTGCAGACCCTCGCCCTTCAGATTTAGTCACTAAAATTAGGCGATAATTGAGTTTTTGTCTTAAGACCATCGGTTGTACGCCATACGATTGGGAATTGGCCAAAGAAAAATACAAAAAGAGGTTGAAGATTTAATATTGATTAGAACCGGAGTTATAGCCATTTATGTGATTTTCTTTTTTCCGTTGCCATGGCAACCGTTTTGTGAGCCACTACCATAGCACTCCAGCCCTATAAATTTCAAATCGATCGGACCGTTTGCCTTTGAGTTACGAGCGCGGACATTTGCACTGAAACGTCGCTGGCCAAAAAATAACCGAAATCGTGACCCCCAATTTTTCGACATCGGGCGATAATAGATAGTTTTCGTCGTACGACCATCGATCATACACCAAACGATCGAGAATTGGCCCGAAAAAAATACAAAAATAGTTGGACAAATTAATATTAAGTAGAACCGGAGTTAGAGCCAATGATGTGATTTTCTCTTTTCCGTTGCCATGGCAACCGTTTCCATCCGATTTCGGTAAAATTTTAAAAGGACTGAGCCACCACCATAGCACTTTTGGACTATAAATTTCAAATCGATCGGACCGTTTGCCTTTGAGTTATGAGCGCGGACATTTGCACTGAAATGTCGCTGGACAAAAATAACCGAAATCGTGACCCCCAATTTTTCGACATCGGGCGATAATGGAGAGTTTTCGTCGTACGAGGATCGGTCGTACACCAAACGATCGGGAATTGGCCAAAGAACAATACAAAAATAGTTGGAAAAATTAATATCAGGTAGAACCGGAGTTAGAGCCAATTATGTGATTTTCTTTTTTTCCGTTGCGATGGCAACCGTTTTCATCCGATTTTGGCAAAAATTTGAAGGGACTGAGCCAGCACCATAGCACTTTTGCCCTATAAATTTCAAATCGATCGGGCCGTTTGCCTTTGAGTTATGAGCGCAGACATTTGCACTGAAACGTCGCTGGCCAAAAAAAAATCGAAACCGTGACCCCCAATTTTTCGACATCGGGCGATAATGGAGAGTTTTCGTCGTACGACCACAGGCCATATATCAGATGATCAGGAATTGGCCATAGAAAAATACAAAATTAGTTAGAAAAATTTATCTTGAATAGAACCGGAGTTATGGTCAATTATTGATTTTTACATTTTCCGTTGCCATGGCAACAGTTTTTGTCCGATTTTGACCAGATTCGAGGAGGACCGAGCCACTGAGATACCGCTTCATCCCTATAAGTTTCATGTTGATCGGACCATTCTCCTTTGAGATATGCGCGCGGACATACAAACAAACAAACAAACAAACATACAAACGGACAGACCCAATTGCAATACCCTCTGCCCCTATTGGGGCGAGGGTAATAAATATTGCTCAATTGTGATAGGCATATTATAAAATTGAATGATTTGTTTATAGGCACAGTATGTAATATCAAAATTGAGGATGGTGTGTTTGTTCAAGGTTTCACCAGGTACCATCATGTTGTATGATTTTATTTTACTGGGAAAAAATTCAAACAATAAATATCTTTGTGTAATAACAAGTTCTCATACCAATACAGCACTATCCAGGCTTGCATATTTTACTGGACAATTTAACGAACTGATAAATTGCAAGAGTACCTACTCCACATTAGAAAGAAATTACTGATTAATTACCTTTCTGAAAAGTATTAAGACCTGCTAACATAATATCATGAAAAATACTGATTGGAAAGTTTTCACATTTCCACTAAAATAGGTTCACAACATTGATAATAACTAGACGTCAAGGCCTAAAGATGCCTTGGAGGCATTTCGGTGTGATGATTAATTTATAATATATACTAGATATCGACGAAAAAGAAAAATGCCGACTCGGCAAAAAAATTTCGGGTCAAGGTCAAAGTTCATCCATAATACCAATTAGACATGTTTGTCTAGGGCGACGAGTCCAAAAATAACGTCCGTTTCGCTCTACGAAGCACCGTTTCCGAGATATCGACGAAAACGAAAAATGCCGACTCGGCAAAAAAATTTCGGGTCAAGGTCAAAGTTCATCCATAATACCCCTCAGACATGTTTGTCTAGGGCGACGAGTCCGAAAATAACGTCCGTTTCGCTCTACGAAGCACCGTTTCCGAGATATCGACGAAAACGAAAAATGCCGACTCGGCAAAAAAATTTCGGGTCAAGGTCAAAGTTCATCAATAATACCCTTTAGACATGTTTGTCTAGGGCGACGAGTCCGAAAATAACGTCCGTTTCGCTCTACGAAGCACCGTTTCCGAGATATCGCCGAAAACGAAAAATGCCGACTCGGCAAAAAAATTTCGGGTCAAGGTCAAAGTTCATCCATAATACCCCTTAGGCATGTTTGTCTAGGGCGACGAGTCCGAAAATAACGTCCGTTTCGCTCTACGACACACCGTTTCCGAGATATCGATGAAAACGGAAAATGCCGACTCTGCAAAAAAATTTTGGGTCAAGGTCAAAGTTCATCCATAATACCCCTCAGACATGTTTGTCTAGGGCGACGAGTCCGAAAATAACGTCCGTTTCGCTCTACGACACACCGTTTCCGAGATATCGACGAAAACGAAAAATGCCGACTCGGCAAAAAATTTTCGGGTCAAGGTCAAAGTTCATCCATAATACCCCTCAGACATGTTTGTCTAGGGCGACGAGTCCGAAAATAACGTCCGTTTCGCTCTACGACACACCGTTTCCGAGATATCGACGAAAACGAAAAATGCCGACTCGGCAAAAAAATTTCGGGTCAAGGTCAAAGTTCATCAATAATACCCCTTAGACATGTTAGTCTAGGGCGACGAGTCTGAAAATAACGTCCGTTTCGCTCTACGACGCACCGTTTCCGAGATATCGACGAAAACGAAAAATGCCGACTCGGCAAAAAAAAATTGGGTCAAGGTCAATCTTCATCCATAATACCCCTTAGGCATGTTTGTCTAGGGCGACGAGTCCGAAAATAACGTCCGTTTCGCTCTACGACACACCGTTTCCGAGATATCGATGAAAACGAAAAATGCCGACTCTGCAAAAAAATTTTGGGTCAAGGTCAAAGTTCATCCATAATACCCCTCAGACATGTTTGTCTAGGGCGACGAGTCCGAAAATAACGTCCGTTTCGCTCTACGACACACCGTTTCCGAGATATCGACGAAAACGAAAAATGCCGACTCGGCAAAAAATTTTCGGGTCAAGGTCAAAGTTCATCCATAATACCCCTCAGACATGTTTGTCTAGGGCGACGAGTCCGAAAATAACGTCCGTTTCGCTCTACGACGCACCGTTTCCGAGATATCGACGAAAACGAAAAATGCCGACTCGGCAAAAAAATTTCGGGTCAAGGTCAAAGTTCATCCATAATACCCCTTAGACATAAAGTTTGTCTAGGGCGACGAGTCCGAAAATAACGTCCGTTTCGCTCTACGACGCACCGTTTCCGAGATATCGACGAAAACGAAAAATGCCGACTCGGCAAAAAAAAATTGGGTCAAGGTCAATCTTCATCCATAATACCCCTTAGACATGTTTGTCTAGGGCGACGATTCCGAAAATAACGTCCGTTTCGCTCTACGAGGCACCGTTTCCGAGATATCGACGAAAACGAAAAATGCCGACTCGGCAAAAAAATTTCGGGTCAAGGTCAAAGTTCATCCATAATACCATCTAGACATGTTTGTCTAGGGCGACGAGTCCGAAAATAACGTCCGTTTCGCTCTACGACGCACCGTTTCCGAGATATCGACGAAAAACGAAAAATGCCGACTCGGCAAAAAAATTCAAGGTCAAGGTCAAAGTTCATCCATAATACCCTTTAGACATGTTTGTCTAGGGCGACAAGTCCGAAAATAACGTCCGTTTCGCTCTACGACACACCGTTTCCGAGATATCGACGAAAACGAAAAATGCCGACTCGGCAAAAAAATTTCGGGTCAAGGTCAAAGTTCATCCATAATACCCCTTAGACATGTTTGTCTAGGGCGACGAGTCCGAAAATAACGTCCGTTTCGCTCTACGACGCACCGTTTCTGAGATATCGACGAAAACGAAAAATGCCGACTCGGCAAAAAAAATCAAGGTCAAGGTCAAAGTTCATCCATAATACCCCTTAGACATGTTTGTCTAGGGCGACGAGTCCGAAAATAACGTCCGTTTCGCTCTACGACGCACCGTTTCCGAGATATGCAGGATGCCTCATGGATGACTCAGCAAAAAATTATTTTGACCTCTAGGTCAAAGGTCGTTTGACGTATCGATCCCAAAATCAATAGGGTTCTTCCCTGTTGATATATAAACCTCCGTGCAAAATTCTGCAACTATTGCCTGAATATTTTTCGAGTTATCGTCCGGAAACCAAGTTTCAAGATCAGCCTCGATTTCATCCTCAAGGACCTCACGGACCTCGGAGCCGGATCAAAAAAAATAATACACCCTAGAGATGTTTGTCTAGGGCGACGAGTCCGAAAATAACGTCCGTTTCGCTCTACGACGCACGGTTTCTGAGATATGCAGGAAGCCTCAAGGATGAATCAGCAAAAAATTATTTCGACCTCTAGGTCAAAGGTCGTTTGACGGATCGATCCCAAAATCAATAGGGTTCTTCCCTGGTGGCATATGAACCTCCATGCAGAGTTCTGCAACTATTGCGTAAATATTTTTCCAGTTATCGTCCGGAAACCAAGTCTCAAAATTAGCCTTGATTTCATCCTCACGGACCTCACGGACCTCGGATCCGGCTCAAAAAGAATAGGGTTCTTCCACATATCATTTCTGACTTGTGGTGAAAATTTGACGAGGATCCGTCAAGGCAATCTAAAGTTATCGTCCGGAAACCAAAAGTGGCGGAAGAAAAAAAAAAAAAAAAAAAAAAAAAAAAAAAAAAAAAAAAAATTCTGCTAAAACCATAAAGGCATTTCTGCCGAAATGCCTTAATAAGATAACATCCTGTCAATATGACTATCAAACTCCAAACGTTTGCATCCAGTAGATTTGATATGCTTCGCTGGCAAATCAGTAATTCCCTGTTCATCAATATAACTGAGCCTGCATTGAAATTCTCAAGAAATAATCTCAAATGCTCACAAGGATAGGGCAAGAATCCTATTTTGTATATAGCATTATGCTGAAGTGAAATGGTCTAAGTACTATTTCCAAGAGTCTGTGTCAATGATCTAACTGATTCAAAATAAAAGGATACAAGTTTGCAATAACCGGGTAAGCATATCCACAGTATTCTAGTTTTTAATGCTAATTATCACAAACACTAATGCTGATATCAAAGCCAAACAAAGCTATATCTGGTATATGATGTACATGGTGTGCTTAACTGTACAGCACAGTGGAAATGTTGCCCGTTGATACAATCGTCATGAAAACACAAAATAAATGGTAAAAAGTCACATTATAGCATTTTCACAGTTTTGATTACCGCAGCATCCACATAAAATCTACGATATATAATAACAAGAATACAAACATCGGAAGGAAGACAAAATATATATGTTTCTAATCTCTATGATATATGCACCAGTACTCTGATCTTAGATTGATTTTGATAAATACTTTGCATTTTGAGCAATTGCTAATCTTGTTATTGCTGCAGCCTTGGGAATCACTCAGTCATGCAATCTCTTTCATGCCACATACAAAATATACAAAAATATAACAAAACAAACATGCATGCACAGGAAATGCTAGCATTTTTTCTTGAGAATTCTGTTCTCCTCTTTTAGTCGCACAACCTCGGCCAATAACTCTTCGTTGATTGAATGCTCCTTAACTGTTTTTTCTACTTGCGCCTGAAAATGTGAACAGATGATATTGTAGGAGTTATAATTAGCAAAGATCACAAAAAAAAAAAAAAAATCTAATCTATGCGAAAACCAAACTTTTGGCAAACAATGGTGAAAACATTCGCAATATCTGATAAACACTCAATCATCAAATTCTAAGAAGTTTTTTTCTGTTTTTTTCTGAATAAAATCAATTTTTATTTTTCAATACAATGCTAGTTCACACCTGCAGGACGAGGAACTGTTTGAGCATCTCCATGTGCAGGTTGAGAACGTCCTGTCGGATCTGTTCTCGGAAGTCCTCCAGACTGTCCTCGATGATGTTCCTGATGAACTGCGTGTGGAAAGGCTGCAGGCTAGAAGCAGCCTCTGGTGGCGGTGCTGCTGGAGACATGAATATTCATGGGCTTGAATTTACATGTAATTGTGCCAGCATGGAAGTGGCTATGCTATCAGAACTAGTTTCGAGTCAGAACTAACACCATAGTTTCAGACCTGATGGATCCAATCTATATACCCTACATATGTATTTTAGTTTCTAAAACTCCCCTAAAAATGTGTCTGAATCTACATGAGAGTACGAAGGCCAAAATACCGAGAAAACTCTGTATTAATTTGACAGTCTTGTCTCACTAACACACCTGCACTGGCTTGAGGGATGTCCAAGGTGGGTATGTTCACATCGGCTTTCTCTGTTGACTTCGATGGCATGGGTTCACGTAATAACAGATTTCTTGAAACATCTCCGTTATACTTGTGTGTGGAAGTGTCTGGAATTGGGAGAGACCTAGTGGACTCTCTCAGAACGTCGCTGGAGCTGTCCCTTGGTAATGATGACGTTCTAGCGTGCGCTGCTGGGGATCGGGCTCGATGGGTTATTCTACTGGACGTATTTGTGGATAAGTCTGGCAAGAGAAATTGTTTCACTTTCACATGGCGATACATATAGGATTTTCAGTTGCCATTCTTATCCTTGGCACATCAGAAACACAAATGACCATCCTGCTACCTCTGCGGTCTCTCTTCGCAAGTCATTCCAATCAGTAAAACAGATTGTTCATATCTACGGATATGCGAGCTAAAGTGCCGCAAAGAGACCAAGGCACTTAGACATGTCTGACCTGTTGAGGGCAGCTGTGGCTGTGAGGTAGAAGTATCTCTGACGGGGATGTCTCGGGTTGGTGACTCCGTGACCGCCGATGCAGATCGTACACTGTCCAAGGCCAGACCATTGGTACCTAGTGTGGATTGGTGGGACGTCCGAGACCTCTGTGAAGAACATATGGAAGAATATGACTACCAGTACTGATAGTGATTGTTGGCATTAGAATTAAGGATTGTACCAATAGACTCAAAATTCATGTAACACACTTTCAATATAGCATTATGTGAACTCTGCCGCAGAAATCATCGAACCAAGCGAACCCAGGAATCAAAGTCTCAACTCTCCTGTCTTTTGGAGAACCTTTTCCCGAAGCACCACAGCATTCTAAACTTGACACTACCACCCACCGTTGAGTCATCTTGTGCACCGTCTGACATGCCGTCGATACTGTAGAGGTTCTGCTCCTCGTGTGTGAAGGTGGAGGCTACGGACCGAGCGCTCTGTGGCAGTGGGGGGCTGGCGTCGTCCACAAAGCTGTGATTCCGCCGATCAGAGATATTCACGTTCTCACCGAGTGGGGAGAAAATCTCATCTGCATGGGATTTGTAGGGAGAATGGGTAAATGCCACAACTTTAGAGTTTGGTATGGCTTTCTCACGGAAGTCACTAATAACTAGACGTCAAGGCCTAAAGATGCCTTGGAGGCATTTCGGTGTGATGAATAATTTATAATACTAGATATCGACGAAAATGAAAAATGTCGACAAATTTCGGGTCAAGGTCAAAGTTAATCCATAATACCCCTTAGACATGTTTGTCTAGGGCGACGAGTCCGAAAGTAACGTCCGTTTCGCTCTACGACGCACCGTTTCCGAGATATCGACGAAAACGAAAAATGCCGACTCGGCAAAAAAATTTCGGGTCAAGGTCAAAGTTCATCAATAATTCCCCTTAGACATGTTTGTCTAGTGCGACGAGTCCGAAAATAACGTCCGTTTCGCTCTACGACGCACCGTTTCCGAGATATCGACGAAAACGAAAAATGCCGACTCGGCAAAAAAATTTCGGGTCAAGGTCAAAGTTCATCCATAATACCCCTTAGACATGTTTGTCTAGTGCGACGAGTCCGAAAATAACGTCCGTTTCGCTCTACGACGCACCGTTTCCGAGATATCGACGAAAACGAAAAATGCCGACTCGGCAAAAAAATTTCGGGTCAAGGTCAAAGTTCATCCATAATACCCCTTAGACATGTTTGTCTAGGGCGACGAGTCCGAAAATAACGTCCGTTTCGCTGTACGACGCACCGTTTCCGAGATAACGACGAAAACGAAAAATGCCGACTCGGCAAAAAAATTTCGGGTCCAGGTCAAAGTTCATCAATAATACCCCTTAGACATGTTTGTCTAGTGCGACGAATCCGAAAATAACGTCCGTTTCGCTCTACGACGCACCGTTTCCGAGATATCGACGAAAACGAAAAATGCCGACTCGGCAAAAAAATTTCGGGTCAAGGTCAAAGTTCATCCATAATTCCCCTTTGACATGTTTGTTTAGTGCGACGAGTCCGAAAATAACGTCCGTTTCGCTCTACGACGCACCGTTTCCGAGATATCGACGAAAACGAAAAATGCCGACTCGGCAAAAAAATTTCGGGTCAAGGTCAAAGTTCATCCATAATTCCCTGTAGACATGTTTGTCTAGTGCGACGAGTCCGAAAATAACGTCCGTTTCGGTCTACGACGCACCGTTTCCGAGATATCGATGAAAACGAAAAATGCCGACTCGGCAAAAAAATTTCGGGTCAAGGTCAAAGTTCATCCATAATACCCCTTAGACATGTTTGTCTAGTGCGACGAGTCCGAAAATAACGTCCGTTTCGCTCTACGACGCACGGTTTCCGAGATATCGACGGAAACGAAAAATGCCGACTCGGCAAAAAAATTTCGGGTCAAGGTCAAAGTTCATCCATAAAACCCCTTAGACATGTTTGTCTAGTGCGACGAGTCCGAAAATAACGTCCGTTTCGCTCTACGACGCACCGTTTCCGAGATATCGATGAAAACGAAAAATGCCGACTCGGCAAAAAAATTTCGGGTCAAGGTCAAAGTTCATCCATAATACCCCTTAGACATGTTTGTCTAGTGCGACGAGTCCGAAAATAACGTCCGTTTCGCTCTACGACGCACCGTTTCCGAGATATCGACGAAAACGAAAAATGCCGACTCGGCAAAAAAATTTCGGGTCAAGGTCAAAGTTCATCCATAATACCCCTTAGACATGTTTGTCTAGTGCGACGAGTCCGAAAATAACGTCCGTTTCGCTCTACGACGCACCGTTTCCGAGATATGCAGGATGAATCAAGGATGACTCAGCAAAAAATTATTTCGACCTCTAGGTCAAAGGTCGTTTGAGGTATCGATCCCAAAATCAATAGGGTTCTTCCCTGGTGATATATAAACCTCCGTGCAAAATTCTGCAACTATTGCCTGAATATTTTTTGAGTTATCGTCCGGAAACCAAGTTCCTCGATTTCATCCTCACGGACCTCACAGACCTCGGAGCCGGATCAAAAAAAAAAGTACACCCTAGAGAGGTTTGTCTAGGGCGACGAGTCCGAAAATAACGTCCGTTTCGCTCTACGACTCACGGTTTCCGAGATATGCAGGAAGCCTCAAGGATGAATCAGCAAAAAATTATTTTGACCTCTAGGTCAAAGGTCGTTTGACGGATCGATCCCAAAATCAATAGGGTTCTTCCCTGGTGGCATATGAACCTCCATGCAGAGTTCTGCAACTATTGCATAAATATTTTTCCAGTTATCGTCCGGAAACCAAGTCTTAAAATTAGCCTTGATTTCATCCTCACGGACCTCACGGACCTCCGATCCGGCTCAAAAAGAATAGGGTTCTTCCTCATATCATTTCTGACTTGCGGTGAAAATTTGACAAGGATCCGTCAAGGCAATCTAAAGTTATCGTCCGGAAACCAAAAGTGGCGGAAGAAGAAAAAAAAGAAAAGAAAAAAAAAAAAAAAAAAAAAAAAAAAAATTCTGCTAAAACCATAAAGGCATTTCTGCCGAAATGCCTTAATTATTCGTTAATTTTTGTAATTATACACAGGAATTTACCATTATTCGCTTCTCATAATGCAAATAAAGTGAATAATCACCTCTGTCCATCAAGTTTCCAAAGCTTGAGGGAGATCTTGTGGTCACTGTGAGATGGGACGAGGCAGATTTTTGAACATCGGCCACTTTCGGTGGCACAAGATTGTTGTTAACTGCATTTATGTCAGGTGCACTTTCAGACGTGGGTCGACCCGCTTTATTCACAACATTTAGGTCGGAAGCGCTCACAGTTGCAGGTTGTACGGGTTTGACAGGCTGCACAGGGTAACCGCCTGCGGGTTTGGTGTGACTGTCACACTGGAACTTGAGAACCTGCACGGAAGACTTGTGTGCAGTTTTGACCTGGACAGGTGTCGTGTCCTGGCGTAGATCGTAGATGTAGATTTTCCCTCGTGTGGAGCCGACAGCCAGTGTCGAGCCATCTTGCATCAGGTCTATGGAGGTCAGAGGGCTCTCGGCTGTCATTGTCTTCACAACACTGCTCAAGTAGAGAGCAAGCAACATTATCAAGAAAATTATTATAATTGACATCTGTTTTTTTGGGGGACATGACAAACAGTATTGTCAATTTTCAGCAAGTTTTCATGAACTGGACATCAAACCAATCATCAAATATCTATCACTGATATCCCGTTTAATCTTTCGCATTTGTAAAGTTACTCACGTTTTCCCAACGACATCGTAGCAGACGATTTTCTTGTCGAGGCCGACACTCATCATGAGCATGTCGTTGAGTGGAGAGAACACGAGGCCCATGGCTGGGGCCTTGTGCGATCTGTCAAATGAGTGCATCATTCGCTTGCCGGAGGTGTCCCACAGGGTCACTCCCCCGTCGTCTGACGCCGCGGCCAGCATCGTCTTCTTGAAGTGACTATACTGGATCTGACGGACTGCCTGTTGATGAGAGAGGGCAACTGCATTTCTGAACTAGACTTCAAGGCCTAAAGATGCCTTGGAGGCATTTCGGTGTGATGAATAATTTATAATACTAGATATCGACGAAAATGAAAAATGTCGACAAATTTCGGGTCAAGGTCAAAGTTCATCCATAATACCCGCTAGACATGTTTGTCTAGGGCGACGAGTCCGATAATACCATCCGTTTCGCTCTACGACGCACCGTTTCCGAGATATCGACGAAAACAAAAACTGCCGACTCGGCAAAAAAATTTCGGGTCAAGGTCAAAGTTAATCCATAATACCCCTTAGACATGTTTGTCTAGGGTGACGAGTCCGAAAATAACGTCCGTTTCGCTCTACGAAGCACCGTTTCCGAGATATCGACGAAAACGAAAAATGCCGACTCGGCAAAAAAATTTCGGGTCAAAGTTCATCAATAATTCCCCATAGACATGTTTGTCTAGTGCGACGAGTCCGAAAATAACGTCCGTTTCGCTCTACGACGCACCGTTTCCGAGATATCGACGAAAACGAAAAATGCCGACTCGGCAAAAAAATTTCGGGTCAAGGTCAAAGTTCATCAATGATTCCCCATAGACATGTTTGTCTAGTGCGACGAGTTCGAAAATAACGTCCGTTTCGCTCTACGACGCACCGTTTCCGAGATATCGACGAAAACGAAAAATGTCGACTCGGGAAAAAAATTTCGGGTCAAGGTCAAAGTTCATCCATAATACCCCTTAGACATGTTTGTCTAGTGCGACGAGTCCGATTATAACGTCCGTTTCGCTCTACGACGCACCGTTTCCGAGATATCGACGAAAACGAAAAATGCCGACTCGGCAAAAAAATTTGGGGTCAAGGTCAAAGTTCATCCATAATACCCCTTAGACATGTTTGTCTAGTGCGACGAGTCCGAAAATAATGTCCGTTTCGCTCTACGACGCACCGTTTCCGAGATATCGACGAAAACGAAAAATGCCGACTCGGCAAAAAAATTTCGGGTCAAGGTCAAAGTTCATCAATAATTCCCCTTAGACATGTTTGTCTAGTGCGACGAGTCCGAAAATAACGTCCGTTTCGCTCTACGACGCACCGTTTCCGAGATATCGACGAAAACGAGAAATGCCGACTCGGCAAAAAAATTTCGGGTCAAGGTCAAAGTTCATCAATAATTCCCCTTAGACATGTTGTCTAGTGCGACGAGTCCGAAAATAACGTCCGTTTCGCTCTACGACGCACCGTTTCCGAGATATCGACGAAAAACGAAAAATGTCGACTCGGCAAAAAAATTTCAGGTCAAGGTCAAAGTTCATCCATAATACCCCTTAGACATGTTTGTCTAGTGCGACGAGTCCGAAAATAACGTCCGTTTCGCTCTAGGACGCACCGTTTCCGAGATATCGACGAAAACGAAAAATGCCGAATCGGCAAAAAAATTTTGGGTCAAGGTCAAAGTTCATCCATAATACCCCTTAGACATATTTGTCTAGGGCGACGAGTCCGAAAATAACGTCCGTTTCGCTCTACGACGCACCGTTTCCGAGATATGCAGGATGCCTCAAGGATGACTCAGCAAAAAATTAGCCCAAAGGCTAAGATAGGTTACCGGACAATTTTGGTTTGGCCATGGCAGCATTGGCAGGTAACGGCCTTGAGATTGACCAATCAAGGTTCGCAGTGTAAACATATGACCTTGGGATTTACCAATCAAGGTCATCCGTATGAACTTCGATGTAACCATTACATGTATGTGTGCGGCATTTGATATTCTATATGTTGGGTGGAATCGTTTAGGCCGCTCAGGTCAATTTACACATTCCAAGTCAGACATTTGGCACTCAAGGTCATCTGACGTCAAGTTCAAGGTCATCATTAGTTGTGCCATATATGTCTTCCTATATGTTCATAATGCAAACAGGAGCTCTATCTGCAAGCATTTCATCTACAAAGGCAAATCTGGGCATTTTTTTTACCCCAAAATGGCTGTTTTGACCTTTCAAGGTCATCCAAGGTCAAATTCAAGGTCACCACACAAGTCGCCATATATGACTTCCGATTTGAAAGTGCCAATTTCCAAAATTCCAAAAGTCTAAAAAAAATTTCTAAAAATTTCTAAAAGTCCAAAATTTTTTTCAAAGGGTGAAAATTTTTTTTTGCCTAGAAATGGCCCAAAATGGATAGTAATGCGATTTGGGGCGAAAATTTTTTTTTTCGCCGACTCGTCAAAAATTCAAAATGGCCGCCACACGGAGATCGGCGAAGGAAGGGCAACAAAATTTATACACGTCACAGAGGTATATAAGAGGAATATATTTAAGCAAAAATCTCAAAACTGATCAGACAGTTTTTGAGAAAATACAGACCAGGTGCAAATTTGAGCATTTTTCGACCCAAAAATGGCTGTTTTGACCTTTCAAGGTCATCCAAGGTCAAATTCAAGGTCACCACACAAGTCGCCATATATGACTTCCCATTTGAAAGTGCCAATTTCTAAGCTCTTTTTTTCAAGCGTTCTATGAGTACAGTCCGGACAGCTTCCATTATGAAGGAAAAAAGTGCCGAAAATTTTCTAAATCCAAAATTTCTTTCAAAGGGTGAAAATTTTTTTTTGCCTAGAAATGGCCCAAAATGGATAGTAATGTTATTTGGGGCGAAAAAATTTTTTTCGCCGACTTGTCAAAAATTCAAAATGGCCTCCACACTGAGATCGGCGATTCAAGGGCAAAAAAACTTATACACGTCACAGAGGTATATAAGAAGAATCTTTTTAAGCAAAAATCTCAAAACTGATCAGACAGTTTTTGAGAAAATACAGACCAGGTGCAAATTTGAGCGTTTTTCGACCCAAAAATGGCTGTTTTGACCTTTCAAGGTCATCCAAGGTCAAATTCAAGGTCACCACACAAGTCGCCATATATGACTTCCCATTTGAAAGTGCCAATTTCTAAGCTCTATCTTCAAGCGTTCTATGAGTACAGTCCGGACAGCTCCCATTATGAAGGGAAAAAGTGCCGAAAATTTTCCAAGTCCAAAATTTTTTTCAAAGGGTGAAAATTTTTTTTTGCTCTAGAAATGGCCCAAAATGGATAGTAATGCGATCTGGGGCGAAAATTTTTTTTTTCGCCGACCCGCCAAAAATTCAAAATGGCCGCCACACGAAAACCGGCAGATTTAGGGCAACCAAACTTATACATATCACAGAGGTATATGAGGGGAATCTTTTGAAACCAAAAACTCAAAACTGATCAGACAGTTTTTGAGAAAATGGCCGTCAAAGTCCAAAATTGAGCGTTTTTCGACAAAAACGGCCGCCATTTTGAAAAAAATGCGAAAATCAAAAAACAAAAAAATACCTCCTTCTCAAAATATTTTTAGGCATTTTTGTGCAAAATTTCAGAAAGATTCGATCGTTAACTTTAAAGATAAAAATGTTAACGCCGGACGGACGGACGGACGGACGGACGGACGGACGGACGGACGGACGGACGGACGGACGGACGGACGGACGGACGACGGACGCAACGCCATGCCAATAGGTTATCGGACCAAAGGTCCGGTAACCTAAAAATTATTTCGACCTCTAGGTCAAAGGTCGTTTGAGGTATCGATCCCAAAATCAATAGGGTTCTTCCCTGGTGATATATAAACCTCCGTGCAAAATTCTGCAACTTTTGCCTGAATATTTTTTGAGTTATCGTCCGGAAACCAAGTTCCTCGATTTCATCCTCACGGACCTCACGGACCTCGGAGCCGGATCAAAAAAAAAAGTACACCCTAGAGATGTTTGTCTAGGGCGACGAGTCCGAAAATAACGTCCGTTTCGCTCTACGATGCACGGTTTCTGAGATATGCAGGAAGCCTCAAGGATGAATCAGCAAAAAATTATTTTGACCTCTAGGTCAAAGGTCGTTTGACGGATCGATCCCAAAATCAATAGGGTTCTTCCCTGGTGGCATATGAACCTCCATGCAGAGTTCTGCAACTATTGCATAAATATTTTTCCAGTTATCGTCCGGAAACCAAGTCTCAAAATTAGCCTTGATTTCATCCTCACGGACCTCACGGACCTCGGATCCGGCTCAAAAAGAATAGGGTTCTTCCACATATCATTTCTGACTTGTGGTGAAAATTTGACAAGGATCCGTCAAGGCAATCTAAAGTTATCGTCCGGAAACCAAAAGTGGCGGAAGAAGAAAAAAAAGAAAAAAAAAAAAAAAAAAATTCTGCTAAAACCATAAAGGCATTTCTGCCGAAATGCCTTAATTCTATTATGCTGAATGCTTTATATTTTCGTTTCATATTGAACCAAAAATATATTCTTCGACTGAACCATTCGTGTAGGATTACACTTGCAATGAAGTTAATTTCATTATATTTTGATATATTAACGTGACTAAAAACCTGTTCTTTGGGCAGTACAAGGGGGCTGAACCCCATTCCAGTGGTGACACTGAACAGAATGATTTTCCCGGCCTCCGAGCTGGATGCGATCACAGTGTCATTCCAGTTGAACTGCAGAGATGTCACCAGAGATTTGTGGCCCTGTTTTAGAAAGACAGAAAAAAAGTCACACCCAATAGTTGTTGATTTGCTCCAGATTCGATACCAAAGTCTTAACTCTGGACAATATTCATAACAAACAAGACAGCACATTGGGCAGAAAAAAAAGTAGGACCTTTAAGTGCACTTATAGCAACTGAATGTTTTTTTAACCTGGTATGTCTTCTTGAGTTTACGAGTCTTCAGGTCCCAGATATGGACGATACCATCTGATCCGCCTCCCACGATGTACCGAGACATTGAGTTGTATGCAATACAAGATTTCTGCTCCTGAAATTTGGAAGAAATTCTTGCATTATTCTTTCCATATAATTTGACCATACTTATTGATTGTTCACATGAATCAATTGATAGTAACCACAATCAGAGTGCATGAGCCACAAGAATCATTAAAAACATTCTGAATTTATCTGAGTTTACGTGCTAACAAACAAATTCACAATTTAGTGTACACATTTTTCACCAACTTTTTAAAAAATTAAAACAGAAATAAATGTATATGTTTTTGAACTGGGTTACCTTGGTCGCAATGTCAAAAGAATGCGAGGCAGTGTTAGCATTGTGATAAGTGATGGCCACTTTATCGCCTACTGGTGACGCACTGGCAATACACTAGAAGCACTGCTAAGGAAAATTTGCCATGAATAATGTTGATTTTGAATATTTTGGGCACATGTATCACATAAGCATAAACTGCACAATATTACACAACCCGACACAAAGATGTCAAAGGATACTTCGCTGTCATGTGACCAGCGTAGAGACGAGATGTTGCCCGCATGTGGATTATATTCCTTGACTAGAGAGCAGCTGCTAGCTCCTCGAAGGTCCCAAATCTTGATGTCATCGCCGCCGGATGCTAACATCAAGTTCATGTTGATAGGGTTCTACTTTTTCGAGCTCCAAAGCAACTACTGCAATGAGAATACGGTGTTATGCTGATATGCAATTGCCAAAACTTTCCCCAATGGGAGGTCTTCATACAATCATTCAATAGGGAGTCAGCATTGTAATAGAATTCAGTTTTGGCACCGAATCACTACGGATAATTTCGGATATCATATGTAATTAACAATGACATAAATTATGGTACTCCTACTACTTTTGTATATCAAAGCTGCTGGTAGATTAAGTGGATATCAAACTCTCTTGGCAGTACTAGTAAGCCTTTATAACCTTTACAGACAAATTGACTAGATTGACATGATTTTTTAAAAATAGCTATCCTGTATGTAAACCAGATTAAAATCACAATGAGGTGTGTGGTGTATTTAAGGCCTCTTCTGGTTCAGCAAATCTTCTCATTCACCACATGAAAGACGTCATTTTGGCATAGAACGATAGCAAGCCCTCGGCTGCTCTATCCGCTCGGAGACTGCTTTACGGCAGATTTTCAGAGTTTTGCAATATGGTGAAGGGAGTATTGTAAGCCAAGCGAATCGGTGCTCCCCCATATTTTGGCAAAACATGAGAATGTATCGGTCATCAAAAATACCAGGTTAACTCAAAATGTCTACGAGCCATCTGTCCTAAATTCGCCGTATCCCTAAGTTCGCCAACTGCATATTAGCGAAAACATAGAAGCTGTCTTTGTGAAAAAAACAAAATGATGGTAAATAGTCATGATACTGGACTATCGCTTAACGATTTTAATGGGTGTTTTGAAGGACATAACAGAGCCCGAAAATGCTGTTGGCGAATTTGGGAATGCGGCGAATTTAGGACGGATGGCTCGTATCTTTTTTGCAGAGTCACTGCTATTTTGGCCTAGTCCCACGGCCTGAAAAAACAACGAATTGACAATCTGATTTTCAGCATGTACATGCTGAATATCAGATGGTTGTCAATTCGTTATTTTCATGCTGAATATCAGATTGTCAATTCGTTGTTCTCAGGCCGTGGGGCTAGACGGGTCAGACAGACACTGGGACTGAGTGAGTCTGACAGGACCAACACTAAACATACAATAACTGAAACGTATACTGTAGAGGTGCTTAATCATACAACTATATATAATCTTGCATGAATATCAATACTTCATGCATACACTTATCAGAAGACGACTAAGAATGCACGGGATAAATATGACAGAATTTTGAAATTTGTTGACTTTTGACAGGAAGTAGATTTTCATCCTCCTTGAACACCGACTACATTTGCAATACACGCCAGTACACAAAAGGCATGCACAATGACTCATGAGCGCGCACGGACTGGTATTAAATGTGTTGGGCAAAAAGTCTTACAAAATATCTGAAACATCTAGGAGGTTGAAGCAAATACAATTTGACAGAATTTAAACCCTCACAGACAGTCAGCATATCAGAAGGGCTTGTAATTTCGTAACGTCAATATTTATGAGCAGTGTATGATGATACAACCAATTCTAGTGAAAGAGGGTTAATACAGCATACGTAAATGCTCATTTTGTAAGACCTCTTTTACAAGAACATGAATGTATTTATTTGTGGCGTTTGACTGGTCAACATATCAACAAGACTTTTAATATCAAACGATATATATCTATGAACAATGCATGATGATAGAACCAATTCTGGTACGTGCAAAGGGTTAATACATCGGGCATGAATGTTCATTTGTCAGACCCACATTTACATGAATCTGAACGTATTTATATGCAAAATAAACAATAACTCGACCAGTTGCCTTTTGGATTATAATTGGGTACTTTTAAATAATTATAACATCTATTTCACGGATTTTGGCTTGGACTCGAAAATCATGTCAAATCTGATGTTTAGTAGTATAATGTTGGAATTTCTTTGATAGCAGCAACCATTATGTAGTTCACACATTGTCTGCCCCAATGATCCCAGTGTGGTTTTCGACATAATTAGTGTCTGGCGGGTTATGTTTCTATTCCAAAAGTGTTTAATATTAGGTTCCAAAATCTTATTCTGGCGACAATATGTCGACAAATATTGTGGCAATTTTGCCCAAAGATCTTGTTTAGGCCGCTTCGTGTTCGAAGCACGTGTGTTGCATAGCAACGCTCTCTATTCCCCTCGCTCCGCTATACTGTAACAATTACGTCATCCCTTGTCTCTTGTGCTTGGTGGTATAAATACTACCAAGCCGCTTTGTATGTTCGGAATTGTCTCAGAGATAGCAAAGCCAGCGGACGACGGATGAGCTCTGCCATGAGCTCCACGTCCCTTTCGTCCGACAAGAAGTGGGCCATATAAGGCCCCGGGGACAATTTTCAAGCGGGGGCCCAGGAGGGGCACCGTGCTGATTCGGGGCTCGTTATTGTGATCACCGGTCTCTCGCCCTGGGATGGTGCGACACAGGCTCTGGCAGACCGTCGGGCTGTCCATGGTTTTATCCTTGCGGCAGTGCCGTCGGCGAGGCCGGCCAGCAACATGCCCACGTGTGCGAGTTCCGTGGTGCCGATCCCATGGCACCTCGGGCTCCGCAGACGGCTACATTACCATAACTGATGTATAATATATTTTGTACGTCTATGATGTGTTATGATGTGATGTATGACGGCCGGATTCGTCTGAACGGACTGTTACCTGGTTTTAGTTCTAGCAATTACCTCAGCACGGCGTCAAACGTTACATTAGCGGGCGTCAAACGTTACATTAAACATATTTAAAACATAAAAATTGTCAAAAACAAGATGGTGAAATTGCTGGTGTTTTAAAAATATAATATTGTTAACATATGAACACTGAACTGATTTTTTTTTTATTATCCTGTATACAATAAAATGGATATCAAAGTCTCAAATGAAGACTATATAAATATAGCTGCAATGCTTAATGACTTCAATAAAAAAAATCAAGTAAATCTTACATGAACGTGATATGACGCTTATATTCATACCAGTACGTAAGGGGCCGGTAATTATTTACTGGGTGGGGGGGGGGGGGGGGTTGGATGGTTTTTCCGAGAAATGAGTTTTCAAAGTTTGACCCCCCCCCCCCACCGATATCGAAAACCAATCTATGACCGCCCACCAAGATCCAAAACAAAAGTATGACCCCCCCCCCCCCCAATCCCCATTTCTAGTGAAACAATTGTGACTCTTGTCGCAAATGTATGATACTATAAGGTCAGTGAATTAGCATACTATATATGAGCACTTAACAGCCCATCGTTTCGGAATCCACTTGAAAGACTCGAGACCTAGGTCAAAGATCATTCAGTTGATTCCTTGACTCCAAAATTTTTGATGGAATGGGCAAAATGTATGAAAACCCTTACGGATTTCACTGGATTTTTACTGGACACCATAGCGAACTCACAAAATATACAGGACTCTTCCACATACCATTGATGAGCAGGGAAGAATTGGTGAATCAGGCCATTCAGAACTGTTTTTTTTTCTAGTCTTGAATCAGGTCTGTGTTGGCTCTATGATGGGCTCATAATGTTCTGCCACCATCCAGATCATGTGAGTCAGATTCACTATCCGGGTCAAATATAGTGAATCTGTGAGTCCATGTCTTTCACATGATGGTTTGTGATAGTCCTGAGGTCTTTGGGGAATATCCTCAGTGGGGTCATGTGTTGACAAAATTTTGAGTGGAAAACCGGTCTGTGGTTCTGACATGCTAGTTCGGGTTAATCGGAAGGGATGATATGTTGCTCAGGGTGGTATGGAGTGGTTGATCCATGGTTTGTTTGTGACAGGACCCTGCTGATCTGGGTTCGTGCTTGCTGGCACCGTGTTCAGCTGTAGTGTTGCTCCCTTAGGTCCAAAGTTGATTCTTGGTGACAATGTTTCAATCTGAGTGATGAGCGTTGATCAATGAACATCAGGGCTCAGAATTGCCACTTGTGGGTAGCCATAGGCTCATAACATTTCAGATTTGCTCCAAGGCAATAGAGCTCACGAGTCAATTGGCTGATGAAAATCTGTAAAGTGATATTGAAATATGCTTCTATGAGCAAATTGGCTCCTGAAAATTGTTGAATGGGAGCGAAATCGGAGCCTTTGGCTCCTGGATAAAATTATACATTTTGTGCCCTGATGCACAAGGATTGCGGCATCCCTTGATGTTAGTGTTCGTGGATGGTCCTCAGCAGGATCCGGTTTCAGTGAGATTATGGTTTTGACTGAAAATGTTATGAAATTCCATCGCTTACTCCAATGAGTCCATGTACTGATAGTGAGTGGATTGTTTCCACCTAATTATTTAACTATTTTACCATTTAGATTTTTCCAAAATAACTCAATTTCAAACTCCGAACCCCCCCCCCCCCCCCAGTCACATCGAAGATAAAAGTATGACCCCCCCCCCCCCAATAATGTTGGAAATGAAAGTGTGACCCCCCCCCCCCCCCCCCAGTTTTTACCCCCCCCCCCCCCCCACCTGATAAATAATGACCGGCCCCTAAATAGGCAATATTTTTAACAGCATATGATGCTATCTAAAACATATTGTTCCGTTGAACTAAAATTCGCAAAAAGTAATATGGGGATGAGAGATCAAACCAAAAAGTGTATATTAATCTGGTCAAATCCTGTATGTTTTCATAACAGAAAGGTTATTTGTGGCGATTTGATTTTCAGGTGCATCGGTCTAAGAAAGAATCGGGCTCAGTGAAACTAAGATAGTTACAGGCCAATATGTCTATATTTGTATAAATTAAGACAAGGCAATCGACATGTAGATTTTTGGATTCCATAGGCCTATATAGAATTAACCGTATACCAGCAACTGATAGTCTGATATAGCTGATTATTCCTGATAAAATCACAGCAGTAATCGAATTATTATATGGATCGTTTGACGCCCAGCACGGTCCGTTGTGTGGAACCTGAGACGCCATGTATCAAGTATTTATTAGGAATTCAGTTTACACTGTTGAAGTGGAGCCTTCGGACATGACATAAATAACAAAATGAGTATGACAGTACAAATAAGTACAATTCAAAGTAACATGAGAATATAATAAACATGATAAGATAAAACATAATATGCAGGCACACACTGGATGAGTGAAACAAATATAATACTGGACTACTTAACCAATGAGAAGTATGAAGTTTGTAGTAAGATGGAGTTTGTCAAACACTGGCGGGTGGAGGTTAAAGTGAGATGTTAAACACCAGAAGTCCCAAAACAGGATAAAGTGATGATTATAATGATTGAATTGTACAAAACAAAGAAAAAGGTGAATTAGATTTACATTACTTCTAGTATGAACAGAGGAACAGTGTTGGAATGACTGAGTAACTTATGTACATGTAGATAACATGGATATTACACTGTGGAGCGGCACCCCAGAACCCGCGCACATCGGCGTGTTGCTGGCCGGCCTCGCCTCCAGTAACTGCATGGAGAAATACATAAAAGCATGTAAAATATTAGACATGTAAAACATTAAACACATATGTATACAATCAGACATGCGTCACATGTAAAGATATATACCCACAGATCACCGAGTGATATACAGCCATTTGTATGCGGACATCAAAGATATCTGGTAAGTATATAGTTTGGTGAGGACCGTGGCCTACAATAATTTTCATGGACAAGCAGAAATCTGAGGCTTTCAATATATCCATCCTCCACAATATTGTCATCAGGTAACTTGGGACTATAGACAGCAAACTTTGCTAGGGACAGACACAAAGAGACGATTCGACTGACTATAAAGTGAGTTGGACCGATTGCGTATTTCCGGATTTCGTCGGTTTTTAATCCATTGGGTACGAAATGCACCGGGTACGAAATAGTGAAAGTCGAAAATGGCGGAGACGGGTGCTTGTAAATAGATTCACCGAAAACCTTGTTTGTGTCCTTGAGGTAGACAAACTGCAGTCAGATCGGTGATATATATAAACTGATGGTTAATGTCGACTCATATATACAAGTTGATGGTGATGGGCTTGCGAGGTTTCGTTTTATTTGCTGCCAAAATATGGACATTCATTTGTTATTGCATCCGACGGCAGATCCGAGCGGTGAGTTCATAATCGATTATGGTGCCTTGTATTGAAAGCCGGTTGGGACATGGGAATTGGTACTGGGTATTGGGTTTAAGCCACACTAAAATTCTTGTTAAGCTATCGTCATGAGGAAATTCTTGCTAAACTATAGTTTAATAAGGAAAAGTCATTACTCAGTAGGCTAGTTCATGCTCCGAACGTGGGATAATACCCCCATGTTCGGAGCATGAACTATCAGTAGGCTAGCTAAAATCATAACGTACATACTTGACTGGATTCTGTCATTCCGATTTATAGACAAAGTACGTCTTTCGGGGATACCTGCTGAGGACCGCAGGTCCGAAAGACGAAGTGCCATGCGTGTTGAAAAGTGTACTTCGATGCGAACGAAATCTATTCGCTGTTTGAGAGTTCAAAACTTGGTGAAAACTAACGAAAATTGCAGCTAAACTTACCAAAATGGCAAGCATATTCATTTCAAAGTTGTTATCTGTGTTAAAATCGTTGATTCATTGTGTTTTACAAACATTTTCAATCATTTGAACTAAACCGGCAAAATTAGGCAAGTTTCTCGCTTCGATTCAATGGCGGTTTCACCATTGCCTCGATAAACTCTGACACAGAAATATGGTGTAGAATCAAATCGAAACGGAAAATGTGTTGCGTAATGCTGAACAACACGTACGCAACACTAGGCCAGTTTCGATTTGATTCAACATCGTATAAAACTGCCATTGAATCGAAGCGAGAAACTTGCCAGATTTTGCACCTTTGGTTCAAACGATTCAAGATGTTTGTAAAACATAATAAATCAGCGATTTTAGTGCAGATAACAACTTGTAAATGATTTTCCTAGCCATTTTGGTAGGTTTAGTTGTAATTTTCGTTAGTTTTCACCATGTTTTGAGGTGTCAAACGGCGAATAGATTTCATTCGCATCGAGGTACACTTTTTATCATGCATGGAACTTCGTCTTTCGGACCTGCGGTCCTCAGCAGGTATTCCCGAAAGACGTACTTTGTCTATCCGATTTAGTGCTTGCTTATGTTCGTTCACGCCAAAAACGCCCATAATTCCCAAAACCCAATTTCCAAAAGCCATTTCCCATTTACGATGTCCCCACCGGCTTTCCGTAGCCTTGTGTTCACTGACAAAACATTTTGCAACAGTTTGCTGTTGTCACATGGTTGCCATGAAAAAACAATATAAATCCCTACTTTCGTCCTGTGGCGCTACAGAAAATTTTCTTCATTGTAGGTTGTCTACGAGCCATCCGTCCTAAATTCGTCAACTTGATATTATCAGAACTCAAAGCTCGTTTTGAGGAAAATAAATTACTGGAACAAAGATTGGATATTAGAGTCTCGATTGACGATCGAACTTGCTAGTTTCATTTACATTACAAGGCCTGAAATCCACGTTGGCGAATTTGGGAATGCGGCGAATTTAGGACGGACGGCCCGTAAATATTCTGAGTGGTTGTCTGATGAATCTTGTGGGCAAAAAAATGAATCCTAGTTCACAGTGTTCAATAATTTCTCAAACTAGTATACACAAAATTGCCGATGAGATTTGACAGGTGCTCCCAATGACTGATGTGTCGACGAGTTGCTGTCATTAAAACTCGGCTTATAAATATATCCATACAATTAATTACCCTAATATATGAGGTTAAATACCCATGGGCCTAAATTGCTTATGTCCGAAGTCACACTCTTATGTTCATGCATTAGTCCTATTCTCAGATGGCAGAGTTAAGTTTGTGAGCTTGAAATAATCATTGATGTTGCTCATTATAATAGAAATGTCTGTATGTTGTATGAAATAACTACTAGTATCCAGTCTTCACCACCAACTATTTTTTATATGTAATTGGTGAATTAGAAATTTTTATATGCAAGAGTTGGATATTTCTGAGAGATATGTACAAGCTCGTGAAGTAGGAGTGTGTCTTCAATGTAACTTGATCTGATGATGCACTGTCAGTTATTTGCTACACTATCAGTCGTTTGTTAATTATTGCCACAAATAGTAAAACATAATATTCATTATTTTTTTTTGCAGGTAATTCAGCACCAGACCATAAAATACGAAATTATGCCAGTGTTGCCTTTGTCCAAGCAGCGTTTGAGTAAGTTGTCTGGTTTTACATGAATTTCAAACAATTGCCAATTGATATCTGACATCATATTTGAACTCTGCAGTCTCAATTTATGTGGCAAGTATCTTCACTGCATTCACACAGTGATTGGTGGTGACAGCTTCCGCGTAGTTATTGTTGGTTGTATTGTACGTGATTGTTAATGTCAATTTGGGGACAAGTCCTTTATCAGAACAATCACAGTACATAACTTTACTCAAACTTACAATTACAACATTATACTGTATTGAAACATTTTGAAGTATTTAGACTAATTTAGTACATGATAATTTAGTACATGAGCTGGACAGGAAAATTTTCAATGCTGTTCCATTTGACACAGACATGGTGCGACGCAAGACATTGGTCCTCGACTTAGATGAGACACTGATTCACTCTCACCATGATGGAGTATTACGGCAGACCGTCAAACCCGGCACTCCGCCTGACTTCGTTTTGAAGGTAGTGATGCTACTTCAATCATTTTCATTTGCTTGCTTGTATCAGGTAAATTTTTATGCATATGCATATATCACAACATTCACACTGTTTTGTGTTTTGTTCCAGGTCGTCATCGATAGACATCCCGTCAGGTTTTTCGTTCACAAGCGGCCCCATGTAGATTTTTTTCTGAATGTTGTGAGTAGCTCTCTACAGATCTATACTTGTTTCTTTTGCATATAACAGGAGTAGTCTTCCAATCTGAAGGAGTTGATAGGTTTTGTAAGATCATGCAAAGCATCCAGTGTTTGAAAAGTAGCACTTATGCGAAGAAAACGTAACGATTTGTGGTGATGTGCATGTGCATCAACTCCACATGCATCAACTCCACATCAACTCCACAAGAAATAGGCACTGTTATTCCTACCTCAGGTCAGTCAGTGGTATGACTTAGTGGTATTTATTCCTACCTCAGGTCAGTCAGTGGTATGACTTAGTGGTATTCACTGCCAGCATGGAGATATACGGAGCAGCTGTGGCTGATAAACTGGACTGCTCCAGGGGCATACTGAAGAGAAGATATTACCGACAGGTAAAAAAATGTCCTTTAAGGACCACTTTTGAGAGTCTATATCCAGCTACTGAATACCTATATTGTTGCCACCGGATATCATCATGATCATTGCAGACGTTCATATTCTCGCTTCTCCTTTCAGCACTGCAATCTCGATTTTGGCAGCTACACTAAAGATTTATCAGCAATAAGTTCTGATTTGTCGAGTATTTTCATTTTGGACAATTCACCCGGGGCCTACAAATCATATCCTAGTGAGTATTCCACAATTGTGATTAATTATAATAGTATATAATGTCATACATGTACAGTGGTCCCCCTCAGATAAGACCCCCCTTAATAAAGACCTACCCCTCTGTAAAGACCTTTCCGTGTGGCGCTAGGATAACGTCAACATGTAAATGAACCCCTCTAATAAGACATCCCCTCAGATAAGACCTTAATTTTGTGGCTGAAGGGTAGGTCTTATCTCAGGGGGACCACTGTACAATGTATCATGTTTAATTGCAGATAAATACCATTTTCTATGTCTCACATATACCTTTGACATGTGCACATTGTTTCCCTTGATTCACAGATAATGCAGTTCCAATCAAGTCCTGGTTTTCCGATGCCACAGACTCTGCCCTTCTCAATCTGCTGCCGATGCTGGATGCACTGCGCTTTGTGTCGGACGTGCGTTCGGTCCTCAGCCGCAACTTGCACCTGCACCGGCTCTGGCAATGACAGCGGCTGGTTTAGACGGGGTTGGGGTGGGAACTTGAGATCATCAGGGGCAAGGGCTTGAGGGGCGATGTGGTGTGGGAGGTTTGGGGTGGGGATGGGGGGGTTGGGGGGGGGGGGGGGCTGATGGGAAATTCTCTGGGGAGTAGGGCAGTGCCATGCTGTTGAAGCTGCGGAGGTTGGAGTGCATGCGGGGGAAACCATGCCAGGTTTTACCCATCTCCATCCGGGCCGTAGCTACACACAGTAGTGGCATAAAGTATTGTACATAGATAATCCCAATTCCTTGGAGTATGTAGGACGTGAGGCGACTGACCAGTCTTTTACCCTTGACTCCTTGTATGTGTATATTCGAGATAACATAGTGAATCTGAATGTCTTTTTCGCTGATTTCTGTTTTCCATTTCATTACATTATCTGTAAAAGAGTGCACGATTTGTTGATATTATTCTATTATTCAGTAGGATTTTGTACTAAAACAAGGGCTTTTTTCTGGAAGCCAGGTAAGCATGAAATGTGTATCTTATGAGGTGTGACATGTTGTAATCTGTTTATATTGTTTATGAATGGAGAAGAATTGTGTGGCCCTTTACTTTGCAATGTGATCCATGGTATGTTTATTTCCCGAAGAATCTTTCGTAGGGTAGAATAAAGGTATTTGGTATCCAATACTATTGCACCTGAGAGTGATAAAGTAAGAATAATGGGAAGTCAATCATGTGGTTACAAAAAATGGCATGTGTTACCCATATAGAACCTGTTGAATAAACAAATCTGATCTAATGTGTTGTGATTCTTGTTTCTCTATTGAAAATAATTTGGAATGGGAAGATTTATGGGAGTTCCACAATAAACAACTTACAAATCATGTATTTAACCAGAAATATATTAAAATCAACTGAACATTAAAAGGCTATCTGTTGTGAGAAAGGTAGAAATGGTTGAACAGTACATTTGTCACCTGTAATTTACAGTAGTAGTAGTAGTTTTATTGACATAACAATGTAAACATTCATGAGTGCAGTATAAAAAGATCGTTGAATCATCAAACATGTATATGGGTGAGAAGACACATATCGATACTATACAACATGCGCATAGCCCTATGGAAAACTTGTCCCCTGAAACTTGTTCCTAAATTTAGGTTACGGTACCTATGGTCCGAAAACTATTTGATCAGGTCGAGATTTTTGTTTCAAGACATGCTAATTGGGGTCCTTGACATCTATAAAGATTGAGTGTCATGAGATTTTTGTTTCAAACTATGCTAATTGGGGTCCTTGACATTATGTATACGGATGGATAGCTGAAAAGGCCTGTTAGGCCCAAAAGACCTGATATGTACAAATTGGCGTAAGAGGCCGAATTATTTGTACATAGGACAGGTATTTTAAGCATACAGGAAGTCATATAGCACAACTATTGGTGACCTTGAGGTTGATCTCAGACGACCTTAAAGGCTAAAATCAAGGTTACGTTTTATCTGAAATTTGTAAATTGGCCTCTATAGATTATACATGTAAATAGAGCTTTTATATGTATAGGAATTCATATATGGCACATCTTTTGGTGACTGGATGACCTTGAAGGCTAAATCTCGAGGTCACGCTGGTACTAAAATATGTAAATTGACCTCTACAGACAAAATGCTAGTAGATAAAGCTTGTGTTCGTAGCATGAGCATATAGGAAGTCGTATATGGCACCACTATTGGTGGCATTGAATGTGATATCAGATGACCTTGAGTGCTAGATCTTAATGTCACATGTCTGCTGCGTCTGTCTAAAACACTTGCACATACAGGTTAGGATTGTGATATACCCATAAAGGAAGTCCCATATGATACATCTTTTAATGACGTTGAACTTGACTGTAGACGAAATTACAAGGTCACGCTCGACCTGAACTGTGCGAATTGGCATCTACAGACAAAATGCTTGTAGTTAGAGCTTATGTATGTATTATCAACATATAGGAAGTTATATATATCACACCAGAAATACATTATGTATTTCTGATCGCACCTTTTGATGGCATTGAAGGCTGAATCTCAACATCACGCCTCATCTGAAATGTGTACATTAGCCTCTACAGACAAAATTCTTATAGATAGCGCTGTTTGTATTATTACGACTTTGAAGGCTGAATCTCGGGGTCACGTAAGATCTGATAACCTATGGCCGTGGCATTGTGTCCGTTGTCAGTCGTCCACATTTTTATCTTTGAAATTTACACCCGAATCTTTCTGAAATTTTGCACAAAAATAACTAAAAATATTTCCAGAGGGAGATATGTTTTACCTGGCCCTTGGGCTATTTAGGTTACCGGACCTTTGGTCCGATAACCTATTGGCATGGCGTTGCGTCCGTCGTCCGTCCGTCCGTCCGTCTAGCCGTCCGTCCGTCCGTCTGTCTGTCCGTCCGTCCGTCCGTCCGTCCGGCGTTAACATTTTTATCTTTAAAGTTAACGATCGAATCTTTCTGAAATTTTGCACAAAAATGCCTAAAAATATTTTGAGAAGGAAGTATTTCTTTGGTTTTTTGATTTTCGCATTTTTTTCAAAATGGCGGCCGTTTTTGTCGAAAAACGCTAAATTTTGGACTTTGACGGCCATTTTCTCAAAAACTGTCTGATCAGTTTTGAGTTTTTGGTTTCAAAAGATTCCCCTCATATACCTCTGTGATATGTAAAAGTTTGGTTGCCCTAAATCTGCCGGTTTCCGTGTGGCGGCCATTTTGAATTTTTGGCGGGTCGGCGAAAAAATTTTTTTTCGCCCCAAATCGCATTACTATCCATTTTGGGCCATTTCTAGGGCAAAAAAAAATTTTCACCCTTTGAAAAAAATTTTGGACTTAGAAAATTTTCGGTACTTTTTCCCTTCATAATGGGAGCTGTCCGGACTGTACTCATAGAACGCTTGAAGATAGAGCTTAGAAATTGGCACTTTCAAATGGGAAGTCATATATGGCGACTTGTGTGGTGACCTTGAATTTGACCTTGGATGACCTTGAAAGGTCAAAACAGCCATTTTGGGGTCGAAAAATGCTCAAATTCGCACCTGGTCTGTATTTTCTCAAAAACTGAGAACTGTTTTGAGATTTTTGTTCAAAAAGATTCTTCTTATATATCTCTGTGACGTTTATAAGTTTTGTTGCCCTTGAATCGCTGATCTCCGTGTGGCAGCCATTTTGAATTTTTGACGAGTCGGCGAAAAAAAATTTTTTCGTCCCGAATCGCATTACTATCCATTTCGGGCCATTTCTAGGCAAAACAAAATTTTCACCCTTTGAAAAAAATTTTGGACTTACAAAATTTTCGGCACTTTTTTCCTTCATAATGGGAGCTGTCAGGACTGTACTCATAGAACGCTTGAAGATAGAGCTTAGAAATTGGCACTTTCAAATGGGAAGTCATATATGGCGACTTGTGTGGTGACCTTGAATTTGACCTTCGATGACCTTGAAAGGTCAAAACAGCCATTTTGGGGTCAAAAAATGCCCAGATTTGCCTTTGTAGATGAAATGCTTGCAGATAGAGCTCATGTTTGCATTATGAACATATAGGAAGACATATATGGCACAACTAATGATGACCTTGAACTTGACGTCAGATGACCTTGAGTGCCAAATGTCTGACTTGGAATGTGTAAATTGACCTGAGCGGCCTAAACGATTCCACCCAACATATAGAATATCAAATGCCGCACACATACATGTAATGGTTACATCGAAGTTCATACGGATGACCTTGATTGGTAAATCCCAAGGTCATATGTTTACACTGCGAACCTTGATTGGTAAATCTCAAGGTCTGTTACCTGCCAATGCTGCCATGGCCAAACCAAAATTGTCCGGTAACCTATCTTACCCTTTGGGCTAATTTTTTCTCTACCGGACCTTTGGTCTGATAACCTACAGGCGTGGCGTTGCGTCCACCATCATCCACATTTTTATCTTTGGAGTTCACGATCAAATTTTTCTGAAATTTTGCACAAAAATACCTAAAATATTCAAAGAGGGAAACATTTTTCAGTTTTATTTATTTTTGCATTTTTTTTTCAAAAATGGCGGCCGTTTTCAACGAAAAATTACCAACTTGGATTTTGGCGGCCATTTTCTCTAAAATCTGTTTGATAGGTTTTGAGATTTTGGTTTCAAAAGAATCCCATTATGTACCGTTGTGGCGTGTATAAGTTTCGTTGCCCTCGAATTGCTCAAAGTGGGCCATTTGACCCGAACTTGACCCCAAATGGGACTTCGCAATGTTAAATTCTCCTATCTTTTATAATGGGAGACAATTATTCCTAATGTCTCACTTAATGATTAGATTATAGATTAGGAATCAATTGTGGATATATAGAAATGATATATGCTGAATATTCTCGTGACCTTGAATTTGACTTTTGACTTAATTTTCAAGGTCACAGGACAACATGTCTAATATCTCGCTTGTTATCGACTTCATAGTAGTAGCTTGGGGAATCAGGTGTGGGCATATAATAAATGATGTATGCCGAATATTCACGTGACCTTGAAATTGACCTTTCACCTCATTTTCAGGGTCAGAGCACAAAAATGGCTAATATTTCGCTTAATGTCGACTTTACAACATAGGAATCAATTGTGCACATATAGGAAATGATATATACTGAATACTCGCATGACTTGACATTTGACCTAATTTTCAAGGTCATAGCACAAAATGGCTAATATCTTGCTTATTGTCGACTTTACTGCTTATGAATCGATTGTGCACATATAGGAAAGGATATATGCTGAATATTGTCATGACCTTGAACTTGACATTTGATCTCATTTTCAAGGGCACATGACAACATGGCTAATATCTCGTTTATTATCGACTTCATAGCTTGGAAGTCAATTGTGGACATATAGGAAATGATATACGCCGAATATTTTGATGACCTTGAATTTGATCTTTGACCTCATTTTCAAGGTCCCAAAACAAAATGGCTAGTATCATTTATTATTATTATTATTATAATAATATAATATTATAATATATTGACTTTACAACTTGAGAATCAATTATGGGCATACAGGAAATGATATATGCCAAATACTCTGATGACCTTGAATTTCATTTGCTAAACCACAGGACAAAATTGCTAATATATCTTAGTATTGAATTAACAGCTTAGCAATCAATTGTGCAGATAAAGGAAATGATTATGCTGAACATTCTCGTGACCTTAAATTGGACCATTGACCTTATTTCCAAGACCCGAGACAAAATGGCTAATGCTTACGATATAAAACATAAACATGTATTGTTCGGTGAACTAGCCCAGATTGTGCATGACTGAGATTTTTACGATCAAAAGAACAACTCTTGATCTCTTGATCACACAAACGAACCTAGAAACAGAACCTGGATATCTAACGATCTCCTGTTGTCCATACCCGAAGTGTGGCCATCAGTCGAAATGAATCCAGCCAAGAAACCATGATCACCATCAAGAACAAATGAGTGATCCGCCTCCAGTCATTTGCTTCCTTTTTAGGTTACCGTCCCTATGGTCCGATAACCTATTGGCATGGCGTTGCGTCCGTCGTCGGCGTCGTCCGTCCACATTTTTAGGTTACCGGACCTTTGGTCCGATAACCTATTGCCGTGGCGTTGCGTCCGTCGTCCGTCAACAATTTTATCTTTAAAGTTTACAGTCGGATTTTTCTGAAATTTTGCACAAAAATGCCTAAAAATATTTCGAGAGTGAGGTATTTTTTTATTTTGTTTGTTTTTTTAATTTTTTTTAGGTTACCGGACCTTTGGTCCGATAACCTATTGCCGTGGCGTTGCGTCCGTCGTCCGTCGTCGTCGTCCGTCTACATTTTTATCTTTAAAGTTTACGATCGAATCTTTCTGAAATTTTGCACAAAAATGCCTAAAAATATTTCGAGAGGGAGGTATTTTTTAGTTTTTTGATTTTCGCAATTATTTCAAAATGGCGGCCGTTTTCGTCGAAAAATGGCCAATTTTGGACTTTGGCTGTCGTTTTCTCAAAATCTGTTCAGTAACTTTTTCTTATTCATGCATAACACTCCTCATATGTACCCCTGTGACATGTATACATTTCGTTGCCCTTGAATTGCTCGAAGTGGGCCATTTTGGGCCCAAACTCGGCCCAAATGGGACTTTCCCATGTTAAATTCTCCTATGCTTTATAATGGGACACATTAAGCCTAATATCTCACTTAATTTTGAGATTAGAGACTAGGAATCAATTGTGGACCTATAGGAAATGATATATGCTGAATATCAATTGTGGACATATAGGAAATGACATATGCCGAATATTCTGATAACCTTGAATTTGACCTTTGACCTCATTTTCAAGGTCACATGACAAAATGGCTAATATCTCGCTTATTATCGACTTTACAGCTTAGGATTCAATTGTGAACATATAGGAAATAATATATGCTGAATATTCTCATGACCTTGAATTTGACCTTTGACCTCATTTTCAAGGTCACATGACAAAATGGCTAATATCTCGCTTATTATCGACTTTACAGCTTAGGAATACATTGTGAACATATAGGAAATGATATATGCTGAATTTTCTCGTGACCTCGAATTTGACCTTGACCTCATTTCCAAGGTCACAGGACAAAGTTGCTAATATCTCGCTTATTATCGACTTTACAGCTTAGGAATCAATTGTGAACATATAGGAAATGATATATGCTGAATATTTTTGTGACCTTGAATTTGACCTTTGACCTCATTTTCAAGGTCACAGGACAAAATGGCCAATATCTTGCTTATTAGTGACTTTACGCCTTATGAATCAATTGTGAACATATAGGAAATGATATATGCTGAATATTCTAGTGACCTTGAATTTGACTTTTGACCTCATTTTCATGGTCAACAGGACAAAATGGCTAATATCTTGCTTATTATCAACTTTACAGCTTAGGAATCAATTGTGAACATATAGGAAATGATATATTCTGATTATTCTCATGACCTTGAATTTGACCTTTGACCTAAATGTCAAGGCCAGTCATTTTATTTTCAAGGTTAGAATACAAAATGGTTTATATCTCTCTTATTATCAAATTCACAGCTTAGGGGTCCATAGTGAACATATAGGAAATGATGTATGCTGAATATTTTAGTGATCTAGAATTTGACCTTTGATCCAATTTTCAAGGTCAGAGAACAAAATGGCTAATATGTCGTTTATTATCATCTTTACAGCTTAGGAATCAATTGCGAATATAGAGGAATAATATATACTGAATCTTTTCATGAACTTGAACTTTGACCTCATTTTCTAGGTCACATCACCGATCACAGAATAGCTAATATCTCACTCATTATCGACTTTACAGTTTAGGAATTTATTGTGGACATACTAGAAGTGATATATTTGTTGAAAAATTATTTTCAAGGTCACTGGACAAAAGGCTAATATCTAAAATGTATATTGTCCGGTAACCTTTCTTAGCCCTTGGGCTAATTTTTTAAATGGTGGTTGTTTTCGTCGAGAAATGTTTAATTTTGGACTTTGACGGTCGTTTTCTCAAAATCTCTTCAGTAACTTTTTTTTCTTATTGATGCATAACACTCCTCCTATGTACCCCTGTGACATGTATAAATTTTGTTGCCTTTGAAACGCTCGAAGTGGGCCATTTTGGGCCCAGACTAGGCCAAAAGGAGACTTTCCCATGTTAAATTCTCCTATGCTTTATAATGGGACACATTAAGCCTAATATCTCATTTAAAATTGAGATTAGAGACTAAGAGTCAATTGTGGACATATAGGAAATGATATATGCTGAATATTCTCGTGACCTTGAATTTGACCTCTGACCTCGGTTTCAAGGTCAGAACAGCCATTTTAGTCGAAAAATGGCCAGTTTTGGACTTTGACGGTCGTTTTCTCAAAATATGTTCAGTAACTTTTGTTCTTATTGATGCATAACACTCCTCATATGTACCCCTGTGACAAGTATAAATTTCGTTGCCCTTAAAGCAGCTGCCTTTGAAACCAGTCATAATTTTTTGGAAACTATATTTTATACTAAACATGCTAAACTAACTAGATGAAACATACTCACATCAAATGTAATGAAAATAACCAGTTCTCAGGGAAATTTTGCTCATTTGAACAGGCGGTTATCGTGTGAATATAGGAACTGTATCCATCACACGCAGATGTAAACAAAGCATAGAAGTGCGAGATAGACTGATAATTCCACGCACATCATGGTATATCACTGATTATTTTCTCACAACTACACTATGCACATACGACCTGGAAAATGTACTCGATGTCGACTTTTAAGCGCGATTTGACCATTGTTCACATTCGTGTTTGATGGATACACTTCGTTTGTTTTTTTCACAAAAAACGGTACAAAATGGGTACTTAAACGGATGAAAAGACAACTCGGACAAACTGTAATTGTCAAAATAATTGAGCACACATTTTGTTATATTTCATTAGATGTGTTTCACAAGAAATTGGTTTTGAAAAAATATCGTATACATTCGAAGGCAGCAGCTTTAAATCGCTCGAAGTGGGCCATTTTGGGCCTAAACACGGCTCAAATGGGACTTTCCCATGTTACATTCTCCTATATATGCTTTATAACGGGACACATTAAGCCTAATATCTCATTTAATATTGAGATCAGAGACTAGGAATCAATTGTGGACATATAGGAAATGACATATGCCGAATATTCTTGTGACCTTGAAGTTGACCTCTGACCTCGGCTTCAAGGTCAGAGCACAAAATGGCTAATATCTCGCTTATTATCGACTTTACAGCTTAGGAATCAATTGTGGACATATAGTAAATGATATATGCCGAATATTCCGATGACTTCGAATTTGACCTTTGACCTCATTTTCAAGGTCACAGGACAAAATGGCTAATATCTCACTTATTATCGATTTTACAGCTTAGGGATCAATTGTGGACATAAAGGAAATGATATATGCTGAATATTCTCGTGACCTTGAATTTGACCTTCGACCTCGGTTTCAAGGTCAGAGCACAAAATGTCTAATATCTCGCTTACTATCGACTTTACAGCTTAGGAATCAATTGTGGACATATAGGAAATGACATATGCCGAATATTCTGATAACCTTGAATTTGACCTTTGACCTCATTTTCAAGTTCACAGGACAAAATGGTTAATATCTCCCTTATTATCGATTTTACAGCTTAGGGATCAATTGTGGATATATAGGAAATGATATATGCTGAATAACCTCGTGACCTTGAATTTGACCTCTGACCTCAGTTTCAAGGTCAGAGCACAGAATGGCTAATATCTCGCTTATTATTGACTTTACAGCCTAGGAATCAATTGTGGACATATAGGAAATGATATACGCCGAATATTCTGATGACCTTGAATTTGACCTTTGACCTCATTTTGAAGGTCACGGGACAAAATGGCTAATATCTCACTTATTATTGACTTAACAGCTTAGGAATCAATTGTGGACATATAGTAAATGATATATGCCGAATATTCTGATGACCTTAATTTGACCTTCGATCTCATTTTCAAGGTCACAGAACAAAAAGGCTAATATCTCACTTATTATCGATTTTACAGCTTAGGGATCAATTGTGGACATAAAGGAAATGATATTATGCTGAATATTCTCGTGACCTTGAATTTGACCTCTGACCTCGGTTTCAAGGTCAGAGCACAAAATGTCTAATACCACGCTTATTATCGACTTTACAGCTTAGGAATCAATTGTGGACATATAGGAAATAATATATGTCGAATATTCTGATGACGTTGATTTTGACCTTTGACCTCATTTTCAAGGTCGGAGGACAAAATGGCTAATACATGTATCTCACTTATTATCGATTTCACAGCTTAGGGATCAATTGTGGATGATATGATATAGGCTGAATATAATCTTGACTATGAATTTGACCTCTGACCTCAGTTCCAAGGTCAGAGCACAAAATGGCTAATATCTCGCTTATTATTGACTTTACAGCTTGGGAATCAATTGTGGACATATAGGAAATGATATATGCAAATTATTGCCATGACATTGAATTTGACCTTTGATCTCATTTTCAGGATCACAGGACAAAATGGCTAATATCTCGCTTTTCATCGACTTTACAGCTTAGCAATCAATTGTGAACATATAGAAAATGATACATTCTGAACATTGTCATGACCTTGAACTTGACCTTTGACCTCATTTTCAAGGTCGCAGGACAAAATAGCTAATATCTCGCTGAATATTGCTATGACCTTGAATTTGACCTTTGACTTCATTTTCAAGGTCAGAGAACATAATGGCTAATATCTCGCTTATTATTGACTTTACAGCTTAGGAATCAATTTGCCCTTTGGGCCGATAAGCTATTGTCATGGTTTTTCGTCCGGCGTCCGTCATCCATCCCTCGTCTGTCCATCGTCCGTCCGGGTCTGTAACTTTTTTTTGACATGATGAATTTCCCCATAAATTTGTCAGAACATACCTTGGGCCAGTATCTAAAGACGTTTTTTAATTTTTTTTGATTGAATCGTTTTTGCCGATTTAGCGGCCATTTTTGACGAAAAATTGCCAATTTTCGACTTTGGTGGCCATTTTCTCAAAAACTGTGTGATCAATTTTGAGATTTTCGTTTCAAAACATTCATTTCATGTACCTTTACAACGTGTATAAGTTTCGTTGCCCTTGAATCGCCGGTTCGCGTGTGGCGGCCATTTTGATTTTTTGACGGGTCGGCGAAAAAAAATTGTTTTGTCCCAAATCGAGTATCTATTCATTTTGAGCCATTTCCAGCAAAAATTTCCAGCCCATTATTTCCTTCATAATGGGAGCTGTGCGGAGTAAACTCATAGAACACTCCAAGATAGAGCCTAAGTATTGGCACATTCAAATGGGAAATCATATATTACGATTTGAGTGGTGACCTTGAATTTGACCTTCAATGACCTTGAAAGGTCAAAACGACCTTTTTTGTCGAGAAAACGATGAATTTTGTCTTTGGTGGCCCTTTTCTCAGAGTCTATCCAGACGGTTTTCCTCAAAATCATGTATAAGATTCTCTGTACCCTTATGTGATGTATATAAGTTTTGTTGCCTTTGAAATGACGGTCTGCGTGTGGCGGCCATTTTGATTCTTTGACCGGTAGGCGAAAAAAAATGTTGAGAAATGTTTTGGACTTGGAAAATTTCACCAAATTTTTCCTTCATAACGGGAGCTGTGCGGAGTATACTCATAGAACACTTCAAGATAGAGCCTAAGTATTGGCACATTCAAATAGGAAATCATATATTGTGGTTTGAGTGGTGACCTTGAGTCTGATCTTCACTGAACTTGGAAGGTCAAAAATACGGAAGCGCAGTGCTGCCACATGAGAAAAAAATTAAGTCGTTTTAACGAGATAATAAGTCGATTTAACGAGATAATAAGTCGATTTAACGAGATAATTAAGTCGTTTTAACGAGATAATAAGTCGATTTAACGAGATAATAAGTCGATTTAACGAGATATTTAAGTCGTTTTAACGAGTTAATAAGTCGTTTTAACGAGATAAATAAGTCGTTTTAAGTAGATAATAAGTCGTTTTAACGAGATAATATCTCGTTAAATCGACTTAACTATATCGTTAAATCGACTTATTATCTCGCTAAAACGATTTATTATCTCGTTAAATCGACTTGTTATTTTTCTCCCTTGGAGCGCAGTGCTGCCACAGGGGGAAAGATAATAAGTTGTTTTAACGAGATATTAAGTCGTTTTAACGAGATAATAAGTCGTTTTAACGAGATAATAAGTCGATTTAACGAGATAGTTAAGTCGATTTAACGAGATATTATCTCGTTAAAACGACTTATTATCTCGTTAAAACGACTTAATATTTTTCTCCTATGGCAGCACAGCGCTCCAGGGAAGAAAAAGAAGAAAAAATATTAAGTCGTTTTAACGAGATATTAAGTCGATTTAACGAGATAATAAGTCGATTTAAAGAGATAATTAAGTCGATTCAACGAGATAATAAGTCGATTTAACGAGATATCTCGTTAAAACGACTTATTATCTCGTTAAAACGACTTAATTTTTTTCCTCATGTGGCAGCACTGCGCTTCCGTACAAAAACGACCTTTTTTGTCGACAAAAAACACCCGATGAATTTGGTCTTTGGTGGCCCTTTTCTCAAAATCTATTCAGACAATTTTCCTCAAAATGCTTAAAATTCTATGTAACTTTCTGATGTGTAAAAGTTTTGTTGCCTTAGAATCGACAGTCTGTGAATGTCATTAACGAAAAAAATCTTCCGAGATGTAACTTGATTTCTTGTTATAGTCCATACAGAAAATGTGTTTCCGGCAACATTTACGAACATGTTTTGACAATAGATTTTAAGATCAGTGTAACAATTTACATGTTGGAAAATCAATACTCTGTGCAATTCTCCTGATTGCCGGTAAGCTACAGCACCCTTGGTGCTAAGTTTTTCAAGGTCACGGGACAAAATACTAATATCTAAAATATATATTGTCCGGTAACCTTTCTTAGCCCTAGGCTAATTTTTTTCTTTAAAGTTTACTGGTCAATCTTTCTGAAATTTCGCACAAAAATGCCTAAAAATAATTCAAGGGGGGCATATTTCAGTTTTTTAATTTTCGCATTTTTTTCAAAATGGCGGCCATTTTCGACTAAAAACGGCCAATTTCTTACTTTGGCGGCCATTTTCTCAAAAACTGTTCAGACAGTTTTGAGATTTGTATTTCAAAAACATTGCCCTCATATACCTCTGTTATGTGTATAAGTTTCGTTGCCCCCCGAATCGCCGGTCTGCGCGTGGCAGCCATTTTCATGTTCTTGACTGGTCCCAAATGGGACTTTCCCATGTTAAATTCTCCTATGCTTTATAATGTGACACATTATGCCTAATATCTCACTTAATATTGAGATTAGAGACTAGGAATCAATTATGGACAGATAGGAAATGATATATGCTAATTATTTTTTATGACCTTGGACTTGACCTTTGACCTCATTTTCAAGGTCAGAGCACAGAAGGGCTACTATCTCGCTTATTATCGACTTTACAGCTTAAGAATAAATTGTGCACATATAGGAAATGATATAATCCGAATATTCTGATGAACTTGAATTGACCTTTGACCTCATTTTCAAGGTCAAAGAGCAAAATGGATAATATCTCGCTTATTATCGATTTTACAGCTTGGGACTAAATTGTGTACGTATAGAAAATGATGTATGCCAAATATTTTGCTGACCTGGAATTTGACCTTTGACCTCATTTTCAAGGTCAGGCACAAAATAGCTAATATCTCGCTTTTCATTGACTTTACAGCTTAGGAATCAATTGTGGACAAATAGGAAATAACATATGCCGAATATTCTGATGACCTTGAATTTGACCTTTGACATCATTTCCAAGGTCAGAGCACAAAATGGCGAATACCTCGCTTAATATCGACTTTACAGCTTAGGAATCAATTGTGGATATAGGGAGTGATATGTGCTGAATATTCTCGTGACCTTGAATTTGACCTTTGCCCTCATTTTCAAGGTCATAGCACAAATTGGCTAATATCTCGCTTGTTTTCGACTTTACAGCTTAGGAATCCATTGTGGACTCATAGGAAACCAGACGCTTCCGGTCGCCTACGACCGCTTGGGTGTATCCTCCGTAGCCCTATCATCTCTGTTGCCCCAAATATATCACTGTTAAGTGTGAAAAACTAGGGCTAAAAAGATTACCAGAGAAATGTTGAATCCCAAGTCACAACTTTTTTCTTTTCCCCACCAAAATTGCTGCACTGATCTTCCGAGGTTATTGAAGGTCGAATTCAAAATCACCACTGAAATCTCTTTATACCAATTTCCATTTCGACATGTTTGATAAAATAATGAAAATACGGATAGATCAATCTTTTCACCTTCAACTCAGATTATTTTACAAACTTGGTTCCAAGTTGAAATTCAAAGTAGAAGTTGACCAAAACTGCATTTCAAGATGACAAAATTGGAGCCAGATCGAACTTCTCACCATAAGTTATATTTCGACTCATAATACATGTATGTGCCAAACATAGTTTCAAGTTGAAATTCAAAGTAAAAGATGACCAAAACTGCATTTCAAGATGACAAAATTGGAGCCAGACCGAACTTTTCACCATAAGTTATATTTCGACTCATAATATGTGCCAAACATTCTTTCAAGTTGAAATTCGAAGTAAAAGTTTACCAAAACTGGATTTCAAGATGACGAAATTGGAGCCAGATCGAACTTTTCACCATAAGTTATATTTCGACTCATAATATGTGCCAAACATGCTGTCAAGTTGAAATTCACAGTAAAAGTTGACAAAACTGCATTTCAAGATGACGAAATTGGAGCCAGATCGAACTTTTCGCCACAAGTTATATTTTAACTCATAATATGTGCCAAACATGGTTTCAAGTTGAAATTTAAAGTAAATGTTGACTAAATCTCCATTTCAAGATGACGAAATTGGAGCCAGATCGAACTTTTCGCCACAAGTTATATTTTAACTCATAATTTGTGCCAAACATGGTCTCAAGTTGGAATTCAAAGTAAAAGTTGATCAATGTTTTCATAAAAAGCTATTGTGATCAATAATAGACTTAACTAGCAACAAAAAGTGTCAACTTATTTGATCACAGCCATAGAATCTATACTGGACAAAGCCTCCACCTTGTTGAGCCCAATAATAAATATTTCTTGCCTTAACTATTTTCATTATGGTCAATAATAGACTTAACATGTGAAAATGTTAACTTATTCGGTTACACCCAGAAATTCCTACCGGACAAAACCTTAACCTTGTTGAGCTCAATAATAATTGTTTCTCATCTTAACTATTTTTATTGAGATCAATAATAGACTTAACTAGCAAAAAAAAAGTTATCTTATTTGGTTACAGACATAAAATGTCTACTGGACAGAATCTTTACCTTGTTGAGCCCAATAATAAATATTTCTTGTCTTAACTATCTTTATTGTGGTCAATAATAGACTAAACTAGTAAAAATAATGTTAACTTATTCAGTACACCCATGAAATCTATACTTTCAACTTATTGAGCTTAATAATAAATATTTCTCATCTTAACTATTTTAATTGTGGTCAATAATAGACTTAACTATTTTTATTGTGGTCAATAATAGACTTAACTAGTGAAAATAATGTTAACTTATTCGGTTACACCAATGAAATTTGTACTGGACAAAACCTTTACCATGTTGAGCTTAATAATAAACGTTTCTCGTCTTAACTATTTTTATTGTGGACAATAATAGACTTAACTAGTGAAACTAATGTTAACTTATTCAGTAATATTGTCCTGTTTTCACTGAAAACATCAGTTCTCCATTCTGAACAAGAAACCAGTGTCATTACCTACCATGATACAAGCAATTGGAATGATCATATATGTCAAGATGGATATTTCACAATTCTGTTATAAGTTAGGCTGTAAACATATTAATATTTATATGATCATTCTAAGAAACGATTGGTTTCGTGTGCCAGCCCTTCCCAGCAACACTTCCAAATATTATTGAGATTCGTCAAAACTGCCATCTGTAGAGCGTTCACAAGCCATGTGTCTCAAACAGGCTGTTTTCAATGCAAAATGTGTCCCCAAATGACCAATGCAGTTGCCACGGCAACCAAAATCGATTGGTGTCGGGATCTTACCATTATATATGTGCCTGCGAAAAATAATGGTGATCGAGTGAGAATTGCGGCCTGTAGTGGACGCGAACGCCGACGCGGACGACGAAGCCAAATCCATAGTATCCGCTGAACTTTGTTCGGGGGATACAATAATATATACTGAATATTATGATGACCTTGAATTTGACCTTTGACTACATTTTCAAGGTCAGAGCACAAAACAGCTAATATCTTGCTTTTTATCGCCTTTATAGCTTAGGAACATTTGAGGACATCTAGAAAATTATATATGCCAAATATTCTCGTGAACTTGAATTTGACCTTTGACCTAATCTTCAAGGTCAGAACACAAAATGGTCAATATCTCGCTTATTATCGACTTCACAGCTTAGGAATCCATTGTGGATATACAGGAAATGATCTATGCTGAAAATTATGATGACCTTGAATTTGACCTTTGAACTCATTTTCAATGTCAGAACACAAAATAGCTAATATCTCGCTTATCATCGACTTTACAGCTTAGGAATTAATTGTGCACATTTAGGAAATGATATACGGCGAATGATGAACCAGCCAGAAGTAACTGACCCAGAAGGGCCGAGAGTCCCAGCAAAACACGACCCTGAAGGGAACATAAAGACTTTGCAAAGAAGCTTTGACGCCAAGGGAGGATTAACGTAGGACCGACCTGGGTCGATGGAGCAGGTTCCATCTCCATGCGCCTATTGATTTCCAGATTCCGCTAGAATATATCGCAACTGACGATATATTTTGCAGACTTATTCGACTCAAACACTCTGAGAATAAATGTAAAGCTGCCAAGCGAAATTGGCGGTCGACAGAAAAGTGGAGTTAATGCACAGCTGTGCGCCCATGCGTGGCGGTTTTGACGGGAAGAGGAGCACGAGTCGTGAGGCAGACGATCCTAACTAGTTTCAGCACGCAATTTTACAAATTTCTATCCAGAACGAACCAATGGATCGAAAATAAGCATATGGTCATGTAGTTTAAAGGCGAGTATAGCAATAAACGGAAAATGGTACTCCACTGGAAGGCTAGACGACACACTATATGTATAGGTCTAAGAAAGCATCTGCTGCATAGAACTTGTTTCTCCAGAGATGTCATCTTGCCTATCAATGAGAGACGCTTACCTGTTGTGATCAAGGGCAGCCTCAAGGAAGCTTCCTTGACGGATGCCTTTGCCTTGAGAACTATCTCGTTGGAGTCGTCAGAGTGAGCTGAGACTTCTCCAAGTTTGGAGTCCTGCCTAGATTGGACTCAACACCATCTTGAACCTGGGTATTATTAGGTAATGGAAGTTCGACAGGTCAGACACAGGACGCCACCAACCTGCTTTCTTCGATGTCAGGAAGATTAGAATGTAGCACCCTCGCTCATGCTCTAACAACTGCTATACTATAACTGCTTGTGTTGCAAGAGAGTAAATATTTCCTGATAGCTGGGCACTGGGAAGAACCCCGACTGTTTGAGCCCAATCCTCACAGAACTGACCTGTGACGCCGAAGGAGCAGCCACCTCCAAAGCCAACGCACAGTCTGGCTGCCTCACTCAAATCCTGATAACCCCGGGAGTACTTGTCCGAGAGTCAACGCCACAAACGATATGGGTATCATGTCATCCTCATATCCTCCTTGGAAACCAGGCCTAACGGAGACAATTGAACACAGGGCAGCAGTAAGGCCAAGTCAGTAATAGAAGTCTGTTCAGAGATTGTTTCAGCAAAATGAGCAAATATGCGATGCTCTATCCATGACTCGATGTCGAGTTCCCTTAATATGCCACAACTGGGCAATTTCGAATAATGTAACGTTACTGGTTTGTAAGAGTATCAGGACATTTGTCAATGTTGTTTTTCATGTCTAATAATGTTTCAGAACTCTGGCTATCTGTTATGTATGTTCTCTGTATTGCCCTAAAGTTTGTTAGCGACTAGCACACATTTCACGAGGTAGGGTATAGTACCGACTACTTAACGTTATTTTATACGAATGCCTAAATGTATAATTCAGAAGCAAACATGATGGTCCTGTGTACCGCAGTATTGATCATGTATTACATGGTGTTGCTTTTGTCCCTGGGGTGACATTGGCCCATGGGGTTCGCCCTAGCCTATGCAGTGCCCAAGTGACATGAAACGACTTTCATTCATTCCCAGGAAAAGTCACGAGGATTTATGTCTGGGTGTGTGGTATACAGTATTCAGTAGTGCCAGGATCGATCGAGATTTTGAAGACTACCAGAACATAGCGGAGGATTAGAAGCCAGTTTACCAGACGAACTCAGGACTAACCTTCCGACACGTCTGGGCCCACATAAGGTGTGCCACCTACTAGATTCACTCGTCAACTGAACATGCTGAAGCAGGCCATTGAATATGTATGGCATCTTTCGAATCCATGTTGAGTATAGAATAAGCAGCATAGCCTGCCTGGGCCGGTGTTTGGATGGCATAAACTGATATTGGTGCTGGACATTACGATGTATAACTACTGGGCAAATGCAGGAGAAAACACAGAAACAGAATAAGACAAATAGCTTTATTTGACGAGAAGAGATACAGGACACTGAAAAACTTCATTGCACACACTCGTATAATTCTTACAAATAAGGTTCCACAGTGTTGGCCGTGCTGTGACATTACTGGACAAAACGTACTCCAAATCATAATCATTAATTGTCATATACAAAGCTCAATATATTTTCATGAATATATGTATGAAGATACAAAGTCATACACAAATTTGTAACAATATCGATAATAGTATTGCACATTTGTTTAAAACATTACCATAATTTGTTTGCTTCATGTCTGTGTGTTATTGTGTGGATACACATAATATCACAACACCAAAAGTGCTTGCATCGATATCTTCCACGACATGCAGAGTTGCTTTCTGGCGTTCAATAATTTGAAAACGGATATACTGTATTCTGCAATTCGACCAACTCGCAATCTGGATCTGCTCCCGCCTTTTGAAGCTAAATTTATCATGGTTACTCGAATTTTTAACAAATGGCCATGGTGTCAACAATTTCCATGTATTAAATAAATATCAACACTCTGTCACACATTTGTACCAGATGATTTACAGCGGTATTCCGATCACATAAGAACATTGGGATATCGAGTAGTCTCGAGGCACTGGCAGTACGGTGTTCAGGTGGCGGGTTGTACGAGGCTAGCAATCTGTACATGCTAAATCTAGAGCGAATGCTATGTACACTTCTTCAGATAGGTTGGCACAAGTAGGCTCAGTCTTGGGAAGGATTTTTTTCAGTCTCCTGATCGTCTGGTGAATGTTCCACTTTGAATGGATACAACTCACCCTTTGTCTGAGTTGGCAAGGAAGTATAATCAATGGGGGAAACCATCCCAAGTCTGGAGGGAGCTGGTACGTCAAGTCAGTTCCCACCGTACCCCAAGACTAGCGTGATACACCAATGCATGTGCACCGCTTGACACAATTTGTCACACATAGCATAAACTTATCAACACATACATTTTGGACAATCACTACATGAACGTGTGTTCTCTACCGTTATTACATACAGGTCTTTGTACAAACGCAAAAAAGACTACATTTAGCATTTTGAAAAACTTAATTCAACACAATCAGCAATGAAGATCTAGAAATGTTCCTTGACAAACAGTCCAAGACCATAATGCGCCATTGTGTCAGGGAGACACTCCACGCTGTACATACGGGCTTCTGTACCATGTGAGGTATTCTGAAATGTACCAGGCTACTACCGTGCAAACCAGCACTTCTCATCATTTCACAGTGGGTCATCTGTAGCACAAATCATGCTCGATTTAAAAATAAAGTATACAACAAATACTTCTTGCAATGATATTTCAGTGTTTTGTATGCGTCTTCTCTTTTTTTCCACATATAATTTAAAAAACACTACTACCACATACAAACACACACGCAATATGGATCTGACACATATTTATATTTTATTAAGCAAACAGCTGTGCTATCTCTCTTGGCTCATCTTATTTTGTCCAACACTCCTCTCTTGCACAGAACTTATAAAAGGGACAAACAGTAAGAAACATTGTTTCGCTACGCATTATTTAAATCACATTTATAGCCACAGAAATAAATACGGATAATTGAAGCAAGCTTGTATTCATTTGCGGCAAATTGTAAATTTGTCAACAAGCCACAGTTACGACATTATCGTCAAAATTAATTCACTGCCTCGTCTCAATAGCAGCAAAAGAATTACATGCCAGAAACCTATATATATATAGTACAGATACCAATCTTACTCCAGGGGAAAGTCCACACTTCAAGAGGAATGGCGCTTGACAAATAATTACAAGATAGTGACAGTCAACGACATGTTGGATGTTGATTATGTTACTAGTTTTAACTGACCTTGTCACCACCTTCCTCTCTCACTGTCGATCGACCTCCACATACTTCAGGTTTGTGCACACTACTTGTACAACATTGGCACAGCTCTCGTGCTCACAGGAAAGCAAGACGGGTGACACGAGTAGGAGTCGTGGCTCGGTGCGTGCATGAGGAAACACAGAGCCCAGTAGATTATACATTTACAAGTAAACCATTGATCACATTGTACCAGTGTCTCGTGTCAATATACAACCACAAATAAGCTAGATGGATTCACAGTAAGGTTTGATCCTCAGGTCCAATTTACAGTAGCCGGTTAACATGGTAAATGCAAGAGAAATGCATGAGATTTCAATACCACATGTTCACAAGTATAATGCTCAAAATATACAGAAGAGCCTAACTTGCCGGAGAAATTCCCACCTTAACTTCAAAATTCACAGTGAGAAATTCTCAGGCTGTACATCTGATTCTTTGAAGACCTCTATGTTTTGAACTTATATTATCGTGAGCATATGATGTTCAGGGGTAATGCTATTGCATACAAAACCTGTGGTTATGTCTAGTTTATGTACTGTGGCTTTCGGTCTGCGAGATACTGGGACATACTTCTGGTAATGATACAATATTATGATTTCCCTAAGATCTTTGATCGATCATTATGGTACATATAAGGCAAGATTTCTACCTCTATATTATATAAGAAGCTGAAAGATACAAAAGTTTGTTTGAATAAACCAGATGACATTTGGGACTATTCATGTACACCAATTGTGGGCCACCTCAATATTCACAATGATACATATGACTAGATTTGCTTTGTTTCATTGTTTGTCAAATGAAATCCATTATACTGATAAGTATCTTCACACTAATGTGCGCTCATCTACACACGAGTGGGGACAGGGAGGGGGGGGGGGGGGGGTGGTGTGGCGCAGCACAAAATGTACTCTTGCTGTATTGATCTACTGTACATGCACAAAGTTAGGGGTACTGGGTCTTCATTTACAAATTACTGAACAACTTTCACTGAATACTCAGCATAAATATGTATACATGTCTGTACAATGTGAAATAATAAACAACATACTCTCAGTTCACAAAATTTCCATAGTTGTACTAGCGGTGATGAACGGGATATATTTGATCTTTCACGGTGCGCTGATCAGATCGCCGTTACTCGTTAGACCATACTTTACACAATCCAGACCCTTCAGTGAGACATTGTGACAATGCCCAAACCGTGCCAACAGCTCAACAACTGACCACAGCCTCTAGCTTCCACCAAACATGTATGTCCTCTCAAAGTAATGGTATCCGAATGCTTACAAAATAGTTATCGGTATCAATGCACGTATGCAGGGCAACTAAAACATGATCAATAGACACACAGAGTTGTGCAGTTGTTCCTGTTACAAAACCAGTCGATACAAAGCAACAAATAACAGTCATCTCCTACGAAAGCGTGGAGACTCGCTGGGACGAGCTCCGACAGCCACATGCATTACAGATGAGAAGATGTAAATATCGACATGTGAAGTGAATGTTTCCACGTTTCATAGTCAAGCATGGCATTACTCTCAGATGTCTTGGTGGTGCCTACATCAAACAGCAACACGATATTGTGCGGGACACAACCGGAATCTCCCCGCAGCGGGAGTCTAATCCACGGTGCCAGAACAAATCACCGCCGGTCCACAGTTATCCTGACAGCAATGCAGCAAGCTCCAGTTCCTCCCCCAAGTGGAGAGAAACAAAGCACACACCACCAAATCCTAACACACTTTTGAAAGTTCCAAGAACACGGCTATATATATAGAGTGTATATATTATATAACGACTTGAATTAATTTGTTATCCTCGCACAACACAAAAGCTAAAATTTATTAATGAAACAAGATGAATGATACCATCACGTATGTGGATATGACATTGACCATCGTGTATTTTACCGTACAAACACAAATCTGTCGGATAGACGAGTCGAGTCGTCTCTCTCTCGTGGAGAGCGCGTGTGGGGAGGCCTAGGGGGGTTGGTAGGTGGTGTTGGCGTATCCAACATTTTCTCAATTAATTTACTTGGTGATCAATGTTCACAGGATTCTTTGGACTGTGTGAAGTGTCTTAGAGTTGGCTAGTTCCAGATCTTGAGGAAGCTGTCCCAGGAGCCTGTGGCCACAGCCATCCCATCATCCGTCACTCCCAGGCAACTCACGCGATTGTCGTGACCAGCCAACACACCTGTAAGGGACAATCACACTCATAAACCGACTTGTGTCATTTCTACATCAACAACTCATAGATTACATCAATATCTACTATTCATACTGTACATGTACTGACCTGCTCTATCCTGCTTGAGGGTGTCCCAAACGTTACAGTTGAAATCATCATATCCACCCAGCAAGAGGCGGCCACTCTTTGAGAAGGCCACAGATGTGATACCACAGATGATGTTGTCGTGGGAATACATTCCGATTTCCTGATCGGCACGGATGTCGAACAATCTGCAAGTGGCATCGTCCGAGCCTGTGGCAAACGCATACCCATTCGGGAAAAACTGCAAAATGACAAAAAGAGTGATTAGCAATGTAGTCTGCGAGATTTATTCTAGTATCATATTTCGATATCAAATCTCATAATCAGGATATGTGGCATCTAGTTTTCGGTACTTACGGTGATTGCATTAATATCTGACTCGTGACCACTGAAGGTCTGTTTACACATTCCATCTCGGATGTCCCACAACTGCAAAACAATAAGTGCCATAGTTAGTATCATACAAATTTTGCTTCATCAGTACATGAGACTAACATTTTATTCAGTTTGTCCCTGCGATCGACTGAACAACAGCAATTGACATACTTTTGCAGAGGCATCACAGGCGCCGGATACGAAGGTCCTCATGTCTGGTGAGAGAGACAGGGACATGACGTCGCCGGTATGGCCGCTAAATGAAGTCGTCTGCTGGCCAGTCTCTATGTCCCATAATGCACTGCAAAACACGAGAAACGGTCAGTGTATGAAGATGATTTCACATTGAAGAATGAACACAAAACCAGTGGGTGAATTTAATACATAATGTACAACCATAAGATAGTGAAACATTCTGTTTTCCATAGTCGAATACATATTTCACTTTCATGACTCAACTTACCATGTCATATCACCAGAACTTGTTACAATTTGATTATCATCCAGGAAACGACAGCAAGACAAGTAGCCGGTGTGTCCGGGGAGCTCCCGGCTGACTCGCACGTTGCCCTCGCGTGTCTTTAGACTGTAGATCGAGCAAATGTTGTCGAGACCACCACAGGCCACGTAGCTCCCTGACGGGGCATAGGCACAAGTCATCACCCAACTGGAGCGCAGTGGGATCGCATGAACCTGTGCAACGTGATGGGGAGAGAAATGTGTGAGTTATGGGTATCGGAAGACCTCTTCTTGTGTATTTCGATAGGGAATGTTTGTCGTGGTTGGTCATCACAGGAGCTCTCACCTTGTTTGTTGTATATCCATCCCAGACAATTAGTTTTCCATCTTGAGAAGCAGATACTAAATTTCTGGAAATTGAAGGTGTATTGTCATATTACTGAGCGATCTGGTACACAAACACACTACAATCTACATAAATGTATACTCTCAGGGGCTTGCATTCTTTTAATATATATGTCTATATAACATGACCAGGTAAAGACTGTAATTGTAACATGACCCTACAAGTTACTTTTCACTAGTTCGTAACAATGAGCTATCGACTGTATAGAATTTTTTTTATGTAGGTCACGTTCAAAAAAGCCTTCTGTACTATGTATAGCTGAAGTGAAGTGTACATACAAACACGTCATCCCTAAATAGCTCTTCCTTTGACATATTATCTTGAATGGGTCCGTCAATATACAAATCAAATATTGATCTCTAATCACCCACCCACATACGTACGAGGCTCGCTATAAAAGGCCTCAATGTTGGACGAGTGCCAAAATTGGATTCTTTTTATGGCCACCGACACACTGTGAATAAACATCAGTGTCCTGACGTACTCAGCTGAAGTGACTAGGTCACTCTCAAGCAGTCGTCAGCACCATAGTTATCCGATACTACATGTATAAATAGTTGTATGTCACTTTGGACCCACATTCGGTACACCAACAGTATACGTCCCAACATAACTCGAAAGTAATCACATAACAAAACTGGCTTCCTAGCCGATAACTTTATCTGGTTTTATGTTTACATTGTAGTCCGAGTACATGTAAGCCAGGAATGATGGCTTTTCATATGTAAACACCATAAAAAATGTATAGTTTTAGGTAAACAATTATTGGCCTTTGATCCAGAAGAATAGAATTTACAGACTAGTATGTTATCATCCCCAATACTAACAGCATATTCCTGCATGCAATTTCTGAAATATGGGGCTACTTTTCTTTTGAATTTACTTTTTTTAATTCAGCAAGCATTTTATTGCATTTAATAAACCACACCCATATTTGTGACATGTTCACCATAAAAGTCCCCCCCCCCCAAAACTTTCACACACCGAGCCATGTCCACTTGTATGACTTACCTATTATCGGAGCCCCAGTGCATGGCATAGATCTTAGCGAGATGTCCACGGAGGGTGCGCCGTGTGCGCATTTGGATTCGGCCGACAGGTTCGACATTTGCGGCGGCTTGGGCTAGAGTTGTGTCAGCAGCAGCCTTTCTGGCTTCCTGTTGGCATGGTTTGGAGGGAGAAGTTATTTTTCAAACTGGTGGTTTTTTTTGGTTTTTTTCTAAAAATCGACATGCAATGCAAAATAGTTATGGTATTGCGAATGAATTTTGTATCAAAAGCTGAAGATTCTGGTTTTGTTCACTTCTTTTTGTTAATTTTTGTGATTCCTGTACTTCCATTCGAATTACGCAACAAAAGGTAGCAAACTACAAAACATATTGGTATTTTATACATTGTTATTGGCTGAAGGCTAATTGTTTATCGGAATTACTTCAGCCAATCAAGTTAGGTTTTATAATCTGTTGAAATAACAAGCTGTCTGCCCTATTGTGAATATCAAGATAAGATCAATTGTTTTTATCTTGGATCTGTATACTTGATCCATGCCAGCTTTGCCCAAAAAATTTCTTTCCAACTGACGGATGTGAATTGGAATACCTTCAAGCTGCAGCGATTTGTTGGTGTATTTTATTGTTTTTGAGTTTTCTCTATAAATTGTCTATTCACCAGAAACACTTGGTATTCAGATTACAAATATTTTTGCTTGGTATTCATGTACAACACTAATGAATAACCATCTTAGTAGATCAATTTCTGCACTGGTCATTAATATTTCAGTTATTGGGTTGTTTTCAACTTACCCTTATTTGGTTTTTTAGTTGCTCAGCCTCCTGGCGAAGTTGTTCCAGTTCACTACTCATGGCTATTTTCTAGCATGAAATAAAAATATCTGAAAATAGAGAAAACATTCACTGATCAGATGAAATGCCACAAACCATTCTCCACAGGGTTTAATGACCTGGTTTCCATAGAAACATTTTTACCAGTCTACAATCTGATTCATACAAATTTGAAGATTTCCATAGATCCTACTTCAACTTTTGAACTCCACACAATGCCCCCTATTCAAGTCTGTATATCGGTCACCAGCCATGCCATATCACCAGATAAATATTACCGCCCAATGTTGGAAATCAGTTCAGCTGGTAACGATTTTCTTGCCTCAGATGCAACAAATTCATGTGCATGAACAGCATGACTTCGGGCCATATCAACCACTGTCATATTTGCCTGAATGTTTCAGTAAGCTGCTATCGACTGCCATTAATTACAGGTCATTACAAGGTCTTATTTGGCCTGTTCTTGTGTCCAGATCATGCCTAATTACCACCCAGGGCCACTGCCCAGTGGACAGTAACAGCTCCCAGGCAGGTGGTTTTGGCTTGATTTTCCCCAAAATAGGACGGGATGTGAAGGCGGGGGATGGGATGAGGGGGGGGGGGGGGGGGGAGAGAGGAGAGATGTTAGGTATTCTAATGTACCAGCAAATTGCAGATGTTCATTGAAGTCATATTACCCACCACTGATCATCAATATATAATTATTTTGCGTGTATTTCATCCACATATTTCTAAAATCCAATTAATTTTTATTGTTATTTTTTATGCCAGAATTGCCGATGAGATCTACCAAATTCAATGTGCTGTGGTACACCTTTTTTTTTTATAGAAGGTGTTTTCAAAGAGAGGGAGTTCAGTCATGATTTTGTTCATGTTCATCATGTACAATCAGAAGTCATGTCATATGAAGAATTTTAATGGGTCTCATCATACCATATGAAGACAAGTACAGGACACATTTCCACCGCAAATACACAATGAATAGCACCTGATGGAATCACATTCGTAATGCTCGATTTGTGCACAGCTTCGAAAAAAAAGAATGAATTTGTCTGTTGGTTAACAAACAAATTGACATACATGTGCAGCAAAACTCCCATGTCATTTGTGACCATCTGGCGTAATGTTCATGCAGATTGAACCATAACCGAATCACAAAAGGTTTAATATGATATATCACCTTTTTTTCCCCGTGATTTGGTTTTCCTTTGGATACTTACTTCTTGTATGAATTTATTCCTCTGGCGTATGTGTACGGCACACTAAAGTAATCAATCTTGGTATATATAATGGCTGCTTCTCCCGATACACAACTGAATACATAATACAATATACAAAATATATTGCTGTTCTTCCGTGTATTCTAAATTGAGTCTTCACAAATATCTTCAGCGAGAAATTTGTTGTTTGCTAGAATTCTGAATCACCATGGCCATACTGATTATATATTCCAAAATGGTGAACATTTTCCCAAGTGTGTGGCGGGGTACAATGGAGAAATCTCGGGTACCTTTGACGTCGGAATCACAAACACTATTTGATGGGCAAGGATGAATATCTTCATACATTTTCCATGATGTGCAACAATACCCAAGCCGCGACCCTGACGACACTGGGGAATCTACCAGACGCCAATGTATGTTATTGATGTAACTATATAAACAGACACCGCCAGCTCCAAGACATATTGAATTATGTATATTGCTGCATCTACGCCGAAATATATCCCAGGTGATGGTAACCAATGTCCTATGAAACATAGTAGTTACGATGCATGTAATATCACACAAGCTTATTACCCAGCAGACATGTAATAACGACTTTTTTAGCCACAGCCCATTGCCTTATTATAAGCGACACAATATGGCGCCCGTTTTCCCCGGCATCCTGGCTTCTGCAAATACAGCTAGTGTCTTCAAAATGGCTATCGATAAAGCCAACACCTCGCACCAATACACATGCAATATACACGGTTTTGGGACAATTACCTTACAATTCCAATCCTTCTGTAGGATACGAGGCACCTAGTTTTCATACAAGATGGAATTCGCTGAATATATGTGTATATTATTCGACCTACCATGTAAACATGAGAGAACACTGTAGTTGGCCGATGCCTGGCTGTATTCAATGGTACAGGGTTAGAACACACACACCCATAGTTTCTCGGTGACCGCGGCGGTCATACACGCTCAATCGTCGCTAAAACAGCGTCACTTACCCTAGAAAATAATCCAAGAGATAGCAAAGGGATATATCGTCATGAACCCCTCAAAATATTGTTGAAAATCTCATACATAAATCACGTAACGAAGAAGACTCGGGTTTATTCCTTGGATTCCGTGCGAGCACTAGCGAAGGGACCCCGTCGATGGTGCGCTAATTATTTCGCTGCGCATGCGCTCGGCGGCCCGGGCTTGACGTAGAGATTGATCATCATAAATTTATTAGACGGGTGTAGGGCTGGTGCGGCTGGGGCCGGGGAGTATGGTTGGGGAGAGGCCAGACTGGGTGGGGCAGCCGTGGGAACCATGCTTGCATATTGTCCCCAGACCGAGGCACCGCGCTCGATCCAGCAAAAAATCGTTAAGGGATTGTTGACCTTAATTTTGAATAAATAACTGGATTTCTCGACTGGTGACGCCTTTATCAACTGGGATGTTCTTTGACAGGAAGTCTACAGCTGTATTTGTAGGATTTTCAGCAGAATATCTAGGACAATATGCTTCTAACACGCTGTTTTTTTCTACCTTTATGCACATATACTTATTATCATAACGTTGTCTCAGGTTGTTTCCTTCAAGACGTTTTGTTTTGGGGGGAGGTTCACATGATGTTACCATGACACTGGGCAATGTTTATTGTGCAATTAATATCGATTCTCGAAACGAAATATGATATTATTCCCAGACAGGGCTCGGGACTCAGCAATAGATCGTAATGGATACACGTGACACATGGATGTGACCACGAGCTTGCTAAACGAATGCAGACAGGCCGGGCAGCTGCCGTTGTCAAGTCATGCTTGAGATACATATATACCTAAAATGGCGGGAAATGCATACATCTCCATGAGTCCACATCACCTGAGAGTGTATAATTGACATATGTCTGGCAGTTTGCACCTGATTGCACTTGTGAATCATATGGACAGACTATTGCCAATCCATGTTATTGGCCAATTATTTCTTTCCATTCAGAACCGAATTAAGTCACGATGGCGTGAACATCATGTTTATTTCGTCAGTATGGAATCACATGTAGGTGTATAGATACCATATCATCGGTACATGATGCTTATGAATCACATGAAGTCATATATATCAACGAAAAGATTCACCTGAAATATACACAATATATGTGGTTATTATGGTTATACAGATACAAACAAATAAATGGCCATGACACCACTTTCGATCAAATTTAATGAACTAATTTAAGGAGAACGTACGCACGTTTCACAGACGTACGTATATTGATAACTATTGAAGTTTATGTACTTTAGTAGCTTATAGCGTGTTCAGGCCCCTCCATTCTTATTCGTCACGAACTGCGCACTATTTTGTGTAAACATATTAAATATGCATGGAAGACACTTCTAGTTGTTGTAAATTTCGTGAAATACGTGCACAACCCTCGTGGTAGTTATATCCAAGTCAACAGGCCTATACCATAACAAATTTACAGGTCTAAGCCACACACATATTTGTCCCACCACCCATCTATAAATATGAGCTAATAATTGGTTGTCTTTTTTACATTAATATTTTCAGGTTGAACTCTAGTAAACACTTGACAATCTGAAAATATCGATGAAAATAAACCAATAAGTAGTTCATATTTAAGGCCCGGCTACTGCCCGGTCAGCTCAGACAACAAGATAGAGTGGGTATCCAGCGTGACCTTGTCAGCCACAGCTTGGATAACAAGAGAGAGCGGGTATCCAGCTTGACCTTGTCAGCCACAGCTTGGATAACAAGAGAGAGCGGGTATCCAGCGTGACCTTGTCAGTCACAGCTTGGACAACAAGAGAGAGTGGGTATCCAGCGTGACCTTGTCAGCCACAGCTTGGACAACAAGAGAGAGCGGGTATCCAGCGTGACCTTGTCAGTCACAGCTTGGACAAGAAGAGAGAGCGGGTATCCAGCGTGACCTTGTCAGCCATAGCTTGGACAACAAGAGAGCGGGTATCCAGCATGACCTTGTCAGCCACAGCTAGGACAACAAGAGAGAGCGAGTATCCACCGTGACCTTGTCAGTCACAACTTGGACAACAAGAGAGCGGGTATCCAGCGTGACCTTCTCAGCCACAGCTTGGACAAGAGAGAGCGGGTATCCAGCGTGACCTTGTCAGCCACAGCTTGGACAACAAGAGAGAGTGGGTATCCAGCGTGACCTTGTCAGCCACAGCTTGGACAACAAGAGAGAGCGGGTATCCAGCATGACCTTGTCAGCCACAGCTCGGACGACAAGAGAGAGCGGGTATCCAGCGTGATCTTGTCAGCCACAGCTTCGACAACAAGAGAGAGCGAGTATCCAGCGTGGCCTTGTCAGCCACAGCTTGGACAACAAGAGAGAGCGAGTATCCAGCGTGACCTTGTCAGTCACAGCTCAGACAACAAGAGAGAATGGTTATCCAGCGTGACCTTATCAGCCACAGCTAGGACAACAAGAGAGAGCGGGTATCCAGAGTGACCTTGTCAGCCACAGCTAGGACAACAAGAGAGAGCGGGTATGCAGCATGACCTTGTCAGCCACAGCTCGGACAACAAGAGAGAGCGGGTATCCATAGTGACCTTGTCAGCCACAGCTTGGACAACAAGAGAGAGCGGGTATCCAGAGTGACCTTGTCAGCCACAGCTAGGACAACAAGAGAGAGCGGGTATCCAGCGTGACCTTGTCAGTCAGATCTTGGACAACAAGGGAGAGCGATTATCCAGTGTGACCGCGTCAGCCACAGCTCAGACAACAAGAGAGAGCGGGTGTCCAGCGTGACCTTGTCAGTCACAGCTCGGACAACAAGAGAGAGTGGGTATCCAGAGCGACCTTGTCAGCCACAGCTTGGACAACAAGAGAGAGCGGGTATCCAGCGTGACCTTGTCAGCCACAGCGCGGACAACTAGACAGAGCGAATATCCAGCGTGACCTTGTCAGCCACAGCTAGGACAACAAGAGAGAGCGGGTATCCAGAGTGACCTTGTCAGCCACAGCTAGGACAACAAGAGAGAGCGGGTATACAGAGTGACCTTGTCAGTCACAGCTCGGACAACAACAGAGAGCGGGTATCCAGCGTGACCTTGTCAGCCACAGCTTGGACAACAAGAGAGAGCGGGTATCCAGCGTGACCTTGTCAGTCACAGCTCAGACAACAAGAGAGAGTTGGTATCCAGCGTGACCTTGTCAGCCACAGCTTGGACAACAAGAGAGAGTGGGTATCCAGTGTGACCTTGTTAGCCACAGCTTGGACAACAAGAGAGAGTGGGTATCCAGCGTGACCTTGTTAGCCACAGCTTGGACAACGAAAGAGTGGGTATCCAGGGTGACCTTGTCAGCCACAGCTCGGACGACAAGAGAGAGGGGGTATCCAGCATGACCTTGTTAGCCACAGCTTAGACAACAAGAGAGAGTGGGTATCCAGGCTGACCTTGTTAGCCACAGCTTAGACAACAAGAGAGAGTGGGTATCCAGTGTGATCTTGTCAGCCACAGCTTGGACAACAAGAGAGAGCGGGTATCCAGCGTGACCTTGTCAGCAACAGCTCGGACAACAAGAGAGAGTGGGTATCCAGCGTGACCTTGTCAGCCACAGCTCGGACAACAAGAGAGAGCGGGTATCCAGGGTGACCTTGTCAGCCACAGCTTGGACAACAAGAGAGAGCGGGTATCCAGCGTGACCTTGTTAGCCACAGCTTGGACAACAAGAGAGAGCGGGTATCCAGCGTGACCTTGTCAGTCACAACTTGGACAACAAGAGAGAGTGGGTATCCAGCGTGACCTTGTCGGTCACAACTTGGATAACAAAAGAGAGTGGGTATCCAGCGTGACCTTGTCAGCCACAGCTCGGACAACAAGAGAGAGTGGGTATCCAGCGTGACCTTGTCAGTCACAGCTCGGACAACAAGAGAGAGTGGGTATCCAGCGTGACCTTGTCAGCCACAGCTCGGACGACAAGAAAGAGCGGGTATCCAGCATGACCTTGTCAGCCACAGCTTAGACAACAAGAGAGAGTGGGTATCCAGGGTGATCTTGTCAGCCACAGATTGGACGACATGAGAGAGTGGATATCCAGCGTGACCTTGTCAGTCACAGCTCGGACAACAAGAGAGAGTGGGTATCCAGCGTGGCCATGTCAGCAACAGCTTGGACAACAAGAGGGAGTGGGTATCCAGCATGACCTTGTTAGCCACAGCTCGGACAACAGCAGAGAGCGGGTATCCAGCGTTACCTTGTCAGCCACAGCTTGGACAACAAGAGAGAGTGGGTATCCAGCGTGACCTTGTCAGCCACAGCTTGGACAACAAAAGAGTGGGTATCCAGCGTGACCTTGTTAGCCACAGCTCGGACAACAGCAGAGAGTGGGTATCCAGCATGACCTTGTCAGCCACAGCTCAGACAACAAGAGAGAGCGGGTATCCAGCATGACCTTGTTAGCCACAGCTCGGACAACAGCAGAAAGTTAGTATCCAGCATGACCTTGTCAGCCACAGCTCAGACAACAAGAGAGAGCGGGTATCCAGCGTGACCTTGTTAGCCACAGCTTGGACAACAAGAGAGAGCGGGTATCCAGCGTGACCTTGTCAGTCACAACTTGGATAACAAGAGAGAGTGGGTATCCAGCGTGACCTTGTCAGTCACAACTTGGATAACAAGAGAGAGCGGGTATCCAGCGTGACCTTGTCAGTCACAACTTGGATAACAAGAGAGAGTGGGTTTCCAGCGTGACCTTGTCAGTCACAGCTCGGACAACAAGAGAGAGTGGGTATCCAGGGTGACCTTGTCAGCCACAGCTCGGACGACAAGAGAGAGCGGGTATCCAGCATGACCTTGTCAGCCACAGCTTAGACAACAAGAGAGAGTGGGTATCCAGGGTGATCTTGTCAGCCACAGATTGGACGACAAGAGAGAGTGGGTATCCAGCGTGACCTTGACAGTCACAGCTCGGACAACAAGAGAGAGTGGGTATCCAGCGTGGCCATGTCAGCAACAGCTTGGACAACAAGAGGGAGTGGGTATCCAGCATGACCTTGTTAGCCACAGCTCGGACAACAGCAGAGAGCGGGTATCCAGCGTGACCTTGTCAGCCACAGCTTGGACAACAAGAGAGAGTGGGTATCCAGCGTGACCTTGTCAGCCACAGCTTGGACAACAAAAGAGTGGGTATCCAGCGTGACCTTGTCAGCCACAGCTCAGACAACAAGAGAGAGCGGGTATCCAGCATGACCTTGTCAGCCACAGCTCAGACAACAAGAGAGTTAGTATCCAGCATGACCTTGTTATCCACAGCTCGGACAACAGCAGAGAGCGGGTATCCAGCGTGACCTTGTCAAACACAGCTTGGACAACAAGAGAGAGTGGGTGTCCAGCGTGACCTTGTCAGCCACAGCTTGGACAACAAGAGAGAGTGGTTATCCAGCGTGACCTTGTCAGCCACAGCTCAGACAACAAGAGAAAGCGGGTATCCAGCGTGACCATGTCAGCCACAGCTTGGACAACAAGAGAGAGCTGGTATCCAGCGTGACCTTATCAGTCACAACTTGGACAACAAGAGAGAGTGGGTATCCAGCGTGACCTTGTCAGCCACAGCTCGGATAAGAAGAGAAAGTGGGTATCCAGCGTGACCGTTTCAGTCACAGCTCGGACAACAAGAGAGAGTGGGTATCCAGCGTGACCTTGTCAGCCACAGCTTGGACAACAAGAGAGAGTGGGTATCCAGCGTGACCTTGTCAGCCACAGCTCGGACAACAAGAGAGAGTGGGTATCCAGCGTGTCCTTGTCAGCCACAGCTCGGACAACAAGAGAGAACGGGTATCCAGCATGTCTTTGTGAGTCACAGCTTGGACAACAAGAGAGAGCGGGTATCCAGCGTGACCTTGTCAGTCACAGCTTGGACAAGAAGAGAGAGCGGGTATCCAGCGTGTCCTTGTGAGTCACAGCTTGGACAACAAGAGAGAATGAGTATCCAGCTTGACCTTGTCAGTCACAGCTTGGACAAGAAGAGAGAGAAGGTATTCAGCGTGACCTTGTCAGCCACAGCTCGGGCAACAAGAGAGAGCGGGTATCCAGCGTGTCCTTGTGAGTCACAGCTTGGACAACAAGAGAGAATGAGTATCCAGCTTGACCTTGTCAGCCACAGCTTGGACAACAAGAGAGAGCGGGAATCCAGCGTGACCTTGTTAGCCACAGTTTGGATAACAAGAGAGAGCGGGTATCCAGCGTGACCTTGTCAGCCACAGCTTGGACAGAGCGGGTATCCAGTGTGACCTTGTCAGTCACAGCTTGGACAACAAGAGAGAGTGGGTATCCAGCGTGACCTTGTCAGCCACAGCTTGGACAACAAAAGAGTGGGTATCCAGCGTGACCTTGTCAGCCACAGCTCGGACAAGAGAGAGCGGGTATCCAGCGTGTCCTTGTGAGTCACAGCTTGGACAACAAGAGAGAGCGGGTATCCAGCGTGACCTTGTCAGTCACAGCTTGGACAAGAAGAGAGAGTAGGTATTCAGCGTGATCTTGTCAGTCACAGCTTGGACAAGAAGAGAGAGTAGGTATTCAGCGTGACCTTGTCAGCCACAGCTCGGACAACAAGAGAGAGCGGGTATCCAGCGTGTCCTTGTGAGTCACAGCTTGGACAACAAGAGAGAGTGGGCATCCAGCTTGACCTTGTCAGCCACAGCTTGGACAAAGAGAGAGAGCGGGAATCCATCGTGACCTTGTTAGCCACAGTTTGGATAACAAGAGAGAGCGGGTATCCAGCGTGACCTTGTCAGCCATAGCTTGGACAACAAGAGAGAGCGGGTATCCAGTGTGACCTTGTCAGTCACAGCTTGGACAATAAGAGAGAGTGGGTATCCAGCGTGACCTTGTCAGCCACAGCTCGGACAACAAGAGAGAGCGGGTATCCAGCGTGACCTTGTCAGCCACAGCTCGGACAACAAGAGAGAGCGGGTATCCAGCGTGACCTTGTCAGCCACAGCTCGAACAACAAGGGAGAGTGGGTATCCAGCGTGACCTTGTCAGCCACAGCTTGGACAACAAGAGAGAGTGGGTATCCAGCGTGACCTTGTCAGCCACAACTCGGACAACAAGAGAGAGTGGGTATCCAGCGTGACCTTGTCAGCCACAGCTCGGACAACAAGAGAGAGCGGGTATCCAGCATGACCTTGTCAGCCACAGCTTGGACAACAAGAGAGAGTGGGTATCCAGCGTGACCTTGTCAGCCACAGCTTGGACAAGTTACAGGCATATGGTCCGATTAACTGTTGTCGTGGCGTTTTCAGTCGTTCGTCAACATTTTAGCTTTTTAGTTTACTGTCAAATCTTCTATGAAATATTGCACAAAAATGCCTAGCAATATTTCAAGATGGAGATATTTTTTATTTTTTATTTTCGTACTTTCTCCCGAAATGGCGGCCATCTTTGACGAAAAACAATCAATTTCGGGCTTTGGTGGCCTTTTTTCTCAAAAACTCTCTGATCAGTGTTGGTGGAGCGCATTGAATTCCTCATAAGGCCTGATACATAGGTCAGAAAAGCTCAATTGCATGATAAGCACAATTTGGCCTATGGGCCAAAACACTGCTACATAGACCTCAGATAGAATCATATAGGGCGTCTCATATTGGGCATCTTATGGTGACCTTGAACTTGACAGATGACCATAAGATGAGATTGTACATTACTCCGGTAATCTTTCTTAGAGCTTGATTTAATTTTCGTAGATGCTTTTCGTATCAAACTTCAAAGAGTTTATCGTGGGTATAAAAGCTGTAGTTGTTTGCGGGTGACAGTGACCATGACTTGCAAATTCGTGGGGAGCGTATGCCGGGAATCACATAGGCGGCGTCCGGGCGTTGGCGAGGGTGCGCAATAACTGATTGTCTTTGACAGCTCAAGTTTAGCCTCCCGGTAACCTACTATACTCCAAGTAGTTGGTTTTAAGTCGGAAATCCATTGAATCAAATTTATGTACACATGTAGAAATTTGATGTGTTTCCATTTGGAACAAAACCATATTTTATCACCAAATTTCAGACTTCTATCTCGAAAACTGAAGAAGTTGGCAATCTACCCCAATGTTAAATGTTGGACACAAATCTGATCACAGGAATTCAAGCAAATTTTGGGATTTCATGATCTTTATTCCGCTAAGAAAGGTAATATGGGGAAAGTTTTTGAGTTAGAAGAATCATACAGGTGTATTCTAATAATTATAAAAATATAATTCTTACTAAATACTGTGCAATGTAAACATCGAACAACATGCCAAATTCTGTTCAAACTCGCCAATTTCATGTTTGATGTGAAATTTAACATTGGAGTAATTTGCCAACTTTTTCATTTTTCAAGATAGAAGTTTGAAATTTGAAAAAATGCGGTTAGATCTATATACCAAATGGAAACAAAGAAAATTTCAATTTGATCCGACCATCCTAAACGAAGTTATCGCCAAAAATCATATGATGTTTTGTGCTGAAATTGACTTTAGTAGTGTTTACCAGAATGTGGTATTCAAAAGGCTACTAACCTGCTAACAAATTATAGCCACATGATGTTATTGCACGTGCCCATGACAGGTGCCCGCACGTGCCACGACTTTACCATACTGCCTCGTTTTCGGGTACTATATGTATACCAGGGGCGGATTAAACGACAGAGGGGCCTGGGGCTGGGAAATATAAATGGGCCTTAAGCTATCCGGTCTGGGTGTTCGGGGGCGCCGTAAGCTCCCCCCCCCCCCCCATAATACATATAAGATAAATGTTGTCTAGAGCGACAAGTCCGAAAATAACGTCCGTTTCGATCTACGACACACCTTTCCCGAGATATCGACGAAAACGAGAAATGCCGATTCGGCAAAAAAATTTCGGGTCAAAGTCAAAGTTCATCCATAATACCCCTTAGACATGTTTGTCTAGGGCGACGAGTCCGAAAATAACGTCCGTTTCGCTCTACGACACACCGTTCCCGAGATATCGACGAAAACGAAAAATGCCAACTCGGCAAAAAAATTTGGGGTCAAGGTCAAAGTTCATCCATAATACCCCTTAGACATGTTTGTCTAGGGCGACGAGTCCGAAAATAACGTCCGTTTCGCTCTACGAAGCACCGTTTCCGAGATATCGACGAAAACGAAAATGCCGACTCGGCAAAAAAATTTTGGGTCAAGGTTAAAGTTCATCAATAATACCCCTTAGACATGTTTGTCTAGGACGACGAGTCCGAAAATAACGTCCGTTTCGCTTAACGACGCACCGTTTCCGAGATATCGACGAAGACAAAAAATGCCGACTCGGCAAAAAAATTTCGGGTCAAGGTCAAAGTTCATCCATAATACCCCCTTAGACATGTTTGTCTAGGGCGACGAGTCCGAAAATAACGTCCGTATCGCTCTACGACGCACCGTTCCCGAGATATCGACGAAAACGAAAAATGCCGACTCGGCAAAAAAATTTCGGGTCAAGGTCAAAGTTCATCCATAATACCCCTTAGACATGTTTGTCTAGGGCGACGAGTCCGAAAATAACGTCCGTTTCGCTCTACGAAGCACCGTTTCTGAGATATCGACGAAAACGAAAAATGCCGACTCGGCAAAAAAAATTCGGGTCAAGGTCAAAGTTCATCAATAAAACCCCTTAGACATGTTTGTCTAGGGCGACGAGTCCGAAAATAACGTCCGTTTCGCTCTACGACACACCGAAAAAAAAATTTGGGGTCAAGGTCAAAGTTCATCCATAATACCCCTTAGACATGTTTGTCTAGGGCGACGAGTCCGAAAATAACGTCCGTTTCGCTCTACGACGCACCGTTTCCGAGATATGCAGGATGCCTCAAGGATGACTCAGCAAAAAATTATTTCGACCTCTAGGTCAAAGGTCGTTTGACGTATCGATCCCAAAATCAATAGGGTTCTTCCCTGTTGATATATAAACCTCCGTGCAAAATTCTGCAACTATTGCCTGAATATTTTTCGAGTTATCGTCCGGAAACCAAGTTTCAAGATCAGCCTCGATTTCATCCTCAAGGACCTCACGGACCTCGGACCCGGATCAAAAAAAATACTACACCCTAGAGATGTTTGTCTAGGGCGACGAGTCCGAAAATAACGTCCGTTTCGCTCTACGATGCACGGTTTCTGAGATATGCAGGAAGCCTCAAGGATGAATCAGCAAAAAATTATTTCGACCTCTAGGTCAAAGGTCGTTTGACGGATCGATCCCAAAATCAATAGGGTTCTTCCCTGGTGGCATATGAACCTCCATGCAGAGTTCTGCAACTATTGCGTAAATATTTTTCCAGTTATCGTCCGGAAACCAAGTCTCAAAATTAGCCTTGATTTCATCCTCACGGACCTCGGATCCGGCTCAAAAAGAATAGGATTCTTCCACATATCATTTCTGACTTGTGAAAATTTGACGAGGATCCGTCAAGGCAATCTAAAGTTATCGTCCGGAAACCAAAAGTGGCGGAAGAAGGAAAAAAAAAAAAAAAAAAAAAAAAAAAAAAAAAAAAAAATTCTGCTAAAACCATAAAGGCATTTCTGCCGAAATGCCTTAATTATGCCATATTTGGACATTCAAATCGGATTCGATTTTTGAATTTTTTTCCACTAAAGAGTGAAGGGACTGAAAAAGTAATTTGGCCTAGATCTTTTTTGGTAAATCCGGTAGATTTCAAATTTTGTAAATTTATCGAGGATTCCGAATAATCATTGAAGTTGACCCCCTAAAAAATCAGTGATTTTTTTTCAGAATAAAAAATCTAACATATTGTGGTATATGCAGTTGTTTATTATAAACAGTGAAACACAAATATCTGATGTAATCAATTTTTATTTCATTTATACATATGTATTTTTCGGCCTTTATGTGTGCAAATCTGTTGATGGCAGGAGTAGGCCTATGAAGGCCTATCATGGATACCTTCTGTAGACCTTAAAGCCCACCTGTGTGAATAGGAGACACACTAGCACCCGCAGAAAAATATAGGTCCCCAAGTTTAAAAAATAAATCCACGGTTTCAATCTACAACCTACAATGGGCCTATGAGTGAGACAAAGGGACGAATAAGCACTCGCAAAATAGGACCCAAGTTTTAAAAAAAAACTGTGCAGTTAAAAATAGGCCCCCTAGTTGAAACAAAACTGTGCATCTTTTTTGTGAGGATTGGGGCCTATTTTTTTTCTGCTGGGCCTGTGGGCCTGGGGCTGCAGCCCCAATAGCCCCTACATCAATCTGGCTCTGTGTATAACTCGGACAACAAACATAAGCTCCAGTCCGCGAGCGCATGGCGGACCATTCTAAGTGAGGTCATTAGCACCGAGGGGATCTTGTTACGATACGGTTCTTTGATACGATATCAGTTCGTCTACTGTGTGCAATTCCAATGTACATGCGAGATCGAAGGGAATTCTTGTGTTTTAGGGGCCGGTCATTATTTATCAGGTGGAGGGGGGCGGGGGGGGGGGGCGGTTGGGTAAAAACTGGGGGGGGGGGGGTCACACTTTCATTTTCAACAATATTGGGGGGGGGTCATACTTTTATTTTCGATGGGACTGGGGGGGTCGGAGTTTGAAATTGAGTTATTTTTGGGAAAATCTGAATGGTAAAATAGCTAAATAATTAGGTGGAAACAATCCACTCAATAGCAGTACATGGACTCATTGGAGTAAGCGATTGAATTTCATAACATTTTCAGTCAAAACCATAATCTCACTGAAACCGGATCCTGCAGAGGACCATCCATGAACACTAACATGAGATGCCGCAATCCGTGTGCATCAGGGCTCAAAATTAAAAATTTTATCCAGGAGCCAAAGGCTCCTATTTCGCTCCCATTCAACAATTTTCAGGAGCCAATTTGCTCATAGAAGCATATTTCAATATCACTTTACAGATTTTCATCAGTCAATTGGCTCGTGAGCTCTATTGCTTCGGAGCAAATCTGAAATGTTATGAGCCTATGGCTATCCACAAGTGGCAATTCTGACCCCTGATGTGCGTTGATCAACGCTCATCACTCAGATTGAAACATTGTCACCAAGAATTAACTTTGGACCTAACGGAGCAGCACTACAGCTGAACACAGTGCCAGCAAGGACGAACCCAGATCAGCAGGGTCCTGTCACAAACAAACCACGGATCAACCAATCCATACCACCCTTGAGCAACATATCATCCCTTCCGATGAACCCGAACCACAGACCGGTTCCACTCAAAATTTTGTCAACACATTACCCATTTAGGATATTCCCCAAAGACCTCAGGACTATCACAAACCACCATGTAAAAGACATGGACCTTTCCACACAGAATGGCAAAATAGTCCTGGATCGCCTCGGATGACCCGGATAGTGAATCTGACTCACATGATTTGGATGGTGGCAGAACATTATGAGTCCATCATAGAGCCAACACAGACCTGATTCAAGACTAGAAGAAAAACAGTTCTGAATGGCCTGATTCATCAATTCTTGCCTGCTCATCAATGATATGTGGAAGAGCCCTGTATTTTTCGTGAGTTCGCTATGGTGTCCAGTAAAAATCCAGTGAAATTCCGTAAAGGTTTTCATACATTTTTCCCATTCCATCAAAAATCAAAGAATCAACTGAATAATCTTTGACCTAGGTCTTGTGTGTTTCAAGTGGGCTCCGAAACGATGGGCTGTTAGGTGCCCATATAGTATGCATACAAGTAATAATTGTTGTCATGGCATACACACTTGAAGCGAATGAATGGTGGATAGACGAAGAGCACAAATCATGATATTCACTGACCTTATAGTACCATACATTTGCGACAAAAATTGTTTCACTAGAAATGGGGATTGGGGGGGGGGGGGGGGGGGGTCATACTTTTATTTTGGATCTTGGTGGGGGGGGGGGTCATAGATTGGTTTTCGATATCGGTGGGGGGGTCAAACTTTGAAAACTCATATCTCGGAAAAAACATCCAACCCCCCCACCCAGTAAATAATGACCGGCCCCTTAAATATCTGAATTTATGGCAGTTAGGCCTGCGTGAAGACAAGCAGTCTTAGTCGCAGTCTCGGTCCTGAAGAAATATTATGAGCAAGGAACTACCCTTGTCAAAAGGTTACCATAGCAAAATAATTAAATGTTCGGAAAATGCACCCTATTTGGTTAGTGGAATAGCTTAGGCACACAGATCATCACACAAAATTTCTGATTGGTAAACACTTTGGAATAATTTCTGCATTCTGCTGCTTCTTTCATTGTTGTTCACAGTTTATTTTGATCCAGAAGTCACACTAACATTGTCCAAATGAACTTATGAACACGATTCTTAGAGGATTATTTTTTTTGGTAGAGCCAAAGATTGCGTACCATATGCCACAAGATAATTTTGGAGCAGTGAGATCAATTTTCAATCCTAAATTAAGATTTTCAGCATGTTGTGAACTGATCTGTTCTTTTTAACATGTTTCATTATCTGATTGATCTGCCTCCAAATTTATCTGGTGTATGACTGAAATCTTGAAGCCCCCCCCCCTCAAAAACTTTTCAATGATATTTTTTATTCATTCTGGGGCACATAACATTGTCTTGATCATCAATTTCGAAAATTGATTTACATAATAATACTTACATGTATAATAGTATAAATAAGAAAGCACAAAAAACATCACAGCCACTCATTTTAACACAGCCTTCAGAAAGTTTCAGCTCAGGACATTCAGTGTAAAAGACAAGAATGCCTCTGAGAATCCACACACTGTAAGGAGATTCGATCACACGTTATCATGTAGTATGCACGACTAGCAAGAAATAAAAATGTCATTTATTTTTGGCAGCTGCAGACAACTGGGCTTCGTCGAAAAGGACTCGCTTTTCTTTTTTGTGAGGCTTGTTTGCAGTTGCTACAGGAGCGTCATTAGTGGGGATATGTGGTGTGACATGAGGTGTCCTACTCGTGGATATTTCGTCTTGGATGAAGTCCAGATCCAACGGCGGAACCTTCGCCAAGCTGTTGTCATCGTAGTCAAAACTGAAAAATACATCTCTTGTCATGAACACGATCCAAAGTGGTGATTTTGGAATGTACATTTATGTTATGTGCTTCTTATTTCATGTCAGGAAAATTGAACATTCTTGTGTACTCTTGTGTACTGTTTTGAGGAGTGATCCTTATACATTGATTATTCTGTGACTCTATCATGGCCTCACTGTGGAGTGTGTGGTGTCCTGGGTGTTCTCGGAGTGGCCTTGACCTTAACCTCCGTCATATCTGGGTCATGGCTCTGTACCACAACCGGGGGAGGGTTTGGGTCAATAAACTGGACCTCCGTGCCAGACTCCATCCTCTGTGCCATTTCACTGACATACTGCTCTTGCCACACTGGGAAAACGCTCTTTACCATCGACCAGTAGTTCTTCTGTTTGCCAGGATAAAAAGAATGGCATTTCTATCTATAATACACACTGTGGCACATTGTGAATTCACAAATTTGAAGTTGAACATTGAGCATAAAATCATACATTTTTGTTTCAGGTGGCATATTTTGTAGTAGCCTAGGTTTACATGCGCATGATGCCATGCTCGTATTTATACCTCTTTCATATATTGCCCATTTTGAGGCTCACTAATCCATGGATACATCATTGGTGAATAAAAACATCAATCATGTCCTTACCCTAATGGTTTCAAACCTTGGGGATGCTGTTATCTGTTCCTCTCTGGCATGTTTTGACATCTGATTCAACCTCTGTGTAAAAATCATGAACACCATCATGAATGTACGGCTGCACACATCGGATTGAGTACAAGTTAAGATCTTGATATTTCGATTATAAATGAAACATGTCAGCATTTGATAAAAATTAGCCCAAGGGCTAGAAAGGTTACCGGACAATATACATTTTAGATATTAGCCTTTTGTCCAGTGACCTTGAAAATAAAGTCACTGATAAATTCAAGGTCATGAAATTTTCAACAAATATATCACTTCTAGTATGTCCACAATAAATTCCTAAGCTGTAAAGTCGATAATAAGTGAGACATTAGCCATTCTGTGATGTGACCTTGAAAATGAGGTCAAAGTTCAAGTTCAAGGTTATGAAAATATTCAGTATATATCATTCCTCTATATTCGCAATTGATTCCTATGCTGTAAATGTAAGTATCAATCTATTACCACCAATACAATCAGATTTTGATGATGCCAATAAGAAACGTAAAATACTACATTTTGCAATAGAAACAAACAAAGCCCGACCAAATAGTTTATCCAAAGACACACTGGCGTCTTCAGGGGCAGACAATGTGTTAAATGTAGTTGTTTCTACTGTACACCAGATGGAATTAGTATACAACTGCCCAACAACCTATGAAAATAATTTAGAAATCCGAATCTAACCCCATGGAATAGATACATGACAAGTACAAAAGTACCCAATCACAAGCCCGAAGGCTACTGAGTTGATGGTATCCTCGGGGACAGATTTAACGTCCGCCAGCAGTGACACCGACTCAGTGGTACAAATGTAAGTATCAATCTATTACCACCAATACAATCAAATTTTGATGATGCCAATAAGAAAGGTAAAATACATTTTGCAATAGAAACAAAGCCCGACCAAATAGTTTATCCAAAGACACACTGGCGTCATCAGGGGCAGATGTAAAGATGATAATAAGCGACATATTAGCCATTTTGTTCTCTGACCTTGAAAATGAGATCAAAGGTCAAATTCTAGATCACCAAAATATTCAGCATACATCATTTCCTATATGTTCACTATGGACCCCTAAGCTGTAAATTTGATAATAAGCGAGATATAAGCCATTTTGTATTCTGACCTTGAAAATAAAATGACTAACCTTGAAATTTAGGTCAAGGGTCAAATTCAAGGTCACTAGAATATTCAGCATATATCATTTCCTATATGTTCACAATTGATTCCTAAGCTGCAAAGTCGCTAATAAGCAAGATATTGGCCATTTTGTCCTGTGACCTTGAAAATGAGGTCAAAGGTCAAATTCAAGGTCACGAGAATATTCAGCATATATCATTTCCTATATGTTCACAATTGATTCCTAAGCCGTAAAGTCGATAATAAGCGAGATATTAGCAATTTTGTCCTGTGACCTTGGAAATGAGGTCAAAGGTCAAATTCAAGGTCACGAGAATATTCAGCATATATCATTTCCTATATGTTCACAATTGATTCCTAAGCCGTAAAGTCGATAATAAGCGATATATTAGCAATTTTGTGATATGACCTTGAAAATAAGGTCAAAGGTCAAATTCGAGGTCATCAGAATATTCGGTATATATCATTTCTTATATGTCCACAATTGATTTCTAAGCTGTAAAGTCGATAATAAGCGAGATATTAGCCATTTTGTTCTTTGACCTTGAAACTGAGGTCAGAGGTCAAACTCAAGGTCACGAGAATATTCAGCATATATCATTTCCTATATGTCCACAATTGATTCCTAGTCTGTAATCTCAATATTAAGTGAGATATAAGGCATAATGTGTCCCATTATAAAGCATAGGAAAATTTAACATGGGAAAGTCCCATTTGGGCCCAGTTTGGCCCAAAATGGCCCACTTCGAGCGATTCAAGCGCAACGAAACTTATACACATCACAGGAGTACATATGAGGAGTGTTGTGTATCAAAGAGAAAAAAAGTTACTGAACAGTTTTTGAGAAAATGGCCACCAAAGTCCAAAACCAGGCATTTTTCGTCGAAAACGGCCGCCATTTTGAAAAAAATGCGAAAATCGAAAAACAAAAAAAAAGCTTTCCTTGAAATATTTTTAGGTATTTTTGTGCAAAATTTCAGAAAGATTCGATCATATACTTTAAAGATAAAAATGTGAACGGACGACGGACGGACGGACGGACGGACGGACGGACGACGGATGACGGACGACGGACGCAACGCCATGCCAATAGGTTATCGGACCATAGGTCCGGTAACCTAAAAACAGGTCCAAGATACATATGACATATTTCACCTTTAAAATGTTATGGTTCCTCTCCTTCGCTTGTGGAATATTGGCCAGAATATTTGCGAACCTTGCATCCTGGTTGGAATTATATTTGTTGGCACTTCTTAATAATGCTTCCCTTCGCATTACCCTGTAAATGTTAAAAAAAATATATGTAAGACCTAATCACACTACAATACTATTTGGCTTACATGTAGAATAAATGGTCATTTTGCTGACATACATTATACCACGGTGTGCCTAATTGAGTTCATTTATATGATTTGGCTAGGAAGTCAAGTTCATGCATCAGTGGAACACCCTTTTTCTGGCTGTAGTTTTGTTTTGGATCATCACATCAATTTGAAATTTTTTGTGTCTTAAAATTCTTAATTGGGTATCAAGCCGGTATTTTTCCACAAATTTTCAAATTTCTATCTAAAAAAAATGGAAAAGTTGCCAATCTACCCCAATATAAATTTCAGTCCAAAATGGATTCAAATAAATTCCAACAATCAAATTGAAGGATTCTATTATGTTTATGCCTAGTTCCAACGAAACTGGGTGACTGACCGTACCCGCTGGGGCATTGTCCCAGGATTGCGATGTAACTATAGTTTATGCCCAAACAGAATGAATCTATATTGCGCTGATTTGTAGTCGGAAAGCACAGTCGGTGTACATATTAAGTAAATATGTTCCTCTTGAAGCCACCCAATTAAGACACACAGTATTTTAAGTTGATCTTATAAAAATGATCCAAAACAAAACTATGGCCAAAAAGCATGTTCCACTGATACAGAGCTGCCACATTTTGAAAAGGGAGATGCGGGAGTCCCGCCCATCAGGCGTGGGGTCGGGCCCCCGAAGCCAATGACCTCTAGATGCTCTGTGATTGATTCTAAGCATTTGCGGGGGTCTTAGAGACAGGTTCTGAGCCATATGTTTCATGAGATATCAACTCCAAAAATATAAGAGCCACGACTTAATTCCTGCCTGCAGGGTACCGTGATACATTCAGGTTTTGCCGTAATTTCAGCAACACCTTAAATAATATCTACCAGTGCATGTGGACTGTAAGTATACTTTTGATTAGTATCAAAAGATGCTGTCTGCACTCACCAAAAATAATTTGACATAGTATCTCAAATTTTGATGTAGCAATGAACAATTTAATGTAGCAAATGAATATATAGGCATATATTCACAACAATCCATATCCAGGCGTTGTATATATTGTAAGTTGTGCGAATTATGACAAAGTTACGTTCTCAAGAGGGCTGTCCAACAAAAAAAAAATCACCCACTTTGTAGTACCAAGTAAAATTCACTGAATTAAATCTAATATACTAGAGTCTAGTAAGCCAAGTTTCCCAAAAATCATTGAGATATGTTTCATGCAATGATAAAAATATAAAATATTTAGGAAGCAACTTCTCTCTGACATGATCTTAATTCAATAAAAAATATATCATATTTTGCATTTTTTAGCAGGTTGTATTATAAAACATAATCATATTTTTGTGGCACTGTGGATGGATTTCTCCTCTCAGATGCGTTTATGTGCCATGGTTCGAAATTTAATGCAATTAAAAGTGAGCAAGTGGACTGTGACTGAGAAGTAGCGGCCAAAGAAATTTCCGCGTAATTGCCGGTCTTCAAGTAATACCAAGTCTGTGCTCCTATGAAATAGAAGATTCTCCAGATGATATACCAGACAATGAACAGATAAACATACGATAACCATTGATGATTATATTATAGATTTTTTAACCAATAGATCTATTCAATAAACCTACCAAAAAGAAATCAATTAAGACGCTCTCGGGTCTCACTGTTTGACTCTACACGAGCATATACCAGTGACAATTTGTAAAAATACAACTTTGCGGGAGAATTTGATGTCGATGCGGGAGCGCGGCAGGTGGTGACGAAATGTGGGACACTCCCGAGTAGCCATAACAATGACTGGCTTAAATTCGAGATGTGGTAGATGTGGCAGCTCTGCTGATACATGAACTTTACATTTTATTTGGCTACTGTACCGCATGCTATAACAACATGGCGATACAGTTGCCTACTCTATGCTACAAGTGCTTTCTGTTGGAAGGGACAATAATAATGAGCTCAAACTGAACCGTTCATGATAATGTTTCTAACGCTCGACTGTCCACGCCCATATATACGCGAAGATACGGTAAATGCAATACGCATCAACGGGTAAACAAACACCGATTTACTGATGAAAACATGATCAAAAGTAAAACAACCGCACAAATAAGATATACGTACAATTCTTCGTGTTTTGCATTCAACTCCAGTTCCAACTGAAGCCATTTCTCAGCCATATTTCACGGGAAATTGTCTACATTCACAACCAATATAAAAAAATTTCTCAGGTGAAAAGCTTCAATGCGAGTCTCCTTTTGAAGAATACACTCACCCGGCACCGTTATGACGCGCATATAAGACATGGCCTTATTTACGGATTTATGCGTTTTGCCAGGAATGTGAATGAAATAAATTTCCCCATCTTATATCCTAAGGCCACCCTCAATACAAACTTGTTAATCTGATTAATACTATATGAAACTATAGGCAAGTGGTTGTGCAATAGGTTTCAGAATTATTCACTATGCCTGCGAGTTTTGGCATATAAATGATAAATGTACGCTGCCTCAGGGGTCCTTGCCCCCCTGAATAATCAAGAAAAAAAAGAGAAAAAAGAAAGAAAGAAGGAAAACGGGGGAATAGAGAGGGGAGGAATTGTCTTCAAGACACCGGGAAGTAGCTTTGGTTTCTGGGGCACCATTTCTCGAGCAGTGTAAATCTATTCGCTCTACAGCCAACCCACGTGTTCTCAGTGAAAGCACTTTATGGCCTTCACCCTCTATAAATGAATTGAGATCATTGGATGGGCAAATGTACATGATCCTTTGATGGGGTCCAACCAAGTAAAATATGTCATATTTTGTTTCAAGCACAGTGATAATGCATTTATGGGTGTAAAGTAATGTTTTATCAATAAACCCAGGAGAGCTCTGGGATGATGTATAAGGCACGCAGGTACCGCCAGCTTCTGGGGCCCTTGAATCCCCCCCCCCCCCCCCCCCCCGGCCGACAGGGGCTTGATTCAGCTCGCTTAGCAACATTTTGCAACTGGGCCTTCCCTCAAAATCCGAAATCAGCCATGCAAAACTCTTTAGGGGAATGGGAACTAAACCAACCTTTAGAACACACCACTCGGCATACGTACCCTTCAGCTTCTGGGGCCCGCCCCTGGACCTTCACCACCTCGTTTCCCGACGTTTTACATCTTGGCCCTCCTTCAGAACCCTGGTTCTACCCAAGATCAGGCATTCATAAACTCTCCATGGCCATGGGAATTTGGCCAAGGAGAGCCCCAGAACACACCATTGGGGATGCATTATAAATCTTCAGCGTCTGGGGTCCTTGAGCCGAGCCCAGATCCCCGGCCGACAGGGGCTCACTTCGCTTGCCGCTCTATCTATCAAAGGTTTTGGTTCCCCGCCCTTCCAAAATTCTATACCCGCCCCTGCGCTGCCTCTTTCATAATATGGAATGGAAACACCAGAAAGTTGCTTCGCCATTTCAATTCGGTTTTAGTGTCAAAGATTTCTTCTGAGAAACTGAATGTATACGGCATCTACATATGGAGCAGAATTGGGGCCAAAATTAATGACATGTTATATTTTGCTATATTCAATTTTACCTTGAGATTATAGAATGCTAAACTATCAATTAAAGACATGTAAACTTCAGATTGTAGAAAACACATACAACAATAGGCACATTCTCTGTTTGAAACTTTATCATTTAAACTTTAATGTTTAAACATTTCAAAAATAAACAACCCATATGTGTGAAGAAAGAAAAATAAAATGTATATTTCATTGTTCAATCCAGTAAAATACAAAGAAAACTTTATATAACTTGTTTTCTTCTTCCGTATTTCAACACCTTGCATGTATATAATTCAGGTTTTGTCATTTACCTATTGCTAATTCCACATTCACAAATCTATCTTTTGTATTTCCAAAGTTCGTGTTTGAAAGTTCATGTTTGAAAGTTCGTATTTGGAAGTCTTGAAGTATGTCACGAAGTATGTCATGAAGTATGTCGCGAAGTATGTTAGAGGAGTGTGAAACTAAATGCTCCCTTATGCTGCCTCCCTGCCGGCGCAAAAGCTCCTGGCTGGCGATGGATTGTCAATAGTGTCTGCACAGCCGACTTCGACAAAACTTTCATGTTGTACCCATCTACCAGCCGTTTTTACTCCGCCAAAAGATATTTAATGAAAAGAAAATTAACGGTGAGTTCTCCTTTTCACGTTTTCGAAGTACTCAATCAATTTATTTTGTTGAATTTAATCTCCGAAATGTGGTGTCTGGGCGATAATTAGGGCTTATAGGCTTGTAATCGGCGAAGGCGAAAACGAAGCGAACGTCCATCTTCACGGTGGCTAGGCGTTACGCGTTATTCGGGGAGTGCCGCGTAAAATCATGAGTATTACGCATTATTCATGAGGAAATGGCAGCCTCTGGTTAACTTCTAGCAGGAAATACATACAATTTCTCTAATTTTACCGTTTTGAAATGTCGGATTTGGTTTTGCACGGAATATTATTCATGATTGTTGTTGAGTAGCGATACCTTCGGCTGCACAATATCTGTCAATGTTGCTTCGACATCCGCTCTCCTCGGTTTTGGGGTTGAAAAATGTTATATATCGGCATTATTGTGAAAAGAATGAGAGTTCTATAATATTGATATTATGGGCTTCACGTGTGCCTGTCTTGAAAATGTTTCACAATGGTCGCAAGCGCCACTAATCTAGGTTGAATGTGTCAATTGTTTATTTGCTATACTTCACGCGATTTGTGTGAGGGCATTACGCGTATGTGCATGAGTAAATATTTTGTTATGGTTGGGATATTTCTTTTTTAATGCGAATTTTTCTCCAGTTTTTACTGCTCAATTGATGGGATAAATTCAAGTTCAAGGGATATTGTTTTCACTTGGTGAGCTTTTGTGTAAAAGACACGAAAAGCTCTTAGTATTGTCAATAGATTTTATTGAAGATTGGGAGGAACATATGGAGGATAACGATAAGTGAGAAGTATCATCATTGGAACATGTACAGCCTCAAATCATACTTAAAAATATTTGTGTATGCATTGCAACTTCGACCATCCCCGACAACACTCACATGTTTCCTCATGCTGTGACGCGTGTGTAGATTTCCACCCTCAGGCTGATACGCGTAAACCATAAAAAGCTTCTCATTTCATAAAATACTCGATAAAAACAACTGGTTGCATGATGTAACAATAAAGAAAGATTATCTGCGAGCATTCTATGATTTACCAACATGCACTTTGTTGGTTTCAATTGACAGCCGATGATATTTCACAAACAAGTCGCAAGCATGCGGGTGATGTCACGAACTGTGTGTCCATTTTCGTGGATATATGTTTGCTCATTGGGATGTTCGTGGATACAGAATTTTAGGAAGTAAATGAACTTTTTCATGAACTCACCTCATTTGAAATGGGGACCTATGTCGTTTCCTGTGCAATTTCCTCACGAATAACGCGTAATACTCGCGATTTTACACGGCACTCCCTGAATAACGCGTAATGCCTAGCCACCATGATCTTGTGCCCATTATATGTTTAGATCCATTCTGTAGATTTTGAAAATAAAATACTACTATTTGTTTATCCATGTACTAGTTGTAACGTTTGACGCCCACAGCACACAGGGTGCACGCGGCGGGCGTCGTAATTACTAGAACCACAACCAGGTAACAGTCCGTCCAGACGAGTCCGGCCGATCATAGATCTACATCACATCATAACACATCATTATCAACATCATCACATACAACATATACATTAGTTGTGGTAATGTTGCCGAATGCAGAGCCTGAGATGCCATGGGAGCGGCACCACAGAACTCGCACACGTGGGCATGTTGCTCGCCGGCCTCGCCGACGGCACTGCCACAGGGGTGGAACCCTGGACAGCCCGACGGTCTGCCGGAGCCTGTGTCACACCATCCCAGGGCGAGAGACGGTCTCCCTCCTGGGCCTCCTATGGGAATAGTCCCAAGGGCCCCCGCGGGCCTCAGCCAGTGAGTACGGACGTAGAGCTCATACCCGAGCCCTCCGTCGTCTTCTCGCCTTGCCAGCACTGAGACAACTCCACTGAACAAGACGGCTTCAGAGTATTTATAACCCCTAAAGGAACGAGACACGAGGGATGACGTAAGACCATTGTTACAGTACAATGGAGCGAGAGGATTAGAGGGCGTTGCTATGTAGCGCACATGCTTCGAATACGAAGCAGCCAAAACAAGAGTAGTGTTTACAAAGAATCTCCTGCCGTGATCTTTGGGTGAAATCGCCACATAGTAATAGCCTATAAATATACATTTGTACTGGATATTTTTTTTTCCACTTTTCAGGTGCAAGTGGGGGCGCCATTGGACGCATTAACTCTGCAATTGATGATTTTTGACAGGTGAATTACAAATTGTTAAAGTTTATCATCCAAGATATTCTGCATTTTTGTTATATTAATATAATGAAATGATCAAGTTATGACCTGATAGTCGCATACATGTGTATTGGAATTCAAAATGTTTCTTTCAAATTTTTGTTAGGTGATGACTGATGTTATGGCCTGAAGTCAAGATAATCGACTGACTGAAATCAGCATCAAGACTCAAGATCACAGGCGAACTGAAGGAGGCATGGCTCCTGATCGAAGGCTGACTGAAAGGGGGTGACACTCAAGATGTTGTCTTCAACATCTTGAACTTTGAGCTGATAGTGTGATAAATAATGAGTTTGGTAGTAAAAATGTAAATGCATACCCGATATGTACTTGGTATGATGAAGTATGTTTTGTTCATGTTCAGAAGCATTCCATATGTAGTATAGGATTTGATGCTCAATGATGGTTTCACAAAGTTTTAAAGTTGAAATTTTCCAAGAACATGTATACACATTGATCACATTCATAACAGACTAATATGTTTGTGATATATGCAGTAATATGTTGGAATGCTATGGTAGAGATAATATACCTGATTCAAACAATATATCTATTACAGACAATGTATTCAGTGCAGAAACACATTTAAATAGCTATTTTGGACTTCATGAATTTCCAAGCTGTGTTAGCAGCGTGCTTAGACATGTATGTGTGTCAGTTCTGCATGGTCTGTGAAATTTACATGTAGTTTGGTTCAGTTAATAACATAAGCACAGTAAGTTATCATTTTCTGATAAACAGTTTTTTACGAATATGTGGACAAGGCATTTATACATGTGCTAGTATTTGTAGGATGAACCTAATTTCATTCGTGTTCAGCTATTTACTGTACTTCAGTTCTGCTGGCCTCAGTTGTCTGAAACTTCCCTTGTATGATTCATTTGTGTAGGGATTAGCTTGTTAATTGATAATATTGAAGTGTAACTGAATTTTGAAAATATATTCTATTTTTATAATGTACTGATATTATTGCTTGTCTTGTTGAGTCTAACTGTGGAATAAACATCTTTCCACGGTCCATCGCAAGGGTTCTTTGTCATGAATATTGTGGTAAACACACAATTTTTGGTGATTCTTTCTCATCACAAAACTTTTAGTATGTTCTTGCACATGATATTTTTCCCTGACTTATGATTTTTAAAAAAATAAACCAATCCCAATGAGTGACCATATTTATATGCCATCTTGTCACCATTATGTGCATAGAATCCAGAATAAATATATTTCCGCGAAACTAAAAAAAACAACTCGTCGTGAACTTGCGGTTGTTGTTGTTGTTGTTGTTGTTGTTGTTGTTGATATACACTAAATTAGATATCTCCAAAACTTTTTCTTTCAAAAAGTATTGCAAAAATGAAATGAATAAAGGAATGAACATGACATGAATGGACATGACAAAATAGGAAGAAGCACACACGTAACTTGCATAACTTACAATGATATAATAATTTTTAAATATAATGTTTTGGATGTAGGAAATATATGCCTAGTTATCATGGTTATTCCCATTCACAAACACTATCATCATCATGATGCATACCGATAGGCATTCAAGTTTTTCCCCGCGAGTGAACCGTCTTTGTGTGTGGGTGGCATAGCGTGAGGGAGTATTTGGTTTCACATTAACAAAACTATCGCTTCACGCGCCCTCTGTTCCACATGCGAGAGTCATTTGTAGACTTTCCAACACGAACTTCAAAATGTCAAAATGCAGAAGATAGATTTCTGAATGCCGAATTGTCAATGGATGAATGACAGAACGTGAATCAGAAACATATAAACTATAGAACTACGTAAGGAGAAAACCACTTATATAAAGTGTTGTGTTTTTATTGTATTTTACTGAATCATAGACTATTAAAATATAAATTTTATTTTCCTTTCTTCACACATATGGTTTGTTGATTTTGACGAAAAAGTTTAAATATTAGAGTTTTAAACAAATAATGTACCTATTGTAGTTCGTGCTTTCTACAATCTGAAGTTCACATGTCTACAATTGATAGTTTAGCTTTCTATAATCTCGAAATAAAAAGTGAATATAGCAAAATATGACATGTCATTAATTTTGGCCCCAATTCTGCTCCATATCTACATGCCTCATATGCGAGTCACTGTTTTGGCGGGATTTTATTTGGGTTTTTCCCGAACATAGGCCATAAGACTATGGCCTAGTATTCGAATATAAGGTCACACTCACATATAAGGCAGTGGTCTTTTAAATGCGCGTCAAAACGGTAGCGCCATTAAAAATGTGCGTACGCCTACCGTATTTCAGTGCTTTCAGGCGAATGCGCTTACAGGCCTATGCAAATTTATAATTATGTGCGCCTACACTCGAGTAGGCCTAGGCTATTCAAGCGCATGTGCTGATAGATCTATGCGGGAAAGTTGTATAGAAAGACACGTACTGTAGGCCTACACGGCGTGCACCCCATAACTGCGCTAATCAAGACAGCAACAGATAGACCAGCCATTACTCATGACAAAGATCACGTCTTCAGCCTATAGACCTACCAGAAGTTTGATGCTGGATTCGAACATGTCAGTTAAATTTTTTTTTCAGACGTTGAAATATAATTCTATCAATATGGTCCAACTATTTTTTTTTAGAAATAAATAAATAAATAAACATGATTAAACAAATGTGGTGTTTCTATACTAAAATTGAATAGGGTGCGCTTATACCCGAATCAATGTGGTGTGCATATAATCGAGTACAAGCACATGCGCTTATGGGCGGGATAGATAAAAAACAACAACCGTAGCCTATAAAAAATGCAATATTTCGCGTAAACGCATGCGCCTAATCGCGCTTCAATACGATTAGCCTACACGGAAAGAATTTCGATAATTCGCACCAGGTTTAATCTATTTTTTTTTTATTAACTTGCGATGCGTCTTTGGGCCTCCAATCCACCCTCCCGCGTGTGCCGCAGATTGATTTTGCGGAAAAGCTGGTCGGAAACTCGGCTAGTGTTTTGTTAATTTCGCGATACGTTATGACCAGTTCGTCATAAAGCCACACAAGTTCCAAGAATATGCCATAAACTACAGGATACATACCTACAGATGATACATCATAATATTAAGAATTTTTTTCATCGACGCAATATTTGCAAGATGCCCTGGTATTTTGTTGCGTTTCCTTTTGAAAAAGCTACAGTTGTAAATGCGGATTTAATAAGACTGAAAGTGCAATTTTGTAATTATTTATACACGAGATAGGCCTAATATTTAAGCAGTTAAATAGCCGATCTCTAGTTCGTTAGCATCCCCTGCATTGAATTGAATGGTAGGTTTATTCATATATATATACGGTATATAAATACCATTATACGATTTTTAACAAACACGGTGATAATGGATATACAATTACATATTAACAAAGTAAATCAACGGCAATCATAGTGTGGTTTGGTTGTGTTGCATAATATTGCATGATATTCCCACAAACTACCGATCATAGTTTGTTTAGATAGGCCTAACATGAAAAGTACACATTCCTGCGAACAATTATACTGCTTTCGATTAAAAAAGTTCTAGATATATAGTGCATGTACCTATAAATATGATTCTAGCTAAATCCACCCCGATTTGCATGGGCTACTTCGTGTATGATTGGATTAAGGTACTCATATTTCTATCGTAAAAAAAACCCCACTTTGATCATGCTCCCTTCGGAAGTAAATACTGTACTGAATATGTCATTGGGATTATAAACAATAAGTACATCACCTGCCATACTGCAACTCCCAAGGATGAATAACTTTATTCAACCAAGGACAAAGCAATCCATTTCAGGGGTAATTATCAAATTCCTGTTTTCATAATAATAAATAAACAGTGATCGATCTGTACCAGGAATCAGCCGAGAGATAATTCTCAGTTATGTCAAGGGTATACATTTCTGTATGATCCTTGGCTACACTGACTGTTTTACACACTTGGGTCGTCGAACAAACACGACCCATTCACGTGTTCAGATGGCAACTAAATTTTGGGGGCATTCATATACTCTTATTTCATTTTCAGTTTGTGATCTTATTCCTATGATAGGAATGCTTCGATGTTAACCGCCACATTAATATATATACAATTCTAGTAATTAGAATAGTATGAAGCTACTTGTAAGGGTAAGGCTTATACATGTATGTATCTGTGTCTGACTTTACCTGAGCTCGGGTGACGTAGCTTCAAAACGGCTGATTCTGGACTAGGGTTAATAACTTGACGTGATGTTGTGATAAGATAGATATGCAGATCTAAATATGTGAGCAGATCGAGTGGTGTAAAGGAGGAAGACCATTCGCATGTATTTGATTAATGTCACGCAATTCCCATTGTTGTTTCATGATCGAGGTGTTGCCAGTCCTTAACGACAACATGACTATATCTTTCGTGGGCTCAGCTAGAGTTTGGGAACACGACCTTCAGCAGAGGGTACTGTCAACAATTAGATATGCGTGACACATGTGTGGTCCAAGTTGTTGTAAATTGATACGGAATGATGCAATTCCTTGCATTGCAGAAATTCCCCTGGGCGTCTCAGGTTGAGCTCTATAATTTTTCCGATCCATATTTTGTTGTGTTCTCTCCGACTTCTCTATGTTTTTTTTCGGTTGGTGGAGGGAGTGGTGGCCGGCGAGGTAAGTTATTAGTGGTGATGTGTCTCTTTATTCAATTACTCTCTTTGTATTTTTGCAATTAAAACCCGGACATGGTGTTTTATTTTTCACGAGAATCAAGATGAATTTCTCTGTAATTATATGAAAGGAATTGTCAAATTAAAATCTTTATTCAATTTATACATAGTATAGTGAGCAAATTGTTTTTCTTTTCATAATTCAGCACTGGAATGTAAAATGGGAGCATTCTACACATTTATTACTTGTCAACCTCTTGTTCAATCATTCATAAGCTCCCTGGATCAAGACACCATGAAACCAGAATAATTGATGTTGTCGTTCGATATGGTGACCGTCCTATTTATGTCTGGTGCGTTTAGAATGTCGATGGTGCACGGGACCATGTCACCAAATCAATTGGTGCACGCTTCGACTGTGATATCAGGTCACAGACGTTCAGATTCAACTACTAGTAGTTTCGCTTATCGTGAAGCAAGGCTTTGGAATGAAATTCTGTTTTCAATCAAGTGTATTTTCTCCGAGCTGCTTTGGGACGCATTCACGTACCTTAGACCTATAATGTCAACGTGTGAACATGGTGAACTCAGTGTCGTTTATCCGTTTCGGTATGCTTATAAATCTTGTCCATCTTCAATTTGCCCTGTGGCCACTCTGGTAACCAGACTGTGTCCACTCTGGTAAACCACGCTGATAACCAGTCCCATCATACAGAATTCTTCAAGTTTACAATTCATATTGTTTTGACAGTTCACTGTCATGATGACAGCTGCCATCAACGAAATTGATATTCATTTTTGTTAATGAAAACTAAAACAGGCAAAACCCCAGAAATTCAGAGCCGTTTCTTGCCAGAGTTCAGTTTCGTTGAAGCCGAATAATTCTTCATTGGGTTCTTGGTGCCTGAACACTTGCGAATCATTCATAGGTCGACGGGTTATCGATACACAATCTATAGTTATATAGATATACGTACATAAATTAATGGCGAGCACAAATACACTTCCATCGAAACTGCTGACTAATTTATCACTCGCCTCCAAACGTGATTCACTGTGCAGAAAAATAATTAGCTGTAAATTCGAAAATAGCCCCTTAATAGCCCCGAAAATTCACTGTTTAAATTCTGAAACATGAACCCAATTATTTGTCAGATTTACCAATGCCTGGATCCACCCAACTCTCATTATAGTCTAGAGATGAAACTATGTAACCATAGACGTAGAGAGATCTATGATATAACCTATCGGTTACAGCAAAGTCCAGTTTGATACAGACAAAATGCCTATACATGAAATGGCCTGTTCCAACCCAATAAACATCCAGATCACATGTCTGTCTGATCATCTACGAAATATGTTGCAGGTATCTCTGTTCACAATTATTTTCTAACAATGAAAATGTTAAAAGCTCTCCAGACCCTGGATGACAGAGATACGATGGAGAAGCCCATGCCGAGTGTTTGGTCAACTGATATTCTCTGTGATGAAATGGTATTTAGAATCCACATCGCTCCGGTAATTCACTGTTGCCATAAATTAAATTGACACCCATTTCCGTGGATGGAAAATGAGTGTCAACCGAAAAGGGGCACAACCCCACGAATATAGATCCGTTTCTTGTAACGGTTCAGTTTCGTTGAAAACCAAACAATTCTTTATGTGGTTCTCGATGTATGAACACTCGCAAATCAGTCACGGTTCGCCAAGTTCTCTCCACGCACTAGGACATAGATCGATGTCGTGCACAAATACACTGACCGCGAAATAAATGACTTAATTTATCATCTGCGTCCCAAACTGGCCCACTGTGCCGAAAATTGATTAGCTTGAAAAAGTTCTAGCTTTGAAAGACGAAAAACAGATATACCAAAATGCAATCTTTGAAAACCCTGTATGTGGCTGTATTGCCGAATTCATTTGTGGTATGGGTACAAATAACTCATTGGTGATTATTTCATGTTGATCATTCCATGTACACTCTGGTCAGGGAATAAATGTTATAGAACAACAGCCAGTACCACATTAAAACTGAGGGCTTCCTGGAGTGGGTGGGTGGGCACAAAAACGCGATAATATGTAATATCACTTGATGTCGGAATAGTGATGGGCATACCACCCGTATGTGGGTCAAGTATGACAAATACGTCTTCCCATATAGAAACCATGTGATATTTATATTATTCATTCATCTTGTGTGTAGATTCTGCCTATCAGTAATTCCATCGATACGGAAAACAATGAACGTTTGTTTATCGAGGACATGCTCTGTCAAAGTGGCAATAATACTATTTCTGTTTTTCGTGAACAGTGTGTGTGTGTGCTGTTTGTCTTACATTACCTGTAGCTCTTGAACCTGATATGAATAATGAATTATGTGATACAATACTTATTACGTTTTCAAATATATTTATGAACGACACTGGATTATGAATGTGACAGGAAACGATCAACTTCACTCACTTCCTCCGTGTGATCACGTGATCTACTGAAGTCAGTTCCTCCGTGTGATCACGTGATCTACTGAAGTCAGTTCCCCATTGTGATATTGCTGATGACACACCGCAAGAATGTCAATCATCACAAGATTTTTTCAGATAAGATGATTTAAACAATCTAAAGAAAGTCGATCGAATAAGGAACCTCAATAAATTTCTTTCATAACTCCAACTCGTTGAATGTCAACTCACTAGTGAGACGGACCTGCCTATCACTGATGTCATTTATGTGACATCAAACTGCCGGGAGATTTGACAGTGTGGATACTAATTTTTGTTCTTCAAACACGCTGCCTCGTCCCATCATTCCAGGTGAAATTAATTTGTAGCGAAACAAAAGGCTGGTTATTATTAATATCTATATTGTTTAAAGCAATGACATCTTTCCCCGAGTGTTTGCTTTAATAGAAACAACACCAAGCAAATCACTGCCTTCTTGAAAGTGTAATGATTTTTCTTCACAAATAAATGGTTAGTCAAAAATAGAAAATTTTAGGTTGCAACTCAAGGATATTATTCTAACAAACACGGTGGTATCGAATCATAAACAACATACCGGTAGTAACAAGATAAATAAACGACACTGTAGGTGTCTTGAATTGCATAATATTCCCAAAGGCTATCGGTCATAGTTTGGTTAGATAACATGAAAAGAGTACACATTTTTTATATGCGAACAATTACACTGCTTCTGATTTATTCTGAGAATGAACAAAGTTCTAAGTATAGTGCATACACTATATAAATGCGATTCTAGTTAAACTAAAAACAGATTTGTATGGACTACTTTATGCATGGTTTGGATTCATGATAGGGTACAAGTGCTAGTATTTCTATTGTACAAAAACACATTTTGATGGAAAGTAAATATTATGTGCTAAAAATGCTCCAGGGATTATAAACAATAAGTACATCACCTGACATACCGCAACTTCCTAAGGATAAATCACATCATTCAACCAAGGTCGAAGCAATTAATAGCAATATTTCAGTGATAATTATCAAATTCCTGCTTTCATAATAATAAATAAACGGGGAACTTTGCGAACCAGGAAACAGCCGAAGGATAATTCCCAGTTTGTCAATGAAAATATATTTCTGTATGATCCTTGGCTCCATTGACTGTTTCACACGCTTGTGTCATCGAACAAACACGAACCCTTCAAGTGTTCAGTTGGTAACTAAATGTTTAGGACGTTCATATATTATCAATTCATTCTATAAACTGTGTTTCACATATCATTTCTACAGTATAAATGATTTGACGCTAACCATCACATTATTATGTATACATTACATAGTGACTAGGATATTATGAACCTATATTGAAATATATTATGCATCTCATTTTAGATTCCGAAATGGTAGGTTGTTGCTAAATAAATTGACGTGATGTTTTGATAAGATAAATATGCAGATCTAAACATGTGGCGGCTCTAATGGTGTCAATGTAAATGAGGAAGGCTATTCGCATGTATTCGACCAATGTCACGCGATTGTTAATGTTCCTTCATCGCAGTTCTCGCAATTTCTAACACCGCAGAAATTCTTCTGATTGTCTCAGGTTGACCTCAATACTGTCTTCTGACCCATATTTTTTTATCCATTTTTTGGTTGAGCAAGGGGGTGGTGGGTGGTGCAGGTAAGTTACTAGTGCTGATGTATATTTTGTTTTATTCAATTACTATTTTTGTAATTTATATTTTTTATTAAAATCGGGTCTTGGTGTTTTTTTGATGAGAATCAAGAATAATGAGGTTCCTGTTTGCCACCAGGATCGCCACCATGTAATTCGGGTATGGATAAACCATAGAAACAGTCTACTGTGCCAAATACATACACAAACGTATAAATGTTGCATCAAAATTTTGTCATGTTTGTTTTTGCATAATGCAGCCAATGAATATGACGTTTTTTGGCACTTTTTGGGCATAATAGACTGTTTCATGGCCCCAAAAGCACATGGCTTCAGCAGGTACCCATTTCCTCAGTGATTACATGGAACGAACTGTCAAACAAGAATCTTTATTCAATTTATACCTAGTGAGTATATATGTTTTTCCATAGATTTCAGCACTGGGATATGAAGTGCGGGCATGCTATAGTTATAATCTTCATGTGCAATCATTTGCAAACCCTCGGGATCAAGGCACAATGACACCAGAGTGAGTGATGTTGTGGTACGATGTGGTCACCTTTCTAATTCTGTCTAGTACGCCGTGCGATGTCGGCGGTGCGTGGGACTACGTCACCAAGTATCAAGAACCTTTTGACGCTGATGTGAAAGCAAGTCCAGGGTGGTAAAGATGAAATCCCCTGTACATGTTCATTGTGTCAAACTAATAAACAATCAAATCACATGTCAAATTTGATTTGATTGTTTGGTCATTTACACAATGGCCAATTGTTTTTTTTTTTCAACAGTTGGGTTACCATGAGTTGGTGACAGTGACGATCAGTTGATGCTAGGTCATACTGTTCCTTACTTTGTCTTCAAGTTACGGGCTACTTTCATGTTTGGTTTCATAAGTGGGTACGCCTATTTGTATTGCACAAATATCAAGTCGGTCTATTGTTTAAATATGCCTGCTTTGAACTAAACACTGTACTTGCTCTTGGTAGTATATACAATTAGTACATTGCCTGGTATATTGCAACCATAGACCTCGAAGAGAGTCTCTCTTCTATGTCTATGAAAAAAGTGACACCATGGGTACAGAAGTCGTCCAGTCTTTACGATTCACATTGTTTTGACAGTGCATTGTTGTAATGACAGCATTCATTCATGACATCTCGATGGTCATCAAGGGCAATATGACTGTATACTTTTGACACGTTCCTCTACACAAGGAGGTGTCGCGACATATACACACTTGATGGGGTTTTGGTGAATTAACACTGAATGATGGAGCAGCCAAGGTATGGAATTGAATGTTATTGCACAGAGTGAATGCTCAAAATGAGAACCTTATACAACTCAATACCGCAAAATTAGCCCAAGGGCAAAAATGGTTACCAGACAATGAATGTTTTATATTTTATATATAATCCATTTCCACCCGTGACCGTGAAAATGAGGTCACTGGTCAAATTAAAGGTCACGAGAATATTCAGGATATATCAATTTCTATACGTCCACAATTGACCTATCGCCAAAGCCCCCTAAAGTTGTCCGAGTTTCACAAATTACGTCGGCAAACTTCTCTTTGGCCAATGATAACGTTTTGCAGAATGCGTCGTAAATGGCGTAAAAAGACTCGGACAAATGGTTTCGGCGATAGGTCAATTGATTGCTAAGTTAATCAAATAATAAGAGAGAGATTAGCCATTTTGTCCTGTGATCTTTAAAATGTAGTCAAGGGACAAATTACAAGCCATCAAAACATTCAGCATATATCATTTCCTGTATATCCACATTTGATTCTCAAGTTGTAAAGTCGATAAAAAATGACAAGTTAGCCATTTTGTCCTGTGACTGTGAAAATGAGGTCAAAGGTCAAATTCGAGGTTCGAAGGACGCCGGACCACGGACGCAACGACATGTCAATAGGTTATCGGACCATAGGCTATCATTCATGAAGTTAATACTCATTTAGGTTGGTGATAACCAAGGCAGACACAACCCCAGAAGTACAGAGCCGTTTCTTGTTAGAGTTCAGTTTCGTTAAAGCTGGACAATTCTTCATTTGGTTCTTGATGTATGAACACTCGCAAATCATTCACAGATCGCCAGTTCTCTTTACCCACAAGGACACAGATTAATGTCGAACACATGTACCCTGTCCGATAAACCAATGACCAATTTATCACCCTCCTTCAAAACTGGTCCACCGTGCAGAAAAATAATTAGCTCGAAATTTGAATACTGAAACACAAAGAGGAGATTAATGCAATCTTTGGAAACTGTGAATGTGACAGTGTGGATGCATCGCCAAATTCATTATGGAATGGGTATATACCTTGTGAATGATTGAATGGGGGAGATTTTCATGTATACTCTGGTCAGGGAATAAATCCAGTACCACATTACAACGTGTGTTTATTGAATGCTTCATCGTCTGACACACCCATTGTGTGTGGGTGAGCACAAAAACGTGATGAGATGCAATATCACTTGGTGTCGGAATAATGATGGGCATACCACCCGTATGTGGGTCAAGTATGACAAATACGTCTTCCCATTTGCGAACCAATTTTAAAATATGTAATATTTATTTTGTTACATTCATCTTGTGTGTTGACTCTGCCTATCAGGGTAAATTTCCATCGGCGTGGGAAAACACTGAACGTTTGTTTAAAGGGGAAAGTATTTCGTCCAAGTAGCAACAAATTACCCCATTCTCTTTCTGTTCTTCATATAGTGTATGTGTTGTTTGTGTTGTATTATTTGTTGCTTTTCAACATGATTTGAATAAAAGCATTATCAATCGGAATATATGTGACAAAATACATATTATGTTTTCTTTAAATTATATTTGTGAACAACTCTGGATCATGAAGTTGACAGATAACGATCAACTTCACTCACTTCCTTCATGCGATCACTTACCGTCTGACGTTAGTTCCTCATTATGATATTACTGACCCACCACAACAATGTCAATCATCTCTAGATTTTTGTTAGATAAGGTGATCTTAATATCGAGGAAATCTCAACAAATTTCCTTCATAACCCACACTCATTGGATCGTAAGCTCACCAGTGAGGAGGGCCTGCCTATCGTGGATGTCATTTATAGCACATCACACTGCTGGGAGATTTGACAGTAGGGATACTACTTTTTCTAGATTCGAACTATTTAGTGGACGATGATGTCATTACAGTTGGTAGCATATTCGATCAAAACGCAATGCTTTTAAAAAAACTGTTTCCCCGACTGTTTGCTTTAAACACTCGGGAGACGACACCAGCGACAACACCAAAAGCTAAGCACTGCTTTTCAGCAATAATTGGTATGGGGAAAATATTGAAATTATCAAATATTTTGATTCATCAAAGATGCATTAGATAGATGCAACAAAGTGACCATGTTACCATCTGATTCTATTTAAATGTCTCACAGGGCTGATAAGACAAGTGTCGTCATGGTGGGATTCTGGTGACAAACACACACAATTTGTTTTAACTTAGTAACAGTTCAAAACTCAAATTTTAAAAATGTTTACCAGCCTGTACAACATCACATAATTTAATCATTTCTTTTTCAAATCTATCTAATACATTGCTGACTGCTATCGTGTAATTTGTGTTTGATCGTAACGATTCGTACGTCACATAATGATAAATTGTTAGGCTTACTATGGATTTATAACGAGATCAAGGAATTCCGGAACAAAATGATATAATAGTAGGCCATAAAAGCACATAAAAGATTATAGTTGTGAATCATTCATGGGCCACTATGTCATGTACATGTATAGTGACAATGATATGAAAAATAATAACATAACATTGCTGTATTTCAGATGGACACATGAGGAAACCATCAACATATAGCCTTTTTGGATTATGATTGAGTACTTATGTACCCGTCATACACCTATTTCATGGGGTTTGTTTCGAATTTCTGAATTGTTTTAATGAGTTGTAGGGCAGTTGTTTATATTGAAACGTCAGGTGTACAGTAGAAATAACTACATTTTATGCACTGTCTGGCCATGATGGCGCCAGTGTGTCTTCAGATAGAATATTTGGACAGGCCTTGTATTACACAATATTGTAATTTAGGTTTGCTTTTGTCATCATCAAAATCCGGTTCTGTTGTTTGTATACGGTTGATATATATCCACAAAATAACATCTTTGATGACAAATTAGAACTTTTATGAGTATTCATTCTAACGGTAGATCTACCGATATATCATCATTGTGTTTATACATCTTTTTTCTTCAATAGACATAATACAGACCCGCGTATTTTTAAAAATGATTATTAATTCCTGTCTTCATGCTATCCGTTATGGCTGAAAACATCAGGGTGCGTATTTTACATTTCACTACTTAGGAAAGATAATCAGTGTGAACTCCGATGAAGGCCAAATCTATACATCTCACTTGTTGAACCAGACAACGATGATGTTCGTTCGTTCATGGTATTTCTTATGGCGATTCGTACAAGGGTATCCTAGGCAACAGAAATCGTTCGGTATTGGCTCCCATAAGGATACTGGCATCGTTATGCTCGTTTATATAATCATGTCACTGGCATGTTTATACATATTTTGCCGATGCTGGGGGATGATCCATACTATTGATTTTGTGTTCTTTCCTTTCCAATCACATGTGATATTCTGTTTCTAAAACTTTTGTTCTTGCACACAATGACAATAATATAATCGAGATGGGAAACCGTGTTTGAAAGCTGCACCCAGCAGGGATTGGCTGGAGATATATGGATATATTCACAACTACCTTTGACATTGAAATAGTTAAAAGCCGAGATTTCTGTTCTTTGTCTATGGTTGAAAGCTATCCAGATTGTATGACAGATAATATTTTATTAGTTTATGTCGAGTGCTTGGTCGACTGATACCTTTCGACCAACTGGCTTAAGAATACATTCGATATTGCATTGTAGTCATGAAGGACGATGATATTGTTGGCTTGATGATAGTGATCATTTACTATACACTCTGGTTAAGATAAAATTTGGGACAACGTAAACTTGATAAAATGTAATATCACTTTGTCTATGGATAGTGACGGGTATAGTACCATCTGCATGTGGGTCGAGTATGACACATAATTCTTCCCACAGTTTTGCAATATGTTCATATTGATGGGCTGATTCGACCTGTCAGGGAAACGTGTCAATAGTATGAAAAAATGTGATCGTTTGTTTTTTGTATGACAGTCCAGGTAGCAAGGGTGTTTTGTGAGCAGTGCTTTGTTCATTCGGCTAACACCTATCAATTTAAATTGCGTTATTAATGGCGTGCCAATAACAATGAATGAGGTAGAATACTTGATCACACTCATAGATTATTAATACATATGCTGCTAGAAATCGTGTGTGATGATTCTGTATTGTGTCATGAACTATGTATGTGAAAAAGCATTCATCGAAATTAATTGTGATATATGTGAAATAATATTTCTGCAACAAACTAATCAGCTGACAAATAAGAAAAAATATATCAATACCATGACGCGAGAACTTCATATTTATGCCAACGTCTGTTTGCTGAAGCATATTCTTGAGTACGTGGGTGGACGCATAAAACACATAAAATATATGCGATAAAATGTAATATCACTTGGTCCCGGATAGGGGACGAGTATCTTCCATAATCAAGTGTGACATATCCCTTCCCAAAGGCGAACTGGTTTAGTGAGATGGCATAATTGATATGTATTCTGTGGTCTGCACTGTATTTCTTTGTCACTAATCAAACAAAAATCATGATGATTAACTTTTATTGGACCATATTCAACAAAGTACCAATATGAATATGGATGTGCATGTACACTTGGTCAAAAGTCATTCGATTTTTTTATGTGTCTCATAATTGTAACAATGCAGTTTTGATAATACGATACATGTAATCTGCTAAAAGTAAAGTTTTATGTTTTATTTTCTGTACTCACGTCGGTTAACATAGATCGACTATGAATTCTGATTTATGGATATCCACCAACTGTAATCAACTGATGCCTTTAAACTACGTGACCAACTTCACTTCTTTCATTTGTCGCGATCGTTTCGCATTTTGTTTTCCCGGAAACATCACTGAATAAGTCGATCATGATCAAGTCAATCATTTTGATCAAGTTTCCAGATAGGACGATGTTAACTTCGAAGAAATTCTCTTCATAATGTTGGATCGTAACTCAAAGTCACGAGTGAGAAGGGTCTGTCTGTCACGATTGTCATTCATGTGGGCAGACATCTTAGTGCTGGTAGATGGGGCGACGAGGATAATAATTTCTTCTGTGCAAACAGAATATTTTGTGCGCTAGTTGTTTAATGTTTTGTGTCGAAGCGAATCTCGCATTGGAACCACACATGATGCATCAATGGATCACGCTGTCTCTTCTCACTGTAAACTATGTACACTCAGTATTGTATTCAAATATATAAAACCATGCGATGTCATTGTAACGATGTTACTGACGGCAGGTGACTTTACCAGGATATACAATATCACATAATTGATATCATTTCTTTTTTCAAATCTATCTAATGCATTCTTGACCGCTATCGTGTAATTTGTATTTGATCGTATGTCACATAATGATCAATTGGTAGGCTTACCATGGATTAAGGATATACAAGATCAAGGAATACCGGTATTGAATGATAATTATAATAGTAGGCATGCATATCATCACAAGAGCACATATATGATTATAGTTGTGAATCATTCATGGGCCACCATGTCCTGTATAGTGAAAATGATATGACCCATAATAACATAACATGGCCATATTTCAGTTGGACACATGAGGAAACCATCAACCTATAGCCTGTTTGGATTATGATTGAGTAGGCTTACTTATGTATCCGTCATACACCTATTTCATGGGGTTTGTTTCGAATTTCTAAATTGTTTCAATGAGTTGTAGGGCAGTTGTTTATACTGAAACGTCAGGTGTACAGTAGAAACAACTACAGTTTATGCACTGTCTGGCCATGATGGCGCCAGTGTGTCTTCAGATAAAATATTTGGACATGCTTTGTATGTATTACAAAATATTGTAATTTAGGTTTGATTTTGACATCATCAAAATCTGGTTTTGTGTTTGTATAAGGTTGATATATATATATATCCACAACATAACATCTTTGATGACAAACTGGACCTTCTACGAGTTTTCATTGTAACAGTAAATCTACCGATATATCATCATTGTGTTTATACATCTCTTTTCTTCAATAGACATAATACAGACCCACGTATTTTAAAAATAATTAATCATTCCTGTCCTCATGCTATTATCCGTTATGGCTGAAAATATCCCCGGTGGGTATTTTACATTTCACTAATTAGGAAAAATAATCAGTGTGAGCTCCGATGAAGGCCAAATCTATACATCTCACTTGTTGAACCAGACAACGATGATGTTCGTTCGTTCATGGTAGTTCTTATGGGGAATAAGAACTTGCATCGTCATGGGGAATAATATCAGCATTATGGAGAATAATGCATCGTCAGCATAATCATGTCAATGGCCTATTTATACATATTTTGCTGATGATGGGGATGATTCATACTATTGATTGTGTTCTTTCATTTCCATACGGTGGCTGGTATATGACATGTAAAACAAAAAATTGACAGCGCATTTGCATATTAGAAATGAAATACAATAAAATATTGTATTCGTAAATAAATCTATTTTATTCGTGAATAAAACATTGTATCCGTGAATAAAACATTTTATCCATGAATAAAACATTCTATCTGCGAATAAAACATTCTATCTGCGAATAAAACATTCCATTTGCGAATAAAACCTTCTATTCATTAATAACACTTTTTATCTGCAAATGACACTATTCTATTCACGAATAAAGTTATATTCATGAATAAAACATTCTATTTGCAAATGAAACGTTTTATTCGTGAATAAAACATTTCATCCACAAATAAATCTATTCTATTCACGAATAAAAAGTTGTATTCACAGATAAAACATTTTATTGGCGAATAAAACATTTTATTCATGCACAAAACATTTCATCCACGAATAAAACTATTTTATTTACGAACAAATGACCGTGAATAGAACTTTCTATTTGCGAATAGTTTAAAGCAGAGATCTTTGTTCTATGTCTATTGTTAAAAGCTATCCGGATGTTGTATGACAGATAATATTTTCTTAGTTCATGCCGAGTGCTTGGTCGACCGATACCTGGCTTACGAACTGGCTTAAGATTACATTCGATATTTCAATGTAGTGATGAAAGACGATGATATTGTTGGCTTGATGATAGTGATCATTGTCGCCCCCATCAGGAGGCGACATAATCAAATACGATTAAAACGGCCCATCGATAGATGCGTTGGTCCGGTCCTGCAATAGTACCGCAGCATTTGTTTTAAAAATTTTAGTGTCTATGAAGCAAATGCAGACAATCACTAGAAAAAAAATATAATCCAGTTTTGTGAATTGTTCTCAAAATTTATTCATGCCTGGCAACCGCAAAATATTGCGAGTACTTCGAAAGATTTGACCGATTTGACTCTCCTGGAATTCCTCAACTCCGCGAGGATGGCTTGTTGATATCATCGTGGCTTGCGCACTGTTCCGAAAGATGTCATTTTGAACGAGGACGTATTGCCATTCAAATTGACCATTCAAATTGTCATAATGGTCGGGGGAAAAAAAGTTTGTCAAAAATATTTGTGCACGTAACGGATCCCTTCTAATCAACCGATGTACCCAGCATGCGATCATGAAGTTTTGAACATGATGAATTGGGCATAAAGACATTTGCATAAAGACATTTGAATCTCTTCAAATCTACACAATCTTCATGGAATTATATTGGTATGACAGTCAGTTAAAAACATGCAAAAGGGGACGAGTGGTCATAACACCGCTGTTCTCTGTATCGATTTTCTACTCGGTACTGGTGACAGGGTGCAAAATGCTTTGCGTAAATATATTTTATAGTGATTTTTCCCGTTCGATGCAGTTTCACCCAACGAAATGTTTCACCTCCAAAAATGTCGTTTTACATACTATATGTATAGATGTGAATAATGGAACCTAAGCGTACAAATTAGGTTGATGTAGCATGGTAAATTTATATTAACGAGCTATTGTGCATAGGGGTCTCGAATTAGTATGGGTCTGGAAAAAGGTCTAAAAATTGTTCCATTTTGAGTATGGAAAGTCCCTGATCTTGTTATTCACAGAATAGTGAAAACTCTGTGACTATAAGTGCAGTATGTATGTCTACGGGAATGCAGACTCAAATAAACTTCCCATTCCCCACAATGAAATCGAGCTGTGCACTGCTAAGAGGCGACACATGTCTTTTACTACATTTCCTGACGCTTACTTGTGTACTATACACTCTGTTTAAGATAAAATTTGGGGCAACGTAAATTTGATAAAATGTAATATCCCTTTGTCTATGGATAGTGCTGGGTATACCACCCGCATGTGGGTCGAGTATGACACATTATTCTTTCCACAGTCTTGCAATATATTTTCATATTGATGCGCTTATTCGACCTGTCAGGGTAACGTGTCATCAGTATGAAAAAAATGTGAACGTTTGTTTTTTGTATGACAGTCCAGGTAGCAAGGGTGTTTGTGAACAGTGCTTTGTTTGTTTGGCTAACACCTATCAATTTAAATTGCGTTATTAATGGCGTGCCAATAGCAATGAATGAGGTACTTGTTCACACTCATACATGAATAATACATATGCTGCTAGAAATCGTGTGTGATGATTCTGTATTGTGTCATGAACTATGTGTGTGAAAAAACATTCATCGAAATTAATTGTGATATATGTGAAATAATTTTTCTGCAACAAACTAATCAGCTGACAAATGAGAAAAAAAGATATCAATACCATGAAGCAAGAACTTCATATTTACGCCAACGTCTGTTTGCTATAGCATATTCTTGAGTACGTGGGTGGACGCATAAAACACATAAAATATGCGATAAAATGTAATATCACTTGGTCCCGGATAAAGGACGAGTATCTTCCATAATCAAGTGTGACATATTCCTTCCCAAAGGAGAACTAGTTTAGTGTGATTGCATAATTGATATGTAGGGGAAGAGGGGGCAAAGCGGGCCATGGGGCAAAGCGGGCCACCCCCTATAATTACGTCATTGTCATGGATAGGGTTGCTTAGTGACGTTAGTCATATGCGCCGATGAAAGTTTAACAAAAAAGTACACAGTTTTGGTGAAAGCGGCCAATCGTCTACTGTTTTTCATAAATCAACAAAATGGCATGGTTTCGGTACAAGAAACAGGGTAATTATCAACGATAGGTAGAAGTGTATTTCAACAGCAATGTAAAGATGTATAATATAATTTTATAGCAGATTTTGTGAAGATAATAACTGTGGATTTTGTTTTTCGTTCTAGAACACCAATAAAGACATATGGTGATGGAAATAGTTCTATACTGTGTTGGACAAAGTGGGCCCCGGGAATTTGGGCCACGGCCCACTTTGCCCCCTCTATATTCCACCAGATTGTATGGTCTGTGTGTGTCCTGACGATTGTGTTGTGAATAAATATTTAAATGAATACAATTATTGTACACATTCCTACAGACACATCGCACACTTACGTACAGTTATGCTATACAATTGCGCATGTGATAGATGTTGTAGGCCTAATAGTTATGTTTTTTGCATAAACGTTACAAACGTGCAAGGACCAGGGTCCATGGCGCATAGTCTGTAGAGAATCCGTGCAGTGTTATGATGCAAGTCTCTCGTCAAATCGTCAAAGAAGGAAAATAACAAAGTAAAAGATGTCTCACAGTATGGATGCATCATATAACGTGCCTTACACTGAAATCCGGAAGAGGACTGGACTTAATATGGACAGTACAGTAAACTGGCAAATGAGCTCACGAGTTATGTACTTCATACACAAGTGGAGCTGTCACATGCCACAACTGTGACCTGTAACAATAACCAGTTACCTTTAAACCCCATGTTAATGCGTAGGTCTCATCGCAATATGACTTTAGTTATAGTTGATACGGATTCATTCTCTTATAGTCCATGGGACTATCCTTAGGGTGAAATGCCGGGAAGGACATGCTAATTGCCTTTTGCTAATTGCTCATTGTTAGAAACCTAAAAGAGCGAGTTTCCGTTAAATGCTAAATGCTCATTGTTTATTGCTAAATGAATATAAACCATCACCAGAATATTTTTTTCAAGGAAATTGGCACACTTCTGGTCATAATATGTTCATAATGATGACACCACAAGTTTATGAGGAAACGTTTGTCTGTGTTTTCTTGTGTGTTTGTGCAAAAACTTCTGCAGAATAAGCAACACACAATTACCAACAAGCAATCAGTAATGACATAAATCCATTGTCTTATGGGTTTCTGACAAAAAAAACCAATCAGCAAAAACAATTAGCTTACAAGTGCTCCCAGCTATGTCTATACATTTCAATAATGTAGACCAGCAAGTTTCGTTACTCTAATCAGATCGATATCTAGACAGTTACCCATTCAAATTGGTCTCAAATAAACTATTGGTTGGACTCTTTGGGTTTTCTTTTCATTTCCTTTCACTAATTAACCGACTGACTCCAACTTATGAGGCATATTTCAGCGTAGGTCTATCATTCATGAACTTTGACTGCTATTTTATGAGATTATTTTTTCGTGGCACGGAAATGGGTCCCTTGGCCCACCTTGTACACCCACATGGCCCACTTTGCCTCACCCTGGGGGCAAAGTGGGCCATACTGAACATTTTTTTGCATCGCTTGCAATTTTTAATGGGGTGTTTCTTTGTCACTGTTTTGGTCGTTTTTCAGAATAGCCCAATTTCCTCATATGATCACAACGCTGGAAAGATTGCTAAAATACATAGGCGTAGGATTTGGCGTCAAAGTAAGTTAGGTGGCCCGCTTTGCCCCTCTTCCCCTATTCTGTGGTCTGCACTGTATTTCTTTGTCACTCATCAAACAATAATCATGATGATTAACTTTTATTAGACCAAATTCAACAAAGTACCAATATGAATATGGATGTGCATGTACACTTGGTCAAAAGTCATTCGATTTTGTATGTGTCTCAAAATTGTAACAATGCAGTTTTGATAATACGATACATGTAATCTGCTAAAAGTAAAGTTTTATGTTTTATTTTCTGTACTCACGTCGGTTAACATAGATCGACTATGAATTCTGATTTATGGATATCCACCAACTGTTATCAACTGATGCCTTCAAACTACGTGACCAACTTCACTTCATCGTTTGTCGCGATCGTTTCGCATTTTGTTTCCCCGGAAATATCATTGAATAAGTCGATCATGATCGAGTCAATCATCTTGATCAAGTTTCCAGATAAGACGATGTTACTTCGAAGAAATTCTCTTCATAATGTTGGATCGTAACTCGAAGTCACGAGTGAGAAGGGTCTGTCTGTCACGATTGTCATTCATGTGGGCAGACATCCTAGTGCTGGTAGATGGGACGGCGAGGATAATAATGTCTTCTGTGCAAACAGAATATTCTGTGAGTTAGTTGTTTAATATTTTTTTGTCGTTCTCGCGCATTGGCGCCAAGCATGATGCATCAATGGATCACGTTGTCTCTCGTCACAACCATGTACAATCCGTTTTGTAAACATTGTTATATCAATTATGACACATTTTCCTGTCCAACATGACAGCCATTACGATTTCCCGAGTGACGATATCGAGTCCTTTGATTCAATATTATGATATTGTGTAAGGTGTATTCACTTGAATGAAGAATCTCTTTGGTTGTCCAGTCTTCAGGAAAAAGGTCAGCTTGGATGTGAATCCACCTCCACTTATTTTAAATTACAGCGAATTGATACTAAGTGGATAGACTAGATGATTTAACGTTGCTATGTGTCTTCTTATGTGTTATTCTACGTGTATTTTCATAATTAATCACTCCTGTCCAAATGACATTACCCTTTCATGGCTGAATACATCCCCAGTGAGTATTTTACATTTCACTACTTAGGAAAGATAATCAGACTGAGTGTATCTTTCCTGTGAATGTCAAATCTATACACCTCTCTTGGCAGTCAGACGCTGGAGATGTTCGCCCAAATTGTAGTTCTATTGGAGACTTGCACGTGTTGTATTTAGAACTCGCGTGGACAGGTATTGTGAAGGAGATTGTCTGACAATGTATCGCGAAATTGATTTCGCTTTATAATATTCAGCAAGTCGTCACTTCATGGTCATGGTTAATATCAATACATACATATGTTGTTGCCGATGATAGGGTCCGAACCATTCTCGACTGTATTGATTTGTATGAATCGAAATAATCTCAAAAATACACAAAATTAGAACTTAAATTTGGCGTTTTCGTTAGATAATCGACAATTTCTCATGGATAGACAACCAACCTGCATGTACTAGCAAAACAAACAGAAACAAAATCAAATAAGAAATATTTAAAATTTAAACATCAATCATAAATGAATGCATTTCGGTTTGTGTATATCTACGCGCATGTATATTAAAAAAAACAACAAAATAATACACTAAAGTACAAGTTTATTGATGAAGGTCGAAATATACATGAATAGAGTTGATGCACACTTCCCCACAATAAGGTGTCCTACTCTATCTATCTATTACATATGAGATTCTCCGGTGTATGGAACGGGATCCTGATGGGGCGCGTGTTTGTGGGCTGAGGGACACGGGCCGGCTGACTCGAGCCCCCAGCCAGAGATTACTGCGCCTTGCCTAGCCAATATAGTATTACTGTCATGAGGTATCTGCCTCTTCCCCAATCTGTGTTAAACTGTGCAAATCAGTACAAAATTTGACACGTTACTTCACAGGTGGAGATTGAAGTGACATTTGTCTATTATCTAGGATAATTATATAACATTGATCTGGTGAAATAACTGGGATATGTTGAGGGGTTTGAGTAGAAGCAGAGTATTGGATAACGACGTTGGACTTCACGACTGGAGAAATAAACGCGCGTTGCTCTCATTGATTGCTGAAGTTGAAGGTAAGTTTATTGTTTAAAAAGCAGAGCAGATTTGAAAGTGGGAGAATGGCGAGTAAACAACTTTGGTGAACGGAATCCGCCGGTATCGAACTATCGAAGACCCAACGCAATTCCAAATACTGATACATCACCGAAGTGAAAAACCAGAGATGACCAGGAAATCACACCACATCGAGCACAAAAACATTGTACAAATGGGTACAATTCAATGATGCGAGGCACCGTAATTACCATGGCCAGACTGCAATTGCTGATCGCTATCTCATTTAATAATGGCACATCGTTTCCTGGAGGGCACTGTAAATACATTCACTAAGTCGCTCACTTAGTGAGACTCTCAGTGCTGCCGCCGGACGTGTAACTACTGCGTCTAGATAAAGCCCAACAAAACTGATCGAAAGCAGTTTAATATGCATGGAGATAGTAAGCACAGTTGGAGTTGCATAGTTTGGTACCTCTTCTCGACAAGTGTCGATGCCACTGCATAAAATAAGCTCTATCTCTGGAGCGGTGTGTTCAGTGTACAGTGTTTTTTTGTTTCCCTCGTTGTGATTTATCCTCTGGGATTTCATTCATTCATTGACCTGCAAGATTACTAGTCTGTTTTAACCCTCACTCTCGAAATTGAGCACTGATATGAATAGAATTCTTATTCCGCATTCATTACTTATCGTGTGAGTGTAAGTATCAACCTATTACCCATCAATACAATACAGATTCTGATGGTACCAATAGCAAACCAAGATACAACATTTTGGAATAGAAACAAAGACCGACCAAATATTTCATCTCAATATACACTGGCGTCATCCGGGACAGACAATGTGAAAATGCAGTTGTTTCTACACCTGATTAAATTAGTATACACCTGCCCAACACTTCTGGGCATCAAGTTGATGGACATGTAATAGAATGAGTATTTGTGAATGATGATGTTCTAATGATATAGATTGTTTTCAGCATTTGTTCATCTTTTAATTTTTAAAGGGAACCGTACGTACGTGTATCACATTGATATGTCTTCTCTGGTGTGGCGTTTTGTCACGTGGCCGTGTTTTGCTACATCTCTTGGTATCCGGTACAAGGCAAACATGTAAGATGGCGGGTATACACACTGATATTGACCATACTATATCTGAATTATTATATATACCTAGTAGCGGAAGTAATAGCTCTAGGTAGCCACGTGTGAATGTTTATGTGTAGGTGTAATGAAAATGACACATACTTGATTGTTATTAAGTTTGATGATTCGCATTTAATTGAGGATCCTCTGAAAGAAAGAATTGATGCAGAAGCGAGACCAGCTAATGTGTAAGCCAAAAAAGCCCAAACAAGCTGTTGGCATGTAATGTCTGAGATATGGACCCATTTCTAAGACGATGCGATTGCTCTTGATAAAAATTCAAGTTCTCATGAACCAATTATAAGGCTCGTTTTTTGTAGGAGAAATGGCACACCAACGAATGCTGAGAAAACTTCGACAGCAAGAACATTAATACTTGTGTATTGTTTGAATCAATTTGAATACATTGGTTTAAGTTTTGTCTGGAAGAATGGCAATAAAACAATATTAATTGAATATTTGTACCAACGTTGTTAAACAGTTTGACGCCAATTATGGCGCAGCGTTTTTATTTCATTGAAACTTTCATTGCGTCTTGTATAATATTTGGCTAGCCCTTTCTAGCGGAAAATAATACAACTGTAATAGCGATATGTTCCCACCATACAGAATACCATTTTGATCCAGAATACCATTTTGACCCATTTCTAAACCAATCTAAACCATAATTTGTGAAGATGACGTTGGAACGGTTGGACCCGTTGACTGCGCTAGTTGAAAATCCAATTTAATTAGGAGATAAGATTCATGGAACAGAAATATTAGGCCTACAATATGGATACACCACATATAGCTCCGACTGTATTTAACCACCAGCAACTCACTCCAAGTCGTGGTATCGAAAATAACTGTTTCCTAAAGAACAAATCAGCTGTTTATATTGATATTAATACAAGCTGATGGGCTTACAATAGAGTCAAATCCAAGTATGATTGAATGTGAATAACTTTAATTCACTACATGACGTGGAATAGAATCGTGATAAATTGAACCATGCTTATTGTTATACCATAGTTTGCATCTTCCAACGGAATTATTGTTCTTAACCATGCACGCTTGAACCTCATTCATACTGTATGGTCATTTCCGGTACACAGCAAATGAGCAAAGTAAATAAAGAACCCAACCGGACTTACGTGTAATACCTGAACACATTGTGAAGTAATAAAAAATACTATTTAGTTTGTTCCTGGATGCTCTCCAATAGAAACTGCCATCAGTTGTGTCATCGGGTGAATAATCACAGTTTCAGATTCATTTCGTTTTTCAATCTCTCAGTGGCAATTACCGACCAAAAAAATTATGACAAGACTAGGCACTATTACGAGAAAAAAAAACATTTATTTGAAGTGAATCTCCAATTATTCCGTTGTCAAGGGCAAATTAAAAAAAAAGCCTCTTGGCACAAGCGTATGGGAGATGGCATGGAATGTTACGATATCTTCCGTGGAAGAGGATCTTGTTAGGAAATCGGGCCGTCACCAGTGTGAAACGAAAGGAAAACTATTTGGAAGTGAATTTTCAAACGGAATAAAACATTGTTCAAACCATTATGATTTTTTTCGTGTTGATCATGCGCGACTAGGAATGCACGTGTACTCGTGTAGTGGTTATTGATAATATTTATGAGTAGAGAGCAATTTCAATGAATAATATGCATCGATTATATTCGCAAAAATATAATCATTCTCCTATAGCTGCATTCATATTTTGATCATGGTGTACATGTTTTGCCTTTCCGAAACAGAGCACGGTCGGCGAGAAACCTATCACGTGTAACTGTTGCACGTATCTCCCTCGCAGGCGCCAGCTGAGTTTAATTTGGCGGATTATATCAACAGTTTAGGATATTAATTCGCGATACACGGATATTAAGTCAGGCACGCACTTGAAAGGTCGAGGATAACCATCTACTTTACTCTTGGATTCTGTGTCTTGGAAAAGAACAACTGCTGAGATTGTGGTGTAGTGGCCAGAGATGACGCTCCTTAGAAGCTCGTGTTCATGTTAAATATCAAACGGCCATATTTTTGGCGTGAATGAACTGCGGGTATGATATGCGATGATGGATTATCGAACGCATCTGAACTCTCTGGCACTCGATTTCTTCACACACAAAAAAAGACCTCCGTGTGTGTCAGTAGTGGCACAATTTTCATTGGTAAATAGTGTTATCGAGTTACTTGGAAGAACAAGAACAATCTCATCTTAATTACAATCACTGTGTAGTGTATCTTGTTAGAAATCAACGCAGGAGATAGCAACTGATGAACAAGTTCACTCAAATTATAAGTTAGCGAGAGTCTTGATTAATTCGTTCCTTTGCTGACTCCTTTCATTGAATAAAACATCGGTTTAATGAGTTCCCCAGTTCTCACGAATAATAATAATAATAACGAATACCTTATTCTGCGATCATCCCATTCCCGGTGGTACCCATCTGGGTATTGTTACAATATTTTCTGCACAGTTGTGTATACATTATTATCAGTATTACTGATTTGTCAATAAACCTTCAATAGACAGGTTCAATGTGTCTAAAAGTTGTCAGAACTTACACTTTTACATTCCTCTAAGCCTCAATAACCAAATCTCAAACAGATGCTGTACTTCTCCTCTCTGCATGGCTCGTCATCCAGAAGAATGCGATATCTCATAACTCAACTAATGAATAATACTTCAATCGCATACACGAGACTGATGCAACGAGCTGTGCCGCATTTCTCTTTTTCTTGTCAGGTGCAAACTACAGAATATACGTTTGAGTTATAAGAGCTAAAAATGAAATTAGCCCAAGGGATAACAGAGGTTACCGCACAATATATGTTTCAAATTTCAGATATTAGCCATTTTGTCCTGTGACCATGAAAATAAGGTCACTGGTCAAATTCAAGGTCAGGAGAATATTCAGCAAATATCATTTCCTGTATATGTCTTAGCTGTAAATTCAACAAGATAAATATTAACAATTTCGTTCTGTGACCTTGAAAATGAAGTCAAACTCAAAGCTCAGATTAAAGGTCATCAGAGAATTCGGCATATATCATGTTTGTCCACAATTAATTGTCAAATTGTGAAGTCGATAATAAACGATATATTAGCCATTTTGTCCTGCGTCCTTGAAAATGAGGTTAAAGATTAATTCAAGGTCATGGCAATACTCTGCATATATCATTTCCTATTGTGTTCACAGTTAATTCGTTCGCTGCAAAGTCAACAATAAGCGACATATTTGGGAAGAAATCCCCCAATTTGAGCATAAAAAACTACTGAAGTGATTTTACGAAAACGACCGTTAAAGTACAAAATTGGCCTTTCTTCGTAAAAATGGCCGCCATTTGAAAAAAATCGAAAATAAAAAAAATAAAAAATACCTCCCTCCTGAAATATTCGTAGGCATTTTTGTGCAAAATTTCATCGTAATTTTGTTGTGATCTTGAAAGATAAAATGTGGATGCCAGACGACGGCGACGATTTTCCACACATCTGAAAATGGGCGAATGTCAACAGCAGTAAAGGGAACCCGTTGGTATCATATTATCCAAAGATACAACGAAATTACAAATGATATATTACCGGAGTGAAACGCTAAAAAGATAGACCGGGAATCACACCACATTGGGCTCAAAGACGTCGTTCAAATGGTAACATCTCAATAAAATAGAGTGGCCTAATTGCCATGGCATGACTGCAATTGTTAAGCGCTATCTTGTTTAATACTGATACATCGTTTCCTGGAGGGTTTTGTAAATACAAGCGGTGATTCGCTCACTTAAGTGAAGCTCTCAGTGTCTACTACCGTGTCCAGATAAACCCACAAAAACTGATCGACAGCTGTTTAATATACATGGAGATAGCAAGCACATATGGAGTTGCATCCATTGATACCTCTTCTTGGCAAGTGTCAATGCCACTGAATAAAATAATGAGCTTTATCTCCGAACAGTGTGTTGTTCATTGTACAGTGCTTTTTGTTCCCTCCTTGTGCCTTATCCCATAGGATTTTCATTCATTTACGACCTGGAAGGTAATAGTGTTTTATTCCTCTCTCTTAGAATTGGGCGATAGTAGAAATATTGTTTTTGCATTCAGTATTTATAGAGCGTGTTATACTACGATTTAGACTGAAAACATATTAAATTTACAACTACCTGATGGATGATATAATAAGTGATGTGGAGTGAAAACATTTATTACTACGTACTACAGATATATGTATACAATATTTGTAAAAATGTAAAACTACTCCATCAGTATCTCCAAACGTGTCTCACTTTTGTCTTACCAATTTGACAACATAAGAAGTCAAGTTCAAACGAAAACTTGAACATCGAAAATGACGTTTGCTCGTAAGGACACATTACGGTAACTCGTTCAGCCAATCAGCGAGCGTTCACCTCACTTAGACTAGTGTGTATTCATCTTAAAGAATACACTGCTGACAAATGAGGACCCGGTTTTCAAGAGAGTATCTCTCAGCGTTCTTCTTTGGAGCTGGGAAGCAAAGGTGTTTTGCATGGCCATCATCACCCATAATTTCGGGTATTTCACCCCGGTCCATACAAGGCAGAATAGCAAAAAATCTCATGTGTCGTCAAATATATTGATACACTATAGCGCGATGTCCAATGCGTCAATTGATAAAACTACCATACTGGTTAGGCTGGGAGGCCTTGAGGCCATTTAACATTGAGTTGAATGGCCAATTCAATGACTATAATATTCCCTTAATAATGTTTTGGTTCGTCGGATCTGTTGAAAGTTCAAATATAGAGAGATATGCTTCCATTCAACAATAAAACTTGTTTTCATTAAATTTCAAACTTCTTTTTCTAAATACGAAATCTCAGCTCGCACGTGACATTTTTTTTAATAAAACACATTGTGGACAGTGCTTTGAAAAGAAAAATTGCTCGGACTAAACTCGTGTATTAAGCTGATCCAACGATCCAAAAATCATCATATGTTTTCTTTTGAACAGACACTGTAATGTATCGTGTATTCCAACGGGTATATTCAGTTCGATTGGAGCTTCTGTGTTGCAAAGAATGGCAACGCATGTCAAGGTCACGAGGGCGTATTTGGGAAGATGCATCGTTTCTATATATGCCAGCCAGGTTTCTGGGCATCGTACAATGGGTATATGTGAACGATTTTCCAATGATCTGGATTGTTTTCAATATGTATTCATTTTGGAATACTTAAGTACATTATGCTACCAGGTTTAGTTTTTTTCCTGGATGTTGCGGTTTGCCACGTGGCCGTGTCTTGCTACATCTGTTGGTATCCGGTACACGGAGAACGTGTAAAATGGCAGGCAGACAGACTGATATTGACCATACTATATCTTAATTATTATATACACATTGTACCGGAAGTAGTATCCTTAGGTAGCCATGTGTGCAGGTTCATCTGTAGATCTGAAATGGAATGAGTTGGATACCTATTTAACATATTTGGTTGTTATTTAGTCTGATGATTAGCATTTCATTGACGATCCGTTGAGAAAAAACACCCAATGCAGGAGGAAAGAACAGGTAATCACAGTTTAGTATTTGGAAAAAAAATGCATCAATAAGTTGTTGGCAGGTAATCGCCGAGATATGACTCCATTTTCTAGCGTTGAGATTGCTCTTGATAAAGAATTCATGTTCTTGGATACTTTTTTCAAAAGTCTTTTAAAGTGATATTGGGAAAAAAACTAGTTGTTCCAAATCAACTAAACATGCCTGGGGCATAGAAAAATCGGTTTAAAACCAGCTAATTTTCTAGCCGTAATTTAATCACCAAAGAAATAGTGATGCTTTGTCATCTAAAATCCGTCCGAAACATGACTAAATGCTTCAAAATGTATGGTTCCTGTGTATTCATTGTTGCCTTGACAGCAGTCTACCAGGAATTGGTGGAGCTTAATATGCGAGTATAAGAGACACCCTGCATGGAACTTCCTTTTGTGTGCACTCTGCAAAAGGTGAGCCAACTAAAGGAATAATAATTGTTTTGATTCTTGCAGAATCAACATTTTTCCTCAGTACTCAGGGATACCCAACCTGTGTTGACGTGATTTCCGCCAGAATCGCGAAACATTGCCCCCATAATCAGAAAATGCCCCTAGAATCACGATACCGATTGCTCCCTGTAGATTATAACGCAGCATTCCATTGCGTCTCGTATAATACTTTGCCTAGATATCTATTTGCCGGAAAATAATATCAGTAATAGTAATTTGCTCTCGCCACACAAACGCCATTCGGGTGATTGAACAGCCATCTACAATACGATCACTCTGATCTGAACGCGCTCGTGGGCACATTGAACTCTTTCAAGACACTACACAAACATATCAGCTCATGAAGCCTTGGTCAATGACACTGAACCAGTTGACTGCGAAAATTCCAAGTTCAATATACGGATAATATCCAGAGGACAAAATTATTAGGCGTACAACATGGATACACAATATAAAGGGTCCGCTTGGGATGCTATCGATAGGTGCAAAGAGTTTGAGGACCAATCGGGACCTCAGAATTTTGGTTTTGGAAAAACTACCGGGACCTCGGAATGTTGGTTTTGGAAAAACTGTTAAAATTGATACTTACACAAGCTGGTGGGATAATAATAGAAGCAAATCAAAGTGTGATTGATTGGGAGAACAATTAGGTAAATTGAGCCATCCTCATGGTTATACCATGGCTTGCATGTTCCAACAATGATGTTGTTTTTGATACCCCAGATGGACTGAGCGAGGTCAAGCCTGCATGCCTGCACCTCAACTACAATGTTCATCTTTAGTATAGTCACGCTATTCTCAGCATACAACACAAAGAACAAAGTTAATTAAATACCCAACTGGACCAACGTGTAATACCTAAACACGTGTGAAATATGGAGGACAAAGAAATACTGCTTAGTTTGTTACTCGATTCTATGTATCTATGGCGTCATTTTTGAAAACCGCATTGACCCTGAATAATTTTGTTCTTTCTCTTCTCAATAGCTAACACCGGGCGCAAAAATAGGACAACACCATCTCATGATTCCACAATAAATATTTGACATGACCAAATTGGCCACTCGCCGCCTTCAACACCTGTTATTGAGGCGAAACTAATTATATTGCTGTGACCTTGTCAAGGGCAAAATTAAGAATCAGACTCCTGACACAAGCGGCTGAAAGAGGGCATGGGATGTGAGATGGGATCCTCGTCAAGAAAGAAAAGGACTTTCGCGAGTGCCACCCGAAAAAGAAACTATTTGAAATCGAAGTGGAAAAATAGAACAATTATGTAAGATCCAAAATGAGATTTGTTGCCTAAATCAATTATGCCTAACCAGGAAAGCCTTGTAGTGATACATGATGAACGTACGAGTAAACTAAAACGCATGTACATTTATTATGATTTATGTTATAAATGATAGTTATAGATTATAACGTAATTATATATACTGGCACCCATATTTCAATCATGGTGTGCCGATGTTGATTACCGTTCTGATACAAAGATCGCGGCATGTAAGAAAACTCCTGAACTTAACTCCATTGGCGGTACTGGTCAAGTTTTGTTCGGCGGATTATATCAGTCGTTTATGATATTAATACGCGAAACAGAGATTATAAGTGAGACACGCCCGAAGAAGATCGAAGATAACCTACCTACCTGCTGGCTTCCGTGTCTGGAGAGCAGCTGCTAGGGTGTGACTGCATGGCAGGGGATACACCTGTTAACACTTTACTTGTTCTAAATGTCAAATAGCCATACTTTCGTGTGAACGTGTGTGAACTACGGGTTTGGTGTATGGAGATGGGATAACAAACGCATCATAACCCTCTGGCATTCGATATCATCACTAAAACCCATGCGTCTGCGTCAGTAGCGGCATATTACGCAATCATTTATTGGCAAATAGTGGTATCGAGTTGCGAACCACGAGGCAAACTACAAGGCATAAATTCCATTTTGCTTACGACCACTGTGTACACTGTAGGGATCAGTACAGGAGGCGGCAACTGATGAGCAAGTCCACTCCATTATATTGTAACAAAGCACTCGTGAATTGCCAGGAGTATTGTCTAATTAACTCACTCGCCAACTGTTTTCTCTGAAAGATATAATGGTTCAAAAGTTTTACAAATTTGGTTTTGTGATTTTGTGACCTTCCCACCGCCGGTGGTTCACATCTGTAAACTATTATTTTATATTAATATTTACCACAGAGTTGTGTTTACGTACCAGTATCATATATCAATGCGACATTACATACTTAACTAATTTATATTTTTGCAAACGCAAACACGTGTTGACGCAAAAGGTTGTACTAAAATTTTTATTTTCTGGTCGCAGGTGCCAACTGCAAAATATGTGTTTGCGTTTTCAGAGGCATACAACTAAAAATATACCTGTATATTTGCATCTTGCAGAATTGCATTTCTATATCCAGTCATACGGTGATGAACACACATATTGTGCATTGTAGGACAACATATATTTGTGAATATCCATATGGGCCGGTAAGCTAAAAATCAGTAGTGTGTCAATAGCCATTGAGGTTCAACAGAATCTCCAGGTGAATTCAAGGTTAGATAATTAACCCTGGATATTCTGATTCGCCATATTCAACATTTACCTGCTATGCATGCACAGTACCATGGACCGAGCAATGCAGTGCCAGGCTGCACACAACATGACGGTTAGGTGCATGCATTCTGCTGATATTTACAGTACAGGTTATTTCCATATGGGTGGGAACACGTCAACTAGTACCACACACGGCGACTGAAATATAGTACATCGCCAACAGTCCGTCACTGATGCTATCTTAGGAAAACATGCGAATGCCAACTCGAGGGCGGATATCTGAGCTAATAAGAAATATGGTTCTATTTGTAACGAAACCGACAAGGAAGATTCTACAGGGGTGAATCGATCTACAAAATCTACAAACTAGTTCACACAGACATCAGGTATTGAAAAGCAATGAAAATAAAAACATCCCTGCCATGATTCATCTTGTCATTTTGTGTAAAACTTTCATAGCAGCGGTCATATAGTTTAACTTCGAAGAGCTTATTCACTTTCCAAATAATGGACAATGTCTCTGGATTTTTCCACATGTCAGTATTCCTAATATATGTGACGTGATAAATCCTCGTCCAATGAATGGTCGTATTGTAATATGATAACTACACCCTTTGTTCAATCCAGAAGGGTGACAATCCAGTTTCAAACAGGTCCACAATACTGTTGGTGTTTTTCATCAATTTCCGTGTCGATAAATCAACAATAGTTCGCACGGAACAGCCCAACGTTAGTCAAACACGAACAAATTGTTGATCTTGCGCTTATCACTAGGTGGCCCCGAGCAACATTTATAAGAGCATATCAAAATAATCTTGATCTAAACACCGCGAAGTTCGTCACTACCATGCGATGACGATATATCTAAGGCCATTATGAAAGCGTCTGCCACATTCGAGATGCATTAGGTTGTGGTGACCAACTCAGTGACGTTCCAAATAATGTCCAATCTGAATCCAATTCAGTAGGCCTGCGTAAATTTGCATATATTTTCATTCACAAATCCGTTTCAGACAAAATGCCCTTTTAAGAGAATTTATATTTTTTTTATTAAAGCAACTGCCTTCGGAACCAGTCAATATTTTTTGAAAACTGTATTTCTGATTAATCATGCTAAATTAACTGAATGAGACATACATCAAATGTAATGAAAATAACCAGTCCTCAGACAAATTTTGCTCATTTGAACAGGCCGTTCTCGCTTAAATACAGGAACTGTATCCATCACACGCGGATGTAAACAAAGCATAGAATTGCGAGATAAACTGACGATTCCAAGTACGTCATGGTATATCGCTGATTATTTTCTTATAACTACACTATATATGCACATACGAACTGAAAAATGTATTTGATGTAGACTTTTAAGCGCGATTTGGGCATTTGTTTACATTCGGGATTGATGGATGCACTTCGTTTGTTTATTTACAAAAACGGTACAAAATGGGTATTGAAACGGACGAAAAGACAACTCGGACGGACTGTAAATGTCATCATTGAGCACACCCTTTGTTAAATTGCATTAGATGTGTTTCACAATTTGGTTTTAAAAAAAATCCATACATTCGAAGGCATTAGCTTTAAAAATATAGGAAAAAGGTGTTCTAGCACGGGTGTTATGTATCAACTCAGTAGCCTTTTGGCTTGTGATTAGGTACTTATGTACTTGTCATATATCTATTCCATGGTTTGTTTTCGGATTTCTAAAGTATTTTCATAGGTTGTTGGGCAGTTGTATACTAACTCCATCAGGTGTACAGTAGAAACAACTACATTTAGCACACTGTCTGCCCATGATGACGCCGGTGTGTCTTTTGATAAACTGTTTGGTTGGGCTTTGTTTCTATTGCAAAATGTATTTTACGTTTGTTATTAGAATCATCAAAATTTGGCTATATTGGTGGTAAAAGATTGATACTTACATTGTACATATTTCCCCTTTGTAGAACGACACAGGAACCTTTAGCATTGATGCCAGGTCTTAACGTGGTAGTTATTTACCAGGACACAATCAATCATATCCTTCTGCACTTACCCATTGACAATGTCGAGTTTATGCTACTCACTAAAAGGGTCTTTGCCGTTGAGTTTCATGTGTTTGTCGTCAATCGGAAGTGTTTACAATGACAATTTGGCGTAGCGGGTGCGAGGCTTGCTCCTGCTCTTGGACAGATCTCAACATCATCGCCAAACACACACAGAACTGCCAACTTGCGCATGATTCGGTGTTTTGTCAGTGCAGACACATTTTGATTTATCAGAGTAATTGGTGGATAGGTCTAAATTATGTTGATGGTTTACGAGAATATTTACAACGCTGCTGTCCAGGCGCCATCAAATAACTCAGTCGCTGTGACACATTTTCTGAGTGTAGGAAACCGGGCAGTTTGGTGAGCCAGAACTGGCAGTCAAATGGCCGCTCATGATTCTCCTGGATGACGCTGACCTTGGAAGACCTTGGCTGTTGTAAACATTCGTCACCGTATAATAACAATTATACACTGTTTGTATTGCCGGAGCTATTCGTCAGCTTCCGAAAATAATGCGCTACCTATTGTTTGTCATTCTTGCGCCCAGTCGCCGGAGAGTATCACTGAGGTAAACCATCCATAGCTAATTAAATCTTCATTGTTTGAATAGACCAATCAATTTTTCTGAATCATACACGTGTTCACGCGTGAAGTGAGTCTTCCAAAGAATATATATGTAGCGAAGTCAGCGCATTCTATCCGCCCTACAGTGCAACAATGGTCAGCTTCAATGAACATCGCTTTTGGTCTTGATAAAAAAATATCTTTCTAAAGCAATTTGGATCTATATGCAGAAAGACTCAATACTTTGTACCTTTTGATAGAGTACCTCATTGACGAACATGTTTCCCTTCAATGAATTTAAAGGATGGTCCATAAATACCATCGTTTCAAAATTGTTCAATCGCTCGTTGGACTTCTACTTACGGATTCCATCAGGTGTCTTCCCCGGATGTGCCTTTTGAAAAAAAAACATTCGGTCGGACTTCATTCCAATCCAAAGGTGATTTTATTTTAGGTTTTTATTGTTATCATCAAAATCTTGTGGTATTAGTGGTAGTGGGTTGATACATATATTTGGACATGTATTATAAACTTTTATATCATTAAATTCTCGATAAAATTTTTTATATCATATAAAAATAGCGATCTTCTACTTATTCTGTAGCTATAGTTTGTGTACTGACTGAAATCTGACGAATGTTGTTCATGCAGTTTACACATTATGCATTTGTTTGAGGAGCTTTGCGATATCAATGTCTATCTTGATATGTATTACAATGTCAGGATGTACTCCAAAAGTACATGTCAGGATTGTACTCCAAAAGTACTCTGAAACCATCTATTCTAGAAGTGGTATAAACCAAATGTGGATATTAAAAAATTCCAAATGTTTATTAGAATATCTACATTCTCACACACTTTCAAAAGTAACGTCTACCAAAACATTTGATTTCTCCACTTTGTACACAACTATACCTCATTCTGAACTGAAGTCTCAGCTTAAAAAACTAATCAATAATTCATTTTTCTCTAAAAAGGGACAACGTCGGTACCACTATATTGTAGTTAAATATAATACCGCTTATTTTGTTAAAGGCGACTCTGATGCCCCATACAAATATACTGAAATAGATGTGGTAAATATGGCTAATTTTCTGATTGATAATATTTTTGTGGAATTTGGTGGTCGAATATTTCAACAAACTATTGGTAGACTATTGGTCTACTATTGGCAGACCTGTTTTTATACTCATATGAATCAGATTTTATCCAACATTTACAAAGAGGAGGTTCTAAGAAACTAACATGTAATTTTAATTTCACTTTCCGATACATAGATGATGTATTGTCGCTGAATAATCCCAAGTTTGGTGATTATTTGGATGTCATATATCCTAAGGAACTTGAAATTAAGGATACTACAGAATCCGCTAATTTTTCCAACTATCTAGACCTGAGGTTGGAGATTGATAATGATTCTAACCTGTCAACTAGATTATATGACAAACGTGATGATTTCGAATTTTCCATAGTCAATTTCCCTTTTCTAAGCAGCAACATTCCTATGTCGCCGGCATATGGTGTGTTTGTTTCTCAACTTATACGCTATTCCAGAGCTAGTTGCAAATATGAGAACTTTGTCTATCGAAGTGCCCAGCTAGTCTCTAAACTGCTACGACAAGGATATGTTTTACCAAGACTTATAGCTGCGTTTAAGAAATTCTATGGACGTCATCATGATCTGGTTGATAAATACAGCAAATCCATGTCTGCCATGCAACTAGATCTATTTTCAGGTTAATTTTGGGGAATTCATGACGGGTGCCACTAGTGGGGCAGGAAATGCTCACTCTTTCCGGAACACCTGATTTCACCTCATGGCCATTTTTGGGGGTTCATGAGTTTCCCTGTCATTTTTGTTTTCTCTCGCTTCGTATGCCTGATATGACTTTGTCCCCGGACTATGAGATTGGATAACGGACCCCGTTTTGTTTGCTCGGAATACTTAATACTGGGTATTGATTCCACGTCTATGTAATTGGTGTATGTTTCGACCTCCAATAGACAGGTGGTAACAGGTATGATTCTGATAGATAATTTTTAGGTATTGTTTCAATCCCGAAATTTGATGTCGCACGTACTCGACGAAGGTGTACGAAGACGATATGAGATGAATGCATGATGGCACGTTTATCGTGATCAATGCTGAGTAAACTATATGATTTCACACTTGGGTTATGTGAACAATAAAAACACACGTCGCATGACAACACACTCAGATACAATCTCCAAGCGGATGTTGTATAAATCAACAGATACCAACAATAACGGAGACCATCTTATAAGACCTAATCTTATCTCTTTGCATTCGTTCATATCAGCACTGCGATACAAACGCAGTCGGGACGGCATAACACTTCATTCAATAAAGCAAACAATGGTGTTGAAGATAAATTCAGCAGTTATTCGGATAAAATCTCTTCGCCTGGTTGTAGATTGCTCACGAATATAAGTAGGCATCCTCTATCTGCTGTAGATATCCCTTTTTCTCAGATATAATGATACAGCTAAGATTCACGATTGTGGTCACACATATCAAAGGAATATTAGGTTTGAAACAATACAGTTATGTTCTTTATGTTCAGATATGATCGATGATATAGAATCTAGTCGATTTTGAGTGAAAGTATTTTCTCTTGCCCAGGTCATGGTAGGAGACGTACACCTGATAAAGTGTAAATGTGTTCATGAGAATAGCGTATGTGCTAAACATATTATAATGTGATATTATATGTGGATGTTGTTCAAAACATTTTGACATTTTGTTCCATCAAGCCATCAATGGGGTGTCACCCGGACTTGTTTTGAAGGGTGTATCGATTCTTTATACTTAGTACACGGTTCTATTGTCCTATGCAATCGACTATTTTTCAGAACCCACTACCAGTAGTAGATTATTTGCGTTCAGTAGATTATTGGAGTATATTATTCAAATAATGTACTCCAATAATCTACTCCTGTGTAGAAATAACGAGCCACAACAAACCGATGTATGAACGCTACATATCTATTCAGGTAAATTACAGCACGAGATGCATCACAAATTGCAAAAACAAAGAGCAATGTTGGAACATTTCTCAATTCTCGACGCACAGATGATCAGTGCAGCCATGAGATGCTGATTAATATTATCCATGGGTTGTATATGGCTTTTCACTTCGTGATATAATTCATTTGCAGATATCCAGTGAAAACGTTATCCTCGATATTTTGATATTCCTTGGATCCGTAGATCCAAAATTGTGAATATATCTGCCAGAAATCTCCAGATCATATTCGCAAACATTTCACACATTTCCTGCAAATATACAGAATGTACAAACCTATGAAACATTAAGTGCTTAGTTCGTCATTTTGAATATAACGTAATATTAATGGTGCCTATTTGGCGGCATATTTATATTGTCGAATAAATAGCGCAAAGTAAAAAATACACCTTCTCACCTGTATATTATGATGGATCGTATATATCGTGGCTAGGGATGGACCTTTTCAACCAGTCTTGAATCCACGCAAAATTCTGCCATAGATAAATCGTATATCTTGAAACGAATTAAAGGATGCAGAAAATTCATATCCATTTTATATGGACTTTAAGGCTACCGCATTTTGATGCAGAAAGTAAAAGAATGTTATCTCTTTTGAACCTTCAATTAAATCAGTTTAGTGAATGACTCACCTGTTTGCCGATATGTGCTCGCATCATTTTTTTAGGTTCTTCCAATAAATGCCGTTTTAAATAAATAAATGCCGTTTTAAATACTCAAGTAGCATTTTCCTGGTACTTTATAGGCTCCCGCTTTGAAATCCAATTGTACTATCCAAATGCTTCATTCCGACATCGCGGAGCTCTCCCAGTGAGCTTTCTGTGGCAAAAGAGAGCGCGTGTGTTGTCGTGTTTCCGGCCCAAGTATCATATCCTGCGCCTTCCTCTATATTCAATAAGGATTATAAAGGTGCGAGACGGATTAAATGATATGTTTTCAGTGGACGAGTAGTATTAAGGAGCAGTGTACGGTACTTGGGCCGTGTTTCCTTCTATACCGCTTCATTCGAGTAATTCTCACAACCATATGAAAAGAGGTGAAAACGACTAAACGCGCATTGCGAATCAACTAAAAAACTATTCAATCGGAACCGTGTAAACTGTAGTCATAACAACAGGAAGCTCTGTCGTATTTAGCTAACCATGCAAATATCAGAGTTGAGTGGAATGTAAATATCAATCTATTACCACCAATACAGCCGTGATGTTGGTTCCACTTGACTGCATAAATGAGAACAAAATTACTGAAAATCTTGGGACAAATATTGCGCACCATCGGAGGCATGATGTCAAATAGCTTGGTCAAGGAATTCAACCATCCGAGACGGCCGTATATTTGTTTGCATGTAGGTTTGTATGTGTGTGTGTGTGTGTGTGTGGGGGGGGGGGGGGGGTTGTTCACTGGAGACCGTGTACTAAGTGGGATAATCGGTTCAGTGTCGCGCCCCTTCGAAATAATGTACTCGGCCTTCGGCCTTCGGCCTCGTACATTATTTCGGCCCAAGTATCATACACTGCGCCTTTCTCTATATTCAATAAGGATTAAAAAGGTGACAGACGGATTAAATGGCATTCATTTAGTGGACGAGTAGTATTAAGGCGCAGTGTATGATACTTGGGCCATTATTTCGAAGAGGCGCTCCACTTCACCGATTATCCCTTACACCAGCCAGGTCTTCAAGAATAAAGTCCATGGACTTATCATGCACCAAATAAATGAAGTAGGGAGCATTACGGCTTAACGTTCAAAATAAAGAGGTTTGAACAATCCGTTGGCAAGTAATATTGAGATATAGATCCAGTTCTAAGACAATGAGATTGCTCTTGATAACGAATGTAACTTCTCAAAGACTGCGGCTGTTTAGTTTTTGCAGAAGGCAGTGAACAATTTTATGAAGGTAAACTGCTGGTGGAATACCAGTTGTAAAATTAAACGAAGTGAAACTTCAAAAGCAGCGATATAATTACCTGTCTTTATCTGAATCAAATTAAATGTGGACACATTGGCTGGCATTTTTGTCTCTAAGATAGGAAATCAATGAATAATGAGTAATCCAACATCGTTTACCAATTTGATGTCCATTGTACTACAACGTTCGTTATACCGATGAATAGTCCATCGCATCTTGAATAATATTTATACTAGATCAATTTGCCGGGAAACAATTACTCTAATAGCGAGTTGCCCCCACCAGCCGAAACGCCATTTGGGTAAATGAACCTGAATCTGTAAAAAAAATGCTTCGATGCTGACTCACTTGTGCACGTTGACTTCTTTCAAGACTGCATACTTTCAGCTACGGTATTGTCGTTTATTACCCTCACAAAGAACATCGACCTTTATTGTCAATGGAGGTGACATATTCCAATGCGATTAAAACGGCCCATTGGTGCATGCGTTTGTCCGGTCCTGCTGTCTTACGGCCACCCTCTGTTCGCGGCACAGCGGTAAGTAAATTTTTGACGTTATCGGTTCTAAATTATTGACGTGATGCGCAATATTCTTGACGTTATGTGCGAAATTCTTGACGATATCTTTGTTTATGTTTTGTTCTATCGCGATCTCAGCTTTAATTAGGTTACCGGACCTTTGGTCCGATAACCTATTGCCGTGGCGTTGCGTCCGTCGTCCGTCGTCGTCGTCCGTCGTCGTCCGTCTACATTTTTATCTTTAAAGTTTACGATCGAATCTTTCTGAAATTTTGCACAAAAATGCCTAAAAATATTTCGAGAGGGAGGTATTTTTTAGTTTTTTGATTTTCGCAATTATTTCAGAATGGCGGCCGTTTTCGTCGAAAAATGGCCAATTTTGGACTTTGGCTGTCGTTTTCTCAAAATCTGTTCGGTAACTTTTTTTCTTATTCATGCATAACACTCCTCATATGTACCTCTGTGACATGTATAAATTTCGTTGCCCTTGAATCGCTCGAAGTGGGCCATTTTGGGCCCAAACTCGGCCCAAATGGGACTTTCCCATGTTAAATTCTCCTATGCTTTATAATGGGACACATTAAGCCTAATATCTCACTTAATATTGAGATTAGAGACTAGGAATCAATTGTGGACATATAGGAAATGATATATGCTGAATATTGTCATGACCTTGAATTTGACCTTTGACCTCATTTTCAAGGTCACAGGACAAAATGGCTAATATCTCGCTTATTATCGACTTTACAGCTTAGGATTCAATTGTGAATATATAGGAAATGATATATGCTGAATATTCTCATGACCTTGAATTTGACCTTTGACCTCATTTTTCAGGGTCACATGACAAAATGGCTAATATCTCGCTTATTATCGACTTTACAGCTTAGGAATACATTGTGAACATATAGGAAATGATATATGCTGAATTTTCTCGTGACCTCGAATTTGACCTTGACCTCATTTCCAAGGTCACAGGACAAAATTGCTAATATCTCGCTTATTATCGACTTTACAGCTTAGGAATCAATTGTGAACATATAGGAAATGATATATGCTGAATATTTTTGTGACCTTTAATTTGACCTTTGACCTCATTTTCAAGGTCACATGACAAAATGGCTAATATCTCGCTTATTATCGACTTTACAGCTTAGGAATACATTGTGAACATATAGGAAATGATATATGCTGAATTTTCTCGTGACCTCGAATTTGACCTTGACCTCAATTCCAAGGTCACAGGACAAAATTGCTAATATCTCGCTTATTATCGACTTTACAGCTTAGGAATCAATTGTGAACATATAGGAAATGATATGCTGAATATTTTTGTGACCTTGAATTTGACCTTTGACCTCATTTTCAAGGTCACAGGACAAAATGGCCAATATCTTGCTTATTAGTGACTTTACGCCTTAATGAATCAATTGTGAACATATAGGAAATGATATATGCTGAATATTCTAGTGACCTTGAATTTGACTTTTGACCTCATTTTCAAGGTCAACAGGACAAAATGGCTAATATCTTGTTTATTATCAACTTTACAGCTTAGGAATCAATTGTGAACATATAGGAAATGACATATTCTGAATATTCTCATGACCTTGAATTTGACCTTTGACCTAAATTTCAAGGCCAGTCATTTCATTTTCAAGGTCAGAATACAAAATGGTTTATATCTCTCTTATTATCAAATTCACAGCTTAGGGGTCCATAGTGAACATATAGGAAATGATGTATGCTGAATATTTTGGTGATCTAGAATTTGACCTTTGATCCAATTTTCAAGGTCAGAGAACAAAATGGCTAATATGTCGCTTATTATTATCTTTACAGCTTAGGAATCAATTGCGAATATAGAGGAATGATATATACTGAATCTTTTCATGAACTTGAACTTTGACCTCATTTTCTAGGTCACATCACCGATCACAGAATGGCTAATATCTCACTTATTATCGACTTTACAGCTTAGGAATTTATTGTGGACATACTAGAACTGATATATTTGTTGAAAAATTATTTTCAAGGTCACTGGACAAAAGGCTAATATCTAAAATGTATATTGTCCGGTAACCTTTCTTAGCCCTTGGGCTAATTTTATCTAATTGTGTTCAGGTAATTAGTAACAGGGTGACTATATATTCGATTTATGAGTTAGACGAAGCATTATGGAATCCCAATCACGCTCTGAGATTTAAAAAAAGTTGAAGATCGTGCCTTGCACTTATCCGAATGTACTAAATGCATTTTATTTCCATGCAATGAATCCGCTATGTACTGGAAATGAGCTTTAGCATATAGGCAGCTCATTTATGATTAAGCATTGAAAGGTTCAAAGCCCAGATGTTAAATTGAACATACCTGTCAGTCGTTTTCCACCAACAATGATAAGTTCGGTATTATTGACGTTAGTTCGTCATGCTTGAAGTTATTGAAAGTCATGTTAGAAATTTGTGTCGTTATTTTTGACGCCTGATTGCAATTTAATTAAGTAGTGAAATTGAATAAAAGAGTGGTTTCCTCTTGCAGATAAAATACGATGCTAAATATGTAAAAACAAAATTGGAAATACTTATGACGTATTACAAAATGCAAGAAATAAACATCCTGACACATTTTAAGATGTCATATAAAACATAAAACGTGGTTACACAGTTTATTCCCATACGAAAGCGCCACACCAATATCTATACAGTTCATATAGATCGTCATACGATCAGTCACATCAAAGTAAATGACACGGCAAATTGTGAACACCCTCAATCAAATTATCTCCCCCAAAGTCTACTTAGACGTGCCATATCTTAGCCTGACCGCCAGTACTGGTTTTTGGCCCTGAGCTTTCGTAGCCGTCGGCAAGTCTGTTTTTTAAAAAAAACATCCACTAAATTCATGCTCAAAACCAATGTATCACTGCCCATCGCTGCAATACAACACATTTCTATTGGTAACTTTGTTGGCGTAGTTCCATAACGCAAATTGATTATACTTGGAGAGGTCAGAAATAAATAACTGGCAGGAGAATGCATGAAGAAATTGTCGCATACCAGCCGCAAAGTAATTTAAAACAGCACTTAAATTGTCACCAAATTTAAGACATTAATATTAGCAGTATATTGGATGAGATCACCGGAATTTCTCGGCTTTTATTGCAATGTCGAGAATTCTACACCAATGTAGGCCTATGCTGAATCTAAAAGAGTCGTCAGAGAAGTCGGAAAACAAAAAGAAATACATATAGGGTGATGTCAACGACCATCGGTCAATCACATACCCTAAAGGACTTTCTTCACGCTGGGAAAAACATTTCTGTTGCATACATAATAGATTTCCAGGCCATGGAATGAGCACACGGTTGTTATGTAGCACCATGACGCTTTATAACAGGTTAAACGTCAACATATATTAAATACTAGCACAATGACGCCTTGTAACAGGTTAAACGTCAACATATTGTAACGGGTTTGCACCCTTCTGTGACGTCTTGATGAACCGGTTTTCTGGGGAGGTGGGTGAGTTGTTATTTAACCGGAGCTGAAATGGTAAAACTCCGGGAAACTGCTACTGCTGTACGGTTGAACTCCGGCTAGAAGTCTCTGAAGGTTGGTAGCGTGGTCTGGAATGGACCTCTTAACCGTTGTCCGACTGCTAATCTGCAACTGCACCTGTAAAGTAAGGATCCGGAGGCGTTTCCGTCTCCGGGTACTGCAACTGCTCCGTCGGGATACCGCTTTACTGCAACAGCTCCGTCGTTTTCCGTCTTACTGCAAACTGCGGCTGCACCTGGAATAAAGAATCCGGGAACGTTGCCGTTTCCGAATACTGTAACCGCTCTGCCAGGTTCCGCCGCACTGTAAACTGCCCCGGTTGGCTCCGCCTCACCGCAACCTGCGACTGCACCTGAAATGGGGTATCTCGGAAGTGCTCTCACTTCCGGTTACCGCAACCGCTTCGTCAGGTACTGCCTCTGCAACTCTGTCGTCCGGTACCGCCTCTGCAACTGCTTCGTCGTTCCCGTCTCTGCAACTGCTCCGTCCGATACCGCCTCCGTAGTTGCTCCGTTGAATTCCACCTCCGTCTCCGTCTCCTTCCTTGGTGATCTGGGTTCTTGGATCACCCTAAGACGTCGTTACAACTTGGTCTTAACCGACTGTGGTCTTATCTCCCTTTACTCCGTATTACTTTCTTTTCCGGTGAGCTAACTTTATTATAAATTCCAGTTCCCTAGCGAACACGGAAAAACAACTCGGTTGAAGTTTTCATGTTTATTCTCCAAGTGCACAGTCAGAAGACTTAACTGCTATCATCTGGATGACTCTATCCGGAACAAGGGAGTACTCTGCTATGGGAGAAGGGGTCTGCACAGGTCGACGTCAGGACACCAACTCCGCCGTCCGCTGTGAAGCGGGGGCTTTTATAGACCTGAGACCCACGTCACGTGACCAACCTATTGTGACGTCATAGTCCGCCAAAACACTGATATTTTCCGGATTTCTAAAAACACTCTAGAACCAATCAGTGGCTGACACGTCACCTTTTAAACCGAAAACGAGGCTGATCACATGACCTTCCGGAAATAACGTCATTACGTTTTTGTACTCCATTGTTCCGGCTCCGTCTCCGGTTCCGGCTCCGTCTCCGGCTTTACCAACATCACAAATATACCAAGTTCCGAGACGGAAAACCTTTTTAAACATTAACAATACGGAACCGTATGAACCTTTAAACACATATACATTTTAATAAACGGTTATTTAACCATAATATCACAAAACACTAACAGAATTACCTAGGAGAAACTTTTGGGTACGCCCCAAAACCGTCACAATATATTAAATACTTATCAATAATACATTTAATACTATTATTACAGTTTTCTTTCTTTTATAAACATGTTTTTTCTTTAAATCAATAAAAACCAATATCGTTAACTTCTCTGTGATATAACGCCAAGAATGATTAACTTGTGTAATCATAACGTCAATAATTTAACGCCGTGCAAAATTGGGGATGCGTAGGTTTCCCTATTAATAACCACTTTTTCCGTATGTAACATCATTGTACAAACTACTGATGAATCAAATAGTCATTACATATACTTATTGACCGGTTTTTGCGCCTTTTCAAGAGCTGGAGAACAATATTTAGAGTTAACCATCGAACGCCCATTGTATATTACTTACAATGGTGCTTGAATCCACAGTTGGACTACATATCAAGATATATATAGTATCTGTGTACTGTGCGCATAACTATCACGATATTAATTGTTCCATATCAGGTTTATTTTATTATTAAACGTACTCAATTGTCCTTTCTGTGGCTACACAAAAGTATATCGTCAAGAATTTCGCACATAACGTCAAGAATATTGCGCATCACGTCAAGAATTTAGAACCGATAACGTCAAAAATTTACTTACCGCTGTGCCGCGAACAGGGGGTGTTACGGCAGTATTTGTTTTGGAATTGTGGTTTCGGCGAAAATATCGAAGAAAAGAAAATATTTGCTTTAGTTCTAATAACGTCTTACAATTTATTGATGTCGAATAACCGCACAATATTAGTTATGACCTTTCGTGATCCCAGGGAACTCGACTCCGCGATGAGCGCGAAGTGGCTAATAGCGAGAATTATCTCCAGTGATGAATGAGTGTGTGAAGTAACTTTACTACGTCATTAGCATACTACGATCTAGCCATAAAATACAGCCGCCTCAGAGCGGCTGTAAACCAACATGCCTTTTTATTAGAAACGACTTTTTGAAACATCAAAACAAGTATGAAAATCACCGGGGGACACCATCTAACACATGTAGTTTGGATCTAAAATAACTCACCTTACTGCATATAAACACAAAATTTCACATTCTGAGTGCAGAGTCGTTTTATCCGGAGTTTTGGAAACAAATGTCTTCATTTTCAGTCGTGATTATCGATCCCCATTTTGAGTTTCCCACCCGACCATCATATTACGTTTATGACGTTTTCTATTGCATTGTCTATGCATACAGCTTGAATGTTTATATTTTTGTGACGTTGGTCTCAATCTCTGTTTATCGTCAAGATCACAGAGATTGCATTCAATCTAACTACGATCTAATTCTGTGACCAACGAAATAAGAGAAGTACAGTTGTAGGCGGGGAGGGAGGTGAGGGGTTCAATTTGCGAGGCACTGTTCATGAGTGTGCTGCCCGAATCACGAAATCAATAAAAAAAACTTGAATATTTCATGCATTGCAGTCTGTGCTCCCCATTTGTTGTTTAACATATTCACAATATTACACACTATTTCATTAAAATATTGAACAAGGTAGTCAACACAGGCTTTCCAAGTGCGAATAACATCAAAATATGGCTTTGTCTACCTATCCTGCATGGTGTTTCGAACGGCGGTGGGAGAGGGTTTATGATACGAGCTTACAGTTCTTGTGGGTTTGCGTCCAGGGAGACCATGCAAGAACAGGGAGGCCATGGCATGCAAAAACAAAATGATCAAAACTTTGTTGGAAGGCTAACGAAGTTGAACAAGTTAATCAGATTAATAGAGTTATTTGTCTTGACATAGAAAGTTATTCGTCTTGATGAATAAGTTTATTATTTTATCATGATACCTCTTGAAGATATTATATTCAGGAGCTACGCACCGTGCCATTGCTGAAACACTGTGTTGGAAGATTATGTTTGTGAATGGGATGATCGTCATTGCCTACCATTTGTGTAATTGTTTTTGAACAGTAGGAAAGTATTGAAATTACCTTGATAAAACATGATCCCTTTTCCCGGTGCCCTACATTTGAGTCAAACTGCGCAATGCTGAGAGGCGACACATGACTGTTACTATATTTCCTGACGCGCTCTCGTTTTGATAGAAACAGGACTCATTAATGACACAGGACTCATTGACTGCGCTAATTTCGAATTCAAGTATTATACTAGATCTATAGAACACAGATATTAGGACTAGACAGCGCATAATTACACCACATATATGTCCCTCTTCAAGCGGTCGATCGGGTGCAAAGAGTACGAGGGCTAACCGTGGAGGGTGGGGTTGGTGTGAAGCAAGATACCCCAAGGGCTGGAATATATCGGAGCGGCTGGATTTTCAAGAACAAATCGATTGTTCAAATCGATGCTGAATGTTTAAATACAAACCGAGCCGATAGTAAGAGTCAAATTTAAAAATAAAGGTTGACTGAGAAGAATTTCAAATCACTCAATAAAGAGGGATAGAATAAGGCAATATAAAACCACGCATATGGCTCTACTATACGCTACATATTCCAACATGTCTGTTGTTCTGAATACTCTCGTTCATTTGCTTAGCGAGACACGCCTGTACTCGAATTAAATAAGTCCATTCATCTTCGGTGTACTGTCTATCTTCATCATACAACACAATGAACAAAGGCAATACAATGTCCAGATTGTCCTACATGCAAAATCAGAACACGTCGGAATTGCGAAACAGAAAGAAATACTTAAGTTTGTTCCTCGATTCTTTGCAATTCGTAACTACCATCAATGAAGTCACGGACTCTGCTGTCAGCAAAATAACCGCAGTTACCCTGACATTTTTGCCCGATGACACAATACAAAGGCATTAGTCAGAAAATCATTAGACATGACGAAATTGGCCACTCGTCATCACCGACACCTTTATTAAATGTCAAACCATAGTTACTTCACTGTGATCTTGTCACAAGGACTAAGTCGAATTTTTTAAGGATGGAAGCATGGAATGTCATGAGATCTTCGGGGACTTGGGTTGTGGAGTATAGGAGTTGAGTCTCGCCATTGGAGATTAGGGCCGTCACAGTTGTGAAGGAAATATTTCCATGTAAATCAACAAACTATGAAATTCTTATGAAACTAGGAAGATACTTGTGCCGATACGTAATAATACTCTTGAATAAATTATAAAGCAGGTGCATTTCTATAAATAGGAAACACAAACATTTCCACCAAGTAACATATCATACATATTAAGCAATATATAATATGATACTGATATTAAATAATATTATATTCTCGTATAGTTGCATGGTATACATTATAGTCGTATAGTTAATAGTACTATATTTCCGTCATATTTTGATCACAGTGTGCCTGTTTTGATTGCCGTTCCGATACAAAGAACTCGGCAGGTGAGGGACATATCACGTTCAACTGCTAGATGTATCTCTCGACGGCGCCTGCGAAGTTTATTTTAGAAGAGTATATCAACAGTTTATGATATTAATATGCGATACATGGAATAAGTGAGGCCATGCCCCGAAAGGTCGAGAAAACCACCTACCTACCTGTTGGATCCCTGATCTTGGGGAGAAGTCTAGCTGCGGCATGGTCAGGAGCGGTACCTGCTCGAAGCACCATTAGATGGTCCACGCTAGTATTTTACACAGAATAAATGCCAAATGGCTATACTTTTGGCATGTGTGATTATGATGTGCGGAGATGAAAGAACTCTCTACCTGGCACTGATATCAACGCAAAACAAAATGCTGCGTGTATGTGAGTGGTGGTATATTTTAGAGTCCCTTATTGGTGAAAGGTGTTATCGAGTTGTATAGAGCCACAAGGCCATGAGCAGGATTCCTATCCTAATTAATTTTGCTAGAAATCCACACAGCGCGTGGCAACTGTTGAGGTAGTTCACTTATTTATAACGAAGTATCCGTAATTTATATATATTTTAAATTAATTAACTCCCACGCCGTTTTCATTGAAAGAAACAATAGACGAAAATCTTCACAGAATATCACCTGTGTTATTTTGCGACCTTGCCTTTTCCGGTGGTTCTCATCTCGTTATTGTTAATGATATTGTTACTGTGGATAGAAACCTATTGTTAAAATGAATATACACTGTTAACATCAAATTGGCAAACAAATGCATTTTGTTTTGTGTTTTAGATCTACTCTGATTTTTTTGCCAAATGAAGTACCACATGTAGATAATACACTGGAGTATACATGTATGGAGGACAAAATGTGCAAGTTTAAATTGAACATTACGGAGCCTCTGAGAGGACATGGAAGAAATATTTTTAGCACATTGTTATTGCGTTCCCACGCAATATTATCGCGTTCCCTCGCAATAATATTGCGTTCCCTCGCAATATTATCGCGTTCCCTCGCATTCCGGATCGCGTTCCCTCGCAATCCGGATCGCGTTCCCTCGCAATCCAGATCGCGTTCCCTCGCGATATTATCGCGTTCCCTCGCATTATGGATCGCATTCCCTCGCATTGTGCTGACGCCAATGACTTCTGAGAAGGTTATTCTACAAGATCGCGAGGGAACGCGATATTATCGCGAGGGAACGCGATAATATCGCGAGGGAACGCGATCCGGATTGCGAGGGAACGCAATAAGATCGCGAGGGAACGCGATCCGGATTGCGAGGGAACGCAATAAGATCGCGAGGGAACGCGATCCGGATTGCGAGGGAACGCAATAAGATCGCGAGGGAACGCGATCCGGATTGCGCGGGAACGCAATAAGATCGCGAGGGAACGCGATCCGGATTGCGAGGGAACGCGATAATATTGCGAGGGAACGCAATATTATTGCGAGGGAACGCAATAACCGTATGTAAAAAAAATATTTCTTCCATGTCCTTTCAGCGGCTCCGTAGAACATGCCCCCGCCTGCTCGGACAACTAAATGTCCACCATATGAAGCTGTGAGATCCTTGGATGTCTGCGATAAGATCCCGATGGGGCGATGCTTGGGTGCGAGTGGGCCGAGGGACACTTGCTGGCTGACTCTGGCTCCCTGTCAGAAATTACCGCGGCTTTCCCTCGCCAATACACAGTCATGGTGTATCTGGCTCTTCCCCAACCTGGCAGTAGGCATGAGATTTGTCAGATCAGTTATTCGGTGCAAATCGGCATAAGGTTTGGCACAAATCGAAATGTTGCTTCAAAGGAGGAGGTTGAAGTGACATTTGTCTATTATCTAGGATTATTATATAACATTGATCTGACGAAATGACTTGGATGTTTTGAGGGGGTTTGAGTGAAGGCAGACATTTCTTTGAGTATTGGATAACTACATATACATTGGACTTCACGGTTGGAGAAATGAACGCGCATCGATCCCCAAAGTTGAAGGTAAGTTTGTGGTTTAAAAAGCAAAACGGATCTGAAAATGGGAACATGCCAAGTAAACAACTTACAAGACGTTGATATCAAACAATCCAGAAATCCAACACAATTCTAAATACTGATATATCAGTGAGGTGAAAAGAAATAAATATCAACATGAAATCTCACCACATCACACCAAAAGTGCTTTGTTTAAATGGATACGTTCAATAAAATAAAGCACCGTAATTGCCATGGTATAATTGCAAATGCTGAGCGCTTTCTTGTTTGTTAATGATACAACGTTTCCTGGAGGGCATTGTAAATACAGGCAGTAAGTCGTTCACTTAAGTGAGCCTCTCAGTGCTGCCGTCGGACGTGTAACCACTGCGTCTAGATAAACCTCACAAAAACTGATCGACAGCAGTTTAATATACATTGAGATAGTAAGCACAGTTGAGGTTGCATCCATTGATACCTCTTCTTGGCAAGTGTCGATAAGATAAGTTACTAGATAATTAGTTATGTGTACAGTGCTTTTGTTGCCCATTGTTGCAGTGATTTACTAGTATTCCATAGGGGCTGATTCCTTCATTCACGACCTGCAAGGTTATATTGCTTCATTTTTCTCGTACGAGGGATGGTATAAATATATAATTTTCACAAAATAATCAGCCTTTCCATATAGATATTGTTTTGAGGTCAAGTTCAAGCGAAAATATGAAAATTGGACAGTTTTTGCTAATACGCATTTTAGTGTATCCTTTGGATAAAAACACGCACCAGTTTTCAGAATTCTATATCTGGAACAAACAAAAAAACGGTTATCTTTCCAAGTATTAAATCTCGGGGCAAACATGATTTTCTTAGTGAATACACAGTTTGAATAGGTAGTCGAAATTTGAATTGTATAGTATTTCGAAGGACAAGTGGTGCAGGATACACCCGTGTGTTTTTAACTGACAAAAGGTAATGAAATCCCCAAATTTGCTTGAATTGTCAATTTCCAAGTTCAAATTGAACATTAAGATTGCAAACCATTTCACTCCTGAAGATTAGAGCAGAAACTTCGGCGAAAAAAATATGCCCCCTGGAAATATAAAATTTTGAGTATATTTATGATATAATTCCATTGGAACATACAATGCATTACATTATGTAATTCGATGGGTAAATACAGATGTGAATTGTCAATTTTTCCAGTTCCTGACGTAAGCTATATGCTTTAAGAGTGGCACAATCGGCCATTGTTCCTGTGAGCGAGAATGTAATCAACTCATTGACATTATGAAATTGTCATCATGTAGCCCTATTCATTCCAAAATATTTGAAGCGTAGCGAACAAAATGTGTAACACATTTAGATTTTTTCCTACATGCGGCGGATCGCTACGTGTTACCCAACCGTGTTTTGTTGCATCTATCGACACCCGGTACAGAGTGAATATGTAAATAGCGGGGCGTAGAGACTGATTCTGACTATCCAATATCTCAATTATATACACCGCACGTGTACACGTTCGAGCGTATATCTAATATGGCACATGTTATAACATATCTGATTGTTTTTTGACTTTGCTGATATGATAATTTGCTTGTTATTTACTTGGATGATCTGATAATTTGATTTCGTTGATCATCCTAAAAAAGAAAATAAATCTATGCCGAAAGGTACCAGATAATATTGTAATTCAATGTGTAAAACAGGAAGCCCAAAACAAAGTGGTTGGTATCTCTGAGAAATGGATCCAGTTCTAAGTCAATGATATGGTTCTTGATGAATAGTCTAAGTTCGCATAAACCACGTCTACCTTTCTTGTAGGAAAAATGACAATGAACAGTTTCATGGAGTTCCATGGAAAAGATATAACTAGTTTAAAAAAAACTAGTTATATAAATATTTCATTGTGTGATTTGTGTCTTGTATTATATTTAGATCTATTTCTCGAAAAACATTAACTGCAATATCGATTTGGTAGTGTCATACGGAACACCAATCAGTTGATTAAACACCTATCAACAATACAATCACTTTGATGTGAATGCGCTAATATGCACATTGACCTCTTTCAAGACGCTGCACATCTTCATCTGCGGTATTGTCGTGTATTACCCTCGCGAAAAATTGACATCTACACTGTATTTCGTTTGGAACATATCAATTCGAGAGGCTTGATCGATGACATTAGACCGGTTGACTTCGCTAATTTGAAACCCAATTTAACCACGATATTAAATTCATAGAACAAGAATGTTAGGAATAGAGGGTGTGGATATACTATATACAGAGTCCTCTTCTGGTGTTGTAGATAGGGTGCAGAGAGTACGAGGATCATCCGGGGCTGTGGAATGTATGGAATTAGTCTAAGGCAGCCCACTGCAAGAGCTGGAAAATTGGATGGACAAGTCGACTGTTCAAATTGATGCTAGTACAACCTGACAGAAATAGAATAGAGTCGAATCGAAGTACACTGTATCACATTGAATTGAATTGAAGCAGATTGAAAACATGCACAGCGTTATTTTTTAGCCTTAGTATTCCGACAACAATACCCTTTTGATACTCTTGAAGAACTGAGGTGCGATTTACAATGGACTTCTGCACTCAATCACACGTTTATTCATCTTGGGTATACTGTATAACTTTATTATACAACACAAGAAAATCAATAAACTGGCCAAATGGACCCACGTGTGATACCTAAACACGTCGGATTTGCGAAGTAGAAGAAATACCACTAAATCTGTTCGTCGATTCTTTCTATGTATACGAAACTACCATCAATGAAGTCACGGAGTCTGCTGTCAGCGAAATAACCATGTTTGGGAAACACCGCAGTTACCCTGTTTCATTATGTTCTATCGTTCGCCACTGGTGAACACCAGACATAAAACCCAACAGAGTGAATGATACAGGAAATATTACATGAAAAAACTGATTGCTGCAATCCACACATGTATTCAAGGTGAAACCATGACTAAGCATGTATGTTGTATACATAGATTAGATACATGTAATCAGGTATAATATTATATAGTTATAGCGCGCACTCGTATTTTGATCACGGTATAACTGCTTCTATTACCGCTCTGATACTACGAGCTGGGTGTTGATCTCTGTAGGCTAAGGTGCACCTTTCCCATGTATTAATCATTGCCAAAGTGACACTATGCTGAAGTGGAGAAATGGCACTCAGCTCAGAGAGTTTGGCACAACCTATCATGTACGAAATGCTGAGTGTTTTGAGTTTTATTCAGCGGATTATCAACAATTCACGATATAATTATGTCATGCACAGACTGAATGGGGCGAGCACCGGAAAGGTCGAGGATAACCTACCTACCTGTTGGATCCTGTGTTTTGGGGGAGATCCGCTGCTGGGGTGTGCAACGGCAATGTGGCCAGAGGTGATTACCCGTTACAAGGGATCATGCTGACATTTTACACCTGTTAAATGCCAACCGACCATACTTTCGGCTCCTATGAACTGCGAGTGTGATATGGATGGGATGCGAAAACAAACATAGGATAACTATCTGGCACAAAACAACGTTGCGTGTGCGTCAGTAGTGGCATGTTTCGCAATTGTCTATTGGTAAATAAGGGCACCGAGTTTCAAAAAAACAAGGCAAACTACAAGCACAAATCCCATCTTGATTATGACCACTGTAACCCTTACAGAAATCAATACAGGAAGTGCTAACTGACGTGCAAGTTCACTCCATTATAACAAAGCACTCGTAAGTTTATGAAGTTATTACCTAATTAACTCCCACACCAACTGTTTTCACCAAAATATTAGTAGTTTGATGGAAGTTTCCCAATGTTTATGAACATTACATGTGTAATTTTGCGACCTTCCCTTCCCCGGTGGTTTCCATCTGGATATTGTTATTGATATTTCCCGCACAGTTGTGTATACATTATTATCAGTATTACTGTTTTGTCAATAAACCATCATTAGACAGGTTCGACGGAGGTAAACTAGTCGGAACTTGCGCGTTTCACATTTTTTCCAACTATCTGAAATAGGTGCTGGACTTCTTCGACTCTCTTCACGTCCTTTCATCCAGAAGAATGCGATATCACTACACTCAATCACTGAATATTATTATATAACACAAACACGAGATTGATGCGATAAATTGTGCGGAATTTCTCTTCCGGTCACAGCCTCTGTACAGAACCCCTCTCGGCCTGGGCAGGGGATCATCAAAGACAAGGTACTTGTATGATTGATAAATAGCTGCTAGATAATAGGCAGCTCATCATAGTCTACACATACTAGACACGTGATAATAGGGCAAAATGAAACGGTGATTTTAACTTTCAGACATGCATGTCTACTCCACGTATTTTGTTCATTTTTCACTTAGGAAGATTGACAAAAATAGGTAGATAGACTAAAATAGATACATAAACTCTCCAAAGGTATTCGAATTTTTTTTAAAAAACAAGTTGACCATCACATCCTTGGTTCTCGACAACAAGTATCATAGTCATACTAGTTGAAGCGTAATTAACAGTGATAAATATTCGTTCACTTGTGGACTAACGATGATAAAGTACACAGTCATGAAAGGGTTAAATTCGGGGGTCGTTGCACAATACAGACAAAAGAGAATACATATAATCAACGCACTTGCATAAACACAATTCGTATGCTTCAGGGAATTGAAACAAAACTGGAGACTACGAGAAATAGATCTACGAATAACCCAACTTTCATATTTCAGTCTGCAACTTGTTTTAGCAAGCCACTTACCTGAAGTGTTCTTCAGATTGGGAATCAGATAATAATTGCAAAACTTTAATGGTATCGAGTGAGTCATTGGAAAATTATCAATATTCCTCTGGAAATGAGTTATATGTTCGCTATAAGCAAAATGGGTAGCGGAAGTGGTCAAGGAAGAAAGTAGAACAGATATCACAGATATTTTTTTGTGCTATAAGAGGTCTTTTCAATCTTTTTTTTTTACTATAATACTCTCCCTGTCTAGTACAATACTATCGACAGGCTGTGATATGCAAGTTGTTATTCACGGTTTCAAATCGTTTTAAGTTCGAATGAAAATATTGATGCAAAATTGAACAATTTTATTTTGTTCCACTTTACTCGTCCTTTAATACCATTCACAGTTCGAGATGAAAACTTAGTAATTCGAGATCACGACTTTGTAATTCGAGATCACGACTTCTTAATTCGAGATCTCGACTTTATAATTCGAGATCTCGACTTTATAATTCGAGATCACGACTTTGTAATTCGAGATCATGACTTTGTAATTCGTGATCACGACTTTGTAATTCGAGATCACGAATTAGACACCATATTTTTTGACATACAACCTGGCCCTATACGACGGCGCATTAGGGCCATGTTGTAAAACAAAAAAATATGGAGCTTAAGTCGTGATCTCGAATTACAAAGTCGTGATCTCGATTTACGAAGTCGTGATCACAAATTACGAAGTCGTGATCTCGATTTACGAAGTCGTGATCACGAATTACGAAGTCATGATCACGAATAACAAAGTCGTGATCTCGAATTACAAAGTCATGATCTCGAATTATGTTCTACTGTAGTCCGTGATATTCAAAATTATTGTGCATATTAGGGCTATGTTATATGTAAAACAAATGTAGAACTTAAGTCGTGATCTCTAATTACAAATTCGTGATCACGAATTTATTACCAATAACTTAAAGTACAATTAAAATGAAAATATAATGTACGTTCGATAATTTCAATAGGAAAATACACTTGAATGCACTATTGTAATGGTTACAATCAATTTAGTCTTCCCAAAGAACCCTGATTACTAACAGTTGTCATGACCACTAACTTGAAAATTAAGGTTATGCATGATATATTTTGATATTTTATAATTGAATTATGCAAGTTTGTAATTCGAGAGCACGACTTTGTAATTCGAGATCACAACTCTGTAATTCGAGATCACGAATTAGACACCTTAAATTTTTGACATACAACCTGGCCCTAATACGCTTTCGTAAATACGTTTTCGTAGTGATTACTATAGTCTCAACCGAAAGTGTTAAATCTAATATAGACATTTTTTAAACCTAAATAAATTTGTAGGTTGTTGGGGAGTTGTGGACTAATCCCAACAAGCGTACAGGTGACCATAAAACTCATACCTATATACCGGAGCTCTCACCAGGGTTTATAGAGATATCACACCCTCATTAGTGAAGTTCACAGGGGAGATGACACCTTGTCATATCATGGACACGAGTCGAGGAAACTAGCCAAGTCCATACTGCAATATTAAATATCCCACGAAAAATTTTGAATGGAAAAAATACATATTTTATTTCTTATCCCACAGCTTTCTTTTTGTTTAGTTCCCCAGTCGGTATGATCTTGTGTAGTTCCGGAAGCTAAATCAGTTTTTCTTAGAAAAATGTTATTTCACATACAACAACGCACGTAGTAAAATACCAACCCTCGGTTTCTTTCCGATATTTTTTTCTCTGAACTTTGTCAGCAATTACCCAGGGACTGTTCGTGTTTACCGTTCAACTTGTGTTGTTTTGTCCCTTTATCGCATGGATGTTGGCATTGTAGTTTTAAAGTAGACAAATTACTTCCACTTGCTATGCCAGAAGCACAGCATATAAACAACAAGGAACCAGTCGGTTTTGTAGAACCCAGTGAGCAGTGAATAGTTCAAAGGCTATTAATTACAACGGTGCTGCCATCAAAATATAGTGAATCGACAGCTGTTGGGGTTCACATGAACATTCAGTTGAATTGTAAGTTTGGTATATTGATTTGCCACATCTGTCAACACTTTTTTCTAATGCATGTACCCTTGTCCGAGAAACATAGTACTGCACACAACAAACCATCATCTTTTTATATTTTTGGTGTTCGAAAATTCTGCCCTTGTCGTGCGATATTCACAGGATATTTCCAAATAGCCTACATGACGACTGAGATACATTAGCCATATACATTAGCCATATACACCGTGGTAAAGTGTTGAAAAGCATGGGATTGAAAACGTAGAAACAATACTGACTGCCGACACTGTTGCTACCTTACGAAGACATGCAAATACATACTTGATGCCCGGTATCTAAGTTGTCAAGAAATATGGTCCAGATTGTAAAGGAACTGACGTGGAGAATGCTAGAAGTATTACCGTGTCTGAAACACACAAGTAGCAGGTATGAAATATTTACGAATATATTTACAGTGAGAAAAAACATCTGAGTACAACGTACGATCAGAGGTTAAAAATAAAGTACAATTTAAAAGAGTCTCTATTCACTTGACAAATAATGGGGATATTGCTAGGTTTGACAGGTAAGATCTATCGTCAGCGTTCTTTACCATTATTATGAATGAGGGCAAATGGTCGTGTTCCAATATTTCACAGTATGATTTTCACACCCATTGTTCAATCCATAAGGTTGACAGACCGGTCAGATATAGATCTTGGTCCACAATACAAAGCGCTGCTGGTGTTTTTCGTCAGAAAAGGCATCCATTTTCATGTGGATAGTTTCAACAATAGTCCGCGTTCTGAATGCAAGAATCCAGTGTGATTCGAACACAAACAAATTGTTGCTCTTGTCCCTACCACTGGGTGGCCACGAGCATCATTGATCAAAAAATTAATCTTGATCTGAAACGATGGAGTGCATCACTACCAAGCGGTGACGAGCATCTGCCAAAACCAGGATACATTGTTTTGTGACTAACTCTGTCACGTTGCCTTCGTCCAACCAGTTTCCCGATTCAGTAGAATCTGTGGTTTTGCTCCGCGCGTTTGTTAACGTCAATATGTGTACATTTACAAAGGTGCTCCAGATGAAGTTTACTCATCTCTAAAAAATATTCATATTTCTCATGAACCATTTCAAGTGAAGGCACTGTTAGAAGAATATTGCATACATGTATCTCCATACTTAACCTTAACATAATGTTTTGGGTCTAACATTGTAACGTTGCCATTCGTCAGAAAGCAATCAATCATATCGTTCTACACAAACACTTGTTCATAGTATGCTCTTCACTAAAGGGTCTTTGCCATTCAGTTTTATGGGTTTGCCGTCGTCCGAAGTGTTTGCGATGACAATTTGGCGTAGTGGGCGCGAGGCTTGCTCCTATTCATGAACATGTCTCGACATCGTCACCAACAGCACACAGAACTGCTAAATTGCGCATGATTCGGTGTTTATCAGTGTATTTTGATATATTTATATTCATCAAGGCTATTTGATTGTTGTCATGTCGGAGAGGAACAGATTAACGATAGAAACAAAAGCATCGAACGACAATCCTAAATCAGGTGGATGGTTAATGACAATACTGGGACCTAATCCGCAGCCGAGTAGGTGTCCATCATTCTGCTGGATGACTCTGACCTTGACAGACCTTGGCCGCTGAAAACATTCGTCATCGTATGTAATAGCAGTGATACACTGCAACAATGAAATGGATTTCTGAATGACATCACATTCAGTGAGCTCAGTGCAAATCATATGCTTTTACTAATGTCTAGATGTACGTATTGATACTATCTGGTTCTGATCAATCATTCTGATCAAATGTTGAGGAAATTTGATTCAAATGATCAGGAAATCAGTTGCCTTTGGCGTAAAGTTTTATATGGAATACCTGGACCACCCCAATATGTGTCGAAACCTCATATGCAATATTGTTTGTAATACCATAAGATGCTGTGCGATAATACTGTGAGATAAATGCATAAAAACCCAACAAACCAAGGGCTCATGTGAATGGTTGAGACAAACATGCGTACCCTTTTTCACTCGCATGAATGGCGTACTCATATACGTGGTTTATAGCAACTGCGTGGCTTATTGTCTCCCCGCAGGGGAGACTTATTAAACGCTCTCTGAGATTCCTATGGGGAAAATACTCTTCGACTGGGGGAAAAACCTGGTTTCGGAGGAAAAAATACTTTGAACATGTTTTCTACAGAGCTCGACGTAAAAAATTCAGTTATTTAATATAATCTGACGAATATTTTCGTCGAAGGGAGAATCACTATCGCCGATTTACCTGAACATTAGCGTCTCGGCTGGATTTGAGAATAAATACATAACCACGGTGTGCATTCAGTCAACCGTGTATCACTTTTGTCCCTACTGTCGAGTCATTGCTCACTTCTCACGCTTATTCTTTATGTCAGTGCCCAATTTTCCTTGTTTTGGAGCAGTAAAACTGGCACGTTTGTTACGTTCCATTTTTTGACTGCATCTTCAGTTCTAATCATACGCATTTATTTTTCGCTGTCCCACTAATTTTTCGCTCGCAAAGTGCGGAAGATTGAGTACCGTGGTACTGGTCATTGGCAATGTGTAAATGGGTTCCAAATTCAACACCGCCGCCTTCAACATTGATATTTCAGTGCTTATAAATATGCCGACGGTACTCAAATTTATTGGACACTTCTCATATGGCATATATTGTCGCATATTTGTACACTATTGACCAAGAACAACTTTACGAATATATTGAATTTTGGGCCAAATAGAAAGCGGTGCTGAATTTTATTAACACCTTGCTTTTTTTTGATGGGCCTACTCGATCAGGAACTCGATTTTTTTATGGGCGTAATCGATCAGTGTTCATACGAACTGTACGGTACCAATTGCTTTCACATGCCGGTATTCGTCCGGCATGGACATCGTAGGCCTATATAATATGCGCCCGGAATTAAATTGAAAACAGTCCTAGAAATGATCGCGCTATTGACTTCTGTCATCCGGGGAGATCTGGTGCTTTGCACCAGGTATGATTCTTGTAGTAACTGCGATACAAACCCAGACGGAACGACATAAATCAATACAGCGATTCGAGTATGGGAAACCTCGACCTCTATTTTGATTGAAGCTTATCTAATTCTGCAGCCTTGAGCGATGACATTGGATCCGTTGAATTTACTCATTCCAAACGCAATTCACCCACGACATTAAATTCATGGAACAAAAATTTTAGGACTAAACAGCGTGGATACTCCATATGTAGAATCCTCTTCCGGTGACGTCGTACGAGAGGCAGCTTACTCTAAGAACGCGAATAGTTTGGAGATGTTGGGTTTTGAAAAACAAATCGAATAATCGAGCGGGTGCTGTAATACAAACCAACGGGATTGTATCCGAGTCAAATCGAAGCACAATTGTATGGAGGGATTTTATTCTTCACTCCATAACGTTGAATGCATGCAAATTGGAAATACTGTTATACAATCGCCCAGATGTTTCAACAACAATGCTATTTTAATTTAGAGACATCTGATGAATTGAGGTGAGATCAACAATGCGCGCCGATATTTGAATCATGTTAACTTTGTTCATTTTCGGTCTACTGTCTATCTTTATTACACATGCAAAACAATGGAAAGAGTCAATAAAATGCTGACTGGACCTGTACATGTAACACTTGAACACGTCTACACTACGAAGGATAAAGAAATACCACGAAGCTCCTTGATGTTTTGCAATGCAAAACTACCATCTCAGAATCCGATGTCAGCAAAATGACCTCGTTTGGGAAACAACCGCAGTTTTTCTCCATTTAAGCCGTTCATTTTGTCTTATTTCGTCGCTTCATTCACGATCGCGAGGCTACAAAGAATAGAACAAGACAAGAGTGATATTGCGGAAAGAAATAAAACACTTGACATGACAAAATTGGCCACTTGTCGACATCAACACCTGTATTGAAGGCTAAACCCTAATTATCCCGCTGTGACCTTGTCAAGGGCAAAATTAAAAAAACCTGCTGGAGGCCTTGAACGAGTGTCTGGAAGAGGGCAAGGACTGCTGTGATTTCTTTAGCAGGGGATTCTTGCCAATGGAAAAAAGTCACATGTGTGACTTAGAAAAAGAAACTATTCGGTGGTGTATATAGGCCTCTGAACTAAAATGTTTTCATAGTTCAGCTATAAAAATGAAAATTATTATCTGAAACCTCAGCGGCCAATTTTTTTTGATGCTTTTTTCGCATAACCAAGAATGCACTAATAAGTAGTAAACATACTATTGTATACATATACTAAAAGAGTTCCATAAACAATATGTATAGAATATATATGTATACAATATGTATAGAATTTTGCCGTTCCGATACAAGGAGCTGGGCAGGTGAGAAACCTATCACGTTCAACTGCTGAACGTACCTCCTTCGGGGTACCGGCCAAGTTCATAAACAGATTATCAGCAGCATATGATATCAATGAGTGATACACATACTAAATGTGGCACACCCCCAAAAGGTCGAGGATGACCTGTTGGCTTCTGTGTCTTTGAGAGAACGAGCAGCTGTTGGGTGTAAGAGCGGCAATATGGCCAGAAGTTGCAGTCGTTAAAAGGGACCAGGCTAGCACTTTACACGTATGTTGGAGTGATATTTTGGGATAGAGCTATTCGTTCCAAATCAGCAACACCTATGCCTGTGGCCTCAGGAAAAATTGGTTACAAAACAAATTTTGGTTGATTAGATGGATAAATTAAGCATGCGTTCGCTTTCCTTTTTAAGCTTTTACCTGTGACCTGACCTAGTCTGTGCTCAAACATATGCGAGTTAGCTGAAATCGCATTGCATCAAGGGATATAAGTACCGAAAATGGCGGTAATGAAATCAATGAGAAAGGAATATCTGTTGTGAAAACTAAGTGCATATATCTAACTAGCATGTTTTTGGGTTCGGTCAGAAATGTATGGCAAAATCCAAAACCTATCCAGATATCACTTTAAAATGCCCAACGGCCATACTGATGGGGTGCATGAATTGAGGGTATGATGTTCGGGGAATGGATAACAAACATCGTAAATCTGATATCCAATATCATCACAAAACAATCTTTGCGTGTGCGTCATCTGCGGTATGTTTCACAAATATTAGTAGTGAATAGTGGTATCGAATTGTAAACCACGAGGCAATGTACATGATATAAATCACATCTTGATTACCACTGTGTGTCTTGTTAGAGATCAGTTTAGAAAGTGGCAAGTGAAGAACAAGTTCACTTCATTAAATAAAGCACTCGTAAAATAACGGGAGTATTATCTAATTAACTCCCACGCCAACTCTTTACGCTGAAAGATAGATATAATAGTTCAAAGGAACTTTCACGATTTTTTCCAGTGTTATTTTAGAAGTGCGACCTTGTCATCCTCAGTAGATTCCATCTGGGTATTGTTATTAATAACGATATTACTGTTTTGTCAATAAACCATTATTAGACAGGGTCAATGCGTGGTCGAAAAGTGATCGGAACTTGCACGTTTCACATTCCACTTAACCTCAAACCATATCTCAAACAGGTGCTGGATTTGTTCAGCTTTCTGCACAGTCTCTCACCCTGAAGTGATATTGCATTACTCAGCTAATGAATATTATTGCAAACATGGGAGTGACGTAATAGGTTGTACCGAATTTCTTCTTTTCCGGTCGCAGGTGCCACCTGCAACATATGCGTTTGCGTTTTCAGAGGCATAAAATTAGAGATACATTGGTGCTTTTGCATCCTGCAACATTGCATACACTGTGTATTGTAGGACAACATATATTCGTATATATTCGAGACCCCCCTCAATCTGGTTAAATGCAACACACAATACATACGGAGCCTCTCTCATGTACACAATAATTGGGCAAAACGAAGTGGTAATTTTACTTTCAACCTATTTGTAGCAAAATGATTTATGACAAATCTTTTTTACTATGTCACACATGCAAACTTGCCGTATTTCTCAAATTTCTTTTTAGTTTGATCCTCACATGTTTTTGGCAACTGATTTTGAAATAAAGTACTATGTGTTCCAAAGCTGAATTTTAGTTTGACACATCTAATATAAGAAACATGTGCTCAATGGTTTTGAAGATCACAATCCGTCTGAGTCGTATATATATATCCGTTTGAACACATATTTTGTGTGAGTTTTGACGGAAGTGTATCGATTCTACAATGCACAGGTTGCCCTCCAAAGTCCACATTTACTACTCTTCCGAGCTTTTTCCTGCACTTGTGGACCAATTATGAGAAAATAATCGATGATTTACCTTGATGTGTATGGAATTGTTAGTCCACTCCACACTTCTATGCTTTTTTACATATGCGTATGATGGTTAATGTATCCATCATACGAAACGCCTGTTCTAACGTCGTTTTGAGTACGTTTCCCGGAGGACTGTTTGTTGTCATAATTGTACGTACGCCCCAGTCAGTTAGATTCAGATTCACATGTTCAGTATGAAATATAGTTTAAAAGAAACGTGGCCTATTTTCGTAGTCAGTCTCTTCAAGCAAGTCATTCCAAGTAAGTCCACCTTACCATATCTTTGGGTCATCGATGACAATTATCATTGTCGTACTAGTTCAGTCTTGTTTGGGTGTTGAATATTCGAGTAGATGTGGACCATCGACAAATTAAATACACAGCGAAGAAAGGGTTAAAGTCGGGAGTGGGTGTACAAACATGTGTAACATCTGATAATCAGCACAGTTTGTAGGGTATTGGTACGAAACGGAACTCTGAAAAGAATAACCAAAAACGCTAGTTTTTGTTCTCCTAATACAGTCCCCCAGCTCCGTCAGCAAATTGTTTCAGCGAGCCACTTATGTGGAGTATTCTTCAGACGGGAATCAAACAGACTGGGCATCAAACTGTAACCATAACGAATGAGTCATTTGAGGAACTATTGGTGTTAACAAGATACTGAGAGATATGCCGGCTACAGCTAGAGTGGGCAGCACAAGTGGTCGAAAAGGAAAGTAGAGCAGATTTCACATTTTGTTTGTGTTCGAAAAAGAGGTCACTTGAGTTAATGTTTCAAAATAATTCCTATCAAGTGCACAATATTATAGAAAACTGATGTGGTTTTGTTCAATGTTATAGTTTCAACAGAAAATGTTGAATATAATTAGTCAATTTGAATGTCATGATCGATTTCTGTTCTTGTGTGTGAATTTATTGAACATGTGATTGAGTAGTAACTTGAATACTGGAATGTATGTTGATAATTTTCCGATATCAGTATTTTCATGCAGCGATAGGTAAACATCACATTTAATTTATAGGCCTATACAAGAGATAACTCCAATAACAGACACAAAATAAACCATGCATGAAATCGACCATTATGCCGATACAACTATTTCGAATGTGAACTGCATTCATATTTTATGTTTGAAATGAATTCAAAAATACCAGGTACCGGTTATATTATGTTTCGTGGTATTTTCGTATTTCTGAAGATATGCAATGCATTTACATCAAATGAGTATGCTAGGTAATCAATCTATGACAATGTGCATCAAAATGTCAAACTATCTTAATATTAATACAAATTATTAGCTGTAATACAGCATATATTTTCTTCCTATTTTGTCAAATGTATAATAGTTATCAATACGAGTGTATGTCTATTTATCAACCTATGTCTCCTCCACGTTCACACTTTCTATTTGGAGTTCCCATGTGAGGTATGGGTTGAATTGTAGAAAATAGTACAAATATGCATTTGATTATGACCCATCTCATTCCCCGAGAACTGATTCCCATGGTTCTCGCCTGGCATAATGAACCAGGAACAATGGTGATTACCACACTTGTGATATACACAATGGGTTTATCAACACGACTCGATAAAACTACCCATACTGCTAGGTTAGACATTGAAATAAATAGATGAATCTATTAAAAACACACGTTATATTTCATACGGCTGTTTCGAATAGTGTCCCAGTCCGCTTGAATTTTTTGATAGGATAGTGCTCAAAACATGATATTTTATATACAATAACGCTCTCGCGTGAAGTACTGGCCTTCTACTTCTCCAGATTTTTTTCTGTGAAATACCGTAGCAATTTGCCGTCGACTGTTCATGTTTGAAAGTTCAACTGGTGCTCTTTTGTCGTTTTATCGCATGTCTGTCAAAATTGTAGTAAGTAGACAAATTGTTCCCACTTGCTATGTCTGAAGCACAACAATTAAACAACGACTGCGCATAGAGCACAATTATTAGGTCAGCTTTGCTGATTTACTCAGCCACGGAGTTAGCCACGGAATCTTAAGATGAAATTTCTGATTATTACACTCAATCGTCACAGGTCCCCATTTTTACTAATATACATGCGCATATAGCATAAACTCCACATAGACCTGGATTCCACAATAACACATATTTTGGTCTTTTTATAGGATAGTTATAGGAGAAATATACTTGTATGGTAGGAAACATATGTATACTAGTATGCCTACATGTACCACACGCGACGAATGAATTATAGTAGATTTCCATCCAGGAGAGGTTTGAAACAGTATGAAATTTGGAAAAACATTGGACAAGATACAGATTGGAAACAATCCGTCACTGTTGCTATCTTAGGAAAACACGCGAATGCGAACTTGAGGGCAGATATCTACGTCGCTAATAAACTACCGAGGATGCTACACAGCTTATCTATGTGAAGCACACTGGTAACAGATAGGAAATATTGAAATTGGAAAAAAATTGGAAAAACAAACCTCTGCATTGATATCTTGTCCCATTTTGAGTACAACGTTGTCAATGGTCAGAGGTTTACAATGAAGTGCATTTTAAATAAACCTTCATTCTGTTCTCTGGACTTGACAGGTAAGATATATTGTCAGTCTACTCGATCAATATTATGAAAAAGGACCAGTGGCCATATTCCAATATTATGATCACAACACCAATTTTTCAATCCAGAATGATGACACAACATACTGGGTATTGATTCCACGTCTATAGCACCCGGTCCACAATACAAAGTGTAGCTATTGTTTTTTTTGTCATCAGATAAGGCATTAATTTTCGTGTGGATAACTTCAACAATAGTCGACGTTCTGATTGAAAGAATCCAGCTTCAGCCGAGCACAAACAAATTGTTGCTCTTGTCCTTATCACCGGGTGGACACAAGCGACATTTGTCAAAACCACAATCTTGATCCGAACACGATGAAGTACATCGCTACCCGGTGGAGACGATATATCTAAAGCTACAATGAGAGCTTCTGCCAAGCTCGATATACATTAGATTGTGCCCATCTCTGCGACACAGCATTTTTTTTTCAAATAAACATGGAACCAATACCCAAGCACAAAACGTGAATCCATATTATGTGGAATGTAAGGCTCAGACAAAGTTCACTTGCCCCTCTCAAGAATATACGAGTATACATCATTTCATTATACAGTTTCAAGACCACTGTTTCAAAAATATTGTTATAGGGTACTACATATCCGTGAATGTTTTCTCCATGGGTGTCACAAGAACCTTGCATATCATTATCATCAATGTTTGGGGTTCTTACGTGGTAGCTATTTGACAAAACGCAATCAATCATCAATCTTGCCCCCGAGCACTTGTCCATGGTCAATGGCGAGTTTGTGCCACTAACTAGGGGGGCTGCCGCTGTATTTTACGTGTTTGTCGTCGTTCTGAAGTGTTTGCAATGACAATTTGACGTAGCGGGCTCCTTCTTATGGACATCGTCGTCATCGAACACACACATAACTGCCAAATTGCGAATGATTTCGGTGATGTCTCGGTACAGACACATTATGATTTATCAAGGCTAATTGGTGACCCTCAAGTCTGGAAGGGATTACACCGGTATCATTAATGTCTAACATAGAGACAGCGGCATCGATCGACATGGGATAGTGCTAAGTTATGTTGATGGTTTATGAGAATGTTTGCTGTGATATCGCATTCTGTTTTCCAGTGTATGGAGGTGGGTACTTTTGTGGACCAACCTGGCCGTCCATCAATCTAATGGTCAGATCTTGGCCATTGCCAATCAACAGTTTTTAGAAAATATGCGGCTATTGTTCGTAGTTCTGGTGCCAATTCATTTGAGAGTATCGATCATGTAAACCATTCATGCATAATCCAGAATAGACAATAAGCGATTTTAGGAGAATAAAGTTCACATGTAGACCGAATTTCTCCAGGAATATATTGTGGTGTTTATGCACATACCTTGCTAGTATGTTCTTATATGCATTCCAAAACAATTGTTCGTATGACACCTTCAGTCATTTGTAAGTTTTCCCTGAGCCACTGAAACCTCGCAATAACAGCTACATTGAATATATGTTCGAATATACATACGAATCACCTGTTCAAAGGGATGAAGGACCACCAATTATATACATTCAGATCTCGTAGGGTACTACAACTACCTTTTATATAAAGACGGGTAAAAATATATCCACGGTAAATCTTCAATTCCCATGTTGTCTACAGTCCTGCTGTGTTTGAAAGTGGTTTGAGACCAAGTAATCGTAACCCAGTTTCTTGAGGTTTGCTATTGGTATTATCAAAATCTGGTTAAACCATTCAATATAAGGGTATAAAACACATCGATTACATGTATACTCTAGTTTCAGCTGATGCTCTGATCGCACGATCTGACCATTGCTGCCTGTGTAATATATTTTAGAACATCGTATCCAACAATACATCCCTGCAATAAGTGCTTCGTTATCGCAACATTATCGCCGCCATCTCAGAGCTATCAGGTAATAGTGTGCAGTGTGTTAACTTCGAGCTATAAACACATATATAGAAATCTTTACCGGAATGTGATGAGAACTTCCCAATTTGACATTCTGTTGAACATAGCCAGATCGGCTACAGAATTATATTTATAATATCAACCTATTACTTCCAATCAATGCTTACTGTTGTTTATTATCCTCGCGAAAAATCCCGACCATTATTCTAGTTGGAACATATCAACTTGTGAAGCCTTGATCGATGACATTGAACCTGTTGACTCTGCTAATTTACCATTCAATTTAACTGCGAGATTAGATTGATAGAACAAAAATACAAGGCCTACATGGATACACCATATATATGGTCCGCTTGGGATGCTGCCGGTAGGGTGCAAAGAGTTTGAGTACCAACCGTTGGCCTCGAAAATATTGAACTAGAGGCAACTCACTGGAAGGACTGGGAAACGCTGGTTTTTGAAGAACAAATCGACTGTTCAAATTGATGCTAATACAAGCTGATTGGATTTTAAAATTGTAATAGAAGTACGTTCCAATGAGAAGAATAACTCTGTTCCATCAACAATTTTATTGTTTAGGATGTATCCACTCACAGGCACCAGCTTACTTGAGCAATTGCATTAAGGTCGTCAACCGTAACAGGTCCATGAGGTCCAACGATGTCCAGCTTCAAGTGCCAAGGATTCGCACTCAGGCGTATGGTTCGACGGCATTCAGTGTCCTCGGCCCTGCCCTCTGGAACGACCTGCCCCGTGACATCAAGGACTCGCCATCATCACTGTCCTTCAGGAGCAAGCTAAAGACTCATCTATTCAGTGTTGCCTTCAATAACTCATAACTCCATTAAATAAGTCTAGTCAATTATAACTTTCATTTATAAAGTTATACTTATTATAACCATGTTTTATATTTTTATTTTATTTCAAATACATGTATTTTATTTTGTTGCCCATAATGTGTTCAGCGCATTGAGAATGTGTTGCATTTAATTGCGCTTTATAAGAATAAACATTATTATTATTATTATTATTAAGATCATGATGAACTGACATACCTCACACTCATTTACATATTATTCTTCTAACATCGGTTTATTCATCGTACGAGACAATGAAGAGAATCGATAAAATGCCCTGAACACGATGGAATTACAAGAGAAAGAAATATCACCACGTTTGTTCCTCGATGTTTTACAATGTAAAACTTTCATCAATTGAGTCAGTGTTTGGAAAATAACCGCAGTTGCCCTTTCTTCTTCTGTCAAAGGTCATCAATATGCGACGAAAGAACTCTACCAGCACAATCGATATGACAAAATTGACCACTCGCCGCCATCAACACTAGTATTTAAATCAAACCCTAATTATTTCGTTGCGACCTTGTTAATAAGCCATGGAATGTTGTAAGTTCTTCTTCTTGATGGGTGCTGTTAGGCCTGGTACCAGTCTGACCTGGGAAATAAATGAGGATTCCAATTTAAAAAAACCAACTGCAAGCAGAGATTTGTCGTCAAAAATGGGATTTGTTGTTCAAAGCATTTGCTCATTACAAATTATTCCCAGAAACATGCAATGCAGTGGTACAGATAATAGTTATGAACATGAACTGAGTAATACGAATGCACACTTTATTTATGGTGTCTGTGAGGTGGGCGGTAGTGTGGTAGGAACTAAGGGAGGAATGAGCCCGAAAGGTCGAGGATAACCACCTACATGTACCTGTTGGATTCTGCGTCTTGGAGGAGAACAGCTGCTGAGCTAGTGCTGGTTTGGCCACAGGTGGCATCCCTAAAAAGGACCAAGCTAACATTTTACAATGTTAAATGCCAAACGACCATACTTGTGTGTGTGTGTTAACCATGCGATATGATGTATGATGATTGAATATCATTACATGTATACCACTGCATATGCGTCACTAGTAGTATGTTTTGCAATTATTCATTGATGAATATTATAGTGAGTTGTATAGAACTACGAGGCGATGAGCATAAATTCCATCTTATTACGACCATACCTTTCTAGAAATCAATTCGGAGGTTGTGAACTGATGCAAGGTCATTTCATCATAACAAAATACTCGTTAACGAGGGTTTCAGATAGTCAGCTCTCACGACGACAGTTCCATTGAAAGCTATAATAATTCGAAAATACATTCACGAATATTAAACATGTTATTTGCGACCTCCCCACCCCCGTTGGTTCCCATAATATGGGTATTTTTACTAGTAATGCTCGCATACATGTAATTGTGTATGTATTATTAATCGGTATAACTGTTTTGTCAATAACCCATCCTTAGCCGACATCAATCTAAAGTCGAAACGTGGTCAGAACCTGCACGTTGAGACATTCCTCTAAACCTCAAACCAAATAGCGAACAGGTGTTGGACGTTTTTGCCTCTCTTGGCAGCCCCCATCCGAGAGAAGGTGATATTGCATTACTCAACTAATGAATATTATTGCAAACGCTAGCACCAGATTGACGCAAGAGGTTGTACCAAATTTCTTCTTTTCCGAATACAGGTGCCAACTGCGAAATATGCGTTTTGAGGTATTGAGAAGCATAAATTATATAATACATTAACTACATTTGCATCTTACAAAATTTACGTCCTTTTAGTCATCTAGATTCAACTAGAAACTTGAACAAAAATGCCTACATATTCGCAACTGATTTATGGTTGAGTGGTACACTATGCATTAGACGTACAATATATAATAGTAAACATAGAATATGTCTATCATCTGGATGAATACAACCAGAGATATATACAGGCGTTCTCTCGCCTCCGGCAGTGAGAAAGGTGCAGGTATATTAGGTTACCGGACCTATGGTCCGATAACCTATTGCCATGGCGTTGCGTCCATCGTCCGTCCGTCGTCGGCGTCGTCCGTCCACATTTTTATCTTTTTTAAATTTACGGTCCAATCTTTCTGAAAATTTGGGAAAAGATACCTTAAAATAATTTGGGAAGGGTATTTTTTAGTTTTTTTTATTTTTCAAATTTTTTTCAAAAATGGCGGCTGTTTTCGACGAAAAACGGTCAATTTTGAACTTTGGCGGCCATTTTCTTAAAAACTGTCTGATCAGATTTGAGATTTTTGTTTCAAAAGATTCCCCTTATGTACCTCTGTGATGTGTATAAGTTTGGTTGCCCTTGAATCGCCGGTCTGCGTATGGCGGCCATTTTGAATTTTTGACGTGTCGTTGAAAAAAAAATTTTCGGCCTCAAATCACATTACTATCCATTTTGGGTCATTTCTAGGCAAAAAAAAAATAGTTCACCCTTTGAAAAAAATTTTGGACTGAAATGTGTAAATTTTGTCCAAAGACAAAATGTAGATAAACCTTGTATTTGTATTTTAAACATATACAAGGTTATATGCTGCACACTTGATGGTGACATTGAAGTTCACGAAGATGACCTCGAATAGTTAATCTGAATGTCATATCTCACCTGTCGTGCTTCAACCAAAATTGTCTGGTAGCCTATCTTAGCCCTTGGGCTAATTTTTGTATGAGGGATCAATGTACGCTAGATAATTGGCAGTTTATTATAATATACAAATTACATACAAATACCAGGAATATGACAACAGGGAAATCAAATGTGTTTCTCTTTACTGTCAGGCTGTTTTAAACAATACATGTGGGTCTAATCATGTATTTTGTTAAGATGATTGATGAGAGATAACTTGACTAAGATAGAGTATGATATAAAATTCCCGTGAAAAAATGTTTTCCTTATAAATAAGTTGAACACTTCTTGGTCCCTGATCACAATCACCAATATCGAATAGTTGTGGAATAATGATATATGATATACCCACTCAAGAAAGGGTTAAGATTGCCTATTGTAAACAAGTGTATCAAAAAATGTTGTATTCAACATTGAGATGATATTGTAATTTTGATCTATACTACATCTAAAAAAATGAGAGTCTATGAATAGTTCGTGCTGTTCAAGATTGCCTTTACTAATGGCTGGATACTCTATAAACGTATCTGGCAATCCATTTTTTCTGCCTGTGTGTATTTTCACTTCAAATGAAACAGACATACCATGTTGAACATCAAAATAACACCAAATGCTTGGGTGGATTTTAAACGATTAAAAAAACATGATTCTTGTATTTTACTATGACCAATTCCCGACCATTTGATATATGACCAATTGTCGTACAACCAAAATCCCTCATTTGTCGCCCGGGTCGAAAATGTTAGGGTCAGCTTTAATTTTTTTATTTCAATCTGAAGGGGCGAATTCAATCCCTGATTGTCTCGTTTCACTTTGCTATTGGATCTAATGATATTCAGTAAAACTACTTAGGGCCTAATATTAATAGTGAATAGAACACAATAACTGGCTGTTACTTTCGTTAATGTAGGTATGTGGACATACATGGACTCATAGGGGTTTAACTAACAGACTCGTAAACTCGATGCTGGATACAATATAAATTCATCTAAATGTGCAGTCCACGCACCCTGGCATCTCGGTTGATATTTGCATAGTATTCCCACAGGTGTGGAACACATACAAGTAGCCCACGCGACGATTAAAATATGGGAGTAATATCTCCCTGAGAGGTAAGATATACTGTTAGCTTGAAATATCATTGACAATTATACAGATCGCTATCTCAAGAAAACAGATCGTTATCTAAAGAAAACAGGTGAATGCCTACTTGAGGGCGGATACTCTAAGTTGCAAAGAAATATGGTCCAATTTGTAACGAAACCGACAAGAAGAATGCTAGAGTGTTATCGTGTTTTCAGCACACAGAAATGATATGTAAAATATTGATATTGCACACAATTGCACAAAAATTACTTCCCTGACAACAGTCACGAAAATGTCAGCCGTCAGGTGTTTGAAATATAGTAAAAAATCAAACTGTCTTTATTCACTCACCAAACAATGGGAATATATTTGTAGCTTCGATAGGTAAGATGTATCACCAGCATTCTTTATGGATGAAGGCTAGTGTCTTATTCCAATACTTCACATTATAAACGCCACACCCTTTGCTCCATCCAGAAGAGTGACACACCAGTTTATAAATAGCACTCGGTTTATGAATACAAAGTGTTGATGGTGTTTGTCGTCAGATAAGTCATCAATGTGTGTGTGGAAAACTTAAAATTATCATCCCGAACAGAATATCTAGCGTGCGTCGAGCACATGCAAATTGTTCCTCGTGCCCTTAGCACTGCATGGCCACCACCGTGGCTACACGTGCGTGGCTACCCGGTGGTGATGATATATCAAAGGCCAGAGATATTCTGTCAGATTACGTGTGTGAAGAGCTTCATGACGTAGCAAATATCCTTTCAGTATTGCAATTCAGTTTACTCATCCACAACAGAGACGGGGGCCTCGAGATCTCACACCCATGCGACCGGGTGATCGACCGCTGCGCCATCTAGCGGTCGATCTGTAACAACACCAGTCTGAAGAAGTTCACTGACCAGGGTGGACGAAAGTCTCACTGCGAGTAAAACACTCTGCTTGTGTCAAATTAAACGTATTTATATTTATAAGTTTATTTAAAGTTTGTTGTTCCATGAGTGTACCAGAATGGACAAATTTTTGTACAATGGTGAAAGCCACAACAACATCATCAATAATTTTGGGGGCTTCAACGGTTACCTTTTACCAGAACGCAATTAATCATACCATTCTCGGCAAACACTCGCCCATTTGACAATGGCGAGTTTATGCCACTCATGAATGAGTCTTTGCCGCTTTACGTTTTCTAGTATCCCGAAGTATTTGCAATGACGAGGCTTGCTCCTACTCTAGGACAGGTATCAACATCGTTGCCAAACACACAGAACTGCCAAATTGCAAATTATTCGGTGTTGTTTCAGTGCAGACACATTCTGATTTATCAGAGTAATTAATGGCTGCCAAAATGAGGAGGAATTACTGAGGTGTTAAAGCAGCTGCCTTCGAAACCAGTCATAATGTTTTGAAGACTATATTTCATACTAAACACGCTAAACTAACTGAATTAAATATACTCACATCAAATGCAATGAAAATAACCAGTCCTCGGGGAAATTTTGCTCATTTGAACAGGCGGTTCTCGTGTAAATACAGTGCGAGATAGACTGACAATTCCACGCACATCATGGTGTATCAATGATTATTTTCTCACAACTACACTATATATGCACATACGAACTGGAAAATGTACTCGATGTGGACTTTCAAGCGCGATTTGAGCACTTATTTTTATTCGGGTTAGATGGATACCCTTCGTTTGTTTATTCACAAAACCGGTACAAAATGGGCACTAAAACGGATGAAAAGACAACTCGGACGGACTGTTATCGTCAAAATCATTGAGCACCCTTTTGTTATAGTGCATTAGATGTGTTTAACAAAAAAATGGTTTTGGAAAAAATATTGCATACATTCGAAGGCAGCTGCTTTAAGCATGGAAAGAGCGACAGTTTGCGAAAAAAGGAGAGTCCTAAATTATTTCGATGGTTTATGAGTATGCTTGCTATGACGCCCTGTCTGACTCTCGAATTTCGGGCAGTTTGGTTGGCCAGAACCGACAGACTAGAGTACGCTAATGATTCGCCTGGATGATACTGACCTTGAAAGACCTTGGCTGTTGTAAACATTCGTCATCATGAACGATAGCAACTGTTTTTATTGCTGCATTCAATTATTAGTTTCAGAATATATTTCACTACTTATTGTTTGTAGTTCTGGCGCCATTTCTCTCCAGAGTATCATCGAAATACACATTTTATAGCTAATCCCATTCTTAATTGTTTGAGAACAATTGTTCGAATGTTTGAGCATGTATACAGATCACATGTTCAAAAGGATGGCGGACAAAAATTAGCCCATAGGCGAAAAAAGGTTACCAGAGAAATTGTTAAAGTTGAGCCACAAACATGTCAAAGTCCAAAATATTGGGGGGGGGGGGGCGTTTTTCGACGAAAACAAACTGTTTTGACCTTACAAGGTTAATGAAGGTCCATTCAAGATCACCACTCACTGAAAACACAATATATTATGTCCCATTTGAATGTGCCAACATTTAGCTCTATCTTGAAGTGTTGTAGTAATTTATTAATTACATCTGCCATTATGAAGGAAAAAGTGAACGAAATGTTCTAAGCCGAACAAATTTTCAATGGCAAAAAAAAATTGTTTTATGTTTTTGCTGGAAATGGCTTCTAAGGAATAGTGACTTGATTTGGGACAAAAAATTAGGGAAATTTGGGACCCGTCGACAAATCAAAAGGCCGCCACACACAGAACGGCGAGGGGTAACAAAATTTATACACATCACAGGAGTAAATAAATCTTATCCATCAATAAGAAAAATAAACGATCGTAAAATTCCAAAATTGACCATTTTTCGTCGAAAATGGACCCCATTTTGTAGAAAATAAAAAATTGAACACTTCCCTCCTGAAATATTTTCAGGTATTTTTGTGCAAAATTTCAGAAAAATTCGATCATTAACTTCACATATGAAAATGTACATGGGCGACGGACGAGCATAACGTCCTAAAAATGCGTTTTCGAATCTCATGAGTTCATTATTTTGATAGTTACGAACACCGTTTTGTATATGAACACTGTTAATTCAGTGTTCAACAATAGGAGTAATCTACGAGAGACGTTAAATTCCCATCTATTCAACAGGCCTGCTGTGTTTGAAAATGGTTTGTCAGACACAGCAATTCAATAAAGCTCATGGACATCATTTATCCATTAGAATTCTATATGCGATTTCTGGACGTGCATGGCATTAAATGGATTACTGTTCATTTACGAAGTAACTCCGTTTATTTATTCAATGCATAATTTGTGAGGGACATGTAATGCACCTATCACAGTGAGGTATCTCATCTCATTTGCTAAAAGCGAAGTTATTTGGAAACATGAGCGCCTTATTCACGTCTCGCCTGACCCCAATTAGTCAAAAATAAAAATGGCAGACGAACTCAAATAGATCATCCATGGTATTGTCCAGAGAAGAACTGTGAAAGACACAAACACACCCCTACATGTTCAACCATAAAATACTACATCTCTACTTAACCTGATAAATTATTCCCTTTACCTTTTTGATTATCATGGTCTTTTCATGTTGTTGACTTCTTGGTTTCCCAATACGGTCCCGTTTATTATGACTGCTAGTCTCATTGGCGAATTTAAAATGTACGTTTGTCGTGTATGAATGTTCAAGTGTATGCCAAAATTACGATTTATTTGTTATTGCATTCACTAAAATGTCAACCCCCTAAAACTGAACACCCCCGAGAGCCGTGATCATATACACTGCAGTTTTAGCTGACCCTCTGATCGAACATTCCGGTGAAAGTTGGTAATGTGATAGGGTACTTCACAGCATTGTATCCAAGGTCTTTCCCGCAGCAACTGCTTCATTACCCCCAAATTATCATCGCCAGCTATCGAGTGGCAGTTTGCAGCATGTTAACCCTGAGCTATAAACACATATAAATGCTATAACAACATTTTTCAAATGAACATAGCCATACCAGATCACGTTGGCCGAGTGATGAAATCCAAAATGTCATCTATCCCAGATTTGCACTAAGTCGCGTTCCGATGTTTGCAATTTCAATGTCTATCATATATTTAAATTAATTTCTAGATGTAGTTTATAGATGAAAGCATCAACTTTAATAGATTGGTAGTCATATGACTGTTTGATTCTGATCAACCATTCTGATAGATCATTCTGACAATCATTGCAGATGACGTGGATCAAAATAGATCATTCTGACAACCTTTGCAGATGACGTAGGTTTGGATACACCCAGGCCATCTGAATACGTGGTGTGCAGTGTTGTCGGGTGTTTTCATAAGAAGATAACGTCCATCAAGCAGAGTATATCGTGTCCATCGTTGAATAAACTCTATGATTTCAAGCGAATGATTTAAATATGGAGTGATGTAAGCAGTAAAAAAGCAATGTTTACCCTGACTCTGACACATTCTTCAAAGGAAGGTTGGATAAATCAGAGATACTGGGAATATCATTTTGTTAGGAGCTGATCTTGTCTCCTCGCCACATTTACAGCAACATTGCGATAGTCGTGGCGGGATAGCACTCCACTCAATAAAACTTTAGTGTTGATGATAAATCCAGCAGTTGTTAGGATATAATCTCACCCTGTTGATTATCACTATTTGCAGATTGCTCACGAAGGTACTGATACATATCATCATTTCTGTATGTGCTCGTGCATGTTGATCTTTTTCAAGATACTACACAATTTTAGCTAGGCTGTTGTGTCTCATTAACCTCGCGAAAAATCCTGATCTTCATTTTGATTGAAACAAATCAACTCATGAAGCCTTGATCAATGACATTGGACCTGGTGAATGCGCTAATTTACAGTTTAAGTTTAACTATCAGGTTAGATTTATAAACATTTTGTCACGCCTACAGCATGTATACACCATGTATATGGTCCATTTGGAATGTTTTTATATGGTGTAAAGAGTATGAACACCAACTGGGATCTAGGAATATATTGAACTAGATCAAACTCATTCCAAGGGAAGGAATATTGGAAACACTGTTCTATTATAATAGAGAACAATCGACTGTTTAAATTGATGCTAATACAAGCTGATGGGATCATAATAGAGGCAGTCGACGTATGGTTAAATGAGAAGAATTCTAACGTGGGATCGAGTTGAGGAAAATGATACCACCAAATCGTTGAATCTCCTGTAGAATTGAAAATGTAAAATGATATTGCATACATACTCTATCTTCACAATGAAAAACAATGAATAAAATCAATAAATTATCCAGATTAACCTACATACATGTTGGAATAACGAAGGAATAAATGATACTTGTAAATTATTTTTGATGTTTTACGATGCAAAACTGCCACCAAATGAGTCGGAGACTTATGGTCAATGGCCAACACCAGGCGATGAAAGAAATCAAAGAGCACAATGAAATCACTCCAGAACAATGAATGCTATTTAGGGTTGGCACCAGTGTGTCTTCAAAAATAAATGAGGGTTTGAATAGGAACAATACAAACTGTGATCAAAGGATAACCACCTTCCTGTTGAATTCTGCATGATGGAGGAGAACAAATGCTGAGGTATAGCAGTGGCGGTGTGGACAGAAGTGGCACTGCTTAGATAGACCATGCCAGCATTTTTAAACATGTTAACACATGCCAAACGAAGACACGTTTGGCATGTGTGAACCGTGCGGTATGATGTACGGGGATGGGATATTTATGTATTTGCCATTGCATGTGCTTCAGTTACTGTAGTAGTATGTTGTGCATTTATTCATTGGTAAATAGTGGTGTTGAGTTAATATAGAAGTTCGAGGCGGTGGGCATAAATTCTCATTTTTCACAACAAATGAGTACCTTTCTAAAAATCAATTCAGGAAGTAGCAACGTTAACGATGGTCAACGCTCACACCCACTGTTTTATTGAAAGCTATAATAGTTCAAACGGACGTTTACAAATGTTATCGGTGTTATTTTGGTGACTTTCCCACCCTTGGTGCTTCCAGTCTGGGTATTTTAATGTGTTGTGTTCATCAATCAAGTTATGTAAGTTATCATTATGATCATGTTATTTGTATCACTTTCCCAAATACAGAAAGAAGTTTTTTCTTTCAAATTTCATGAAAACTTTCTAAAAAACGACAGAGATACTTCAGTGATATCCATTGAAATTACAAGAATTTTACACGATACGCATTCTCAACTATTTCTTCACTGGGTACTTCATATATTATTGCTACTAACGGAATATTCTAATGAAACTTTAACTTAATTATCATGATGATTGTGATCGGGGACCGGAAGAGGTGCTCATCCTAATTTATCGGGAAGAAAAATTTATAATTTTCATGGGAACTTTATCTCATACTTGAAAGTTATTGCCCGTCAATAATCTGAACAATATACATCAGACTCATACATTAGTAAAGGATAGCCTGACACTGATAATCACCATTTTATTTGCTCTGGAATGCCATGTGCCTGGTATTCCACATATCCTATCGTTCAATTGGACTTCTTTGTCAATTCTCGCCACAAAATTATGTGAAAATATGGATGTCCATTGCAGAACATCTCTTGATGTTCTGGTGCTATATGTCAGTGAAACGCTGAGTACAAGTTAGCACGTGTTATGTATAGGATATGCCGTAAATTGCCCAGCTGTCGAAAACGTTGTACTCAGAAGTGATATGTTATAACTATGAATGTCTCTGAATAGTTGGTGCAGTTTAGGGTTGCGTTTACTATAGGATGGATATGCTGTAACAAAATCTTTTGCCCCCTGTATTTTGACTGCGAATTAAATGACACTTACTTGGTGAGGTGAACTGAAGAAATGAGAGAAACGGAGGTCATTACTCTTTGATATTGGATCTAATCATAGTCACCCAATTAAGCCGTAGAATGCATTTTGTTTTATGTAAGTTACAAAAACTATATGAAACTATATGGATTATAGAATAACTATTCTATAACTACAGGTGCTATAACTACAATGCTGTATGCATTGGCATTCTCAGTTGATACTTGCATGGTATTTCCGTAGGTGTGGGAACACGTGTACCGCATTCGACGTATGAAATATAGTAGTGATATCTCCCTGAGAGGTATGATATATGAGTTTGAAACAACAATCAAATTATACAGATCGCTATCTCAGGAAAACATATCGCTATCTTAGGGAAACAGGTGAATGCCTACTTGAGGGCGGATATAAGTTGCTAAGAAATATGGTCCAATTTTGATTAACGATCATACAACGAGGGTGTTGCGATTGTTATCGTGTTCGCAATACACACGAAGCCGGTATAAAAATAGACAATGCAACAATTCGAAAAAAAAAAATATTCCTGCAGTAACATTTATGTCTCTCAGATGCGCTCAGAGGTCCAAATTGAAACACAATTTTAAGCAGTCTATATTCCCTGAACAAATAATTGGAAATATGTCTTGGTTTGACAGGTTAGTACGGTGGCTTAGATTCGCCATCACGTTTAATTTACACCCCATTCAGTTTCCACCTCGGCCAGAACCCTTTTCACCCCGGTAAAAACCTTCTCACCCCGGTGAAAACCTTCTCACCTCAGTGAAAACCTTCTCACCCCGGTGAGAACCTTACCACCCCGGTGAGAACCTTCTCACCCCAGCGAGAACCTTCTCACCCCGGTGAAAACCTTTTCACCCCGGTGAATACCTTCTCACCCTGGTGAAAACCTTCTCACCCCGGTGAGAACCTTCTCACCCCGGTGAGAACCTTATCACCTCGGTGAGAACCTTATCACCCCGGTGAGAACCTTCTCACCCCGGCGAGAACCTTCTCACCCTGGTGAGAACCTTCTCACCTCGGTGAAAACCTTCTCACCCCGGTGGAAACCTTCTCACCTAGGTGAAAACCTTCTCACCTAGGTGAAAACCTTATCACCCCGGTGAGAACATAATCACCCTGGTGAGAACCTTCTCACCCCGGTGAAAACCTTTTCACCAAAGTGAATACCTTCTAACTCTGGTGAGAACCTTCTCACCTTGGTGAGAACCTTCTCACCCCGGTGAAAACCTTCTCACCTCGGTGAAAACCTTCTCACCTCAGTGAAAACCTTCTGACCTAGGTGAAAACCTTCTCACCCTGGTGAAAACATTCTCACCCCGGTGAAAACCTTCTCACCCCGGTGAAAACCTTCTCACCCCGGTGAGAGCCTTCTCACCCCGGTGAGAACCTTTTCACCCCGGTGCGAACCTTCTCACCCCGGTGCAAACCTTCTCACCCCGGTGAGAACCTTCTCACCTCGGTGAGAACCTTTTCACCCAGGTGAAAACCTTCTCACCCCGGTGAAAACCTTCTCACTCTGGTGAAAACCTTCTCACCTAGGTGAAAACCTTCTCACCCCAGTGAAAACCTTCTCACTCTGGTGAAAACCTTCTCACCCCGGTGAGAACCTTCTCACCCCGGTGAGAACCTTCTCACCCCGGTGAAAACCTCACCCCGGTGAGAACCATTTCACACCGGTGAAAACCTTCTCAACCCGGTGAGAACCTTTTCACCCTGGTGAAAACCTTCTCACCCCGGTGAGAACCTTCTCACCCCGGTGAAAACCCCCTCTCACCCCGGTGAGAACCTTCTCACCCCGGTGAGAACCTTTTCACCCCGGTGAAAACCATCTCACCCCAGTGAAAACCTTCTCACCTAGGTGAAAACCTTCTCACCTAGGTGGAATCTCACGTGGCATCGAGAGGTCATGTGAGAAGTAGAATCATTGCTGACATTGATAGTATTGTGAGTACTAGATTCACCGGAGTAAGAAGGTTCTCACCGGGGTAAGAAGGTTCTCACCGGGGTGAGAAGGTATTCACCGGGGTGAGAAGGTATTTACCGGGGTGAGAAGGTTCTCACCGGGGTGAGAAGGTTCTCACCTTGGGTGAGAAGGTTTTCACCGGGGTGAGAAGGTTCTCACCGGGGTGAGTAGGTATTCACCGGGGTGAAAAGGTTCTCACCGGGGTGAGAAGGTTCTCACCGGGGTGAGAAGGTTCTCACCGGGGTGATAAGGTTTACACCGGGGTGAGAAGGTTTTCAACTAGGTGAGAAGGTTTTCACCGGGGTGAGAAGGTTCTCACCGGGGTGAGAAGGTTCTCACCGGGGTGAGAAGGTATTCACCGGGGTGAAAAGGTTCTCACCGGGGTGAGAAGGTTCTCACCGGGGTGAGAAGGTTCTCACCGGGGTGAGAAGGTATTCACCGAAGTGAGAAGGTTCTCACCGAGGTGAGAAGGTTCCCACCGGTGTGATAAGGTTCTCACCAGGGTGATAAGGTTTTCACCGGGGTGAGAAGGTTTTCACTGGGGTGAGAAGGTTTTCACCAGGGTGAGAAGGTTTTCAACTAGGTGAGAAGGTTTGCACCGGGGTGAAAAAGTTTTCACCGGGGTGAGAAGGTTTTCACCGAGGTGAGAAGGTTTTCACCGGGGTGAGAAGGTATTCACCGGGGTGAGAAGGTTTTCAACGGGGTGAGAAGGTTCTCACCGGGGTGAGAAGGTTCTCACCGGGGTGAGAAGGTTCTCACCGAGGTGGAAACTGAATGGGGTGTAAATTAAACGTGATGGCGAATCTAAGCCACCGTAGGTTAGATATATCGCTAGCATTCTTCATAATCGTTATGAATAAGGGCCAGTGGTCATATTCCAATATTTCACATTATGAACTCCACACCTTTGTTCAATCTAGAAGGATGTTATTTCGTGTGGATAATTTCAACAATAGTCCGCGTTCTGGACAAAAGAACTGGTGCGCTGATCACTGGGTGGCCACTAGCAACATTTATCAAAACCGTAATTTTGAACAGAACACCGTGAATGGTGTCGCTAACAGGTGATGACGATATATCTATGTCCACCAGGAGAGCTTCTGTCGAACTCGTGATACATTACGTTGCACGAACATCATGACGTAGCAAATGTCTTCTTACATCATGTACATGTAGTACGGCTTCACAATGCACATTTGCAAAATTAAATATAAGTAAATAAATGTCTATCGAAGTGCCCAGCTAGTCTCTAAACTGCTACGACAAGGATATGTTTTGCCAAGACCTATAGCTGCGTTTAAGAAATTCTATGGACGTCATCATGATCTGGTTGATAAATACAGCAAATCCATGTCTGCCATGCAACTAGATCTATTTTCAGGTTAATTTTCGGGAATTCATGACGGGTGCCACTAGTGGGGCAGGAAATGCTCACTCTTTCCGGAACACCTGATTTCACCTCCTAATGGCCATTTACGGGGGTTCATGAGTTTCCCTGTCATTTTAGTTTTCTCTCACTTCGTATGCCTGATATGACTTTCTGTCCCCGGACTATGAGATTGGATAACGGACCCTGTTTTGTTTGCTCGGAATACTTAATACTGGGTATTGATTCCACGTCTATATACACGTGTTTCAGTCAAAATTGACTTGCCTAGGTTAACTCTTTCAGGTATATTTATAAATTCCCTTCAAGTTTGTTGTTCCATCCAAGTGTTTCAGAGTGGACGTAACATATTTGCGGATCTTTGTCCATTGGTGAAAGCCACAACAACCATTTCAATAATTTTGGGGGCTGTAACGAGTAGTCATTTACCAGGACGCAATTAATCATATCATTGACATTAGCCCATTGACAATGGCGAGTTTATGCTCCTCTCTAAAGGGTGTTTGCTGCTGAGTTTCATGGATTTTGTCGTCGTCCAGAGTGTTTGCAATGACAAGTAAGCGTAGCGGATGCGAGGTTTGCTCCTACTCATGGACAGGTCTCGACATCGTCACCAAACTCAAACACAGAACTGCCAATTTGCAAATGATTCGGTATTATCTCAGTGCAGAGACATTCTGATTTGTCAGAGCGATATACGGTTCCCAAATTGGATAGGAATAACTACGGTATTAGATTGTTTATGAGAATGCTTGCTGAGACGTTGATTGAACACAGGAAATCAGGTGGTCAGCTTGAACTGACGCATGAATGACCGTCCATGGTTTTCCTGGATGACACTGACCTTGAAAGACCTTTGTTGTCAACATTTGTCATCGTGAAAGATAGCATTGTTTTCATTACCGGAGTCAGCTTTAGAAAATATTTCGCTACTTATTGTTTGTAGTTCTGGCGCCAATTCCCTTGAGAGTATTATCGAGATACACACCTTTATAGCTAACTCCATGCTTCATTGATTGAGTACACATATTGATTTTGGGGAATCAGTCACATGTGAAGATAGTTTATCCTAGGAATATAGTTTTGGTGTGCATGTACAACCCGAAACATACTGTCTGTGCACTTGTGCATTCAGACAGAAGATTACAGCTGTTTGTTCTTTTCCCCTCTAGCTTGTCAACATCGAATAACAGCTACATTGTGTATTAATATACATTTTCATGGAACGAACACGTTGTATAATTCAACAACTCAAATTGTTTGAAGTAATGTGATGCATTTACATATGGATTTGATGTAAGCATATCGGTACTTAATGTATGTTTGAAAATGCATAAATATCACTAGTTCAAAAGGATGGAAGTAAAGAAAAAAAGTTTATGAAACTCCTGGAGCTGAAAATGCTGATCAATTATCCAGATTCTGAGGTATTCCGATATTTTGATAGTTACAAACACTAAGTTGTATATAAACAAAGATAAAACAAATTCAATGTTAAACAATATGAGGAGTCCAAGAGAAACCTTCAACGCCCATCTAGTCTACTGCTGTTTTCGAAAGTGGTCTGTCAGACACAGTAATTTAATAAAGCTCATGGGCATCAGATATCCATTAGAATTCTATTTGCGCTTGCTGCGCGTGCATACCATTAGATGCAGTCTGTTCATTTACGAGGGAATTTCGTTTATTCAATGCCTAATTTGTGAGGAACATGTAATGCACGCATCACAGAAAAAAACTACCATCTCGTTTTCCAAAAGCAAGTTTTATCGGAAAACATGAGCGTTTCGTCTGACACCAATCAGTCATAAATAAAATTGGCAACTAAATTCAAACCGTTCATCCATGGTCCTGTCCAGAGAAGAAAAACACTGTTTGGAAAAGATGTGAAGGACAAGGGACACAACACACCAATAACGGATAAGTGGTCCCAAAACTACATCTCTCTACTCGCCCTAGTTATTCCTTTGACCTTTGGTTACTACATGTATGTTTGACTCATTGTTGACTTCTTGGTTTACCGATACGGTTTTGTGTCCTATGACAGCTGATCTCATTGGTGAATTCAAGAGTCGTTTTTGTTCTGTATGAATATTCAGGTTGACTCCGAAATTACACTTTGTTTTATGTTATAACATTCACTAAAAATTATTCTCACCAAAATATTTACACATTCGTCATCCAGCAAGACTATAAAACTGTGATAACACTCTTCAGTTTCAGTAGATGCTCTGTCAGAACAGGCTGATGAGTGTTGATTATACGGTGTACAAACATCGTATCCAAGGTCTTCCCCGCAATAACTGTTTCATTACCGTAAAATTACCACCGCCAGCTATCAAGTGGCAGTTTGCAACATGTTAACCTTGAGTTATAAACGCATATATCACCAGAATATTCTTTGTTATGAGCATTTCTCAAGTGAACATAGCCATCAATGGGACACATCATGTTGGCCCAATGATGAAATCCGAAATATCATCTATCCCAGATTTGCAATTTCAATGTCTATCATATGTTCCAATTAGTTTCTAGATGTGTGTAATAGATGTACTTATCAACTCTAATAGATAAATATGATTGTTTGATTCTGATCGGCCATTCTGATAGCTAATCCTGACAATCATATGTTCTTGGCATAGGTTTGGATACACCCAGACCACCCGAAGTCGGCATATGTGGTGTGCAGTGTTGTTGACTGTTGTCATGAAAAGATAATGTAAGAAAAATCCATCAAACAGAGTATATTGTGTCCATCCTTGAATAAACTATATGATTTCAAGCGAATGATTTAAACTTGGAGTGATGTAAGCAGTAAGAAGACAATGTTTACCCTGACTCTGACAATATCTGCAAAGTTGGATAAATCAGCAATTATTCATTGGTGAAGAGTGGCCTTTAATTTACGAGGCGGTGGGCATAAATATAGCCTATCACTGATAATCACCATTTTATTTGCTCTGTTGCCATATGCTTGGTATCCCATATATCCTAGATCAATAAACTATTGTTCAATTGTACGTTTCCGTCTATTCTCACCACAAAATGATATGTATGTCCATGGCAATCTCTTGATGTTCTGGTGCTACATGTCAGTGAACGCTGAGTACACGTTAGCAGGTGTTTTGTATAGGATATGCCGTAAATTGCCCTGAAAAAAAAATAGCTGCCGAAAACGTTGTGCTCAGAAGTGAGATTTTATTGTAATCATGAATGTATCTGAATAGGTGGTGCAGTTCAAGGTTGCGTTAACTATAGGATGGATATGCTATAACAGTATCTGACGATCAATTTCTTTTGCCCTGTATATTTTCACTACGAATGAAAAAGACATGCTATTGTGTGTATCGAAATGCGGTAAAATCTGCGGTAAAATCAGAGTGGGAACAGTGGTAACATCTATACACTAATCTATGGTAGTAGCCTGCACGTTACAGATGGAAGTAAAATCCAACGAGACAATCAGAGATTGCAGACCCTCGCCCTTCAGATTTAGTCACTAAAATTAGGCGATAATTGAGAGTTTTGGTCTTAAGACCATCGGTTGTACGCCATACGATTGGGAATTGGCCAAAGAAAAATACAAAAATAGGTTGAACATTTAATATTGATTAGAACCGGAGTTATAGTCAATTATGTGATTTTATTTTTTCAGTTGCCATGGCAACCGTTTTCACCCGATTTTGGCAAAATTTGAAAGGGACTGAGCCATTACCATAGCACTCCAGCCCTATAAATTTCAAATCTATCGAACCGTTTGCCTTTGAGTTATGAGCGCAGACATTTGCACTGAAACGTCGCTGGCCAAAAATAACCGAAATCGTGACCCCAAATTTTTCGACATCCGGCGATAATGGAGAGTTTTCGTCGTACGACCATCGGTCGTACACCAAACGATCGGGAATTGGCCAAAGAAAAATACAAAAATAGTTGGAAAAATTAATATCGAGCAGAACCGGAGTTAAAGCCAATTATGTGATTTTCTTTTTTCCGTTGCCATGGCAACCGTTTTCGAAATTCTGAAGGGAATGAGCCAGCACCATAGCACTCTTGCCCTATAAATTTCAAATCGATCGGGTCGTTTGCCTTTGAGTTATGAGCGCAGACATTTGCACTGAAACGTCGCTGGCCAAAAAAAATTGAAACCGTGACCCCCAATTTTTCGACATCGGGCGATAATGGAGAGTTTTGGTCGTACGACCACGGGCCATATATCAGATGATCAGGAATTGGCCATAGAAAAATACAAAATTAGTTAGAAAAATTTATCTTGAATAGAACCGGAGTTATGGTAAATTATTGATTTTTACATTTTCCGTTGCCATGGCAACAGTTTTTGTCCGATTTTGACCAGATTTGAGGAGCCACTGAGATACCGCTTCATCCCTATAAGTTTCATGTTGATCGGACCATTCTCCTTTGAGATATGCGCGCGGACAGACAGACATACAAACGGACAGACCCAATTGCAATACCCTCTGCCCCTATCGGGGCGAGGGTAATAAATGCACAAGCGAACCCGCTAATTTAAGTTTTTGAACTCAGCAACTTATATCAGCAAGCCACTTTATGTTGAGTGTTCTTGAGACGCAAAATCGACCAATAATTGCAGGAAAAAGACGTAACCGTAACGAACGAGTGTTTCTCCGAAAGTGAGAGTAATGCCGTCTATATCCTAAGTAGGCAACATAGTACGTGATCCCAACGGGAAGTGAGACAGCGCTTCATCAAGTGCACATCGTTGTCCATATTGTAGGTGTGCTGGTATTATAGAATTAAACGACAGAAAATGTTAAGATAGCAACAGTTAGCTAGAGTGGCATAGTCGGTTTCTGGCTTCACACATTTCACATACACTACAACTATATCGTGGTAAACGTCTAGCCTTCTCTTTTTGTGATTCTTTTTTTTTCGCTCTGAAAGATGGTAACAATTCCTCATGGACTTTTTATGTTTGAAAGTTCAACTGGTGCTTTTTTTGCTTTATCTCATGGATGTTGGCATTGTAGTAAGTAGACAATTTGTTTGCACTTGCTATGCCAGAAGAAAAACACATAACCAACAACGAGATTGTGTGTGGTGTATTGTAATGCCGATGTGCAGTGAATATTTCAATAGTTTTTGATGTCAATGGTGTTGCCGAAAATAACTTATTACTACTTATTGCTAATGCTTGGACATTGAGCACAACCATCAATGGTCACTTTCGCTGAAGATATAGTAGGTCGACAGCCATGGAGGTTTAGCAGATAAACTGATAAATTTGATGCTGCATACAGCATAACTTCATCTTCGCAGATTCTGCAGGTTCACGCACTCTGGCATTCTCTATTGAAACTTGCGTGATATTTCCACAGGAGTGGGAGTGCATGGATACGAGGACCACACTCTACACATAAAATATAGTAGTAATATCTCCTTGAAATGTCATGATATGATATGAGTTTGAAACAACTTTGAAAGTTATAGAGATCACTATCTCAGGAAGATATATTGCTATCTTAGGAAAACAGGTGCATGCCTACTTGGAGACGGCAGTTCAAGTTGGGGGGGGGGGGGGGGGGATATGGTTCAATTTGTTGGGAAACCGACAAAGAGAATGCTACGAGTGTTACGGTGTACTGTTTGCAGCACACAAGAAACCGGTATAAAATATTGACATTGCAAAAATTCGCAGAAGAAAAATTACTGCAAAAAGTATATGTCAGCGGTCAGAGGTTCATAATAAAGTAAATTTTAAACAGTCTATATTCACTCACCAAAGAATGGGGAATATGTCTGTGTTTGACAAGTAAGATATATCACCAGCATTCTTCATTGTTATTAGGAATAAAAGCCATTGGTCATATTCCGATATTTTTGTTCAATCTAGAAAGGTGACACATCAGTCAGAAATTGCACTCGGTCTACAATGCAAAGGTTGCTGGTGTTTCTCGTCAGATAAGGCATCAATTTTCGTGTGGATAACTTCAACAATAGTCCAAATTCTGGACAAATGAACATGGCGTGAGTCGAGCACAAGCACATTGGTGCTTTTATCACTGGGTAGCAACTTGCAACATTTATCAAAACCGTAATCTTGAAATGAACACCGTGAATTGCGAGGAGGTGACGATTCTAAGGCCACAGGAGAGCTTCTGCCAAACTCGAGATACATTACGTTGAAGGAACTTCATGACGTAGCTAATGTCTTTTTTAGTAGTGCAATTCTGTAGAATCTACGGCCTCACAATGCGCATTTGAAGTGTTAATATTAAACATACTCGCGTGTTTCAGTCCAAATTGCCTGAGTTAATTAGCGAAGTTAACTCTTTCAGAAAAAATCATGAATTTATTTCAAGCTATAGTTGCTCCTTCAAAGAGTTTCAGAATGATCGTGACATATTTGCGAATCTTTGGCCATTGGTGAAAGCCACAACAAACATTTCAATAATTTTGGGAATAGACATAGAATAGACATTGACCAGAACAAAATCAGTCATGTCATTCTCAGCAAGCAGTTGTCCAATGACAATGGCGAGTTTATGCTACTCCCTAGAGGCTGTTTGCTGCCCACTTTTATGGTTTGCAGTCGTGCGAAGGTATTTGCGATGGGAATTTAGAGTAGCGGGTGCGAGGTTTGCTCCTACTCATGGACAGGTCTCGACATCGTCACCAAACACAAACAGATCTGCCAAGTTGCAAATTATTTGGTGTTGTCTCAGTGCAGACACATTCTGATTTGTCAGAGCGATAGGCGGCTCCCAAATTGGATAGGAATAGCTAAGGTATTAAGGGTAGAAACATCAGCCTCGATCGACATTGGAAGTAATAAATCATGTTGATTGTTTATGAGAATGCTTGCTGTGACGTTTTTTTAGCACATGAAGGCAGGTGGTCAGCTTGAACTGACAGACGAATAACCGCTCATGATGCTCCTGGATGACACTGACCTTGAAAGACTTTGTAAACACACACCTTGCAAACATTCGTTATCGTGAATGATAGGACTGTTTTCATTCCCTGAGTCATTCATCAGCTTTAGAAAATATGTCGCTACTTATTGTTTGTAGCTCTGGCGCCAATGCTTTTGAGAGTATTATCGAGATATACCATAGTTAATTCCATTCCTCACCGATTGAGCCAGATTGATTTTGGAGAATCAGTCACATGTGACAAAATTTTCCTATGAATACAGTTTTGGTGTTCATGTACAACCCGAAACGTATTGCTCAAATGTGCATCATACATAAACAGTTCAACGACACTTACAGCGTTTGAACTTTTCCCGTCGTGCTTGTCAACGTCGAAGTTTTCCAATAGCTGTTACATTGCGTATTTATATAATTGCCATGTACCGAACACGTTGCATAAAGAAAACTCAAATTGTAAGAAATATTGTGACTCGTTTTCATATGGATTCGGTGTAAGTATAGCGGTACTCAATGCTTGTTTGGATATGCATATAATGTAAGTATCAATCCGTTACCACCAATACAGTCAGATTTTGATGATGCCAATAACAAACGTATAATTCAACATTTTGCAATAGAAACAAAGCCCGACCAAATAGTTTATCCAAAGACACACTGGCGTCATCAGGGGCAGACAGTGTGTCAAATGTAGTTGTTTCTACTGTACACCAGATAGAATTAGTATACAACTGCCCAACAAACTGTGAAAATAATTTAGAAATCCGAAACAAACCCCATGAAACAGTTATATGACAAGTACATAAGTACCTAATCACAAGCCCGAAGGCTACTGAGTTGATGGTATCCTCGGGGACAGATTTAACGTCCGCCAGCAGTGACACCGACTCAGTGGTATGAATGTAAGTATCAATCCGTTACCACCAATACAGTCAGATTTTGATGATGCCAATAACAAACGTATAATTCAACATTTTGCAATAGAAACAAAGCCCGACCAAATAGTTTATCCAAAGACACAATCACTAGCTCAGAAGGATGGGAGTGAGAAAATACCGATTAAGTATCAAGATCCGGAGGTTCTTCGTTGTTTTGATAATTACGAACGCCATGTTGTATATAAACAAAGATAAAAACAAAATCAGTGTTAAACAATATGAGGAGTCCAAGAGAAGCCTTCAACTCCCATCTAGTCTACAGTCCTGCTGTGTTTGAAAGTGGTCTGTCAGACACAGTAATTCAATAAAGCTCATGGACATCAGACATCCATTAAAATTATATTTGCGCTCGCTGCACGTGCATACCATTAGCTAGATCACTGTTCATTTACGAGGTAATTTCGTTTATTCAATGCTCAATTTGTGAGGGACATGTAATGCACGCATCACAGAAAAAAAACTCCCATCTCATTTCCTAAAAGCAACTGTTATCGGGAAACATGAGCGTTTCGTCTGACACCAATCAGTCAAAAATACAAATGGCAACTGAATTCAAATCGTTCATCCATGGTACTGTCCAGAGAACAATATACTGTTTGGAAAAGCTGTGAAAGACAAGGGACACAACACACACCAATAACGGATAAGTGGTCCCGAAGCCACATCTCTTTACTCGCCCTAGTTATTCCTTTGACCTTTGGTTACTGTGTTTGACTCATTGTTGACGTCTTGGTTTCCCGAGACGCTCATGTGTTTTATGACCGCTGGTCTCATAGGCGGATTCAAAATTCGTTTTTGTTCTGTATCAATATTCAGTTTGATGCCAAAATTACTCTTTTGTTTTATGTTATAACATTCACTACAAAAATAATTACTGCCAAAATATGTACAAATTCGTCATTCAGTAAGACTATAAAAGCATTGATTATATGTACGGAAGTTTTAGGGGATGTTCCGACCGAAAATTCTGATGAGCGTTGATCATGTGGTGTACTTCAGAACATCGTATCCAAGGTCTTCCGCACAATATCTGGTTAATTACTGCAAAATTATCACAGCCAGCTATCGAAATTATCACAGACAGCCAGCACTTTGCAGCATGTTAACTTTGAGCTATAAACATATAAATCACCAAATTATTTTTTTGCCATGAGCATTTTTCAACTAAATATATTCTGCTGAACTTTCCATCCACACCCTGCAACATATCTTAAGGCGGTGACTGACCTAGTTCTTTTGTCTAGGGGTCAGGTCATGTTATTGACACCGACTTGTGCTCAGATTTTTTAAAAGGAAGATCAACACACGGTCAGAAAAATGCAATTTCTGCACCATAACGCATATATATAATATCTGAGGGGGATGATACGATGTCCGAGATATTACTACAAATTTATGTATTTCACAAATATTTGTAGGGGCTGAAATTCCCCAGAAATAAGGTTTCTTCCATCAATATTTACCCAAATTTTGACACGGTGATCACGTTCATGGTCATTTTCAATAAATTCTGCACAAGTCGGTGACAATAACATGACCTGACCCCTAGACAAAAGAACTAGGTCAGTCACCGCCTTAAGATATGTTGCAGGGTGTCCAGTAGGATGCATAATATTATCGTCAAATTGGCCTAATGATGAAAATCAAAATACCATCCCTCCCGTTTTTGTACCAAATGGCGTTCTGAAAATGTGATGGTCAACCAGTAATGCTGATTCTACTCATATGCAATGTAACAATGAAATTAATTTCAAAATGACATCACATTTGCACTTCTTTCATGATCTACGTAATTTCGATGTCTATCATATGTTATAATTAATGTCCACACGCAGGTAATAGATGTACGTATCGATCCATTACATCAAATAGAGGTAGTATGCTTGCCTGATTCTGGTCAATCATTCTGACAGATCTTTTGATAGGTCTTGACTCGATCCTGATTAGTATAGTAGATGTTCTTGGCATATGTTCAGATACATCCAGACCACCCCTATATGTGGCGAAGCCTCGTGTGTAGTTTTGCCGGGTAATGTCATAAGAAAACACTATAAGATAAATCCATCAAACAGATTTATCGTGTCAATCGCTGAATAAACAACATGATATGAACAGCAGTGTTCAACTTGTCAAAGGAACGACAAACTCTGCCACAATCTTCAAACGGATGCTGTTTGAATAAACAGATACTGACAATAAAGGAGGCCATGTTATTTGGACTCGATCTTGTCTGTCTGCCCTTTCTTTACAACACTGCTGGTGGACGTTAAACCTGTCCCCGAGGATACCATTAACTCAGGAGCCTTCTGGCTTGTGATTAGGTACTTACGTACTTTTCATATATCTATTCCATGGGGTTTGTTTCGGATTTCTAAATTATTTTCATAGGTTGTTGGGCAGTTGTATACTAATTTCACCAGGCGTACAGTAGAAACAACTACATTTAACACACTGTCTGCCCCTCATGACGCCGGTGTGTGTTTGGATAAACTATTTGGTTGGGCTTTGCTTTTTATTGCAAAATGTTGTATTTTACGTTTGTAATTTGTATTTGGCATCATCTAGATCTGATTGTATTGGAGGTAATAGATTCATACTTACATTTGGTGTTGAAGTTATCCAGCAGTTATTCCGATAAAATCCCTGCCCTGTTGATTACCAACATTATGTGGATTGTTCACAAATATATTAGTGACCATTCTCTATGGACATATTTTCTTCTTCGAATATAGCTTGTAAAGGTGATCGACATCTCAAGTTTCATAGGATTTTTTGTTAACTTCCATAAGTACTCAGCTATTATGTTTCAATACTTTGAAATATTCAGGTATATACATGAATGACTCGACCCTAACGAAGAACTATATTTGTGACACTTCCATTGAAAAGAACTAGAAGAACCATTATTTTTGGATGCTACGTATTGTGTGCAAATGCAAAATGCACGAAATCATGCCTTCGATACCCCATACAATGTTACATGGTTTAGGCATGAACTTACAATGTCAGTCATACAAAGGATTGAACATGGCAGATATCTTTCAGTGTCTATGTTAACTACTAGTACTATTACATTCGCTGAACTCTTTCTGTTCAAAGTCTCAATATAACGTTATGGTTATTGATAATCATTGTTGCTGCTAGAAATTGACATTTAACCAAGCACGTGCGAGTGCACAATTTATTTTCGCCCTCTATGTTTGATCAACGTCGCTTCTAATCAGAAAACAACATGATTAATCTCGGAGGATGCTAGCTTGCGCAATGTCATCCTGCTAAATTTTCCTTGTCGCCAATCTATTATTGATATTTCCGTCACATCTATCAATCATGAGAAGATGATAATGATATCGTCAGTATCTTCAGCGTCTCACCGTGAACGTATCAACGTGAACTTGCCGTGGTTATGGTGGTTTTGGTGCCAGTAACACAATTTATGTGGTATTATAATTTCATAAGCTGATGAACCGGTTTGCAAAATAGAAACATAGTCTGAATATCGAAAACATCATCACCATGGTGGTGACTCACTATATCTGTAGAGTAAATGGCACTTCGATCATGATTAGTTCATCCAAAATCATACGCCGGTATTGATAGTCAGTTCGTTCCGGAAAATACAGCTTTTCACATTAACACATTTCACATTGAATATACAGATAACTTCCATGTGATAATTGTGATTGACATCCAGTGCACGCCGAGTAAATTGCGCATGTCACGTCAGATTATACTGTAAAATGCAGCATCTTTCTGTGGTCCAGTTAAAATCAGAATGTTCGACGAAATATCCGTATTTTTTTTTCGTGCAACTGATTATAGGGGACCTGATTATGTGAACGTTCACATATTGATATTCAACAAGTTTTCAATTATCAGATTTTGGTTTGCTTCCTGTTTCATGCAGTTCGCTATATTACTGCTGGTCAGTTGTAAATCAATTCCAGCATTACAAACAATTATATTCTACACACTAGCTGCCTTGTCCTCAACCTTGATGTTATTGCCAGCATATTATCATGGATCACCATTGATACGATAAATATCGGCGAATTGTCCTTGAACATGCATTTTGCCCATATGAATGTCGTCTTATGAAATATGTTGAATTTCTATCCTTTAAAGACCGTATATATGGATAATACCACCTGTGTCATCCGAGTACACTCCATGTACCATTTCCCCGAGAGGTATAATATAGTATGAGTTTGAAACAACATTGACAATTATATAGATCGTTATCACAGGGAAACTGATCACTCTATCTTAAGAAAAGAGATGAATTCCTACTTTAGCACGGATATCTAAGTTGCTCTGAAACATGATCTAATTTGTAACGAAACTGACAAGAAGATGCTACATGTGTTATCGTGTTTGCAGTATACAGGAAACAGATATAAAATATTGACATTGCAACAATTGGGGAAAAAATGGTATCTCTGTGACAAAGTATATGTCAGCGCTCAAAGGTTTAAAATAGTACAATAATTTTAGATCCAATGGTACATTGGTGAAAGGCATAACAACCTCGTCACTAATTTTTGGGGCGGTAACGGGCAGGCATTTTACCAGAACCAAAATATCCTTCTCGGCAAACACTTGCCCATTTGCGAGTTTATGCCACTCATTAAGGGGTCTTTGCCGCTGATTTCACGTGTTTGTGGTCGTTCTGAAGTGTTTACAATGACAATTTGTCGAGCGGGTGCGAGGCTTGCTCCTACTCTAGGTCAGGTATCAACATCGTTGCTAATCACACAGAACTGGCAAATTGCAAATGATTCGGTGTTGTGTCAGTGCAGACACATTCTGATTTATCAGAGTAATTGGTGGCTGTCAATTCAGAGAAAAATTACTAAGGTATTAAGAACGGAAAGTGCGACGGTTTGCGAACAAGGGAAGTCATAAATTATGTCAATGGTTCATGAGTATGCTTGTTGTGACGCCCTGTCTGAGCGGCGGAGTTTGAGTAGTTTGTTGGGCCAGAAGTGACAGACAAATGAGCGGCCATGATTCTCCTGGATGACACTGACCTTGACAGGCCTTGGATGTTGTGAAGAATCGTCATCGTATATTACAACATCGATCAGCTTTAGAAAATATTTCGCTACCTATTCTTTGGAGTTCTGGCCCCAATTCCCTTGAGAGTATCATTGACATTAACCATTCATAGTTTATCAATTCTCCATTGTTTGAGTGGACATATTGAATTTGGAGAATCATTCACATGTAAAATGAACCTGTTATCGTGTTCATATATAAACCGGAGGATATCGTTCACATGTGCATTGGACTACAACAGCTCGCCTTATAAAGGCACCCGTTTGTACTTTCTCCCCCGAGGTCATTGTGTGTTGACATTTTTCACCATACGAATACGGTTCACATGGAAAGGACCTAGGTGGTGAGAGGAATTGTGATTTTTTCACACCTGTATTTGATGTGATTATATATGTAATCATGAATGTTCAAGTTTGCATATGAATTATCTGTTAAAAAGGATATCAGTATGACAGAAATGTGTTTTCGAATGTCATGGGGCTGGAAGTGCTGATCAACACTGATGGTTCTGATGGTTTTCGGTATTTCAATAGTTTCGAACATCATGTTGTATTTAACACAGGTAAAGACAAATTCAGTGTTGAACAATAGTACGATCCACGAGAAATTTTCAACTTCTATCTAGTCTACAGATCGATGTGTTTGAAAGTGGTCTATCAGAAGCAGTAATTCAATAAAGCTCATGGACATCAGATATCCATTAGAATTCTATTTGCGCTTGCTGCACGTGCATAGCATTAGATAGAAAACTGTTCATTTCCAAGGTAGGTCCGTTTATTCAATGCATACATGGTCGAAGACATGTAATGCATGCATCGCGGAAAAAAATCTCTCATCTCATTTTCTAAAAGCAAAGTTATTCGGAAACATGATCGCCTTATTCACTTCTCATCTGACAGCGTTTGATAACTATGGCTGGCTCAGTGTTGACTTCTTTGTTTCCCGATACGTTCCTGGGTCGTAAGACTGCTGGTCTCAATGACGAATTCAAAATTGATTTTTCTTTTTTCATGAATATTCAGGTTAATACCCAAATTACACTTTTGTTTTATACTATAACCTTCAATAAAATAATGATTCCCACCAAAATTTGTATACAATCGTCATTCAGTAGGCTATGAAAATCATTTATTACATATGCGGCAGTTTTAGTGGATGCTCTGACCGAAAATTTTGATGAGTGTTGATCATGTGGTGTACTTCAGAACATCATATCCAAGGTCTTCCCCGCAATAACGGTTTCATTACCGCAAAATTATCACCGCCAACTATCGAGTGTCAGTTTACAACATATTAACCTTGAGCTATATCACCAGACTATCTGCTTCGCAGCATTTTCCAACGAAATATTCTGCTGAACATAACATCCAGTAGGATGCCATTATGTCTTCACGTTGGCCTGATGATGAAATGCAAAATACCACTCTCTCAGATTTGCTATAAATGGCGGTCTGAAGATGTGGTGGTGAACCAGTTATGGTGACTTTGCTCATATGACTGCAATATAAAAATAAAATGGATTTCAAAATGACTTCACATTTGTATTTGTTTCGTGATATTTGCATATGTTATAATTATTGTCTAGATGCAGAAAATAGATGTACGTATCGACCCATCACATCAAATAGATAAGGAGGTAATATCCTTGCCTGTTTCTGGTCAATCGATCTGATTGATCTTTTTATAGATCTCGACTCTATCTTGAGTAGCTTAGCAGATGTAGTGTATTAACATTTACTAAATATTATGGATGAGACAATATCACTACTTGTCGACACTTGCTGGACTTGGACGCCACTAAATCCTTGATAAGATGAGAATGTTCTTGGTGGTCGTGTACAAATTATGGGCGGAGTCTGACTGAGCATCCACTCACACTAAACTCTCGTGCAACCATGCTCTTCCATTTTAGTGGAATGGGTAATGTGAAGAGCTGTATTTTCAGGAACGAACTGACTATCAAAACCGGCGTATGATTTTGGATGAACAAATCATGATCGATGTGCCATTTAGTCTACAGATATAGTGAATTACCACCATGGTGAAGATGTTTTCGATATTCAGACTATGTTTCCATTTTGCAAACCGGTTCATCACCTTATGAAAATATAACACCACATAAATTGTCTCACTGGCACCAAAACCACCATAACCTCGGCAAGTTCACGTTGATGTGTTCACGGTGGAACGCTGAAGATACTAACGAGATAATTATCATCTCATGATTGATTTTGAATAATAGTAGATGTGACGGAAATATCAATAATAGATTGGCGACAAGGAAAATTTAGCAGGATGACATCGCGCAAGCAGGCATCATCCTAAATTAATCATGTTCTTGTCTGATTAGAAGCGACGTAGATCAAACATAGAGGGCGAGAATAAATTGTGCACTCGCACGTGCTTTGCTAAATGTCAATTCCTAGCAGCAACAATGATGATCAATAACCATAACGTTACATTGGGACTTTAAGCAGAAATAGTTCACCGAATGTAATAGTACGAGCAGTAACATAAGACACTGAAAGGTATCTGTCATGTTCACTTCCTTCATATGATTGACAGTGTAAGTTCATTCCTAAACCATGTAACATTGTATGGGGTATCGAAGGCATGATTTCGTGCATTTTGCACATTTTTGCAGTTGCACACAATATGTAGCATCCCAAAATAATGATTCTTCTAGTTCTTTTTACTGCAAGTGTCAAAGTTCTTCGTTTAGGTCGAGTCATTCATGAATATACCTGAATATTTTCATGGAAATTGAAAAATAAATTACTTACTTACTTACTTACTTACTTAATATATTGTATCAACATAATAGCTAAGTACTAAAGAAAGTTAACCGAAAAAATCCTATGAAATTTGAAATGTCCGTTACATTTATAAGTTGAAAACAAAAATATGTTCATAGAGAATGCCTACTAGTATACTAGTAGCAATCTACATAGTGTTGATAATCAACAGGGCGAACAGATTGTATCCAAATAATTTATCCTCAACACCAAAGCTCTATCTTCAACACCAAAGCTTTATCGACTGAAGTGTTATCATTTCTTCGACTGTGGTTGCGAAGAAAGGCAGAAAGACAAGATCGAGTCCAAATAACATGGTCTCCTTTATTGTCAGTATCTATTGATTTAAACAGCATCCGTTTGAAGATTGTGGCAGAGTGGGTCGTTCCTGTGACGAAATAGACAAGTTGAACACTGCTGTTCATATCACTCAGAGTTTGTTTGAAATCATGTTGTTTATTCAGCGATTGACACGATAAATCGGTTTGATAGACTTATCATAAAGTAAGTATCTTCTTATAACATTACCCAGCAACACTACACGAGGTTTCGCCACACACAAGGTGGTGTAGGTGTATCCAAACCTAAGCTAAGGAATAACAAAAATAGTTTATTTTCGTATAGCGCCAAACAAATGTAAACATTCTGTTCCTAGTGCCATTAGTAGCACTCGAACACAGGTGGGAAAACTGAATTATCAACGCATGAATCACTTGTCAGATCACATCGTCTTATTCAATAAAAAGCGAATTATTACAATAAAATGGATGCTTGACAATGATGAATACGCACCATTAAAATTGAATATGAAACTGTATCGTTCTCGGGCAACAACGGGGATATTATTTCACATATCGAATAAAATACATACATTGATGAAATGAAAGGTTATCGCCACATTTACGTGCCTGTATTTGTCGACATATAACGGAATGGTTTCAGTAAAGGACCCTTGTAAAAAAATTTAGAAATGCCCTGGTTGCAGTACCTCTTTCTGATGGGTGGATTTTTCCGGAATTGAGGAAGCATTCAATGTAAAACTACTGTTCTTGAAAACGTGCTGTCATACTGATGGTAACTTAAGTTTTCGTGAAAATAAATTTCACGTATTGTGAGTTGATTACCATATCAATCCATCGATGTGATGTGAATATACAGATAACTTCCAGCTGATAATTGTGATTGACATCCAGTCCACGCTGAGCAAATTAGGCATGTCACGTCAGATTATACTGTAAAATGCAGTGTATTTCTGTGGTCCAGTGAAAATCAGAATGTTCGACGAAATATCTGTATTGTTTTCTTCATCAGATGCTACCAACAAGTGGCAGAGAGGACGTGTAACTGATCTTAGGGGACCTGATTATGGAAACGTTAGCATATTGATATTCAGCTTAGTTTTATTCCTGGAATTTTGATTTGCTTGCCTCTTTCAAGAAGTTAGGTATATTGATGCTGGTCAGTTGTTTATCAATTCCAGCACGTGAGGAATACAAACAATAATATTCTACAAACTAGCTGCCCTTAGTGATGGCAGAGTGGTCAAGTGTTGATGCATTGTTGAACATGGTTTTTAAATATTGGTTCACGTTTGGTCTAAATCTTCTACAGTTGTATATTTATTGAAGGGATTATTACCGACCACCCATCTCTGAAGGTGGTTGAGAGCAAGTATGGTTGTTGATTTTGTACCCAACTTTGATATTATTGCCAGTATTTTATCATGGATCGCCATTGCAATGAAAAATTTTGGCGAATTGCCCTGGAACTGGCAAATTTAAACATAAGAATGTCATCATATGGAAGTTGTTGAATTTCTATCCTCTATTGACTGAATATATGGATAATACCACACGTGTTATTTGAGTACATCCAATGTACCATTTCCCCGAGAGGTATGATATAGTATGAGTTTGAAACAACATTGATAATTATACAGATCGTTATCACAGGGAAACTGGTCACTCTATCTTAAGAGAACAGATGAATTCCTACTTCAGCACGGCTATCTAAGTTGCATTGAATTATGACCCTATTTGTAACGAAACTGACAAGAGGATGCTACATGTGTTATCGTGTTGCAGTATACAGGAAACAGATGTGAAATTATGATATTGCAAAAATTTGGGAAAAAATGGTATCCCTGTGACAAAGTAGATGTCAGTGCTCAAGGGTTTAAAATAGTACAATTTTAGACCCAATAATACTTTGGTGAAAGGCATAACAACCTTGTCAATAATTTCATGGGCGATAACGGGCAGGCATTTACCAGAAACCACATATCCTGGCAATGGCGAGTTTATGCCACTCGTTGAGGGGTTTTTGCCACTGAGTTTTACGTGTTTGTGGTCGTTCTGAAGTGTTTACAATGACAATTTGTCGAGCGGGTGCGAGGCTTGCTCCTACTCTAGGGCAGGTATTAACATCGTTGCTAAACACACACAGAACTGGCAAATTGCAAATGATTCGGTGTTGTGTCAGTGCAGACACAATCTGATTTATCAGAGTAATTGGTGGCTGTCAATTCGGAGAGAAATTACTAAGGTATTAAGAATGGAAAGTGCGACAGTTGTGAACAAGGGACAGTCCTAAATTATGTCGATGGTTTATGTGTTTGCTTGCTGTGACGCTCTGTCTAAGTGTCGGATTTAAGGCAGTTTTGTTGGGCTAGAAATGACAGACAAATGACCGCCCATGATTCTCCTGGATGACATTAGCCTTCACAGACCTTGGCTGTTGTAACAACTCGTCATCGTATATAATAACATCGATAAACTCCTTTCATTTGCTGAAGTCATTCATCAGCTTTAGAAAATATTTCACTATCAATTGTTTGAAGTTTTGGTGTCAGTTCCCTCGACAGTAACATTGACATAACCCATTTATAGCGTATCCATTCTTCATTGTTTGAGTAGACAGATTGATTTCGGAGAATCATTCACATGTAAACGGCCTGTTTTAGTGTTCATATACAAACCGGAGCATATCATTCGCATGTGCATTGGTCATTATATGTTTATATTTTTCACCATACGAATACGGTGCACGTAAAGAGTACATATTGATGGGGGGTGGGGATTGTGATTTGTTCACGTGTGTATTCGATTTGAATATATATGTATTGATGTATGTTCAAGCTTGCACATAAATTAACTTTCAAAAGGACGGCAGTATGAAGGAAATGTGTTTTAGAATGTCATGGGGCTGGAAATGCTGATCAACAATGTGGTTTCTGATGGTTTTTCGGTTTTTCAATAGTTACGAACATCATGTTGTGTATAAACACAGATAGAAACAAATTCAGTGTTAAACAATAGGATGATCCACGAGAAACCTCCAACGCATATCTGGTCTAGAGACCTGATGTATTTGAAAGTGGTCTGTCAGACACAGTAATTCAATAAAGCTCATGGACATCAGATATCCATAAGAATTATATTTGCGACTGCTGTACGTGCATAGCATTGGACAAATTACTGTTCCATTACAAGGTAATTCCGTTTATTCAATGCATGTATGGCCGAAAAACATGTAATGCACGCATCGCAAAAAAGTCTCTAATCTCATTTTCTAAAAGCAAAGTTATTCGGAAACATGATCGCCTTATTCACTTCTCATCTGACACCAATTTGACGTTTGATAACTATGGCTGGCTCAGTGTTGACTTCTTTGTTTCCCTATACGTTCCTGTGTCGTATGACTGCTGGTCTCAATGACGAATTCGAAATTGTTTTTTTTTTTTTTTTATAAATATTCAGGTTGATACCAAAATCATACTTTTGTTTTATAATACCTTCACTAAAATAATAATTCCCACCAAAATCTGTATACATTCGTCATTCAGTAAGGCTATGAAAAGCATTTATTACATAGCCTACGGTAGTTTTAGTGGATACGCTGACCGAAAATTCTGATGAGTGTTGATCATGTGGTGTACTTCACACGTCATATCCAAGGTCTTCTCCGCAATAACTGGTTCATGACTGCAAAATTACCACCGCCAGCTATCGAGTGGCAGTTTGTAGCATGTTAACCTTCAGCTATAAACATATAATATAATCACCACATTGTTTGCTTGTCACAATTCAGCAGTTTAGCAGTTTCGAACTGAATATTCTGTTGAACTTAGCATCCAGTAAGATGACATGTAATATTATCATCACGTTGGCCCAATGACGAACTTCAAAATAGCATCCCTCTCATATTTGCACCAAATGGCGTTCTGAAGATGCGATGGTGAAATAGTAATGCTGACTCTTAATTATGACTCTGTAATGTAATGGAAATGTACAATGAAATGGAGTTTAAAATGATAGCACAATCATTTGCACTAGTTAATCTTTGCAATTTCATCATCTGTCGTATATTATAGTTAGTGTCTAGATGTAGGTAATGGATGTACATTATCTCAAATATATATGACTTAATATGCTTGTCTGGTTCTGGTCAATCATTCTGATAGATCATTTCATAGGTCTTGACTCGACCATGAGTAGGACGACAGATGTTCTTGACGTAGGTTATATGTGGCGAAACCTCGTGTTCAATGCTGGGTAATATTATAAGAAAACAATATAAGATAAATCCATGAAACAGATTTATCGTATCAATCGATATCAATAAACATGATTTCGTATAAAAAAGAACATGATTTCAAACAAACGCGAGAAAGATATGAACAGTAGAAACACACGTGCTCACCCTGTCTATTTCTTCACATGAACGACACACTCAGATACAATCTTCAAACGGATGCTGTTTAAATCAACAGATACTGACAATAAACGAGACCATGTTATTTGGACTCGCTCTTGTATGAAAAACTACGAAAAAACTCAGTCGGGAAGGGACAACACTTCAGTTGATAAAGCTTTGGTGTTGAAGATAAAATCAGCAGTTATTCGGATGCAATCTCTTAGCCCTGTTGATTATCAACGTTATGTAGATGGCTCACAAATATATCAGTAAGCATTCTCTATGAACATATTTTCTTTTTTAATATACTGATATAGCTTATATATGTGATGGACATCTCAAATTTCATAGAAATATTGTTCATGAATACATGCTAACTTTCTGTTGGTACAGTATTTCAATGTGGTAAATACACCACTACGTGTACTCAGTTGCTGAATTTGGATATCGCTGAATCCTTGATGAAAGGACAATATTCATATTGGTCATGTACACTGGGCGGAGTCAGACTGAGCATTCACTTCTACTTCGGAGCAACTACGTGTTTTTCGTTGCAATGGAATGATCATGCAACGTCATGCAACTTCCACCTCCGAGGGCTTCGTAAACTTCGTCGTTTCCTCACAACTTACAGCACCCACACGCTCGCTCGAGACCACATATTAACTAGGCTTGATTATTCAAACTCACTGTTATTTGAAACGACAAACGACCTCCGCCAATGTCTCCAGCTCATACAGAATTCTGCAGTCCGTCTCATTACCGGAACACCCAGGTATAACCAAATCCCACACGACGTAATCAATCTCCACTGGCTCCTTATCAGACAACGTATCACATCAACATTGCTCTCATGGTCTTCAAACCCCTTCACGATACAGCCCCCAGCTACATCAAGGAAATTATGTCAGTCCACGATCCAGTTCGCTCCTTCCCTACAACTTCTGTCCGAACCTCGATTTCAGTGAAACACATTCGGTGGCCACCTCTTCTCGATTTCAGCTCCCAGATTTTGGAATAGCCTACCACTGGACATTACCAGTTCCTCCAGGTTCACAATTTTCAAGAAACGCCTCAAATCATACCTCTTCACAGTTGCCTATCCAGAACTGTAGTTCATGTCACTTGTCTCGCCTTGTCATTGGTCAGCGCTTTTGAGGAAAAATTGAGCGCCTAATTAGGAAAAGGCGCTCTATACATATCAAGTGTACCGGTATATGTATTGTAGAGATATCAATCGTATAACCACGGCAAGTGTACATTGGTGTGTTCACGGCTGTACGTTTGAGATAATAACACTACAATACCATCTTCTCATGATTTATTTTGAATAATAGTAGATCTGACAGAAATATCAATAATGGATTGGCGACAGGGAAAATTTAGCAGGATGACATCGCACAACCAAGCATTTCCTAACTCAATGATATTCTTGGCTGATTACGAGCGACGTTGATCAAACATAGAGGGCGAAAACAAATTGTGCTCTCGCACGTGTTTGGTTGAATGTCAATTTCCGACAGCAACAATGATTATCAATAACCATAACGTCATATTGGGAGAGTAGAGGTTCCATCAATCGTGGAGCACAAGTGTTGTAGCGCTTGCATCACACTCCCGCGGGCAGGAAAAATAATTATCAACGTATGAACCACTTTTCAAATCCCATCCTCACATTGCACAAAAAAGACCCAGATACAATGGAAAAGGGCAAACACTGCCTCGTCAATTTAATTTGGTACCGTGTCGTGTTGGTACCGGAAACGAAGAGTGATTCCATCTTGATAAAGTGATTTAAATACGTGTAGTGAGGGAAAATAAATGTTTTCTCGCACATTTGCATGCACATATTTTGTTGACACCTTTAGGGTTAATTTCGGTCAAAGACATTCTCAGAGTGTTTGGAATTAGAAACCCTTTTCTGGAATAGAATTGTGCATGACTCCACATTTTAGGAAATATTCAATGTGAAATGTCAGTTCTCGAATGCATAATGTCATACTGGTAATAGTTGAGAAGTTCTTGGAAAATATGATTACCATATCAATACATTGAGGTGATGTGTTTATGCAGATGGCGTCCATGCAATAATTGTGATAGACATACAATTCACGCCCAATAAAATAGGCTTGTCACATCAGAAGGTAACGGGAAATGCAGCATTCTTTTCTTTTCTCAAGTAAAAATCAGGGGTGAATCATACATTTACATATTGATATTCAGCGGAGTTTTGTTGGTTTGCTTGCCTTTTTCATGCAGTTTGGTATATTATTGCTGGTCAGTTGCATATCAATTCCAACAAGTGAGGAAAACAAACAATCATATTTTACCACACTAGATGACCCTGGTTATGCCAGAGTGGTTAAGGGTTTAACAAGGCTAGTAAATATTGTGTCAAATCCTGTTGAATGAACTATTGTCGACCACCCTTCTCTGTCAGTGGTTGAGAGCTAGCATGATTGTTACTTTCGAGACTGAGTGAACACAAACACATTTAAGGATGGGTGAACCAAACACCGTGAACAATAAATGCTATCCCAAAATAAAACCTAGTAATCAATTTGTATATAACGAAAGAAGAAATTCGAAATCGTGAACTCGTGTATAACAATTCTTTCAAATCCCTTCTCACGGAGATCATTTGACCTAAATATTCCTCACCACCCTAATACCACCATTTCTGGGATGGAGCTTGTCCAAGCGTAAGATGATTTTCATTCGCACTTTTTGTCCAGTTGCCCATTCTTCTTGCCAAAATGTGTTTCAGTTGCACTTTCCATAAAAATGATCAATTTGTGTGTTTTCCTTGCTCAATATTTGCTACTTAGTTGTGTTGTAATGTGTTTTGTGACATAATATATAGGTAATGTCATCGCTGACATAACTCGGTAGCAATCAGTCCACGCATGGGCAAGCTTCTCGCCAGTGGTACCATGGGGCCAAAATTACACTAACAGATATAGTACGGCTAGTGCCATACAATAAAATATATATGGATAGGTTCTCAGCGGACTTGGTTGCTAGCTAATGGCTGGAAGCTAAGCCATAGAGATGATGGTAAGTTAGTTGAATCACACCATAGTAATATGGTCGCACCATGATACATCGTGTATGTATAAGCATGCGTCATCTGTAAGGACGTGAAAATTGTCAAGTTAACACGCTGATATGGAACACAACGTATTTTAGTCCGCGTCCATTCTGCAACACGAAAGGGTAGAAAATAAAATAATGGATCGACAGATGGCTCTCGGCGTTCGACAGGTGAGTCCCGGATGTTCCATTCCGTGACGTGCTCTCAAGGGGAAGAGTTTACAACAACACCTCGATTTGTTTAGTAATCTCCCGTCTCGGACGCCAACGTCTTGTTCCCAGAATCACACGTGCATTTATCACGGGTAGTGGTGAAAACGTCTAGCTGACTTGCCTGAATTCTGACGTGTCTCGTTTCCATGTATAATGAAGTTTTAATCACCATTTATTTTGGGTAGAAAATATACTTTGACCATATATTTATTATTATCACTGTCTTTCAAGTGAAACACGTGAAACCACCGACGCAATGAAAATCATCATAGTGTTGGAAATATTGCCCAGCTCCTGCATGTGTTCTGTGTTGTGTTAATGTGAATAGAATATGTTGACATTTGTCATCTGGGCGACTCTCGTCCTGAGAGCAATGTGGCGCCACTGGAGAGTGGACTTCATCATTGAGCAGAGCATCGTCCCTCGTAAATTAGTTTGTAGTGATTTTTGTGGCCCAACAATGAACCACCGACCCACGAGAAGTGCTTACAGTGGTGGATACAGCGCAGTGGTCTGCGTTTGCTGCACTGTGGACACGTACGGTTTGTTTGAGGAATGACGATAACAAGTTCATATGGTGGCCATAGACAAATATCCGTATTTGAAATGAACTTTCATCAAAAGGAATGGAGAGGTATTGGAATATTACAAGGTACTTGACCCAAAACCGAGAAGTGTTACCTAAATCACATCCTGTCATTGCCTGGCCTCAACGGAATTCTAGAAATGACATACACGCTAACTAAGTAAGCACAGACTGTCCACTAACTTACATAGATTGAATCAACATATATCTTTCGATGGAAAATCGATGAATTTCGGGTACATTTGTAGCCTGTCTCTTCCGGAAAAAAAGTCCTCGACGACATGACGTGGCTTGATATTATCTCCACAGTATGACCGAGTAAATCATGATCAGCAGCCGCGAAATCGGTGGAAGTTTCAGTGGTAGTTGTTTTATTTCGAATAAAGTCTTGTCTCCTCGTCTGCAATGGCTGTAAAGGAAGTTTCCTCCAACCAGCGTAGCACACATTTTCATCTAAGCCAATCCGTGTATATTGATCATTATTTACATGTACTACCCTGAACATCATGCAGATAATGCTTCAGCCCTTGGATCTGGAACAATCGTAATACATGGTGATCATTATGACTTCTCTGAAGAAGATGGTATATCTGAAGCAACTGTTTTAAGTTCGATGCTACTTGTTTAATTTAGTCCAGATTAATGAAAGTGTCACTATTAACAAATACGTGCATGAGAGGAGAAATAAGTTTATACCAACAGCATGTATCTGGAACTATTCAGTAGCTTTGGTTGTGATCAGCTGATGATACTCAGTGTAAGGTAAGTAGTCTCATGGTTAGGTACATACCGCGTAGACAACAGGTTGTAACCGGCTCAGACCAAACAAAACATGCCATGCCAAAACGCGTCGGGATAGACAGGTTTTGTGATTTACCGGGTGTTGTTCTTAGTTGGTATGCTATTTACTCTAGGGAATAGGCAACATATGCAGACACACGGGACCGTGAGGGGCTCAGTGGAAATATAACACAGGTCAGTGGGCAGTCTGCTCACTGGGACGTGCTCTTATCGAAGACACAGTATTTATACATCGTGCAATGATGAACGCTATTTGCGGAGAAAAAAATTGGTGATCATCAATACAAAGCCTACTTTTTCTGTAGCGGTATCAAAAATTTCTTGTCTAATTTCAGGCTTTTCAAGACTCTCAAATGGACTTGATAACTCAGTGTTCCTCAACCGTAAATTATGCAGGATCGCTCCCTGAAAATACTGCGAAAGAACAACAACATCTGAACTGTCCTCGACGACATGACGTGGCTTGATATTATCTCCACAGTATGACCGAGTAAATCATGATCAGCAGCCGCGAAATCGGTGGAAGTTTCAGTGGTAGTTGTTTTATTTCGAATAAAGTCTTGTCTCCTCGTCTGCAATGGCTGTAAAGGAAGTTTCCTCCAACCAGCGTAGCACACATTTTCATCTAAGCCAATCCGTGTATATTGATCATTATTTATATGTACTACCCTGAACATCCTGCAGATAATGCTTCAGCCCTTGGAGGTGGATCACTCGTAATACATGGTGATCATTATGTCTTCTCTGAATAAGATGGTATATCTGAAGCAACTGTTTTAAGTTCGATGCTACTTGTTTAATTTAGTCCAGATTAATGAAAGTGTCACTATTAACAAGTACGTGCATGAGAGGAGAAATAAGTTTATACCAACAGCATGTATCTGGAACTATTCAGTAGCTTTGGCTGTGATCAGCTGATGATACTCAGTGTAAGGTAAGTAGTCTCATGGTTAGGTACATACCGCGTAGACAACAGGTTGTAACCGGCTCAGACCAAACAAAACATCCCATGCCAAAACGCGTCGGGATAGACAGGTTTTGTGATTTACCGGGTGTTGTTCTTAGTTGGTATGCTATTTACTCTAGGGAATAGGCAACATATGCAGACACACGGGACCGTGAGGGGCTCAGTGGAAATATAACACAGGTCAGTGGGCAGTCTGCTCACTGGGACGTGCTCTTATCGAAGACACAGTATTTATACATCGTGCAATGATGAACGCTATTTGCGGAGAAAAAAATTGGTGATCATCAATACAAAGCCTACTTTTTCTGTAGCGGTATCAAAAATTTCTTGTCTAATTTCAGGCTTTTCAAGACTCTCAAATGGACTTGATAACTCAGTGTTCCTCAACCGTAAATTATGCAGGATCGCTCCCTGAAAATACTGCGAAAGAACAACAACATCTGAACTTTTTCAGGGACAAGCCCGCCCCTACCCTCGGCATCAGTGTCGTCATGGTAATGATTGCCCTCACGTGGCCCCGTTGGTATCAACCCAACCGGAAATACAGACCGCCATAATTGCCGCGTTAATACTCGCACCTCCTGCGAGCCAAATCGTATCTCGGCGGGAGAAGTGATTTGTCCAACAGTTATCTTAATTGAAGCGGGTAATATATTTGACACTTTGCGGATATCAATTCCCATGAGATAATGGGATATAGCATTTAATAAGAAGCCAGTAGCCCCAGGGAAAGATTACCACATGAATGTGTAGACGCGGGGGTTATGGTTTGTCGACGTTTCACACTGTAGCGAAATACGTAAGGAGCTTTTAGTGTGTACGTAAACTTATCACGTTCAAGTAAAGTAGGTCTCCGTAACAATACAATTACCAAAACACCTGATCCCACTTTCTCTTTTACAACAAGACATCGCCCATACGCCATGCAGCACATGATAGGAATTTCTTCTGTGAGGGAAGTTCCAACGTCAAATTCAGAATTTCAGAGCGAATACGATCCCAGTCATCATATTGGTTATCACCGTACCAGGATCGAGCATTGCACTGGCAATTGGAACAGCAATAAACTTAGCGTAAGATGGACTTAGGAAAATGATGTAATTTACGAACTATGTACGTTCATAATCGACAAGCATGAACTCATGAGCATAGCATAATATCAGAAACCCATAATTTCTGATAATATATAGCTTTACTGTGGTCGCAATGGACCTTCTGATTAGAAAAAAACATGACTCGCGTGCATTATTAGCAAGACTAACAAAAAATCGACCCCCCCCCCCCCTAAAAATCAGTGATACAGTGGATGGACATAAAGGATATAAACATGACCAACGTGTATCTGCAAAAATGAACCGTCGACAATAATATTCATAGCCGCTCGACAGAACCCGCTCAAGTCATTATAGTACATGACGACGACTTCAGAAAGAAAGAAAGAAAAAAACCCGAAGAGTGCGATGCTAATCGTGGCTTTATGATAATCATAAAAAGATCGCCGCAATCTGCCGCGTGTTTGTACTGTGTCGTGACGCCCTCAAGAATGCCCTTCACTCCCGGGGCCGGACCCGCTGGAAGCTCCCAGCCTCCCACGTTGCCTTTCCCCAGCGGTCCACGGACGGACGGCCTGATGGACGCACCCCGCCCCCATATTTATGTGGCCGAACGCGGAAGAGGCCGCACATTTGGCGCCGCGGACTTGACCGCTGACCCGGGGATAATTTGGTCATTAGTACGTCTGGAGTTTTTGGACATTCAGTGGTTAGACAAGAAAATATTTGGCAATTAGCTGTTGCTTCATCAAAAAAGTCGGAATCATTCCCACAGATTGCATGGATATTGCTGATTTCGAACGGGCTGACAGAAGACGTGAGTACAAAATAATCCGTATAATAAGAACAATAAGAATAAGGATAATAACAAGTTAATTCTTTAATGATTACAGGGAAATGTCGATGTACCTTGTTAACCAGTTCAAAGTTACCGTTACAAAAAATAGAGATCCAATGTAACATTATATCGAGCTCCTTTTCTCTTTGATATAAACTTTGCCACATGTCTTGGCTTTTATCGCATGTTATGAATTTATCCGACCAGTCATCGAGCAAACGATGTTCAAAGATGAAGGAACATCAATATTTATTGTCGGCTGCTGCTAAATTTGCAATCAATTCATTTCTAGGGACAACATATGAAACATATGCCCTTTATCATGGTGTTTTTTTAATATATGACCACGGTGCTATGTGGATCTGATTTAGGAAAAACGTTGTGTATTTGTGGAAATAAACATCATATAAGTTAGAAACATCCCTGTGCCAAGATATCAAACTGCGAGAAATGCTTTTGAAGACATTACATGGGAAATAGTGATTGCACATGTTCATGGCAGTGTATTCTGATGTGTTGGCTAGTTCTGTTGTTTCGATTATCGCGTGTAATCGTATTACAATTGCATATGGGCCCTACATCTCGTATCTATATCATTCTGCTGTTCAAAATGATTATTTCTGTCTCTAATCACGGATGTGTTGCGAGTAATAATTATAGGTAGCTCTACATTAGCAAAGTATGGAAGTATTTCAAAGTAATCAACCTGCAGCAAAACCGAAAACTATGACGAGTCGCATCACATTTTGCGAATCCAAGTAAAAGAATCGAAGTTGGTTGCGTCAATGAAGAGTTACCATATTTCATATGGAAACCTCCATAATAAAAACAAACAGGTGGGATATATCGTGCGTATATATGTTTCTCTTTCCGCGGTGTGTTTTTGTCAAGATGTTTTTGGTGGGCGATGTCTTTTTTTAAATTGACGAATGCCAGAGCTCGCGTTGAATGCTTCATGGGCAATCTTGGCTCCACGCACATGCAAATGACGTAAGGTTGCAGTTGCAGTGATGTTGGCGCCAGTGAAGACGTGATTGATCCTTCGAAGTGTCTCTTGAGAAAAAAACTTGAGGACACATTGCAGAAAACAACATGTGTTCCTATTATTTTTATTCACATGAAACACGAATCTTTAACGATTCTTACTCACAAGAACACAAATTATTCCCATCACATATCAATATACATACGTCACAGCGATAGCCGCACTTTGCAGTAGGCTAAAGCGAACTATCATAAACAGCAAACTATCATAAATGCAAAGCAGACATGTGCACGTTAAATGCTGAAACCGCTTTTGCATAAGGCCAAAGCGAATATCATAATTAGAAAGAAAATGCAAAACTGACATGTGGTCGTTGACTACTGAGCGTAAGAAGCCAAGCAAATCTATTCGCAAATGTCAAGAATTCTAGGGAATTCGTAGTAGATAATATTCACTGCCGCAATTACTTGCATAACTGACATCGTGGAGTACAACTGGTTGTTGTTACCGATCAGAAAACAGATGATTTACCAGGTGACTGGCATATAATGATTTACGTACGAGATGAATGTTTACAAACTGGCGCATATATGTAAATAATAACAACGACAGCTGAGTCTGACAGGTGATTGGTGTACAGCGATAATTATCGACCCCTTTTCGTCGATAAATCGTCTTATTGTTTTCTCAAGTATGAATATAAATATAGAACCAAGTGTGAAGGTATGGAATAAATAAGAAATGTAAACGTGTATTTTTCACTATACGCTAGAAATGTATGTGTCGAACTGTCGCCACTAATGCATGAACACACGAATTTAGGGTCTGAATTATTGATTAGAGTTGAAAGAGAAAAATGCGTGTTAACGTGCATTTGACGAAAACAAGATCTAAATACCACGCAACACCTCCTCGGTTAATTAATACAACTTTACACATCGTGGATCAAAGTGTACATTGCAGTACTTCGATTGGCTTTTAATAGTTTTGACGGTCATCAAACGAACTATGACGAACACTATTGGACGCTAATGTCAGCGACCATCGCTCGTATCTGTTGAAATACGGTCATTTGCTTCGCATCTCGCAACATTTCCACTCAATCATCCAGTTAGAGCCGGCTTGCCACTCCTCGGCCCTTGCTTCAGGTGTGCTGGATCCTAGTTCGTTGTCCTTGCTTGGCCCCATACCCGTACACTGATCCGGAAATATTTCCGGAAATAATACGGGATGTCAGGCTGATAATGCCCGCACGTTATTGCATATAACGCAGCGGGAAATGTGGCGATGTCCTCCGGGGTATAATTAACTGTTTTCTAGGGGGTCGCTCAGGGGATATATATAAATCTATTGTTAGACAGGTGAAGACGTGAATGGTGTTGTGATTTCCGCCCAGAGACTAGGAGAGATCACGAAATGTTCGACATGACGTCAATTTGAATTCTTGATGTCCACATGGATCATTCATAACAAATAATGCATTGCCAGTCAGTTGTTAAATATTACATTATATAGACCCTACAATGTCAATGCGAATTAATAAAAAATTCAGCCCAGTAACAGGTCTACAATACAAATGCGCACTATTGTCATTCATTTCAAATGCATTGATGTCTATTTTCATCGGGACTGGATGTAAACCGTTAAATTTCGGGAGTGGAACTTCTGTGTACCTTCGGAACTGGGAAGTGGTGCTGTTGTTTTACATAAAGCCTGACGCGATGTTGCCGGGGCAGGAACATGTTCCCCCGCTGCGATGTTGGGACACGGAAATTGTATTCCAGTCAGCGAGGAAAACGTTGTCTGGCAAAGATTACTGATATTATACATAAATATGATAGACGCAGTTGGCGCCTTGAACACGTTATCTCGTATACAATACATAACACAGATAGGGAGGACTGTACCGCTTTATATTTACCTGATCCTGCTATAAGCGGTTATCTGATGTGGCGAAAAACTATGAGTCGTGTGTTCAGAATCGTTAGCGTGGCCAAAACAAGTGCACTGCAGTTATATTTCGGCTCCAGTGGATGTGTGGTACCTAGCAGTAAAATAACTTTGTTTTGTGTTATTTGGTATAATAATACTACATGTATAACACGGCCTATTTTTATAAATATATCTTACTTGATATATTTCCAGGTATTGATCACTGCTCGCCCTGAATGGAGGCCTGTATCGTGTGAAAAAGCTTGGACTAGACATCACTGAACACTTCGCATCGTGCCGAATGATGGTACTGTTGTGACACGAGGAGAGACATATCCATGATGGATAAAACACGGTACAGCCCGGCTCCCCAGGACCACATAGCCCTGGACATGGCTCACGATCCAGGGGAGGACCGTGATGCCAACATCTTTGCTCTGGGAGACGCCGCAGCCAACCTCGACGAGGACATTGACGACTTGTTCTCAGGGTTCGGCCTCAACCTCAGCGACATTGTCAAAGAAGGAGCACCCAGCAAAATCACAACTAAAAGGATCAAAGTTCCAGACAAACCGCTGTTACCTACCAAAAAAGGCGAGGGCGATGATACATTGCAAGTGTCCACAATATCACAGAAGTTCGATGATGGACGGACGCTGCATACGAAGATCGTCAAGGGGCCAGTCCAATGCAAGAAGAGAATCGTAAAAATCAGCAGAGAGACGGATAATGGCATGGAGCTGCTCTCCGAGATTGAGGCACCCGGTGATGTCGACATGAACCAGCTGCTGGCGTCTGCCATACCACAGAGTCTTGGCATAAGTACCGGATCTGGACTGGATGCCGACTATGATAATTTAGATCCGGAATTCAGTACCAGGTTTCAGCACGACCCTTCTGGATTTCGGGAAGATGATTGGGTTGGTTTGGAGGAAGACGTGGAACGAGTCAAGAAGCAAGGGACTCTGTCTAGAGGCACCGGTTCCAAATCTACAAAGACAACAGAACATATAGAGAAAACTACAACGGAAACTTTGCCAAAACCAATATTCAGGCCTAAATCATTTGACATCCAGCATGAAAACAGGAAAGCAAGTCACAGTGAAACGACACCACTCGTTGACATCAGTGATTCCAGTGAGGCCGAAAACCAAATCAATCAAGCCAAAGCACAAGAGAAAAATGCTGCACAGCTTTGTGATGGACACGTTTCATCAGGACAGAACGGTGATGTTCACATCACTAACCGAATGAGTCGGAAAAAGAGTAGGTACAGCAAACGTCGTGGCTCACATGCTGAATCAACTCGCAGGAAATCAGGTCCCTTTGTTCCTGATGACGACGCAATAGAGTTGTACCACCCACCAGACAATGGACAAGAAAGTGATGATTCTGGTGATATGCATGGATGTTGTGTAGCTTGCAGGAAAACAAACAAGAAAAAAGCTCCCAACAAAACATTCATCGAGCTTGCGAAGAAGAAATCAGGTATGACGTCCATGCGAACAGACATGGACAAGGGACTGCTTCCAGGCATAAAGGCTCTTGTTGCGAACTATGCCAAGATGTTGTATGAAGACAGATCACAGTTTGTGGACACGATGTTCAGGGCAGTTAAACTGAACAATGTGGATGTTACAAGGATTTTGTGCAAGATTGTGCAGAAAAGTGGCTTCAAACTCAGTCAGTTTGATTTGCGTGAACCGGAGTCTTCTGCTACGATCCTTCACGTGGCTTTGCTTTATAACCACGAGAACATCGTTCGCATGCTTCTGGCCCTGAATGATCGGGATCTCATAATAGCAAAGTATGAGAGTTATGATTATCGCAACCAAACAGGACTCCATCTGGCAGTGGCTAATGAAAATCCAGCCCTAATCGAAGAAATCGTCTCATCTCTGGAACCACACGACAGAGTGGCATTGATTAACACTATTGCCAACGGGAAATATTTCAAAACCCAACACCCTGACGGGCAGCTTTGTCTGACGGCTGCAGCATGGGCTGGAAATGATCTGGTCATCAAAACTCTTGTTCGCTATGGAGCTGAACTGGGGCTCAAAAATCATTCAGGTAATACACTGCTGCACACGGTGATCCTGCAATCTGTTCGATTTCCAGAAAGGTCCCATTATGAGCGGCTGCTGGAATGTATCTGGGAGGCTTGTTCCGTCAAAGCTGAACAACTCACCATACTGTACGACACGAAGTTCCAGAAGCAAAAGGAACTGAAACAGAACGAACTCAGAGAGAACATGTTCAGGGAACTGCTGAAAATAAGGAATGATGACGGATACACTCCACTCGCACTTGCTGTCAAGACACAGTCTGTGTTGTTCAAGCATCTTATAAACATGGAAAAGATCTTCAAAATCCCGCAGAACAAGCTCGGATCCATTGCATGGGTAACTTATGACATAACGGATATCGCAAGCTTCGCACAAAACAGATACAACAAGTTTTCAGTATTGCACATCTTGGCTCACAGCAGCCAGCAGCTGTCACGGAGGACACAAGTGGAAAACGAGGAGGACTTCCTGGAAATGGAACCCGTGAGCACGATCATTGCCAACAAGTGGAACTCCATGTATCGTTGGGTGTACATCGGGTGGATGATCCTCCACGTCAGCTACATGTTGGTGTTCACAGCCTGCACAGTACAGACCAACAGTATGCCAATGCAGGTAAAGGACACCGAACCAGTTGTTGTGGTCCCCGAACTGTGGCTGGTCTTCTTTGTGATACTGCCCGGTATATACTTACTACAAGAGTGTCTGGATATCGGTGGTATCAAACCTTATAGGATCCAACGTATGTCAAACCAAAATTACATTCGACGATGTATCAAGTGTTTGAATTCGGAATGGACGATTACAGGAAATGGGCCCTACAGGCTTGTGTTGTTCGCGTTCTCGTCTTTCACCTTACAATGGTTCATCCTCTACTGGCAGAAAGACGAGAAACAGGATGTGGCCTTGTCAATGTCATTGCTTCTAGGTTGGATATTCGTACTGTTCTTCACACGCGCCTGTCGCGTAACATGCCGATTCACCATCATGATCCAGAAAATGTTCTTTCGTGATCTCATCTACTTTCTCACAGTATACGGAATCATTCTTGTAGCGTTTTCGTTCTCGATGAATGCGCTCTTCACTTACCTTGGACAAGCCAGCAATATGATCAGCAGAGTGTTCAATGACATGATGAACGTTGTGACTGATCTGGACACGAAGCAGTCGACGGAAGGCTCGCGGCATCAGATGTACAGCAGGATCTTGCTGATCCTTTACGCCATCGTGGCCGTCATCCTGCTGATGAACATGCTGATCGCGATGATGAATACATCCTACGAGACGGTTCGCGCCTCGCGCTGTAACTTGTGGAAGCAGCAGCAGCTCTCTATCATGTTGATGTTGGAGCGTCGCTTCTTCTTCATGACGTACATCTGTAAGAAGTCGGAGGGCGAGACTTGGAGCAAGGAGGTAGGAGAGGAGAAGGAGATGCGCTGTTTCCTGGACGTGACGATGCTGAAGCAGCCGGGTGTGAAGGAAGAAACCACCTCGCTTGGTCACACAGCCAACCCAAACATTCCAGCCACATTGCACACAACAGACGTGTGATCTCGCTGGAGCACGTGAGAATGTGACGTACTGCACGTTTATACCGATACCAAAGACAACACGAAACGTACTAGTATCCTTTCTCTAGCTTCAGGGTTTCTTTTATATAGTTGTATAATTGTACATGTGTATACTATGGATAACAACTTTGGCGTTTTAAAAACTATGTGAGAATTTTCAGGAACCCTAAAATGCCATATTGTGCTTTATCTACAGTTATATGGGGAAATGGGTATGAATTATCTACAGAATGTAAATAATGTTACATTAAGATCCAGCTGCTTTGGTTTTTGTTTCTCTCGTTTTATAGATTGACCGATCAGTATCATCCGATATTATAGGATGATAGGCACATAACAATACATGTTAATGAAAATCATAAGCCCGATTAAAAAATATTTGGGACTAAGAATGCCTCCCAAATTTTCTATACGTGACTAGAATGAGTAGAATGGAATTTGTTTGTCGTGTTTTTTTTTGTGCTCTCGGTGTGATTTTATTCTTATTGTGATTATATTCTGTGATATGTAGCTTATTGAACATACTTTTTCGCTGTTATTAAGGAACATGTTGCCGTTTATTGTTGCACACATTATACTAAACATGGAAATGATGTACTTAAATGTTCCTAATGTATACTTATGTGTTATTAAATTTCAAGTTCTAGTATTTGAAGCAGGTGTTATGCTGACGTAGTTGAATAAAGCCTGTTTATGATTATTATTGTGCGAGTTAGCCTACACGTGTATTAGTTTGCGTGCTGATTTTTATTGTTTTTTTTTAGGTTACCTATTGTCGTGGCGTTGCGCCCATCGTCGTTGTCGTCTGTCCACACTTTTATTTTATAAATTTATGATCCTATCTTTCTGAAAGTTTGGGAAAAGACACATTAAAAATAGTTCGAGAAGTAGGTATTTTTATTTTTCTCGAAATGGCAGCTATTTACGTTGAAAAACGCTCAATTTTGAACTTTGGCAGCCATTTTCTCAAAAACTGTCTTATAAGTTTTGAGATTTTTGTTGTAGAAAAATCTTCTTATGTAACTTTTGTGACGTGTATAAGTTTCGTTGCCCTTGAATCGCCGATCTTCGTGTGGAGGCCATTTTGAATTTTTTGCGGGTCGGCGAAAAAAAATTTTGGGCCCCAAATGCATTACTACCCATTTTGGGCCATTTCTAGGCAAAAAGAAAATTTCACCCTTTAAAAAAATATTGCCATTTTTTTGCCTTCATAATGGGAGCTGCCACCACTATACTCATATAGTACACTCATATGGCACAACTAAATATAGACCTTGAGCTTGACCTCGGACGACCTTCGAGTGCTAAATGTCTGACGTGGATTGTGTATATTGGCCGCTGAGACATGAACGCTTGCACTTAGAGGTGAGGATTGTGCTATTATAAGCTTATAAGAAGTCGTATATATATTGGCACATCTTGTGGTGATCTTGAACTTGACCATATGCAACCTTGAAGGCTAAATCTCATAGTCTCACCTGTCATGCAATGTATAAATTGACCTCTACCGACGAGATACTTGTTGATAGAGCTTATATGTTTGTCTTATGAACATATAGAAAGTCATACGCATTCACACCTAATGGTGCCTTTGAAGTTTAAAAAGATGAACGAAATCTCAAGGTCATATGTCACCTGCAATGCTCAAAACCAAACTTGTCCGGAAACCTATCTCAGCCATTGGGCTAATTTAAAAAAAAAATTAATCAATGAATGGCAGTTAATTATTATACATGTAGCTACAGCTCTGTTGTTGTCCGTTTAATTCATGTTAATCGTATTATACATGTTTTGTGTGATAATTCTAGTCGCACCAGTCGATCAATTCCATGTTTTTGATGTTGTTCGTCGGACAATAATTGATTTATTTATTTGATCATGGTTCCGTTCCGACTGGTGGACGCCCCGATATCCAAGTAAATTACCATGTCCCAGGCAGTGAGGCATTTGAATTGGACAATTGTTACAACTATCGCACATTCAAAAAGTGAATTGCGACATGTTCGCTCTAAAGATGATCAGTTTCGTTCTGTAAAAAGACGTTTGTAATGATAATGATGGTTGTTCATTGATAGACGTCTTTGTTACATTTTCTTACACTGATCTGTCTTGTTTTGATACTTGGACGTCCTCGGCTGTTTCCTGAAATAAATAAATACGATTTACATTCTACCTCAGACCGTGTTATTACTTGTTTGTTGAAACAGGCACCTTCAAATGTAATTTCATTTGCATTGCTAAGTACACCAAAGAGCCCCTCTCGATTGATTGACACATCCCGCACGGTGCAATATTTTGAGCGCCCTTCTCGGAGTAGTACATCATGAGGGTTTTGTTCCCAAAGAAGCTTAGATTCAACAGCGCTATACAATTCAGATGTTGCATTATGATGTGTATAACATTTACCTGAACACGGACACAAAGCATTCATGACTAATCATCGTATCGAATATTAATCATTTAAAGTGTCACTATAAAAATAAAAGACAAGTATGATGTTTTATGTCTGTATATCTAGTTATATATTTTAGTGTTCAATGTAGGTGTATGTATGTCAGATCGACGAACATTTTTTTCACGCTGTTGAAAGAATTAAATGTAGTTGGCCACTACAGTGGCTGATATATGCCATATTTACTTGACGAAATCAAAGATTTTGTCAAGTATGTTGATCGGTGCCGTTTGTTTTTTTGTTTGTTTGTTTGTTAGCGCTCTACAGGCCACAGTTTTGATCGGATTGTTACCAAATTTTTAGGGTGAGTTCTGTAAGCCAATAGAAAGACATCGGTTGCTTTTAGACAAAATCGCTAAGAAATTGTTTCCATGGCAACAGAAAACATGAAAATCACATAAAAGACTATAACTCCGGTTATAATTGTCATAGAGACTTCAAATTAAGTGCATTTCGTAGATATACTCGAGTTCTATCTTTTTCGACATTGACCTTGACCTTTGACCTTGACCTTGAGAAGTTCGCCTGAGGTCGAAGTCAAGGTCAAGTACAAAGGTCGGCGCAGCATAACGAGTAGTATATCGTTGGAAAGGTCTTGAGCCCCTGATTCCAGTGATATCTCATTTTTGGCGCTGCGACGTAAACTGACGTCACAATGACGTCATAAACGTCAAAAATCCGAAATTTCAAAGGGTCATAACATCATCAATAGTGTATGGAATCCCTTGAAATTTGATATGCATTTTGACAGCATCGACCTCTACGAACTCAAGTACAAAGGTCAAAGGTCAAGGTCAAGGTCATCGAAATCTCAGAAAAACACATTTCTGGTGATAACATCCGTTTGAATCATCGTGGGCTCATGAAATTTGAACCATGTCATTCAGAAGAGGTATGGCAATCAGACAAATATGTCAATTCCATGATTGACCTCGAACTTTGTCTATAATCTGACAAAACTTAATCAGAATCCTATGAGTATTTTGGATTTTACAGATATTTTTATGTTTTCATGGCTCCAATTTTCACGAATTTACTGAACATTAATATAAAGCATTTCTTTGCAGTCAGTTGCAGTGTTATTTCTAGTTTATAATGCACCTTTTACATTTGGAATAAATTGAAAGCTCGCCGAGATATCAAAGTAGAAAGAGCAGTGGGGTGAATCAGATCCTCAATCCGTTCACACGCCAATAAGCTGTAGAAACGATTACCCCCTGTGGACATATCCCCTTCTAAATATACACACTCGGTTGGATAGTAGTACAGTATATCATATATGTATCCAAGTGCACATCTAAAACAACATTTCTTTTGCTTTTTGACTCAGAGGTGTCCAACTGGTATGATAAAGTCTAAAACTCATGTCTAAATACAGTCTGGGTCAAGCGACAGGCCACTATATATCAGATTTTTTGGGCATGACGAACAGGGGTTTGTGAGCACCGGGTTTGTGAGCATTGTGAGCACTGTTACAGGTTTATAGTACATGTAGTGCATTGCCTAAGGCAAAATAGCTTGTATATATGCACCGGATATTATTACTTGACGAAATCAAAGATTTTGTCAAGTATGTTGATCGGTGCCGTTTGTTAGTTGACGAATTAAAAATTCGTCAACTATGTTGGTCAGTTCGGTTTGTCTGTTTGTTTGTCTGTTTGCACGTTACAGGCCACAGTTTTGGCCGGATCATCACCAAATCGTATGGATACAATGCCTAGGTATATACCTGGAAACCGGTGAATTTTGGTGACCCTAAGTCAAAGGTCAAGGTCAAGGTCACACAAAACGTTGAAAACACATAAGTGGTCATAACTCCGGTTCTAATCGTTCTAGAGACTTCTAACCAAGTGCATATTGTAGATACACTCGAGTTCTATCGTCTGTGACCTTGACCTTGACATTTGACCTTGACCTTGAGAAGTTTGCCCCAGGTCGAAGTCAAGGTCAAGTACGAAGATCAGCGCAGCATATCGAGTAATATATCATTGGAAAGGTCTTGACCCCCTGATCGCAGTGATACCCTATTTTTGGCGCTGCGACGTACACTGACGTCACAATGACGTCATAAACGTCAAATTCCCGAAATTTCAAAAGGCCATAACATCGTCAATACTGTATGGAATCTCTTGAAACTTGATATGCATACTGACAGCAATGACCTCTACGAATTTAAGTGCAAAGGTCAAAGGTCAAGGTCAAGGTCATCGAGATCCCAGAAAAACACATTTCCGGTAATAACATCCGTTTGAATTGTCGTAGGTTCATGAAATTTGAACCATATCGTTCAGAAGAGGTATAGCAATCGAACCTATATGTCAATTTCATGATTGACCTTGAACTTGGTCAGGAAAATAAGGTCATATGAGGAGAACTTCAAGGTCAAATTTTAAAACTAACTGAAACCTATCAAATAGTATATCAAATGAAAGGTCTTAATTCCCTGGTACATACCTTTTCATCAGTTTTGAGCTGTGGCGTTTATTGACGTCACAGTGACGTCATAAACGTTAATTTTTCAAAATTTCAAACGGTCATAGTGTCCACAAATTTTGTTTGATTCTGATGAAATTTTACAGATAATAACATCCGTTTGAATTGTCGTAGGTTCATGAAATTTGAACCATATCGTTCAGAAGAGGTATAGCAATCGAACCTATATGTCAATTTCATGATTGACCTTGAACTTGGTCAGGAAAATAAGGTCATATGAGGAGAACTTCAAGGTCAAATTTTAAAACTAACTGAAACCTATCAAATAGTATATCAAATGAAAGGTCTTAATTCCCTGGTACATACCTTTTCATCAGTTTTGAGCTGTGGCGTTTATTGACGTCACAGTGACGTCATAAACGTTAATTTTTCAAAATTTCAAACGGTCATAGTGTCCACAAATTTTGTTTGATTCTGATGAAATTTTACAGATACAATATATATATTCATGCACAGACAATGCACAATTTTTGTGACTCAAGGTCCAAAGTCAAGGTCAAGGTCACGCAAAATGTTAAAAACACATAAGTGGCCATAACTCCGGTTCTATTTGTGCTAGAGACTTCAAACCAAGTTCATATTGTAGATAAACTCGGGTTCTATCTTCTGTGACCTTGACCTTGGCATTTGACCTTGAACTTGAGAGTTTGCCATGAGGTGAATGTCAAGGTCAAGTACGAAGGTCAGCGAATCATATCGAGTAGTACATCGTTGGAAAGGTCTTGGGCCCCTGATTGCAGTGATACCTTATTTTTGGCGCTGCGACGTACACTCACGTCACAATGACGTCATAAACGTCAAATTACCGAAATTTCAAAAGGCCATAACAGCGTCCATACTGTATGGAATATCTTGAAACTTGACATGCATATTAATAGCATTGACCTCTACGAATTGAAATACAAAGGTCAAAGGTCAAGGTCAAGGTCATCGAAATCCTAGAAAAACACCTTTTCGGTTATAACATCTGCTTGAATCGTTGTAGTCTCATAAAATTTGAACCATATCATTCAGAAGAGGCATGGTAATCATATGTACATGTCAATTTTATGATTGACCTTGAACTTGGTCGCAAAAATGAGGACACATTCAAAACTTCAAGGTCAAATTTTCAAACTAACTGAAACATATCACAGTTTAGGTCGGATCATCACCAAACTTTATGGGAACACTTTTTAGGCTCAAAGCCAGGCACCCATTGATTTTAGTCAAATTCGCCTGAAAAATGTTGCCATGGCAACGGAAAAACTGCTTTGCATTCTATTGTTATCATCAAAATCTAGTTTGTTCTTCGTATATTACCGCTCTACAAGCCACAGTTTTGGACGTATCATGACCAAATTGTACGTATAAAATGCTTATGTATATACTTGCAAATGGGTGAAATTTGGTCACCCTAGGTCAAAGTCAAGGTCAAGGTCACATAAAGTGTCGAAAACATATAAATGGCCATAACTTCGGTTCTAATCGCCCTAGAGACTTCAAACCAAGTTCATATTGTAGATTAACTCGAGTTCTATCTTCTGTGACCTTGACATTTGACCTTCGACCTCATTTTCAAGGTCAGAGCACAATGTGGCTAATATATCGCTTTTTATCGACTTTACAGCTTTGGACATACATGTATAGGAAATGATATATGTTATATCTTCTCATGATTTGAAAATTGAGGTCAGAGCACAAAATGGCTAATATCTCACTAAAACATATATCTAAAACATATATTGTCCGGTAACCTTCCTAATTCGTCAACTGCCGGGCCTATGGCCCCTCGTTTTTTTGTTTGTTTGTTTGTTAGCGCTCTACAGGCCACAGTTTTGATCGGATTGTTACCAAATTTTCAGGGTGAGTTCTGTAAGCCAATAGAAAGACATCGGTTGCTTTTAGACAAAATCGCTAAGAAATTGTTTCCATGGCAACAGAAAACATGAAAATCACATAAAAGACTATAACTCCGGTTATAATTGTCATAGAGACTTCAAATTAAGTGCATTTCGTAGATATACTCGAGTTCTATCTTTTTCGACATTGACCTTGACCTTTGACCTTGACCTTGAGAAGTTCGCCTGAGGTCGAAGTCAAGGTCAAGTACAAAGGTCGGCGCAGCATAACGAGTAGTATATCGTTGGAAAGGTCTTGAGCCCCTGATTCCAGTGATATCTCATTTTTGGCGCTGCGACGTAAACTGACGTCACAATGACGTCATAAACGTCAAAAATCCGAAATTTCAAAGGGTCATAACATCATCAATAGTGTATGGAATCCCTTGAAATTTGATATGCATTTTGACAGCATCGACCTCTACGAACTCAAGTACAAAGGTCAAAGGTCAAGGTCAAGGTCATCGAAATCTCAGAAAAACACATTTCTGGTGATAACATCCGTTTGAATCATCGTGGGCTCATGAAATTTGAACCATGTCATTCAGAAGAGGTATGGCAATCAGACAAATATGTCAATTCCATGATTGACCTCGAACTTTGTCTATAATCTGACAAAACTTAATCAGAATCCTATGAGTATTTTGGATTTTACAGATATTTTTATGTTTTCATGGCTCCAATTTTCACGAATTTACTGAACATTAATATAAAGCATTTCTTTGCAGTCAGTTGCAGTGTTATTTCTAGTTTATAATGCACCTTTTACATTTGGAATAAATTGAAAGCTCGCCGAGATATCAAAGTAGAAAGAGCAGTGGGGTGAATCAGATCCTCAATCCGTTCACACGCCAATAAGCTGTAGAAACGATTACCCCCTGTGGACATATCCCCTTCTAAATATACACACTCGGTTGGATAGTAGTACAGTATATCATATATGTATCCAAGTGCACATCTCAAACAACATTTCTTTTGCTTTTTGACTCAGAGGTGTCCAACTGGTATGATAAAGTCTAAAACTCATGTCTAAATACAGTCTGGGTCAAGCGACAGGCCACTATATATCAGAATTTTTGGGGATGACGAACAGGGGTTTGTGAGCATTGTGAGCACTGTTACAGGTTTATAGTACATGTAGTGCATTGCCTAAGGCAAAATAGCTTGTATATATGCACCGGATATTATTACTTGACGAAATCAAAGATTTTGTCAAGTATGTTGATCGGTGCCGTTTGTTTTTTTGTTTGTTTGTTTGTTAGCGCTCTACAGGCCACAGTTTTGATCGGATTGTTACCAAATTTTTAGGGTGAGTTCTGTAAGCCAATAGAAAGACATCGGTTGCTTTTAGACAAAATCGCTAAGAAATTGTTTCCATGGCAACAGAAAACATGAAAATCACATAAAAGACTATAACTCCGGTTATAATTGTCATAGAGACTTCAAATTAAGTGCATTTCGTAGATATACTCGAGTTCTATCTTTTTCGACATTGACCTTGACCTTTGACCTTGACCTTGAGAAGTTCGCCTGAGGTCGAAGTCAAGGTCAAGTACAAAGGTCGGCGCAGCATAACGAGTAGTATATCGTTGGAAAGGTCTTGAGCCCCTGATTCCAGTGATATCTCATTTTTGGCGCTGCGACGTAAACTGACGTCACAATGACGTCATAAACGTCAAAAATCCGAAATTTCAAAGGGTCATAACATCATCAATAGTGTATGGAATCCCTTGAAATTTGATATGCATTTTGACAGCATCGACCTCTACGAACTCAAGTACAAAGGTCAAAGGTCAAGGTCAAGGTCATCGAAATCTCAGAAAAACACATTTCTGGTGATAACATCCGTTTGAATCATCGTGGGCTCATGAAATTTGAACCATGTCATTCAGAAGAGGTATGGCAATCAGACAAATATGTCAATTCCATGATTGACCTCGAACTTTGTCTATAATCTGACAAAACTTAATCAGAATCCTATGAGTATTTTGGATTTTACAGATATTTTTATGTTTTCATGGCTCCAATTTTCACGAATTTACTGAACATTAATATAAAGCATTTCTTTGCAGTCAGTTGCAGTGTTATTTCTAGTTTATAATGCACCTTTTACATTTGGAATAAATTGAAAGCTCGCCGAGATATCAAAGTAGAAAGAGCAGTGGGGTGAATCAGATCCTCAATCCGTTCACACGCCAATAAGCTGTAGAAACGATTACCCCCTGTGGACATATCCCCTTCTAAATATACACACTCGGTTGGATAGTAGTACAGTATATCATATATGTATCCAAGTGCACATCTAAAACAACATTTCTTTTGCTTTTTGACTCAGAGGTGTCCAACTGGTATGATAAAGTCTAAAACTCATGTCTAAATACAGTCTGGGTCAAGCGACAGGCCACTATATATCAGATTTTTTGGGCATGACGAACAGGGGTTTGTGAGCACCGGGTTTGTGAGCATTGTGAGCACTGTTACAGGTTTATAGTACATGTAGTGCATTGCCTAAGGCAAAATAGCTTGTATATATGCACCGGATATTATTACTTGACGAAATCAAAGATTTTGTCAAGTATGTTGATCGGTGCCGTTTGTTAGTTGACGAATTAAAAATTCGTCAACTATGTTGGTCAGTTCGGTTTGTCTGTTTGTCTGTTTGTTTGTCTGTTTGCACGTTACAGGCCACAGTTTTGGCCGGATCATCACCAAATCGTATGGATACAATGCCTAGGTATATACCTGGAAACCGGTGAATTTTGGTGACCCTAAGTCAAAGGTCAAGGTCAAGGTCACACAAAACGTTGAAAACACATAAGTGGTCATAACTCCGGTTCTAATCGTTCTAGAGACTTCTAACCAAGTGCATATTGTAGATACACTCGAGTTCTATCGTCTGTGACCTTGACCTTGACATTTGACCTTGACCTTGAGAAGTTTGCCCCAGGTCGAAGTCAAGGTCAAGTACGAAGATCAGCGCAGCATATCGAGTAATATATCATTGGAAAGGTCTTGACCCCCTGATCGCAGTGATACCCTATTTTTGGCGCTGCGACGTACACTGACGTCACAATGACGTCATAAACGTCAAATTCCCGAAATTTCAAAAGGCCATAACATCGTCAATACTGTATGGAATCTCTTGAAACTTGATATGCATACTGACAGCAATGACCTCTACGAATTTAAGTGCAAAGGTCAAAGGTCAAGGTCAAGGTCATCGAGATCCCAGAAAAACACATTTCCGGTAATAACATCCGTTTGAATTGTCGTAGGTTCATGAAATTTGAACCATATCGTTCAGAAGAGGTATAGCAATCGAACCTATATGTCAATTTCATGATTGACCTTGAACTTGGTCAGGAAAATAAGGTCATATGAGGAGAACTTCAAGGTCAAATTTTAAAACTAACTGAAACCTATCAAATAGTATATCAAATGAAAGGTCTTAATTCCCTGGTACATACCTTTTCATCAGTTTTGAGCTGTGGCGTTTATTGACGTCACAGTGACGTCATAAACGTTAATTTTTCAAAATTTCAAACGGTCATAGTGTCCACAAATTTTGTTTGATTCTGATGAAATTTTACAGATAATAACATCCGTTTGAATTGTCGTAGGTTCATGAAATTTGAACCATATCGTTCAGAAGAGGTATAGCAATCGAACCTATATGTCAATTTCATGATTGACCTTGAACTTGGTCAGGAAAATAAGGTCATATGAGGAGAACTTCAAGGTCAAATTTTAAAACTAACTGAAACCTATCAAATAGTATATCAAATGAAAGGTCTTAATTCCCTGGTACATACCTTTTCATCAGTTTTGAGCTGTGGCGTTTATTGACGTCACAGTGACGTCATAAACGTTAATTTTTCAAAATTTCAAACGGTCATAGTGTCCACAAATTTTGTTTGATTCTGATGAAATTTTACAGATACAATATATATATTCATGCACAGACAATGCACAATTTTTGTGACTCAAGGTCCAAAGTCAAGGTCAAGGTCACGCAAAATGTTAAAAACACATAAGTGGCCATAACTCCGGTTCTATTTGTGCTAGAGACTTCAAACCAAGTTCATATTGTAGATAAACTCGGGTTCTATCTTCTGTGACCTTGACCTTGGCATTTGACCTTGAACTTGAGAGTTTGCCATGAGGTGAATGTCAAGGTCAAGTACGAAGGTCAGCGAATCATATCGAGTAGTACATCGTTGGAAAGGTCTTGGGCCCCTGATTGCAGTGATACCTTATTTTTGGCGCTGCGACGTACACTCACGTCACAATGACGTCATAAACGTCAAATTACCGAAATTTCAAAAGGCCATAACAGCGTCCATACTGTATGGAATATCTTGAAACTTGACATGCATATTAATAGCATTGACCTCTACGAATTGAAATACAAAGGTCAAAGGTCAAGGTCAAGGTCATCGAAATCCTAGAAAAACACCTTTTCGGTTATAACATCTGCTTGAATCGTTGTAGTCTCATAAAATTTGAACCATATCATTCAGAAGAGGCATGGTAATCATATGTACATGTCAATTTTATGATTGACCTTGAACTTGGTCGCAAAAATGAGGACACATTCAAAACTTCAAGGTCAAATTTTCAAACTAACTGAAACATATCACAGTTTAGGTCGGATCATCACCAAACTTTATGGGAACACTTTTTAGGCTCAAAGCCAGGCACCCATTGATTTTAGTCAAATTCGCCTGAAAAATGTTGCCATGGCAACGGAAAAACTGCTTTGCATTCTATTGTTATCATCAAAATCTAGTTTGTTCTTCGTATATTACCGCTCTACAAGCCACAGTTTTGGACGTATCATGACCAAATTGTACGTATAAAATGCTTATGTATATACTTGCAAATGGGTGAAATTTGGTCACCCTAGGTCAAAGTCAAGGTCAAGGTCACATAAAGTGTCGAAAACATATAAATGGCCATAACTTCGGTTCTAATCGCCCTAGAGACTTCAAACCAAGTTCATATTGTAGATTAACTCGAGTTCTATCTTCTGTGACCTTGACATTTGACCTTCGACCTCATTTTCAAGGTCAGAGCACAATGTGGCTAATATATCGCTTTTTATCGACTTTACAGCTTTGGACATACATGTATAGGAAATGATATATGTTATATCTTCTCATGATTTGAAAATTGAGGTCAGAGCACAAAATGGCTAATATCTCACTAAAACATATATCTAAAACATATATTGTCCGGTAACCTTCCTAATTCGTCAACTGCCGGGCCTATGGCCCCTCGTTTTTTTGTTTGTTTGTTTGTTAGCGCTCTACAGGCCACAGTTTTGATCGGATTGTTACCAAATTTTCAGGGTGAGTTCTGTAAGCCAATAGAAAGACATCGGTTGCTTTTAGACAAAATCGCTAAGAAATTGTTTCCATGGCAACAGAAAACATGAAAATCACATAAAAGACTATAACTCCGGTTATAATTGTCATAGAGACTTCAAATTAAGTGCATTTCGTAGATATACTCGAGTTCTATCTTTTTCGACATTGACCTTGACCTTTGACCTTGACCTTGAGAAGTTCGCCTGAGGTCGAAGTCAAGGTCAAGTACAAAGGTCGGCGCAGCATAACGAGTAGTATATCGTTGGAAAGGTCTTGAGCCCCTGATTCCAGTGATATCTCATTTTTGGCGCTGCGACGTAAACTGACGTCACAATGACGTCATAAACGTCAAAAATCCGAAATTTCAAAGGGTCATAACATCATCAATAGTGTATGGAATCCCTTGAAATTTGATATGCATTTTGACAGCATCGACCTCTACGAACTCAAGTACAAAGGTCAAAGGTCAAGGTCAAGGTCATCGAAATCTCAGAAAAACACATTTCTGGTGATAACATCCGTTTGAATCATCGTGGGCTCATGAAATTTGAACCATGTCATTCAGAAGAGGTATGGCAATCAGACAAATATGTCAATTCCATGATTGACCTCGAACTTTGTCTATAATCTGACAAAACTTAATCAGAATCCTATGAGTATTTTGGATTTTACAGATATTTTTATGTTTTCATGGCTCCAATTTTCACGAATTTACTGAACATTAATATAAAGCATTTCTTTGCAGTCAGTTGCAGTGTTATTTCTAGTTTATAATGCACCTTTTACATTTGGAATAAATTGAAAGCTCGCCGAGATATCAAAGTAGAAAGAGCAGTGGGGTGAATCAGATCCTCAATCCGTTCACACGCCAATAAGCTGTAGAAACGATTACCCCCTGTGGACATATCCCCTTCTAAATATACACACTCGGTTGGATAGTAGTACAGTATATCATATATGTATCCAAGTGCACATCTCAAACAACATTTCTTTTGCTTTTTGACTCAGAGGTGTCCAACTGGTATGATAAAGTCTAAAACTCATGTCTAAATACAGTCTGGGTCAAGCGACAGGCCACTATATATCAGAATTTTTGGGGATGACGAACAGGGGTTTGTGAGCATTGTGAGCACTGTTACAGGTTTATAGTACATGTAGTGCATTGCCTAAGGCAAAATAGCTTGTATATATGCACCGGATATTATTACTTGACGAAATCAAAGATTTTGTCAAGTATGTTGATCGGTGCCGTTTGTTTTTTTGTTTGTTTGTTTGTTAGCGCTCTACAGGCCACAGTTTTGATCGGATTGTTACCAAATTTTTAGGGTGAGTTCTGTAAGCCAATAGAAAGACATCGGTTGCTTTTAGACAAAATCGCTAAGAAATTGTTTCCATGGCAACAGAAAACATGAAAATCACATAAAAGACTATAACTCCGGTTATAATTGTCATAGAGACTTCAAATTAAGTGCATTTCGTAGATATACTCGAGTTCTATCTTTTTCGACATTGACCTTGACCTTTGACCTTGACCTTGAGAAGTTCGCCTGAGGTCGAAGTCAAGGTCAAGTACAAAGGTCGGCGCAGCATAACGAGTAGTATATCGTTGGAAAGGTCTTGAGCCCCTGATTCCAGTGATATCTCATTTTTGGCGCTGCGACGTAAACTGACGTCACAATGACGTCATAAACGTCAAAAATCCGAAATTTCAAAGGGTCATAACATCATCAATAGTGTATGGAATCCCTTGAAATTTGATATGCATTTTGACAGCATCGACCTCTACGAACTCAAGTACAAAGGTCAAAGGTCAAGGTCAAGGTCATCGAAATCTCAGAAAAACACATTTCTGGTGATAACATCCGTTTGAATCATCGTGGGCTCATGAAATTTGAACCATGTCATTCAGAAGAGGTATGGCAATCAGACAAATATGTCAATTCCATGATTGACCTCGAACTTTGTCTATAATCTGACAAAACTTAATCAGAATCCTATGAGTATTTTGGATTTTACAGATATTTTTATGTTTTCATGGCTCCAATTTTCACGAATTTACTGAACATTAATATAAAGCATTTCTTTGCAGTCAGTTGCAGTGTTATTTCTAGTTTATAATGCACCTTTTACATTTGGAATAAATTGAAAGCTCGCCGAGATATCAAAGTAGAAAGAGCAGTGGGGTGAATCAGATCCTCAATCCGTTCACACGCCAATAAGCTGTAGAAACGATTACCCCCTGTGGACATATCCCCTTCTAAATATACACACTCGGTTGGATAGTAGTACAGTATATCATATATGTATCCAAGTGCACATCTAAAACAACATTTCTTTTGCTTTTTGACTCAGAGGTGTCCAACTGGTATGATAAAGTCTAAAACTCATGTCTAAATACAGTCTGGGTCAAGCGACAGGCCACTATATATCAGATTTTTTGGGCATGACGAACAGGGGTTTGTGAGCATTGTGAGCACTGTTACAGGTTTATAGTACATGTAGTGCATTGCCTAAGGCAAAATAGCTTGTATATATGCACCGGATATTATTACTTGACGAAATCAAAGATTTTGTCAAGTATGTTGATCGGTGCCGTTTGTTTTTTTGTTTGTTTGTTTGTTAGCGCTCTACAGGCCACAGTTTTGATCGGATTGTTACCAAATTTTTAGAGTGAGTTCTGTAAGCCAATAGAAAGACATCGGTTGCTTTTAGACAAAATCGCTAAGAAATTGTTTCCATGGCAACAGAAAACATGAAAATCACATAAAAGACTATAACTCCGGTTATAATTGTCATAGAGACTTCAAATTAAGTGCATTTCGTAGATATACTCGAGTTCTATCTTTTTCGACATTGACCTTGACCTTTGACCTTGACCTTGAGAAGTTCGCCTGAGGTCGAAGTCAAGGTCAAGTACAAAGGTCGGCGCAGCATAACGAGTAGTATATCGTTGGAAAGGTCTTGAGCCCCTGATTCCAGTGATATCTCATTTTTGGCGCTGCGACGTAAACTGACGTCACAATGACGTCATAAACGTCAAAAATCCGAAATTTCAAAGGGTCATAACATCATCAATAGTGTATGGAATCCCTTGAAATTTGATATGCATTTTGACAGCATCGACCTCTACGAACTCAAGTACAAAGGTCAAAGGTCAAGGTCAAGGTCATCGAAATCTCAGAAAAACACATTTCTGGTGATAACATCCGTTTGAATCATCGTGGGCTCATGAAATTTGAACCATGTCATTCAGAAGAGGTATGGCAATCAGACAAATATGTCAATTCCATGATTGACCTCGAACTTTGTCTATAATCTGACAAAACTTAATCAGAATCCTATGAGTATTTTGGATTTTACAGATATTTTTATGTTTTCATGGCTCCAATTTTCACGAATTTACTGAACATTAATATAAAGCATTTCTTTGCAGTCAGTTGCAGTGTTATTTCTAGTTTATAATGCACCTTTTACATTTGGAATAAATTGAAAGCTCGCCGAGATATCAAAGTAGAAAGAGCAGTGGGGTGAATCAGATCCTCAATCCGTTCACACGCCAATAAGCTGTAGAAACGATTACCCCCTGTGGACATATCCCCTTCTAAATATACACACTCGGTTGGATAGTAGTACAGTATATCATATATGTATCCAAGTGCACATCTAAAACAACATTTCTTTTGCTTTTTGACTCAGAGGTGTCCAACTGGTATGATAAAGTCTAAAACTCATGTCTAAATACAGTCTGGGTCAAGCGACAGGCCACTATATATCAGATTTTTTGGGCATGACGAACAGGGGTTTGTGAGCACCGGGTTTGTGAGCATTGTGAGCACTGTTACAGGTTTATAGTACATGTAGTGCATTGCCTAAGGCAAAATAGCTTGTATATATGCACCGGATATTATTACTTGACGAAATCAAAGATTTTGTCAAGTATGTTGATCGGTGCCGTTTGTTTTTTTGTTTGTTTGTTTTTTAGCGCTCTACAGGCCACAGTTTTGATCGGATTGTTACCAAATTTTCAGGGTGAGTTCTGTAAGCCAATAGAAAGACATCGGTTGCTTTTAGACAAAATCGCTAAGAAATTGTTTCCATGGCAACAGAAAACATGAAAATCACATAAAAGACTATAACTCCGGTTATAATTGTCATAGAGACTTCAAATTAAGTGCATTTCGTAGATATACTCGAGTTCTATCTTTTTCGACATTGACCTTGACCTTTGACCTTGACCTTGAGAAGTTCGCCTGAGGTCGAAGTCAAGGTCAAGTACAAAGGTCGGCGCAGCATAACGAGTAGTATATCGTTGGAAAGGTCTTGAGCCCCTGATTCCAGTGATATCTCATTTTTGGCGCTGCGACGTAAACTGACGTCACAATGACGTCATAAACGTCAAAAATCCGAAATTTCAAAGGGTCATAACATCATCAATAGTGTATGGAATCCCTTGAAATTTGATATGCATTTTGACAGCATCGACCTCTACGAACTCAAGTACAAAGGTCAAAGGTCAAGGTCAAGGTCATCGAAATCTCAGAAAAACACATTTCTGGTGATAACATCCGTTTGAATCATCGTGGGCTCATGAAATTTGAACCATGTCATTCAGAAGAGGTATGGCAATCAGACAAATATGTCAATTCCATGATTGACCTCGAACTTTGTCTATAATCTGACAAAACTTAATCAGAATCCTATGAGTATTTTGGATTTTACAGATATTTTTATGTTTTCATGGCTCCAATTTTCACGAATTTACTGAACATTAATATAAAGCATTTCTTTGCAGTCAGTTGCAGTGTTATTTCTAGTTTATAATGCACCTTTTACATTTGGAATAAATTGAAAGCTCGCCGAGATATCAAAGTAGAAAGAGCAGTGGGGTGAATCAGATCCTCAATCCGTTCACACGCCAATAAGCTGTAGAAACGATTACCCCCTGTGGACATATCCCCTTCTAAATATACACACTCGGTTGGATAGTAGTACAGTATATCATATATGTATCCAAGTGCACATCTAAAACAACATTTCTTTTGCTTTTTGACTCAGAGGTGTCCAACTGGTATGATAAAGTCTAAAACTCATGTCTAAATACAGTCTGGGTCAAGCGACAGGCCACTATATATCAGATTTTTTGGGCATGACGAACAGGGGTTTGTGAGCACCGGGTTTGTGAGCATTGTGAGCACTGTTACAGGTTTATAGTACATGTAGTGCATTGCCTAAGGCAAAATAGCTTGTATATATGCACCGGATATTATTACTTGACGAAATCAAAGATTTTGTCAAGTATGTTGATCGGTGCCGTTTGTTTTTTTGTTTGTTTGTTTGTTAGCGCTCTACAGGCCACAGTTTTGATCGGATTGTTACCAAATTTTCAGGGTGAGTTCTGTAAGCCAATAGAAAGACATCGGTTGCTTTTAGACAAAATCGCTAAGAAATTGTTTCCATGGCAACAGAAAACATGAAAATCACATAAAAGACTATAACTCCGGTTATAATTGTCATAGAGACTTCAAATTAAGTGCATTTCGTAGATATACTCGAGTTCTATCTTTTTCGACATTGACCTTGACCTTTGACCTTGACCTTGAGAAGTTCGCCTGAGGTCGAAGTCAAGGTCAAGTACAAAGGTCGGCGCAGCATAACGAGTAGTATATCGTTGGAAAGGTCTTGAGCCCCTGATTCCAGTGATATCTCATTTTTGGCGCTGCGACGTAAACTGACGTCACAATGACGTCATAAACGTCAAAAATCCGAAATTTCAAAGGGTCATAACATCATCAATAGTGTATGGAATCCCTTGAAATTTGATATGCATTTTGACAGCATCGACCTCTACGAACTCAAGTACAAAGGTCAAAGGTCAAGGTCAAGGTCATCGAAATCTCAGAAAAACACATTTCTGGTGATAACATCCGTTTGAATCATCGTGGGCTCATGAAATTTGAACCATGTCATTCAGAAGAGGTATGGCAATCAGACAAATATGTCAATTCCATGATTGACCTCGAACTTTGTCTATAATCTGACAAAACTTAATCAGAATCCTATGAGTATTTTGGATTTTACAGATATTTTTATGTTTTCATGGCTCCAATTTTCACGAATTTACTGAACATTAATATAAAGCATTTCTTTGCAGTCAGTTGCAGTGTTATTTCTAGTTTATAATGCACCTTTTACATTTGGAATAAATTGAAAGCTCGCCGAGATATCAAAGTAGAAAGAGCAGTGGGGTGAATCAGATCCTCAATCCGTTCACACGCCAATAAGCTGTAGAAACGATTACCCCCTGTGGACATATCCCCTTCTAAATATACACACTCGGTTGGATAGTAGTACAGTATATCATATATGTATCCAAGTGCACATCTAAAACAACATTTCTTTTGCTTTTTGACTCAGAGGTGTCCAACTGGTATGATAAAGTCTAAAACTCATGTCTAAATACAGTCTGGGTCAAGCGACAGGCCACTATATATCAGATTTTTTGGGCATGACGAACAGGGGTTTGTGAGCATTGTGAGCACTGTTACAGGTTTATAGTACATGTAGTGCATTGCCTAAGGCAAAATAGCTTGTATATATGCACCGGATATTATTACTTGACGAAATCAAAGATTTTGTCAAGTATGTTGATCGGTGCCGTTTGTTTTTTTGTTTGTTTGTTTGTTAGCGCTCTACAGGCCACAGTTTTGATCGGATTGTTACCAAATTTTCAGGGTGAGTTCTGTAAGCCAATAGAAAGACATCGGTTGCTTTTAGACAAAATCGCTAAGAAATTGTTTCCATGGCAACAGAAAACATGAAAATCACATAAAAGACTATAACTCCGGTTATAATTGTCATAGAGACTTCAAATTAAGTGCATTTCGTAGATATACTCGAGTTCTATCTTTTTCGACATTGACCTTGACCTTTGACCTTGACCTTGAGAAGTTCGCCTGAGGTCGAAGTCAAGGTCAAGTACAAAGGTCGGCGCAGCATAACGAGTAGTATATCGTTGGAAAGGTCTTGAGCCCCTGATTCCAGTGATATCTCATTTTTGGCGCTGCGACGTAAACTGACGTCACAATGACGTCATAAACGTCAAAAATCCGAAATTTCAAAGGGTCATAACATCATCAATAGTGTATGGAATCCCTTGAAATTTGATATGCATTTTGACAGCATCGACCTCTACGAACTCAAGTACAAAGGTCAAAGGTCAAGGTCAAGGTCATCGAAATCTCAGAAAAACACATTTCTGGTGATAACATCCGTTTGAATCATCGTGGGCTCATGAAATTTGAACCATGTCATTCAGAAGAGGTATGGCAATCAGACAAATATGTCAATTCCATGATTGACCTCGAACTTTGTCTATAATCTGACAAAACTTAATCAGAATCCTATGAGTATTTTGGATTTTACAGATATTTTTATGTTTTCATGGCTCCAATTTTCACGAATTTACTGAACATTAATATAAAGCATTTCTTTGCAGTCAGTTGCAGTGTTATTTCTAGTTTATAATGCACCTTTTACATTTGGAATAAATTGAAAGCTCGCCGAGATATCAAAGTAGAAAGAGCAGTGGGGTGAATCAGATCCTCAATCCGTTCACACGCCAATAAGCTGTAGAAACGATTACCCCCTGTGGACATATCCCCTTCTAAATATATACACTCGGTTGGATAGTAGTACAGTATATCATATATGTATCCAAGTGCACATCTAAAACAACATTTCTTTTGCTTTTTGACTCAGAGGTGTCCAACTGGTATGATAAAGTCTAAAACTCATGTCTAAATACAGTCTGGGTCAAGCGACAGGCCACTATATATCAGATTTTTTGGGCATGACGAACAGGGGTTTGTGAGCACCGGGTTTGTGAGCATTGTGAGCACTGTTACAGGTTTATAGTACATGTAGTGCATTGCCTAAGGCAAAATAGCTTGTATATATGCACCGGATATTATTACTTGACGAAATCAAAGATTTTGTCAAGTATGTTGATCGGTGCCGTTTGTTTTTTTGTTTGTTTGTTTGTTAGCGCTCTACAGGCCACAGTTTTGATCGGATTGTTACCAAATTTTCAGGGTGAGTTCTGTAAGCCAATAGAAAGACATCGGTTGCTTTTAGACAAAATCGCTAAGAAATTGTTTCCATGGCAACAGAAAACATGAAAATCACATAAAAGACTATAACTCCGGTTATAATTGTCATAGAGACTTCAAATTAAGTGCATTTCGTAGATATACTCGAGTTCTATCTTTTTCGACATTGACCTTGACCTTTGACCTTGACCTTGAGAAGTTCGCCTGAGGTCGAAGTCAAGGTCAAGTACAAAGGTCGGCGCAGCATAACGAGTAGTATATCGTTGGAAAGGTCTTGAGCCCCTGATTCCAGTGATATCTCATTTTTGGCGCTGCGACGTAAACTGACGTCACAATGACGTCATAAACGTCAAAAATCCGAAATTTCAAAGGGTCATAACATCATCAATAGTGTATGGAATCCCTTGAAATTTGATATGCATTTTGACAGCATCGACCTCTACGAACTCAAGTACAAAGGTCAAAGGTCAAGGTCAAGGTCATCGAAATCTCAGAAAAACACATTTCTGGTGATAACATCCGTTTGAATCATCGTGGGCTCATGAAATTTGAACCATGTCATTCAGAAGAGGTATGGCAATCAGACAAATATGTCAATTCCATGATTGACCTCGAACTTTGTCTATAATCTGACAAAACTTAATCAGAATCCTATGAGTATTTTGGATTTTACAGATATTTTTATGTTTTCATGGCTCCAATTTTCACGAATTTACTGAACATTAATATAAAGCATTTCTTTGCAGTCAGTTGCAGTGTTATTTCTAGTTTATAATGCACCTTTTACATTTGGAATAAATTGAAAGCTCGCCGAGATATCAAAGTAGAAAGAGCAGTGGGGTGAATCAGATCCTCAATCCGTTCACACGCCAATAAGCTGTAGAAACGATTACCCCCTGTGGACATATCCCCTTCTAAATATACACACTCGGTTGGATAGTAGTACAGTATATCATATATGTATCCAAGTGCACATCTAAAACAACATTTCTTTTGCTTTTTGACTCAGAGGTGTCCAACTGGTATGATAAAGTCTAAAACTCATGTCTAAATACAGTCTGGGTCAAGCGACAGGCCACTATATATCAGATTTTTTGGGCATGACGAACAGGGGTTTGTGAGCATTGTGAGCACTGTTACAGGTTTATAGTACATGTAGTGCATTGCCTAAGGCAAAATAGCTTGTATATATGCACCGGATATTATTACTTGACGAAATCAAAGATTTTGTCAAGTATGTTGATCGGTGCCGTTTGTTTTTTTGTTTGTTTGTTTGTTAGCGCTCTACAGGCCACAGTTTTGATCGGATTGTTACCAAATTTTCAGGGTGAGTTCTGTAAGCCAATAGAAAGACATCGGTTGCTTTTAGACAAAATCGCTAAGAAATTGTTTCCATGGCAACAGAAAACATGAAAATCACATAAAAGACTATAACTCCGGTTATAATTGTCATAGAGACTTCAAATTAAGTGCATTTCGTAGATATACTCGAGTTCTATCTTTTTCGACATTGACCTTGACCTTTGACCTTGACCTTGAGAAGTTCGCCTGAGGTCGAAGTCAAGGTCAAGTACAAAGGTCGGCGCAGCATAACGAGTAGTATATCGTTGGAAAGGTCTTGAGCCCCTGATTCCAGTGATATCTCATTTTTGGCGCTGCGACGTAAACTGACGTCACAATGACGTCATAAACGTCAAAAATCCGAAATTTCAAAGGGTCATAACATCGTCAATAGTGTATGGAATCCCTTGAAATTTGATATGCATTTTGACAGCATCGACCTCTACGAACTCAAGTACAAAGGTCAAAGGTCAAGGTCAAGGTCATCGAAATCTCAGAAAAACACATTTCTGGTGATAACATCCGTTTGAATCATCGTGGGCTCATGAAATTTGAACCATGTCATTCAGAAGAGGTATGGCAATCAGACAAATATGTCAATTCCATGATTGACCTCGAACTTTGTCTATAATCTGACAAAACTTAATCAGAATCCTATGAGTATTTTGGATTTTACAGATATTTTTATGTTTTCATGGCTCCAATTTTCACGAATTTACTGAACATTAATATAAAGCATTTCTTTGCAGTCAGTTGCAGTGTTATTTCTAGTTTATAATGCACCTTTTACATTTGGAATAAATTGAAAGCTCGCCGAGATATCAAAGTAGAAAGAGCAGTGGGGTGAATCAGATCCTCAATCCGTTCACACGCCAATAAGCTGTAGAAACGATTACCCCCTGTGGACATATCCCCTTCTAAATATACACACTCGGTTGGATAGTAGTACAGTATATCATATATGTATCCAAGTGCACATCTAAAACAACATTTCTTTTGCTTTTTGACTCAGAGGTGTCCAACTGGTATGATAAAGTCTAAAACTCATGTCTAAATACAGTCTGGGTCAAGCGACAGGCCACTATATATCAGATTTTTTGGGCATGACGAACAGGGGTTTGTGAGCATTGTGAGCACTGTTACAGGTTTATAGTACATGTAGTGCATTGCCTAAGGCAAAATAGCTTGTATATATGCACCGGATATTATTACTTGACGAAATCAAAGATTTTGTCAAGTATGTTGATCGGTGCCGTTTGTTTTTTTGTTTGTTTGTTTGTTAGCGCTCTACAGGCCACAGTTTTGATCGGATTGTTACCAAATTTTCAGGGTGAGTTCTGTAAGCCAATAGAAAGACATCGGTTGCTTTTAGACAAAATCGCTAAGAAATTGTTTCCATGGCAACAGAAAACATGAAAATCACATAAAAGACTATAACTCCGGTTATAATTGTCATAGAGACTTCAAATTAAGTGCATTTCGTAGATATACTCGAGTTCTATCTTTTTCGACATTGACCTTGACCTTTGACCTTGACCTTGAGAAGTTCGCCTGAGGTCGAAGTCAAGGTCAAGTACAAAGGTCGGCGCAGCATAACGAGTAGTATATCGTTGGAAAGGTCTTGAGCCCCTGATTCCAGTGATATCTCATTTTTGGCGCTGCGACGTAAACTGACGTCACAATGACGTCATAAACGTCAAAAATCCGAAATTTCAAAGGGTCATAACATCATCAATAGTGTATGGAATCCCTTGAAATTTGATATGCATTTTGACAGCATCGACCTCTACGAACTCAAGTACAAAGGTCAAAGGTCAAGGTCAAGGTCATCGAAATCTCAGAAAAACACATTTCTGGTGATAACATCCGTTTGAATCATCGTGGGCTCATGAAATTTGAACCATGTCATTCAGAAGAGGTATGGCAATCAGACAAATATGTCAATTCCATGATTGACCTCGAACTTTGTCTATAATCTGACAAAACTTAATCAGAATCCTATGAGTATTTTGGATTTTACAGATATTTTTATGTTTTCATGGCTCCAATTTTCACGAATTTACTGAACATTAATATAAAGCATTTCTTTGCAGTCAGTTGCAGTGTTATTTCTAGTTTATAATGCACCTTTTACATTTGGAATAAATTGAAAGCTCGCCGAGATATCAAAGTAGAAAGAGCAGTGGGGTGAATCAGATCCTCAATCCGTTCACACGCCAATAAGCTGTAGAAACGATTACCCCCTGTGGACATATCCCCTTCTAAATATATACACTCGGTTGGATAGTAGTACAGTATATCATATATGTATCCAAGTGCACATCTAAAACAACATTTCTTTTGCTTTTTGACTCAGAGGTGTCCAACTGGTATGATAAAGTCTAAAACTCATGTCTAAATACAGTCTGGGTCAAGCGACAGGCCACTATATATCAGATTTTTTGGGCATGACGAACAGGGGTTTGTGAGCACCGGGTTTGTGAGCATTGTGAGCACTGTTACAGGTTTATAGTACATGTAGTGCATTGCCTAAGGCAAAATAGCTTGTATATATGCACCGGATATTATTACTTGACGAAATCAAAGATTTTGTCAAGTATGTTGATCGGTGCCGTTTGTTTTTTTGTTTGTTTGTTTGTTAGCGCTCTACAGGCCACAGTTTTGATCGGATTGTTACCAAATTTTCAGGGTGAGTTCTGTAAGCCAATAGAAAGACATCGGTTGCTTTTAGACAAAATCGCTAAGAAATTGTTTCCATGGCAACAGAAAACATGAAAATCACATAAAAGACTATAACTCCGGTTATAATTGTCATAGAGACTTCAAATTAAGTGCATTTCGTAGATATACTCGAGTTCTATCTTTTTCGACATTGACCTTGACCTTTGACCTTGACCTTGAGAAGTTCGCCTGAGGTCGAAGTCAAGGTCAAGTACAAAGGTCGGCGCAGCATAACGAGTAGTATATCGTTGGAAAGGTCTTGAGCCCCTGATTCCAGTGATATCTCATTTTTGGCGCTGCGACGTAAACTGACGTCACAATGACGTCATAAACGTCAAAAATCCGAAATTTCAAAGGGTCATAACATCATCAATAGTGTATGGAATCCCTTGAAATTTGATATGCATTTTGACAGCATCGACCTCTACGAACTCAAGTACAAAGGTCAAAGGTCAAGGTCAAGGTCATCGAAATCTCAGAAAAACACATTTCTGGTGATAACATCCGTTTGAATCATCGTGGGCTCATGAAATTTGAACCATGTCATTCAGAAGAGGTATGGCAATCAGACAAATATGTCAATTCCATGATTGACCTCGAACTTTGTCTATAATCTGACAAAACTTAATCAGAATCCTATGAGTATTTTGGATTTTACAGATATTTTTATGTTTTCATGGCTCCAATTTTCACGAATTTACTGAACATTAATATAAAGCATTTCTTTGCAGTCAGTTGCAGTGTTATTTCTAGTTTATAATGCACCTTTTACATTTGGAATAAATTGAAAGCTCGCCGAGATATCAAAGTAGAAAGAGCAGTGGGGTGAATCAGATCCTCAATCCGTTCACACGCCAATAAGCTGTAGAAACGATTACCCCCTGTGGACATATCCCCTTCTAAATATACACACTCGGTTGGATAGTAGTACAGTATATCATATATGTATCCAAGTGCACATCTAAAACAACATTTCTTTTGCTTTTTGACTCAGAGGTGTCCAACTGGTATGATAAAGTCTAAAACTCATGTCTAAATACAGTCTGGGTCAAGCGACAGGCCACTATATATCAGATTTTTTGGGCATGACGAACAGGGGTTTGTGAGCATTGTGAGCACTGTTACAGGTTTATAGTACATGTAGTGCATTGCCTAAGGCAAAATAGCTTGTATATATGCACCGGATATTATTACTTGACGAAATCAAAGATTTTGTCAAGTATGTTGATCGGTGCCGTTTGTTTTTTTGTTTGTTTGTTTGTTAGCGCTCTACAGGCCACAGTTTTGATCGGATTGTTACCAAATTTTCAGGGTGAGTTCTGTAAGCCAATAGAAAGACATCGGTTGCTTTTAGACAAAATCGCTAAGAAATTGTTTCCATGGCAACAGAAAACATGAAAATCACATAAAAGACTATAACTCCGGTTATAATTGTCATAGAGACTTCAAATTAAGTGCATTTCGTAGATATACTCGAGTTCTATCTTTTTCGACATTGACCTTGACCTTTGACCTTGACCTTGAGAAGTTCGCCTGAGGTCGAAGTCAAGGTCAAGTACAAAGGTCGGCGCAGCATAACGAGTAGTATATCGTTGGAAAGGTCTTGAGCCCCTGATTCCAGTGATATCTCATTTTTGGCGCTGCGACGTAAACTGACGTCACAATGACGTCATAAACGTCAAAAATCCGAAATTTCAAAGGGTCATAACATCATCAATAGTGTATGGAATCCCTTGAAATTTGATATGCATTTTGACAGCATCGACCTCTACGAACTCAAGTACAAAGGTCAAAGGTCAAGGTCAAGGTCATCGAAATCTCAGAAAAACACATTTCTGGTGATAACATCCGTTTGAATCATCGTGGGCTCATGAAATTTGAACCATGTCATTCAGAAGAGGTATGGCAATCAGACAAATATGTCAATTCCATGATTGACCTCGAACTTTGTCTATAATCTGACAAAACTTAATCAGAATCCTATGAGTATTTTGGATTTTACAGATATTTTTATGTTTTCATGGCTCCAATTTTCACGAATTTACTGAACATTAATATAAAGCATTTCTTTGCAGTCAGTTGCAGTGTTATTTCTAGTTTATAATGCACCTTTTACATTTGGAATAAATTGAAAGCTCGCCGAGATATCAAAGTAGAAAGAGCAGTGGGGTGAATCAGATCCTCAATCCGTTCACACGCCAATAAGCTGTAGAAACGATTACCCCCTGTGGACATATCCCCTTCTAAATATACACACTCGGTTGGATAGTAGTACAGTATATCATATATGTATCCAAGTGCACATCTAAAACAACATTTCTTTTGCTTTTTGACTCAGAGGTGTCCAACTGGTATGATAAAGTCTAAAACTCATGTCTAAATACAGTCTGGGTCAAGCGACAGGCCACTATATATCAGATTTTTTGGGCATGACGAACAGGGGTTTGTGAGCATTGTGAGCACTGTTACAGGTTTATAGTACATGTAGTGCATTGCCTAAGGCAAAATAGCTTGTATATATGCACCGGATATTATTACTTGACGAAATCAAAGATTTTGTCAAGTATGTTGATCGGTGCCGTTTGTTTTTTTGTTTGTTTGTTTGTTAGCGCTCTACAGGCCACAGTTTTGATCGGATTGTTACCAAATTTTCAGGGTGAGTTCTGTAAGCCAATAGAAAGACATCGGTTGCTTTTAGACAAAATCGCTAAGAAATTGTTTCCATGGCAACAGAAAACATGAAAATCACATAAAAGACTATAACTCCGGTTATAATTGTCATAGAGACTTCAAATTAAGTGCATTTCGTAGATATACTCGAGTTCTATCTTTTTCGACATTGACCTTGACCTTTGACCTTGACCTTGAGAAGTTCGCCTGAGGTCGAAGTCAAGGTCAAGTACAAAGGTCGGCGCAGCATAACGAGTAGTATATCGTTGGAAAGGTCTTGAGCCCCTGATTCCAGTGATATCTCATTTTTGGCGCTGCGACGTAAACTGACGTCACAATGACGTCATAAACGTCAAAAATCCGAAATTTCAAAGGGTCATAACATCATCAATAGTGTATGGAATCCCTTGAAATTTGATATGCATTTTGACAGCATCGACCTCTACGAACTCAAGTACAAAGGTCAAAGGTCAAGGTCAAGGTCATCGAAATCTCAGAAAAACACATTTCTGGTGATAACATCCGTTTGAATCATCGTGGGCTCATGAAATTTGAACCATGTCATTCAGAAGAGGTATGGCAATCAGACAAATATGTCAATTCCATGATTGACCTCGAACTTTGTCTATAATCTGACAAAACTTAATCAGAATCCTATGAGTATTTTGGATTTTACAGATATTTTTATGTTTTCATGGCTCCAATTTTCACGAATTTACTGAACATTAATATAAAGCATTTCTTTGCAGTCAGTTGCAGTGTTATTTCTAGTTTATAATGCACCTTTTACATTTGGAATAAATTGAAAGCTCGCCGAGATATCAAAGTAGAAAGAGCAGTGGGGTGAATCAGATCCTCAATCCGTTCACACGCCAATAAGCTGTAGAAACGATTACCCCCTGTGGACATATCCCCTTCTAAATATACACACTCGGTTGGATAGTAGTACAGTATATCATATATGTATCCAAGTGCACATCTAAAACAACATTTCTTTTGCTTTTTGACTCAGAGGTGTCCAACTGGTATGATAAAGTCTAAAACTCATGTCTAAATACAGTCTGGGTCAAGCGACAGGGCACTATATATCAGATTTTTTGGGCATGACGAACAGGGGTTTGTGAGCATTGTGAGCACTGTTACAGGTTTATAGTACATGTAGTGCATTGCCTAAGGCAAAATAGCTTGTATATATGCACCGGATATTATTACTTGACGAAATCAAAGATTTTGTCAAGTATGTTGATCGGTGCCGTTTGTTTTTTTGTTTGTTTGTTTGTTAGCGCTCTACAGGCCACAGTTTTGATCGGATTGTTACCAAATTTTCAGGGTGAGTTCTGTAAGCCAATAGAAAGACATCGGTTGCTTTTAGACAAAATCGCTAAGAAATTGTTTCCATGGCAACAGAAAACATGAAAATCACATAAAAGACTATAACTCCGGTTATAATTGTCATAGAGACTTCAAATTAAGTGCATTTCGTAGATATACTCGAGTTCTATCTTTTTCGACATTGACCTTGACCTTTGACCTTGACCTTGAGAAGTTCGCCTGAGGTCGAAGTCAAGGTCAAGTACAAAGGTCGGCGCAGCATAACGAGTAGTATATCGTTGGAAAGGTCTTGAGCCCCTGATTCCAGTGATATCTCATTTTTGGCGCTGCGACGTAAACTGACGTCACAATGACGTCATAAACGTCAAAAATCCGAAATTTCAAAGGGTCATAACATCATCAATAGTGTATGGAATCCCTTGAAATTTGATATGCATTTTGACAGCATCGACCTCTACGAACTCAAGTACAAAGGTCAAAGGTCAAGGTCAAGGTCATCGAAATCTCAGAAAAACACATTTCTGGTGATAACATCCGTTTGAATCATCGTGGGCTCATGAAATTTGAACCATGTCATTCAGAAGAGGTATGGCAATCAGACAAATATGTCAATTCCATGATTGACCTCGAACTTTGTCTATAATCTGACAAAACTTAATCAGAATCCTATGAGTATTTTGGATTTTACAGATATTTTTATGTTTTCATGGCTCCAATTTTCACGAATTTACTGAACATTAATATAAAGCATTTCTTTGCAGTCAGTTGCAGTGTTATTTCTAGTTTATAATGCACCTTTTACATTTGGAATAAATTGAAAGCTCGCCGAGATATCAAAGTAGAAAGAGCAGTGGGGTGAATCAGATCCTCAATCCGTTCACACGCCAATAAGCTGTAGAAACGATTACCCCCTGTGGACATATCCCCTTCTAAATATACACACTCGGTTGGATAGTAGTACAGTATATCATATATGTATCCAAGTGCACATCTAAAACAACATTTCTTTTGCTTTTTGACTCAGAGGTGTCCAACTGGTATGATAAAGTCTAAAACTCATGTCTAAATACAGTCTGGGTCAAGCGACAGGCCACTATATATCAGATTTTTTGGGCATGACGAACAGGGGTTTGTGAGCATTGTGAGCACTGTTACAGGTTTATAGTACATGTAGTGCATTGCCTAAGGCAAAATAGCTTGTATATATGCACCGGATATTATTACTTGACGAAATCAAAGATTTTGTCAAGTATGTTGATCGGTGCCGTTTGTTTTTTTGTTTGTTTGTTTGTTAGCGCTCTACAGGCCACAGTTTTGATCGGATTGTTACCAAATTTTTAGAGTGAGTTCTGTAAGCCAATAGAAAGACATCGGTTGCTTTTAGACAAAATCGCTAAGAAATTGTTTCCATGGCAACAGAAAACATGAAAATCACATAAAAGACTATAACTCCGGTTATAATTGTCATAGAGACTTCAAATTAAGTGCATTTCGTAGATATACTCGAGTTCTATCTTTTTCGACATTGACCTTGACCTTTGACCTTGACCTTGAGAAGTTCGCCTGAGGTCGAAGTCAAGGTCAAGTACAAAGGTCGGCGCAGCATAACGAGTAGTATATCGTTGGAAAGGTCTTGAGCCCCTGATTCCAGTGATATCTCATTTTTGGCGCTGCGACGTAAACTGACGTCACAATGACGTCATAAACGTCAAAAATCCGAAATTTCAAAGGGTCATAACATCATCAATAGTGTATGGAATCCCTTGAAATTTGATATGCATTTTGACAGCATCGACCTCTACGAACTCAAGTACAAAGGTCAAAGGTCAAGGTCAAGGTCATCGAAATCTCAGAAAAACACATTTCTGGTGATAACATCCGTTTGAATCATCGTGGGCTCATGAAATTTGAACCATGTCATTCAGAAGAGGTATGGCAATCAGACAAATATGTCAATTCCATGATTGACCTCGAACTTTGTCTATAATCTGACAAAACTTAATCAGAATCCTATGAGTATTTTGGATTTTACAGATATTTTTATGTTTTCATGGCTCCAATTTTCACGAATTTACTGAACATTAATATAAAGCATTTCTTTGCAGTCAGTTGCAGTGTTATTTCTAGTTTATAATGCACCTTTTACATTTGGAATAAATTGAAAGCTCGCCGAGATATCAAAGTAGAAAGAGCAGTGGGGTGAATCAGATCCTCAATCCGTTCACACGCCAATAAGCTGTAGAAACGATTACCCCCTGTGGACATATCCCCTTCTAAATATACACACTCGGTTGGATAGTAGTACAGTATATCATATATGTATCCAAGTGCACATCTAAAACAACATTTCTTTTGCTTTTTGACTCAGAGGTGTCCAACTGGTATGATAAAGTCTAAAACTCATGTCTAAATACAGTCTGGGTCAAGCGACAGGCCACTATATATCAGATTTTTTGGGCATGACGAACAGGGGTTTGTGAGCACCGGGTTTGTGAGCATTGTGAGCACTGTTACAGGTTTATAGTACATGTAGTGCATTGCCTAAGGCAAAATAGCTTGTATATATGCACCGGATATTATTACTTGACGAAATCAAAGATTTTGTCAAGTATGTTGATCGGTGCCGTTTGTTTTTTTGTTTGTTTGTTTTTTAGCGCTCTACAGGCCACAGTTTTGATCGGATTGTTACCAAATTTTCAGGGTGAGTTCTGTAAGCCAATAGAAAGACATCGGTTGCTTTTAGACAAAATCGCTAAGAAATTGTTTCCATGGCAACAGAAAACATGAAAATCACATAAAAGACTATAACTCCGGTTATAATTGTCATAGAGACTTCAAATTAAGTGCATTTCGTAGATATACTCGAGTTCTATCTTTTTCGACATTGACCTTGACCTTTGACCTTGACCTTGAGAAGTTCGCCTGAGGTCGAAGTCAAGGTCAAGTACAAAGGTCGGCGCAGCATAACGAGTAGTATATCGTTGGAAAGGTCTTGAGCCCCTGATTCCAGTGATATCTCATTTTTGGCGCTGCGACGTAAACTGACGTCACAATGACGTCATAAACGTCAAAAATCCGAAATTTCAAAGGGTCATAACATCATCAATAGTGTATGGAATCCCTTGAAATTTGATATGCATTTTGACAGCATCGACCTCTACGAACTCAAGTACAAAGGTCAAAGGTCAAGGTCAAGGTCATCGAAATCTCAGAAAAACACATTTCTGGTGATAACATCCGTTTGAATCATCGTGGGCTCATGAAATTTGAACCATGTCATTCAGAAGAGGTATGGCAATCAGACAAATATGTCAATTCCATGATTGACCTCGAACTTTGTCTATAATCTGACAAAACTTAATCAGAATCCTATGAGTATTTTGGATTTTACAGATATTTTTATGTTTTCATGGCTCCAATTTTCACGAATTTACTGAACATTAATATAAAGCATTTCTTTGCAGTCAGTTGCAGTGTTATTTCTAGTTTATAATGCACCTTTTACATTTGGAATAAATTGAAAGCTCGCCGAGATATCAAAGTAGAAAGAGCAGTGGGGTGAATCAGATCCTCAATCCGTTCACACGCCAATAAGCTGTAGAAACGATTACCCCCTGTGGACATATCCCCTTCTAAATATACACACTCGGTTGGATAGTAGTACAGTATATCATATATGTATCCAAGTGCACATCTAAAACAACATTTCTTTTGCTTTTTGACTCAGAGGTGTCCAACTGGTATGATAAAGTCTAAAACTCATGTCTAAATACAGTCTGGGTCAAGCGACAGGCCACTATATATCAGATTTTTTGGGCATGACGAACAGGGGTTTGTGAGCACCGGGTTTGTGAGCATTGTGAGCACTGTTACAGGTTTATAGTACATGTAGTGCATTGCCTAAGGCAAAATAGCTTGTATATATGCACCGGATATTATTACTTGACGAAATCAAAGATTTTGTCAAGTATGTTGATCGGTGCCGTTTGTTTTTTTGTTTGTTTGTTTGTTAGCGCTCTACAGGCCACAGTTTTGATCGGATTGTTACCAAATTTTCAGGGTGAGTTCTGTAAGCCAATAGAAAGACATCGGTTGCTTTTAGACAAAATCGCTAAGAAATTGTTTCCATGGCAACAGAAAACATGAAAATCACATAAAAGACTATAACTCCGGTTATAATTGTCATAGAGACTTCAAATTAAGTGCATTTCGTAGATATACTCGAGTTCTATCTTTTTCGACATTGACCTTGACCTTTGACCTTGACCTTGAGAAGTTCGCCTGAGGTCGAAGTCAAGGTCAAGTACAAAGGTCGGCGCAGCATAACGAGTAGTATATCGTTGGAAAGGTCTTGAGCCCCTGATTCCAGTGATATCTCATTTTTGGCGCTGCGACGTAAACTGACGTCACAATGACGTCATAAACGTCAAAAATCCGAAATTTCAAAGGGTCATAACATCATCAATAGTGTATGGAATCCCTTGAAATTTGATATGCATTTTGACAGCATCGACCTCTACGAACTCAAGTACAAAGGTCAAAGGTCAAGGTCAAGGTCATCGAAATCTCAGAAAAACACATTTCTGGTGATAACATCCGTTTGAATCATCGTGGGCTCATGAAATTTGAACCATGTCATTCAGAAGAGGTATGGCAATCAGACAAATATGTCAATTCCATGATTGACCTCGAACTTTGTCTATAATCTGACAAAACTTAATCAGAATCCTATGAGTATTTTGGATTTTACAGATATTTTTATGTTTTCATGGCTCCAATTTTCACGAATTTACTGAACATTAATATAAAGCATTTCTTTGCAGTCAGTTGCAGTGTTATTTCTAGTTTATAATGCACCTTTTACATTTGGAATAAATTGAAAGCTCGCCGAGATATCAAAGTAGAAAGAGCAGTGGGGTGAATCAGATCCTCAATCCGTTCACACGCCAATAAGCTGTAGAAACGATTACCCCCTGTGGACATATCCCCTTCTAAATATACACACTCGGTTGGATAGTAGTACAGTATATCATATATGTATCCAAGTGCACATCTAAAACAACATTTCTTTTGCTTTTTGACTCAGAGGTGTCCAACTGGTATGATAAAGTCTAAAACTCATGTCTAAATACAGTCTGGGTCAAGCGACAGGCCACTATATATCAGATTTTTTGGGCATGACGAACAGGGGTTTGTGAGCATTGTGAGCACTGTTACAGGTTTATAGTACATGTAGTGCATTGCCTAAGGCAAAATAGCTTGTATATATGCACCGGATATTATTACTTGACGAAATCAAAGATTTTGTCAAGTATGTTGATCGGTGCCGTTTGTTTTTTTGTTTGTTTGTTTGTTAGCGCTCTACAGGCCACAGTTTTGATCGGATTGTTACCAAATTTTCAGGGTGAGTTCTGTAAGCCAATAGAAAGACATCGGTTGCTTTTAGACAAAATCGCTAAGAAATTGTTTCCATGGCAACAGAAAACATGAAAATCACATAAAAGACTATAACTCCGGTTATAATTGTCATAGAGACTTCAAATTAAGTGCATTTCGTAGATATACTCGAGTTCTATCTTTTTCGACATTGACCTTGACCTTTGACCTTGACCTTGAGAAGTTCGCCTGAGGTCGAAGTCAAGGTCAAGTACAAAGGTCGGCGCAGCATAACGAGTAGTATATCGTTGGAAAGGTCTTGAGCCCCTGATTCCAGTGATATCTCATTTTTGGCGCTGCGACGTAAACTGACGTCACAATGACGTCATAAACGTCAAAAATCCGAAATTTCAAAGGGTCATAACATCATCAATAGTGTATGGAATCCCTTGAAATTTGATATGCATTTTGACAGCATCGACCTCTACGAACTCAAGTACAAAGGTCAAAGGTCAAGGTCAAGGTCATCGAAATCTCAGAAAAACACATTTCTGGTGATAACATCCGTTTGAATCATCGTGGGCTCATGAAATTTGAACCATGTCATTCAGAAGAGGTATGGCAATCAGACAAATATGTCAATTCCATGATTGACCTCGAACTTTGTCTATAATCTGACAAAACTTAATCAGAATCCTATGAGTATTTTGGATTTTACAGATATTTTTATGTTTTCATGGCTCCAATTTTCACGAATTTACTGAACATTAATATAAAGCATTTCTTTGCAGTCAGTTGCAGTGTTATTTCTAGTTTATAATGCACCTTTTACATTTGGAATAAATTGAAAGCTCGCCGAGATATCAAAGTAGAAAGAGCAGTGGGGTGAATCAGATCCTCAATCCGTTCACACGCCAATAAGCTGTAGAAACGATTACCCCCTGTGGACATATCCCCTTCTAAATATACACACTCGGTTGGATAGTAGTACAGTATATCATATATGTATCCAAGTGCACATCTAAAACAACATTTCTTTTGCTTTTTGACTCAGAGGTGTCCAACTGGTATGATAAAGTCTAAAACTCATGTCTAAATACAGTCTGGGTCAAGCGACAGGCCACTATATATCAGATTTTTTGGGCATGACGAACAGGGGTTTGTGAGCACCGGGTTTGTGAGCATTGTGAGCACTGTTACAGGTTTATAGTACATGTAGTGCATTGCCTAAGGCAAAATAGCTTGTATATATGCACCGGATATTATTACTTGACGAAATCAAAGATTTTGTCAAGTATGTTGATCGGTGCCGTTTGTTTTTTTGTTTGTTTGTTTGTTAGCGCTCTACAGGCCACAGTTTTGATCGGATTGTTACCAAATTTTCAGGGTGAGTTCTGTAAGCCAATAGAAAGACATCGGTTGCTTTTAGACAAAATCGCTAAGAAATTGTTTCCATGGCAACAGAAAACATGAAAATCACATAAAAGACTATAACTCCGGTTATAATTGTCATAGAGACTTCAAATTAAGTGCATTTCGTAGATATACTCGAGTTCTATCTTTTTCGACATTGACCTTGACCTTTGACCTTGACCTTGAGAAGTTCGCCTGAGGTCGAAGTCAAGGTCAAGTACAAAGGTCGGCGCAGCATAACGAGTAGTATATCGTTGGAAAGGTCTTGAGCCCCTGATTCCAGTGATATCTCATTTTTGGCGCTGCGACGTAAACTGACGTCACAATGACGTCATAAACGTCAAAAATCCGAAATTTCAAAGGGTCATAACATCATCAATAGTGTATGGAATCCCTTGAAATTTGATATGCATTTTGACAGCATCGACCTCTACGAACTCAAGTACAAAGGTCAAAGGTCAAGGTCAAGGTCATCGAAATCTCAGAAAAACACATTTCTGGTGATAACATCCGTTTGAATCATCGTGGGCTCATGAAATTTGAACCATGTCATTCAGAAGAGGTATGGCAATCAGACAAATATGTCAATTCCATGATTGACCTCGAACTTTGTCTATAATCTGACAAAACTTAATCAGAATCCTATGAGTATTTTGGATTTTACAGATATTTTTATGTTTTCATGGCTCCAATTTTCACGAATTTACTGAACATTAATATAAAGCATTTCTTTGCAGTCAGTTGCAGTGTTATTTCTAGTTTATAATGCACCTTTTACATTTGGAATAAATTGAAAGCTCGCCGAGATATCAAAGTAGAAAGAGCAGTGGGGTGAATCAGATCCTCAATCCGTTCACACGCCAATAAGCTGTAGAAACGATTACCCCCTGTGGACATATCCCCTTCTAAATATACACACTCGGTTGGATAGTAGTACAGTATATCATATATGTATCCAAGTGCACATCTAAAACAACATTTCTTTTGCTTTTTGACTCAGAGGTGTCCAACTGGTATGATAAAGTCTAAAACTCATGTCTAAATACAGTCTGGGTCAAGCGACAGGCCACTATATATCAGATTTTTTGGGCATGACGAACAGGGGTTTGTGAGCATTGTGAGCACTGTTACAGGTTTATAGTACATGTAGTGCATTGCCTAAGGCAAAATAGCTTGTATATATGCACCGGATATTATTACTTGACGAAATCAAAGATTTTGTCAAGTATGTTGATCGGTGCCGTTTGTTTTTTTGTTTGTTTGTTTGTTAGCGCTCTACAGGCCACAGTTTTGATCGGATTGTTACCAAATTTTCAGGGTGAGTTCTGTAAGCCAATAGAAAGACATCGGTTGCTTTTAGACAAAATCGCTAAGAAATTGTTTCCATGGCAACAGAAAACATGAAAATCACATAAAAGACTATAACTCCGGTTATAATTGTCATAGAGACTTCAAATTAAGTGCATTTCGTAGATATACTCGAGTTCTATCTTTTTCGACATTGACCTTGACCTTTGACCTTGACCTTGAGAAGTTCGCCTGAGGTCGAAGTCAAGGTCAAGTACAAAGGTCGGCGCAGCATAACGAGTAGTATATCGTTGGAAAGGTCTTGAGCCCCTGATTCCAGTGATATCTCATTTTTGGCGCTGCGACGTAAACTGACGTCACAATGACGTCATAAACGTCAAAAATCCGAAATTTCAAAGGGTCATAACATCATCAATAGTGTATGGAATCCCTTGAAATTTGATATGCATTTTGACAGCATCGACCTCTACGAACTCAAGTACAAAGGTCAAAGGTCAAGGTCAAGGTCATCGAAATCTCAGAAAAACACATTTCTGGTGATAACATCCGTTTGAATCATCGTGGGCTCATGAAATTTGAACCATGTCATTCAGAAGAGGTATGGCAATCAGACAAATATGTCAATTCCATGATTGACCTCGAACTTTGTCTATAATCTGACAAAACTTAATCAGAATCCTATGAGTATTTTGGATTTTACAGATATTTTTATGTTTTCATGGCTCCAATTTTCACGAATTTACTGAACATTAATATAAAGCATTTCTTTGCAGTCAGTTGCAGTGTTATTTCTAGTTTATAATGCACCTTTTACATTTGGAATAAATTGAAAGCTCGCCGAGATATCAAAGTAGAAAGAGCAGTGGGGTGAATCAGATCCTCAATCCGTTCACACGCCAATAAGCTGTAGAAACGATTACCCCCTGTGGACATATCCCCTTCTAAATATACACACTCGGTTGGATAGTAGTACAGTATATCATATATGTATCCAAGTGCACATCTAAAACAACATTTCTTTTGCTTTTTGACTCAGAGGTGTCCAACTGGTATGATAAAGTCTAAAACTCATGTCTAAATACAGTCTGGGTCAAGCGACAGGCCACTATATATCAGATTTTTTGGGCATGACGAACAGGGGTTTGTGAGCATTGTGAGCACTGTTACAGGTTTATAGTACATGTAGTGCATTGCCTAAGGCAAAATAGCTTGTATATATGCACCGGATATTATTACTTGACGAAATCAAAGATTTTGTCAAGTATGTTGATCGGTGCCGTTTGTTTTTTTGTTTGTTTGTTTGTTAGCGCTCTACAGGCCACAGTTTTGATCGGATTGTTACCAAATTTTCAGGGTGAGTTCTGTAAGCCAATAGAAAGACATCGGTTGCTTTTAGACAAAATCGCTAAGAAATTGTTTCCATGGCAACAGAAAACATGAAAATCACATAAAAGACTATAACTCCGGTTATAATTGTCATAGAGACTTCAAATTAAGTGCATTTCGTAGATATACTCGAGTTCTATCTTTTTCGACATTGACCTTGACCTTTGACCTTGACCTTGAGAAGTTCGCCTGAGGTCGAAGTCAAGGTCAAGTACAAAGGTCGGCGCAGCATAACGAGTAGTATATCGTTGGAAAGGTCTTGAGCCCCTGATTCCAGTGATATCTCATTTTTGGCGCTGCGACGTAAACTGACGTCACAATGACGTCATAAACGTCAAAAATCCGAAATTTCAAAGGGTCATAACATCATCAATAGTGTATGGAATCCCTTGAAATTTGATATGCATTTTGACAGCATCGACCTCTACGAACTCAAGTACAAAGGTCAAAGGTCAAGGTCAAGGTCATCGAAATCTCAGAAAAACACATTTCTGGTGATAACATCCGTTTGAATCATCGTGGGCTCATGAAATTTGAACCATGTCATTCAGAAGAGGTATGGCAATCAGACAAATATGTCAATTCCATGATTGACCTCGAACTTTGTCTATAATCTGACAAAACTTAATCAGAATCCTATGAGTATTTTGGATTTTACAGATATTTTTATGTTTTCATGGCTCCAATTTTCACGAATTTACTGAACATTAATATAAAGCATTTCTTTGCAGTCAGTTGCAGTGTTATTTCTAGTTTATAATGCACCTTTTACATTTGGAATAAATTGAAAGCTCGCCGAGATATCAAAGTAGAAAGAGCAGTGGGGTGAATCAGATCCTCAATCCGTTCACACGCCAATAAGCTGTAGAAACGATTACCCCCTGTGGACATATCCCCTTCTAAATATACACACTCGGTTGGATAGTAGTACAGTATATCATATATGTATCCAAGTGCACATCTAAAACAACATTTCTTTTGCTTTTTGACTCAGAGGTGTCCAACTGGTATGATAAAGTCTAAAACTCATGTCTAAATACAGTCTGGGTCAAGCGACAGGCCACTATATATCAGATTTTTTGGGCATGACGAACAGGGGTTTGTGAGCATTGTGAGCACTGTTACAGGTTTATAGTACATGTAGTGCATTGCCTAAGGCAAAATAGCTTGTATATATGCACCGGATATTATTACTTGACGAAATCAAAGATTTTGTCAAGTATGTTGATCGGTGCCGTTTGTTTTTTACTTGACGAAATTAAATTTCGTCAAGTATGTTGGTCAGTTGCGTTTGTCTGTCTGTCTGTTTGTTTGTTTGTTTGTTTGTTTGTTAGCGCTCTACAGGTCACAATTTTGATCGTAAAGTCCCGAAAATTTGTCAGAAGACGTGCAATTAGTACTCGACCAAGTGATTAACTTTTGGGAGGTCAAGGTCAAAAACTGAGGTCAAGGTCAAGGAAAAGGTCAAAATCGAAAAATCGCAATAACTCCATTTCTAATCAATATTATTTTTTCTAGGTATTTTTATATTTTTCTATGGTCAATTCCGCATCATATGATGCATGCCCGATGGTCGTATGACCAAAACTCCCGATTTCCGTTCCAGGTCGAAAATTTGGGGGTCACGAATTTAGGTTTTTCCTGCCTCACAATATTCAAAACCATATAATAGAGCAAGTTCCCGATAGATGTTCCTGATTTTTACTCAGAAGTTGTGCCTTATTACACAAAACACGATTGTGAAGTTATAGGACTCAAGGTCAAGAATTAGCGTTAAGGTCATAGTAAAGGTCAAAATCGAAAAATCGCAATAACTTCGCTTCTGATCAAAATTAATTTTTCTAAACATTTTTGTATTTTTATTTGGTCAATTCGACATCAGCTGACGTATGTCCGATGGTTGTACGACCAAAACTCCCGATTATCGCCCAAGGTCGAACATTTGGGGGTTTTGAGATCATTTGAATTTTGTACAATATTCAAACCGTTATTGTGGAGTCAAAATCCAATATAAGTTGCTGATTTTTAATCAGTAGGTGTGTCTTATCACACTGAACATATGTGTAAAGGTGTAGGACTCAAGATCAAGAATTACAGTTAAAGTCATAGTAAAGGTCAGAATCGAAAAATCGCAATAACTCCGTTTCTATTCAATGTTAATTTTTGTGAGTATTTTTATATTTTTTTATGGTCAATTCCACGTCCTGTGGTGCATGCCCGATGGTCGTACGACCAAAATTGCCGATTTTCGGTCCGGGTCAAAAATTCGAGGGTCTTGATTTTATGGTTTCATGTCTCGCAACTTCAACCCCATATTGCGAGGCCAGGTTCTGATATGTGTTATTGATTTTTACTCAAGAGTTGTGCCTTATAAAATTGAACAAATCTGTGGAGTTTCTTAACTCAAGGTCGAAAATTGAGGTCAAGGTCATGTAAAAGGTCAAAATCGAAAAATCGCAATAACTCCACTTTCGATCAACATTAATTTTTGTCAGTATTTTTGTATTTTTGTATGGTCAATTCGGCGTCAAATGGTGTATGTGCGATGGTCGTACGACCAAAACTCCCGATTATCGCATGATGCCGAAAATCTGGGGGTCATGTGTAAGTTGCATAGTTGTAGCCCTAGAGTAGTGGCCGCAAAATTACCTAACATAAGTTGCCAATTTATAGGAAATATGAAATGTTTTATGCAGATTTGAATACACAAATATGAAATGTGGACTTTTCTTGCTCTAATTCTCCAATTGAGTTGACTGTGAAAGTTGGTTATCAATATTAGTTTGGGTTATAAAGTTACAGTTATTTTGGGATCGATTTCTTCGTGCAGTCATGCCGACATGCATGCGGTCATACATGTACAGTAAAAGTTGTTCACAATGGGGAAGGGAATACGGCAACAAGTTGTATGATGGCTCGGTGGCCGAGTGGTTACAGTGCTCGCTCTCTAACAAGTAGGCTGTTGACTCTGTGGGTTCGAATCTACCTGCTGGTAAATATTTTTTTTTGCTCTTTGTTTTTTTTTAGAATATCCAGTACCATTATAATCTATTATAGCGGTTATCCAAGAACTTTTTGCAATGTGTTATGATATATTAATAATATACACTGTTGAATGATCATTTGGTAGGAATATGGGCATCATGTCGTGCGAAAATTGTCGTCGCCTCTGTCATATAATACCAGTATGGCATACAAAAACGGCCATCACGATCTGCTTGAATTCATTAGATGGTTCTCCAAAGATGCAGCATCATGATATGAAAGTTACCAAGTTGTAGTAACGAACATTAATAGCAATACTGTATTTTATGATTTTTTTATATTGACATCATCAAAATTTTGTGCTGTTAGTAGTATATACTATGTTGATACACACATCGATTGGATGTTTTAAATGAGTCAGTCTCAAATGGCTGGGTCTTGCTCAGGAGACGTCATAAAATTTCAATATGTATGTCTGCTCAGGAGTTGTGCATTATTAATTCTAACAAATTTTTGAAAATTCAGAATTCAGGGACAAGTATTAAGGCCAAGGTCACTGTGTAAATGAAGCAACTCTTGTCTAATTTCTAAAATTGTGAATTCTACTGCTGGGTGATGCTCAGGAGGTGTCTTAAATGTGTCAATTTCTAATGCTAGTTGTCCAGTAAATATTTTCAATGTGTAAATTATGAGTAAATGTTTTAAATGTAAATAAACAAATGTGTAGATATTTCGTCAAGTGTTGGCCTATGGCCGATTTTTTGTTTGTTTGTTTGTTAGCGCTCTACAGGCCACAGTTTTGATCGGATTGTTACCAAATTTTCAGGGTGAGTTCTGTAAGCCAATAGAAAGACATCGGTTGCTTTTAGACAAAATCGCTAAGAAATTGTTTCCATGGCAACAGAAAACATGAAAATCACATAAAAGACTATAACTCCGGTTATAATTGTCATAGAGACTTCAAATTAAGTGCATTTCGTAGATATACTCGAGTTCTATCTTTTTCGACATTGACCTTGACCTTTGACCTTGACCTTGAGAAGTTCGCCTGAGGTCGAAGTCAAGGTCAAGTACAAAGGTCGGCGCAGCATAACGAGTAGTATATCGTTGGAAAGGTCTTGAGCCCCTGATTCCAGTGATATCTCATTTTTGGCGCTGCGACGTAAACTGACGTCACAATGACGTCATAAACGTCAAAAATCCGAAATTTCAAAGGGTCATAACATCATCAATAGTGTATGGAATCCCTTGAAATTTGATATGCATTTTGACAGCATCGACCTCTACGAACTCAAGTACAAAGGTCAAAGGTCAAGGTCAAGGTCATCGAAATCTCAGAAAAACACATTTCTGGTGATAACATCCGTTTGAATCATCGTGGGCTCATGAAATTTGAACCATGTCATTCAGAAGAGGTATGGCAATCAGACAAATATGTCAATTCCATGATTGACCTCGAACTTTGTCTATAATCTGACAAAACTTAATCAGAATCCTATGAGTATTTTGGATTTTACAGATATTTTTATGTTTTCATGGCTCCAATTTTCACGAATTTACTGAACATTAATATAAAGCATTTCTTTGCAGTCAGTTGCAGTGTTATTTCTAGTTTATAATGCACCTTTTACATTTGGAATAAATTGAAAGCTCGCCGAGATATCAAAGTAGAAAGAGCAGTGGGGTGAATCAGATCCTCAATCCGTTCACACGCCAATAAGCTGTAGAAACGATTACCCCCTGTGGACATATCCCCTTCTAAATATACACACTCGGTTGGATAGTAGTACAGTATATCATATATGTATCCAAGTGCACATCTAAAACAACATTTCTTTTGCTTTTTGACTCAGAGGTGTCCAACTGGTATGATAAAGTCTAAAACTCATGTCTAAATACAGTCTGGGTCAAGCGACAGGCCACTATATATCAGATTTTTTGGGCATGACGAACAGGGGTTTGTGAGCATTGTGAGCACTGTTACAGGTTTATAGTACATGTAGTGCATTGCCTAAGGCAAAATAGCTTGTATATATGCACCGGATATTATTACTTGACGAAATCAAAGATTTTGTCAAGTATGTTGATCGGTGCCGTTTGTTTTTTTGTTTGTTTGTTTGTTAGCGCTCTACAGGCCACAGTTTTGATCGGATTGTTACCAAATTTTCAGGGTGAGTTCTGTAAGCCAATAGAAAGACATCGGTTGCTTTTAGACAAAATCGCTAAGAAATTGTTTCCATGGCAACAGAAAACATGAAAATCACATAAAAGACTATAACTCCGGTTATAATTGTCATAGAGACTTCAAATTAAGTGCATTTCGTAGATATACTCGAGTTCTATCTTTTTCGACATTGACCTTGACCTTTGACCTTGACCTTGAGAAGTTCGCCTGAGGTCGAAGTCAAGGTCAAGTACAAAGGTCGGCGCAGCATAACGAGTAGTATATCGTTGGAAAGGTCTTGAGCCCCTGATTCCAGTGATATCTCATTTTTGGCGCTGCGACGTAAACTGACGTCACAATGACGTCATAAACGTCAAAAATCCGAAATTTCAAAGGGTCATAACATCATCAATAGTGTATGGAATCCCTTGAAATTTGATATGCATTTTGACAGCATCGACCTCTACGAACTCAAGTACAAAGGTCAAAGGTCAAGGTCAAGGTCATCGAAATCTCAGAAAAACACATTTCTGGTGATAACATCCGTTTGAATCATCGTGGGCTCATGAAATTTGAACCATGTCATTCAGAAGAGGTATGGCAATCAGACAAATATGTCAATTCCATGATTGACCTCGAACTTTGTCTATAATCTGACAAAACTTAATCAGAATCCTATGAGTATTTTGGATTTTACAGATATTTTTATGTTTTCATGGCTCCAATTTTCACGAATTTACTGAACATTAATATAAAGCATTTCTTTGCAGTCAGTTGCAGTGTTATTTCTAGTTTATAATGCACCTTTTACATTTGGAATAAATTGAAAGCTCGCCGAGATATCAAAGTAGAAAGAGCAGTGGGGTGAATCAGATCCTCAATCCGTTCACACGCCAATAAGCTGTAGAAACGATTACCCCCTGTGGACATATCCCCTTCTAAATATACACACTCGGTTGGATAGTAGTACAGTATATCATATATGTATCCAAGTGCACATCTAAAACAACATTTCTTTTGCTTTTTGACTCAGAGGTGTCCAACTGGTATGATAAAGTCTAAAACTCATGTCTAAATACAGTCTGGGTCAAGCGACAGGCCACTATATATCAGATTTTTTGGGCATGACGAACAGGGGTTTGTGAGCATTGTGAGCACTGTTACAGGTTTATAGTACATGTAGTGCATTGCCTAAGGCAAAATAGCTTGTATATATGCACCGGATATTATTACTTGACGAAATCAAAGATTTTGTCAAGTATGTTGATCGGTGCCGTTTGTTTTTTTGTTTGTTTGTTTGTTAGCGCTCTACAGGCCACAGTTTTGATCGGATTGTTACCAAATTTTCAGGGTGAGTTCTGTAAGCCAATAGAAAGACATCGGTTGCTTTTAGACAAAATCGCTAAGAAATTGTTTCCATGGCAACAGAAAACATGAAAATCACATAAAAGACTATAACTCCGGTTATAATTGTCATAGAGACTTCAAATTAAGTGCATTTCGTAGATATACTCGAGTTCTATCTTTTTCGACATTGACCTTGACCTTTGACCTTGACCTTGAGAAGTTCGCCTGAGGTCGAAGTCAAGGTCAAGTACAAAGGTCGGCGCAGCATAACGAGTAGTATATCGTTGGAAAGGTCTTGAGCCCCTGATTCCAGTGATATCTCATTTTTGGCGCTGCGACGTAAACTGACGTCACAATGACGTCATAAACGTCAAAAATCCGAAATTTCAAAGGGTCATAACATCATCAATAGTGTATGGAATCCCTTGAAATTTGATATGCATTTTGACAGCATCGACCTCTACGAACTCAAGTACAAAGGTCAAAGGTCAAGGTCAAGGTCATCGAAATCTCAGAAAAACACATTTCTGGTGATAACATCCGTTTGAATCATCGTGGGCTCATGAAATTTGAACCATGTCATTCAGAAGAGGTATGGCAATCAGACAAATATGTCAATTCCATGATTGACCTCGAACTTTGTCTATAATCTGACAAAACTTAATCAGAATCCTATGAGTATTTTGGATTTTACAGATATTTTTATGTTTTCATGGCTCCAATTTTCACGAATTTACTGAACATTAATATAAAGCATTTCTTTGCAGTCAGTTGCAGTGTTATTTCTAGTTTATAATGCACCTTTTACATTTGGAATAAATTGAAAGCTCGCCGAGATATCAAAGTAGAAAGAGCAGTGGGGTGAATCAGATCCTCAATCCGTTCACACGCCAATAAGCTGTAGAAACGATTACCCCCTGTGGACATATCCCCTTCTAAATATACACACTCGGTTGGATAGTAGTACAGTATATCATATATGTATCCAAGTGCACATCTAAAACAACATTTCTTTTGCTTTTTGACTCAGAGGTGTCCAACTGGTATGATAAAGTCTAAAACTCATGTCTAAATACAGTCTGGGTCAAGCGACAGGCCACTATATATCAGATTTTTTGGGCATGACGAACAGGGGTTTGTGAGCATTGTGAGCACTGTTACAGGTTTATAGTACATGTAGTGCATTGCCTAAGGCAAAATAGCTTGTATATATGCACCGGATATTATTACTTGACGAAATCAAAGATTTTGTCAAGTATGTTGATCGGTGCCGTTTGTTTTTTTGTTTGTTTGTTTGTTAGCGCTCTACAGGCCACAGTTTTGATCGGATTGTTACCAAATTTTCAGGGTGAGTTCTGTAAGCCAATAGAAAGACATCGGTTGCTTTTAGACAAAATCGCTAAGAAATTGTTTCCATGGCAACAGAAAACATGAAAATCACATAAAAGACTATAACTCCGGTTATAATTGTCATAGAGACTTCAAATTAAGTGCATTTCGTAGATATACTCGAGTTCTATCTTTTTCGACATTGACCTTGACCTTTGACCTTGACCTTGAGAAGTTCGCCTGAGGTCGAAGTCAAGGTCAAGTACAAAGGTCGGCGCAGCATAACGAGTAGTATATCGTTGGAAAGGTCTTGAGCCCCTGATTCCAGTGATATCTCATTTTTGGCGCTGCGACGTAAACTGACGTCACAATGACGTCATAAACGTCAAAAATCCGAAATTTCAAAGGGTCATAACATCATCAATAGTGTATGGAATCCCTTGAAATTTGATATGCATTTTGACAGCATCGACCTCTACGAACTCAAGTACAAAGGTCAAAGGTCAAGGTCAAGGTCATCGAAATCTCAGAAAAACACATTTCTGGTGATAACATCCGTTTGAATCATCGTGGGCTCATGAAATTTGAACCATGTCATTCAGAAGAGGTATGGCAATCAGACAAATATGTCAATTCCATGATTGACCTCGAACTTTGTCTATAATCTGACAAAACTTAATCAGAATCCTATGAGTATTTTGGATTTTACAGATATTTTTATGTTTTCATGGCTCCAATTTTCACGAATTTACTGAACATTAATATAAAGCATTTCTTTGCAGTCAGTTGCAGTGTTATTTCTAGTTTATAATGCACCTTTTACATTTGGAATAAATTGAAAGCTCGCCGAGATATCAAAGTAGAAAGAGCAGTGGGGTGAATCAGATCCTCAATCCGTTCACACGCCAATAAGCTGTAGAAACGATTACCCCCTGTGGACATATCCCCTTCTAAATATACACACTCGGTTGGATAGTAGTACAGTATATCATATATGTATCCAAGTGCACATCTAAAACAACATTTCTTTTGCTTTTTGACTCAGAGGTGTCCAACTGGTATGATAAAGTCTAAAACTCATGTCTAAATACAGTCTGGGTCAAGCGACAGGCCACTATATATCAGATTTTTTGGGCATGACGAACAGGGGTTTGTGAGCATTGTGAGCACTGTTACAGGTTTATAGTACATGTAGTGCATTGCCTAAGGCAAAATAGCTTGTATATATGCACCGGATATTATTACTTGACGAAATCAAAGATTTTGTCAAGTATGTTGATCGGTGCCGTTTGTTTTTTTGTTTGTTTGTTTGTTAGCGCTCTACAGGCCACAGTTTTGATCGGATTGTTACCAAATTTTCAGGGTGAGTTCTGTAAGCCAATAGAAAGACATCGGTTGCTTTTAGACAAAATCGCTAAGAAATTGTTTCCATGGCAACAGAAAACATGAAAATCACATAAAAGACTATAACTCCGGTTATAATTGTCATAGAGACTTCAAATTAAGTGCATTTCGTAGATATACTCGAGTTCTATCTTTTTCGACATTGACCTTGACCTTTGACCTTGACCTTGAGAAGTTCGCCTGAGGTCGAAGTCAAGGTCAAGTACAAAGGTCGGCGCAGCATAACGAGTAGTATATCGTTGGAAAGGTCTTGAGCCCCTGATTCCAGTGATATCTCATTTTTGGCGCTGCGACGTAAACTGACGTCACAATGACGTCATAAACGTCAAAAATCCGAAATTTCAAAGGGTCATAACATCATCAATAGTGTATGGAATCCCTTGAAATTTGATATGCATTTTGACAGCATCGACCTCTACGAACTCAAGTACAAAGGTCAAAGGTCAAGGTCAAGGTCATCGAAATCTCAGAAAAACACATTTCTGGTGATAACATCCGTTTGAATCATCGTGGGCTCATGAAATTTGAACCATGTCATTCAGAAGAGGTATGGCAATCAGACAAATATGTCAATTCCATGATTGACCTCGAACTTTGTCTATAATCTGACAAAACTTAATCAGAATCCTATGAGTATTTTGGATTTTACAGATATTTTTATGTTTTCATGGCTCCAATTTTCACGAATTTACTGAACATTAATATAAAGCATTTCTTTGCAGTCAGTTGCAGTGTTATTTCTAGTTTATAATGCACCTTTTACATTTGGAATAAATTGAAAGCTCGCCGAGATATCAAAGTAGAAAGAGCAGTGGGGTGAATCAGATCCTCAATCCGTTCACACGCCAATAAGCTGTAGAAACGATTACCCCCTGTGGACATATCCCCTTCTAAATATACACACTCGGTTGGATAGTAGTACAGTATATCATATATGTATCCAAGTGCACATCTAAAACAACATTTCTTTTGCTTTTTGACTCAGAGGTGTCCAACTGGTATGATAAAGTCTAAAACTCATGTCTAAATACAGTCTGGGTCAAGCGACAGGCCACTATATATCAGATTTTTTGGGCATGACGAACAGGGGTTTGTGAGCATTGTGAGCACTGTTACAGGTTTATAGTACATGTAGTGCATTGCCTAAGGCAAAATAGCTTGTATATATGCACCGGATATTATTACTTGACGAAATCAAAGATTTTGTCAAGTATGTTGATCGGTGCCGTTTGTTTTTTTGTTTGTTTGTTTGTTAGCGCTCTACAGGCCACAGTTTTGATCGGATTGTTACCAAATTTTCAGGGTGAGTTCTGTAAGCCAATAGAAAGACATCGGTTGCTTTTAGACAAAATCGCTAAGAAATTGTTTCCATGGCAACAGAAAACATGAAAATCACATAAAAGACTATAACTCCGGTTATAATTGTCATAGAGACTTCAAATTAAGTGCATTTCGTAGATATACTCGAGTTCTATCTTTTTCGACATTGACCTTGACCTTTGACCTTGACCTTGAGAAGTTCGCCTGAGGTCGAAGTCAAGGTCAAGTACAAAGGTCGGCGCAGCATAACGAGTAGTATATCGTTGGAAAGGTCTTGAGCCCCTGATTCCAGTGATATCTCATTTTTGGCGCTGCGACGTAAACTGACGTCACAATGACGTCATAAACGTCAAAAATCCGAAATTTCAAAGGGTCATAACATCATCAATAGTGTATGGAATCCCTTGAAATTTGATATGCATTTTGACAGCATCGACCTCTACGAACTCAAGTACAAAGGTCAAAGGTCAAGGTCAAGGTCATCGAAATCTCAGAAAAACACATTTCTGGTGATAACATCCGTTTGAATCATCGTGGGCTCATGAAATTTGAACCATGTCATTCAGAAGAGGTATGGCAATCAGACAAATATGTCAATTCCATGATTGACCTCGAACTTTGTCTATAATCTGACAAAACTTAATCAGAATCCTATGAGTATTTTGGATTTTACAGATATTTTTATGTTTTCATGGCTCCAATTTTCACGAATTTACTGAACATTAATATAAAGCATTTCTTTGCAGTCAGTTGCAGTGTTATTTCTAGTTTATAATGCACCTTTTACATTTGGAATAAATTGAAAGCTCGCCGAGATATCAAAGTAGAAAGAGCAGTGGGGTGAATCAGATCCTCAATCCGTTCACACGCCAATAAGCTGTAGAAACGATTACCCCCTGTGGACATATCCCCTTCTAAATATACACACTCGGTTGGATAGTAGTACAGTATATCATATATGTATCCAAGTGCACATCTAAAACAACATTTCTTTTGCTTTTTGACTCAGAGGTGTCCAACTGGTATGATAAAGTCTAAAACTCATGTCTAAATACAGTCTGGGTCAAGCGACAGGCCACTATATATCAGATTTTTTGGGCATGACGAACAGGGGTTTGTGAGCATTGTGAGCACTGTTACAGGTTTATAGTACATGTAGTGCATTGCCTAAGGCAAAATAGCTTGTATATATGCACCGGATATTATTACTTGACGAAATCAAAGATTTTGTCAAGTATGTTGATCGGTGCCGTTTGTTTTTTTGTTTGTTTGTTTGTTAGCGCTCTACAGGCCACAGTTTTGATCGGATTGTTACCAAATTTTCAGGGTGAGTTCTGTAAGCCAATAGAAAGACATCGGTTGCTTTTAGACAAAATCGCTAAGAAATTGTTTCCATGGCAACAGAAAACATGAAAATCACATAAAAGACTATAACTCCGGTTATAATTGTCATAGAGACTTCAAATTAAGTGCATTTCGTAGATATACTCGAGTTCTATCTTTTTCGACATTGACCTTGACCTTTGACCTTGACCTTGAGAAGTTCGCCTGAGGTCGAAGTCAAGGTCAAGTACAAAGGTCGGCGCAGCATAACGAGTAGTATATCGTTGGAAAGGTCTTGAGCCCCTGATTCCAGTGATATCTCATTTTTGGCGCTGCGACGTAAACTGACGTCACAATGACGTCATAAACGTCAAAAATCCGAAATTTCAAAGGGTCATAACATCATCAATAGTGTATGGAATCCCTTGAAATTTGATATGCATTTTGACAGCATCGACCTCTACGAACTCAAGTACAAAGGTCAAAGGTCAAGGTCAAGGTCATCGAAATCTCAGAAAAACACATTTCTGGTGATAACATCCGTTTGAATCATCGTGGGCTCATGAAATTTGAACCATGTCATTCAGAAGAGGTATGGCAATCAGACAAATATGTCAATTCCATGATTGACCTCGAACTTTGTCTATAATCTGACAAAACTTAATCAGAATCCTATGAGTATTTTGGATTTTACAGATATTTTTATGTTTTCATGGCTCCAATTTTCACGAATTTACTGAACATTAATATAAAGCATTTCTTTGCAGTCAGTTGCAGTGTTATTTCTAGTTTATAATGCACCTTTTACATTTGGAATAAATTGAAAGCTCGCCGAGATATCAAAGTAGAAAGAGCAGTGGGGTGAATCAGATCCTCAATCCGTTCACACGCCAATAAGCTGTAGAAACGATTACCCCCTGTGGACATATCCCCTTCTAAATATACACACTCGGTTGGATAGTAGTACAGTATATCATATATGTATCCAAGTGCACATCTAAAACAACATTTCTTTTGCTTTTTGACTCAGAGGTGTCCAACTGGTATGATAAAGTCTAAAACTCATGTCTAAATACAGTCTGGGTCAAGCGACAGGCCACTATATATCAGATTTTTTGGGCATGACGAACAGGGGTTTGTGAGCATTGTGAGCACTGTTACAGGTTTATAGTACATGTAGTGCATTGCCTAAGGCAAAATAGCTTGTATATATGCACCGGATATTATTACTTGACGAAATCAAAGATTTTGTCAAGTATGTTGATCGGTGCCGTTTGTTTTTTTGTTTGTTTGTTTGTTAGCGCTCTACAGGCCACAGTTTTGATCGGATTGTTACCAAATTTTCAGGGTGAGTTCTGTAAGCCAATAGAAAGACATCGGTTGCTTTTAGACAAAATCGCTAAGAAATTGTTTCCATGGCAACAGAAAACATGAAAATCACATAAAAGACTATAACTCCGGTTATAATTGTCATAGAGACTTCAAATTAAGTGCATTTCGTAGATATACTCGAGTTCTATCTTTTTCGACATTGACCTTGACCTTTGACCTTGACCTTGAGAAGTTCGCCTGAGGTCGAAGTCAAGGTCAAGTACAAAGGTCGGCGCAGCATAACGAGTAGTATATCGTTGGAAAGGTCTTGAGCCCCTGATTCCAGTGATATCTCATTTTTGGCGCTGCGACGTAAACTGACGTCACAATGACGTCATAAACGTCAAAAATCCGAAATTTCAAAGGGTCATAACATCATCAATAGTGTATGGAATCCCTTGAAATTTGATATGCATTTTGACAGCATCGACCTCTACGAACTCAAGTACAAAGGTCAAAGGTCAAGGTCAAGGTCATCGAAATCTCAGAAAAACACATTTCTGGTGATAACATCCGTTTGAATCATCGTGGGCTCATGAAATTTGAACCATGTCATTCAGAAGAGGTATGGCAATCAGACAAATATGTCAATTCCATGATTGACCTCGAACTTTGTCTATAATCTGACAAAACTTAATCAGAATCCTATGAGTATTTTGGATTTTACAGATATTTTTATGTTTTCATGGCTCCAATTTTCACGAATTTACTGAACATTAATATAAAGCATTTCTTTGCAGTCAGTTGCAGTGTTATTTCTAGTTTATAATGCACCTTTTACATTTGGAATAAATTGAAAGCTCGCCGAGATATCAAAGTAGAAAGAGCAGTGGGGTGAATCAGATCCTCAATCCGTTCACACGCCAATAAGCTGTAGAAACGATTACCCCCTGTGGACATATCCCCTTCTAAATATACACACTCGGTTGGATAGTAGTACAGTATATCATATATGTATCCAAGTGCACATCTAAAACAACATTTCTTTTGCTTTTTGACTCAGAGGTGTCCAACTGGTATGATAAAGTCTAAAACTCATGTCTAAATACAGTCTGGGTCAAGCGACAGGCCACTATATATCAGATTTTTTGGGCATGACGAACAGGGGTTTGTGAGCATTGTGAGCACTGTTACAGGTTTATAGTACATGTAGTGCATTGCCTAAGGCAAAATAGCTTGTATATATGCACCGGATATTATTACTTGACGAAATCAAAGATTTTGTCAAGTATGTTGATCGGTGCCGTTTGTTTTTTTGTTTGTTTGTTTGTTAGCGCTCTACAGGCCACAGTTTTGATCGGATTGTTACCAAATTTTCAGGGTGAGTTCTGTAAGCCAATAGAAAGACATCGGTTGCTTTTAGACAAAATCGCTAAGAAATTGTTTCCATGGCAACAGAAAACATGAAAATCACATAAAAGACTATAACTCCGGTTATAATTGTCATAGAGACTTCAAATTAAGTGCATTTCGTAGATATACTCGAGTTCTATCTTTTTCGACATTGACCTTGACCTTTGACCTTGACCTTGAGAAGTTCGCCTGAGGTCGAAGTCAAGGTCAAGTACAAAGGTCGGCGCAGCATAACGAGTAGTATATCGTTGGAAAGGTCTTGAGCCCCTGATTCCAGTGATATCTCATTTTTGGCGCTGCGACGTAAACTGACGTCACAATGACGTCATAAACGTCAAAAATCCGAAATTTCAAAGGGTCATAACATCATCAATAGTGTATGGAATCCCTTGAAATTTGATATGCATTTTGACAGCATCGACCTCTACGAACTCAAGTACAAAGGTCAAAGGTCAAGGTCAAGGTCATCGAAATCTCAGAAAAACACATTTCTGGTGATAACATCCGTTTGAATCATCGTGGGCTCATGAAATTTGAACCATGTCATTCAGAAGAGGTATGGCAATCAGACAAATATGTCAATTCCATGATTGACCTCGAACTTTGTCTATAATCTGACAAAACTTAATCAGAATCCTATGAGTATTTTGGATTTTACAGATATTTTTATGTTTTCATGGCTCCAATTTTCACGAATTTACTGAACATTAATATAAAGCATTTCTTTGCAGTCAGTTGCAGTGTTATTTCTAGTTTATAATGCACCTTTTACATTTGGAATAAATTGAAAGCTCGCCGAGATATCAAAGTAGAAAGAGCAGTGGGGTGAATCAGATCCTCAATCCGTTCACACGCCAATAAGCTGTAGAAACGATTACCCCCTGTGGACATATCCCCTTCTAAATATACACACTCGGTTGGATAGTAGTACAGTATATCATATATGTATCCAAGTGCACATCTAAAACAACATTTCTTTTGCTTTTTGACTCAGAGGTGTCCAACTGGTATGATAAAGTCTAAAACTCATGTCTAAATACAGTCTGGGTCAAGCGACAGGCCACTATATATCAGATTTTTTGGGCATGACGAACAGGGGTTTGTGAGCATTGTGAGCACTGTTACAGGTTTATAGTACATGTAGTGCATTGCCTAAGGCAAAATAGCTTGTATATATGCACCGGATATTATTACTTGACGAAATCAAAGATTTTGTCAAGTATGTTGATCGGTGCCGTTTGTTTTTTTGTTTGTTTGTTTGTTAGCGCTCTACAGGCCACAGTTTTGATCGGATTGTTACCAAATTTTCAGGGTGAGTTCTGTAAGCCAATAGAAAGACATCGGTTGCTTTTAGACAAAATCGCTAAGAAATTGTTTCCATGGCAACAGAAAACATGAAAATCACATAAAAGACTATAACTCCGGTTATAATTGTCATAGAGACTTCAAATTAAGTGCATTTCGTAGATATACTCGAGTTCTATCTTTTTCGACATTGACCTTGACCTTTGACCTTGACCTTGAGAAGTTCGCCTGAGGTCGAAGTCAAGGTCAAGTACAAAGGTCGGCGCAGCATAACGAGTAGTATATCGTTGGAAAGGTCTTGAGCCCCTGATTCCAGTGATATCTCATTTTTGGCGCTGCGACGTAAACTGACGTCACAATGACGTCATAAACGTCAAAAATCCGAAATTTCAAAGGGTCATAACATCATCAATAGTGTATGGAATCCCTTGAAATTTGATATGCATTTTGACAGCATCGACCTCTACGAACTCAAGTACAAAGGTCAAAGGTCAAGGTCAAGGTCATCGAAATCTCAGAAAAACACATTTCTGGTGATAACATCCGTTTGAATCATCGTGGGCTCATGAAATTTGAACCATGTCATTCAGAAGAGGTATGGCAATCAGACAAATATGTCAATTCCATGATTGACCTCGAACTTTGTCTATAATCTGACAAAACTTAATCAGAATCCTATGAGTATTTTGGATTTTACAGATATTTTTATGTTTTCATGGCTCCAATTTTCACGAATTTACTGAACATTAATATAAAGCATTTCTTTGCAGTCAGTTGCAGTGTTATTTCTAGTTTATAATGCACCTTTTACATTTGGAATAAATTGAAAGCTCGCCGAGATATCAAAGTAGAAAGAGCAGTGGGGTGAATCAGATCCTCAATCCGTTCACACGCCAATAAGCTGTAGAAACGATTACCCCCTGTGGACATATCCCCTTCTAAATATACACACTCGGTTGGATAGTAGTACAGTATATCATATATGTATCCAAGTGCACATCTAAAACAACATTTCTTTTGCTTTTTGACTCAGAGGTGTCCAACTGGTATGATAAAGTCTAAAACTCATGTCTAAATACAGTCTGGGTCAAGCGACAGGCCACTATATATCAGATTTTTTGGGCATGACGAACAGGGGTTTGTGAGCATTGTGAGCACTGTTACAGGTTTATAGTACATGTAGTGCATTGCCTAAGGCAAAATAGCTTGTATATATGCACCGGATATTATTACTTGACGAAATCAAAGATTTTGTCAAGTATGTTGATCGGTGCCGTTTGTTTTTTTGTTTGTTTGTTTGTTAGCGCTCTACAGGCCACAGTTTTGATCGGATTGTTACCAAATTTTCAGGGTGAGTTCTGTAAGCCAATAGAAAGACATCGGTTGCTTTTAGACAAAATCGCTAAGAAATTGTTTCCATGGCAACAGAAAACATGAAAATCACATAAAAGACTATAACTCCGGTTATAATTGTCATAGAGACTTCAAATTAAGTGCATTTCGTAGATATACTCGAGTTCTATCTTTTTCGACATTGACCTTGACCTTTGACCTTGACCTTGAGAAGTTCGCCTGAGGTCGAAGTCAAGGTCAAGTACAAAGGTCGGCGCAGCATAACGAGTAGTATATCGTTGGAAAGGTCTTGAGCCCCTGATTCCAGTGATATCTCATTTTTGGCGCTGCGACGTAAACTGACGTCACAATGACGTCATAAACGTCAAAAATCCGAAATTTCAAAGGGTCATAACATCATCAATAGTGTATGGAATCCCTTGAAATTTGATATGCATTTTGACAGCATCGACCTCTACGAACTCAAGTACAAAGGTCAAAGGTCAAGGTCAAGGTCATCGAAATCTCAGAAAAACACATTTCTGGTGATAACATCCGTTTGAATCATCGTGGGCTCATGAAATTTGAACCATGTCATTCAGAAGAGGTATGGCAATCAGACAAATATGTCAATTCCATGATTGACCTCGAACTTTGTCTATAATCTGACAAAACTTAATCAGAATCCTATGAGTATTTTGGATTTTACAGATATTTTTATGTTTTCATGGCTCCAATTTTCACGAATTTACTGAACATTAATATAAAGCATTTCTTTGCAGTCAGTTGCAGTGTTATTTCTAGTTTATAATGCACCTTTTACATTTGGAATAAATTGAAAGCTCGCCGAGATATCAAAGTAGAAAGAGCAGTGGGGTGAATCAGATCCTCAATCCGTTCACACGCCAATAAGCTGTAGAAACGATTACCCCCTGTGGACATATCCCCTTCTAAATATACACACTCGGTTGGATAGTAGTACAGTATATCATATATGTATCCAAGTGCACATCTAAAACAACATTTCTTTTGCTTTTTGACTCAGAGGTGTCCAACTGGTATGATAAAGTCTAAAACTCATGTCTAAATACAGTCTGGGTCAAGCGACAGGCCACTATATATCAGATTTTTTGGGCATGACGAACAGGGGTTTGTGAGCATTGTGAGCACTGTTACAGGTTTATAGTACATGTAGTGCATTGCCTAAGGCAAAATAGCTTGTATATATGCACCGGATATTATTACTTGACGAAATCAAAGATTTTGTCAAGTATGTTGATCGGTGCCGTTTGTTTTTTTGTTTGTTTGTTTGTTAGCGCTCTACAGGCCACAGTTTTGATCGGATTGTTACCAAATTTTCAGGGTGAGTTCTGTAAGCCAATAGAAAGACATCGGTTGCTTTTAGACAAAATCGCTAAGAAATTGTTTCCATGGCAACAGAAAACATGAAAATCACATAAAAGACTATAACTCCGGTTATAATTGTCATAGAGACTTCAAATTAAGTGCATTTCGTAGATATACTCGAGTTCTATCTTTTTCGACATTGACCTTGACCTTTGACCTTGACCTTGAGAAGTTCGCCTGAGGTCGAAGTCAAGGTCAAGTACAAAGGTCGGCGCAGCATAACGAGTAGTATATCGTTGGAAAGGTCTTGAGCCCCTGATTCCAGTGATATCTCATTTTTGGCGCTGCGACGTAAACTGACGTCACAATGACGTCATAAACGTCAAAAATCCGAAATTTCAAAGGGTCATAACATCATCAATAGTGTATGGAATCCCTTGAAATTTGATATGCATTTTGACAGCATCGACCTCTACGAACTCAAGTACAAAGGTCAAAGGTCAAGGTCAAGGTCATCGAAATCTCAGAAAAACACATTTCTGGTGATAACATCCGTTTGAATCATCGTGGGCTCATGAAATTTGAACCATGTCATTCAGAAGAGGTATGGCAATCAGACAAATATGTCAATTCCATGATTGACCTCGAACTTTGTCTATAATCTGACAAAACTTAATCAGAATCCTATGAGTATTTTGGATTTTACAGATATTTTTATGTTTTCATGGCTCCAATTTTCACGAATTTACTGAACATTAATATAAAGCATTTCTTTGCAGTCAGTTGCAGTGTTATTTCTAGTTTATAATGCACCTTTTACATTTGGAATAAATTGAAAGCTCGCCGAGATATCAAAGTAGAAAGAGCAGTGGGGTGAATCAGATCCTCAATCCGTTCACACGCCAATAAGCTGTAGAAACGATTACCCCCTGTGGACATATCCCCTTCTAAATATACACACTCGGTTGGATAGTAGTACAGTATATCATATATGTATCCAAGTGCACATCTAAAACAACATTTCTTTTGCTTTTTGACTCAGAGGTGTCCAACTGGTATGATAAAGTCTAAAACTCATGTCTAAATACAGTCTGGGTCAAGCGACAGGCCACTATATATCAGATTTTTTGGGCATGACGAACAGGGGTTTGTGAGCATTGTGAGCACTGTTACAGGTTTATAGTACATGTAGTGCATTGCCTAAGGCAAAATAGCTTGTATATATGCACCGGATATTATTACTTGACGAAATCAAAGATTTTGTCAAGTATGTTGATCGGTGCCGTTTGTTTTTTTGTTTGTTTGTTTGTTAGCGCTCTACAGGCCACAGTTTTGATCGGATTGTTACCAAATTTTCAGGGTGAGTTCTGTAAGCCAATAGAAAGACATCGGTTGCTTTTAGACAAAATCGCTAAGAAATTGTTTCCATGGCAACAGAAAACATGAAAATCACATAAAAGACTATAACTCCGGTTATAATTGTCATAGAGACTTCAAATTAAGTGCATTTCGTAGATATACTCGAGTTCTATCTTTTTCGACATTGACCTTGACCTTTGACCTTGACCTTGAGAAGTTCGCCTGAGGTCGAAGTCAAGGTCAAGTACAAAGGTCGGCGCAGCATAACGAGTAGTATATCGTTGGAAAGGTCTTGAGCCCCTGATTCCAGTGATATCTCATTTTTGGCGCTGCGACGTAAACTGACGTCACAATGACGTCATAAACGTCAAAAATCCGAAATTTCAAAGGGTCATAACATCATCAATAGTGTATGGAATCCCTTGAAATTTGATATGCATTTTGACAGCATCGACCTCTACGAACTCAAGTACAAAGGTCAAAGGTCAAGGTCAAGGTCATCGAAATCTCAGAAAAACACATTTCTGGTGATAACATCCGTTTGAATCATCGTGGGCTCATGAAATTTGAACCATGTCATTCAGAAGAGGTATGGCAATCAGACAAATATGTCAATTCCATGATTGACCTCGAACTTTGTCTATAATCTGACAAAACTTAATCAGAATCCTATGAGTATTTTGGATTTTACAGATATTTTTATGTTTTCATGGCTCCAATTTTCACGAATTTACTGAACATTAATATAAAGCATTTCTTTGCAGTCAGTTGCAGTGTTATTTCTAGTTTATAATGCACCTTTTACATTTGGAATAAATTGAAAGCTCGCCGAGATATCAAAGTAGAAAGAGCAGTGGGGTGAATCAGATCCTCAATCCGTTCACACGCCAATAAGCTGTAGAAACGATTACCCCCTGTGGACATATCCCCTTCTAAATATACACACTCGGTTGGATAGTAGTACAGTATATCATATATGTATCCAAGTGCACATCTAAAACAACATTTCTTTTGCTTTTTGACTCAGAGGTGTCCAACTGGTATGATAAAGTCTAAAACTCATGTCTAAATACAGTCTGGGTCAAGCGACAGGCCACTATATATCAGATTTTTTGGGCATGACGAACAGGGGTTTGTGAGCATTGTGAGCACTGTTACAGGTTTATAGTACATGTAGTGCATTGCCTAAGGCAAAATAGCTTGTATATATGCACCGGATATTATTACTTGACGAAATCAAAGATTTTGTCAAGTATGTTGATCGGTGCCGTTTGTTTTTTTGTTTGTTTGTTTGTTAGCGCTCTACAGGCCACAGTTTTGATCGGATTGTTACCAAATTTTCAGGGTGAGTTCTGTAAGCCAATAGAAAGACATCGGTTGCTTTTAGACAAAATCGCTAAGAAATTGTTTCCATGGCAACAGAAAACATGAAAATCACATAAAAGACTATAACTCCGGTTATAATTGTCATAGAGACTTCAAATTAAGTGCATTTCGTAGATATACTCGAGTTCTATCTTTTTCGACATTGACCTTGACCTTTGACCTTGACCTTGAGAAGTTCGCCTGAGGTCGAAGTCAAGGTCAAGTACAAAGGTCGGCGCAGCATAACGAGTAGTATATCGTTGGAAAGGTCTTGAGCCCCTGATTCCAGTGATATCTCATTTTTGGCGCTGCGACGTAAACTGACGTCACAATGACGTCATAAACGTCAAAAATCCGAAATTTCAAAGGGTCATAACATCATCAATAGTGTATGGAATCCCTTGAAATTTGATATGCATTTTGACAGCATCGACCTCTACGAACTCAAGTACAAAGGTCAAAGGTCAAGGTCAAGGTCATCGAAATCTCAGAAAAACACATTTCTGGTGATAACATCCGTTTGAATCATCGTGGGCTCATGAAATTTGAACCATGTCATTCAGAAGAGGTATGGCAATCAGACAAATATGTCAATTCCATGATTGACCTCGAACTTTGTCTATAATCTGACAAAACTTAATCAGAATCCTATGAGTATTTTGGATTTTACAGATATTTTTATGTTTTCATGGCTCCAATTTTCACGAATTTACTGAACATTAATATAAAGCATTTCTTTGCAGTCAGTTGCAGTGTTATTTCTAGTTTATAATGCACCTTTTACATTTGGAATAAATTGAAAGCTCGCCGAGATATCAAAGTAGAAAGAGCAGTGGGGTGAATCAGATCCTCAATCCGTTCACACGCCAATAAGCTGTAGAAACGATTACCCCCTGTGGACATATCCCCTTCTAAATATACACACTCGGTTGGATAGTAGTACAGTATATCATATATGTATCCAAGTGCACATCTAAAACAACATTTCTTTTGCTTTTTGACTCAGAGGTGTCCAACTGGTATGATAAAGTCTAAAACTCATGTCTAAATACAGTCTGGGTCAAGCGACAGGCCACTATATATCAGATTTTTTGGGCATGACGAACAGGGGTTTGTGAGCATTGTGAGCACTGTTACAGGTTTATAGTACATGTAGTGCATTGCCTAAGGCAAAATAGCTTGTATATATGCACCGGATATTATTACTTGACGAAATCAAAGATTTTGTCAAGTATGTTGATCGGTGCCGTTTGTTTTTTTGTTTGTTTGTTTGTTAGCGCTCTACAGGCCACAGTTTTGATCGGATTGTTACCAAATTTTCAGGGTGAGTTCTGTAAGCCAATAGAAAGACATCGGTTGCTTTTAGACAAAATCGCTAAGAAATTGTTTCCATGGCAACAGAAAACATGAAAATCACATAAAAGACTATAACTCCGGTTATAATTGTCATAGAGACTTCAAATTAAGTGCATTTCGTAGATATACTCGAGTTCTATCTTTTTCGACATTGACCTTGACCTTTGACCTTGACCTTGAGAAGTTCGCCTGAGGTCGAAGTCAAGGTCAAGTACAAAGGTCGGCGCAGCATAACGAGTAGTATATCGTTGGAAAGGTCTTGAGCCCCTGATTCCAGTGATATCTCATTTTTGGCGCTGCGACGTAAACTGACGTCACAATGACGTCATAAACGTCAAAAATCCGAAATTTCAAAGGGTCATAACATCATCAATAGTGTATGGAATCCCTTGAAATTTGATATGCATTTTGACAGCATCGACCTCTACGAACTCAAGTACAAAGGTCAAAGGTCAAGGTCAAGGTCATCGAAATCTCAGAAAAACACATTTCTGGTGATAACATCCGTTTGAATCATCGTGGGCTCATGAAATTTGAACCATGTCATTCAGAAGAGGTATGGCAATCAGACAAATATGTCAATTCCATGATTGACCTCGAACTTTGTCTATAATCTGACAAAACTTAATCAGAATCCTATGAGTATTTTGGATTTTACAGATATTTTTATGTTTTCATGGCTCCAATTTTCACGAATTTACTGAACATTAATATAAAGCATTTCTTTGCAGTCAGTTGCAGTGTTATTTCTAGTTTATAATGCACCTTTTACATTTGGAATAAATTGAAAGCTCGCCGAGATATCAAAGTAGAAAGAGCAGTGGGGTGAATCAGATCCTCAATCCGTTCACACGCCAATAAGCTGTAGAAACGATTACCCCCTGTGGACATATCCCCTTCTAAATATACACACTCGGTTGGATAGTAGTACAGTATATCATATATGTATCCAAGTGCACATCTAAAACAACATTTCTTTTGCTTTTTGACTCAGAGGTGTCCAACTGGTATGATAAAGTCTAAAACTCATGTCTAAATACAGTCTGGGTCAAGCGACAGGCCACTATATATCAGATTTTTTGGGCATGACGAACAGGGGTTTGTGAGCATTGTGAGCACTGTTACAGGTTTATAGTACATGTAGTGCATTGCCTAAGGCAAAATAGCTTGTATATATGCACCGGATATTATTACTTGACGAAATCAAAGATTTTGTCAAGTATGTTGATCGGTGCCGTTTGTTTTTTTGTTTGTTTGTTTGTTAGCGCTCTACAGGCCACAGTTTTGATCGGATTGTTACCAAATTTTCAGGGTGAGTTCTGTAAGCCAATAGAAAGACATCGGTTGCTTTTAGACAAAATCGCTAAGAAATTGTTTCCATGGCAACAGAAAACATGAAAATCACATAAAAGACTATAACTCCGGTTATAATTGTCATAGAGACTTCAAATTAAGTGCATTTCGTAGATATACTCGAGTTCTATCTTTTTCGACATTGACCTTGACCTTTGACCTTGACCTTGAGAAGTTCGCCTGAGGTCGAAGTCAAGGTCAAGTACAAAGGTCGGCGCAGCATAACGAGTAGTATATCGTTGGAAAGGTCTTGAGCCCCTGATTCCAGTGATATCTCATTTTTGGCGCTGCGACGTAAACTGACGTCACAATGACGTCATAAACGTCAAAAATCCGAAATTTCAAAGGGTCATAACATCATCAATAGTGTATGGAATCCCTTGAAATTTGATATGCATTTTGACAGCATCGACCTCTACGAACTCAAGTACAAAGGTCAAAGGTCAAGGTCAAGGTCATCGAAATCTCAGAAAAACACATTTCTGGTGATAACATCCGTTTGAATCATCGTGGGCTCATGAAATTTGAACCATGTCATTCAGAAGAGGTATGGCAATCAGACAAATATGTCAATTCCATGATTGACCTCGAACTTTGTCTATAATCTGACAAAACTTAATCAGAATCCTATGAGTATTTTGGATTTTACAGATATTTTTATGTTTTCATGGCTCCAATTTTCACGAATTTACTGAACATTAATATAAAGCATTTCTTTGCAGTCAGTTGCAGTGTTATTTCTAGTTTATAATGCACCTTTTACATTTGGAATAAATTGAAAGCTCGCCGAGATATCAAAGTAGAAAGAGCAGTGGGGTGAATCAGATCCTCAATCCGTTCACACGCCAATAAGCTGTAGAAACGATTACCCCCTGTGGACATATCCCCTTCTAAATATACACACTCGGTTGGATAGTAGTACAGTATATCATATATGTATCCAAGTGCACATCTAAAACAACATTTCTTTTGCTTTTTGACTCAGAGGTGTCCAACTGGTATGATAAAGTCTAAAACTCATGTCTAAATACAGTCTGGGTCAAGCGACAGGCCACTATATATCAGATTTTTTGGGCATGACGAACCGGCATAGCAACCGGCCCCATTCCCGGTTTTCAGCAGAATTTGTCTCACGATCAAAGGTCCTGTGCATGCATCAGATATTTATGACAACAGAATCGCTCCCATCATAAGCAAAATTGCATGCTTCACTCTTTTGTCTTTTCGCACTCTAGCGTCCACAATTTTTGCGCTAGCATCCCCAAACTTCTTTGACGTACAGCTATCAGCCCTGTTACGGCACTGCACGTTTTTGAAGAAAAATCGGTTCATTGATGACGTCACAAAAAATTCCTAAAAACTCGAAAAATCCCTATCTCTCATCATTAGCGAATTTTCAGAAATTCACACAGGAGTCATATTTATTGCGATACCTCTGAAATTTGACACATTGATGAATGATGATATCGGCCATCAAACTCCGAAGTTTTGTTTGGATCCATCGAACGTCAATGACGTCACGACGTAAAACGTCAATTTTTGAAATTAGGCTATATCTCAAAAAGTATTCGTCGTACAGAGAAGCGGATTGCACCACTGGAAAGCTCGTTGAATTCTAGTTTAGGAGGGTGGTGTCCGATACTTTTCCGCTATGATAAATTTTTCGCTATGACGTCATAAACGTAAGGCCGGTCATATCAATTTTTCGACTTTTCAGCGAACATTCAAACCTACACTGTGCTCTCAAATTTGAAGGTATTGGACTGTGATTATGAGAACATATGTGGCATATTATTACCCAGTCATATACCGAGTTTCAACATGCCACGTGCAACGTCAATGACGTCATGACGTAAAACGTCAATTTTGAAAATGGAGCAATATATTGAAAAGTATTCATCGTACAGAGAAGCGCATCACACCACTGGAAAGCTCGTTGAATTCTGGTTTAGGAGGGTGCTGTTAGATACTTTTCTGCTATAATAGATTTTTCGCTATGACGTCATAAACGTAAGGCCAGTGATATAAATTTTTTGATATTTCAGCAAACATTCAAACCTACACCGTGCACTCAAAGTTGAAGGTATTGGACTGTGATTATGAGACTATATGTGGCATATTAATACCCAGTCATATACCGAGTTTCAACACGTTACGGGCAACGTCAATGACGTCATGACGTATAACGTCAATTTTCAAAATGGAGCTATATATTGAAAAGTATTTGTCGTACAGAGAAGCGGATTGAACCACTGGAGAGCTCGTTGAATTCTGGTTTGAGAGGGAGCTGTCCGAGACTTTTTCGCCACGATAGATTTTTCGCTATGACGTCATAAACGTAAGGCCGGTCATATAAATTTTTCGACATTCCAGCAAACATTCAAACCTACACCGTGAACTCAAATTTGAAGGTAATGGACTGAATGTCTATGCCTAAATAGCATGTTGTCTAATATAACCTGCAAAATTTCAGGGTCACATCTCAGAGGTCAAGGTCAGGATCAGTTCAGTAATCATTTCGTCAAGCTTACGACCTATGGTCGCTGGTTTTATTTTTCAGAATTCATTTATTTATTTTTTCCAGAAGGACATTCTAGAGAAAATAAAATAATTAAATGCACATACTTAATGTTAAATACGCGTACTTAATATTAAATACACGTACTTAATATTAAATACACGTATATAATATTAAATACACGTTTTTAATATTATGTACGCGTATTTAATATTAAGTACGCGTATTTAATATTAAGTACGCGTATTTAATATTATATACGCGTATTTAATATTATGTACGTGTATTGAATATTAAGTATGCGTATTTAATATTAAATACGCGTATTACAGCCGTCTGGAAAATATCGTAAATAAATGAATACTAAAGAATAAAACTATGGCATATATCAGCCACTGTAGGCCACCGTAATGCCAAGAAATTATCTGGCATAAATCTAAGCAGCTTCTTATGCTTTGAACTGACTTTGTGACTTTTCCGATTTATGCTTCTGATTTTACTTGAACGGGTTCAAAGTAAGACCCACAAAAAATCGTCTGAAATATCGCGAGAATTTCTGAGATTCTCCCGGACAGGAAAACAGAACTCGTGCATTATTAATTTATTTGTGATGGAATGGATACATGGCAATGAAAAATCAAATATGGATATAAAAAATACATTCCATTTCATAAATGGTATCATAATAAATAACAAAATCAGATCTGACCTTTCAAAATATCTCGATCGGACCCAGCTCCCAATGGATACCTCATGTGCACCACACTATCATACAGTTACTATCTTCGCTATCCTCTTATATACCGATATACACATGTAGATGCTCGTGATATATAAGAATCATGGTGTATATTATGTAGTTTTATAAAGACAACGACCATGCAGACAAATAAGCTGATGGATGTGCCTGTAGGACATTGCATATCAAGGCCAGCAGCATCAATCACCTTCTACAAGAGTACCATAGGTTCCAAAATACATTGGGACAAATGAACTCTATTTTGTACATAATGGTGACTAAAAGAGTTGCGGTTGTTGAACACGACGAAATCTGTTTCAATATCACCAAAGCAGTGTTGAATATATAAGCTTGCATCGCTACTGTGGATCATGATATGATTAATTTGCATCATAAATATAATAGTTATTAGCACGCAGCGTATGACAATTTCAACATACAGTATGTACAGTTTGTGAAATCGTATGGTGCTGAACGCGTGGACCCTTGAGAATTCTCAGCTCACATCGTAGAATACGTCACACAAATATGCAAATAGTGAACAAAATCCAGTATTTTTTTTTCGAATTAAGCACCTCGTGGTAAAGTTCCGACATCGCAGACTACTGAAAACATGTCAACATCCTCCATGATAAGGCGATTGCAACGAAGTCCTGCTGATCTCCACCATTAATACCAGTCCGATGGACGCTGTGACGTCACGTTGTCACCGTTCATGTTCACGTGTATGGGCGGGTCTAAGTGGTGATCGTCGTAGGCGGGCGGAGCTTCGGAGATCGTGCGCATGCGCGGGCCACGCTCGCTGTTCTCGCGGAACATCGGATGGTCAGAACCGTGGAGGGGTTCCGGTTGCACTCTGGAGGGCTCCGAGATGGCCCGGTGATATGAAGGCGGCACCGGTATCTGTTGTTGCTGCCGCTGACATTCTTCCTCCGAGGGGGCGCTCGGCTGCGGTCGGACGTCACCGCTGTTGTTGTTACCGTCGCCCGACGCGGAAGTAGATGGCGCGCTCGGCGGTGGCGTCGTTAGAGGCACGGCTTCCGGTACTGTTACCGCCGGTCCACTTTCTTTGTCACATGTCATCCCAGAATCTGATTATATTTGTAAATGGGATTAAATAGCATATATACCAATAAGGTAAGTAAAGGATACACGGCGGGGTACCTTTATCATGATACGTGTGTTTGACATATCGTTAATAGAAAAACACCATCATAGAGCAACCAGTGAAACAAATATCGAGTTGTTTGTTTATGACAAAATGTTCGTGCACTTATAACTACATATATTCTTCATCTAAGTTAATGAGTTTCCAGCATTATCATCTTATGAGACGAGAGAAGTAGCACTCACCACAGCATGGCTTGCAACACTGCGAGCCAGTCGCTCGTCTCGCCCTGACGCACTTGATGACTATGGCGATGATGATGACGGCTAGGATAGCGAACACTACCCCTGAGATGATGAGTATTGTAGTGGTAGCGCTGTGGAACAGACCAGACTCACTGTTACCAGACGTACCATCACCAGGCAAACCGGGGCTGTCTGTGGAACTACATACAACATGCCAGCCTTAATTAACTATGCACACTGTACAGTTGCTAATTAACATGCACTACGTCATAACCCATATCATAAATATGCAGAACACTGCAGATTGGAACCAGACGCGTGGGTTTTGGTGATTGAGACGTTTTTGCTTTCATTTTGGAAGATATTGATATGGATATTGATAGGTCTACTACTAGTAGTGTGAGTATCAGATCACTCGCAGAGTACATATTAGTGTTTTAGTTAACACAAAACTAGCACAAGACCTATTAGTGTTTTAGTTAGCAGAACTCATCATGCTGAACGCACTCCAATCACACTGCATCCATTGCAGCATTCCATACACACCATGCCGAAATCTACACACAGTGATGCTACCAATCTAATTTATTTAGTGAATAACTATCGAATGATCTGGCGCAGGTGCTCAAGAAGTTTAAATCTTAAGCCGTTTACGCAACCACTTAGATATACCATTTTACTGTTACGGGTTTGTTAAGTGTAATCGGTTGTTCATGACAAATAGTTATCTTAACAAGCATCACAACAGCAGAACTTGAGGTTACGTGTGCGGCCACAGGGACAAAGGAGAGTAGAACCAGTACTCGAGGCTGAGTGAACACGAAAAAAAATCAAGGATAAGTAGACACGAAACCCATTTCTTGGTTAAACAACCAAACAAAATATTGTGGGTCTTGTTTCTATGTGATATGAAAATTCTAATTGTGAACCTGAACGTTATGACAACCTGTCGAATATTTTGATGTCCATGCGTAAATTGATTCTCACCTGCTCTTTTGTTGAGTTGCCCATTATTCTTGCCCAAATGTGTTTTGGTTGAACTTTCCACAAAGGACTATGGTGTGTGTTTCCCTTGCTCAATATTTGGAAATCAACTTAAAGCCTATTGATTTGTTTGATAACAACAAAGATGTCCGCTTTGATAACAATATGAAACAATGAACTCGAATCGTATTGTAACTCGAACTCGTATTGTAATAACTCTCTACTTCCCTCTCACAGAGAACAATTCTCGTAGATGGTCTTACACTACCATAGTACCTCCAATACTGGTGCCGAGCTTGTCCATGCGAAAATTGATTGTTACTCGCATTTGTTTGTCGACTCGTCCATTATTCTTGCCAAAATGTGTTTTAGTTGCACTTTCCACAAATGACCAAGGTGTGTGTTTTCTTTGTTCAATATTTGCTACTTAACTTTGTTGTAATCTGAGATTATGACATAAAATATGGATAATGTCATCGCTGACTTAATTCGGTAGCAATAAGTCCACGCATGGACAAGCTCCTCACCAGTAGTACCATGGGGTCAAAATTACACTAACAGATATAGTACGGCTAACGCCGCACAATGACGACATGTTGTCCCATCTGCAAGATGAATGTGGAGGACAACTTGTCTGTGGTTTCTGGTCTGACAAAGATATACAGTTGCATTATGACTTAATGCCCTGAATCATACCGTTCGTTGCGATTCATAACGCCATGTGAATTTCACCGACATACTCGATTCCAATAATGTCATAATTATATCATTTGCCACAAACAAATCGGAATTGTGGGAGTATTACAAAACGGACACTGAAGTTGTATATCTCGTAAATATGCAGCTATATTGTATGTTCCCATTGTTTCATAGATATTTGCAATACCGTTCAATATGGACAAAATATATTTATATAACTAGTATTGTCATTTAGTGTTTAAATATGCAATTTCATAGAATATGTAGCCTACTGTGAACCTATGGATATCGGTACATTACGGTGAGGGACTTGAAGGTTGTCGACACTTGTTGTGTGTGCTGCCACGTCGCCTTTCAGACTTCTTTTTGTTTCTTTCACTAAAGAAGTACATACATAGTCACAAACACGCATTGACCCTTAATACATAGTAGCGCATATAATACTCAACATTCATCAGTGCAACAGTGCTATGTGTCATACGGAAGAAATATTCCGTCTATCTGGTGTCATTCGACTCACATGTCAATAGTGAATATGTAACAGATATATACAGTCCATTCATAATGTTGTAGAAATTTAACAATATATTTTATTCAATATAAAGTAACAATATGCTTCGATAACAAAAGTAAACTACCACGTGGATATTCTATAGCATGCAGTGTGAACGTCTGGTAGTATATGTACATAAATATTGAGATACATTTATGGCTGAAATCCACTTCATGAATTCCGTTACAGTTCGTTATGTAACCAGCGTAGCAGGTTCTACAGTAATTTCTTCGTAAAATTCCAGCAATGATTATTATTACATGTTATTATTACATAATATACCGACAGCATCTGATTCTGATACAGTTTCGAAGACATCATTTGATCGAAAACTTCCCGGAAATCCCCATATAAAGATGCGTTGGTGTGTTACAATGGTAAATCCAGTTATTCATATGACCACATCAACTAAACTACTGCATTGTTAATGTTCGTATCACCAGGGACATTCTCTCGAGTTATACCTATTCCAGCAGACAATTTCATTACCATATGAAAGGTACATTCGGTTAAATGCCAGAATAGTTATTGTATCACGGTTTATACATACATGTATACCTAGCTTTTATCACAATTATCATTTATGGGAAAACATAGAAATAGCGCATGGTCATAAAATCACATTTTTGTGTGATTTTTGTCCTTTGTGTGATTGATATGTCTCATAAACCACATGCACACGAATTTGTTAATGCCTATATGCTAAGCCACACGTTTTGCCATTAGATGCATTCTAACTTCTTATCAATAAGGCTATACACGTGCCACAATAATCACAATAGTAATTATTGTGAATTTCAGTCTAAACCGGGATCCCGAGAATCTGATCGATTCCGAATTTTGTCATGTTTACATGTTGGTCCATGCATTGCAGTGAGGATTTTGAGCGAAGAAACACACGTCTCCTTCCGGATAGATCACACACTTCCCTCTACATTCGGGAAGACAGTTCCTGTCCGCGAACTTCCTGTACCGGAAGTGACTTCACACTGTTCCCGTGTGTGTTTGAACGGCTGTACAGCTCTCGACCAACATAACGCTCAAACCAAATCACAACGATGAGCAAGTTTGTCCAAGTCCCTAGCATTGCCAATCTTGAAGATCTGGAGTCGCTTCTATGATCCCATCACGACACGAATAACAGCCTATTACTCATGCAACTAATATACGTAGGTTACAAGGTCCAAACAAATAACTTAACACCATTCAACTGATTATATGATATCTGTTTGATGCCGTGGTCATTCTCCCGGATTGTAAAAAAACACCTCTGTTGGTGCCTCTTCTACGCTCCCGTTCATTTCCTGATGTATTCGGGGGTGTCCGTGGGACTCATCGTAACTCGGGGGCGCCTCAGATATGGTACCCATGCGGGCACTCTCGCTATACCGCCGGTACATGCCGTGAGCTTGACCGTGTGATGCTGGGGGTAGGGGAGGTTCGGCCGGTTCCGACATCGCTCGGTGGTAGGGGTGGTAGGGAGGTGGGTTCAAAATTAATTCCAACAACGGAGCGCTTGGTGTCGCAGGTGGCGGTTGTTCCGTGGCGCCACTGTCGCTGCTACCTGTACAATTAGGCCTATCGGCACGTGGTGCCGGGCTAGATGATACGTCAGTTTCTCCATTCATGAGATTCTCACTTTCCGGTTGTTGTTCGATATCGGGTTCTGTGATCGACCGAGGATTTGTCTGTTTACGACCTAAAAATATCAACGATTCGGATCCTACAACGAAATTTTCAGCGGCAATATCTTTCTATAGAGGCAAATGAATTATTGCATAATCCTATTATATACGGTAGTTCAAAGCTACATGTATAAAAAATATTGACCGGTTGAACATCACCATATTATATACTCACATCGCTTTTTGTCATGTTCACCTTCAATTTTCTTGCCTCTGACGAGTTTGATGGCGACAGTTATAACAACGACGGCGACGACCACAAACACCAGTCCCGTTATGATTAATATCACTTTCGTCGTGCTGCGGAACATGCCAAACTCGCCGTTACCATGGAAACATTCGCCATGGGAACTGTTGCAGGGTGGAGGAATGCCTAAGCAGGTCCGGGTAGGTTGGCAAAGGTTGTAGCCGGTGTTTTTGTACAGGGAGTCACGCAATGTACACTAACTAATAAGGAAGGGACAAAGCCAAGGTATAGATGTATATGATCAAAATTGTTACATGCATATTGATCGTATTATTGCGGTTCGAATTGATATGATCGGTTTGGACAGATCGGTTTTATTTGTGCTGTTATAATTGGGTTTAAATTGTTTAGCCTTAACAAAGACTCTATCGACAACCAACTAGTAGCACTCTTATGCAGCCATTTTTTCCGTCAAAAAATCACTGATGGAAATTCGTCAAAAAATCACCGACGGAAATCACCAAGCTTTCAGAACTAATCCTAAGGAATCAACCAAGCAAAATCAGAGGATAATTCCTACAAAATCGTGACCTGTAGCGCTATTACGAGAAGAAAATATGTGAACCTGGTGGTATGGTATCTTCGCCAAAAATTACAGTATATCTGGCGTATCACCTTCAGATTCAATGACACAACACGTTTTTAAAAATAATATTTTGATTTGATTTGAGTGTCTTTCTGTGGTAACATTCAGATATACAATCATGTACTCCACTTATTCCAAGTTTCACACGCGTATCATAAACAATAAAGCACGTCGTGCTAATGAATATCAATTTATCAGGACCGTGATAACATCGTACATATTGTAGGCCATACATACAGAGAAAACTATTACAAAAACTTTCCGTTCATAACTATAATCACAACACTATTAATCTTGTGGTTCGAATATTACAAGTGCGCAGTCAAGGCATGTGTTTATTTGGCAAATGGTCAACATATTCTTGATGATTATGTACATGCAAATGTTTGTATGGTGTCTTTTGGAGAGAATAAAAAATGCACTGGCACAAGATAATTGTAAGAGTAACACATAACATAAAACAGCAATAAAAATTCAATGAGCGACATTGAACAAATTTTGTTGGATTATTTAAGTCTGCTTCTGACTAAAAGTTCTTTAAGGTTTTGATGCTTCTTGTAAGCTGTTGCTATTTTAATATCACCATCAGTATTTTTGTTGAGTTGTTTCATATGCTTTTTAACAATTTGGGCCGAAAGAGCACCTGTTTTTGAGAAGGGTACTATATACACCAGGTCGAATTTATTTTTACTTTTGTTCAAAGGGTCATACTTTGTAAATTTTTGAACGTTGAGGCCATGAGGTTCGAAAGTGCCTAAAGTATCAATCCAACAATATTCCCTTTCAAGTCGCCATTGTTTGTTTAAAAGTTCATCACCAAGATCGGAAACCTGTTCAATTGGTAAAAGAGAAAAACAATCGATGGAAAATTCAGTTTTGCTGTGAAATTTAGATAGATGACTGTATAATGCATTTTCCTCATTGCAGCTAGTTATTGCAGCACGGTGACGATTGTTTCTGAATTTGAGTGATTTACCGGTTTCACCTACATATTGTTTTTAAGCTTACAAGTGTATAGATAAATTATATTTTCTGAGTTGCAATCCAAAGCTGAGTTGATTGAGTAGGTTTGTTCAAAAACTGATCCTGAGAAATTTTGACAATTTGGAACTAAATGACATGTTTGACATAGTCTAGAATTACAAGGTTTTGAGCCAGATGAGCTGGAAGTGGGCAATTGAAAATCAGCACCTAGCCTTTCCTCACTGTTTAGAATTCTCAATGTTTCATTCTTTATTTTGCGAAGCCAACGTTTTGAATAGTTACGTTTCGAAAGTGCCTTGAATAATGTTTGGCAAGCTAATTCAACATCATCTGGATACGAGCAAATTTGGAAAAATCGAAAAACTTGGGACTTGATTAGTCCTTTATAAGTGTGCTTTGGATGGAAAGAGAGCTTATGCAGCAACTGATGAGTATCCGTTGGTTTGAAGAAAACTTTTGCTTCTAATGTGTTTTCTTTGCTCCTGAACAAAGTAGTATCCAGAAAATTAACTGAATCAGTACTAATTTCAGCTTTGAACTTGATTGATGCCCTATGAGAATTGAATATTTCGAGAAACTGATTAAATTTGGAAATGCCGTGTGGCCAAATGAGGAAAATGTCATCTAAATACCTATAATAGCAATCTGGTTGGAATGGACACTTTTGTAATGCTTGCTTTTCAAATTCAGCCATATAAATATCTGCATAATGAGGTGCATATTTCTGACCCATGGCTGTACCTGAAACTTGTAGGAATGTCTTACCGTCAAATTCAAAGTCATTACATTTAAGTGAAATTTCCAATAATTCTATTATACCTTTGAATAGTTCATTGTTTTTCAGAGTCGGGAATGCATTTTCAATTGCTTGGATACCTTCTTCATGATTTATATTAGTATACATACTTTCAACATCTAAAGTGATTAGTAACGAATTTGGATCTAGCTCAAGCCCCCTAACTTTATCTAAAAAGTCATACGTGTTTTTTATATATGACGGATGTTTATTTGCTTGATCTTTTATATATGAATCAATATACATAGCTACTTTTTCAGATTCACTGCTGCAGTCAGAAACAATTGGGCGCCCTGGAGGCATTACATTTGGAATTGGCCAGGAGTCTTTGGGTTTATGAATTTTAGGTAGCATATAAAATCTTCTTTGACGAGGGCGTTCTGGTGGTAAAAGAAATTGGAATACTTTTTCAGAAAGGCATCCAGAACTGCGTAATCCTTTTAAAATTTTTGTTATTTTTTCTGAATTTTCTAGGTAAAGAGGAGTGTCAATTTCTCTGTAATGAACTGGATTGCATAATTGACGAAGGCCTTCATTAATATAATTTTGCCTATCCATAATTACGACTGCACTACCTTTATCTGCTTTTTTGATTACCAAGTCTACGTTATTTTGTAAATCCTTTATAGCATTATATTCCATTTTCGTTAGGTTTTTGGTTTCTGGTTGAATTTTCAAATTTTCAATTTCTTTAGATATTGCCGAAATGCAATCTAAAACAGGCTTGTCAATCATGGAACTGGGTGGAGTCCAGGTAGATTTTGGAGTGAATTTTGATCTATTTGTAAATGAATTTGGACGGTGAGAAAAATAATTTTGAAGTTTGAGTTTTCTACCAAAATCTTGCACAGCTTGTTCAATTGGATCCAATGTTATTTTGGGTGTGGGAACAAAAGTCAAACCACGATTAAGAAGAGCGATTTGTGTGTCCGAAAGTGTAAATTTGGAAAGGTTTACAACATTATTAGTAGTACTGAGTTCGGTGGACTCTCAGAATGATTTAGTTTAAATGACTGAGCCAGCATTTCAACATTTCATTGGCCGTTTGTTCAGTCCAATGAATGTTATCTGGCTGTGTAGAGAACTTGATTGGATCCAATTGTTTAACAACTGTGAGATTGCTGAAACGTGAACTCATGTCATCCAAAGCCCTGTTAATCATATCCAAGTTGCGTTTCTCTACAGACGGAAGATTGTCTGAGTAGTTAATTTTTGGAATAAGAATTTTGGAGTGGGGGAAGATTCGGAAAGCACTGCTGAGCATATTCCTCAGCTCTGGAATTGAAGTAACACTTGGTTTGGAGCTTCGATTGTTCAGGCCTACACTTAAGATTAAGTTTTTGGGGACATCAAATGTTTTTTTACAGGCCGTGAACATCATTCTAAGATGGTTGAACAAAGCTCCAGGATAAGACACAACTTGGATATCACTGACGGGGGATTTGGTGATGCGAGAGAGGTTAGAAGAGCCGAGGACGACAGTGGAGGAGGATAGTCTAGGAAGGGCCCAAAGAGTTTTGGGCCCTCTGATAGTGGAAGGAGAGACATGGAAAGTGGTGTTAGGAGAGTTTTTAGGAGAGGCAAAGCGAGAGCGTTTGCCTTTAGGTAGAGAGGAGGGTGAGAGTTCAGGAGAAGAAGGAGAGCGCGGACGCCGTTTGGGCGTGGCACTAAGGTTATCAGGAGAAGAGCGAGAGAGAGGTGGCCAATCATCAGATGATGAGAGGCAAGGAAGATTAGAGAGAGAGTCAAGGAGTTGGAAGCGGTTAGAAGAGGACACAGAGGGAAGGGTTTTAGGGAGGGTGTTATTTGAAGATGGAGGTGAAGAGCGAGAGGGTTTAGGATTGTTAGTAGGAGAGTTGGCACGTTTTAGGTCCATTAGGAGGCGGCCAAAGAAGTTAGAGCCTTGACCATGACGATTAACACCCCAGTGGCTGTCAGGAACTGGATGGACAATGTGACACCCTTCAGGTAGACCCATCAGAATGTCACGGAACAATTTGCAAGAATTAAACTTAACTTGAAGAAGTTGACGCATGATTCCATTTTTACTTTTATGCCAGAATCGGGACAGGCTAGGAATTTCACTAGCCAAACGTTTAGCCACTCCTGCATGGGGAGCCCTAAGGATCCGATTGGCTAGGTGTTGACAGTCATGGTACCGGGCTTTGTGATACTGATAGATGTGCTCAAGGCTAGGGAATCTCATACCACGATAGGATATATTACATGGGAAGAAATTACTAAGTGGGTGTTTGTGACCTTTAACCTCACAAGTCTGAGGTTTTTATTGAGAGTTAGAATTTGGAATAAGGGAATTTGGAAGAGTGGAGCTTTTGAATTTCTGGATGGTGGAAGCCTGAAGTTTTTTGCCGAAATGAGATTTAGCCTGCTGAATGACGAGAGCTACCGAATTTGCAATGTCCGAATCAGATAAACCTAAAGAGGAAATGTGGGCCAAAAGGTTTTGAATTGAGCTCTTGTAGTGTTCCACCAATTGTTCGGTCACGTTTTGTACCCAATTTTGATTGATTTTGGAGATTTTTTGTTTGATTAGAGGACCAGAACAAGCAGGTTTAATGAAGTCATCCAGGTGTTGTTGTTTTTTACTGAAAGCCCTGGTGACTTGGCCTAAAAAAAAAATAATATTCTGATTTGATTTGAGTGTCTTTCTGTGGTAACATTCAGATATACAATCATGTACTCCACTTATTCCAAGTTTCACACGCGTATCACAAACAATAAAGCACGTCGTGCTAATGAATATCAATTCATCAGGACCGTGATAACATCGTACATATTGTAGGCCATACATACAGAGAAAACTATTACAAAAACTTTCCGTTCATAACTATAATCACAACACTATTAATCTTGTGGTTCGAATATTACAAGTGCGCAGTCAAGGCATGTGTTTATTTGGCAAATGGTCAACATATTCTTGATGATTATGTACATGCAAATGTTTGTATGGTGTGTGTGTTTTGGAGAGTATAAAAAATGCACTGGCACAAGATAATTGTAAGAGTAACACATAACATAAAACAGCAATAAAAATTCAATGAGCGACATTGAACAAATTTTGTTGGATTATTTAAGTTTGCTTCTGACTAAAAGTTCTTTAAGATTTTGATGCTTCTTGTAAGCTGTTGCTATTTTAATATCACCATCAGTATTTTTGTTGAGTTGTTTCATATGCTTTTTAACAATTTGGGCTGAAAGAGTACCTGTTTTTGAGAAGGGTACTATATACACCATGTCGAATTTATTTTTACTTTTGTTCAAAGGGTCATACTTTGTAAATTTTTGAACGTTGAGGCCATGAGGTTCGAAAGTGCCTAGAGTATCAATCCAACAATATTCCCTTTCAAGTCGCCATTGTTTGTTTAAAAGTTCATCACCAAGATCGGAAACCTGTTCAATTGGTAAAAGAGAAAAACATTCAATGGAAAATTCAGTTTTGCTGTGAAATTTAGATAGATGACTGTATAATGCATTTTCCTCATTGCAGCTAGTTATTGCAGCACGGTGACGATTGTTTCTGAATTTGAGTGATTTACCGGTTTCACCTACATATTGTTTTTCGCAAAGCTTACAAGTGTATAGATAAATTATATTTTCTGAGTTGCAATCCAAAGCTGAGTTGATTGAGTAGGTCTGTTCAAAAACTGATCCCGAGAAATTTTGACAATTTGGAACTAAATGACATGCCTGACATTGTCTAGAATTACAAGGTTTTGAGCCAGACGAGCTGGAAGTGGGCAATTGAAAATCAGCACCTAGTCTTTCCTCACTGTTCAAAATTCTCAATGTTTCATTCTTGATTTTGCGAAGCCAACGTTTTGAATAGTTACGTTTCGAAAGTGCCTTGAATAATATTTGACAAGCTGATTCAACATCATCTGGATATGAGCAAATTTGGAAAAATCGAAAAACTTGGGACTTGATTAGTCCTTTATAAGTGTGTTTTGGATGAAAAGAGAGCTTATGCAACAACTGATGAGTATCCGTTGGCTTGAAGAAAACTTTTGCTTCTAATGTGTTTTCTTTGCTCCTGAACAAAGTAGTATCCAAAAAATTAACTGAATCAGTACTAATTTCAGCTTTGAAGTTGATTGATGCCCTATGAGAATTGAAAATTTCGAGAAACTGGTGAAATTTGGAAATGCCATGTGGCCAAATGAGGAAAATGTCATCTAAATACCTATAATAGCAATCTGGTTTGAATGGACACTTTTGTAAAGCTTGCTTTTCAAATTCAGCCATATAAATATCTGCATAATGAGGTGCATATTTCTGACCCATGGCTGTGCCTGAAACTTGTAGGAATGTCTTACCGTCAAATTCAAAGTCATTACATTTAAGTGAAATTTCCAATAATTCTATTATACCTTTGAATAGTTCATTGTTTGCCAAAGTCGGGAATGCATTTTTAATTGCTTGGATACCTTCTTCATGATTTATATTAGTATACATACTTTCAACATCTAAAGTGATTAGTAAAGAATTTGGATCTAGTTCAAGCCCTCTAACTTTATCTAAAAAGTCATACGTGTTTTTTATATATGACGGATGCTTATTTGCTTGATCTTTTATATATGAATCAATATACATAGCTACTTTTTCAGATTCACTGCTGCAGTCCGAAACAATTGGGCGCCCTGGAGGCATTACATTTGGAATTGGCCAGGAGTCTTTGGGTTTATGAATTTTAGGTAGCATATAAAATCTTCTTTGACGAGGGCGTTCTGGTGGTAAAAGAAATTGGAATACTTTTTCAGAAAGGCATCCAGAATTGCGTAATCCTTTTAAAATTTTTGTTATTTTTGCTGAATTTTCTAGGTAAAGAGGAGTGTCAATTTCTCTGTAATGAGCTGGATTGTATAATTGACGAAAGCCTTCATTAATATAATTTTGCCTATCCATAATTACGACTGCACTACCTTTATCTGCTTTTTTAATTACCAAGTCTACGTTATTTTGTAAATTCTTTATAGTTTTATATTCCATTTTTGTTAGGTTTTTGGTTTCTGGTTGAATTTTCAAGTTTTCAATTTCCTTAGATATTGCCGAAATGCAATCTAAAACAGGCTTGTCAATCATGGAACTCGGTGGAGTCCAGGTAGATTTTGGAGTGAATTTTGATCTATTTGTGAATGAATTTGGACGGTGAGAAAAATAATTTTGAAGTTTGAGTTTTCTACCAAAATCTTGCACAGCTTGTTTAATTGGATCCAATGTTATTTTGGGTGTGGGAACAAATGTCAAACCACGATTTAGAAGAGCGATTTGTGTGTCCGAAAGTGTAAATTTGGAAAGGTTTACAACATTATTAGTCGTACTGGAGTTCGGTGGACTCTCAGAATGATTTAGTTTAAATGACTGAGCCAGAATTTCAACATTTCATTGGCCGTTTGTTCAGTCCAATGAATGTTATCTGTCTGTGTAGAAAACTTGATTGGATCCAATTGTTTAACAACTGTGAGATTGCTGAAACGTGAACTCATGTCATCCAAAGCCCTGTTAATCATATCCAAGTTGCGTTTCTCTACAGACGGAAGATTGTCTGAGTAGTTAATTTTTGGAATAAGAATTTTGGAGTGGGGGAAGATTCGGAAAGCACTGCTGAGCATATTCCTCAGCTCTGGAATTGAAGTAACACTTGGTTTGGAGCTTCGATTGTTCAGGCCTACACTTAAGATTAAGTTTTTGGGGACATCAAATGTTTTTTTACAGGCCGTGAACATCATTCTAAGATGGTTGAACAAAGCTCCAGGATAAGACACAACTTGGATATCACTGACGGGGGATTTGGTGATGCGAGAGAGGTTAGAAGAGCCGAGGACGACAGTGGAGGAGGATAGTCTAGGAAGGGCCCAAAGAGTTTTGGGCCCTCTGATAGTGGAAGGAGAGACATGGAAAGTGGTGTTAGGAGAGTTTTTAGGAGAGGCAAAGCGAGAGCGTTTGCCTTTAGGTAGAGAGGAGGGTGAGAGTTCAGGAGAAGAAGGAGAGCGCGGACGCCGTTTGGGCGTGGCACTAAGGTTATCAGGAGAAGAGCGAGAGAGAGGTGGCCAATCATCAGATGATGAGAGGCAAGGAAGATTAGAGAGAGAGTCAAGGAGTTGGAAGCGGTTAGAAGTGGACACAGAGGGAAGGGTTTTAGGGAGGGTGTTATTTGAAGATGGAGGTGAAGAGCGAGAGGGTTTAGGATTGTTAGTAGGAGAGTTGGCACGTTTTAGGTCCATTAGGAGGCGGCCAAAGAAGTTAGAGCCTTGACCATGACGATTAACACCCCAGTGGCTGTCAGGAACTGGATGGACAATGTGACACCCTTCAGGTAGACCCATCAGAATGTCACGGAACAATTTGCAAGAATTAAACTTAACTTGAAGAAGTTGACGCATGATTCCATTTTTACTTTTATGCCAGAATCGGGACAGGCTAGGAATTTCACTAGCCAAACGTTTAGCCACTCCTGCATGGGGAGCCCTAAGGATCCGATTGGCTAGGTGTTGACAGTCATGGTACCGGGCTTTGTGATACTGATAGATGTGCTCAAGGCTAGGGAATCTCATACCACGATAGGATATATTACATGGGAAGAAATTACTAAGTGGGTGTTTGTGACCTTTAACCTCACAAGTCTGAGGTTTTTATTGAGAGTTAGAATTTGGAATAAGGGAATTTGGAAGAGTGGAGCTTTTGAATTTCTGGATGGTGGAAGCCTGAAGTTTTTTGCCGAAATGAGATTTAGCCTGCTGAATGACGAGAGCTACCGAATTTGCAATGTCCGAATCAGATAAACCTAAAGAGGAAATGTGGGCCAAAAGGTTTTGAATTGAGCTCTTGTAGTGTTCCACCAATTGTTCGGTCACGTTTTGTACCCAATTTTGATTGATTTTGGAGATTTTTTGTTTGATTAGAGGACCAGAACAAGCAGGTTTAATGAAGTCATCCAGGTGTTGTTGTTTTTTACTGAAAGCCCTGGTGACTTGGCCTAAAAAAAAAATAATATTCTGATTTGATTTGAGTGTCTTTCTGTGGTAACATTCAGATATACAATCATGTACTCCACTTATTCCAAGTTTCACACGCGTATCACAAACAATAAAGCACGTCGTGCTAATGAATATCAATTCATCAGGACCGTGATAACATCGTACATATTGTAGGCCATACATACAGAGAAAACTATTACAAAAACTTTCCGTTCATAACTATAATCACAACACTATTAATCTTGTGGTTCGAATATTACAAGTGCGCAGTCAAGGCATGTGTTTATTTGGCAAATGGTCAACATATTCTTGATGATTATGTACATGCAAATGTTTGTATGGTGTGTGTGTATGTATGTTTGCTGCTGCTGCTGTAATTTTCCATTACATGTACATGGCATAATTGTACAGAGATAAAACCACTCCGAAAACTCAACGTGTACAAGATAAAACCACATGGCCACAAGTACATGTCGGCTCACAAACACATCAATTACATCAACTCATGACAGGAATTATATCATAATAAGTATTGATAAACTATATAAGGGGGTATTATCATGTGCAGTATAAATTTGTAACTTGCTTGAATCCAGGTGTGAATGATTGTCTTTAGTGATGTTTCACGTTATCATGTAAGCCAAGAGGGCAATTCTGAAGAAGTGGAAAATTCCCAACGGTTTCATGCATATTGCAGAGTAGTATCGGCAGGGACCGATGGGTATTTTCCACTTCTGCAGAAACTTAGCCTACTGAAGATAAATCACTATCTACAGCACATATGACACCTTCTGTACTCTGTACTTAGGATATAACCAATCTTCGGTCTTGATTTTTATTTATATATTATTGCTTGTAGTAACAATATTATATGGTTTCATAAGTTCGGTAAGTTTTCCACAGTGAAATATGACGTCACGCTCCAGTTTTACACGAACGTGTGAAATATTAACGCGATTTCGTGAGAGCTACGTAATCCTGAAATTCCTGAAATGATAGCTGTATCATGTGGAGTAACACATTTCATCATCTCTGTTCATGCATAGCCAGTTGCGATGCATGTCCCTATCCATTTATCTACATGGATGTTGTGTACGTGACAGACTACACTTATTACAAAATACACCACTGATACTCTGAATGATTTGTCAATCATTTGTTTCCACCACCACGATATACTATGAAGCACACTACTACATACGTATAAACCGTACACCGCCAACACGTTGTTTTTTGGCTGAACATATAGCGTTGCATTAGCCACACGCACACTTATTTGAATATATACATGTACATCAGTAATATGAAAGATGTCATGCCAAGCACTGCTCTTAATTATTCCAGTTACGAACTTTTCGTAAAAAAGCGATAGGCCCATAAGATCATTGATAATGATAAAATGAATTTTTTTTAACTCTCCTCTCATTTACTTTTAACCTATTATGGAGAAAAATCGAATAATATTCGCCACACATTGTTACTCACAGTGGAACGTCGATAAAATCATGCTCCTCGACACACCGGAAGTACTTGTGGTCGTAGTAGAACCTACAACAGAGTGCGTCCCGCCCATGCGCACAACAACAATAGTCCACTCCGGAAGTGTAGTAATTCAGGGCACATAGGTGGTCGTAGATATGGTAATCATTCGGTTCACATATCCCCCCATTGTCAAAGGTCGACAGACTGTCGGAGCGCACTGTAAAACATTGGCAAATACGTTTTAAAATTGACACGTCAGTGAATCACTTTTCACCAGAAAACTCAAAGATAAATGTTACAATTAACCGACAATTAATGTAATTACTAGGCATATAATGAATAAAAGATACATGCAAATGTGTTTCAAATTGACTGGGCATATCTTCGAGACAACTTATGACATGACTTAACGTCAAAATACAATGATACATTTTGATACGAATCCAGCGGTTTACAACGACAAGTATCATTATGTTATATCCAAAATCATTACAATATTACCATTGGTTGCAAGTGGGCAAAATTGACCGAAACGAAGGTGTAAATTCCAGGAACGATCCATGGCTAGTGGCTAATGATACTTGTATAAAAGACAACTTTGTAGTTAATAATTACGCAATCTTTAAATACATTAAATTTATTTGTACTAACGGTGACACAAACACATATTTTCGCCTTTAACATAACAGTTACGCATTATACCGCATTTGTTCCTCGTTATCCTATTGATAAAACATTTTACAGAGCAACTCATAACAAAATACACGACTTTCCAGTATGTCGTTGCCGGTAATAAAAAACACTGTTTTGTCCGTTATCAGCAAAATTATTAGTGTCAGGTCAAAAGATAATGGAGTTATAATGCCAGTGTTCTTATCTAAGCAAATAAGGATACAGCACCAATAATGTCGCTTACGGATGATTCATATGGTTTTATCACATTCATGTGCAAAATAATCTGACAGTGAAACTATTTTTATATGTAATTGTTCCCTAGATTGCCCAGACAATCACATTTGTTGTAATCAGAATGTAACTAATATGCATTTGTGTGGTCCATTTGGTAGCTACCATCGAACTGAAATCAGCAACAAATAATGAAATCCACGAAGTATGCGCGTTGACATAACTACAATGGTGTAGGTATTGATAAGTTAGTAATCCTCTGACAGAAACTGGATTGTCAGTCGCATTTCACTGTGATTTTCTTGTGTGATCAACTAGCCCAGTAGTGTCAATCATAAAGGCACATGCTCTGGATATCAATCCATTTACATGGATATGTATTACCCTCCCAAGTGCATTCTTGTGATCATCAAGCTGACGCCGAGTTGCCAAAAACAGTGTAATTTCGACAAACAATGGCCGCCAGTATGTGTTTGAGCATGCAATTAACGGTGAAACGAAAACCTCTTCAAACTTTCTTTGCCAAACAACTCAAGTAGCAAATATGCTCGAGCATTAGTCATTCATCTCATGCTGACCAACTATAAACTTTCGTAGGGTTTTAATCATAATATATGGACGCTAGAATAGCTATGATAAAACCTTGAGAATGCATCACCAAGTACCTGTTGTCCGTGTTTTATGTTGTTATCACGGTATGGTTCTTTGTTTCAAGGAAACCATAAAGCGTGATCGGAAAACAAAGTTCATACACAATTTGAGTTTTCCAGATACACATGTATCTGCCTCAGTTTAGTCCCATTGGTCCACATTAATTAGCTTGTACCAGACTGACAATGTAGTTTGTAGGTCGACATAAGCTTGGAATAACAATAGCTTGAGAAGTAATACGTCTGTTTTCATAGCGAATCGTGAGTTAGGAAAATTGTTACACTATTCGTTACACGCGAACACAAACAAATCAACAGCAGATTGAAGATAAACAGTCTTCTCGAGAGCACATCATGCGCCAACCACTCTATACGCTAGGCCTATCATATCGTTGATTGCATGAACATAGAAAACAGACATGGGACATAATAGTATTACACACGAGCTTATATGTGTGTATTCACGAGTGTATTGCAGTGTCAAATTGCCGCAGCCGGGAAAAAAATGTGTTCCATCATTCTGAATATTTCTGTCACTTGAATGTTTTTAGAAGATAAGGCACACGCCGTGTTTTCATTTCAAACATTCCAACTTTCAAGCGATGCGCATAGTTATCGATTATAGGGCAATACATCAATACCAATTTTTCTATGTTTTGCTTCAGTCGTGTTTAACATTGCAAACAAATGTGCCCTTGATGGTATCGTTTCAAATTCTTTTAATGCGATAGGCAAACAACGATAATACTCAATCGGGCGAGTCTCAAACAAGGTGAAGAACATAATACTGGCTAATGGTAAAATATGGAGCGTTTTTAGGGTCAATATTCATTGACATGCATTGTAGATTTTCTTGTTGTGATTGATTATTTCAATCGCAAAATTCTTTATTCCACATTACTATTTCTAAACTTTCTGTGTCGAATTTACATATTCCTACTGCATTGTTCTAACTTCCATCTCCTTGCTGCTTACTTCCAAGTTCTCACTGGTACTTTCTCAAGTCTTGATTCATCATGCCAAATTCTAACACCTTTGTTCATGCAAACCATCAAATAACAAATAGCATCTGGCACAATGCATATGAAACTTCGCACATTTCATTTAGAATAAAGCACATCGCACGAAGAACAAAGCACAATGAATGAAGCATTTCATGTGTCAAAATTACTACTGCACTATTATGACGATGGACGGCGCTGCGGGTCGAGTGGCCACATTGTGAATGAGAAACAGAAGACTCCCGAATGAAAGAAAAACCTTGGTTTGATGGACCGCTGGTCCGATGCTGTATTTTTAGCTTACCGACCCATGGCCCGATAAGCTATTGGCGTGGTTTTTCGTCCGTCGTCCGTCCGGGAAAACTTCCGGGGTTTAGGGGCTTGAAAAATCTGAAAATAGCCCAACCCACTTTTTATGAGCAGACGTGTATTTAGGGGATAAATTTGGGGATAAGGGGCTCACACGGGAGATGAAATTTAACACGCTGAAAGCCCTTTAACCTAAACATTTGGTACGTTCGTCCGTCGTCCGTCCGGCAAATAACTTTTTTTTTGCCTTGATGAATTTTTAAAAAAAAATTACTGAAACATTCCTTGGGCTAATACACTGAGACGTTTTGTTTTCGTTTATTTTTTCAATCGTTTTTGCCGATTTGGCGGCCATTTTTTATGAAAAGTGGCTAATTTTGGACTTTTATGGCCTTTTTCTCGAAAACTGTCTGATCAGTTTGAGATTTTTGTTTCAAGACATCTCCCTCATGCACATCAATTGGCAAGTTTCATTGCCCGTGAATCGTCAGTCTGCGTGTGGCAGCCTTGTGGGACCCTTCAGCGGGCCCCAGACCCCCGGCCCAAAGGTGCGGCTTCCCTTCTACAGTTTTTTTACAAACTTTTCAAAAAATATTAATCGATAAATTTTTAATTCCAATTTATTCCCAGGATAGGGCACAATATTAATTCAGAACATAAAAAGGCTCTGACTTCTGGGCCCTTCACGAGGCCCCAGACTCCCAGCTGAGATGGGTTCGTTTCGTTTCTATTCCTTGCATTTATTATAAAAAGCACTGGCTTCAGGGTCTCTTGAGTGGCCCCAGAAACCCCACTGGACAGGCAAGAAGTGGGATTTATACCCAGGAGATACCAAGAAGCTATACCATAGGACATAAAAATGGATCTGGATTCTGGGGCCCTTGAGCGGGCCCCAGACCCCACGCCGTATAATGTTGGACCCCCCTCTTTCCGAAATCCTGGTCCCGCCCCTGGAATCACTGTACCGCTCTTAGTTTCATGTATTTCGAATACTCAATTTGGCGGAAAATACAAAAACACGTTTTAACATGTTTAATGTGAACCAAACACTTGTATTGTACATAATACTGAAAAGTGTCACCATTATTGCCAAGTAATTGAAAATAGATATGCATGCCAGTATCTGTATACATAAGGAACAACATATTGTATTCTCTGACTTATGTTGGAAGAACTTCACATACAATTTATACTAGCCCTTTGATCATTTATCTATGAAAATTAGTTGAATTTTCACTTGCATATATTTTATGGTTTATGTCAAATTACAACTGAATGCATACCAGTGTACAGTATAAATATTTGATTACAAAACTGGTTGTACTTGTAGGCATAACTGTTGAGTTTTCAAGGGTAATATGTACCCAAAATAGGGCTAGAATGCACCAGCAAACGCCAAAAAGCATTTGGCTTTTGAGCGGGACCCCTTGAGCGGGCCCCAGACCCCCACCACTTGGGACTCGCTGCGCTCGTGCCTCGTTTCGCGAGTACCATACATTCAATTTAATTCTTGTGTCCCCCCCCCCCTTCTGGGATTTCTAGATACGCCCCTGATACTAGTGTATCTACTGTACTGTCACGAGTTGGAATCGTGCCAAATTAACGGCATGAAGAAATTATGATCGGAGAGATCATCATATTTAGCCTTGAAAAAGATAGCCACCAGTTTCCTGAGAATTTTTTTTCACATCTCAATTATCACTGTCCGTTCTCAAGTTATGACCATTTTGTGTATGCTAATTTTAGGCCTATGTCATGATAATATTTGCACCCAATTAGCAACAGTGTATTATATTATAATGAGAATTCATGACGTCACATCGAAAATTGATTTTAATGAGCAAATAAATCTTATTAATAGGCTCATATTAATAATCTCTCACTAGACTCACTATTCTTTAATTTACAGGGCAGGGTGCGGGAATTCATTGGGGTCTGTGCTCAGCTGTTGGTCGCGCCAAAAATTCCCGTGACCAATGATAAGGGAGGTCTTAGTATCTCATACATCATAGGGCTACGTGCGGCCAGCGCCTCCTGTCGTCATAATGTTGCAGTAGTAATTTTGTCCACAACAATTACTACTGTATTATTATGACGACAGGCGGCGCTAACCGCCGAGTGCTTCGTTCGTTGTGCGTTGTTCATCATGCGATATGCTATATTCTAAATGCAATGTGCTAAGTTCCATATGCATTGTGCCAGATGCGATTTGTTTTTGATAGTTTGCATGGCCAAAGGTGTTAGAATTTGACATGATGAATTAAGCATTGAGAAAGTATTAGTGAGAACTTGGAAGTATGCAGCAAGGAGATGGAAGTTAGAACTATGCAGTAAGAATATGTAAATTCGACACAGAAAGTTTAGAAATAGTGATGTGGAATAAAGAATTTTGCGGTTGAAACAATCATTCACAACAAGAAAATCTACAAAGCATGTCAATGAATATTGACCCTAAAAACGCTCCATAGTAAAATGCTCAAACTGTATGGATTTGATATGTTGGTTTTGATCTCACTTATATCGCCGACTTGAATGTCTAATCATGCATGTATTTATGATGACAATTCGTCAAACAAAACTCTAAAGCAAGTTTTCACGAAAAGGGTTATAACCCTGTGATCACATCATCCGGCCAGTTGAGAGGATGATTAGATAATTCATAGCTCGATCCACATATATCGATGTTTACATTAGCGATTAGTGTATTGGTATGTTAAACGTTAACGAACGGGACACAATCCTTAATGCAGCATGTAGATTTATAACAGATAACATTAAATACATGCATGTATAATAACGCGTCAATAATGTATCCATCTGAATGCACACTATAGTTCGTGAAATATGATTATTGTTTTATTACGGCTACATGCATGGCCCTTGTGTACTTACCGGCGGCACGGCAGGCTTCCACCTGGTCCTGGCGACACCTAGCGTCTGAAGTAAACAACAGTATAATAACGTAATAATGAGGTGCAATGCCAAATATCATGAGTGTACATACAGTAGAACGGACCACCTGCAACAAGAGACATGTAATGAAAGACACCGAGTGTTAGCTGCAAGCTACCAAGTGAAAAGTCAGTGTGAGCAATCCGGCACAGATTTCTACGGAAGCTCATATTCGCCACATAGAGGACCGCAAATTTTTAATTACAGTGTAATAACGCTGTAATACAGCGTTATAACGCTCTAATTTAGAGCGTTATAACGCTCTATTTTAGAGCGTTATTACGCTCTAAATTAAACCGTTCACCTTCCTAGCATATTTCCATTATCGTGATTTGTAATAAACATATCTAGATCAGAATAATTTTGAGATTTCCCTACAAATGATTGAGCTGAGGAACTAGCAGGTCCGATGATGTCTCTGGCAGTGTAAATTAGAGCGTTATAACGCTGTAATTTACAGCGTAATTACGCTCTAATTACAGCGTTATTACGCTGTAATAGAGCGTTATAACGCTGTAAATTACAGCGTTATAACGCTCTAATTTACAGCGTAATTACACTCTAATTAGAGCGTTATTACGCTGTATTAGAGCGTTATAACGCTGTAATTAGAGCGTAATTACGCTGTAAATTACAGAGTAATAACGCTGTAATTAGAGCGTAATTACGCTGTAAATTACAGCGTTATAACGCTCTAATACAGCGTAATAACGCTGTAATTAGAGCGTAATAACGCTGTAATTAGAGCGTAATTACGCTGTAAATTAGAGCATTATAACGCTCTAATTTACAGCGTAATAACGCCTAAATTACAGCGTAATAACGCTGTAATTAGAGCGTAATTACGCTGTAAATTAAAGCGTAATTACGCTCTAAATTAGAGCGTTATAACGCTGTAATAGAGCGTTATAACGCTGTAATAGAGCGTAATAACGCTTTAATTTACAGCGTAATTACGCTTTAATTTACAGCGTTAATACGCTGTATTACAGCGATATAACGCTGTATTAGAGCGTAATTATGCTGTAATTTAGAGCGTTATTACGCTGTAAATTAGAGCGTTAGTACGCTGTAAATTAGAGCGTTATTACGCTGTATTACAGCGTTATAACGCTGTATTACAGCGTTATTACGCTGTAAAGAAAAAAGTGCATTCCTCCATCTGGCGAATATGAGCCACCGTAGATTTCACTGAAGAATCTAATTGTAACTGTCCATGACTACTTGAATGGTAAATCCTGCACCCAAATGGCATCTGAGCTTATGCATGAAATCACCTCCTGGTATGGAAGTGACTGGTAACATGCTATCTGAAATCATCTATTTTCAGACTTATACATCATCACCGTAAAAACGTCAAACCGAGTAGGGTTCATTGTACCATTTAATCATTTTGCAGCATCGTGTCCATAAGATACATGTTATATTGTTTGTATTAATGACTTTACCGTCCATTTCAATAGCGAGTGTGAGTCAGTGTACGCAGAGCATGCATATCGCTTAAATGGGCCTAAAATCCATCAGGCACCATATGTTTCACCACGATAATGCCGAATTATATCAACATGTCTTTTTCTATTGTACGTATGTTTTGTCAATATTTGTTTCGAGTATTGCCAATGTAGGTCTACTTCAATCAATTCCTGCCCGGAAACCAGGCGACACCTCTGAGTTTTTTAACTGTAAAATATCGTCATTCCACCCACTTAAGTAATATATATTGACAACTTACTATATAAATGACAATAATTTATGATGTCATGTGGTGTGTCATTCGCCACTTGTGACATTCTATATTGTTTTTTTTTTGTCTTTCTTTACGCGTTTGATAAGCACCACCATTAACACTTGAGCATTTATCAGATCCTAGACTAATAATAAGTCAGCATGTTGGTTATCACACCAGCGAAACCGACTAGCGGAACGCGCGTTCCCTCGATCAAAGATGGCGAGCAGTAGGCTTTGCTTCGATTTGTTTTGCCGAAGAACATGGAATATTTCACGTTATTTGTATGGTTTGTGTTGTATGTAGATGAAGAACATATTACTCCGGACAGCAGACATTATAAACAGGTTGTATGCCACTTAAAACGCATAAACAATGAATATTTCTTATCGCTGAAAACCCGCACTGATTAACGGAACGCAATACAATGATTTACGGAAAGCGCCAGACAATTTATGTCCCGATGAACGGAACGCGCAAAACCATGTTGCATGAAACAAATGAATAAACCAACATGTGACTCAACAAATAGGTGAAAATAACTGTTATGCACACGTGTGTTTCTTTCAAAACGTCGAAGAGGATTCCTCACTATAAAATTAGGAACATTATGATGTTTTACTGTCATTTCTCAATTTAGGGAATGCATCGTTTTCGAAGAACATTTCAACACGAATGCCAATTTTCTCCCTGAAATATAAATATTGCAGACCTAAAATTCCCAATAAAATTGGCCAGATTATGTAATATACATGTACTAGTATCATTAGTACAAGTAGGCCCTACCAAAAATTTTGTGGGTGTTATTTATTTTTCTTGTTCGTTTTTGGCGTTTTACTGGTCATTTTTATGCCGAAAATTTTCCACCTTTAGAATTTATTTTCTCAATCACTAGTATCCCTATATGCCATATGTTTCGAAATGGTATATGGTTTGTATCACTCTTTAAATATAGACCGAAAAGAGCATAAAATAACCAGAATGGTTTCCAGATCAGTACTGTAATGGTTGAAATTAGTATTATGAACATATGGACAGTCATTGTGGAATTTATGATCGATGTATTCGTTTCAGCTTCGAATTATAAGCTTTGACCTTGATTTATAAACACGAAAAATGATCTGCACTGAAAATTGCCCCATGCACAAAAAAGTTATACCGATACAAAAACGTTTCATGGTTATCCATGATCTATTTAACATTTCATGACATTGTACATGTATTAGTGATATGAAAATGTGTGTACTTGCAGAAAAACCAGCATGAGATATTACTGTCCACCAAGTACCGGTCGGTACGAATCAGTCAGCACCCTTTTCCGCTACTATGTTGAAAAACATGAGAACTGTAAATTTTCCTTACGACGATACCATGGGAAACTTATGTACGTTCATGTAAAATGCATTGTAGTCAGTTATAATTGAAGGTCTATAGGCTACACTCATCACAAAATCTTACTGAATATAAATAAAATTTCGCGCGTGGTTGAAATCAAGCACTTCCATTTAATAGTAATTGTCTCATTCCATTCCTCAGTGTACATCAAAGCACACTCTGGACATAATATTCTGAATGTACATATCTGTTTGTAAAGTCCAGTTAAGATATTGTGAGGTGTGTGGTACGGTATCAAATAAACATAGATAACATACATGTAACATGATGTATAGCATGATGAATTGCATACAGTGCGGCTCACCATCGGAATTCTCAAGCTATAAATGACAATAACTCATTCAAGCTCATGTCAATGATGTTTGCATAGGACTACATGTGCCTGCATTTCATAGTCACACACGGAACACCTCATTATTATATTTTTTGTTAAATTTGACCTTCATCTAATATAGGCCTACCTGGTGCATAACACTGTCAACAGCTGCCATGTCTGAATATATGAATATACCTTCAACACTACAGTGAACAAACATGGATACAGTTCGGAAAACAAATTCTTAGCTGGAAATTTCATGTTCATGACTTCGCGTTCCGTAGGTCAATTCTTTGCGTTCCGTTAATCGTTTGCAAAGTTGATCTTCGCGTTCCGCTGATCTTCGTGTTTTCTTATCAGCTCATTTTCGACGCGATACACCCATATTACTATCTAATGCAGGTGCTTTACCTGACTAACCAATCCATAATTTTGTTTTATGTATAGATCACATGCACATATCGCCCTAATTCGCTGCATCGGCCGGAAAATTTCTCGAAGCAAACCTACCGCTCGCCATCTTTGATCGAGGGAACGCGCGTTCCGTTAGTCGGTTTCGCTGGTGTGGTTATGATCACGTATAAAAATGAAAAAATAAAAACAAAAAAAACAGATACTAAAGTCACCATTCATGTACCTACGTGTAATGTTCATGAACATGGATGTTTTTTGTTGCTTAATCCAGCGTGTAAAATTATCCTATCAAAGCGCAAACTACGTGTATGTGTACGCCAAACCGTTATAACAAACGATTATATTCAACTTATATGTCACAAGACATAACTGGGCACGGGCCAACGAGGAAACCGTTTATTTATAATCTCCACATACGTATATATCGAATCTATGTGAATTACAAGGCTAGAAACTCTCATTCAATCTCAATGTCAATATACCATATCCATGTACGTGCTGTGTAGGCCTAGATCTATTTACTGGGACAAGGTGCAATAAGAAGTACAGCAAATCTATCAACAAACACTCACCGAAAGCCATTATTTACTTGTAGATTTCCACTCGTTTCTTTCAGTTTCCTTTTCTGTTAGACCTTCGTGTTATCTATCTACTGATACAGCAGGCGCACGGCTGGTCAAACAAAGGACGCGCGCGCGATCACTGTCCCACAGATGACCATAGGAGAGGTAGCGGTGAAGGATGAATCAATGGACATTCATTACGTCAGTGACCGCCGAGTGACCACATCTTTTGACACTGTCATGTTAATGAGGCACAGGACACACGCGGCTACCTCAATATGCATACGGCAGTGGAGTTAGCGATGCGAATGCACTATGTCGAACGCTCTCTAGCGGCCGTGTGCCTGTGCCATACGATACACCTCCTGTACAATGTAGGTTCGTATCTCCCCTGTCGCGGTTCACGCTGTGTGCGTGAGTTCTTTTTTTTCTGTCTCCCACGATTAGAGGTGTTATATCGTATCTGCTACTTGTATATTATTATATCCGTTGCGTAAGATGTGTCGTTTGATAGATGTATAATTCATGTAACAGGTCCGCAACTCATTAGTGTGGAGTCCTTTCGCGACCGGGGCCTGAGACAGACTGGCGTTGCTGGGCTGGCGGTGTCACTGTGGTGGTGGTCCCGAGTCAACGGTGATGACCTCACTTTTTCTCTCGAGTTGAGGCGACAGGTCCGACGAAGCGAATAAAATATTTTTTTTTTGGTGATTTTTTTTATCCTTCTGTTCCTTCACGTGAACCATCAATGTCACACATATGTGTGCGATGCGATGCTCTCGGAGTCGGCAAAGCTCTGTTGTCGTGTGCGACCAGTTTTCCTATAACTAAGTTAGGAACCCATTCATCATGTGAATGAATATCCCGGCGCGCGTTCTTATAAAAAATATCCCAAGTAGAGGCACATATAGGGCTTGAGCATAAACATGCTCGCGATACAAACTTTGTTCAACGGTTGGTGTAACCATATCGTGATGGTGGAAGATGTTGAGGAAGTATCCTTACTCCAAGTTTGGAACTTTGGGAGGAAGTCCTATGTAGACGGAGAGGGTCCTACTGTCCCGGCGAGCGGTTTCCTTGGTGACCCCCTCGCGCGCTCGTGACGGCTCTGCTCGGTACAGGAGGGGGGGGGGGGACCGACATTCGAATACATCTGTTCCAGTCAGGCGATCACAAAGACATTCCTACCGCTGGTATCATACCGTAGACTCACTAGACTGACATGCAGCCAGCGTTCGGTTCGTGTATCTCACTCATTGTCTGGCACCGGCTGTATTCATTGCCCATAACCTATTAAAACCCATGCATAATACGTACGGGCCAAATAATATCGGCTGTGCGGATATCGTTCTCGTGTTCGTATCATTCGCTATAATATATGCGGGATGTTTGAATAAAGTGTTGCTGAGCGACGTATTCAATGGGAAAAACTGTACTGATCAGGGTTTTTAATATTCATGTCCGTTCGTGTCATGTTACGAGCTTTTTACTGTCGAGATTTTCGCAAGGACAAGGTCGATGAATTAATGGTAGGCTAACGGCACCCTCATAAAGGATATTTTTTGCTAAGCCAAACCATATCATCGAAAATGCCTATATATGTACATGTATAATGTATTCGCATATAGTCCTAGCAGAAACACATAATGTATTTCTGGTCCTAGTAAATTCCACTTATAGAACAATAATAGAACATGGTAGAGCTTTCAACTTGATGGCGCTGGCATTTTGCCAGGATATATAGCGGAATTATGTTGCACAAAGTCACATCTCCCTGTATCCTATAAGTATAGCATAATGCAAAGCAAACAAATACGACCCGCCGAGCAACATCGTTGTACTAGTCAGATACCAACACACGTGGTACAATTGAACATGTGTCGCACATAGACAGGTGCGATATTTTTATTATTACCAATATATGTGCTTTTGAACAAGTGAAAAACGATTCGTTGTTGACTACATGAAATATGGAACTTTCTATGTTTGCACAAGGTATTAAAGGTTAATATGATGCGACGAGCCAATAATATGTATATAGACGTAACTTGGCGGCTGTGGTTTTCCTTGAAGCCGCTGGTTTTTTACTGGAGGAACTGTCTTAAATTATAAGATGCATAATTTTATGTGAGATCAAATTACATAAAGTATCGATTATAGCATCATTGGGTAGCTATTGATCGCGTTATTTGTCTCTAAATCTAGAACCAATTTATGCATACGGACACATATAGTATAATAAGTACAAGGTAATAACAAATACATCATAATTATATTGCAGTAAAGCAGTCAATAGTAACAATACTTACACTATAAGCGTGTTGCCTTGGCAAATAGTAAATGGATATCTGATCAATAATATTTGACAAAACACATGAATGTGTATACTGACAGTAGTTTAACATACACCTCATACACACCCAATTTGGTAACCGACAAGACCTCGATCATATCATAACGCTCGTTATGATTACTACACTATAGAGTAACACAATTGTCACAACGTACTCAGTGCATCACCAGTTCGGATCTCTGTCGGAAGCGGGAAAATGGTCTCAACCGGCACAGCTTACAATGTTGGATTGCGAATTTGGAATGTGCCAGCTCTCCATTCATTTATAGTGTAAGTATAATCAATGTATATATCGTGAATTTGGACATTTCCATTCAGCACCAGAATTTACTATGGCGATCTTTAGGCATCAAGGATAACCAACCGAGACTCCATTTTCGACCAACTATGGTTTAATGTCTGATAATTGTCATATTCAAACGTCACTTTGTGTTTTTTTTTTCAAGACAAGGTATACCTTTATAATAGACCTTCCTAGACAAGATACAATCATAACATACCCATTGGTAAGATTAGTGTGCACTGCTACAGCCAATAATGGCCCAAGTAACGTGTGCTGCTTCTTCCTCTATAGATGGTTTGCAGATGACGTCATGATTCTGTTTTGTATTGGTAGTATTGTATTGCCATCTTTCTTTTGTTAAAGCTATAATCACTTTTAGAATTGACAAAATTTATTCATTCTGCGATAGCTGTCTATAGAATGAGAAATCGTACAAATTTGGGACTGAAAAAATGTATTACGTGCCTAAATCGAGTTTCAAAATCAAGATTCAAATTCGGGCCAGTCAATCTCGCATCAATTTTTTCTCAAAGCGGTCCGCCTTAAGGGCGAGTTCTCTACACAGTCTTCTGAGTATCTGTTTTCTGAGTATCTGTTGTCGAACTGCATATTTCCTATATATTCCTGACTATATCGAGATGTACTTCCAAGTTTGCGTGACAAACAAGAATGTTAAATTTGGCTGACTTTAAAATTGATTCCAACTATAAATGGTGTTGAGATGAGCAATACCAAATAATCTATAAGCATTTCATTATTGTACATATAGTCACACAACAAAACGTACATACCAATAACAGCTTGTTGCCAATTGTCACTTATTCAGATACGAAGCGTCGTATTGCTTACGCCTGTAAAATGATATTTATGATCATTAATTGGTACAATTTCCGTGATAATATTAATAAAACCATGTCGCGGCTCACCATCAATGGATATACATATCTCTGCTAACGAAAGTTCGGGAAGGAGATTCTCATGGTATTACTAATTTTGTTACCTTTATGTTTGTATTATAAATAAATTGGTAAGTTGTTCACTACAGTATTTGTTCTTTGCCATTTATTCTTCAAACCCCACGGGATAATGGAAAAAAACAAGTCGTCACAGTACCATATATTTCTGATCACACGGATAGGCCTTATTCTGGTTAGAAGTGTTTCCGTTGGCAATTTCAGGAGTTGAACCATATCCGTATCAATATCACGAGTTGTGATCGAGTCATGTTACGAGTAATTTTTTTTTTTCACCAGACTGATACAATACGACTAATACTACTAATAATTTCCTCATCCTGTGCGCAAAATTAGGAAGTGTGCTAGAAATTGACTGATAATCGCATTATATTTTTTTAAATCCAAGATTCATTTCCGACGAATCAGGTTGATTTCTACTGCCACTAATAATGATGTGATATTGATAATGATATCATTATTTGATTAATATAATTTATTCATATCATATCCGCGACTGATGATACATGCAGGAGTGAGACTTCAGCAGCCCTGGCGCATGGATATATTGTGAAATCAACACACGCGTGAATATTCTTTATACAGGTTGATACACGTCTTCTAGATCTTGCATTTTTATATCGAACTAGAATCAAATCACCTTGATATGAAGTACACGACTGAACATGATATTTACAGGGGATTGTTATAAAACGATACGTAACTCCGTACAGACAAACCATCGTGCATACGAACACAACCCATAAATCAAAACCGAACATAAATGATATGTGAGGAACTCCGGAAAGACAAAGCCTCGTAAAATCGCTTCATTGGTTTCTGGAAAAGTTCAATAGTGATCCACAGGGGTCCGTTATTTATTTGAAGCACCCCATAAAAGTTGATCGCTATAGGCAAGGTCTCTATCACTGTGAACCACACTGGGTAGATAGATCTATATACTATGTTATGAAACTTTAGTCGAAGAATTTATGATGGTACTGAAAACCAAACAGCTCTCCTATATTGACACTAAATTTTCTTTATGATTTTTTGGTGACTAACTTGTTGTTAGTTAATTATTTTTTTGTTTGATATTGTCGCACGAGACATTACTGAATCAGATAATCGTAGTTTTCCTGGTCACACAAGTACTTCTGTCATGTATTTGCTGTTCTGGCCATTTTCGTCAGACCAATATAGCTTTCCTCGTTGCACTGGTCATTTGTCTCTAATCGATAACAATTCTCGTTACATAAATATGCTCTAATGTAGTTACTGGAAGTAAATCAAAAGAAAATATCGAAAATTAAAATTTCGATGTGTGGCAAATATTGCTAATCCAGCGAAAACTTATCCTTATTATATTATAGGAAAAAAATATCGGGACAGTGCGATGTTGTTACATGTATTAATATCATCACGTAGATAAGATTCTTCAGTCAAACGCTTTTGAGAAATCATTTGGCGGTTGGGCAAAGATAAGAAACTGTTGAAGTGAAGACATCCGCATTTCAAGTACGATATTCGAAGGCAGTGTGTTACCCATGATAAATTGATTTACATGTACAATACTAGCGTTATGATATTGTTAACCTTTCTGTTGTTCTCTTTAATACATAACCTGTAAACCAGTGACCTGGTGAACATTGCAAATATCAATTAACTGATAATATAATATCAATATCCTCATAATAACCGCATAAAAACGGTAATCAATCCATATTTCACTAACGTTACAAAAAAATACCAAAAAGTATTATCTCCGTAAATATGAACTAACCTGCGGTTGAGAAGAGCAAGCAGAACGGGAGCAATATTTCGGCCAAGAGGCCAGTCGTAATATCCATCATTGTATTATTCCACTTGAGTGTTTTGTCTGAAAGCAGCTTCCAAGGAAGTAGATATTATTGGCGCGGGTTCCCGGTGTTTAGTGGGACCTCTCCCGACCGATGATGTCTTCAGCACGTGTTACACCGAATGAAAACGTATGATTTACGCGCCATGTGTTGTTATTTTGCACAAAGGAGCTCACTTCGCCTCGGCGCCTTTTGTAAATAAATCCAATAACATCTCATCTCGCGTAGCTATTGTACCGGCGATGTGCGGTTTTTGATGAATTCGTTTCCATGAAATTGTTCAATTTCGCGTCTCCAATGTGTTTCCAACAAGGAGTCCGTGTTTCGAGTTTTCGTGGGAGAAAGAGCCTGCGAGCTTGTATTTGGTGACAGGCTTAGCGGACTTTGCGACCACCAATTCATGCGGATGCTATGGTGATATAATTACATGGAAAGCACTCCATACATACACACAACTTAATCAAATCAATTTTGAAACAGGAACCCAGTCGACGCATGCGTGTGGCTAATACGCGGGTAGAATATAACATAAAAATGTGATAACACGTATCACTATTGCACAACTTTTTTTCTTTCTCTCGCTAGAATCATGGACGAAGATACAAGGAAAACATATATTGCTCGGACATGTCACATCGCAGAGTAAGTAGCTGGCCCAGTGTGACGAGTGACAAAAGCCTTGTGCAAATAAGACCGCCAAACAGAATCAACCAGTCGAGGGCCGAATAAAGCAAGCAAATCAAACACATTTGGCCCTTGGCGAGTCAACGATGACCCCTGCAAGACAATGAAATTATCCTTCTGAGAGGAATTTGACAGCATTTATTTATATAAGAGGGTCTCAACCCAATCAGTGTGGGTCATCGCAGGACATCCAGCGGAACGGACACAAGGGGTGGAATGTTTCTTGTTATTGGTCATTTCTTAGACATCATAATGCAGAGCTGTCGATAATTATATTTATACTGGTATTGTCACAGCCAAGCCAAATAACCAGATACTGACCAAATTCGCATTAAGTAACAATCCATGTCCAAAACCGAATGGGCATTGAAAATGATTCATGTTTGCTCTGCATGCTGGCATACCATACCAGTCCTACATTCGGCCCCTCCTGCTAGAATCACGAGTACAATCTACATTACTGGAAGTTTTTACCACGTTGGACGATATGGCCGCGTCATGTGCACGCTGGAAATGCTATGCAGATTGCAGATAATGATACCGCCAGCTAAATTTTTCCAGAGATAAATAGCTAGCATCATCCAATTTTCTGTGACATAAAACACAACTCACATGCACACTAATATTCCACATGTGACACTACACCACAAGTATAAGTGTCGCAATTACACGCACAAAATGGAGTTCGGGGTAAGTTTTCGTGCCCTACATCAGTAAAATTACATAAGCCAAGCTATTAATAGAATTATAGAACTTGACATATAATTATTCATCACCAGAACATTATACATTATCATCGGATTGCTGAAAATGCGCGATCCTGATTGGTCATTTCCCCGACAATACCACGCCGTATTTGTAGAGCTGTGAAACAACCCCACAATATTTTCTGTATCGTGGGCTTCGGGCGGGTAATACGGAATGACGTTTTGGAGAGTGCCATATAATCCAATGATAAAATCGTTACCATGGACTTCAGACCCCAATACGGCATGATATATGCCTTCAATCAGCATATCCCACTCGGCCTGCGGCCTCGTGGTATATGATGACTTCATGCAGATATCACGCCGTATTAGGGTCTGAAGGCCATGATAACTTATATCGAAGTGTTATTAGTGTTGCATCTCAGGTATGAAGGAGCACGTGAGCTTGTTTTGTGTACTTTTTGTTTCCCTTTTCCATTTTGTACTTTTTTTGTTGTGGATTTTTACTGGTATTTCATGGAAATGAACATCCTTCAGCGGTATACAATTTTTTTTTCGGTGGAAATAGTCTCTGTGGGAAAGTAATTTTGAATGTACGAAACAATAATGAATATTGTCAGTTTTAGCAAATTTACGTCTGACAATGGTATCGTTATGATATAGAACAGACTGCTCTTGTCATTCCGCTCCGATGCTAACTCTGATTGGAGTAATGGATGTTGGCACTTTTCAAATGAAACAACGGCATTCATACATTCTGAATACGTAATATACGGATGATTAACACAGATACAATATATATTGTTCCATGTTTATTGAATTACAGGTGAGTGAAATACAGAAGAAACACCGCAAACACCAACAATGTACAATGCATTTTGGACAGGTACCGTTATGAAATCGGTGCCCTGAAAGTGTGGCCATGTGTATGTGGCTTTTTTGCCAGGCCCAGTGATAAAAGTAGGTTGAAGACAAGGACACAAAACAAACGACAAAATGCTGTTCAGATCATGTGATTTATGAGAAGACGGGTCGCTAAGAGGTCCACGTATGAAATATTCAGGGCACCCCGTTTGACATTCAAAGAAGATTTACCGCGTTAATAAATTTATCGACACAACTGTATAACGAAGGTATAACAAAGAGATACGGGTACTCTGGGTAAGCACGAATATAGGTTGGCCGTGGATCTCTCCACATCCCCATATATTTTCATGCACATGTAAATTAGGCCGAGTAAGCAAGATGTGTTGCAATGGTCATATAGTCAAACCCCATCCCCCGGCCCCTGACGCGAAAAGCCCACAAAACAACAACAAAACATCTAATGAACCGAACCGAACAGCTCTCAATGGACATACTTCAGATATGCTCCATTAGAAGATTTCTGACAGACTGATGCCCTTGTGGTCCAACAAACTTGTCAGCTGAGTACTTTTTCTCGTCAGGAAAAGTCACCTTAAAATCATCCCAGTCTCACAGGTGACGACCGCAGGATCGAAACGAATTAGGCCTAGAGAAGCTTCCATCGCAAATTGCAGACATGTATAGAAATATCAGACTTATCACAAATGTCTGATTGGTCCTGTAAGTTTGATATGCCAACACACAATCGGATTCTTGCCCCTTGTCTAAGTTCAAAATATATGTTGACGACATCCCACGAGAAAGACCATTTGTCAGGTAAGTATCGTTTCAGCAGGAGAACTGGATCATGCCGGGTTTTGATTTGAAATTTACAAAAATGTTGCAAGCTTGCAACATTTGTGTAAATTTCAAATCAAATCAAATCATAGACATACTTGTACATACCATATAACAATAGTGCTCGTCAATTGATGAAATAATTCATTATGAATGGACTCAGTTGCTGATTAATACAGATTTCAATATTTGCATGACATATTCCATTGAACGATCCATGTTTTTACACAATACAATAAGTCGGGGATGTGTCCTATAAATCAAGACTTCGAACGTGGCACGATAATAATTTTTAAGAGTGTGATGCTTTAATTTCCACCAAAATCAAAGACCAATCCACATTCCAGTTACGTGTTGGTCTTTGTGCTGCGAATGACTTTCCTTACTCCTTCGTTTTGCGAGATTGCCTTGAATAGGAGTGTAGTGACTGCAACGGGATTGACGTACAACAACAGTTCTTCGTTGATACGAAAACAAACAAGATATAGGATCGAATACATTGTGCCAAGAAAATGATTTATGTTCAAGGAGCTTTGGCCAAAATGCATGGATGCATTTGTCAGCACATGTAGTCTAAATTTGCTATTGTAGAGATGAAATTAAAATATAATAGTATTATATTGAATATTTCCATTTTAGTACGCGTATAACGTATATTCAATACATAATTCAGTATGCGACATTCACATATTTTAGGCGCTTTTATAATGTACGCATAAGTGAGGCAAATAATGCATCGTGATTGCAAGATAATATGGCTGGCCACAGAGAGAACATATATCAACTACGGTGGCTCATATTCGCCAGATGGAGGAATGCACTTTTTTCTTTACAGCGTTATAACGCTGTAATACAGCGTTACAACGCTGTAATACAGCGTATTAACGCTGTAAATTAGTGTGTAATTACGCTGTAAATTAGAGCATTATTACGCTCTATAACAGCGTTTTAACGCTCTATTACAGCGTTATAACGCTCTAATTTATAGCGTAATTACGCTTTAATTAACAGCGTAATTACGCTGTATTAGAGCGTTATTACGCTGTAATTTAAGCGTTATTACGCTGTATTACAGCGTTATGACGCTGTAATTTACAGTGTAATTACGCTCTGATTACGCTCAAATTACAGCGTGATAACGCTCTAATACAGCGTAATAACGCTGTAATTAGAGCGCTATAACGCTGTAATTTACAGCGTAATTACGCTCTAATTTACAGCGTTATAACGCTCTAATACAGTGTAATAACGCTCTAAATTACAGCGTAATAACGCTCTAATTTACAGCGTAATAACGCTCTAATTCATACTGCCAGAGACGAAATCGGACCTGCTGGTTCATCAGCTCTATCATATGTAGGGAAATCTCAAAATTACTCTGATCTAGATATGTTTATTACAAATCACGACGATGGAAATATGATAGGAAGATGAACGGTTTAATTTAGAGCGTAATAACGCTCTAAATTAGAGCGTTATAACGCTGTGAATTAGAGCGTTATAACGCTGTATTACAGCGTTATTACACTGTAATTAGAGCGTTATAACGCTCTAAAAAAATTTTGCGTTCCACTATGTGGCGAATATGAGCTTCCGTAATCTACAGATACAAAAATGCAATATTGGCATTGGTCTTGAGCATGCAAAAAAGCAAACCGATGTTATCGAGGACAATGTGATATCACCTGCGTATCCCATGCCAACCCCGAGGACACAATGATGGGAAGTTGAATCTCTCTCCATTCAGTTTCCATGTGTGTAAGGATACACCCGAGGAGCAGAAGTTGATTACATTAAGGTGATTGGCTTTTAGCTCTTTCCCGTGGGTCCATTGTGGCGTGGGACTGTATTCTGGTTGTATAAGCCAGTGTATAAAGAGATAGCTTTGTATACATTGGAAGGCACGATTTCGTGCCATATTCCTGGTATATGTATTGTCAAATCGTGATGACTGGTGATCTACATAATACTTGGGAAGACATTAATATATTGCTGGTTGTCAATTCGTATAGGTCAAATTACTTTTGTGAATTAATGTTTTTATTCTGAGAATAGAAGCATACCTTTTAGGGAAAAGTTGATTCAGAAACAATTCAAGAATGTAATAGACGTGGAATCAATACCCAGTATTAAGTATTCCGAGCAAACAAAACAGGGTCCGTTATCCAATCTCATAGTCCGGGGACAGAAAGTCATATCAGGCATACGAAGTGAGAGAAACCAAAAATGACAGGGAAACTCATGAACCACCAAAAATGGCCATTAGGAGGTGAAATCAAGTGTTCCGGAAAGAGCTAGCATTTCAGTATGCAACATTCACATATTTTAGGCGCTTTTATAATGAACCCTAAAACGCTTTTATATGTAAAATTCCAATTCATTTTATTCATTCAAAATACCTAAACGCAAAACACGTGCACGTTTTGAAATGAACGCGAAATGAAAGGAAACGTCAGAGTGGTATTTCATGTTTAAATGAACTTTTGACAGATGTGCTCCATTAGAATGATTGACAGATCTGTGCAATCCAGTTCCAAGAAACAAACTGAGTACTTCTCCTTGTCACACAGAGCCTCCTCAAAATGCTCGCAGTCTTTAGAGGGAGCATCCACAAGTTAGGTCTTCGAAAATGTTTAATTCCAAACTACTCAAGTAAAGTGTCACTACCTTGCCGCTTCCATCCCCAATATATGACACCTGTCCTTGCCGTAAGTAGGTTTTTGATGGGTTCTTATTATTTCGGAGGTCAACTATAGTCAATCTGGTAGTCGGCTCTATACGACCCCGTGGAAGAGGGTGGCTATTGAATCTGTCTGATTTGAGGCTTTCAGACAAATGATTGGCACTGAGGGAAGCACCCAGCAATTCCAACTCACCAGTGTAGACCGCAGATGTGGAGGGTGGTGGGTGGAGGGAAAAAATACAGACCTGCATGGAAATATCATATTTGTCACAAATGGTTTGATCTTGTTTGATGGTTTGAACAAGATTGATGTTGTAAATCTGTAATGTCACATTTGAATCAGAATCCTTTTACTTGTCTAAGCCCAAGGTTGCGTGGTCAATGTTGTTTCTGCGCAAGTTACCGATTACTATGAACATTATTCCATTCAACACGTTCTGCTAGAGGGAAATGTCAAATGGTTTTGAGCAAAGAGAAACAAACCACACTGATGAAATTGCATTTTGACAATAGAGACGCAACCATCCTGAGTGTACATGTATACCAGGATAGAATGTGATACGAAATAACATATCATGGGATCCGATTTGGAGTGATAGCGGTCAAACGCAGCTAAGATGTATCGTTCAACTTATTACCACCAATACAACCACATTTTGTTGTCAAGAAAAAACTGGAACACAAATTTTTTGGGATAGGCACATAGCCTGACCAAATATTCACATTTAACGAAAGTCATAGAAGTTTAAGCTAAAGTTTCCTTCACAGATTGACCAATTGCTGCCCAGCAACCGATCAAAACAATAACAGGGGCGGATTTAGGGGGTGGCCTATGGGGCTCGGCCCCCCGCTAGACCCCTGAAAAAATTTTTTTTAATAACTATTTCTCCATTATGAACTCCAAAGGACCCCTAAATTACACACAGAAGTCCTATAAAAACTATAAATTTCCATTTTTGTCCCGGGGGCTTACGGCGCGCCCCGGACCCCCAAACCGGAATGATCTCTAACTTCGCTCGATCGCTCTAGTCAGTATTGCCATATCTGCCTGGCCCCCCCCCCCCTAACATGTCTTCCTGGATCCGCCCTGAGATTGTTTTAAACAATCTTGAAATAATAAACATGAGGAACATACACAGTAGGGACGTTTGCATAATATTATGAACGACGAACATTACTTTAATAATGAACAACAGTTTGTATGTTCATTCAGTGGACTAGCAATACACATGCATCAGGCACTGATGCACTATCGGGGCGACGGTAATGATAATATGCTGTGGGGTCACAGTGGGGATCACCTGATATATGACAATTATTGTCCTTAATAGTCCTACGCATGAAATATTCAAGCACCTCTTTTGAAATTCGAAAACCTTTTACAGGATTGACGAATTATATGTAGAACCTGAATGGAGCCCTACTTGCGACGTTAGGGCGTTCCACGTATCCATAAAAAAAATTGGAAACAAGGGACATGGGAAACACAGTCACCAATATGGCCTGAAATATACATATCGTTTTTCGTCTCAAAAACCTGGGCATATACCATATATGAAGCTCTCAGTAGACCTATTCCCCAACAGAAGTTTTCTGACAGCTTGATGCCCTCGAGGTCCAAGCAGCCTGTCAGCGTGAGTACCTTCCATAGAACGCCACTTGAAATATGCCATTCCCAAATGGGATGTCTACAGAATCTCTACATGTAGTTTAGTTTATGGCTCCAAGCATGCTTCTTTAAAAATGACTAGGAGTAAACAATGTCTCGTTACCGCGCTGTTTATATCCTCAATATACGACACCGGCCAGTGGTGCAAGTAGGCTTTTGATGAATTCTCACTCTCCCGGGGTTAGACCAAATCAGAGTCTCGTCCGATACGCCAGGCGACTGCATACCACAGCTGCCTGATTTGGGGCTTTTAGACAAATGATTGGCTCTTGGTAGAAACCCATCTCTCTTATGGGTTTCTGCTCTTGGGCAACCGCCCAGGGATTCCGACACACTGAATCAGATAGAGGGAATGAAAATTACGTCTCGCAAAGAAATATCACAAACTTTTGAAGATTGACCTTCTTCCCCCGGCATGCCACCACTAAATCGGATTCCTGTTACTTGTCAAAGCCCGACGTACATGTAATTTAGTCGTCAGGAGATAAGTCACTGTTGGTTTCGCAGTAGAATGCATTAGCTTATTTGTCATCGATATATAAAATGTATATCAACGAAAAGATCATACGATTATGTTAGAACAGAATCAGGTACTACTAATAAAAATTAAATGTATGCATGTACACAGTCGTTAGGAATACTAATAGTTCACAATAGTAATAACACAACCAGGGAAGATCTTGTAAAGTGATGAAGGTTGAGGCTATTATTGTTTTTGTAACACAAGTGCTCACAGGTAAAAATTGTTGTCACCACAAGTCACAAAAACTTGTGGGGTATTGGTCAAAATTCGGACAGACCTGACATATTCGGGGAAATCTTTTCTTGAAAACGATCCCAACACATATTCTCTTCAATAAAAAAAAAATATATGAAATTCCTTGATTACGCTGATAATGTATACATGTATCATGTTTTTGACACCAAAGATAGTTGCGATCATGAGAAAATACAGTTTTCATATTTGAAGGTTTGATTATTTCTATCCTGCCGACAATCAAAGGGACATGACTAAGTTCACTGATCATCAACAGACTTCGTGAGCGCGCTTTCACTTGGTCAAAGATGGCGAACGCCAGGTGCGCTTCATACTGAATAATTGACTGTATTTTGGTCGAATAATATGCGCAGAACAAAGTGGTCGAAGTTTTTAAGCATTTTATTCGTTTATGATCAAGATATTGACCTTGTCCCTGTGACCTCGACAACGCAAACACTTGACTGCGCGAAAGTTGTGCGTCATTTTGGGTGACAAAATGAACGCCATTAAGAATACCATATTTCGAAATCACAGTATTGAATTCGCATGGGGTCCAACTTCAGTTTCCTATGGAAAAGATGTGTGTCAACTTGTAGATCTCGATGTAATAATGTGTTACTCTTTACATGTTCATACTTTTAGAATATATTATACTGTACTTATGTGATACTTTCTATTCCAATGATTATATACTGATGAATGTAGCGCTATCATTCACACCAAATTTTACAGACGGTACGGACGGTAGGGCTATTACCCGATCGTGGATTATGGTGGTGCAGAACCAGTAGACTACATTATCATTTGATCATCAGACAACCATAATCAATACCAGTCCATTGCCAATCCCCAATACATGCAATATCACAGGTACACACTTGGTTTCGTTTTTATTGTTATCTGCTTTGTCATCTTATTTCTCTATTCATAGAAGCACTACACCTCTGAGTCAGCCCCCTTCAATTAGTCACCAACACCAACAATGTAGAATGCATTTTGGACAGGTACCGTTATGAAATCGGTGCCCTGAAAGTGTGGCCATGTGTATGTGGCTTTTTTGCCAGGCCCAGTGATAAAAGTAGGTTGAAGACGCGGACACAAAACAAACGACAAAATGCTGTTCAGATCATGTGATTTATGAGAAGACGGGTCGCTAAGAGGTCCACGTATGAAATATTCAGGGCACCCCGTTTGACATTCAAAGAAGATTTACCGTGTTAATAAATTTATCGATACAACTGTAGGTATAACAAAGAGATACGTGTACTCTGGGTAAGCACGAACATAGGTTGGCGGTGGATCCCTCCACATCCCCATATATTTTCATGCACATGTAAATTAGGCCGAGTAAGCAATATGTGTTGCAATGGTCAAACCCCATCCCCCGGCCCCTGACGCGAAAAGCCCACAAAACAACAACAAAACATCTAATGAACCGAACCGAACAGCTCTCAATGGACATATTTCAGATATGCTCCATTAGAAGATTTCTGACAGACTGATGCCCTTGTGGTCCAACAAACTTGTCAGTTGAGTACTTTTCCTCGTCAGGAAAAGTCACCTTAAAATCATCCCAGTCCCAAAGGTGACGACCGCAAGATCGAAACGATTTAGGCCTAGAGAAGCTTCCAGCACAAATGACTCAGTATAAACATTGTTTCTGACTACATTTTCGCAGTAGCCTTTTGGCTTGCGATTAGGTACTTATGTACTTGTCATATATCTATTCCATGGGGTCTGTTTCGGATTTTTAAATTATTTTCGTAGGTTGTTGGGCAGTTGTATACTAATTCCATCACGTGTTCAGTAGAAACAACTACATTTACCACACTGTCTGCCCCTGACGACGCCAGTGTGTCTTTTGATAAAGTATTTGGTCGGGCTTTGTTTCTATTGCAAACTGTTGTATTTTATGTTTGTTATTGGTATCATCAAAATTTGGCTATATTGGTGGTAATAGATTGATTCTTGCATTCTATCGTTCTTGACTTTCACTGGAGCTTTGAGTGGGGTCTTCAGTGCGTTCTTGTTCTTTTGAGGTGAACCAAAACTCTCGCACGATCTCCTAGCTGACTCCATACGAGCTCACGGAAAAGGGGTCTATCAGAGCTGTCTGATTTGAAGGTTTAGACAAGGCATTGAGTCGACTCATGGATAACCGCCCATCAATTCCAACACATCGGTATAGATCACAAACGTGGGCAGTGGCAGGTGGAAGGAAATTGCAGACATATATATAAATATCAGACTTATCACAAATGTCAGATTGGCCCGGTAAATTTGATATGCCACCACACAATCGGATTCTTGCCCCTTGTCTAACACGACATCCCACGAGAAAGACCATTTGTCAGGTAAGTATTGTTTCAGCAGGAGAACTGGATCATGACGTGTTTTGATTTGAAATTTACAAAAAATGTTGCAAGCTTTTGTGCGAATCACACTCAGATAACCAGGGCACAGCATAGACATACATGTACATACCATATGACAGTTATCAATAAACTCTACATCGACATTGGTGGTTATTGTGCGGCGTTAGCCGTACTATATCTGTTAGTGTAATTTTGACCCCATGGTACTACTGGTGAGGAGCTTGTCCATGCGTGGACTTATTGCTACCGAATTAAGTCAGCGATGACATTATCCATATTTTATGTCATAATCTCAGATTACAACAAAGTTAAGTAGCAAATATTGAACAAAGAAAACACACACCTTGGTCATTTGTGGAAAGTGCAACTAAAACACATTTTGGCAAGAATAATGGACGAGTCGACAAACAAATGCGAGTAACAATCAATTTTCGCATGGACAAGCTCGGCACCAGTATTGGAGGTACTATGGTAGTGTAAGACCATCTACGAGAATTGTTCTCTGTGAGAGGGAAGTAGAGAGTTATTACAATACGAGTTCGAGTTACCATACGATTCGAGTTCATTGTTTCATATTGTTATCAAAGCGGACATCTTTGTTGCTATCAAACTAATCAATAGGCTTTAAGTTGATTTCAAAATATTGAGCAAGGGAAACACACACCATAGTCCTTTGTGGAAAGTTCAACCAAAACACATTTGGGCAAGAATAATGGGCAACTCAACAAAAGAGCAGGTGAGAATCAATTTACGCATGGACATCAAAATATTCGACAGGTTGTACGTTCAGGTTCACAATTAGAATTTTCATATCACATAGAAACAAGACCCACAATATTTTGTTTGGTTGTTTAACCAAGAAATGGGATTCGTGTCTACTTATCCTTGATTTTTTTTCGTGTTCACTCAGCCTCGAGTACTGGTTCTACTCTCCTTTGTCCCTGTGGCCGCACACGTAACCTCAAGTTCTGCTGTTGTGATGCTTGTTAACAATAGTGCTAGTCAATTGATGAAATAATTCATTATGAATGGACTCAGTTGCTGATTAATACAGATTTCAATATTTGCATGACATATTCCATTAAACGATCAATGTTTTTACACATTACAGTAAGTCCGGGATATGTCCTATAAATCAAGACTTCGAACGTGGCACGATAATAATTATAAGAGTGTGATGCTTTAATTACCATTAAAATCAAAGACCAATCCACATTCCAGTCACGTGCTGGTCTTTGTGCGAAGGACTTTCCTTACTCAACTGAATAATGAGTATTTCCATTTTAATACGCATATAACATATATTCAGCACATATTTCAGTATGCGACATTCATATATTTTAGGCGCTGTTATGTGCATAAGTGAGGCAAACAAATGCATCGTGATTGCAAGATGATATGGCTGGCCACAGAGAGAACATATGTAAATATATACAGATACAAAAATGCAATATATGCATTGGTCTTGAGCATGCACGAAACTGATGTTATCGAGGACAATGTGATATCACCTGCGTATCCCATGCCAACCCCAAGGACACAATGATGGGAAATTGAATCTCTCTCCATTCAGTTTCCATGTGTGTAAGGATACACCCGAGGAGCAGTAGTTGATTACATTAACGTGATTGGCTTTTAGCTCTTCCCCGTGGGTCCATTGTGGCGTAGGACTGTGTTCTGGTTGTATAAGCCAGTGTATAAAGAGATAGCTTTGCATACATTGGAAGGCACGATTTCGTGCCATATTCCTGGTATATGTATTGTCAAATCGTGATGACCGGTGATCTACATAATACTTGGGAAGACATTAATATATTGCTGGTTGTCAATTCGTATAGGTCAAATTACTTTTGTGAATTAATGTTTTTATTCTGAGAATAGAAGCATACCTTTTAGGGAAAAGTTGATTCAGAAACAATTCAAGAATGTAATAGATGTGGAATCGATACCCAGTATCAAGTATTCCGAGCAAACAAAACAGGGTCCGTTATCCAATCTCATAGTCTGGGGACAGAAAATCATATCAGGCATACGAAGTGAGAGAAACCAAAAATGACAGGGAAACTCATGAACCCCCAAAAATGGCCATTAGGAGGTGAAATCATGTGATCCGGAAAGAGTGAGCATTTCAGTATGCGACATTCAGATATTTTAGGCGCTTTTATAATGAACCCTAAAACGCTTTTATATTCCAATTCATTTTAATCATTCAAAATACCTAAACGCAAAACACGTGCACGTTTTGAAATGAACGCGAGATGGAAGGAAACGTCAGAGTGGTATTTCATGTATAAATGAACTTTTGCCAGATGTGCTCCATAAGAATGTTTTGGACAGATCTGTGCAATCCAGTTCCAAGAAACACTGAGTACTTCTCCTTGTCATACTAAGCCTCCTAAAAATGATCGCAGTCTTGAGAGGGAGCATCCAGAATTTAGGTCTTCGAGAATGTTTAATTCCAAATTACTCAAGTAAAGTGTCACTACCTTACTGTCTCCATCCCCAATATATGACACCTGTCCTTGGCGTAAGTAGGTTTTTGATGGGTTCTCATTATTTCGTAGGTCAAATATAGTCAATCTTGTAGTCGGCTCTATACGACCCCGTGGAAGAGGGTGGCTATCGAAGCTGTCTGATTTGAGGCTTTCAGACAAACGATTGGCAGTGAGGAAAGCACCCAGCAATTCCAACTCACCAGTGTAGACCGCAGATGTGGAGGGTGGTGGGTGGAGGGAAAAAATTACAGACCTTCATGGAAATATCATATTTGTCACAAATGGTTTGATCTTGTTTGATGGTTTGAACAAGATTGATGTTGTAAATCTGTAATGTCACATTTGAATCAGATTCCTTTTACTTGTTTAAGCCCAAGGTTGCGTGGTCAATCTTGTTTCTGCGCAAGTTACCAATTGCTATGAACATTATTCCATTCAACACGTTCTGCTAGAGGGAAATGTCAAATGGTTTTGAGCAAAGAGAAACAAACGACATTGATGAAATTGCATTTTGACAATAGAGACGCAACCGTCCTGAGTGTACATGTATACCAGGATAGAATGTGATACGAAATAACATATCATGGGATCCGATTTGGAGTGATAGCGGTCAAACGCAGCTAAGATGTATCGTTCAACTTATAACCACCAATACAACCACATTTTGTTGTCAAGGAAAAAACTGGAACACAACATTTTTGGGATAGGCACATAGCCTGACCAAATATTCACATTTAACGAAAGTCATAGAAGTTTAAGCTAAAGTTTCCTTCACTGACTGTACAATTGCTGCCGAGCAACCGATCAAAACATCTTGAAATAATAAACATGAGGAACATACACAGCAGGGACGTTTGCATAATATTATGAACGACGAACATTACGTTAATAATAAACAACAGTTTGTAAAGTCCATTCAGTGGACTAGCAATACACATACATCAGGCACTGATGCACTATTGGGGCAACGGTAATGATAATTTGCTGTGGGGTCACAGTGGGGATCACTTGATTTATGACAATTATTGTGCTTAATAGTCCTATGCATGAAATATTCAAGCACCTCTTTTGAAATTCAAAAACCTTTTACAGGATTGACGAATTATATGTAGAACCTGAATGAAGCCCTACATGCGACGTTAGGGCCTTCCACGTATCCATAAAAAATGGAAATAAGGGACATGGGAAACACAGTCACCAATATGGCCTGAAATATACATCTGGTTTTTCGTCTCAAACACCTGGACATATACCATATATGAAGCTCTCAGTAGACCTATTCCCCAACACAAGTTTTCCGACAGCTTGATGCCCTCGAGGTCCAAGCAGCCTGTCAGCGTGAGTACCTTCCATAGAACGCACTTGAAATATTCCATTCCCAAATGGGATGTCTACAGAATCTCTACATGTAGTTTAGTTTATGGCTCCAAGCATGCTTCTTTAAAAATGACTAGGAGTAAAAAGTCTCGTTACCGCGCTGTTTATATCCTCAATATACGACACCTGCCAGTGGCGCAAGTAGGCTTTTGATGAATTCTCACTCTCCCGGGGTTAGACCAAATCAGTCTTGTCCGATCCGCCAGGCGACTGCATACGACGTCGTGGAAATGGGTATGTGAAAGCTGTCTGATTTGAGGCTTTTAGACAAATGATTGGCTCTTGGGTAACCGCCCAGGGATTCCGACACACTGGGTCAGACAGAGGGAATGAAAACTACGACTCGCAAAGAAAAATGGCAATCTTTGGAAGATTGACCTTGTACCCCCTGCATGCCACCATGAAATCGGATTCCTGTTACTTGTCAAAGCCCGACGTACATGTAATCTTGTCGTCAGGAGAAAAATCACTGATGGTTTCGCAGTAGAATGCAGTAGCTTGTCACCACAAGTCACAAAAACTTGAGGGGGTGTTGGTCAAAATTCGGGCAGACCTGAGATATTCGGGCAAATCTTTCTATGAAAACGATCCCAACACTTATTCTCTTGAATAAAAAAAAAAAAAAAAAAAAAAAATATATATATATATATATATATATATATATATATATATATATATATATATATATGTATGAAATTCCTTGCTTATGTTGATAATGTATACATGTATCAATTTTTGACACCAAAGTTAGTTGCGATCATGAGAAAATACAGTTTTCATATTGGAAGGTTTGATTATTTCTACCCTTCCGACACTCAACGGGACATGACTGTAAGCCCACTGATCATCAACAGACTTCGTGAGCGCGCTTTCACTTGGTCAAAGATGGCGACATCCAGGTGCGCTTCATACTGAATAATTGACAGTATTTTGGTCGAATAATACGCACAGAACAAAGTGGTCAAAGTTTTCGAGCAGTTTATTCGTTTATGATCAAGCTATTGACCTAGTCGCTGTGACTACGACAACGCAAACACTTGACTGCGCGAAAGTTGTGCGTCATTTTGGGTGACAAAATGAACGCCATTAAGAATTCCATATTTCGAAATCACAGTATTGAATTCGCATGGGGTCCAATTTCAGTTTCCTATGGAAAAGACGTGTGTCAACTTGTAGATCTCGATGTAATAATGTGTTACTCTTTACATGTTCATACGTTTAGAATATATTATACTATACTTATGTAATAGTTTCTATTCCAATGATTATATACTGATGAATATAGCGGCTATTATTCACACCAAATTTTACAGACGGTACAGACGGTAGGGCTATTACCCGATCGTGGATTGTGGCGGTGCAGAACCAGTAGACTACATTATCATTTGATGATAAGATAACCCTAATCAATACCAGTCCATTGTCCCCAATACATGCAATATGACAGGTACACACGTGGTTTCGTTTTGATTGTTATCTGCTTTGTCATCCTTTTTCACTATTTATAGTAGCACTACACCTCAGCCCCCTTCAATTATTTACCCTCGCTAGATATACCATATTCGCACTGGCCAATTTATGCACCTGTCGGGCAACATAACAACAGTTTATAATGGCAAGTTTGCATGTATTCACGCGAAGCTATATCGATCAGTTTCGTTTTCTGATTTTTATGATACCATCGTGATTTTTTTCTGCATCGCTGTGCAGCTTTTCAACAACATCGTCAAACTTGAACCGAGGTTCATTATATATCAGTATAAAATTCAGTATAAAATTTTCAGGATAGGTCTTCCGAAAGTATGTATATGTAATGTACATGTATAGATTGAAACATTATTAGATCGAAACTTTTATTTTTATTACATGCAGCAAACTCAACTTTGGACCCCAAGCGTCATCACTTTTGCTAGTCTGACTTTTATTATTTTGCTTGCTCGTCAAAATACATTAATAACAATTGCATATGTAATCAGTGAATATGTAGGAATGTATATTGATACTCTTGCTTTTCATTCTTCCAGTAGTTATCGTGATTTATATACATGTATGCATGTGCACTTAATCTGATAATAAATATAACATAAGATGTACATAGATAAAAAAACCATACAAACACATTAGAACATCAATTACTTCGATTTATACATTAACATCACCAGTGGATAACTAAGGATATGCAAACACTATACTCGATTTTCCCCATAGCTCAGCGACCTCATGGCAAGTTATCACAGTTCGGGTAGGCCTGCACCGTCATTTATTTACAAAAAGAGCTTCGCTGAACTACGGGCAAAAATGAAAACAGGTTGAACAAAACTGGAAAATGCATCCCCGGCCTCTAGAATGTTCTTCAGTATTTTTTTCACGAAAACTCTTACCATAAAATTTGACGATGAATTCATGTGGGCAGACGACGTCGACGATGGATGGACGGAAACAACGTCTTGCCAATAGGATATCAGACCAGAAATCTGGTCATCGTAGAAGAGTTAAACATTAGGTCAAAAGTTTTGTTTTTCCGGTTACGACCGTGGAGCTTTCCATGGACTTAGAGGATGCTGCAACTCTGCGAAGGCTGTTGTTCGTAGCCTGGCAGACCGCGAGCGATCCTTGACAGTCGGTACTGGTAAAAACTGATTGGCTGGAGGTAGTTATTCTCGATCCAAGCCATCTTGAAAGTCATTATCTTCATGACTCGCCTCTGTTGTCCGCCGATAACGACCGTGTTTCTTACGGCTGCGATCATGTGGCTCGCGTGGGTCAACTCATAGAACTTGTTCGAGCTATTACCACAGAGCTCATCGCTTGGGAACAGGACTTTCCCGATCAGCTCGTCAGGACTAAACAGGACAACCAACTTCAGCAGAGCGTCGATCTCGGGCTCCGATAGGTACATGTAGTTAACGTAATCTTTCAGCCGCCTGAGGTTCGGGTTGTTCAGTTGCAGTACCGTTGAGATACAGTTCAAGTAGTACATCAACTTCGCCTTTGGGTTGTTCGGAACTGTAGTGCTTTGACTAGTATCCCGCATACCAAATTGGTTGCGCCGTGCGACGAATCCGCCCTCTGCCATTTCCTTTGTTTGCCCCTGGTCTGAATACCTGTACGAATGGAGGCTGGATACATGACTGACTCCAACAGTTTATGTTCTTTTGATTTTACGTGGATATAAACAATTTTAAGGTTGTTCGAAACACCCGGAAAGGTGCTTTTATTGAGTAAAAAGTTATATTTCTTGATAGCTAGATATGTGATGGTTACAAAAAGCAGAAAAAAATAGTAGGTCACCGTATGATATGTTTTGCTATGATGCATTTTGTTGACCTCCTATCAGTCTTGAAAGTACCTCAGCAATAGCCACAATCCATTACATCATGACATGCAATCTAACTGCATATTTTTGCCTAAAACTATATATTTATAGGATTTTTCAGTACAGAACTGTTGTATATGCAACGGTTCATTAAACTGATGAAACAAAATTCGCTAGCACTGAGTTTGATATGTTTCGTGGCAAGAGTAAGAACATGTGTATATATTTCAGCACTGAAATTTTACAGAAAAAGAGTAACTTCTGATAATCCATACAACGTTGAGTATCACTGCTCGGTCAGTAATACAGTATTTTTTTCTAATTTTTTTACACATATTTCTTCAATGATATTTTGGGTTTGTAAAAATAATGTAAAAAATATACCTATCCAGGTTACTTTTCGCGATATAAGCGTTAAAACATGAAAAGTGTCATTTTATGGAAACAAAAAATCAATAATTTCATGAATTTGGAGTGCATACTATGTCAAATTATTCAAGTTTTTGTGAGTATGAATTGAAACAAAAATCATATATTTCATATATTGTATGTTCTGACTTGACTCAGAAATGTATAAAAGGCTCGCATGGTAGATGTGATCATTAGCATGAACGGTATGGCTGCTAGAATGAACCACTAGATGTTGACTGGTCAATTGGCTCAGATGAGATTCTCTCCGGTCGCCAACTCAGTAGGCCTAATAGTTGAAATATCCCCATCAAATTTGACAAGTCAGTAGAACTTTAGAAATAAATTTCACCCAATTAGCTTGAGCAAGATGACCGCCACATTTGGCACAGGATTTTGCGATAACTTGTAGGCCTATACATACGGACAACGTGAGGATATAGCTTTTTATATATAAATGGCTGATAACGGATTTGACTGAGAGGGTAGCGCTGATCTGTGCGCGGTGAATTTTGGAGATTATTTCGTCTATAGGTCTATTTCATGCATCTCGATGAATTTTGGCAGAAAATCGCCTAACATAGTGTAAATTTCTGGGCAGATAAGCTGCGGAAACAAAAAAGTTAGCCCCATTCGGCTTACATAGCGGAACGGGTATGGTAGACGAAACGTGTCAAAAATGACAACTGTAACGAAAACGGAGCCGCGCGAAATCGAGCCTGGTGGGCTGTAAATGTTGCGGCCCAATGAAGCTGAGCTCTTCTTATGATGTATTCCTCTTAAAGAGTGAACATTTGGTATATTCAGGCTATATAATGGACAGGCTATAGAGGAATTGATGTATGTCAATGGAATGTTGCTTAGTGGAACTGGAAATGCATATGCGTGTTTGGACAAACTTAGGGGCGCATAGGACAAACTATTCAATTCAAGACGATGTAAAATGCTAACTAAATTCATAGGCCTAATCTACAGGAATATTTGAAATCATCACACTCAAAAAAGATTTTAAAGAGAAGAAAACAAAAATAATGGAGACAACAATATTATGAGCCTTGTCTATGAAAATAAAATCATAAAAATCAGTCAAAAAAAAAAAATGTATAAAGAATTATTAAAAGTAGTTTACCTGTATGTTCAGGAAAGCTATTGTGACTCCGAGTGTTGCGTCCCTGTGTCGCTAACACCGTGATTCTGTCGTGAGTTCTGTCTTCGTGACCGACCTCTGTCACAATTGACTTAGATCGTCAGCCAGTCGCTGTCAATCGATATCACTGACCCACAAAAGCATCGGCCAATCATTAGAGGATGGGTTCAGGCGAATTTTTTTTTCTGGAAAACCCGTTGCGGGCATGTTCCGAAAAACCACCCTGGGGTTGTAGAAAACTTGGTGATGCCTATTTAGAGCGCAATATCAAACGGTTGGTCGTGTATTCTGTGTGAAAAATCTTTCGTTTTAATTAGAATGAATTATCTAAACGTGAGCATTGCGATTACCGGTAGTCTTGTAATCATTCTGGTGATTTGTGTGATGTTCACATTGATATAAGTTGACAATGTTTGATGTCTACACAATGGTATACATGTATATCTCAAACTTCATTTATGGAATAAAATTTCGGGAGGCAATGTGCTCAATATGGCCAAAATAAAACGCTGTGCATACGACTTTTTTTTTTTACTCGTTTACATCACTTTTTGTTGATATATTTGCGATGCTGAATGATACCGAATCATAATTTGGCATACTTCACCTTGTCGTATGTTCATCGTCAGCGGAATTGGCTTCGGTTTTCTTTCCTGTGAATTTACATTAGGTTGGACAGTTTTTAAGTTGCAGATGAATTAACTATCTGCAAAACTAGTGAAAGTATGCGCTTTCGTGTGTAATTGTGGTAAATTTTATATGAAATGAAAACAGTTCTAGAATGAGAATATGCATGAACTTGTTCTAAATATTTATTGTTCTAAATATTCCTAGATTTGAAAACGTTTCACATATACTATACTTTATTATATGCCTGGGATCTTGTCACACACAGTACACCAGAAGTAATTTCATGAAACAACTAAATAGACTACCATGTGCAGCTTTTCGAACTGCAATATAAGAATATATTTTTTATAAATATAACAAATATCTATCAAAATATATAAATTTGAACTGGGTAAGCAATACTCCCTCATATTCGGACTGGTCCGAAATTTGTTATTGATCGCACTTAGCGCTGCCTTTAGTAACGTACAAAAATCAAATCAAGCGTGGCGACCACAATTTGGACCGCACATGTGTCTATGACAGTCGATTTACGATAAAGAATTCTAGATATCATGTAAAATTCATCATAATATTTATAATTTGTGAGAGAAATTTATCTGTAGGCATATAATAAACTTCCTATTGATCAATATTGACAACTGCCCTTGTGCTGAAAGGTTTGGGACATCGATTTCGTCTCGGTCTGAAATTCAGTAGAAAATTGCCGTTTGACTCCCAGGGAAGTATGCCAAATTATAGAATGCTACCATTTAGCATCGCAAAAATATTAACAATACAGAGTGTAAACGAGTTACAAGAATCAGAGTACAGTATGCGTCTCTCCCTGTCATAATAATCTCGATTTTAAGTTAGCGCTTAGAAAGTATCACTAGTGTTTTACGACGTTGATGTACATGTACATACAGATTGAATCTGTTTTCAATAGAGGCTCCTCTGCTACTAACTAGGGTCATGGGTCATATGCCATTAGACCTAAGTCACTGGGATATCTCACTGGGGCCGGTTGCACCATTTCTCGAGGTGTGACTTAAACATGTATTAAATGCCCCTCTGTTACAAGCGTTGTCTGACAGTGTGAAATAACCCAATGAACTCTAGTGGCGCATGGCGTTGTAGGCTTCGGCCCACTTCACTATTGATTTCCAGTTACGTTGTTCACTTAGAGACCAGGAAGTGGCTCTCGTACATGTGTAATATCCATTGATATGCTGTATTACTTGAAGTATCTATTTGAAATTACAAGTGTGTTTTGATCGAACAGAACTTGTTTCGGAGGATTGGGTATATTTTTACGGGATTGGGACTTTACAAAGATTACGACCATGACCTACAATGAATACATTTTTTTTCATGCGTCCTGTTTGAACACAACTACTTGTAACTTCTGAGAAACGGGCAGTGATAAAAACAAATTGCTAAAAACCTGCACATACATAGCGCCATAAACATTGTTTGACGCCATCTATTGCAGTTTTCAACACTTGATGTAAAAAAAGAAAAAATGAGCAGCAGGCTGTTGGTTTGAAAGAAAAAATCATTTCAAAGGAATTTAAGGAATGAAAGTAAGGAATATAGACGTAAGTAGCTTATATTCTGCCCGGAAGTCTCTTCAACGACGAACATTATACACGTACACTAGAAAGATGGCCACAAAGCTTTACACATATGTTTTAGCTTTCAATGTTTAATCAATTTTAAATTATATGATTACTGCATGAGCTCATATGACTTCGTGTACGTATTCCAGTAAAAAAACACTCCCACCTTTCACTTGATGCGATTGAACGAATACTTCACTCCCTCTTATGGGTTTCTGTTGTCATGCAATCGAACTGTATTTGAGTTCGCTTGTGGAATACACAAACGTGTTCTGCACAATTCATCAGTGAAAATACACGTATATTTCAAATCTCATCCAGGTCTTTAATTCTGCGCTTCACATGTCACCTTGTTTGTCATTTATTATTGGTCTGTTCGATTTGGCCATTCTAATCTCTTCTGATCATGTGATAGAATAGCTTAGTATAGCACAGAAGAGTCTTCTGGAATAGACAAATAGAACAGAATAGAAATTCATACAATATGGCGGCCTCCAGTGTTGTCTTTCAGAACATCAGAACAGAATCTATTCTACCTCTTCGACGATTTGAAACGAAGAAGCAGAATTGATTCTGAGTAGAGAGAATGCAAAATCTTGTCCCAATCGAACAGAGAACAGTTATTTCAGAATGAGCGGAATAGACAGAATAGTCAGAACGAACAGACCATATGGGTGGTTCGTTTTGGCTATTCTATCTATTATGTTCATTCTGGATGTACGTATCAATCTATTACCACCAATACAGTCAGAATTTGATGATGCCAATAACAAACGTAAAATACAACATACAACTGAGTTGATGGTATCCTCGGGGACAGATTTAACGTCCACCAGTAGTGACACCGACTCAGTGGTATGAATGCAAGTATAATGAATGTAAGAATGGAATAGCTATTTAGCATTTTGCATTTTTAATGAACTCCAATTCTGTTCTATTTGACTATTCCAAAAGACTCTTCTGTGCTATACTAAGCTATTCCATCATGTGATCAGAAGAGATTAGAATGGCCAAATCGAACACACCCTATGTGTTCACCTCTTGGCTGTGGTAGACTTTTCAGAAGTCCAAACAAATATGTATGCAATTATGACCATGGCATTGTGTTTGAGCCAAGAAAGGTTAGTAATGCCACACCTGGCTCTACATCAGATTTGTTTTTTTCTGCTTGGGCGTTTTTATTATTTGAATTCCGACAACACATCAACGTTCAAGAAACACCCACGTCTGTGATGCGTTCGGAATGAATTGAATGGGTCCACCGGGTGTCATTGGTTCAACACGTTTTGTATAAATCTATGGTCAGAGACCACTTTTGGAGAACAGTCTGATTTATTAGCTGCCAACATAAACGTGTCATTTTGAACTTGCTTACGTAACAATAAAGTTAACAGCTGCTGAGTCAAGATAAGTGCAAACTACGGCATAATAAGATACAGTATATCGTCATTCTACTGAACTCACGCATTTTGTCTGTCAAGTGTGATATGTCCGTCATTGTAAACAACAAAACGTTGAACTGGATTATCTGAAGCTGTGGTAGCAGAACTGCATTCCCACTAAAAGCTTAAACAGCATTCACATCAAACTAATAATTATTCGTTTAATGATAGCATACATATAATGATCGCCGATAGTTTAACGCGTATGGAGAATGATGGTGTGAAAGATAATCACCACGTTTCAATGTATCGTTCTAAGCTCGTATGTGTATCCACAGTAGAAATGTGCTTGGTAGGGGTTTGTGCTTGGAAAGGTTTGTTGTGCGTCAATGTGTATAGAAGTTGTCTCGATGTAACTGTCGCTTCCGTACTTTTCCCGCTAAGAATGAATTTATATTTCAACCTATCGTCACCGATACATACAGATTTTGATAACAAAACAATCTTAACATTGGGATTGAAGTGTTTTTGTCGCCCACGATATGTTATGACCTCCGAGTAATCGCTTTCAACATATAGTCAGGAGGAATATCGAGCATATGGCACTCAGGGTGGAAATGTAGTACAGACTTTTTCTATCGATTGATATGACTTCATAATGGACTAAGTCAACCTTTTTCAGAGGGTGTGTAAAATTTTCTCCTGGGCTAACTTTTTTATGGCCTTTTTCAAAATGGCCGCCACCGAAAATTTGGTATTTTAGGAAAAAAGCAAAATTATCCTCCTGTCATGATGCTATCGGTCTAATATGACACATATTAGTTATATGGAAATATATTCTTCCTAACAATACTAATAATACCGATTCAGACCCCCAAAAATGAAAAAAATCCAAGATGGCCGCCAAATTATCGCCGTTTTTACACAAATACTCATTACTTCCTGCCAAATTGAGATAGGAAGCCAATTTTGGTGTCTAACCTGGGGTTTTGGGTATGAGGATTCCAACTAAATAACCAGTTTCGTTATTGGATGGTTCGAAGCTGCTCAGAATCCAAGATGGCTGCCAAATTATAGCTCGATTTCGCAAATAAGCACCAATAACCGTCACATATTCAAAATAAGAAGGCAATTTTGGTGGCCAGCACTGGGGTTTGGGGCAAGAGGGTGCTACCTGAAGAAATACTTTGGTGTGTAGATGGTGATTGGCCAGTTTAAAGCTATCCAACTGTCCAAAAGCCAAAATAAGGACTAATTAATTAAACACATGCAAACAAACCTGTTTAATAACACTCACTCGCATTTCAAAATAAACAGTACCACTACCAGGCATAATTTTTTTCCTAGCAATCAAACCCAAGTATATTATATTAGGCATATCAATACTAAGTATATTATATTAGGCATTTAAAACCATATAATGTTTGATCAGATAGTAACAAAACTCTTTGAAATTGATGATCACTTCACCATCAAATCAAATTGGCAAAGTCTGTGACTACTTTGTTTCAATTGAGTTTCTACAAGGAGATTGCCCTCATATTGGTACTTACATTCACTGCCTTTTCTGAGTCCTAAACTGGACAAATAACTTGACGAGGAAGTTGTTGACGTTATTAACAAATATATCAACACAGAAGACGTTGATTAGACGAGATACAACAAGTTACATGACATTATAAAAGATGTTCAGCTTCATTCCAAGAATTATACAAGGTCATGCAAGAAGGGTAACAGGACCTACAGGTTCAAGTTATCCCGTCCACCTTCTTGTCAGACCTTTATGTGCCTTCCCAGCAGACACTGATCCATATGAGTGAAAAAAAAATGCTGAAGAACAAGCCTGGAACATTATAGCCTCCACGAAAATGGTTGTACATAAGCATAAACACAAAGACTGATGGGTAAGTCAGTACAAATCAAAACCCTTTGAAAGCCTGGAATCCTAATTTTGACTACACAATATGTTGATGCATACGCCTGCATTCGATATATTGTGTCATATTATTGCAGCAAGAAGCAGAGTGAGGATGGTCAGCTCCTCCATGAAGAACCATGCAGAGCACAATATGCTGGGATAAGACAGACGATAAGCTACAATGACTCGGCAAAACATACCTGACCAACAGGGATATGAGTGTCACGGAGGCTATTTACAAGGCCACAGGCACACCTCTCAAAAACTGTAGTCGGGATGTTGTTTGGATACTTGCAGATCCGACAAGTACCAGACTGACACTTCCACTCTTACATAGCTGGGCCACTGAGATCCAGGCATTGAAGACGTGTGGCTATACTGTACATCTGTACTAGACAGGTACATGTACATGTACCATGCACGCCCTCCTGTAGATATTCTCAAAGACCTGTCTGATTGAAATTGTATCCCTCTTCAAGGTTGATAGTAAACCAGATAGAGATTATGAACCATCTGAAGAAAATTCTACCCATTACAATGACAACCGGTCCAATGTTCCATATGCTTCATTGAAGTTGGCTGGGAAAAAAGGATAGATCTCAAGACGGAAATCTCAGAGTAAAGCTTGCACATCTGTAGGGACAGTGAGAAACATTATCAGAATCTCATGGTTCTTTATCTTCACCACTTTGAAATGGATGTAAATGAGTGGGAGCGTTTCCTACTATGGCAAAAGAACAAGCATCAGCAACATTATCAGAGAAAAGCAAGCGCTATTCAGAAAAAAACTATCAAAGAGCCTTGAAGAGATCCAAGAAAATCATCTTGCAGAAGATGCCTTGGCACACATTGCCTCAGAAAGTGGCGGCTGGACGCTTGGAAACAAAAGCCAAACTAGATGACGCTTACCTCGAGGACATCAGTCTCGAAGACCTGGCAGATCGAGTGGCCAGCCTAGGAGCTCCAACACCAAGATGGGCTCAGTTGTCAGTAGAACACAGCATCTTGGCAATCCCAGAGAACCAGGCTCAAGTTCTCATGCAGTGCATGAACAATATGCAAGGGAAAGTTTTCATTCATACTCGCTAGTGGTGCATCGATAAGATGAATGGAATATGTTTGGGGACTTTCAATATATTGGTAAAGGAAAGTTTTATATCATCAAAGCTCTGATGTGTGGCTCCAACTGGCAAAGCAGCATTTACCATCAGTGACGGAACCATGCTTCCATGCAAAGGGGTTTGGGACAAAAGTACATACCACTCGCTGAAGAGCTCATCACTGCCCCCAAAGGTTAGGTATCAAAACTGTTGCATATCAACACGTACATACTGCTGTGCCCAGGACTTTCAAAGTCAAGGTTGCTGCTGAGGTAAGTTCAAACAAATGTCATTCATAGTTATGTTCCTCATATAACTCGCAAACACCACCGTGTCGTTAATAATAATTATCAGTGTTATAATTATAATCATCAGTGTTATAATAATCATCAGTCATAAATCTATTCCATGGTGTTTGTTTCGGATTTCTAAATTATTTTCATAGGTTGTTGGGTAGTTGTTTACTAATTCCATCAGGTGTACAGTAGAACGACTACATTTAACACACTGTCTGCCCCTGATGACGTCAGTGTGTCTTTGGATAAACTATTTGGTCGGGCTTTATTCCTATTGCAAAATGTTGTGTTTTACGTTTGTTATTGACATCATCAAAATATGACTGTATCGGTGGTAATAGATTGATACTTAACACACTGTCTGCCCCTGATGACGTCAGTGTGTCTTTGGATAAACTATTTGGTCGGGCTTTATTCCTATTGCAAATGTTGGGCAGTTGTTTACTAATTCCATCAGGTGTACAGTAGAACGACTACATTTAACACACTGTCTGCCCCTGATGACGTCAGTGTGTCTTTGGATAAACTATTTGGTCGGGCTTTATTCCTATTGCAAAATGTTGTGTTTTACGTTTGTTATTGACATCATCAAAATATGACTGTATCGGTGGTAATAGATTGATACTTAACACACTGTCTGCCCCTGATGACGTCAGTGTGTCTTTGGATAAACTATTTGGTCGGGCTTTATTCCTATTGCAAAATGTTGTGTTTTACGTTTGTTATTGATATCATCAAAATATGACTGTATCGGTGGTAATAGATTGATACTTACATTCATGTGTCATAACTGTATCGTTACAGGTCCGTGTACAACCAACAGAAGTACATTTCTGCTTCTACTAGAGTCGAGAGCGTCAGTCGCTATGTCCGGGATACTTGGATTAACAATCCAACGTTCCCTGTGATGTCTCGGTCTGTGTTCACGATGTCTGTTCGTACCAACAACGACGTTGAAGGTTGGCATCGACACATCCACTCCAAAGCAAACCGCGCCAATCTCCCCATGAATATGTTGATGGACTTTTAGCATGAAGAAGCACAGCTCGTTTCCATGCAGTTGCAACTAGTCTCACGACTGAAGTACATACTATGCTAAATCTTCGCCATGTGGGACGAATACCTGGCAGGGAACATCAGCATTTTCGAAGGTGTTGAAAAAGACAGGCGCCACCTACGCCCCAACAACGGACTGATTGTTGTTTTATGTTACTCGTTGTTATTTCCTATTGTGTGTGTATACCGTACTAGTACATAAGCTCCAATTTACTTGTAAATAAAGAATTATACATACCAATCAAACGCCTACTTTTTCCCACTTTTCCATATCGATATAGGCCTACAGGCTTACCAAGTACATCAATATTATGATATATTATAGCAGTCTTCACGTGTTCGGTATAATCACAACCTAACGATAGAACAATAACTCTTGAGAACAGATTAGATTAACTAAGTTATTCATTTCTGATTTATATTGACTTCAAAGGACTACCATATTTCCAGCCCTATAGTTTGGTTAACTTGGCGTATTCATTCCACGAATCTATCAATTGGACAATATACGAATCTCGAAAATGGGTATGAATCTTCCTTTTTAGCGGGTACGAATCCACTTGCGTACAAACCTTCCTTATACCCAAATGGCGTACCTATAAATCATGTCGACATCCCAAAACAGACGAATCCATGTGCCACACAAGTGGATAAGAAACAACAACTGATAATTATAACTTATTGGAACGTTCGAATCCAGTTAATGCAAGAATAGTGTTTCCCGGTTCACCTAGTCCAAATGTATGTGTAGAGTGCGCCGAGGAAGTGCGGAAATATGCTGAGCGTACTGCTGACAAGCGATATCGACTGTCAGTCATGTGAAAAAGAGTGGCTCTTGCCGATGTAACATTCACGCCAGTCTATCCCGTTAAAATTTATGATGTACAAGCCTTTCGTATCGAAACAGCTGTTTTCCGCGCAAGACCGGGATGAAAGGATTCCTCCAAATAAAAAACCGGTGTAGCTATGAATAGATAATAATTTTAATTTCATATGGTTCATTTCCATGCAAACATACCTAATTATAATGCAAACACCAACCCTCGATAAATGTCTACCGTATATGTTATCCTATAAAAATCATCAATTCACAATGAAAATGTAATTATATGGGGCAGATTTGTAGATCAATTTGTGTCGGTATATTTATTGCCTACTTGCCATTTATTCAAGTCAATACCTGCAACGATTTTTGCCCACAAGTTTGTTTCGGAGTCGTCCGATTCATCCATTTTTACACGAAACAATATTTTTTCACCCCAATTTTTTTCACGAAATGCTAAATTTCAGCATAAACATGAAATAAAAATAAGATTTCATGCTAAAAATATATTTATGCCAACTGGACACCATTATATAAAATTTAACTTGAACACAGCTTTGGTCCAGCGATCCAAAACAAAGTTATGGGCAAAAATCATTACAGGTTTTTGACGTGAACTCGAAGTTTTGAACAATTATAAATAATATCAACAAGAGGAAAAAGCCCAGACACAACTACAGCTGTCTCGGTACCTGGGATTATTCTGGTTACTGCTGGCAACATGTTCGACCGCAAAGAAATACATACTGTACGTTTCTACCAATGCAGTCCGGAACTAGTTGTCGGTCGTGCAAACACACGGCAAAGTACAAATAACCTCTGCTAAACAGCGGGGTACCTCCACCCCCAATGACGGCCAATTCTCTTGACCCACCCTCGCAACGAGGTAACTCAAAAAATGCCCTGGATTATGATCTGCTGGGGGGAAGCATGCCTTCGACGGAAGTGTTGTCCAGGCACCATCGTAAAGATGCTGGGAAGAGAATGAGATATTAGAAACTTCATCATTCAGCAGAGCGCAACAATTTTGTGACTTTTCACTTTGACCCTCAACCTTGAAGGACTCCAAAACAGACCCTTTTCAGTGTACGGTCACCCAACCAAGTTTACACGGTTCAGAAAAGGCTCCCGATCACAATGATATGAAATACTAAAATATATATATATATATATATATATATATATATATATATATATATATATATATATATATATATATATATATATATATTCTTGGATACAAGCCAGTGTAAATTCTCATTATAAGCAATATAGGATTCTTTTTTTTTAGAAGTGTATATATATAACAACGAAGGATATTGAGTAGGATTATTTGTCCTCGGACGGCCATTACTGGGATGATAGGTCCTAGGATAACGAATACTAGGAATATATACTTTGATTCAATAAAGATTATTTTCTTTGGTTTCATTTTGAGGAAGAGCATTTTCGTCTGCGCTGTTGGATTTTGGATATTTTTTTCTTTGTTTACATTTTTCAAACTCACAAACTTGTACCGGTAACATAATATAACGTGTCGACAACACTCAACGTTTAAGCTATTACATTTATAGTTCATTTAGTTGTGCCTCATTAATACAACTGTATGTATACCGTACTAGTACATAAGCTCCAATTTACTTGTAAATAAAGAATTATACATACCAATCAAACGCCTACTTTTTCCCACTTTTCCATGTCGATATAGGCCTACAGGCTTACCAAGTACATCAATATTATGATGCAAATATATTAATCAAAGGCGTCATGTGATCAAAGAGTCGGTAGATATATTATTGGCCAATCTAATGGGATTCTTTTCAGACATGCCCCAATAATATTATTTTCGCTCAGAAACTGATGTCGTCGAAGTCAACGAAACCTTTTTTTTCCTTCAAACTTTCCATCGTCTGTATTGGCAAAGGTTGTATTTTACTTTTGCTAGTATCATTATCCAGTTGTTTCGGTGGTAATAGATTGATAATTACATTCTAAGCAGCAACATTCCTATGTCGCCAGCATATGGGGTGTTCGTCTCACAATCCTGACCTAGCTGTAGATATGAGGATTTGTTCTCCGAAGTTGCTAGATAGTCTTTAAACTGCCGCGACAAGAATCGTTGCTTTCAAGAAATTCTATGGACGTCATCACTATCTGGTTGAAGTAGCATCACCTGTTTGCATTTTTTGGAATTCATGACGGGTGCCACATGTGGTGTAGGAAAAGTTCACTCACTCTTTCCGGAACACCTAATTTCACCTCCTTAGGCCCATATAATGTAAGTTTATGAAGTTCCATACAATTTTATCCATTTTGCAGGACACTGAACTTTGAAATTAGATATCGGACTCGACTCGAGTTTGTTCGCTCGGAATACCTTGTGCCTGGGTACTGGTTCCATGTTGATGTCAGCTTCGTACTTTTTCTCGTCATAAAGTCATCTTACAATTATCTCAGAGCTCATGATTGCAGAATCGTGACAATTTTTGGCTTCGTAAATGTTTCGATACGAATGACTCAGTCGCTACTTGGTCGTTTTTATCCCCATTCGCGACACCTGTTCTTGGCCTGAATTGGTATCCGATGTGTTATTTTTCTGTCACGGGTGGTAAAAGGAATCAGAGTATCGAACAATGTACTATACAACGTCAGTCTACCTCGAAGAAAAGGGATCTATCATTACTGTCTGATTTGAGGCTTTTAGACAAATGATTGGCTCTCCATATTTGGTTACAGCCGAGCAATTTCAGAACTCTGGGACTTGTGAACAATGTTAGATACAGGGACAATTGCATACCTGCATAGAAACATCATACTCTTGACAAATGGAAAACTGACCTTGTAAATTCGATATGCCACCATAATATCAGATTCCGTTTACTGGTCTTAGCCGAGATAATGATGTCATCAGAAGGAAACCAGGAAGGTGTTTTGGGAGGTTAATGGTTTCTTGACAAAAGAAAACATTTTCTGTTTCGCATTCAGCAGCTAGTGGGTGAAATCGTTCAGTGTCTAGACCGTGATTCCGGAAATTGAACTGCACTTGTCTGGTTTACCAGTGTGATCGAACGCCGCTGACCCGACAGCTGAAAGGCCAAGGATACCTGTTGCACCAATATAAACACGATTAATTCACGAAAGCAACATTATGGAGACAGTACTGTGCGAAACTTAATGAACTACTACTTGATGATGAAGACAATCACGCCATTGTTTAGAATCGCTTCTTTTGGTTAGAGAAAAGGGAACGGATACCTAGAATTGAACAATACATGGATACCAGCGTCAATGGAATAAAAGTCGATGAAAATATTGACGATTCTCGTGCACAATATCGTCAAGGCATACAATTGAAATCATTCTTCAGAAAATTGCTCAACACATAACGAACTTTTGAAGAGGTTTACACGAAGGCGTACCAAACAGAAAAACAGCTAGGTATAACTTTGTGTTATACTGGAAACCAAACTCCATGAGGGAAGTAGCCCAAGTATTAAACCTCTCGAAACCAACCCTGCATGGCACTGTAAGAAAAATATGTAAATCCATAGAGCATCAGTTGCGAAACACCGTGCCCCAATGAGGTTATTTACACACAGACACCGAACACAATAGTGTTCGGAGTACAATAAATCTGATATTGTTCTGTATGGGCGACCAATATCGCAACGGAGCACCTTTTTAATCCTTATTGAGAATGGAAGAAAACGCAGGATATGTATCTTGGCCATTTCTTCTAATACGCTGGTCGCATTGCCCAATGTCTGGCGTCCATACGACCGAGTTTCTCAGCATGTGTACGCCAACAAAAAATGGCCCTGTCGACACTGCGCGTGAGTTATGCTTAGTTGCTGCAATAATCATTGCATTGATTGGGTACTTTGATTGGGTACTTTTGTACTTGTCATGTATCTATTCCATAGGGTTAGTTTCGGATTTTTAAATTGTTTTCATAGGTTGTTGGGCAGTTGTATACTAATTCCATCAGGTATACAGTAGAAACAACTACATTTAACACACTGTCTGCCGCTGATGACGCCAGTGTGTCTTTGGATAAACTATTTGGTTGGGCTTTGTTCATGTTGTTTCTATTGCAAAATGTTGTATTTTACGTTTCTTATTGGCATCATCAAAATCTGATTGTATAGGTGGTAATAGATTGATACTTACATTCATACCACTGAGTCGGTGTCACTGCTGGCGGACGTTAAATCAGTCCCCGAGGATACCATCAACTCAGTAGCCTTCTGGCTTGTGATTGGGTACTTTTGTACTTGTCATGTATCTATTCCATAGGGTTAGTTTCGGATTTTAAAATTGTTTTCATATGTTGTTGGGCAGTTGTATACTAATTCCATCAGGTATACAGTAGAAACAACTACATTTAACACACTGTCTGCCCCTGATGACGCCAGTGTGTCTTTGGATAAACTATTTGGTTGGGCTTTGTTTCTATTGCAAAATGTTGTATTTTACGTTTCTTATTGGCATCATCAAAATCTGATTGTATAGGTGGTAATAGATTGATACTTACACTCAACTGCGCAGCCATGGTATACCATGTCTCTTGCAACTAACTCTCTCCCGTCTTTGTCTGAAATTGTCTTGAAACTCTCTGTGTATAAGTCTAGTCATGTTGAATTTCTGTACCACGTACTCAATCCACCTACCGGGCAGGCGAAGGATCACCCCTAACTTAACACGAGAGTAACTTTTACGAAACATTGGTGCACTCCACTAATCTAAGGCGTACACTTTACGTCGTATTATAGGTGGGGTAACCACTACGTCATCATCACGCCCCATTGGTGCAACCGGCCCCAGTATTGCACATGGACGTTACCTAAAAGCTGTCCACTCACTATAATACGTACTTTAAAAAGTGGATTTTTCGTGACAAAGTGGCATAAATCAGACGTGTTAGCATATGAGAAATGACAACTTCCTCTTTGTGGTGTATCACATTTCAATCATTCCAAGGTAAAATATGGTTTCTCTTTAGGAGTGATATGATTCAAGACTGGAGCACGAATCATTTTTTCGGTGTTGGATGGTATTGGAAAACAAGTTTGAATCCCGATTGATACATAATATGACTCCTTATGGTAAAATGTCAAACATATAAAAATAACAGAAATGATGTATAGACAAAACATCACACATGCACAGCAGTCAACTAATGTTATTAGGGACAATGTGATGTCACCTGCGTATCCCATACCAACCCCGAGGGCAGAACAACGGTAGATTGAATCTGTCAATTTAATTTCTATATGGACATTACATACATGTACTTTTTGAGGCCTACTTCATTCTTCTTTACAGGGTGGAATCATGATATTTGGTTCAAAAGCTCTTTTTTAAACTAACTTTTCAATTATAATCGACCATCCAAAATAACTACATGTAGAAACAAAGCACCTGCGAATTTTGAAATTAATTTTGACCTGTTAAAGCCATAAACTAGTTCAGTTTATCGCTCTTGAAATCCGATAATGTTTTACAGCACTGAAAAAGTATAGTATGTCATACCTGAATGTAGACCTAAATGCGAAGTTAGGGCTAACCACGAATCCACTATAATTTTGAGAACAGGGGCACGGGGTTTAATATATCACAAATACGGCCTGAGTAAACATCATACGTTTGGTCATATATTAATCATGTATTTCACGGTAGACATAATCCCAGATAGGATCGAGTAGAAGTTTTCTGACAGAAGTCTATATAACCTGTCAACTGCATAACTTGCTTTTTATAGAACGCCAACTTAAAATTATGTCAGTCCCGAAAGGGTATCGCAGCAGAATAGTCTAGTTTAGTTTATAGTTCTGAAAATGCTTCATCACGAATGACACATGGTAAACAGTCTCGTTACCTTGCCATTTACTTCCTCAGCATATGACGCCTGTCATTGGCGTAAGAAGTCTCGTTACCTTGCCATTTACTCCCTCAGTATATGACGCCTGTCATTGGCGGAAGAAGGCTTTGGATACGGGCTCAAACTCATGAGGACAAACTAAATCAGAGCCAGTCAATCTGCCAGACCACATCATATGACATCGTGGAAAATAGCTCTAGCAAAGCTGTCTGATTTGAGAGTTTGGGAGAAATGATTGGCTCTCGTATAACCGCCCAGCAATTCCGACACCCTGGGACAGACAGACGGAAGAAAATTACGGACCTGCAAAGAAATAGCACACTTTTCACCAATGGAAGATTGATCTTTACGGGGATTCGGATGATGGAATACGTCATGCTTTATATTATGATGAAGACAGGGCGGAGTCGATATTAATCTGATTGACAAAGCAAATAATTTTCGAAAACTGAATTCGATTTGATTGTGCTCACAGTGCTTCTCTTCATATTGACTTTTGAAAAAGATACTGTCTTCACGAATGGTTCCGTGATTATGACTGCATATCATATTCAATAAGTCAAGATATCATTTAAATAGTGAGATAAAGCTACATGCATGGCGCTAAATTATTGGCGTTATCAATAAGGTGAAGCATGACGAGGTAACATCCAGAATACCGAACTTTTCACTGCTGGCGGAAAAGGACTGACAATCATGTCTAATCTATAATATGGGCATTGACACCCCCCCCCCCCCAATGCTTACTCATAAATTATCTATCATTATATTAAAGCTCAAATTGAGCTCATGTCCGAATCATTATATGGGAACTAACTGCATATAAAAGATTCGAATGACTGCGAGGCATGATCTTAACTTTTTTGACAGTTCGCTGGATGTTTCCTCTAACACATAACTCGAATATATATTTAACCTTTTACCAAATACCTGAGCGAAATGAGATAATTCATGCTGAGATCGCGATACAACAAAACATAAACAAAGATAACGTCAAAAATTTCCCCACATAGCGTCAAGAATTTAGAGTCGATAACATCAAAAATTGATTTACCGCTCTGACGCGAACCGGAGGTGTCTTGTAGGTGGTATTTTTTTTCGAAAACTCACTGGGAACTCAGAACTGAAATGACTGCAAATATGCCCACGTTATGGTGTTTGCGGCAAAAAGGATAAATAATACAGTCTTAGTCCACCTCGTCTGATTTGATTTGTGCTTGGGTGTTTTCTGTACGTTAGTGTATATTCTGACCACTCTGTGGTGCATTTGGAAGTAATGTGGAAGTGGGTCCACCGGGTGCCATTGGTTCAACACGTTCTGTTTTATGGGCCAGAGACCACTTTTGAAGAGCAGTGTGATTTATTAGCTGCAAACGCAAAAGTGCCAATTCGAATGTGCTTACATAGTTATAAATCTACTGAGTCGAAATAACTCGAAACTACGGTGAGGGAAATATCAATATATCATTATTCAACTGGATTCACGCACATTGTCTTTCATTTGAGATATGTCACTCATTGAAACCAACATAACATTGAACATTATACATCATTGAATAGGTTGAGTGGAAAATTATCCGATGTCAATGTAAATTGGAGAACATCACTCCTTTGAATGCAAATATAACAGTCCGTGAAATTCACAATATGAACGTGAGGCGATTACTAGTATATTATTCGACTTCAATAGTTTAGTTTCAGACCAATCCACATTACCGTCACGTGTTAGTCTTCTTTTGCAATATCACAGTTTTATAAATATATGGCTAGAATAGACGGCTCGTTGTGCCTGCGCAATAAAAGACGTATAGGAAAGAAACAGAAACTGACTGCGAATGAAATAATGAGCTGAAATTGTAAACACACATAGAGCTATAATCTGGTGTCATCAAACAAAGCAACAAATCTTGAATACAATGCAAGCTCAATTGTTACGGTGAAAATATACATGGATGTATGAACATGCCATCGGTAATTTCATTTAAAGCTTTGCCAACACCACATCAAACGTATTGACGTATAACGATCCCATGCATGTGTGACTGAACGAACAAATCATAACTTGTTTATCTCTTAAACATCACAATCTACCACCGAATGACATACCAGGGTAACACTTGTTCCAAAACAAAGGAACTACGGAAAATTGATAATGGATAGAAATGTTTTGAAATATAATCACTTCATTTGCATGTATAATGATTCTAAAATCCGTATAGACGTGGAATCAATACCCAGTATTAAGTATTCCGAGCAAACAAAACAGGGTCCGTTATCCAATCTCATAGTCCGGGGACAGAAAGTCATATCAGGCATACGAAGTGAGAGAAAACAAAAATGACAGGGAAACTCATGAACCCCCAAAAATGGCCATTAGGAGGTGAAATCAGGTGTTCCGGAAAGAGTGAGCATTTCCTGCCCCACTAGTGGCACCCGTCATGAATTCCCCAAAATTAACATGAAAATAGATCTAGTTGCATGGCAGACATGGATTTGCTGTATTTATCAACCAGATCATGATGACGTCCATAGAATTTCTTAAACGCAGCTATAAGTCTTGGTAAAACATATCCTTGTCGCAGCAGTTTAGAGACTAGCTGGGCACTTCGATAGACAAAGTCCTCATATTTGCAACTAGCTCTGGAATAGCGTATAAGTTGAAAAACAAACACACCATATGCCGGTGACATAGGAATGTTGCTGCTTAGAAAAGGGAAATTGACTATGGAAAAATTGAAATCATCACGTTTGTCATACAATCTAATTGACAGGTTAGAATCATTATCAATCTCCACATAGGTAGACTATGTGTCTACCTCGTAAACTAGAAGGAGTTAAATCGTTCTGCTATGTGTCAATGGTTAAATAAATGTCTCACGCTTGGGAGACTTACAATTCTTGAAGTTGAATGCATGTATCAACCTATCACCACCGAGACAAGCAGATCTTGATGATGACAGAAGAAAAACTAAAATCGCGATTTACTCACTATAGGGGTGCATGTATCGCCTCACATGTGTTATAACCCATAAAGTACAACTGCCAACATTCTAAATGGAAACTCGAGAAGGTATAACGTAGCAAAACATCAAGGCTCGAATGTCCCCTACTTGACTACACATTTATGGCTCATATACATTCTACAAATATGTTACACAGATAGCAAAGCCGTCTCTATCCCCAATCGCGACATCTGTCCTTGGCCTGAATAGGCTTTCGATATGTTATCATTCATTCGTGGGTGGTGAACGGAATCAAAGTATCGATGTACTATACATCTACATCACACCTCATGGAAAGCGAGTCTATCAACACTGTGATTTGAGGCTTTCAGACAGGTGACTGGCTCTCGGTATTGCGTTACCCCCCAGCAATTCCGAGACTCTGGGACCCGTGGACGATGTTGGATGCAGGGGACAATTTGCAGACCTGCATAGAAATATCAGATCTGTCACAAATGCAAGATTGGCCTTGTAAATTTGATATGCCATCATACTATCAGATTCCTGTTACTCGTCGGCGCCGAGGGAATGATGTCATCAGAGGAAAACCAGGATTTTTTATTGGAAGGTCAATCTTTTCTTGGCAGAAAAAATATCTTCTGATTTGCATTCAGCACGTGATATTTACTGAGCAAAGAGAGTGTCTTGAAACATAAGTTAACATTCTTTGTTATTACACATGTTTAATTGAAGCAGTTTTATATTAATGAATAGAATAGAAGCAGGTTAAGACCAGAAACATTTATGGTTGGCTTAACAAGATAAAACATCAGAGGATCTGATTGAGCGTGCAAATAAAAAGGGTTGAATATGTTGAAAGGATCTCTCCTCGATCGCATATAGGGCGACCAAAAAATACTAGTTTTCACACTGACATCACTAGAGCCGAGCCGGCTCAAAACTCGCTCGGTTTTTTTACAACGATTAATCAAAATTGAAATTTCCAACAATTCCGAACATTACCGCTAAACATAGGTGTAATAGCCTAATAAGTGATTGCCTTTTATCTACATTTTGGTGACAGTCATCGCGAAGGTCCTATCCCTCACAGCGATGAAGAAGATCGACGTGTTTGGAACTCCCAAACGTAGAGTGATCGCTATCATTGCGGACAAGACCACAGCATCACCATTGTCCCTATTTGAAGAGATGATTGATATGGTGAGTGAGGGAGACTCCTATTAATTCCCAAACATTGGGGTACGCGATTATGACGGATTTTCCCTGACAACAACAGGGACCACCACCATTGAACATATCAATGACCTGGGCAACGATGCCAGCGCAGAAACTGCCGAGCCCAACTTGGAGCGAAGCAAGTTGAGGTGGTGGCGGCGGAGGTAGTTATCACCAGGAAATGCATCGCCTGCAAGAAGGCTTTACCAGCCGACTTCAACTTGCCGCCACCTACCAAAACCATCAAATGTCCGTTTGCGACATGTAACACCTCACATGCCACTATCGCTGCACAGAGCAACGGCAACACCATCAAGTATACAGTAGCGCAGAAGGTGCTTGCAGACTACCCTGAATCTATCGGGCTGAGGGAGTTGCTGCACCACAAACTACAACTGGAGGACAAGCCCATTGGTTCCACCATCAACGCGACTCTCACAGAGAATCAAAACATGACGAAAATAAGAAACATTTGAAAAAAGACTAACAAGTTGGCTCACTGCTCACCTATGGTCCGATAACCTATTGGCATGGAGTTGAGACCGTCGTCCGCGTCATACGTCCACATTTTCATCTTTAAAGTTTACGATTTTTTTTGTGAAATTTTGTATAAAAATGCCTAAAAATAATTCAAGAAGGGGGTATTTTTTTGTTTTTTTATTTTCCGATTTTTTTTAAAATGGCGGCCATTTTCGACGAAAAACAGCCAATTTCTGACTTTGGCGGCAATTTTCTCAAAAACTGTTTGGACAGTTTTGAGTTTTTTGTTTCAAAACACTGCCCTCATATACCTCTGTGATGTGTATAAGTTTCATTGCCCCTGAATCGCCGGTCTGCGTGTGGCGCCATTTTCATGCACCAAATCGGACTTTCCCATGTTAAATTCTCATATGCTTCATAATGGGACACATTATGCCTAATATCTCACTTAATATTGAGATTAGAGACTAGGAATCAATTATGGACACATAGGAAATGATATATCCTGATGACCTTGAATTTGACATTTGACCTCATTTTCAAGGTCAGAGCACAAAATGGCTAATATCTGGCTTATAGATTTTACAGCTTAGGAATCAATTGTGCACATATAGGAAATGATATAATCCGAATATTTTGATGACCTTGAATTTGACCTTCCACCTCATTTTCAAGGTCAGGCACAAAATGGCTAATATCTCGCTCATGATTGACTTTACAGCTTAGGAATCAATTGTGGACATATAGGAAATGACATATGCTGAATATTCTGATGACCTTGAATTTGACCTTTGACCTGATTTTCAAGGTCAGAGCACAAAATGGCTAAAATCTCGCTCATCATCGACTTTGCAACTTAGGAATCAATTGTGGACATATAGAAAATGATATAGTTCGAATATTGTGATGACCCTGGATTTGACCTTTGACCTCATTTTCAAGGTCAAAGAACAAAATGACTAATATCTCGCTTATTATCGACTTTACAACTTGAGAATCAATTGTGGTCAGATAGGAAATGATATATGCTGAATATTGTCGTGACCCTGAATTTGAACTTTGACCTCATTTTCAAGGTCTCACAGGAAAACTTAGCTTTTATCTTGTTTATTTTCAAATTTACAACTTAGGATTCTGTTGTGAACATACAGCAAATGATATATGCTGAATATTCTGATGACCTTTAAATTGACTTTTGATTTCATTTTCAAAGTCACAGGACATAATGACTTATATATGTCTTATTACTGAAGTTACAGCTTAGTAAGCAGTTGTGAACGTATAGGAAATCATATATACTGATTACTCTCATGACTTAAAATTTGACCGTGATCTTATTTTCAAGGCCACGGGACAAAATATATATTATATATTGTCCAGTAACCTATCTTAGACCTTCGGCTAATTTTTGTAATTCGTTCTGTTTCAGCAGTAATGCCAGTGAGCAAATCTGCATATTGTTTTTCTGACGATCAATGTGTGACAAATCGAGCAGTGATAGCTCTTTTTTGCGTGATCATTTCATACATTTGTATTACATGCCTGCTTTAGCTATTGATGGAAATATGGCAGATCTGAAGTCACGTATATTTCGGTCGCACTCTGAAGTTTTTTTTTGCTTTTATCATTTTTACATTCATTATTAATGGAAGAATGGCAGGTATGAAGTCACGACATATTCTAAGACGGTAAATTTGTGAAATTTATTTTCATTATAGGTCGCACTTTATTATAGGGTACTATTCTAGTTTTGTAGTATTCCAGGCTCTTCCATGTGATTTATAGCGGCTAAGCCTGTTTTGTTTAACCATAGCAGATGAGGGATGTACTTATTGTGTTTTTGTGAAAATCAGAACTTGATAATGTGAGTAATCTTAGTACCTTTCACTTATAACCATAGACCATTTCGTCATCCCGATTTTAATGACATCATAAAGACAGACATGGTCAGCATCATGAGCGAATAGTCAAATTTGACATTGTTTTTGAGGATCGTACTATTCGGTGGCTGATATGTGACATCTAAATTTTTTTTGCAGGACACCAATTTAAAAAAAAAGCAAAATATTCTATTCGTGAATAAAACTATTCTATTCGCGAATAAAACATTCTATTCACGAATAAAACATTCTATTCACGAATAAAACATTCTATTCACGAATAAAACGTTCTATTCAGGAATAAAACATTCTATCCATGAATAAAACATTCGATCCACGAATAAAACGTTCTATTCGCGAATTAAACTATTCTATTTGCGAATAAAACATTCTATTCGCGAATAAAACATTCTATTCACGAATAAAACATTCTATTCGCGAATAAAACTATTCTATTCGTGAATAAAACATTCTATTCGCAAATAAAACATTCTATTCACGAATAAAACGTTCTATTCGCGAATAAAACTATTCTACTTGCGAATAAAACATTCTATTCACAAATAAAACGTTCTATTCGCGAATAAAACATTCTATTCACGAATAAAACGTTCTATTCACCAATAATACTCAAAAAGTTACAATTGCTATGAGTAACAAAAGCTTCTATACATCACAGTGACACATCGCCATTCTGGGACCATCCAACGAATAGAATGTTTTATTCGTGAATAGAACGTTTTATTCGTGAATAGAATGTTTTATTCGCGAATAGAACGTTTTATTCGTGAATAGAACGTTTTATTCGTGAATAGAACGTTTTATTCACAAATAGAATGTTTTATTCACGAATAGAATGTTTTATTCGCGAATAGAACGTTTTATTCGTGAATAGAACGTTTTATTCGTGAATACAATGTTTAATTCGTGAATAGAATGTTTTATTCGCGAATAGAACGTTTTATTCGTGAATAGAATAGTTTTATTCGCGAATAGAACATTTTATTCATGAATAGAACGTTTTATTCACGAATAGAATGTTTTATTCGCGAATAGAATAGTTTTATTCGCGAATAGAATGTTTTATTCATGAACAGAATGTTTTATTCGTGAATAGAATGTTTTATTCGCGAATAGAATGTTTTATTCGCGAATAGAACGTTTTATTCGTGAATAGAATGTTTTATTCGGGAATAGAATAGTTTAATTCACGAATAGAATATTTTGCTATTTTTTTAAATTGGTGTCCTGCGAAAAAAATTTAGATGTCACATATCAGCCACCGTAGTACTACCTTTTTTGTGTGCAAAGAATAAGTGGCACTGTTGTGATAGCGTACAATGTGCTTCTGTTGGGACCAGTTTGGTGCTATCCCAGATTATCTTACGGAATTATTAGTAAATGCTACCTTAAGTTTGGTGTGCAAAAAATAAGTCGCACTGTTGTGATGGGGTGCAATGCGCTTCTGTTGGGACAAGTTTGGTGCTATTTCACAATATCTTATGTAATTACTAGGAAGTGTTCCAGGTTGTTCTGCAAAAAAATGTCATACACACATTAAAGCTCTTAATTATTGCCACAATGTGATTTCATGATTTTACCTATTGTACCTATTTGTGGACATTAAATTTCGCAAATTACTATTAGCAACTGTTCCATCAGGTAAATATCAGCATGTTTCAGTGCCAGTTTAACTCCTTTCGCGGACATTAATTTTTGTCAACTATTCCATAATGAAATTTTATGTCTGCAAAATATTAAGGGCTTTTGCAGTATATAATTTAGATTTTGTTTTGTGGCATCAACCTCCCTCATTTCGTTAATAAAATGTTTACAAATTTTGTTTTAGGTACCTGTATCTGTTTTATTGCCAATTAACATATCGCTAATGATACAAATAATTGTCAAAGTTAGGTCTGGCACGAAATGTCGATATATCTATCGAAACATACACAAAAAACGATTAAAGATATGAAAGTATAAATATATATGGTTAAAAAGAGCAATGTGATAAATCATTGTTCATGACAATTCCATAAGCTTCCTGACTTAAATATATACTGCGTAGATCAATCCCAATTTTCTGTTTGTCACGACAGTGCGTAGGTACTATTTAGCATTTGCGAACGGTGAATATCTTAGGAAGAGGACCAAATTGCTGACTCATTTTTTAATTAACTCTTGGAAACTGGAAATTACAAAAAAACGATATACTCTCGATACTATGCTGACAATAATCAATATAAATCTTAGTAGCGATAGCCAGCCCTAGTCGAAGTCCAGAAAATGATGTCACAACTTTACTATTCAAGTAAGCAATATGTGAGTGTAATAATATGTATTTTATTACACTGATATTGAACATGCAGTCCAACAACAATCATAATGTATCATTAATAATAAGCACGTGAATGACACACTGGCGTCGGAGCCGGGGGGGAGGGGGCTCTGAGGGCCCGGACCCCACACTTTTTTGAACGGGGGGGGGGGGGGGGCTCGAGTATGTTTGTCCCCACTCCCAGAATTTTGCGATTATTTTTGTCATTAAACTACAAATCAAAGAATACGGCTCTAAAAAACAACAAAATCCATTTCCAAAGGATTTTTTGTAGTTCTAGATGAAAAGTCATACGTCTCAGAAACCCAGGGACTCTGCGTAACGGGTCTACCGAAAAAAGCATTACGGTTATCCTGTATGTGAAGCAGAAGCTGACTCAATTAGCAACTGTATAAACAACTGAGAAAATGAATAGATTTCCGATTGGACTACTGAACCGGTGAAGCAGGGTGGCAGCAAAGGGGTAAAGGGGGTGCAACATACTCCACACCCCGTCTGGGAACATGTAAAATAATGATCACGTCAAAATGTTTAACTCTGTCGTTAAAATATGTAGAATATTCCCATCTGAATTGTTCTAATATGTTTCCTGTATATAGCGTGAAATCAAGAAGTAGCAATTCACACACAATTTGTGTGAAAGAAAGCAGGCAAAATTAGTCAAGATCGCTTAATCACTGAATGATCGAAAATAAAATCACAAGAAAATTTTTAAAAAGGTATGAAATCCGGGTAACGGAAAACAGGCTAGTTTAGAGCCAGGAGAAGTCAGAATCAAGATCAGAACACCAAAAAACCTCTGGCTTCTGGCACCCTTGAGCGGGCCCCAGACCCCACGCCGTATGCTGGCTCCTTCGCCTTGCTCGGTTGCGATATGTCCACATATATTTTAGACCCTCTGTCAGGGAGCTCAGACACCATGTCGGGAAAATCCTGGTGCCACCCCTGAGGTGAAGAATATTGAATAGATACCGACAATTTAGAGACATAAAAAATATACAGTCTACCTACTCTCCATTGCACCCATCTGCTCTTCTCAGTACCTTTTCTAAAGTTAAATAAAAGATGTAATGCCTTGACTTTTAGTGGACCAATGTAGATGATAATTTTCAATTAAAGAAAATTAAATCCGTTGATACCCCACCGAACTGTTCCCAGAGTACACACCAGAAATGCTCTGAGAGAACAGCAAATTCCAAATTTTCTCGGGGGGCTTACGGCGCCGCCCGAACCCCCAGACCGTTCATATTTGAGCCCCCTCACTTTTCGAATGGTTCCTACGCCACTGCAATGACAACAGTTTTCATGCAGAGGACATCATAACGTATTCACAAGGATATCATAACACATAAGTGTTTTCCCCCTCAAACTACATCAAATTGGGCCAGCTCTATTAAAGCCCAGCTTATTTTTAGGTTACCGAACGTATGGTCCGTTATCCTATAGGGTTGGGGTTACGCCTATCGTCCGTCCGTAAACAATTTTATCTTTGAGGTTTACAGTCCAATCTTTCTGAAATTTTGCAAAAAAAATACTGATGTGTATAAGTTTTGTTGCTTTTGAATCACCGAGCTGCGCGTGGCAGCCATTTTGATTTTTTGACGGTTCGGGGTAAATTTCTGTTGTTTGAAATCACAATATGTCCATTTTGGGTCATTTCCAGATGAAAGAAACAAAAAAGGTTTTGCCCCTAGTAAACAAATGTTTGGAGAGAATTTTCGCTACTTTCTCCCTTCATAATGGGAGCTGCCACAACATTACTCCTAGAATGCTTAAAGATAGAGCTTAGATAGTGGCACTTTCAAATGGGATGTGATCGGAGATTTGAGTGATAACCTTAAATTTGACCTTCAATGAACTTAAAAGGTCAAAACTGCCATTTTTAAGTTACCGTTAGACTTTAACGGCCATTTTCCCGAAAAATGTTCAGTAACTTTTTTTTCTAATTGACTCCCCTCACATACCTCTATCATGCGTATAAATTTTGTTGCCCTTGAATCGCCGGCCTCCGTGTGGCGGCCATTATGAATTTTTGACGAGTCAACGAGAAAACTTTTTTTGCCCCAAATCGCATTATTATCCATTTTGGGCCAGGCGAAAATCAATTTTCACCCTATGAAAAAAAATTCGGGCTTGAGAAAATTTCAGCACTTTTTTTTTACTTCGTATTGGGAGCTGCCAGGACTGTACTCATAGAATGCTTCAAGATAGAGATTACACACTGACACTTTCAAATAGGAAGTCATATATGGCGATTTGTGAGGTGACCTTGAATTTGACCCTTGATGACCGTAAAAGATCAAAACAACCATTTTTGGGTCAAAAAGTGACCAAATTGGCCTATACAGATGAAATGCATATAAATAGAGCTTAAGTTTGCATTATGAACATATAGGAAGTCGTATATGGAACAACTAAAGATGTCCTTGATCTTGACCTTGGATGACCTTGAGTGTCTACATGTCTGACGTGAAATCTGTATAGTTGCATCTGAGGCTCAAACACTTGCGCATACAGGTTAGGATTGTGTATAAGCCTATAGAAAGTCATATATGGCACATGTTTTGGTGACCTTGAACTTGACCTTAAACGACCTTGAAGTCTAAATCTCAAAATCTTGCCTGACCTGGCATGTGTAAATTGGCCACTACAGACGAAATGCTTGTTGATAAATCTTATATGTTTGTATTATGAACATATAGTCATATGCAGCACACCTAATGGAGACCTCAAAATTAACAAAGATTACTTTGACTGGTAAATCTCATATCATATGTCACCTACAATGCTTAAAACCAAAATTGTCCGGTAACCTATCCTGGCCCTTGGGCTAATTTTTTTCCCATGTATACTTCATAATACCACGGAAACTGCTTACTCCAGGCTATCGCCATTAGGCTCATGACATTACCGTATAACTGAAATTGGTTAATTATTAAAACCAGCCCTCAATATCTTTTCTGCTTGAAGTGTATTATGTACATCTACATGTGCAAATTGATACTAGTGCTGGTCCGTCTGTGATGTGTTAGGAGGAAATGAGATGGTTCCGTCTGGTGTCGTTGACGTCGTTATGACCACAGACCACTTTTGACAGGCATCTACTCTACGAGCCGGAAACGCAAAGGTTGTATCCTAACAAGCATCACAACAGCAGAACTTGAGGTTACGTGTGCGGCCACAGAGACAAAGGAGAGTAGAACCAGTACTCGAGGCTGAGTGAATACGAAAAAAATCAAGGATAAGTAGACACGAAACCCATTTCTTGGTTAAGCAACCCTATTGATTAGTTTGATAACAATATGAAACAATGAACTCGAATCGTATTGTAACTCGGACTCGTAGTGTAATAACTCTCTACTTCCCTCTCACAGAGAACAATTCTCGTAGATGGTCTTACACTACCATAATACCTCCAATACTGGTGCAGAGCTTGTCCATGCGAAAATTGATTATTACTCGCATTTGTTTGTCGATTCGTCCATTATTCTTGCCAAATGTGTTTTAGTTGCCCTTTCCACAAATAACCAAGGTGTATGTTTTCTTTGTTCAATATTTGCTACTTAACTTTGTTGTAATCTGAGATTGTGACATAAAATATTGATAATGTCATCGCTGACTTAATTCGGTAGCAATAAGTCCACGCATGGACAAGCTCCTCACCAGTAGTACCATGGGGTCAAAATTACACTAACAGATATAGTACGGCTAACGCCGCACAATCATCCTCTAAATGGTTCACATTTACAGCTAGGTTGGGGGCGTTTCGTCCATTTACATCCTCGTTCGAAATATTGGAAGTAAATCACATCCAAGATCAATTATTCATTTTTGCAGCCCTTTGATCGAACATGAAATTTTCCTTGCATGGGTCCATAGAATAAAAACTTGTTTGGCATAATTGAATTGCATTTCGGACAAAAAAACTACTAATAAAGATATAACTTGAGATGCAATGTTCGGAGGCGTATCAGCACACGTGTCAAAGTTATTAATTTCCCCAAATGCTCCCAAGGGATGTTAATTTCTATTACCATACACTTTGGTACCAGTAGATATATAGCGTTCCAACTCGTGGACAATGGCGTTAAAGTTATGCATACAAATGAAGTTCGTTCGCTGCTTTCTTCAATGTTTCATCAAACCATCTCCACAATGCAACACCAGGCAAAAGAAGGAGGGTTCTTTCGCAAAGTTCATAGCGCACTCGTGGCGAAGCGGATAAATTGCATGAATTCGTGTCTTGATTCAGTGATGACTTCATTAGCAGCATTAAAGAGATCAATCCTTCTTCACATTGTGCGAATCAGGTTCATTCAAGTTTCAATAGAATTTTCATCAATACACGAAGTGTGCATTGATGAACTTGTACCACATCATGTGGAAGAACAATATTCAACCTGTTGGCTGTGATAATTGTAACAACAATTCACCTCAACCCTTCACAGCTTATCTTCAGAACTGTACATTGAACTAGAGATTCAAATAAGTTTAAATATTCATGAGATTGTCCTGTGTATTGGACCTATACACAATATTATTTGTATAGTACTTAGTAACACAATTATATCGAGCATTCAGTTAACGTTTTTTAACACATTAATCTGTATTATCAAAATACTGTACGGGGTTGATATGTAACACATATCTAGTCAGTGTATCACAGTTCTCTACTTCTTTGTGCATTTTCAATGCCACGTGGTAGACATTCCACACGAACAATACCCAGTGGAGCCATTGAATATCATGTGTATAACAAACGTATGAACGGTCAGGTTTATTGAGATGTTCTTCTAGGCACAACATTTCATACACCAATCCTTGCGGTATAATTAAGAGATTTACAACATAAAACATTTTACTGGGACCTCCTATATCAGGCACATTTATAATACTTACGGTAATACACACAGTAAATGACATATTTTATGTTCTTCACACATCCAAAACATGCGGAATCTATGCTAGTTAAGAAACTGAACGTGACACAAAACTAGATAACTAGCTGGAGTGTGATCCTCCAGTTCACATTCCCGTCACGTGTTGATGTGTGTGCGAAGTGCCTTCCTTATTCAATCAAACATTAGTCTTTGTTAGGTTACCGGACCTTTGGTCCGATAACCTGTTGCCGTGGCATTGCGTCCGTCGTCGTCCGTCTTCATTTTTATCTTACGATCGAATGTTCCTGAAATTTTGCACAAAAATGCCTGAAAATATCTCGAGAGGGAAGTTTTTTTTAGTTTTTTTATTTTCGCAATTTTTTCAAAATGGCGGCCATTTTTGACGAAAAACGGCCAATTTTGGACTTTGACGGTCGTTTTCTCAAAATCTGTTCAGTAACTTTTTTTCTTATTGATGCATAACACTCCTTATACATGTACCCCTGTGACACGTATAAGTTTCGTTGCCCTTGAATCGTTCGAAGTGGGCCATTTTGGGCCCAATCTCGGCCCAAATGGGACTTTCCCATGTTAAACTCTCCTATGCTTTATAATGGGGCACATTTCTCCAAATATCTCACTAAGTATTGAGATTAGCGATTAGGAATCAATTGTGAACATATAGGAAATTATATATTCAGAATATTGTCGTGACCTTGAATTTGTCCTTTGACATATTTTTCAAGGTCACAGGACAAAATGGCTGATATCTCGCCTATTATCGACTTTACAGCTTAGGAATCAATTGTGAACATATAGGAAATGAGATATTCAGAATATTGTCGTGACCTTGAATTTGACCTTTGACCTAATTTTCAAGGTCACAGGACAAAATGGCTGATATCAATTGTGAACATATAGGAAATGATATATGTTGAATATTGGCGAGACCTTGAATTTGACCTAATTTTCAAGGTCACAGGACAAAATGGCTAATATCTCGCTTATTATCGACTTCACAGCTTAGGAATCAATTGTGAACATATAGGAAATGATATATGCTGAATATTGCCATGACCTTGAATTTGACCTTTGACCTTACTTTTAATGTCAACGAACAAAATTGCTAATATCTCGCTTTTTATCGACTTTACAGCTTGAGAATCAATTATCAACATATAGGAAATGATATATGCTGAATAATTTGGTGACCTTGAATTTGACCTTTGACCTCATTTGCAAGGTCAGAGAACAAAATGGTTAATTTCGCGTATTATCGACTTTATAGCTTTGAAATCCATGGTGAACATACAGGAAATGATATATGCTGAATATTTTGGTGACCATGAATTCGATATTAGACCTCATTTGCAAGGTCAGAGAACAAAATGGCTAAAATCTCGCTTATTATCGACTTTACAGCTTAGGAATCAATTGCAAACACAGAGGAAATGATATATGCTGAATAGTATCATGATCTTGAACTTGACCTTTGACCTCATTTTCAAGGTCAGAGCACAAAATGGCTACTATCTCACCTATTATCCACTTACAGCTTAGGAATCAATTGTGGATATACTTAAAATGATATATGCTGAATATTCTTGTGACCTTGAATTGACCAATGACCTTTTTTTCAAGGTCACGGTACAAAGGTTAATATCTATAATAAATATTGTCCGTTAACCTTTATTCGCCCTTGGGCTAATTTTTTAACAAGATACTACAACATAATTACATGAAAGTACTGGAAGATGTAATTCTCATTCTGGATCTTATGGTTCCGGATCCAGATCCATAATTGATGAATATTCCAAACGTCGTCTTTTCCGAGACTATTTAATGGAATCTTTGGAAACTTGTTCTGGGGTCACTATGGGATAGTCCGTACAATTATATCAGAGTGGTAGTACAGTACTACCTGGACCATTCACATCAGGACTGTACAGTGTGTATCTGATCTCAATCCAGCAGTGGTGAAATATTGAAACATCTTCTACAGGGCCTGTAGAAACATCTTCTACAGGTGAGCTACAGGGCCTTTCGTCCTATGTTTGGATTCGTGACCCTGGCATAACATGTCTTTTGGATATTTTGGATGAACGTGGTCTTGGGTCAATTTTTTTTCGCTGAGTCAGCATTTTTGCATCCTATCCAGTCTTCACTCTCAAATGAATAAAAATAAAACGTCAAAGATTTGGGTTGTATGGCGTAAAAGTAATATATATCTAATTTCACTCTATTTCAGCTGTATCCAAGGATAAAAATCTGGCATGCCTCTTCTGTAAAATACTATTCTCACATAGGATATATGAGCACCTTGAAAGATGTCATAAAGATGAAATACAAGTTGCAAAATGTTTAGCTATGAAGAAAAGGTCCCGAGAGAGGAAACTAGCCATCCAAAAGCTCTTACACTGGGGGAAATTTCAAACATAACATCAACATTCTGTCTGGGAAGCGAAGTGGGGAAATCATAGTTGTACGAAGAAGTAGTGCTGAAGTGCAGGCATATCTTCCATGTGTTGTTTGCTTCGGCTTTTTCAAAAAGCATGATCTTGCGAGACATTTTAAGACTTGTCCACATAGAAGTATACATGAACCAGACAAAGATAAGCACTTGAGGATTGTGTCAGAATCTCAGCTATTGTTAGATTCAGCATCTCTTCCAGCCATTGAAAAAAGTGATGAGAGAGAAAAGGCGGCTCCCATTCTATCGAAAATGCACAAAGATGAAATTTTTGATATTGTTAAGAATGACAGACTCATAATACTATTCGGTGGAATTCTGCTGGACAAACTTGGAACCCGACGCACAAACGATGTAGCACAGAGAATGAGGCAACTGGCAAGACTGAAACAGGAAATGAAGGTGGCATCCGGCAATGCCATAAACGGAAGGAAGATTGATGATGTGATAAGAGCCACCAACACTCTCTGTGGGATAAAGTCATCGAGGTCAGACATCACTGTATTTTCTAAGCCAGGACTTGCACTGCGACTAGGACCCAACATAAATAAACTTGCCCAATTCAAATTTGGTCAATGCCTCACATCTGATGACACAGTTGGTCAGCGGGAGAGTGAAACTTTCCTTACTCTGTTCATCAATGAATGGACAGACAAGATCAGCTCCGTAGGGTTGGCGACTTTGGGGACAAACAAATTCAGAAATGAACAACTACTTCCTTGCACAGAAGATTTTTGTAAGCTCAGCGAATACGTTGACGAAGAGATGATTAAGCAAACGGAAACTCTGAAGTCAGCACAAGATGCTAATTCCTCAGAAACCTGGCGTAGTTTGTGTGAGGTGACCCTTGTGAAGACAGTCCTCTTCAATAAGAGGCGTGCAGGAGAGGTTGAAAATATTCTCCTGGATGATTACGCAGGGCGAAAGAACCATCGGAAGAACATCAATAAAGAAATCAAAGACTCTCCCTCAGACCTTGAGAAGCAGCTTGTAGACAGGTGAACCTTAGCTACCGGCCCACATGGGCCAGTAAGCTTTCATATAGGTTTTCGTCCATCATCCGTTCATCGTCCGTCGTCCGTCCGGGTCTGTATTTTTTTTTTTGGCATGATGAATTTCCCCATAAGTTTGTCAGAACACACCTTGGGCCAATATCTAAAAACGTTTTTTGAATTTTTATGATTGAATCGTTTTTGCTGATTTGGCGGGCATTTTTGACGAAAAATTGCCAACGTTGGACTTTGGTGGCCATTTTCTCAAAAACTGTCTGATCAGTTTTGAGATTTTTGTTTCAAAACATTCCTCTCATGTACCTCTATGACGTGTATAAGTTTCGTTGCACTTGAATCGCCGGTCTGCGTGTGGCGGCCATTTTGATGTTTTGACGGGTCGGCAAATTTTTTTTTCCCGAAACCAAGTCTCTATTCGTTTTGAGCCATTTCCAGCAAAAAAAAAATTTTTGTTTTGCCCATTGAAAATTTTTTGGGAGTTAGAAAATTTCGCCCAATTTTTTCTTCATAATGGGAGCTGTGCGGATTAATCTCATAGAACACTTCGAGATAGAGCTTAAGTATTGGCACATTCAAATGGGAAATCATATTTTGCGGTTTGAGTGGTGACCTTGAATTTGACCTTCAATGACCTTGAAAGTTCAAAACGACCTTTTTTGTCGAAAAAAACGATGAATTTTGTGTTTGGTGGCCATTTTCTCAAAATCTATTCAAACAGTTTTCCTCAAAATCATGTATAAGATTCTCCCTATGTACCTTTGTGATGTGTATAAGTTTTGTTGTCTTTGAATCAACTGTCTGTGAAAATATGTCATTAACGAAAAAAAAATCTTTCAAGATGTAATTTGATTTTGTATTATAGTCCATACAGAAAATGTTTTTCTATCAACATTTACGAACATGTTTTAACATATAGATTTTAACATCAGTGTAACAATTTATATGTATTCAGTATTCTACGCAATTCTCATGATTGCCGGTAAGCTACAGCACCCTTGGTGCTATGTTTTTTGTATTGCAGTATTACAATTGATAATGGACTGAACGAAACAAAGGTTGTGTAGAACTACCGATCTTGGGTGGCAGGGAAACGAAGAGAAGAATAATTGCAATGGGATAAATGAGCAACAATTGCATGGATATATAAGCTCCTTCTAAACTACTAACAGTTATATTGTCCACGATTGAACATGGTCTCCAAAAATATAGTGAAACTATCTATTCTAGAAGTGGTATCAACCAAATGTGGATATTGAAATATTCCATTTTTTCTGGAATATCTACATGCTCACACACTTTCTAAAGTGACGTCTATCAAAACGTTCCACTTTTGTAATCTCTACACAGCAATCCTCTATTAGGAACTAAAGCCTCAGCTTCAAAAACTCATACATAATTGTCTTTTCTCCAAAAAGGGCAAGGTCATTATCGGTATTGTAGTCAACTATAAGAGCTTTTAATATCTTTTTGATGATTCAAGATGATTTTGATGTTCACACGGCTTTGACTTTGATACTTTAGTATCACATGGATTTGACCACACTGATTTTGTAAAATTCGTCTATGGGTTCGGTCTTGGAATATGAATTTGTCTGTTTGTCGGTAACCATTTCTACTTTTCAGATGTTCCATTGAAATATACAGACACGGACGTTGCGGATATGGTTCATTTTTGATAATTTTGTGGTAATCCTATGGATCCTATGGAGTCAATGTCCCTTTTCTAACCAGCAACATTCCAGAGTCGCCATCTTATGGCGTGTTTGTCTCACAATTCATACGCTATTCCAGAGCTAGCTGCTGCAGATAGGAGGACTTTGTTCACCGAAGTTCCCAGCTCTCTAAACTGATGCGACAAGGATATGTTTTGCCAAAACTAAAAGCTGCTTTCGAGAAATATGGACGTCATCACAATCTGGTTGCTACCTACACAAAATCTGTCACCAGTATGTAGCATGATCTGTTTGCATATTAATATTTTGGAAATCATGACAGGTGCCGCAAGTGGGGTCAGGAAATGCACACGTTTTAGGGAACACCTGATATCACGTCCTTATGGCTACAAAATGGAGGTTCGTACGTTCCATACAATTTCATGGATTTTGCCCGACACTGGACTTTGAGTTTGGATAACGGACTCGTTTTTTCTCGCTCCGAATACCTTGTGCTTGGGTACTGGTTCCATGTTTATTTGAATGAAACAGTTTGAAGGTACATGAACGCGTCGTGATCTTAGTTTAACTTTAAGTATTTATACATGTACAGTGGTGTTCATGAAACAGACAACTTTAGCAGAACGAGGCATGAGGCAACCAGTACTAATAAACAAGCCGATGTCGATTCTTAACACATGACCCAGCCTGTAAGCTTTGAATGCACTTTCTGACAACCCGCGCCACTCCCGATCCCTTCGTAGGGGAACATGGAGTACCTTTTTTTATTCAATCATATCTCAAAACATGTATACACCAACAATATCATGGCGGTCATGAAATACTTTAAAGCGGACAATCTTAGGTGAAACAACCATTTTTATGAAGTTTTTTTAACAACAACAAACACACAGGGACTTACATATTAGTAATATATGCACTTATGATGTCCAGGTTTCGTGATAAAGTTATCTGCAGTTGTAAAAATACGTCACTAAATAGTTGGCAATTGGTGGCATCCAACTACATCGACCACACGCCGATGTCACTGTTTAGTTCAATGTCGCACGAGGGTTTTCAGAAAATTGACAATCTGTCTCAACCTACTTTTTACACGATAAGAATATAGATGCACTGTATAACAGCAGTATGAACTGTATGACACCACGGCAATATCCACTGATGTATATGAAAGGTTCCAGTAATCAATTATTCAACATCCATGTGTATAGCTCCATTGTGCAGCATTGCTTTCAATGTCAACAGAAATAAACTGCTTCCAGATACGTTTTGCACCTGTATATTGCCATACAGAGGTCAACTCTAAGACAGTACTTTCAAGAGAGGTTTCAGTACACCAATAATTGAAGTTCATGTCTTAGTGCAAGCAGAGGTAACAACGTTAATTTCGCACAGTGCATTTCATTCTTTGAACATGTTGAAGGTATCAGTGATAGTGGGTCTTAGTCAAAGCAGAAATACATAAGAGAGATAAAAGGTATACTATTCTAGTTCATACAATACGAGACTTTTCACACCCGTAGTTTGCAGGTACATTCCTGGAACATACAATTGAAGTGGAACAATCGGTTTCTGAATTTCATTATCAATCAATTGACTAGCATATGTTAGATGACATAGCACCATTACAACCCCCAAAATACGTCCGCATGACCATGCAGTGGAGTTTGAACATACCGTAAAAACGCACGATGTGACAGAATTGTTTACATAAACATGAAACATAAACATGATTACGATATGAAATTCCCCATATTGTCATTATTTGCGAAACAAAAGAATCAAACTGAATATTTGGGGTTCCATCACTATAATATACAATACATATACGAGTTTGAACTGATAGGGATGCGTATTTTTCTATATGGTCAGCTATTTTTGTTAATTATGCATCACTGCATGGGAACTGTTTCGTGCGAAACTATTCTTAAAATACGATTTTCAATGTCAAATTCAGACGAATTCGTGTGCATTGGAACTTTTGCACTGTACAACTGATAGCTATTGATTACTTTGAACCGGAAACCAAGAACCGATTATTTTACCTAAAATATCTCTAGTTCAATAAAAACATGGAAAAATTAGGCCTCAAGTTTTAGATCTTGCGTATTTTTCTGTGATCAATATTTTGTGATTTTGCATGCTGGATTACATAAAAATATTGCTATCAATCATATTTTGGCAATAGGAATATTCATTATTATTATATGTCTCATCAGTGCGTTCCTATCTTATTCAATTTAATATGGCGAGTGCAATAAATATCCATATTGCATTGGTGTTTCTACTGCACTGGCCAGAATTCGTTGCTATGATGTCGCTCATTGTCTCTTTTGTGCTGGAAAAAAGTTATTGTGGACATATAATAAACCAAATACTACATTATACTGGGATTTATTTCTCACTTGGTCCTTCCGCAGAGCACTCGTAAACTCGTGCTCTGTGAAAGGAGCCGTGTGAAATAAATCCCACTACAATGCAGTATTTGGTTACTATCAAATTGTAATTATCATAATTGAGATAATAAATATCTTCTACATGACATATACATGTAATATGGAAAGATTCTCGAAAATTGCAATTTGAAATATATGCTGAAGTAGATCACAACAAGGCGGGAAATGGTGTGCAATGTTCGGAGGAGTATCTGCACACGTGTCACTTTTATAAATTTCCCAAATGTTCCTACGATATGTTAATTTCTGCGACCATACAATTTGGTACCAGAAATAGCGTTCCAGGTCGTGAACAATGTCGTTGAAGTTATGCATACCGATGGGGTTCCTTCGCTGCCTTCTTCAATGTTTCAACATATCATCCGCACAATGTAATGCGTAGTCAGAGGGAGAAATTTGTCACACAATTCGTAGTCTGAAGGAGAAATTTGTCACACAGTTCTGTCACACAGATAAACTGCATGAACGTGTCGATTTAGAATTTACTTCATTAGCAGCACCGGAACAATTAATGTTTCTGTACATTGTGTGAACCAGGTTCATTGAACTTTAATGAACCTTTCAACACAATCTATATCAACAAACGAGATGTACATTATTTAAGGACAATATGCAAGCTGTTGGCTGGGATAAATATCACATCATTTTACATTGGCCCTTCAAAGATTATCTCCCAGTTTAAATACTTTCACTAGCCGTATACTACTTATGATTACACAGTCTTCTTTTGGAATGATCATTACTTGAAATCCATACAAATGTAGTTGGTATTTATGGAACTTCGAGAGGCTGTTTTAGGTATTTGCCACACTTGTATCAATTTATAGACGCTGAGTTATTGCACATGCATCCATGATTATTGATGGAGACCGCTGATTTCTTCCAGTTGTATGTACAATTGGAGCTCATCATCTCCAATGCAATATTCTTCTCCTTTGTTTCATTTACTCACCAATCTCGACGGACACAAACAGCGGTTGTTTTATCCGGTCGTTTGTTAACTGTTATACTGCAACACAAAACCGGCAATCTTATTCGGTTGAGTTACGGAAGCACTTTGCCCAAAGACCAGCACGTGATGGGAATGTGGATTGACCTTCGACAGGCGGAAATTAAAGTGTCACAGTCCAATAGTATTGTGTTACATTCAGTGTATTAACTAACAGAGATCCCGGATTTTTCTTAATGTATTAGCTGCACTCTAAAATAAGGTTTACTGATTCAAACTTGACATAAGTTTTCGGATATAATTTGTTGATGTGGACAAGTTTAACGAATCTTGCAATCCGATCTGATAAGAGTGCTTTTCGAAAACAGGCTATTTTGAACATGTGACTGTATAATGAGCCTATTGATTTTGTTACATTATTTATTACCTTGTGTGAGACGAAAAATATAAGGGGTCAGTCAATCTCATATGAGAATAGTTCGTTTATAACATTTCGTTCGTTGATCTTCCAACGTAATTGTTTTTAGTGTTGTTAATGATACACGTTAATTATGTTCGTAAGTATTGAGATATTTCACCTGTACTCACTATGTGATGACACAGTCCTGCATCATCGTGTCATGTCACTTGAATACCATTTAGGCCATAAAAACAAAAACTTCACTGCTTGAAACAGACCTGTTGTAGAAGGCACGAAACCTCACAATTCTTCCACCAAATTAAATATAGATCTCATCATCCACACGGCATATAGAAATAGATTGGGAAGTTTCAAGAAAATTTAGATTTAAATTCTGAAGTAGACCACAACTCGCAAAGTCATTTCCTCAGTTGGGCTGCCCCTCAGGTGGTGATCGCAATCACCTACGCCCCTATGATCCAGTTGGAGTCAATCACGATAATGTAATCAACTGCTTCTGGCCTCTTGAATAGAGTATAATTCATGTGTTAGTTGGAGACGTCAAAAATTACCACTTCAAGGTATTCAATACATACAGTAATTTTATTTGACTTCATTGTTTTACCAAGACTAACAGCGGCTTTCATGAAATTCTCAGGACGTCATGACAATCTGATTGATAAGTACACTAAATCTGTCACCAACATGTAGCACCTTGTGGCATGTTAATGTTAATGGAATTCATGACGGGTGCCACATGTGGGGCAGGAGATGCTCACTCTTTCCTGAACACCCCGAGTTCACCTCCTTATTGGCCATATCATGGAGAATCATAGGTTTCTATACAATTTATCGATTTTGCCTGACACAGGTTTTTGAGATTAAATAACAGACTTGGTATCGTTCGCTCGGAATACTTTGTACTTGAGTATTGGTTTCATGCTTATTCATACTTGAAGCAGTTAAGCTGTGTGAAGAACGAGAATCGTGCAGTGCACACGTTGCCGGTAGATAGGCATGAACCGGTATATACAATTAATACATAACTTTTCTAGTTCATAAATACCGTTGATTAAACATTATTTTCTACCTGAGAGTACAAGTTATATGGAAGGGTTAATAAAGTGACGTGTGTGTGTTTGTCAGAAATGGTGTGGGCACCAGGCATTATGTCAGCATTTGAAAACTTACAAGATGTGATATATGATGCACTGTCCGTCAATTTTATTGACCACCCAACTATTTCCCAAATTGGTAATCTTCTAATTTTGTACCAGTAGATAGCAATCCAGCTCGTAGACAATGACGTTGAAGTTACGCATACTAATGCGGTTCTTGACTGCTTTCTTCAATGGTTCAGCATAACAACTGCACAACCTAACACCCAGGAACCCTTCACAAAATTCAGAGCCCATTAGTGGCAAAGCAGATAAATTGTATTGAGGCATGTCTTGATTTGAGATTGACTTCATCGGCAATATCAAAGAAATCCAATTTTCTTGGGGTTGTTCGCTTCGGCTTCATTCATTTCGCAATAGACTCGTTCAACAAACGAGCTGAGATTGATTAACTGTGAGTACCTATATAAATTAACATTCACGATGTCTGCCGTGTAATTATTCAGATATTAACCATCCCACTTTGACCCCTTCACAGATACTCTCCATAAGATAACGATTGAAATGTAAATGTCCCGTATTTTGTGATCGGCATGTGTTCTAGATGGAGTGGTTAGATACACAAAAATACTCCATTATTCGTACACTGGTTATTATTTCGACATAACATTTTTCCCAAAGCCCATCTGCTATACATGGCTAATATATGGAACACGTGTAGTTGGTAAATCACAGTTCTCTCCTGCTTGTGCATATTCAAGCCCCCGGGGGAGCAATGTTTCTTACAAACAGCACCCTACGGAGCCATTGAATCCGTTACGGGTATGACAAACGCAACAATAGTCTCACCGAGGCATGAGTAGTCAGAGAAACATATGGGGTGTCAAAAACGAACCATGTCTCAGAGCTGATGTGCTCAAGTCATCAGTTAGTTCATGGTAACCGTATCTGTATATATAGCATGATATATAGATATTATTCATGCAAGTACAAAATTATCATATGATGTAATTTTTTTCGGAGTGCCATGTACTGTATTCACCAAAACAAACGTTGACCAGGTCCTTAAAAGACACCATCACTTCGAAAACTAATATTCAATACATGTACAACGGCATGTGCTCACATGACACCATTATAGAATGTGAGTAATATTCAAACAGCCAGTGGTTTTATATATGATTGTTAAACACGTTTCTGGATTTATCTTTACGGCCAAGTTCCAGTGAGAATATAAGTGACATGACTCAATTCAAGTTCACACGGCAAACACCATTTGTGACAACACTGATGTTTTAGTGTAACAATAGGAGTATTCCCACCGTTTTTACGGTCTGTTAATGGTGCTATATTACGTCAAGTTCATGTCAAAATTAGAAGTGTTTGCATGTAGTTCCATCGATGACTAGATCAATTTGAAAAGGATATTTTTAAATAAAGAATTCAAAGGTATAGCTTTTAGAATCAAACAGGGAATGTGAATGGCTGTACCGTCGTGAGTATATTGTTTTGTTTTTCGGAAAGGAACCGGAAACGAGAATTGAAAGAGGCATCATGAGTGTTTTGATCCATCACGAATGTCTCACGAGCGAGACAACAATCCAATCTCAGGTATGGCCGTAAACACAACTATGACCACCATGTGATCTCGGGTAAAAGCCAATCACTTTAATGTAATCAACTACTGGGTTCTCGGATGTACCCTTTGTGTAACACGTGAAAGAGAGAGAATCAATGTAACACTGTTGTGTCATTGGGGTTGCTATGAGGATGGGCAGGTGATATCACACAGTAAAGGATTCAATTCTTCTCTGTGCTCGAGACTAATATCTACGTGTAATATGCCACATCTATATATACCACCACTACCACCTGTATGTTTGCTATGATATAATCATGTAGTCTTACTGCAATTTGTAATGCTGGCAGTGAGTAATCATTCAAAGGTGATAACACATGTGACGTGTCACTGCCGAAACAGGACATCGCGAGCGACTCCTGTACTTCTGCAGAGAGTGAATCACGGTACTTTTCAAGAGAAAGCTTCAGTTACATTCAGACAATTTCTTGATCAATGACACCCAGAGGAACCATTTGTCTCATCACACACAGACAGTATGGAATGAAACGTGTAACAAAAGTGCTTATCTACAAGCGCTTTTTAAAATAAAAACGGTTACTCTGGTCCGTTATATGTATTTTGTGGTGAAATGGCACGATAAGTGTTTACGATTAATGTTCGTTCTTTCCGTTTTTTCTTTCTCTCCATATTTTTTGGGGGGCTCGCAGCAGCTATTGTTTCTTCCGTCCCTTTATTAACTATGATATCACAATACAAAACCGGCAATCTTATTGGTTTTGCACTTCACACCAAGACCAACACGAGCCGGAAATCAGGATTGGTCTGCGACGAACGGAAATCATAGTATCAAACTGCATCACATTCAGTGTCTCATCTAGCACATATTCTATTTTGTTTGCCTCAGTTGCACTCCAAAGAAGTTCAATACAACTTCACGTTTAATTTAAAGCTACTGCCTTCGGATGTATGCAATATTTATTTCAAAACATTTTCAATGATTTTGACGATTACAATTGTCCGAGTTGTCTTGTCATCCGTTTTAATACACATTTTGTGCCGGTTTGAAGTGTATCCATCAAACCCGAATGTCAACAAATGCCAAACATCGCACTTAAAGGTCCACATCGAGTACATTTTCCAGTTCGTATGTGCATATATAGTGTAGTTATGATAAAATGATCTGTGATATACCATGATGTACGTGGAATTGTTAGTCCATCTTGCACTTCTATGCTTTGTTTACATCTGCGTGTGATGGATACAGTTCCTGTATTTACGCGAGAACCGCCTGTTAAAATGAGCAAAATTTCCCAGAAGACTGGTTATAGTCATTACATTTGATGTGAGTATGTTTCATTCAGTTGATTTAGCATGTTTAATATGAAATATAGTTTGCAAACCATATTGGTTGGTTTGAAGGCAGCTGTTTCAACTTCAAATTAAAAAGTCTTTTTTGATGTGGACAAGTATTATCAGCTATTATCAGAAACATACTATTCAGAAAATCCATTATATTCATGGTTTTGTTTGTTGCAGTGACACAAATTTAACCGACGGTGCACACTAGTACAGTAAAAGAACGATATAATTACCACATTTGCAGTTCTAGCAGCTGGGAAATTTGATTGTCATGTAAGCATGTTGGGAATGGTACTTTCGTGTTTGCAGGTAATAAATCAAACTGGTCTCCGAAAGCGGTTCGTGTCTACTCAAATAGAAACAGTTAAGTCAATGGCACCCAATGGAACCATTTCATTCCTTTCAAACGTAGACTGGTCAGTATACACATGAATGTATAGAAAAGACCTGAGCGGAAAAAGTATGTGTTGCTTGAGAGTTGTGCTAAAGAAAACAAATATTACCACATACCCGCCGTTCCTGTGATTTTCTGATCCTAAATTTAATAGTGATGCTGATATAGTGTGTATATTTGTTCTTTCGAGCAATCTATTCAGAGTACTGAAGGCGCTGGGTAAAATTTAAAAACAGACGATGGAATCCGCTTCGACTTTTGACGTGTGCAAAGTAAACTATCACACTTCGATAGTATTTCGTCGTATTCATTGTCATAACTAGTACAGATCCACCATGTCTGTGGATGTATAAATATTATTGAATTTACCAGCTACATGGATTCATTCATAACTTATCGATTTCTTGTTTTCCACTTATTGAACGACAATATTGAGACAAACAGTTAGTATTAATAGACGTCATATGGCATGTTCCATCTAACACTGTGATCTGGTGGAAATTGAAATACGACATTTCCTCATATTATCACAGAAAATTGTATCTGATGTTATGTGTTTTAGGTTTCGATTAAGAGTTGACAAACACGATATTTCTGGTGTTATTCTAACGATAACGCTCCTTTGAGCTGAAACAGGTAACGCGGATCATACTGACAAGGTAGTCTTCCATATCTGACGTCTGATATTCCTAAGCAGGTCTGTAATTTTCACCCCCTCTGTCTATCAGCGTCCACGTCAATGCCCTGACCCGGTGTGTCAGAATTACTGGGCGGTTACCCGAAAGGCAATCATTTGTCTAAAAGCCTCGACAGTTTTCTTTTTTTCTTCCACCAGCCCGTATGTAGTCGTCTAGCAGATCGGACGAGACCCTGATTTGGTTCAACCCCGAGAGATCGAGAACACATCAAAAACCTACTTACGCCAAGGACAAGTGCCATATATTAGGGGATAGGGACTGTAATGTGGAGGTGTTGTTTACTTTGAGTCATTTGTGATGGAACACTCTCCTAACCATACATTGATTTGATTCTGCGGCCATCACCTTTGGGACTGGGATAATTTTAAGGTGGCTTTCAGTGACAAGGAAAAGTACTCAGCTGACAAGTTTCTTGGACCTCAAGGGCATCAATCTGTCAGAAACTTCTAATGGAGCATAATTATCTGGAGATATGCTCACCAAGAGCTTGCATTATAGACGCTCGTCTGATTCGTATTAATCTTCCCATGAATTCCATGCTTATATATTTTTCGGAACTATAGAGGTGTAACATGCCCCCAAAAATAATTTCTAATTAATTCCGATTTCTAATAAAATTCTAATAAAGACCAATCATATTTGAATGAATCCAAGGTTTCATTAGATATTTCTAAGGCACAACGATTCGAGTTTTCTTGAGTTAGCCAATAACTGGAATATATCATTAGAATGTGTCGACCATTATTCATGTACTTTCAAAGCCATATATCAGTATATTGGCTTTCACGACCTGTATACACATGCAATCACGATAATTTAATCAACTTCTGGCTTCTCGTATTTGTGTACCGCATGGACGTGGAATTCAATTCCCCATTGTTATGTCCTCGAGGTCGGTTTGAGATACGCAGGTGACATCACATTGTCATCAATAACACCAGTTTACCGCAGTGGGTGATCAAGACTGTAGAATCTATAAAAGGTTTTACATACAACATATTGTAGATTGTATGTATTTGCGCACGATAACCATAAATGAATTATGTGTCGATATTCATTAAACACATTTCCAAATGACATCGCGCGCAGTAAGAAATACGTATTGATGTTTCAGTCTCCAATGCTGTCAGTTATTTTGAAGTACGTGTACATGCATTACCCAAATGTGAAGTCTCGGTGCCGAAGGAGTGCACTGAGAGCAGGACTAGTGTTCCAATAGACAATAGATCATATTCCTTCTAAAAAAAATCGTCAGTCACCTCAGGACAACTTGTTGGGCCAATGACACCTAACGGGTCCATTGCCCGCGCCCCAAGCACATTCCAACTAACTTCGCAGCATATATGCAGGAAGATTAATGTGTGCTTTGGACCTTTTGAGTTAAGCCTTCCTTATGAATAAAATGATTGTGATGAATAAATTTTAGACACTGGTACATGCAGTATCATACTCGCATACTGAAATGTGATTGTTGGGTGAGCACACACGTAAGGTTAATTATTCAAAATGACACGTTTAGATTTTGATCTATAGCAACAGTCCGTTGCATCCTGTTCCATGTTTTCAGCCTATAATTCTGGTTCCTCTGTGTGCTGTATGCAATACTTCCTGTGTGTTATTGCATTCTAGAAGCACTGAATGTTTGCAGTTGATATTCATCCTCCCGTTGCAGCCAATCCACTCGTTGTATCTCTTTGAAGACACCATCGCAGACTGATTCAGCCACTGTGTCGTCGGTCGTTTATTAACTTTGATATTTCAATTTAAGAACATCCATCCTGTTCATTTGAGTAACGAGACCACTCCATAAAAAGACCAGCACGTGACGGGAATGTGGATTGGTCTTTGAAGGGGGGAAAACTAAAGTATCACACTCCGATAGTATTATGCCACGTTCAGTGTCCTAACGATTATGCTACTTATGCTATACGTCAAATATACTTCAGCCTTTATGACATCTTGTCAGCTGTATGCATTGAACAGTCATGGTGTATGCTATTTCTTCAAGACATGTTTAATCTTCACTGTCTAATGGTAATAAGTATCATGATATTGTACCAAGAACTCTGACTCAAGAAATATTGAGCTGTTGCATTATCTGAAAAGCTTGGTAATATCATTCAGCTATTTAGACTTGTCTGCCATCATTAACAATATATGATTCGTTCAGTAGCCATCCCTTTGATCGTTGTTGATATATTTACTATTGAACATTACAAATTCGAGACTCGATGTATCTGGGGAGTTGAGATGTGTATTCCAACCTATTACCAACGATACAAGCAGATTTTGATGATGATATTAACAAACCTTAAATACTTAACTTTTGGAATGCGAAAACCACATTGGCGTCATCAGGGGCAGACCGTGTGCAATAAAACAACTATATTTGACACACTCTGTCCTTGAACACTCCATCCGATGTTGCATCATAATCATAGGTGTGTTGTGAGGAAACTTTGAATTTCTCCCTGTCGTGAGACAGGACAGTGGCATTATACCACGCACTAACAAAAATCTCTCGAGATGTGGCTTCACCTATATTCTCTATAATCTTCATTCACATGTACAAATTAATGTGATTTTTGTAATTTTTCAAGTGCGTATTCTGATATTCCGCTTTCAGAAGATAACAACATTGAATTTATAATTATTGTAACGTCTCATTTCACCAGTGGTAATACCGTATCGTTAGTACCAGAATGTATGTGGTTGTCTTCGAATACATAACTATTCTCAGCACAACTTCCTCTGTATGTCGTGGTCCATGTCATAGTAATTGGGGGCCTGAAGCGGTCGATTTCGAAGTTCCCATGTGGCACACAAAGAACACTTTACTGTATACAAGAGTCTAGAAGAAGTTCGTTACATTAGCGTGATTTGACCGAATTCCCAGTGGTACATGACTACGTAGGTGATGGTGCTCACCCTCGTAATGGTGGGTGATAAGAACATCTTTATAGCCCATATGTGGATGCACTGAAAAAAAGAGAATTCATTAGCCTATGATATAATGATGGTATGCGCATGACTCCAAGAGTATTTGCGAAGTTTATTAGATATAAAAACATCACCAGGGTTTGTGTATTCTCCGAATGTCCTATAAAATTATCGCCCGTTGTGCTCACAGCAGACCGAACTGCATATATACGCCCCGATTTAGGTGGTTCTGAATAGAATATATTGCTATAAAGCAAAAACGATGTACGTTAATGGTGTAACGTGTATTCTATGAAATCTTTGTGTCGCAATATGTGTATCTGTAATTTCGGATATGTATTGAGGTGTACTAACGTTATTCTCCAATAAATGTCCAGTTACACGTAGATGACCAAAATGTCACTCCAACATGGTATGAAAATATCAAATTCTTTGGCTGGCAGGAACATATGTCAAGAAAAATGATGTCCCATACGAAGTATTTCATCATCCATAGATTCAGGCCAGACTTTGATCATCAACATCCATCTGACCTGGGCGTTGGCGTCTCTGTGATTCCACACAATCATCAGGGATGCCACTATGATGGCCATCAGCCAGAAGTGAAACACAAACGATGTTATTGATCTTGAAGTGTGCTGTGTAAACATTTTTGGTGAGCAGGCGAGCAGTTGATTACATTAAAGTGATTGGCTTTCAGTCAACTCCAATTTCTATCTGTAGTGGGTGGTCTGAGACTGACACAATCCCGGGTGGTCGCCTAAGGTGAATGCCTGACTCAATAATGACAATTCAGTCGAAAACATACAAACGTGATATTTCCCGTAATATACTAGGGATTTTTTTCTGGGACAATGCAATGAATAGAACCAGGATGAGAATGCAATCGTGGATTACCATGATGATAATCGTGTTAATTGGTGTAGATTAAAGTCGTTTGTTTTTTAAAATTACTGATGACTCGGCAGAAATAATTGATACATACTTATTTATACAATACATTGAATCGACATCGATTATTACGTAACTCGAACGATCAAAATCGAGCTCGATTCTAAGTTTCATTTTCATATTGTCACGAAAAGCTAAATATCAGTAACACGATCATGCAGGTTTTGAGATGTTAGGGAGTGAAAACAAAATATGTGGAAGATCATGTCAAGTATATTCGTCAGATTGTTTGTTGAAGTACTTTTATAAGGATTGCCTTTGACTCTTCATAGTTTTTATCCCGCACACAAGCTAATGATTCATGTACCAATATTAATACACACATATTACACGGATAAATACTCTCCTGTAGACAATAAACAGCACCAAAGTCATCAATCACAGTGCATTTTATTACGGATACTAGTTTTAAAGTATGGTAACCGCCGAAGTCCTTGAATCGCCGAACACTGACAGGTTTTCCCCGTGGTTCTCATGGTAAAACTGGACTGAATACATTAACTCATATGATTTGACATGAAATGCAGCTAAATACTGTATGTACAACAATAACATATAGAACTGTGTTCAGTACAAAATTCTTCTAAATATCAACAAACTAACTCAAGTATAATGATCAAATCCAGCTGTACGTGCTACTAAAACCAGCACATATCAACGCCTGACGTTCTTTGATTTTTCCTACAATCTGAAATAGTATGCATGGATATGTTTTATTATCTTTGTTAACTGCCCGTCATTGTCTTCTAAAAAACCATGATCATTATATATCTTCTGAACAGTAGTTAAAAAAAGAAGAGTCTGATGAGCTCGAAAAGCTAAACTTGTCTACATGAGACAATATTGAATCAAGCAATCAAATGCGAACTGGGAAGATTTCTTCTAGATTGTGAGAGACACATTTCAAAGAATCTGGGATCAGTGCTAGTTAAAACACCGAACGTGACACAATACTATCGGACCGTGATACTTTAATTTCCGCCAGTGAAGAGCAATTCAAATTCCCGTCACGTGTTGGTATTTGTGTGAAGAGCTTGTATAACTCAAGGAGTAAGATTGACGGGTTTGTATTGCCATATCACACTTAATAAACGTCCAGGCGAAACAATAAACGTTTGTTTCTCTTGAGATTTGTGGGAAATAAAACAAAGAGAATGCTTGCAATGAGTAGGACAAGCAACAACTGCATACATTAGTTATACAAGGTATTCTTGTTAATAATCGTGGATGATTGTGTGGTACATCAGTCTCGAGGGCAAAATCACAGACACGTTTTTAAAAGTGTAAAATGTGCCTGAACTCAAGAATCAAACCAGCAGGAAACCTGAGTATCATGTCACCAAAAATTGGACGAAGCCACTGTCAATACACTTATTCTGAACTTGAACTAAAGCAGAACACTTTTTCTGAATTGATCCGCATAACCTGATGCCTTATACATACACGTTATTCCTCAGTATATTGTATACCATTTTTTTCATACAGGGCGGTTCATTTTCATTTTCTCGTGATACTAACTATATGATCAACCTGCCGAAGTTTCTTACATACCTACCACTTATGTATGCATTCTAAATTCGGGGTCTGAACGCTCAATAATGTTAAGCACTGGTCATCAATTAGATGGAGCAAACGGGATTATAGTGACTGGCACTATTATTTTGGAAATTGGTGCATGTTTGTTTCCGAGAGGTATCCTGAATCACGTGTCAACTCAGAACAGGAATCTTGAAATCATACAGAACTTGAGGACATCAGGTCGGTACAGTGGCTGATAAGAGACATTGTAAAAAAAAAACTAATCTATTTCTCGAAGTAATCCTGACTGACACAGAATTAATATAATTTACGCGGAAATATTTTTTTTTATGTGGAAATAGACGGAAATAACCCTTTTATGTGTAAATAACACTATTTCTGCACGCATAACATTATTTATGCGGTAATAACATTATTTACTTATGCCGTGTGCGAGATACTAACTAAATACTGCCTACACATGCTTTCATCTTTCTCTTGGTCGATGGGGTAAAATAACGTTATATCCGGGTAAATAACATTATTTCCGCATAAATTTCGTTATTCATGCGTAAATAAGGTTATTTATGCGTAAGCAACGTTTCTTCTGCGTGAAATACAGTTTTTTTCACGCGGAAGTAACATTATTCACTCCTGCCGTGCATGCTATACTAACCAAGTACTGCCTACACGTGCTTTTACCTTTTTGCTTGGTCAATGGGGTAAATAACATTATTTACGCGTAAAAAAACTCAATTTACGCAGAAAAAAAGTTACGTGTAAAGAACTTTATCTATGCATGAATAACATTATTTCCATGGAAATATCATTATTTACGCGGAAATACTGGTATTTGCATTGAAATAACGTTATTTCTTCACATATTATGTCAATTATGAAATCAAAATTACTCCGAAAAATAAATAAGTTTTTAGTCGCAGTGTTACTACTTATCAGCCACTGTAGAGCAGCGACGTTATTTGCCTTCAGCACTTCATACCTCTTTTCGGCGATCATCTATGCCTCAGTGCGACTACTGTTGCATTTGATATATGTGGAAGTGATAATCTAATGGCTCCATGGGGTGCTGTTCGTGGGAAATATTGTCCCACCGCGGGCTGGAAGATGCACAAGCAAGAGAGATTTGGTTTACTAACTACACGCGTGCCATATGTCAATCACAGGGCACACAATGGTCAGTCCCGACATGATTGACCACTCTTTCAAACAATAATTTTTGAGTAAAATATAAGAGAGGATGGCTAATGTAGAAATACATACAATTACCTAGAAAACAGCTTACATGCTGTCCTCTCGCGTTTGGATTACGTTAAAGTTAATTGATCTACAAGGTGTTTATTGAGAAATGAATAAACTCGATTCACACAATGCAAAATTAATAAAAAAAAAAGATCAATTTATTTGATGAAGCTAATGTGAAATCAAGGCGGGCTTTCATGCAATTCAACCCGCTTTGCCACAACTTTGCTCCAAACTGGTCATTAGGATCTTCCTTCTTTTGCGTGGATGATAAAAACCAATTATGATTATCAATCACATTATAAATTACCAAACTACAAATATCCTCAAATTGTATCTACTAGCGTGAATATTTGGGCTTTGTTTCTATTCCAAAAATGTACAAGTATTTGAGATTTGCCATTGGTTTCATGAGGCTGTATCAGTAGTAAATGGTTGATAAATACATAAGGGTATCACACTGCACCAGATCATTATAAAGTACTTTACCCGCAACATTTGCACCAATACGAGGCAGTAACATTTAGTGCACGTAGCTGTGCTATATACATAGGCGATCGTTGGAGAGAAGTGCACAAACATTCGAGTATCATTCTAACTCTGGTTTCAAGTTGACACCAGTGCAGTTACTAGTCGGTATGCTATCAAACATTTCCGTGTTATTTATCTTGCACTCGGACTGCCTCGAATATGAAGTGAAAAAAACATTTTATGTAGAACTGTAGGTAAGATTGCTGACGGGTCTCTAGTTCTTGAGTTATTGTGAATCGATTCCTTTTTTCTTGACAAAGGGTTTATGTGGGTCGACAGCATTCTTCACGACGACCGAGAACTGTTGACCAGCATCGTGATGAAAGGCAACAGAACAATAAGATATGCACATGGCACTGTTTAAAGGCTCAGCCTGGATGAGGTGACTGCTGCCGGAAAAAATCAAGGCTTTTTATTGCCTAATACATTCAAAGGCAAAAATGTTACTTCGTTCGGCTGGTGAATTCGCCATTGATCGGAATCACGTGACGAAACAATCGGATGTTTCACTCCCTAGATAACACATGTGAAGAACTGATTGGTGTTTGTCTTTTGGTCATTGAATAACAATAAATGTACATTCAATTATTAATATACAAATTCTTTGCATTTATGACAACACATACATGTATGTAACAAATTGAGCACCAATGGTGCTGTAGCTCACTGGTAGATCGAAGTCAAAAACATTTTTCAAAGGCCTAAAAAAAGTTTTTTCGGCTGGGAATGCCTCAAAACGAATAGTGACTCGAATTGGGACAAAACCTTTTTTTTCTTCGACCTGTCAAAAAATTATAATGACCACCACACGACTCCAGACTTCAAGAGTTCTGGTTTATCTGCAGGAAGAGATCTTCGGAACGTGTGATGTCCTGCCAGCTCAAAATCTCACTCATCCTATTGGATAGTTCATCAGGTGCATGAATGGTCTCGGAGTATTGTTTGTGACTTATCTCCCAGTAGATCTTTTGTGTAACTAAATATGGTTGTCACATTCGGTGATTCTTGTAGAAAAACAATGTTCAGATCAGATGGGAAATAACACCTGGATTGGCCTCACAGAACAATTGTTGATCAATCGTGAGACCGGATTTCCTCCACTTCCATTCTAAACTTGTGATTCAGTTGCTCTGTGGTTTGTGAATTATCTGCATATACAGCGCCTTTAATTTACTCCACGAATAAAACAAAATGCTGGGTTTCCTCAAGGTGGAACAACTGACCGTGACAGTGCCAGCACGTGCCAGCATGAGCGAAATTCGTCAAATATCTGAGAATCATATGCTTCCATGGTCTGTGACCCCTCAGTCACCTGATCTATTACCTCAAGATTCATCATCAAATTGGTAGGTACTGGGTGCAGACAGTCTACAAACCATAGAACAACTACGGAAGCACAAAAATTGATAAGTAATATTCAGAGCCTTCAACCTGCTGTATTTGAATGCGTGTTTGATAACACGCAGCGCCGCTCTCGTTTTTGTTTTAATGGTACACACTTCCAGCAGTTATCGGAGCATTATCTTGTATCAAATTTCTTGACATTATTCGATGGAATTTTTGGGCAACTAATGCTAACGATCTTCAATGAGTGGTATGTCTAATCTGAATATTTCTACTGCACTGTTTCTTTTGGAATACCCTGTATATCCATGAAATTTATCTGTATGCTCGACTTTTTGTCAGGGTAGTATTTCCCAGAATTCGTATATATGTTTTACATCAATTCCGTTGTCATGGCTTAAATGAACCAATTGTGGAAAACTTGAAAATAAAACAAGGAAATTCATTGAACACACATTGAAATTAAATTAAAATGTTTCATCGGAATAGCAACATGTATTAGCAATTATAACATTAACATTTTGTTTCCCTCTCTAGTCTCTAGGATTCAAGAAAATCTATCAAGCATGAGCCAAAACATCCATATACATGAACAAGGATAATCGCCTACGAAACATGCAGACAACAGCCATGAATTAAATACAAAAAAATAACAAAAATATAAGTGCATGTAAACATATAATAGGTTAGCTATGTCATAGCTAGCTATGGCTGTTTTCTACAGTAGCCACACACATATGGATTTGTTTCCAAATATGCAAGATTTTTTATCTTAATGGATCATCGCTCAGATTATGACGATTCTTATGGGATGAAACGTGACAGTATCTTTCACATAAGTCGCACTGAAGCAAGTATGAAACAGCTAAAAGAAACCCACTGAAACCTATCAAATAGTATATAAAATGAAAGGTATCGATCCCCTGACACCCACTATCTCATTAGTTTTCATATGTGACGTCACGGGACGTCATAAACTTTAATTTTTCGAAATTTCAAAAGGGGCCATAGTGTCCACAATTCTTAGTAGATTCTGATGGAATTATACAAGTATAATCTATATCTGAATGCACAGGCAATACACAGTTACTTTGATCCAAGGCCAACGGTCAAGGTCATAGAAAAGGTCAAAATCACATAAATGACCATAATTTTAGTACTAATCATCGTTGAAAGTTCAAACTAGGACCATATTGTAGCATATCGAAAGACCGTTCTTAGGTGACCTTGAATGTGGCCTTTGACCTTGAGAATTCCGGCAAGTGCGTCGCCCATATTTATGTGTCGATCTTCATTAGGCACATTTCCAAATGACATCGCACGCAGTAAGATATACATATTCATGTTTCAGTCTCTAATGATGTCGGTTATTTTGAAGTATGTGTACATGTATTACCCAAATGTGAAGTCTCGGTGCCGAAGGAGTGCACTGAGAGCGGAACTAGTGTTCCTACTGTAAATCATATTCCTTCTCAAAGGAAACCGTCAGTCACCTCAGGACGACTTGTTGGGCCAATGACACCCAACGGGTCCATTGCCCGCGCCCCAAGCACAATCCAACCAACTTCGCAGCATATATGCAGAAAGATTGATGTGTGCTTTGGACCTTTTCAGTTAAGCCTTGCTTATGAATAAAATGACTGTGATAAATAAATTTTAGACACTGGTACATGCAGTATCATACTCGCATACTGAAATGTGATTGTTGGGCGAGCACATACCTAAGGGCAATTATTCAAAATGACACGTTTAGTTTTTGATCCATGGCAAACAGTTTGATGCATCCTGGTCCATGTTTTCAGCCCATAATTCTGTTTCCTCTGTGTGTTGTATACAATGCTTCTTGTGCGTTATTGTATTCTAGAAGCGTTGGGTGTCTGCAGTTGATGTTCATCCTCCCGTTGCAGCCAATCCACTCGTTGTATCTCTTTGAAGACACCATCAACTGTGATATTTCAATTTAAGACCATCCATCCTGTACAATTGAGTAAAGAGAGCACTCCATAAAAAGACCAGCACGTAATGGGAATATGGATTGACTTTTGAAGGTGGAAAACTGAAGTTTCACACTCCGATAGTATTATGTCACGTTCAGTGTCTTAACGAATAGAGTATGACCCTTATGTCATAGCCAAATATACGTCAGTCATTATGACATCTGGTCAGCTGTATGCACTGAATAGTCATACAATGTAGTGTAGATTTTTTTTACAAGAGATGTTTAGTTTTCACTGTCTAATGATAATAATTATCGAGACATTGAACCAAGAACTCTGAATTTTCGGTTCAATTTTAAATTTTACTGTTGTTTTATCTGAGAAGCTATGTAATATCATTCAGCTATTCAGACTTGTCTGCCGCTATTAATAATATATGATTTGTTCGGTGGTCGTCCCGTTGTTGGCTCTTGATCTATTCATTACCTGGACTTGAATATGGTCTCATCAATTCGATACTTGATGTATCTGGGGAGTTGAGATGTGCCCATTACCACCAATACAAGCAGATTTTGAAGATGACGTTAGCAAACCGTAAATACTTAATTTTTGGAATGAAAAACAAAACCCGGACAAATATTTACACCATAAGCCAAACTAGCATCATCATCAGGGGCAGACCGTGTGCAGTATTTCACACACTGACCGTCGTTGAATACTGCACCCGATAGTTGCATCATAATGATTTGTGAGGACAAATATTTACACCATAAACCAAACTAGCATCATCATCAGGGGCAGACCGTGTGCAGTATTTCACACACTGACCGTCGTTGAATACTGCACCCGATAGTTGCATCATAATGATAGGTGTGTTGTGAGGAAATTTTTTAATTTCCCCCTGTCGCCAGACAGGACAGTGGCATTATACCACGCACTAAAATCTCTCCAGTTGTGGCTTCACCTATATTCTCTATAATCTTCATTCACATGTACAAATAAATGTGATTTTTGTATTTTTCAAGTGCGTGTTCTGACATCCCGCTTGCAGAAGATAACAGCATTGATTTTATAATTCTTGTAAAGTCTCGTTTCACCAGTGGTAACACGCAATCGTTAGTACCCGAATCTCCAGCACGTGGTTGTCTTCGAATACATAACTGTTCTCAGCACAACTTCCTCTGTATGTCGTGGTCCATGTTACAGTAATTGGGGGGCCTGAAGCAGTCGATTTCGAAATTCCCATGTGGCAAACAAAAAGCACTTTACTGTATACAAGAGTCTAGAAGAAGTTCGTCACATCAGCGTGATTTGACCGAATTCCCAGTGGTACATAAATACGTAGGTGATGGTGCTCACCATCGTAATGGTGGGTGATAAGAACATCTTTATAGCCCATATGTGGATGAACAGAAAAAAGAGATAATTTATTATGATATAATTATGGTATGCGCATGACTCCAAAGATGGTTAGAGCATTTGTGAAGTTTATTAGATATAAAAACGTCACCAGGATTAGTGTTCTATTTTATTCTCCGAATGTCTTATAAAGTTATCGCTCATTGTGCTCACAGCACGCCGTACTGTATACGCTCGATTTAGGCAGTTCTGAATAGAATCTATTGCTATAAGCAAAAAGATGTACGTTAACACCAATGATGAAATATGTGTTCTATGAAATCTGTGTGTTGCAATATGCATATCTATAATTTCGGATATGTATTGAGGTGTACTAGCGTTATTCTTAAGTTATACATAGATGACCAAAATGTCACTCCTATTTGGTATGAAAATAAGAAATTCTTTGGCTGGCTTCTTTGGCTGGCAGGAACAAATGTCAGGAAAAATGATGTCCCATACGAAGTATTTCATCATCCAGAGATTCAGGCCAGACTTTGATCATCAACATCCATCTGACCTGGGCGTTGGCGTCTCCGTGATCCCACACGATCATCAATGATGCCACTGTGATGGCCATCAGCCGGAAGTGAATCACAAACGATGTTATTGATCTTGACGTGTGCTGTGTAAACGAGAACATTTTTGGTGAGCAGGCGAGAGGTTGATTACATTGAAGGGATTGGCTTTCAGTCAACTCCAATTTCTATCTGTAGCTGGCGGTCTGAGACTGACACAATCCCGGGTGGTCACCTGAGGTGAATGCCTGACTCAATAATGACAATTAAGTCGAAAACATACAAACGTGATCTCTCCGGTAATTTACTAGGGATTTTGTAGTAGATGTTGTTCTGGGGCAATGCAATGAATAGAACCAGGATGCAATGCGATCGTGGATTACCATGATGATAATTGTATTGGGTGTAGATTAAAGTCGTTTGTGTCCGAAATATACTAGTGACTTGGCAGAAATAATTGATACATACTTGTGTATACAAGACATGGATCCAACATCGAACTCGAGAACTACAATCTGAAATAGTCTGCATGGACATGTTCTATTATATTTGTTAACTGCCTGTCATTGTGCCCTATAAAACCATGATCATCTTCTGAACAGTAGTTGAAAAAGAAGAATCTGATAAGCTCCAAACGCTAAACTTTTCTACATCAGACAATACTAAAACAAGCAATGTCAAATGCGAACTGGGAATAACTCTTCCAGATTGTGAGAGACACATTTCAAAGAATCTGGGATCAGTGCTAGTTAAGACACCGAACGTGACACAATACTATCGGACTGTGATACTTTAATTTCCGCCAGTCGCAGATCAGTTCACATTCCCGTCACATGTTGGTCTTTGTGTGAAGAGCTTGCATAACTCAAGGAGTAAGATTGACGGGTTTGTATTGCCATATCACACTTAATAAACGTCCAGGCGAAACAATAAACGGTTGTTCCTCTTGAGATTTATGGGAAATAAAACAAAGGAGAATGACTGCAATGAGAAGGACAAGCAACAACTGTATATATATTTAATACATGTTACTCTCGTAATAATCGTGGACGGTTGTGTGATACATCAGTCTCGTGGACATAATCACGGACACGTTGTTAAGTGTAAAATGTGCCTGAACTCAAGAATCAAAAACAGCGTTTCAAAAATTTATTTTCCGAGAGAAAGGTAAAATTTGTCTCTGATGAATGAAACGTTAGTATCATGTCACCACAAATCGGACGGAGCTACTGTCAGTACACTTATTCTGAAATTGGACGAAAGCAGTACATTTTTTTTCTGAATTGATCCGCCATAACCATATTTCTATACAGAACAATTTCTATTGACTGTTCATTTTCTCGTGATATTAACGATATAATCACCCTGCCGAAGTTTCATACATACCTACCACTTACGTATGCATGCTAAATTCGGGGTCTGAACGCTCAATAATAGTAAAGCAAAGTCCAATCAATTAGATGGAGCAAACAGAATTATGGCGAGTGGCACAATTATTTTGGAATTTTCATGGTGCATGCTTGTTTCCGAGAGGTATCCTGAATCACATGTCAACTAAGAACAGGAACAGGAACCTTGAAATCATACAGAACTTGAGGACATCAGGTTTGAGACATGATTTGTCCTTGGCACTTCATACCTTTCTTCAGTAATCAGTGTTATATGTGGCAGTGATTTAATGGCTCCAAAGGGTGCTGTTCGCGGGAAATATTGTCCCACGGCGGACTTGAAGATGCACAAGCAGGGGAGATGTGGTGTACTAACTACACGCGTGCCATATATCAACCTGTATGACAAGGGCTTTGGCTAGTGCATATATACGGTATACATATAGTAAAACTTTGTGTGTGTGTCGATCCACTACATTTCAACGACAGAACATCCACTGAACCGTCTAAATACAATTGACCTTTTTTCTGCAGTATAGATTTGATTAAAGAAATGGCTGATATCGAAATATATTGGCTTAAGATTGCGTATCGCCTAGGATTATTGTGAATTCAATGGTTCCATACCATGTGCATTTCGGTTCATATCTCTGCCGTTTCGTTACAAACTTATATGAAATTTGGAATATATTTTTGTATATACATGAGAAAGTGACGCGAATAAAAGAATGACGATTTCATTGATAAATCAGTGAATAAATAAGATGAAAAGTAATCTAACAATGGTCAAGAAACTACACTTTAAAACGCTGTAATGTTCCTCATATAAGTTACATTTGATTGGCAGTGTATAACATTCAGGATCTGTATGATTATCGACTGTGTCTTAAATCTGGCCAATGAACAAGCCTTGTAGTCATGTATAGAACCTACGCAATTAAATTTCAGTGATATCCATTGCCAAACTGCAGAGTTATAACTCAAATAAAACATACCAGGATTCGGCTGACAAGGCATGAATCCTGCCTGACAAGCAACCATAATCAAACTCTGGTTGTATTGGTAGTATGTGGTAGATAATTACAAGAGTCTGCATCGCACCATGATGAGGTACTTTATCTACAACATTTGCACCAAAACGAGGCAGTAATATTCAGTTCACGTAGCTGCACTATACTGTATGCACAGACAATCGTTGAGCTAAAGCGTGCAGACGTATCACTCCATCATTCCAATTCTGGTTTCAAGTTCACATCAGTGCAGTTACTAGTGGGTCTGCTATCAAACATTTGTTGGTTATTTGTCTTGCACTTTGGACTGCCCCGAGTATTAAGTAAAAAACTATTATATATGCCCGGTGAAATACATCGGCCTATCGAGACAATGATTAAACACTGGGTGTAAACCAATTTGCCTCTCGCAAGGGTGTGGATCTGTCTTGTGCACTAGAAAACCCCTTGTATTGTTCACTGTATCAAGTTCACACTATAGTCACATGCTAATCGCAAGGTTACAACGTTAAATATTCCTCTTATGGTTCTGCGCTGTAACGTCCTAAATTGTCCAATGAACAAAGCAGCTAAGAGTTTTATACCGTACATAAAAGCCGTTGAGACATTATGTCCTCTATATCATGAAACGGGAATCTGTATCGAACCATCACATGTTGATACATTATTTCTGCGTGCATGACGTGCATTATCATATATAGTGGCAGAAAGCAATTTTAATGCAAGACACAATATCAATGAAAATGGAAAAGCCCAAAGGTAACAGTTATACACTCAGAAATCACATCAGCTTGATATATTCTAGTCAATGTACTTGCCCTGTTGTATCTCAGCTCAATATAATTACCGTGATGTGACATTATTCTTGGGGAGCTATGCACACAGTAAGAATGAAAAAGAACTTCGTCATTGTATTACCCGGTAATGTTTATTGTATCCCCCGAACCAAGGTCGGCGGATAATATGGATTTGTGATCGTTGTCCACGTCCGCTACGTCGCCAATGTCCGCAGAGATTTTCTTTTGAAAATCATGCCGCAATATTTCTCCCCTGATCATTATTATTTTTGTAGGCACTTATAAATGGGAAGACCGCGAAACCAACCGGTTTCGGTTGCCATGGTAACTATATTGGTCGTTTAGGGACAAATTTTGCGTTGACATCAGCCTGTCTGAGAAACATGGCTCGTGAATCAATCGTTATTATTTTCAGGATGATCATGAAACATAAATTTTGTTAGTCAAGTCTACTACTGAGTGCAATAAGAACAGTCAAGGTGAGGAACTTCAGGAAGTTCTGCTCAGTACAAATTTATGGTTGTATTTATATCACTACATGAGTGAACATTAAATGTATCCCCCGAATGCCGCCGGGTTCGCCCCAACCATAGTTTTTCTTGTGAACGCTCTACAAATTTCAAATCTGAACCGATTACGATGATTTTTTTAGTTGCCATAGCAACTACACTGGCAGATTGGCGACACATTTTGTAGTCAAATTGGCCTGTTTAGCACACGTGGTTTGTGAACGCTCTGCGGATAGGAGTTTTCAATGAATTATGATGAAATCGCAGAGGCTCCATCCGAAAAGCAGTCACACGAAAGCTTTTGTTTTTCTGTATGTATCCCCCGAATGCCGCCGGGTTCGCGCCAACCATAGTTTTTCTTGTGAACACTCTACAAATTTCAAATCTGAACCGATTACGATGATTTTTTTTAGAAGGACATCGATTTCGGTTGCCATAGCAACCACACTGGCAGATTGGCGACACATTTTGTAGTCAAATTGGCCTGTTTAGCACACGTGGTTTGTGAACGCTCTACGGATAGGAGTTTTCAATGAATTATGATGAAATCGCAGAGGCTCCATCCGAAAAGCAGTCACACGAAAGCTTTTGTTTTTCGGAATGATCGAATAAATATTAATTAGTAAACAGGATATCTTATTTACGACCATTGAAATACCCACTTTGACATCTGTGATCACTCGAATGAATGTAAGTATCAATCTATTACCACCAATACAGCTAAATTTTGATGATGTCAATAACAAACGTAAAATGCAACATTTTGCAATAGAAACAAAGCCCAACCAAACACTTTATCAAAAGACACACTGGCGTCATCAGGGGCAGACAGTACTACACTGTACAACCAAGACCTGTACTACACTGTGTGAAAGCAAATGGCACTTTGCACTTTGGATTCTTGTTCGTGTAACCGTGGCCGTGATTGAAGACACTTGGTTGTGTTTTAATTGTTTATTGATCCAGCGAATTCAATCCCTACTACAATCTGTAAATACAATCATGAATGACATAATATTCCACCAGGCGACTCCAGGACAAATGCCTTGGAGTAGTTATTCAATACAGTTGTGAGTGAATAATGCAGCACGTAAATAGTTTGATACTTAAGAGTACAAATCTATAATTATTTGAAGATATATTTACTAGACTAAATGCTAACTCTACCACCATGAATTACAAACAGCTATCAGCCACGTAACTTGTTGCAACCATTGCATTGATAATACTTTTAAATGAATTTAGAATAGTAATAACTTTAGAATGATGAAATGATTGACGAATGAAGAATGAACATATACCTGTAAATACAATCATGAATGACATAATATTCCACCAGGCGACTCCAGGACAAATGCGCTTTGCATTTGCCGCCAATTCAATTTATATCAAACATTGAGATGAAAGTGAGGGTAAAACAAACAATGTTTAACCAATGAGCTTATTAATATTTGCCGCCGTTGGTATGTGGAAGTCATATGATATGATCGACACAGGTGAATGCACAACGGTTGGTAGCATATATTGTGTTCGAACATGTAAACAAGTGAAAGTTGTTGGTCGCCTATACGTGCTAATGCAGTAAGCACAATAGAAAAGCCAAGGTAATGAAATTGTATTTTTGTATTTTAATCGTTTATTATAGTGACCAAAGCATATAACAAGATTCAGATAACAGTAACATAAAATGAACAAATGCCTCCAGCCACATAGGGCTTATTAGTCACTGAGTTCCATTCACACAAACAATTTACTTTTTCTGATTTCCATTGCAGCACATATACACGTGGATAAGTGTTTTGAGCATCTCTGAATAATGAATTTGAATTGTTCATACACATCATAATTTTTAATATCTGGAATTAACTGTTCAACCTTATTATACAATATTGTGCGCTGTAAAACATACAAGGGACAAGTTAATAAGAAATGTAATTCATCTTCAATTTCATTTAAGTGGCATAAATTACAAATTCTTTGATCAGCCGGTACATTTGTGTAGCGACCAGTTTCAATATGAAGTGGTAAAATGCCTAACCTGAATTGAGCTAATAATGACCTATTGCGTTTACTCATATGAAAAGAGATGTAATCTTCTAACGATAAATTAGATTTGAATTTACAGTATGTTCGTAATTTAGGTTTACCATCTATTGCTAGCTTCCATTCTTCTTCATTCACACTCACTAGTTTTCCTTTCACACATTGAAAATCACAGACACATTTTTGATCATACACATATTTCATATCTAGTTTACAAAGTATGTTTTTCACATCAAAACACCAATTATTTTTACATTGATCATAATCATAATTGAAAATTTTCTTTACAAGTCGTTCATCATTCATACTTATCATCCTGTTCCAGTAACGTAACATTATTAAAAACCTGCTATATTTACAGGTTGACCATCCAAAATCTCCTTGCATACCTGCTACTGGAGCAAATCTATGTACACCAAGATAATATCTCATAGCCCTGTTTTGAATATTTTCAGAAAAAATAAAGTTTTTATTTCCCCAAACTTCAGCCCCATAGTCACTAACAGGTGTTACTCCTGAGTAGTACAATTTTTCAAAAGTTTGAAATCCTAAGTCTTTAATAGTTCTATGTTTATTAATAATACCCCCTAGAGCCCTACCTGCTGCATCAGATAACATTTTTACACAAGGTTCAAAGGTCAAAAATTCATCCATAATAACTCCAAGATATTTATAATTATTAACGTTTGTACAATACTGTCGCCAAATTCAAAAACAGAGTTTGTTTGTGATTTTCTTTTTGTACGAAAATGGATAACAGCTGATTTATTTACATTTAGTTTCAATTTCCATTTAAAACACCATTCATACATTACATTCAACAAAAATTGTAGATTTTCTTCACTCTCTGCTATTAGGACAATGTCATCTGCGTAGAGTAAAATTGTATGTGCACAAGTCCTGAAAAATAGATAAATGAATAGATTAGGGAATACAAACCCTGTTACATTCAGAATAGAGAACTGCTGTATTCAGTGAAATAAAAATAATATTACTGAATAAGTTCACATTAGTTATACTATTTTAAGTCTGTTATTGACCACAATAAAAATAGTTAAGATAAGAAACATTCATTATTGGGCTCAACAAGGTAAAGGTTCTATCCAGTCGAGATTTCATGGCTGCAAGCGAATAAGTTACCACTACTTTTACTGGCTAAATCTATTGTTGACCACAGAGAAATAGCTAAGACAAGAAACATTTATTATGGGGAGCAAAGTAAGGCTATGGTCAGTAGACATTTAATGGCTGTAGCAATAATGATAATATGAACATCAAGTTTTGCTGGTTGAGTATATCAATAGTGTGGGGCGACAGGGATGAAAGGACTGGGGGATACACCCCAGTGACTGTCAGCGACTAGAGAGCATCTAGTTTTGTTTGTAAGCTTCATTACTGAGCGCAATAAAAAATAGTTAAGGTGAGTAACATTCATTATTGGGCTCAACAAGAAAAGTATTTCAGTTGCAGTGTATCACTGCATTGAATAAATATAGTTATGGTCTGGAAATTTCATTACTGACACTGATGAAACACACTGGCCTTGCAGTAATGATATTGTGTCTACATTAACATATTTTAGGCAACAGGAATGATAGGGCAGCAGGAGGATACACCCACGCAGTCTTCGGCGACCGGATTGTGTAGTGTAATACAAAACTTTCCATGCTCTTCTTTGATATATCATTTACCAGGATTTCCAATTCGGCGTTGACCTTCAATAATCTAATTTGTCACACATTTTCTCATCGCGATGCATGCACCGTCCTATCCACAATATTGGTGGAATATGTTTCCAAATATCACTTCACGAACACGATTCTTCCTTCACATGTACGACTGGAAGATAATTATGACAACAACTCTCGGCATAGTTATATCTTGATACGAGGCCTTGTTTGTGGTACCAGAAAGTTTAGTCTTCCAATGTATTTGATTTTTGGTCTGTTTCACAGTGATGAGGTCTTGAAGCGGAATCGTGCTGTGTAGAAGAGGTCATTTCCTTACTGAAGTGTGCTCAGCCTTGAGTTCACAGTTGGCATCGAGGCGTGCACGGTTACATAAAATCCAGCCGTTGTTCAACTGCTGGATTCATGATTATAGTATCATAAAAATATGGTGTGTGCATTAATGCAAAGATGATGAGAGTAGTTGTGCAAGTGGTCCCGATTGGGATCTATTAATGGAGAAAGCTCAGAGATTGACGTCAAAACCAGACGTATAATGAGGCCGTTGACTGTGACTCTTTTGGTGTAGGTGGAACTCCTGTCATGTACAGATAATATCCAACATAACACACTGGCAGCTCTTTAGGAAAATCATTGTTCTCAGTTGTCATGATTTACATATATTTTTATTGTGTTCACATTTCCATCATTTTCATTTAACTTGAATGTTTTTTAGAACTTCAACGAATAGCACAATTTAGAAAGTTTATCTTCATTAAAATCTGACTGTATTGGTGGTAATAAATATATTGATACTTACATTCATACCACTGAGTCGGTGTAACTGCTCTGGTACTTAACTGCTCAGGTCATAAGGTACTTATGTACTTGTCATATATCTGTTCCATGGGGTATGTTTCGGATTTCTAAATTATTTTCATAGGTTTTTGGGCAGTTGTATACCAATTCCATCATGTGTACAGTAGGAACAACTACATTTAAGACACTGTCTGCCCCTGATGACGCCAGTGTGCCTTTGGATAAACTGCTTGGTCGGGCTTTGTTTCTATTGCAAAATGTTGTATTTTACGTTTGTTATTGGCATCATTAAAATCTGACTGTATTGGATTGTAATTGATCGATACTTACATATATCGGTATTTCCTGCAGACATCACCATTAATGGCATTCAAGGAGTGTGTTATAAAGTAGACTGATTTATTTCATGAGATACCTGCGTCGAATTCTCTGTTCCTGTAATTACTTATCTGTGATCGGGTGCATTGCTCTTATTCTGAAATACATGCCCATTTACAAAGTGCTGTAGATGACATGATCGACATGGTATCACAGGAAGGTATGACAAATCAGTTATAGATCATAGAAGATACAGTTCGTCGACTTCAACAACCCTTGAGAGACAAGGTAATTTGTGATTACAAGAGTCCCATCAGTAGTGCCATGAACTTCCAGGAACTGGGAACAGGTTCAGATTATTTTCATTGATTCGACCTCGGCGTATTTGCCATCTCTTTCATTAGCAAGAGAATGATGAACATTAGCTGGAAGTGAATTCGAAAAGGCCCTCCTGATCTTGATATGTGCTTGACGTGTACAAGAAACCATCTTTGCGAACAAGTGGTTGATGGAACTAAGGCGATTGGCATCCGGTACGGCATTTGCCAGTATTCGCATCTGGTGTTTGATACATAGAAACCAGGGTGGTCACCTAAGGTGAATGTCTCCCTCAGCAATGACAATTAATACAGTCGAAAACACTACGTTAACTCCCTGGCGGAGGCGGTCGGGATTCCGTGCAAGATGCTGTTCTGAAAGGACAATTATACGAAGGGTTTCATTTAAAGTTTCATTTAATACAAAAACATGTATTGTTTCATTTAAAATGTATTACAGTCGTGTTCATTTCAAATATAACAAAAGAGAATATATATTTTTAGAGAGAGAGGCGAGAGATACTATCTCTGTGAAGCTGGTACATGCATCATCATATACTTCCAAGAAACGCTGACACAAAATCAAACACACACTATATACTGCCTACTCTTGACACGACCCTCAAGATTTGGGCCATGATATGTTTACATGAAATACGAAAAAAACTAGACGCCATCATTTCTGAAAACCCCTGTTGAGAACAAAAAGGATATGTGAAAGATCATTTCGCACATCTATCGAAACCTGCCGTCTCAGATTTTCTTCCGCAGATTAGCCATAAATTCAGAACACATGCTACCAATTCATACACGCTCTTGCAACCTTGAACTCTTATCAATTCCTCCCGTCCCGGTCAAAGACCAATCTACATTCCCATCACGTGTCGGTCTTTGTGCAAAGTGCTTCCGTAACTCAGCCGAATAAAATTGTCGGTTCCGTATTGCAGTATAACAGTTAATAAACGTCCGGATAAAATAATGGCTGCTTGTGTCTGCCGGGATTGGGCAATGGGAAACATGGGGGGGGGGGGGGGGGGGGGGGAGGCTAAGTCTGCACAATGAACAAAATGTAATGTAAAGCCATGAAAATGTAAAATTTGCATGAAATGACGAGTGAAAGATTGTGTTTTGGAACTTGAACATAGTTGTACCAAGTGAAGTAGAGGAAGGGAAGCTTGAGCAGAATGTGACCACAAGTTGGACAAGAGCATCAGACATATTAACAATTGATCCGTCACCACGAGATGTCTCCTACAAACACGTGCTCCTTCAATATACACGATCATGTTTTACCAGATACTCTTTGTCAACAGCCCCTCTCCCACCCGATATACATGTATCTGTTACACTTATTAATTATACGTCTGCCATACATAAGTCGTATGTCGCACAAATGATTTGTTTAATAGACATATTATTTGGTTTACATCGGGAAATCGTACCATAAAAAAAGAAACCTAGCTTCATGTATCCTTCCACTGCATCTTTAACACGAGACATTTTAACATAATTGAACGTTCCCTATTTGGACTATGATCTTGAAGAATTTGTTAGGTGATGTAATTGAATGACCACTATTGAAATTATTATTAATACCAACACCGGCTGTCATCCTATTGTTACTTTTAATTCGAAACAATTTATAGATATCAACCTACAGTTCATTCAATGGTGAAGAGTCTATTGAAACATGAATGAACCCAATGCACACAATGCGAGCAGGGTCGGTTGCTTTGATGCGGCTAATGAAGTTAATCTTGAATCAGAACACGCCGTCAGGTAATTTATCCGCTTTGGTCCGGATGCGCTCCGAACTTTGTAGAAAGCACCTTCTTCTTTTGCTTGGTGTTACATTGTCCAGATGATATGCTAAAACATTGAGGAAAGTATGTAGCGACCTCATTGGTATGCATAACTTCAACGTCATTGTCCACGAGTTGGAACGTTATCTGCTCGTACCAAATTGTATGGTCATAGAAATTAACATCACTCGGGAGTATTTTGGGAAATTAATAAACGTGACGGGTCTTTGGACATTTCTTCCCAGGTTATATCTTATCGGTTACCATGGTTACAGAATGTTGATATTATGCCTGAAACACAATTTAATTCTGATAAACGTACAAAGTTTCCTGTATTAAATTGTGTCCATATGCGATAGATATTTCACGTTATTTTTTATACTAGTAAGATGCAAACTGAGTTCCCATCATGAACCACATCGAGATTACTTGAACAAATAGAATTGTATACATAAGTCTTCAATAATTATTCCAATATATAACATCAAACATAAAATGTTGCAATATTATTAGCTCTTTCGTGTCAATTGTCGTTTGTTGACACCAGGGCCATTTTCTAGAAGGGGGGGGGGGGGGGGGCTACAAAGCATTCAACTTAGTTCTTATGACCATGGACTGCCTCAAGGATACTTTCAAACAAAATGTGTGTATCTACTTCAATATACACATATAATCAATATGAGCTAAACGGTTGGACCTGAAAAGTGTTTCGATAGCATCTGAAAAGGACGTGGGACCTATATACCTGGTGCTCCCCTCGGTATTGTTCAGTGTAACACGTTCACATCTTCACATGTAAATAATACATGTAATAGGTGACAGCGTACAGCCATAAATGTGAAACCCATAAATGTCTTACCAGTTCGATGTATAACTATGCATATATATTGCATATTGATACATGTTTTGTACGTAGACAGAGTCATACAGTACTCGAGACAGTATGTATTATATAAGCTATATACGTTTGATAAGCTATATTACAAAAAATACATATGGTTAATTTCGGGATGAAGCAATACTTCCAGTAGAAGTGAACAATATTATGTCTAAATACGTGGTAGTGTGATGACATGCATTATTATAGTATAGAATCACACAAGGCATTAAGTCACTAAAATGCAAGACACACTTTCAATTCAAGTAATTTTCAGGATGATACAGGATTCTGGAGAAAATGTCAACGGTTATGGTGTACACTCGAAATTCCCATAACCATTGTGTGCTGTAGTCCTCGCACTTTCACATTCATCTCTTATCAAGATGACTATACAGCTTTTGTGATGTCAGTAGTTATACACATGCCACTATACATATGACAGGTATGACAAATTTATCACTAAATGAATTGGTCTTGGTATCATTCAATATCCTTGGTAATATACCAAAACTAAAAGTATATGTATGTAGCCCCACGCGCAGTGGTTATCAGTATCGATGTATGGTTTAACCAGTAGCTTTGCCAAATATTTTACACATAATCCTCATAGATATAGAATTTACAGGTATTGGAATTGTTCACGTACCCGGAATATGAGAAAGACTAATGCTACACCATGAGCATAAATGTGTTTCTATGAAGAGTGTGAATTGTTTTTTGTCGGGATTCATGTCAGTGACATATCCAAGGCGCGACTAAATTATCTCCAGATATCACTTCAGGTGCACCAGTTTCCACCCCCCAAGTAGAGCAATGGAGGGTAATTTCGACCTGTTAAGCATAAAACGTTCATCGCAATGTCATTAACAGCCTTATTCGTATCTGGCAAAAAGCATGGTTTGACCAGCACAATAAGCTTCATTGCGCTGCTCACTGTAGTCTATGTCCGAATATCTGTGAATTCAACATGAGAAGTATATATTATTATAGCAAGGGTGTGTCTGTGAAAACCGACGCATGTCTGGTAATTTCGTCCCATGGCTTATGGAGTAGGATAATTCCGATCTAGTACTAAAAATGTATACCGATACGTCGGCATATTTCGACCTATTTTGGGTTTTTTTTAAAAAAAAGAACATAACCTCCACATGTATGAGAACAACTTGATGTGCGTACTACATTGTGTTCACCAAATTCTGAAAATTGCTATGGCATATTACATGTAGTTATACCAAATGTGTTTTGAAATCTGATTTAGAACCATATACCCCACACTTCGTAGATCTACATATATGAATGATTTATCAACTTGAATCATGTGGTTACATCACTATCAAACTGGACGTTAAATCTGTCCCCGAGGATACCATCAACTCAGTAGCCTTCTGGCTATAGATTAGGTACTTATGTACTTGTCATATATCTGTTCCATGGGGTTTGTTTCGGATTTCTAAAATATTTTCATAGGTTGTTGGGCAGTTGTATACTAATTCCATCAGGTGTACAGTAGAAACAACTACATTTAACACACTGTCTGCCCCTGATGACGCCAGTGTGTCTTTGGATTAACTTTTTGGTCGGGCTTTGTTTCTTCTGCAAAATGTTGTATTTTACGTTTGTTATTGTCATCATCAAAATCTACTGTATTTGTGGTAATAGATTGATACCTACATGTACATGTATGGCGAGTACTTTTTTGCTAACATTGTAATAGGACAAATTGTAGTAGGACAAACTCCAGGACAAATGCCTTGGAGTAGTTATTCAATACAGTTGTGAGTGAATAATGCAGCACGTAAATAGTTTGATACTTAGTACAAAGCTATAATTATTTGAAGATATATTTACTAGACTAAATGCTAACTCTACCACCATGAATTACAAACAGCTATCAGCAACGTAACTTATTGCAACCATTGCATTGATAATACTTTTAAATGAATTTAGAATAGTATTAACTTTAGAATGATGAAATGATTGACGAATGAAGAATGAACACATACCTGTAAATACAATCATGAATGACATAATATTCCACCAGGCGACTCCAGGACAAATGCGCTTTGCATTTGCCGCCAATTCAATTTATATCAAACATTGAGATGAAAGTGAGGGTAAAACAAACAATGTTTAACCAATGAGCTTATTAATATTTGCCGCCGTTGGTATGTGAAAGTCATATGATATGATCGACACAGGTGAATGCACAACGGTTGTAGCATATATTGTGTCCGTACATGTAAACAAGTGAAAGTTGTTGGTCGCCTATACGTGCTAATGCAGTACGCACAATAGAAAAGCCAAGGTAATGAAATTGTATGTGCACAAGTCCTGAAAAATAGATAAATGAATAGATTAGAGAATACAAACCCTGTTACATTCAGAATAGAGAACTGCTGTATTTAGTGAAATAAAAATAATGTTACTGAATAAGTTCACATTAGTTATACTATTTTAAGTCTGTTATTGACCACAATAAAAATAGTTAAGATAAGAAACATTCATTATTGGGCTCATCAAGGTAAAGGTTCTATCCAGTCGAGATTTCATGGCTGCAAGCGAATAAGTTACCACTACTTTTACTGGCTAAATCTATTGTTGACCACAGAGAAATAGCTAAGACAAGAAAACATTTATTATGGGGAGCAAAGTAAGGCTATGGTCAGTAGACATTTAATGGCTGTAGCAATAATGATAATATGAACATCAATTTTTGCTGGTTGAGTATATCAATAGTGTGGGGCGACAGGGATGAAAGGACTGGGGGATACACCCCAGTGACTGTTAGCGACCAGAGAGCATCTAGTTTTGTTTGTAAGCTTCATTACTGAGCGCAATAAAAAATAGTTAAAGGTGAGTAACATTTATTATTGGGCTCAACAAGAAAAGTATTTCAGTTGCAGTGTATCACTGCATTGAATAAATATAGTTATGGTCTGGAAATTTCATTACTGACACTGATGAAACACACTGGCCTTGCAGTAATGATATTGTGTCTACATTAACATATTTTAGGCAACAGGAATGATAGGGCAGCAGGAGGATACACCCACGCAGTCTTCGGCGACCGGATTGTGTAGTGTAATACAAAACTTTCCATGCTCTTCTTTGATATATCATTTACCAGGATTTCCAATTCGGCGTTGAACTTCAATAATCTAATTTGTCACACATTTTCTCATCGCGATGCATGCACCGTCCTATCCACAATGTTGGCGGAATATGTTTCCAAATATCACTTCACGAACACGATTCTTCCTTCACATGTACGACTGGAAGATAATTATGACAACAACTCTCGGCATAGTTATATCTTGATACGAGGCCTTGTTTGTGGTACCAGAAAGTTTAGTCTTCCAATGTATTTGATTTTTGGTCTGTTTCAGTTTGCTTTAAGATTGCGTTTAAATTGCGTTTAAATTGCGTTAATTGCGTTTAAATTGCGTTTAAATTGCGTTTAATTGCGTTTAAATTGCGTTTAAATTGCGTTTAAGAAATTCTATGGACGTCATCATGATCTGGTTGATAAATACAACAAATCCATGTCTGCCATGCAACTAGATCTATTTTCATGTTAATTTTAGGGAATTCATGACGGGTGCCACTAGTGGGGCAGGAAATGCTCACTCTTTCCGGAACACCTGATTTCACCTCCTGATGGCCATTTACGGGGGTTCATGAGTTTCCCTGTCATTTTTGTTTTCTCTCACTTCGTAAGCCAGATATGACTTCCTGTCCCCGGACTATGAGATTGGATGACGGACCCTGTTTTGTTTGCTCGGAATACTTGATACTGGGTATTGATTCCACGTCTATCACAGTGATGAGGTCTTCAAGCGGAATCGTGCTGTGTAGAAGAGGTCACATTTCCTTACTGAAGCGTGCTCAGCCTTGAGTTCACAGTTGGCATCGAGGCGTGCACGGTTACATAAAATCCAGCCGTTGTTCAACTGCTGGATTCATGATTATAGTATCATAAAAATATGGTGTGTGCATTAATGCAAAGATGATGAGAGTAGTTGTGCAAGTGGTCCCGATTGGGATCTATTAATGGAGAAAGCTCAGAGATTGACGTCAAAACCAGACGTATAATGAGGCCGTTGACTGTGACTCTTTTGGTGTAGGTGGAACTCCTTGTCATGTACAGATAATATCCAACATAACACACTGGCAGCTATTTAGGAAAATCATTGTTCTCAGTTGTCATGATTTACATGTATTTTTATTGTGTTCACATTTCCATCATTTTCATTTAACTTGAATGGTTTTTAGAACTTCAACGAATAGCACAATTTAGAAAGTTTATATATCTTCATTAAAATCTGACTGTATTGGTGGTAATAAATAGATTGATACTTACATTCATACCACTGAGTCGGTGTAACTGCTCAGGTACTTAATTGCTCAGGTACTTATGTACTTGTCATATATCTGTTCCTTGGGGTTTGTTTCGGATTTCCAAATTATTTTCATAGGTTGTTGGCCAGTTGTATACCAATTCCATTAAGTGCACAGTAGAAACAACTACATCTACGACACTGTCTGCCCCTGATGACGCCAGTGTGCCTTTGGATAAACTGCTTGGTCGGGCTTTGTTTATATTGCAAAATGTTGTATTAGGAAGAGCAGAGCTCTTCCTCTATGATGTTGGTTTTTTTTGGATTTTTGAAATTTTCCCTTTGTTTACATTCTTGAAAGTGCCACTTGGAACCATAACAGGCCATTTAACTGTGGCTAATTGGGAGGGCCCTGGGCCCATTGGGAGGAAAATGACGCCCGTATACCTAATCATGGTTAATGTAATAAGTTATTAGCGATAATAATCCCAGGAGACGTGTGTTCCGACCGTTTGTTTTTTTTGTATGTCACCGTTTCATACCCATCACCACTCCCGTTTTGATCTTCACTGAAAAAGTGCTTTCTTGCAATCATATGCACTCAAAGTTTTGGATATACGTTCCGCACAATATATAGATACAGTATGCTATTGCAAAAATGAAAAACAAGTTGAAACGGCAACATAATAATTATGTGTTAGTGGTGGTATTTCATATTTCAGTAGACAAATTCAATTCGCCTGTGACCGCCCCGGGACCCTTCAATTCCCGTGCAGTCACTGAATTGTCCAATCGGGAAGCTGTCTTGATGGACACACCCACATGTTTATGAACTACACGTGGATATAATTATATGCAAATTACCACGTGAGCAAGTCCCGCCAATTAGCGATAAATACTCGCGCACTGGGGTCAAGGTCAAAATGCCCCGAAAGGCTGCCATGACTGGCATGAGATTGTCGAACTGAGTCAGTGCGGTATTTTTGCAAATACTTGTTACGACCCCAATAAATGGTCTTTCCTATGATTCTTTCCTACTTCACTGGTAATACTTCATAAAAATTTCACCATACAAAGCTTTCTATGGGGAAATTTAATAAGAAATGCCCACTCAAGTGAAGCGAGATTTCACGAGATTGGACTAGTATCGGAACAAACAAAACTTTGCTGCAATTTGCAGATTTTGCCGAAGTTTAAGTTTTGCACTTTGTCGAGGAAAAAACTAAGTTTCCTCCTGAAATAAGCGGAAAAAATGGATACTAGATCATTTATCATGTTCATGATAGTTATATATTGCCGACGAGAATTGTCAGTGCTGATTTTGATGGCAATCATGCGAGCGGCGATTCGGGCTAATTCACTGACAGCTGACACTCATTCAAACACACGTCTACGATGATCTTCAAACCAGCATTTAGGCAAGGGAAAACATGATCGCAAATTTTTAGCGGTAATGAAAACTTTCATGCATGTCATAAATTATTGGAAATGCAGACATGTAACTGCTGAAATGTCTCGATCTGCAGTATAAATCAAAACACAGGATTTAGATCTAGCTAAAAAAAAACATTTCTGATAGGTTGGTGCCTCCTAAAAAGGAAAAAAATATTCAGAACCTTGGAAATCTTACACATTGGTCCAAATAATACTCGACGGGTCATATTTATACGGGCTCATCAAGGTGAAGCTTTTGACTTCGTGATTTCATGGCTGTAAGTTAACACTGGTTTTACTAATTAAGTCTCATTGGCCGCAATAAAAATAGTTATGACCCGAAATATTTATTATTGAGCTCAACGATGTAAAGGTTCTAGGACCCGGACGAGTCGACGAGTACCCCTATTCGGGGTGGGTCATACGATTACCTGGGTCGGAATTTCGTTACCCGTACCCGAGAAGAAATCATCGGGAAAAAAACGAATTATAGTTTATGAGGTCATGTGATCTCTTTCAAACTTGAAAATAAACACAGAAGAAACAAATGATATGTGTCAAAGATTGATGTCTAACGTTTACGTGTTACAAATTGCTCCAGTGACTACATGTAGCATTCAAATTTTGATATATATTTGGACGGGTTACAAGTTTGGAAGATGATGAGAGTAGATGGAATCAATACCTTAATAATGGTATCATTTTGTGTTAATTCATTTGATATTAGGCCGAATTAACAATAAACAAATCTTGGCCACAACATATATGTACCAAATCAAATACAGTATTCAATGGTTTTTAAATAGTTGTGTGCAAACCAGAAGTGCTCTTCCTTTGAGGCCAGTGGCCCTTGTTTTACGTTTGTTATTGGCATCATTAAAATCTGACTGTATTGGATTGTAATTGATCGATACTTACATATATCGGTATTTCCTGCAGACATCACCATTAATGGCATTCAAGGAGTGTGTTATAAAGTAGACTGATTTATTTCATGAGATACCTGCGTCGAATCCTCTGTTCCTGTGATTACTTATCTGTGATCGGGTGCATTGCTGTTATTCTGGAATACATGCCCATTTACAAAGTGCTGTAGATGACATGATCGACATGGTATCACAGGAAGGTATGACAAATCAGTTATATATCATAGAAGATACAGTTCATCGACTTCAACAATCCTTGAGAGACAAGGTAATTTGTGATTACAAGAGTCCCATCAGTAGTGCAATGAACTTCCAGGAACTGGGAACAGGTTCAGATTATTTTCATTGATTCGACCTCGGCGTATTTGCCATCTCATTCATTAGCGAGAGAATGATGAACATTAGCTGGAAGTGAATTCGAAAAGGCCCTCCTGATCTTGATATGTGCTTGACGTGTACAAGAAACCATCTTTGCGAACAAGTGGTTGATGGAACTAAGGCGATTGGCATCCGGTACGGCATTTGCCAGTATTCGCATCTGGTGTTTGATACATAGAAACCAGGGTGGTCACCTAAGGTGAATGTCTCCCTCAGCAATGACAATTAATACAGTCGAAAACACTACGTTAACTCCCTGGCGGAGGCGGTCGGGATTCCGTGCAAGATGCTGTTCTGAAAGGACAATTATACGAAGGGTTTCATTTAAAGTTTCATTTAATACAAAAACATGTATTGTTTCATTTAAAATGTATTACAGTCGTGTTCATTTCAAATATAACAAAAGAGAATATATATTTTTAGAGAGAGAGGCGAGAGATACTATCTCTGTGAAGCTGGTACATGCATCATCATATACTTCCAAGAAACGCTGACACAAAATCAAACACACACTATATACTGCCTACTCTTGACACGACCCTCAAGATTTGGGCCATGATATGTTTACATGAAATACGAAAAAAACTAGACGCCATCATTTCTGAAAACCCCTGTTGAGAACAAAAAGGATATGTGAAAGATCATTTCGCACATCTATCGAAACCTGCCGTCTCAGATTTTCTTCCGCAGATTAGCCATAAATTCAGAACACATGCTACCAATTCATACACGCTCTTGCAACCTTGAACTCTTATCAATTCCTCCCGTCCCGGTCAAAGACCAATCTACATTCCCATCACGTGTCGGTCTTTGTGCAAAGTGCTTCCGTAACTCAGCCGAATAAAATTGTCGGTTCCGTATTGCAGTATAACAGTTAATAAACGTCCGGATAAAATAATGGCTGCTTGTGTCTGCCGGGATTGGGCAATGGGAAACATGGGGGGGGGGGGGGGAGGCTAAGTCTGCACAATGAACAAAATGTAATGTAAAGCCATGAAAATGTAAAATTTGCATGAAATGACGAGTGAAAGATTGTGTTTTGGAACTTGAACATAGTTGTACCAAGTGAAGTAGAGGAAGGGAAGCTTGAGCAGAATGTGACCACAAGTTGGACAAGAGCATCAGACATATTAACAATTGATCCGTCACCACGAGATGTCTCCTACAAACACGTGCTCCTTCAATATACACGATCATGTTTTACCAGATACTCTTTGTCAACAGCCCCTCTCCCACCCGATATACATGTATCTGTTACACTTATTAATTATACGTCTGCCATACATAAGTCGTATGTCGCACAAATGATTTGTTTAATAGACATATTATTTGGTTTACATCGGGAAATCGTACCATAAAAAAAGAAACCTAGCTTCATGTATCCTTCCACTGCATCTTTAACACGAGACATTTTAACATAATTGAACGTTCCCTATTTGGACTATGATCTTGAAGAATTTGTTAGGTGATGTAATTGAATGACCACTATTGAAATTATTATTAATACCAACACCGGCTGTCATCCTATTGTTACTTTTAATTCGAAACAATTTATAGATATCAACCTACAGTTCATTCAATGGTGAAGAGTCTATTGAAACATGAATGAACCCAATGCACACAATGCGAGCAGGGTCGGTTGCTTTGATGCGGCTAATGAAGTTAATCTTGAATCAGAACACGCCGTCAGGTAATTTATCCGCTTTGGTCCGGATGCGCTCCGAACTTTGTAGAAAGCACCTTCTTCTTTTGCTTGGTGTTACATTGTCCAGATGATATGCTAAAACATTGAGGAAAGTATGTAGCGACCTCATTGGTATGCATAACTTCAACGTCATTGTCCACGAGTTGGAACGTTATCTGCTCGTACCAAATTGTATGGTCATAGAAATTAACATCACTCGGGAGTATTTTGGGAAATTAATAAACGTGACGGGTCTTTGGACATTTCTTCCCAGGTTATATCTTATCGGTTACCATGGTTACAGAATGTTGATATTATGCCTGAAACACAATTTAATTCTGATAAACGTACAAAGTTTCCTGTATCAAATTGTGTCCATATGCGATAGATATTTCACGTTATTTTTTATACTAGTAAGATGCAAACTGAGTGCCCATCATGAACCACATCGAGATTACTTGAACAAATAGAATTGTATACATAAGTCTTCAATAATTATTCCAATATATAACATCAAACATAAAATGTTGCAATATTATTAGCTCTTTCGTGTCAATTGTCGTTTGTTGACACCAGGGCCATTTTCTAGAAGGGGGGGGGGCTACAAAGCATTCAACTTAGTTCTTATGACCATGGACTGCCTCAAGGATACTTTCAAACAAAATGTGTGTATCTACTTCAATATACACATATAATCAATATGAGCTAAACGGTTGGACCTGAAAAGTGTTTCGATAGCATCTGAAAAGGACGTGGGACCTATATACCTGGTGCTCCCCTCGGTATTGTTCAGTGTAACACGTTCACATCTTCACATGTAAATAATACATGTAATAGGTGACAGCGTACAGCCATAAATGTGAAACCCATAAATGTCTTACCAGTTCGATGTATAACTATGCATATATATTGCATATTGATACATGTTTTGTACGTAGACAGAGTCATACAGTACTCGAGACAGTATGTATTATATAAGCTATATACGTTTGATAAGCTATATTACAAAAAATACATATGGTTAATTTCGGGATGAAGCAATACTTCCAGTAGAAGTGAACAATATTATGTCTAAATACGTGGTAGTGTGATGGCATGCATTATTATAGTATAGAATCACACAAGGCATTAAGTCACTAAAATGCAAGACACACTTTCAATTCAAGTAATTTTCAGGATGATACAGGATTCTGGAGAAAATGTCAACGGTTATGGTGTACACTCGAAATTCCCATAACCATTGTGTGCTGTAGTCCTCGCACTTTCACATTCATCTCTTATCAAGATGACTATACAGCTTTTGTGATGTCAGTAGTTATACACATGTCACTATACATATGACAGGTATGACAAAGTTATCACTAAATGAATTGGTCTTGGTATCATTCAATATCCTTGGTAATATACCAAAACTAAAAGTATATGTATGTAGCCCCACGCGCAGTGGTTATCAATATCGATGTATGGTTTAACCAGTAGCTTTGCCAAATATTTTACACATAAACCTCATGGATATAGAATTTACAGGTATTGGAATTGTTCACGTACCCGGAATATGAGAAAGACTAATGCTACACCATGAGCATAAATGTGTTTCTATGAAGAGTGTGAATTGTTTTTTGTCGGGATTCATATCAGTGACATATTCAAGGCGCGACTAAATTATCTCCAGATATCATTTCAGGTGCACCAGTTTCCACTCACAAGTAGAGCAATGGAGGGTAATTTCGACCTATTAACGTAAAACGTTCATCGCAATGTCATTAACAGCCTTATTCGTATCCGGCAAAAAGCATGGTTTGACCAGCACAATAAGCTTCATTACGCTGCTCACTGTATGTCCGAATATCTGTGAATTCAACATGAGAAGTATACATTACTATAGCAAGGGTGTGTCTGTGAAAACCGACGCATGTCTGGTAATTTCGTCCCATGGCTTACGGAGTATGATAATTTCGATCTAGTACTAACGAGACAATCAGAGATTGCAGACCCTCGCCCTTCAGATTTAGTAACTAAAATTAGGCAATAATTGAGAAATTTGGTCTTAAGCCCATCGGTTGTACGCCATACGATTGGGAATTGGCCCAAAAAAAATACAAAAATAAATTGAAAATTTAATATTGATTAGAACCGGAGTCATAGCCAATTATATGATTTTTCCAAATTTCAAAATTTGGAAGGGACTGAGCCACTACCATAACACTCCAGTCCTATAAGTTTCAGATCGATCGGACCGTTTGCCTTTGAGTTATGAGCGCAGACATTTGCACGGAAACGTCGCTGGCCAAAAATAACCGAATTCGTGACCCCCAATTATTCGACATCGGGCGATAATGGAGACTTTTCGTCGTACGACCATCAATCGTACACCAAACGATCGGGAATTGGCCAAAGAAAAATACAAAAAAAGATGGAAAAAATAATATCAAGTAGAATCTGAGTTGGAGCCAATTATGTGATTTTCTTTTTTCCGTTGCCATGGCAACCGTTTTCACCCGATTTTGGCAAAATTTCAAAGGGACTGAGCCACTACCATAATAGCACTCCAGTCCTATAAATTTCAAATCGATCAGACCGTTTGCCTTTGAGTTATGAGCGCAGACATTTGCACTGAAACGTCGCTGGCCAAAAATAACCGCAATCGTGACCCCCAATTTTTCGAAATCGAGCGATAATGGAGAGTTTTGATCGTACGACCACGGGTCATATATCAGATGATCAGGAATTGGCCATAGAAAAATACAAAATTAGTTAGAAAAAATTATCTTGATTAGAACCGAAGTTATGGTCAATTATTGATTTTTACATTTTCCGTTGCCATGGCAACAGTTTTTGTCCGATTTTGACCAGATTCGAGGAGGACCGAGCCACTGAGATACCGCTTCATCTCTATAAGTTTCATGTTGATCGAACCATTCTCCTTTGAGATATGCGCGCGGACAGACAGACAAACAAACAGACAGACATACAAACGGACAGACCCAATTACAATACCCTCTACCCCTATCGGGGCGAGGGTAAAAATGTATACCGATACGTCGGCATATTTCGACCTATTTTGGGTTTTTTAAAAAAAGAACATAACCTCCTAAGTATGAGAACAACTTGATGTGCGTACTACATTGTGTTCACCAAATTCTGAAAATTGCTATGGCATATTACATGTAGTTATACCAAATGTGTTTTGAAATCTGATTTAGAACCATATACCCCACACTTCGTAGATCTACATACATGAATGATATATCAACGTGAATCATATGGTTACATCACTATCAAACTGGAACATGTACATGTATGGCAGGTACTTTTTTGCTAACATTGTAATAGAGCTATATACATTTAGCTGAAAATTTTTTGATTAATTAACGTTTCCAAAGTAACAATCATATAAGTACATTCATACACTGTGGTATTCACAAACTGAACAGACATTAATTGTGTTCGTCGCAATCAGTGACCCATGTAGGACAAATACTCGTCCAGTTTTGCATAGCAAGGAGGCAAAACTAGGTCGTCATTTTCGCTGATTACTTTACTGATTTCATTTCGAATACCTAGTGCCATTTGCAAAACGGATATTTTGTCATCAAATTTCAATTCTTTGCACAATGCAACATGGCGATGGCAGACATTTTTAACACTACGTTGGATATGGATGCCGAAACTGGGCAGATCTATCATTTTCAGCAACAACTCAACAATACACAGCTGTGCCCAATCTTCGGCATGATCAAATAACAAATTCGAAATAGCTGATCGTACATCATGTACGTCAAAGATCACCAGGTCGGGATCGTCAGGTAGAGGGAACATGTAGGACATTCTGAAAGTCAAATCGGACTATTGTATAGCTACATGTATATATCTGCAGATGATACTGTCCTCGACACCTACATATATGTAAGTATTTATATGTATATGTACATATTCTATTCCTAGTGCATGGTTTTAAGTGACCTCTTCACTATTAACATTATTTCGTGTTGGGGTTTTCAAGGGTATCCTGAAAGTCAGATCCACTAGTTTTCGTTCTGAAATTACTATGTATAAGGCATAAAAAAGTATTATGGTTCTGGTTAGGCGCACGCATCATTTTTAATACTGCGCATCACTCGGTTTTTTTCAGAACGAAAAATAAAAAAAACGCGTGCATCACTTTCTGAAAGCCGATTTTCGTTTTTTGTTTAAGTAAATAATGATCGATAAGATACATGTATTGATCGAGTCAATTGACCTCGATCGAGTGTCTTTGACATTGCAAAACTTGGTGTTGGCTGGCGAAATAGGGCAGATCCACCTGGGTAGCTCATCAACAGTCAATTTTAGGGGAAAATGGTCGGCCAAATGGGCCATAATTGACCGGATCATTCATCGACAGACAATTTTAGCAACAACAAAAATCGCGTGGTCCCATAACTTTTTCGGGGACCCCAATAACCAGAACCATAATACTTTTTTGTTGGCCAAATATAACTTACATAGCTAACTATTACATGTACGTTAGTTGATATTAAAACTCATTGTTTAGTACTGGTATATTATTTGATGGCTTTGAAATTTATGATTTTTTTTGCTTTATTCCCCTTGCTTTTCTTTTTTTCTTCACGCTCTCTCATTTTCTCTGCAGCCAACTTCTTCTTTTCTGCCTGCTCTCTCGAATGGACAGCACGTTTTTCCTCACGTTGGAGTTTCCTCAACTTCTTCTCGTTTTCAGCATCCTTTTTCTTCTGTTCCTCATTCTTTAATCTCCTTATGTTTTCCTCTCCTGAAATTGCTTTCGGATATAGAGATGTTGTTCTCTCTCTTTGCAGCTTTGGAGTCTGGACTTTAGGAATTTGTAGGACATCATCCATGATGGACAGAGCATTGGGTTCGGGCATCGTGTGGTCCTCGGTCTGTGGTGGAACGGGAAGAGGTTCATTCCCTGTGATGTATTGAACGATGTTGTCAACACACACATGTGATGCCCAGATCGATGACGAGATTTCCCTCCTTGTCGATCTCAGCAGAGTCAATGGCTTTCTGCAAAAGCTAATCCGGAACGAGATCCAAGCTTTGCTCAGCCTCTTCAACGACAACTGTACATCCACAAGCTCATTTCCTACCTCCGCGGTGTTTACATCAGATGTGCCAGGCTGGGGAATAGGAGGGACAACATCATTGTCTGGGACATTAACTTCGGACGAACTGGAAGACACAACCGCAGGTGGAGTGACAACCATTTGAACTGAATCATCAGGGAGAGAATCCGAGGGTCGGCTCTGAAAGACCGAAGATGGCTTCAGTTTCAACAAGTCAACCTTCTGGTGATTGAAGGGGAAAATGCCACTGTCCAAGAACCCGCCAACAGCACTACCAATTGTTAGCAATTCCCATGTTTTTTCGAAAACTTTTGAGAAGCTCCGTTTCGTTATCCCTGGCTCTGCTGGGTTGTCCCGTACATACTCCCGTTTCACCTTCTCGCAGTTTGATTTCAAGGGTCCGAAGAAGCCCTTGTCCAGAGGCTGCATAATATGAGAAGGATGAGCAAGCAAAAGATAAAGAATGATGTTGTGTTCCCGGCAAAATTCAGCTGCTTCAATAGAGCAATGTGTCCGGTGTCCATCGACCAGCAACAATACTGGCTTTCTGACATTTCGCTTCAAAACACTGACGTGGAAATGATCCCTCAACCAAAGATAGAAAAGGTCAGAATCCATCCACCCATTGTCTGACCGTCCTAGGAAGGCTTCAGGGAAGCCTTGAAGTGGATCATAGCCAAACCGTTTGCCAGGGAAAATGATCATCGGATCTAGGATGTGCGCAGATGCGCTAACACAGGCTAAAACTGTGATCTGGGATTTCGACCCTGAGGTCACCTGATACACATGAGTAGCACCTCTTGGTGCAAGAACACGCTCAGAAGATGATGACAAAGGAAATCCTGACTCGTCAGCATTGTATATGCGAGAAGCATCCTGCAAAATTTCTGCTGACTCGACAGTGATGAGGTATTGTTTGAGATCTTCAAACCACTTGAAAACTGACTCTGCATTGACATATGATCTTTCTTTGCTAAGCGCTTGGGATCGCCGCTCTGAAATTTCTTTGTGTCGACTTAGAGAGGCGTAGAACCAATCTTTTCCTGGAAGGTTGTCCTTGAAGGTGGTCTTCCTGTTGGCCTTGTTCAACACGGATTGTACAGTGCTTAGGAATTCTTGTCTTGTGACAGGGTAGCCAATTTCACTCAGCTGCAGTACCCAGTCTGCTAGATGGCGCTCTTCCTCATCCGATAAGAGCGGAGCACGACCGGCTTTTGCCTTGTCAGGAACCCTCCCGCGCAGTTTGTTGAGCAATGTGGACTTAGGGATTCCATAGGACTTGCATGCTCTGTAACAACTCATTGGCCCTGACGGCACGCAAGGCGACATCTACCATGTCTTGGGTGTACACCGGCTTGTAGTCTCCTCTTTTAACGTAGTCCGCTACAAACACTGAGGTAACGGAGAGTCAAAATTTAAGTCATTTCTTGAATATTATCTCTTCAAAATGACATTATTTTATAGAGTAAATGATCAGCATCCTAATACTGAAAAGAAAACAGGGGGTCACTGTGCTCGTTTCTTCTATATATTCGATCAAAATCACACATATTTACCTAAAATGACATAAATTCTGGCATTTTTGCACATTTTGACTAGTGTCCATTTGACTAGTGCTGAACACGCTGGAATGTTGGACCGCATCCTCAGTTGTACATATCCATGTATGTTAATATGTTTGAATTACACAGCATGAACACCAACGCAAAGTGCAACGAAGATCTGTAACAAACCCTTGCACTGACAGTCATGTACATGAAGACAGTCTGCATATATTAACATCAATAATTGACAATTGTGCGCCATGATGACGATGGAACAGTGAATCGTCTTAGAACTAATACGACAAGACACATGATCTAACATATATACATGAATGAAAAGCTCGAAGCCAAGGACATCCTTGGGACATACAATACATGACAGTCCATAAATCTTTTTACCCAGAGACACTATACATAAAGGTATAAGAGGTGTATTTGACTTTGACAGCGATTGATACTTTAATAGTATGCGAAACTACACACTTACTAGAACGTGTACAAACAAATTACACCGTACAATTATACCTACATGATATGACACCTACACCTTTACTAATAGATCTAAAACATGAATACAATGTATGTACAGTTTACACTCGTGCGAACATGTAAAAGACATAATGGCCTACAAAAGCAAACTGATAGCGACACCCAAGAATCCCTCTGTTAGCCAGCCCCAGCATAACCGGACAATGGATACAATGTACTCGGGAAGAGGAACTCCTGGAACACTCTTCCCGGGCGACAGAAATTCGTTGATGCTAAACTGGATACATAGGAAAGACGAACTCCTGGAACAATCTTCCCCATGAACCTAAATCTGATGATACTGAATACATGAGGAAACTTGACTGCCGTATGATGAAAACTTACGAAACCAGAAGCCCGTCAGAGAGAGAGAGAGAGAGAGAGAGAGAGAGACCAGTGGGAGGGCAGGAAGGGTTTCCCACTAAATAATCGTGTACGTTCCCGGAGAAGCACTGGCACACTATGACGTGCTGGGGCCGCGGACGCGGTCTGTACGGTGAGCGGTATCTGTGCCGCCCGACCAATGGGGACGATCCCTGTGAACCAGAATGCGTGAGCCCCGCCCACAAATCTGTCCATGCCGTGCCGCCATAGACTCTCTTTTGTGGAGCGGGCTGTCCCGCAAAAAACACTAAAACACATCGACTGGGGTTGACCTTGGTATTTTATTGATGTACACTTCAAACCAGTGTTACTGCATATTTAAAGCTGTTATTCTCAAAATATTTGAAAGATGTAAATAAATTATTCAATATCGATGAACATAATCGATGGATGACATGATTAGATAAGCTATAACTTAAAACAATGAAGGTGAGAGTATAAGCATTGAGATAAGTATCATTACATAGCATTACATGTATTGTTTAACGGTATGAAGCGAGATACAGGTTGTGGGTGCCAGGCGCCACCAACCATCATCACAATTTTGCAATAAATGGTGGTGGGTTTTTTTCCTCATCAATTTCCCTTGTAAAATCTCGTTGTACGGGTGGAATTATTCATACCACCATATTGTTAGCACAAGAATGTGTGGTCGTCTTCCAATACATAACTGTTCTCAACTGAACATATATTATATGCCGTGGTCCATGTCATAGTAATTGTGTTTTCAGGCAGTCGATTATGACGTACCCATATGACACTATACCATACAAAAGGCTGTAAGTGCGTTACATCAACGTGATTGGCTCCGAGTCCCAGTGGTACACGATGTGGTAGGATGATGTGCTCACCACTAGTATGGTAGTTGTATTGGGATACATTCATATCCCGCATGTGGTACTGCTGAATAAAAAATTATATTGTCCCATGAGCAGAGATGATGAGAGTACTTGTCATTGTATAAACTCGTCGACTTGTTGTGCTCATGGAAGCATGTCAAACTGTAGGCGTTTTGACTGATGGCTTGAACTCGGGTTCATTGTCTGGAATTTATATGGTGATGAATCAAAACGTGGTTCCAAGTAGAATATATTTACGGAACAAACAACTCACGGACGTCAAACTTAAACGTACAAGAGGTCATTGACTTTAAAGCGTCGGCATAGGCGATAAGTAGATAAATATTCAAAATTGGCAACGAAGTATCGAAGCACATTTTTAGCAACATCGTTGCTCTCATTTTGGATGCTGTATTTATTATGTGCTCATCGCTTCATATCAACTACAGTACATTCAATAAGTGTGTGCAGAGGACACATAACGTTTTAACATGAAGTAGATCTATTTTTTATGAGTTTGCTGTATCAGTCATCTGTAAATTTCTTATCTATAGTTGGATAGATATATTATTACATGTCCAGCTACACGATGTCAAAATGTCATACAAGAAGGCATGAAGGTGGGTTGACCATGTCAGGAGAATGAAATATGGCCTCACAAACCAACTCCTTCATCTGCCAGTTTCCGGAATCATGACCATGTTTCCATTAACAATATTCCTATTCACCTTGACCTGAACTTAGGTATCTCTCTGTCATATTTATTGGTGATGATGGCCGATATCCGGAAGTGGATTGTAAAAATCTCATTGGTTTTGACGTGTTTTCTGTAAACGAGACCATCTTGGCGAGCAGGCCAGTTGTTGACTACATTAAAGTGATTGACTTTCAGTGGCTATCTGGCTGGTATTCGCAGCTCGCATTGTGAATGATAGAGTCCAGGATGGTCACCTCGGGTGAGGTGTCTGAATCAACAATGACAATTCAGTCGACAACACACAACATGGTAGAGACGTAGGGATCTTATATGTTGTTGTGGGACAACGCACCAATGAATAAAACGATGATAGCAACAAAGTTATTTTTACTAGCCTAATATATTTGGTTGGAAATAAAATCTGAATATATCGGTGACTAATAAGATTTGTGTATGCAAGATATAATCAGCATAGTTTTGATGAGAAACGCTTTTACACACTGAATATAGATCTTACAAACCATAGTAATACTTTTCGAGATGCGGGAAATTTTCTCGCAGGCACTTATTTGTAGAAAAGACAAGTATGATACCAAACACCAAACAATCCGCAAGACTAAACTCAAAACCCATGGACAAAATTTACACAATCGGTATGTTAAGGTTGGAAATTTTGCATACATAGTCCTCATGGATATAGAATTTACCAGGTGTTGGAATGTTTCGCGTATCTGGGAATATGGGAAAGACTACCGAATGCTACACCATGAGCATAAATGTGTTTCCATGAAGAGTGTGCATTGTTTTTGTCGCGATTCATGTCAGTAACATATCCAAGGCGCGACTGAATTATCTCCAGATATCACTTCAGGTGCACCAGTTTCCACTCACAAGTATTATCTTAATCACTACCAATTGTTCGTTCTGATATTCCGCTTGATGGCGACCAACCCATGAAATTGTCAATTCTTGTAAAATCTCGTTGTACGGGGGGAAATATCCATACCACCATATTGTTAGCACAAGAATGTGCGGTCGTCTTCCAATACATAACTGTTCTTAACTGAAAACATACTATATGTCGTGGTCCATGTTATAGTAATTGTGTTTTCAGGCAGTCGATTATGGCGTACCCATAGGACACTATACCATACAAAAGGCTGTAAGTGCGTTACATCAACGCAATTGGCTCCGAGTCCCAGTGGTACACGATGTGATGTGTTCCCCACCTTAACGATAGTTGTATTGGGAGTTTATATCCCGCGTGTGGTTGTACTGCTGAATTAAAGATTATATTGTCACACACGAAACAACGGAATAAGCAGGATTGCGAAGACGATGAGAGTACTTGTCATTGTATAAACTTGTCGACTTGTTGTGCTCATGGAAGCATGTCAAACTGTAGGCGTTTTGACTGATGGCTTGAACTCGGGTTCATTGTCTGGCATTTATATGATGATGAAACAAAACGTGGTTCCAAGTAGAATATATTTACGCAACAAAAAACTCACGGACGTCAAACCTAAACGTACAAGAGGTCATTGACTGTAAAGCGTCGGCGTAGGCGATAAGTAGATAACTATTCAAATAGGCAACGAAGTATTCTAGCACATCTCTAGCAAATCGTTGCTCTCATTTCGCAAGCTGTATTTTTTAATGCGCTCATCGCTTCATTACATTCAATAAGTGTGCGCAGAGGACATAGCCCATTTCAATATGAAGTAGATCTAATTTGTCTACTGTAATCTAATTTGAGATAATATGCCTGTATCAGTAATCTGTAAATTTCTTATCTATATTTAGATAAGAAAATACCTTATTACATGTCCAGCTACACGATGTCAGAATGTCATACAAGAAGGCATGAAGGTGGGTTGACTGTGTCACGAGAAAGATATATGGCCTCCCAAGCCAAATCTTTCACCTGCCAGTTTCCAAAATCATGGCCATGTTTCCATTAACAATATTCCTATTCACCTTGACCTGAACTCAGGTATCTCTGTCATATTTAGTAGGGATGACGGCCGATATCCGGAAGTGGATTGTAAAAATCTCATTGATTTTGACGTGTTTTGTGTAAACGAGACCATCTTGGCGAGCAGGCCAGTTGTTGATTACATTAAAGTGATTGACTTTCAGTGGCTATCTAGCTGGTATTCGCAGCTCGCATTGTGAGTGATGGAGTCCAGGATGGTCACCTGGGGTGAATGTCTGAATCAACAATGACAATTGAGTCGACAACACACAACATGGTAGAGACGTAGGGATTTATATGTTGTTGTGGGACACGCACCAATGAATAAAACGATGATCGCAACAAAATTATTTTTTACTAGCCTAATATGTTTGGTTGGAAGTAAAATCGTTTATTCTGAATATATCGGTTACTGATGAGATTTGAGCATGCAAGTTATAATCAACATAGTTTTGATGAGAAACGCTTTTACAAAGTGAATATACATCTTACAAACCATAGTAATACTTTTCGAGATGCGAGGAATTTTCTTGCAGGCACTTATTTGCAGAAGACATTGATTGAAGACAGTCCCTCCTGATGACACAAAAGATATGTGGAAGATCATGTCCGATAATTTCACAGCTTCCCGTCTAGAATGTTGTGTCTTATCTCCAGAGAAACCATAAACGTCGAATTCATGGTTGAGTCAAGGATACAATTGCCATAATCTTGAATCTGTACAGGGAGACATGGACATTATTTAATATATTGTTCGCGGTTCCAAGAAGCATAACGATGATAAGGTATATGGTTTACTTCCTAACATGCTGAATGAAATGCACCGGTTTACAACGCGGGTTTTGACACGCAGCGATGGTGATGCTCGGAACACAAATCTTGTAATAATTCTGATTGACACAATATCCAAAATATTAGCAAATGAGTGAGTATAAGTGTAATATAAGTTCCCGCCAACAATTATCTGCGTCAGGTCATACATGTGCATGGGTTAAATTCATCAAATTAATTATAGGAGCATATCGATATAGAACACACACCGATGAACACAGCCTGATATAATTGGTAGCATTACAAGCAATTACTTTGTACGATCAAAGCGAATAGCCTTAAAATAAGCTACCATTGCTGTTTCAGCCGTAAAATAAGCTACTTTCATCAATCTCCTATATGACATTGCCACCGAATTCGTAGTTTTGTGTCTCACACGCAAGGTAATATTTTATGTAATAGAATCAGTACACCAATATACAGATACTGTACTCTTATTAACAGGATTGCTCTCGCGTGTAATTAAGGCCAATGACATCAAGCAAGTTCAATTGAAATATGGATAATTTCTACAAAGAGCGACGATCCTTTCCTCAGTTTGTTTAATACCCATAATTTGTGCCCATGGGGGTATAAATGTACTAAAATACATGTACAATGACAAAGAAGATGTATTGCATGCAGAGACGAAATATGGAACCGCAACCTAACGGCTGTGCATATTCACTTCAATAAATCAACCCGTAACGAATATCGTGAATATTAATTTAATAGGCTTTGTGGTAGAAACGGTGGTTTGCAGTGAGTTTCTTTGCTAAGTTGTTAGTCGTTCAATATGGATGTGATGTTTCTTTGTTGACTACAAGAGCTCGCCCAAGACTAGGCGTCTCCAGGAAATTGAACCCCCCAATCTTCCCAAGTGAATTAACTGAATACTGGTCCTGGTGAGCCTGATGTGATTCTTGTAGACTCTCCTATTGCATTGTGATACATAAAGCTACGTTAAAGCAATTTCCTAATAGTTTATGCACTATTACGAGGACTCGCTGTTTTAGTGAAACCGGCCCCAGATATTAATATTAATCTCAACTTATTCTGACTACTTGCTGGATAATAGATATATTCAACTTTAGAGGGTTTTAAAAAAAATGTTGTTGCGTATGAAGTTAGTATATTTGTGCATAAGTTGTTCTTGTACGCCTTACAATATTTGTGTGGGCAGGGGGCATCAACATTATCGAAATGATATGGGCTTGCCAAAAGATCAAGAAAGCAATTCAGTTAAATGACGTGTTTCCCTGAAAAACAGCTACATTCTTTTTTCTGTGGTATGTACTTCATCTATTGTAGTTGGTGTTCGGTTGCACGAAATAGCATAATATATATCTCGGCTAGGCGACTTGTTCATTCTTGGTGGATTCCTGAAACATCTGGGACTATATGAAATATATGCCGTTATACCGCGGTGGCCACCCGTTCCGCGTTATTGCTGGTTAAAAATCAAATTCCGCGTTATTATGGTTAGAGTTCGCGTTATTATATTAAAATAAACAATGGATGCGAGAAGGTCCAGGTGAAATCCTATAAATTGCATCAGATACATAAAGTATTGGCAAACAACAATAGTTCCACGGAATATCGGAATGTTTTAATTGTCTATAGACAATAGTTTCATATTTATCAGTTCATTAGTCATTATGTACGAGTGACCACAGATATTTTGTTCGCGACTGATCGGACGATGGTTATCAAAATCTGGTGACATTTCCGTGATAGATTAGCCATACAAATTCATAAATAAGTAAACCATGATACATAAATGTCTATTGGGATTAGTTCCTTCAAGGAAACGTGAATAAGCCATACAGTTCCCCCACACACACCTTGAATCGATTCCTGATCAAAATTTTGTTTAGTCCGCGTTATTGCTTATCAAGAACACGCGATATTGCTGGGGAGCCTGATATCTGTGCGTGCAGTCGGCGACATCCATGCAGATGATACCATATGTTTTCATGTGATGCGCCTAAATTAAAAAAATATTTTCATAGACAATATTATAACTTGGTTGTAGCCCACTGTGATGTCGTGGTTAATGAATGCACGTGTAAGAAAACACTGCACATACATTTTATGTACTATGTTTATATTTACTCAGTATATTTTTGACGTTTTCGCCATCCACAAAACAGTTATGGCCGAATCGACTGATATGTGATGTAGTTTGTGTTCATAAAAACATATAAAGCATTATCAAAACGTGATTATTTCGAGAAGGTATTCATCTACACCCCCATAATCAACTCATTACAACCACAGGACAGAAATTGACGACCAGCGTACGAATCAATTAACTCTTCCAAACACAGGAGCAGTGTTCAAAATAACGCCCGCCCGCACGCCCGAGACGGGTAACTTTTGTGACGGGCGTGTAACTTTGCCAAGTTTCCTGCCCGATGGTCTGGTTGATATTTGAATCATATTTCCAACGATATTTACGAAATATTCAAAAATAACTGGGTATTTCTAATATATACTGGTGTCCGTATCTAGTAATCACTGCTGCAAGACTGCGACGTGAATCTCATGATTGTTATATTCAGAAATAAAATCTATACAAACACGATAAATGTTTGTCGAACTGTCTATCTGAAACTGGGGAATTCCCATTGTCGGTAAAACCACGATGAACCACACCATCCTTCACTTCCAACATTGAAATACATCGCGCTATCTCATTGGTTCTTATGTCGAACGACGTCATTTCAACAGCCAATCACAGACTACCTAACAGAAACAGATATAATCAATAGCAGTAGAGAGACGCAAGAACGCGTGGTCATGTTGCGGCAATTTCTTGGCCTCGAACCAAAAGAAAAAAAAACAAAAGTTGACAGCAAAGCCGCCAACAAGGTATACGATGCCACAAAAAGAAAGCGCAAGATCGTACCTTCATGGAAGCATGAATTTGAATCGTGGCTTGTCATTGATGAAGACGAAAATGAACTGCACTGTAGAGTGTGCAGAAGTGAATTTGGTCAGTCAGCGACAGATGAGAAACAAACCGGTGCCTTGCAGGACGCAAGTAGATATCGTAAATACGCTAATGGGCCATTCGTGTTGGGATGTAAAAATCTACGACATGATGGACTTGTGGGTCATGAAAAGTCCGAGGGTCACCAGTTTGCTCAGATAAAGTATGCGGCAAGGAATGCAAAGCCAGGTGAGCAGCCTGCACAAAAGGCATTGCAACAATTAAATGCCAAAACTTTTGACCGCCTGACGAAGTTATTCATAAACACGCATGCTATAGCAAAACACTGCAGGCCAATCACAGATTTTGTGTGGATGTGTCAGGCTGATGAGCGAAAAGGTGTTGATATTGGCCAGAGTTATCGAAATGACGTAAGCTGCAAGCAGTTCATGGTGGATATTAGCGAGTATGTTCGTGCTGATGTCATTGAAAGCAAATTGTTGGAAGCCAAGTTCGCCTCACTGATGTCGGATGGTTCGACAGACATATCTGTTGTGGAAAATGAAATAGTGTACATCCACTTCGCCATTCATGGGCAGGTTTACTGTTACTTTCTTGGGATGATTGACTGTGAGACCGCCAATGCGAGAGGCATATTCAACTCCATCATGAGGGCGATCGTGTTCACAAATATATCAATGGATGATGTACTCAGGAACAGTGTTCAAAATAACGCCCGCCCGCACGCCCGAGACGGGTAACTTTTGTGACGGGCGTGTAACTTTGCCAAGTTTCCTGCCCGATGGTCTGGTTGATATTTGAATCATATTTCCAACGATATTTACGAAATATTCAAAAATAACTGGGTATTTCTAATATATACTGGTGTCCGTATCTAGTAATCACTGCTGCAAGACTGCGACGTGAATCTCATGATTGTTATATTCAGAAATAAAATCTATACAAACACGATAAATGTTTGTCGAACTGTCTATCTGAAACTGGGGAATTCCCATTGTCGGTAAAACCACGATGAACCACACCATCCTTCACTTCCAACATTGAAATACATCGCGCTATCTCATTGGTTCTTATGTCGAACGACGTCATTTCAACAGCCAATCACAGACTACCTAACAGAAACAGATATAATCAATAGCAGTAGAGAGACGCAAGAACGCGTGGTCATGTTGCGGCAATTTCTTGGCCTCGAACCAAAAGAAAAAAAAACAAAAGTTGACAGCAAAGCCGCCAACAAGGTATACGATGCCACAAAAAGAAAGCGCAAGATCGTACCTTCATGGAAGCATGAATTTGAATCGTGGCTTGTCATTGATGAAGACGAAAATGAACTGCACTGTAGAGTGTGCAGAAGTGAATTTGGTCAGTCAGCGACAGATGGGAAACAAACCGGTGCCTTGCAGGACGCAAGTAGATATCGTAAATACGCTAATGGGCCATTCGTGTTGGGATGTAAAAATCTACGACATGATGGACTTGTGGGTCATGAAAAGTCCGAGGGTCACCAGTTTGCTCAGATAAAGTATGCGGCAAGGAATGCAAAGCCAGGTGAGCAGCCTGCACAAAAGGCATTGCAACAATTAAATGCCAAAACTTTTGACCGCCTGACGAAGTTATTCATAAACACGCATGCTATAGCAAAACACTGCAGGCCAATCACAGATTTTGTGTGGATGTGTCAGGCTGATGAGCGAAAAGGTGTTGATATTGGCCAGAGTTATCGAAATGACGTGAGCTGCAAGCAGTTCATGGTGGCTATTAGCGAGTATGTTCGTGCTGATGTCATTGAAAGCAAATTGTTGGAAGCCAAGTTCGCCTCACTGATGTCGGATGGTTCGACAGACATATCTGTTGTGGAAAATGAAATAGTGTACATCCACTTCGCCATTCATGGGCAGGTTTACTGTTACTTTCTTGGGATGATTGACTGTGAGACCGCCAATGCGAGAGGCATATTCAACTCCATCATGAGGGCGATCGTGTTCACAAATATATCAATGGATGATGTACTCAGGAAGATAGTTGGTTTCACCTCAGACGGTGCTAGTGTGAACTCTGGTATGCAAAATGGTGTTATTTCACTGTTTCGAAGCGATGTCCACAGCTCCATTGTCCTGGTCAAGTGTATGGCGCACAGAGTTGAGCTTTCTTTCAAAGATGCCATGAAGCTATCTCCAATCTACAAAAAAGTTGATACACTTCTGCATGAGCTTTTCAAGTTTTACCACAAAAGTCCAAAGCAAACCGCTGGTTTGAAACGAGCATTCAACGCTGTAGGGGAGGCACCTGTCACACCTCTCAGGGTCGGTGGTACGAGATGGGTTAATCACACCCAAAGAGCCATCGCCAGCATGTTTCGAGGCTACAAAGCCTATATCATGCACCTTGGCCAGGTAACATATAATATGATACTGTGTGATTGCAGTGATATTCATCTACATTTATCATAATTTACAGTATTAACCATTTTGGTGGTTGCTTCTTTTGCAGATCTCAATACTTAGTATGTCACACTCATACTGTCACACTCACACTGCCACATTTAAACAGGCACACAATAAATAAATAAATAAATAAATAATTGCAGGTTGTCATCACTCCAAGTCAATCAGCTGTTCAAGCCAAGGCAAAATTCCTCCTGCGAGAGCTTCGATCGTTACAAGTGATACAATTTGCCCACTTCATGGTTGATCTTTTGGCAATTCTGGTGAACCTGTCAATGGCGTTGCAAAACAAAGCTTCCTGTGTGTACACAGTGCATCAACAAATAGTAGCAGTGATCGCCAGCTTGGAAAAACTCAAGACGAGGCATGTGAATAGTATTGATAGTATACTGAATAGATCTACATCATAGACTACATGCCTGCATCACTACATTGCGTTTTTGCTTTAAAAAAAAACATGTACATTGTACACATTATACATACATTTACATTTTGTAAATTTCTGCATCATTCAGGCCTGGGCCAAAACAACGGGAATTCGCATCATCTCTGGATGCTAGTGAAAATGTGTATCAAGGTGAAAAACTCCAAGGCGAAGAAGGGACAATAAAGTCAGAGGTCACAAAGGTCTCCACGGCCCTCATCAGATCTGTAGAGAACCGATTCTCCGACCTAGATTCTGGTCTGCTTGAAGCAACTAAGTTGGCAGACTTGACATGTTGGCCTCCCAACTTATACTGACGCTGCTGGTATTGATTAAAAATATTCTGTATTTTTTCTTACTTCACAGATTGTGATTTGAGTGGTTTTAATAGGTGCAAAATATTTTCGTTTGTTCACAGATTTTGGAGATGCATACTTAGCGGCTTTAGTCGATCACTACCGTGAGCTGCTACAAAACCATGGGGTTGACATTTATATGGTGGAACCAGAGTGGACCCAACTCAAACAGGAAATGTACACTAGGTATATGATATTAACATTTGAACATGAATTACATGATCAGTCTCCTTAGTAAACTTGGTAATACATCGTATTGATAGTATTAGCATAGTACATTTTCGTTGGAGATATTGCTAATAGTAAATACATATTGAAAATTTATTGCTAATAGTAAATACACATTGAACATTTACATGTTTTCCCTCAGTCACAAACCCCACCAAATGAACTGGGTTCAGATCAACTCCTTGTACAGAGGCAGGTTTGCAAACTTCCTAGACGTTGTTGATCTAATCCTCTCGATACCAGCAACAAGTGCGGAGTGTGAGAGGGGCTTTTCACAGCTAAAAGTGACAAAAACATCATACAGGAATCGTCTGAAAAGCTCCACGTTGACCATGTTGATGACCATCCAGCTGATCTCAGACCCAGTTACGACATTCGACCCCACTCCTGCGATTCATCATTGGAACTCAAATCACAACAGGAGACCAAATTTCATCAGGAGAAGAAAGCTGGGTGGGAAAACTGATCAGGAGAGTAAAAACAACTCTCAGTCTCAATGTAGCTCGGAATCCGAGTCCGATATCGACTTTGGTCAGTTGGGTGAGGGTGATTCTGACTCTGAATGTGAATAAAAGTATCATGAGTTGGTACTGAAGTGATGAAGTACACGTTTGTACTTAGAATTTGGAGTTTGAAATTTTGAATACAGTATTGCATTTAGTTATCGACTTGAACATTCAGTATTGAACATTTGTTATTGTATGGATGGTTATGATTTGCATTGTGCATTGAAGAATAAACTCTATGAAAGATGGCAATCCTTGTTGTATTTTATTTTCAAAATATCACTCACTTATTTAACTTCCAAAACAGGGCAGGTAACTTTTGGGCAGGGCTGGTAACTTTTAGGACTTACCAGCCCTGCGGTCTGGTTGTATTTCCAATTAGTTTTGAACACTGCACAGGAGCCTCAACAAATCTGATATTCCACGATTTCAATAAAAACACATGTATTTGAAGAGAATTTGCTCGCACAATTGCTTGATTAATCTTGTCAACTTGTATTTGGAGATTGATCATAGTCGATCTACAGCTCTTCAATTCGTGCGGAGTCAATTCAAAATTGAATGAAAGCAATTCACACAACGCAACGGAGGATTGATTTTCTTCGATGATAATATTGAAGCCAATCACAATTCGAGACACAACTTCATACAAATTATCCACTTTCACACATCTGCTCCTAACTCCGTGAACGATCCATCCTCCTTTTTCCGCGGTGTTACATTGTGCGATGATATGCTTGAACGTTGAAACAGCTTTGCATTTGCACCATTATTTACATATATGTCAGGTATAAAAGTATTTGAGTCTTCGCATGATGATAGATAATAGTAACCAGTGTGATCCTCGATGTTCACATGTTTTATGAATTGTACATCATGGCTACATGCATACGGGGAAGTTGCTCGTTTGCTGTTTAATTGTAAAAATTCAGTTCCGCCATTCGTAGCGTATAGAATCTCGGGAAAAATACCTGTGCACGCAGGATATAGCAGTTTTATGAATGCACAGGTATTATATGACATGACATGCCGCAGTAATCAGATCACGCAGTGGTCGATTTCAACTCTTTTACCCCCGAAATGGTGGGTGTATGTGGACATCTTTATCTGCGCATGCCTGCAAAGATGTTGGGAGTATATTGTAGGTTTCTGATTTGGAAGAACATCCATCAATATTTTTGTTCTATTATATCATAGAAATGGATGGAAGTAGCATTCAAATCGTTTTCTTTGTCTGTGGTAGCCGTTGAGGACAATTGGATTACTTGAATGAAAATGTTGGTCTGCTGGATGTCGTCCAAAAATTAGCGTCTCGTGTTCATATATTCATTGACTCTCTAGGCTCAGTATACACTGGCATGTATTTGACAATTAATGAAAACATCTCCCCAAAAGAATCTATTAATGCGCAAATCTCAGACCGACGTCAAAACCAAATGTATAATGAGGTTGTTGACTGCAAAAATATTGGCGTAGGTGGATATTCTGCCATAAGCAGATTATTTCCTAGCAGCAACAGAATTAGGTTTTGTCTCTCTTGTGTTCAAAGTTTCATTCACGTTCTCATATAATTGGATGGTTGCTCGAAGAATATAGAAGAGAAACCAAGTATGTTCACCTAGTCACGGCCCATGAATCACTTTGAAAATATTAGTATCAATACTTTAAGTGCTATACATGGTGTCACATCTCAGTATAACTGTATGTTTCAGTTACATCGTATGTACTATCATCTGTGCTGGTATATTTTGTATGATACTTCTCGTGATGCAAAACCTAGAAGACATCGAGTGGAGAAAGTTAGGTCTGATGACACAAAAGAAAGATCATGTCCGATATCGATTGCTGCTTCCCATCCCAGATTCCTCCACCCCGCCATTAGATAACTCACCATCTCCGATCTCATGGCAGAGTCAAGGATATCATAGCCATAATGGCCACTGTACTAGGAGGTTGACTATCTTTAGCTTCATGGAAGTAATCTGCTGTCATCGAAAATGTGTTCTGGTAATAGGAATCTTGTAGAAATGTGCGCGACATAAAATTTCCATTTTGTCCATTTCAATTTCCATTGAAATTTTCATATCAGTCATGCTAGATTATACGATATTGCTGCGAGACAGTGATTTGTTGAAAACATCAAATTGTTCTTCAATTGATTTTCAATCAATTTGTTGAAAACACCAACAAATTGATGAGAGAGTGTGTAATATTCGAATATTCGCAAACAATACATGTGCATTGACTATCATGTGCATTGACTATTATCGTAAGAGGAGGCTTACCAGGGTTATTAGCATTACAAGCAATAACGTTGAACGATCAAAACAAATTGCCTTCAAATTGCTACTCTTACGGTATTTCATATATAAGATTGATTTCGACTTTATTTACTTTCATTTCTGGAATATAATGTACAAAAACTAATATATCCAATTATCCATGAAAGTGAGTATCATTATGTAGCGGTACTGTTCAGAAGAAGTTTTCACATGTTCGGACGGCTGTTGGCTCGACAGTGAGCTGTGTATTTGCATCGTCGTCCAACAAAGCTCAATATGATGAGTTCCTTACTGTTGTTGTCAACATCTGCAACAACTTCAGGTTCCAACTTGATCCAGCCACAGTCATGAAAAGGGTACCTTTAATACTATAGACTAATTTTCTTAGACTCTTCTACTAGTCCAGGTCTGCTCGTAATTAACGTCCGACACACAAATTTTTGGCAATTAAAAGCCATTTTTCACAAATATCCCCACCATTTCGGAAAGACACAAAGCTAAATAATAGGGCTGTAAAGCGGAAGTATGATCGGTGATAAATTCCAATGAAATATTCGTGAATAGGGCGTCGCTGGGCATAAACCTAGTTATCGCCCACTTTCTACAACTTCAATAACTGTTGAAATAATCATTTTTGTTTCCTCTCACTTCGTATGCCTGATATGACTTTCTGTCTCCGGACTATGAGATTGGATAACGGACCCTGTTTTGTTTGCTCGGAATACTTAATACTGGGTATTGATTCCACGTCTATGTCTTAAGTCGAATAACTTTAGCGATAGTACAAAGCAGGTTGACATGTTCCAAAATTCGTTAGAATAACAGACCACCAGCTTGCAATTTTGCTGGAGCAATGCCTTATTCGAAGTGTCGTTTCAAATCTTGCATATGCTGTGGAATTGGACAATATTTATCTTTTACAACAGTTTTTGTATATCTTAATCGTGTGAGGATATTTTTTTTTTTGGAACTTCTAAAAATGATCCAGCCATGAACTTTGAAGATAAAAACTGGAATAATGACAACAATTGGTTATCCTGGCAATATGTTCATAGTTGGTAAATGTATGTAAACCTTCTCATGAATATGAGTGTTTCTAATTCGGTAGGATATTTTTCAAATAAAATACAATGTTCTTTCGTGTTAACTGGTCTAATGGAAACGAAACTGAGACAGGTACTGTTCACATGATTCAGATCGTATCTTATAAGAGAAGACTTATGGGTGCGACATCCTCAGTCTTTGCTCCAACAATGTGGAATATGCTGCTCATTCCTATTTTGAACAGTTCTAAACATTCTGTGCCAGGGACTCCTGCTCTGGTAAGGGTTGTCCGACTCCAGGAGTTTCCGCCCCAGAGGAATGGCACTGATCATCGCCCGGGTTGCATATGCTGTGGAATTGGAAAATATTTATCTTTTACAACAGCTTTTGTATATTTTCATCGTGTGTGGATAGTAATGTTTTTTTGGAAACTTCTAAACATGATTCAGCCATGAACTCTGAAAATGAAAACTGGAATAATGACAACAATAGGTTATCCGGACAACGTGTTCATAGTTGGTAAATATATGGAGAAGCGTCTCATGAATGTTAGTGTTTCTAATTCGGGAGGATATTTTTCAAATAAAATGCAATGTTCTTTTATGTAAACTGGTCTAATGGAAACGAAACTGAGACAGGTTTTGTTCACATGATTCAGATCGTATCCCACTAGAGAAAACTGTATGGGAGCGATCATCCTCAGTCTTTGCTCCAGCAATATGGAATAGGCTGCTCATTCCTATTTTGAACAGTTCTAAACATTCTGTGCCAGGGACTCCTGCTCTGGTAAGGGTTGTCCGACTCCAGGAGTTTCCGCCCCAGAGGAATGGCATTGATCATCGCCCGGGTTGCCTCCTTGCTTTTGTCCTCGATCACAGGTCTCAGACCAAAAGCAAAGTCTCAGACCAAAGTGCGTGTTGGGGAACCTAGACATCCACATCTCCAGGTGGGCCTTGGTGCCAGCAAAGCAGTGGAGATAGATGTCAAAGGTGCGTGGCAGCTTCGTCTCCAAGATCTTCATCAGGTCTCGGTACACCAAGTACACCAAATCCTGATAACAGTGGACATAAAGGACGACTGACTTCCCCAGATTCACAGCCAGCTGGAGTTAGCGGGGGAGCTGCTTCTTCTGATCTTCAGGGTTTTGATGCCGGTAATAATCCAACCCTATCTCGCCAATTGTGACGCATAGGGGCGGTCGGCCATGACAGCTATGCGCCCGAAGACATTCTCTTACACCTCACGGCTGGTGTCATGGTATCCCTGCGTGATAGACCACATTGTGGTAATCAAGTGGACAGTCTCAGCCATCGACCCTTGAAGCACCATCACGTGACTACCATCTCAAAGGTGTAGTCCCCCTTCACCCGAGTCATGCCCATCTGCTCCATCCTGTCGAAATGGCAGTGCACATCGATCAACTTGCACGGCAGATTGTCCAAGATGGTCACCAGTTGAGCAACCTCCAAGGCCAATTATTCCTGTTGCTCGGCTGGTGAAAGTTGCTGCGCATGGTGTAAACGATATGCTGGTGGACCAACTCTGATGAATACTTTGGGGGTCTAGTGCAGTAGACTCGGGGCTCGTGGCTGACATATAATATATGGAACAGCAGTAGCTGCATTTCAGACGGAAAATGACGCTCCTCCAAATACCACCACTGTTGCACAACGAGATGGAGCAAACTCAGGTTTTTGGGGTTCAGAATTTGCTGGCGAAGATACAACATGAACCCGGTGATGAGCTGTATCCAACGACGAGGATTGCCGTCCTTGACAATTGAATCCAGTGAGTGGCGCGGCTGATCAGGTCCACGGTGATGAAGCACGTCCCAACACTGGAGAACAGCTGACGACACTTCCAATACCATAAGTGTGGATGGAAATGCCACGAGAGATGGACTTACTGTATGTGGTCCTCAGGGGCACAGAATTCTTGAATTCACAGAGCCCACACTCTACCCTACGGTAACTCCTTCCTGGTCCTTCTTTTGCTGCCTTCGCCCGTTCCTCTTCCGGTTTCTCCTCTGCTGATTCTTCCTAATTTTCTTCCCGTCCGTATTGTTCACCGATGGTCCCGGTTCATCCTCCTCCATACCTGACTCTCCTCATAGTCTGGCTGGAAATCTCCGTCCTCGAAATCCATCTAGAGAAGGCAAAAGAATCAGTTTGCACATAAAGGCAAAATCCATGAAGATTACTTTGCCTTTGAAGTGATATTGCCAAAAAAAAAATATTTGTTCCAAATCAATTACAAATATGCCTGTAGCCTCAGAAAAATTTGTTACAAAACAAACTGTGGTTGATCAAATGGATAAATAAAGCATGTAACAGCACTAGCAAACGCTTTTGTTTTGTTTTGTGCGCCACTTAAAAGTTAACTCTGACCTGACTTAGTTCACCAGTATTTACGTATATGCCAGTAAGCTGAAATCGCATTGCATCAAGGGATACAAAGCACCGACAATCGCGGTAATGTCAACAAACTCGAACGATCTATACCAGAAACTCACAACAAAATCAACGAGAAAGGGGCATTTGTTGAACAACTCAAGTGCATGCATATACATTGTTTTTTTATTATTATGTTTTCTTCGTTCGATCAGAAATGAATGGAAAATCCATAACTTTCTGCCAATATCACTTTAAGTAAGCTGGTTTTGACGACGTGACGTCTACTCCCGGAAGCGACCGGTTCCTTGAAGAGCTCTGGTAAGTCTGTACCATCCAGAACACACCCAGATGCTGAAATCTGCGTTGATGTTCGGGATCTTGTTGAACGTGAGGTGCTCTCACAGACATTCTTAGATGTCGAGAAAAGTTTCCTCATCATCGTTGGTATGACTCGTTTGTGATACTAACTCCAGATAACTCCTTTTTTTGATCCGGGCTCTCTTTCGTTGTATCCACAACGGTATATCCCTGTCGTTGCACATCCGTAGGCAATCATGATGGACAATCTGGTTGTTCCCCTCACGGCCCATGATTCGGTACTAGATGCCGTGGGTGATACAACCTCAGTGATGATGTTCCTGACAGTTATGTCAAATACATCCACTTAGAAGTACATTATTTACATAGACAATGGGTACATCATAAAAAGAGGAGGTACATCTTTTACATACACTTTAATACACAGTTGATTTTATAGTTGGGAGATGTATAAAATTCTTAACGGCTCGGTATTCTCGTTAAACAAATATTTCAATTCCTATTAAAGTTTAATTTGCATGCGCTGCAAGCTACCTTTCTGCAAATTCGGCATTGCCAGCGGAAAGTGTGTGCATCTGATGACCTGCTGGATTGTGATACATGTGCTTGACATGAAGCAGTGTTTACTTGTATTACCAATTTGCTAAGTGGTTGCAATTTGTTTCTATATTCGGAAACCCGCCAGTTCGTCATGTCGAAAGCCAGTGGCAACAAGGTTGCTCACAGTACTGTATAGACGGCACTATATACTCCCCATTCCCTTCGAAAAAGTCGGCCAATTTTATATGTACGCTACTACACGGAAAAAATAAACAATGTATGTTTCTTATGTAGCATGTGGCATTCGCCGCACGTAGCCTTCATCTTATTTTGTGGTTTCTTTTATGTTGGAAATGAAAATTCAAGCCGATGGTTTGTGATGAGCGTCTGCACATGAAGTCTAGCTTATAGTCATTCAATACTGGGTTGGCAATTTTCTTTGTTGGTCGCAAGAGCACACCCAGCCCCAGGCGTCTCCAGGAAATTGAGCTCCACAATCTTCTGAAGTGAATTCATCGAGTGAAGATCTTGGTGTGATTTTAGGCTCTGCATTGTAACTCAATTGAATGGTGTTGGGGGTGTTTTGTGCCACAGAGAGGCACGGCAACACAATATATTGTTTTCTTTATTATATTGTCGAACATGTGCCTTCAGTACATGTGGATTCCATTAATAGAATTGTCTGCAATATTCAAACTATTTTTCAAAAATCGATCACAATCCTATGAATTTTTGGTTTCAACCTGATCCTGTGACTTGTCATATGTAAAATCGAACGCACAGATAAATATGGTCTGATCCCAACACAATGGAACTAAGTCAGTTCACATTCGGTGGCTAGGTGCAGGATATCTGATTTTTTTCCGGTCCAACTGGCTTTTCATTTTCCAGGTTCTAAGTAGCAACATCACGACCTGGTTGGTAAATATACCAAATACATGAGACAGGTGTGCAGCAGGACGCATTCGCATATTGATTGTATTTTGGGGTTTCATAACAGTGGCCACATGTGGATAGGAAATGCTCATGCTTTCCTGAATACCTGACTTACCGGAATTTCCGGAATACCTGACTTTCTTATGGCCATATAGGAGGATTCATAAAGTTCCACAAGATCACAATTTTGCCTGACACTGGGATTGGATAATAGAGCGACTTAGTCGCTCTGAATACATTTACTTAGGTATTGGTTCCATATTTATTGGCTCGGTGCAGTGTTGAATATAGAGGTGAAAACAATAACTCACCAGCTAATATTGTGGTATATGTAAGCCATGTACCTCACACCGGTTTAGTTACTATATATCTATATACACATGTATATATATATTTTTATGTATAAGGAAGCAGTTTACATTACATCTAATTTCAGTTTCAAAAAAATTCAATAACGGACTATGAGATTGGATAACGGACCCTGTTTTGTTTGCTCGGAATACTTAATACTGGGTATTGATTCCACGTCTATTCATCCTTTATCACGGAGATAATCAGCATCATCAAACAATCACCCACGTTATTCATTATGAATATGGTCCATGTGTTGTTTATTTGTGTTTCTGGAGGCTTTTAATACATTATGCAACTGTGGTTGTCAAATGTAGAGTTTATTTTAGACGACAGGGTCAACTCGTCACAATTAAAGGCGTGAAACGTACAGCCATTGTATGATCCAACAAACCCTTTATAATCGAAATATTTATCCTGGTCAACAGCTGTTCGAAAATAATAGTCTTGTCACCTTATGTTTGAAAGAGTTCATTGATCTACAGCTCTTTGATTCGCAAAGAATCTATTGAAACTTAAATGAATCCGATTCACACAATGCGAGTGAGCGTCGATTTCTTTGTAAGCCACTAATGAAGTCAATATCAAATCGCAACACGCCTTCATGCAATTTATCTGCTCTGCAACGAGTGTGCTCCGGACTTCCAGCTAATTTTGCCTGTGTTATATTGTGAAAATCGTATGCTGAAACATGGGAATAACCTGAATAGCCTCATTGGTATTCATCAGTCAATAAAAGAGTGTTGCACTGAAGTGATCATGTGATCCAGTTGAGATAATATTAAGTTGGATCTATATTTTGCCTTATATCCAACTGTGTTGTAATCAGATGAAAAATACAGAGACAATTTGGCATTATCATGAACTAATAAAAAACTATTTACATCCATGTCTAGTCACCTTCATCGCAGAAAAAATGAAAGGTGATTTAGAATGCCATTATACAGTAGGTCCAGTGAAAACCAAATCCTTTTGTCATGGGTAGAATTTATTAATGGACAAAACACAAAGACGGACGTTAAAACCAAATGTATAACGAGGATCCAGTAAAACTTGGGACGTAGGTGGAAATCCTGCCAAAAGCAGATACTTGTTCTTATTTTTAGACATAATTCCTAGCACCTTTTTACGAAAAGAACTAGTTTCTCTCTCGCATGTGTCTCAAATCACCAATATGATGGCTCCTTGAAGAATAAACAGTCTGTATTCAACGGTAATAAATCGAAGAATGTCCATACTAGAGAAGCGCCTGTATAGAAACACGGTTCGACATGATTAATTATTAATAGATATATTATATTGTTTCTCCAGTCATTTTAGACCACAATGCTCTAAAACATATTATTCGTTATGTGTTGCATGATGTGAGTATCATATATTTTTGGTGTTTCCTGGGCAGAAGTCAATTGTCTGAATACCGTATATAGATCATGACATCTCGAACATGTTGCGTCTGCCAAATCCAAGAATTGGGGGCATGCTTCGATAATTCCCATCCATCTGACCTGGGCGTTGGCGTCTCCACCATTATTTTTAGACATTATTTCTAGCACCTCTTCACGAAAAGAACTAGTTTCGCTCTCACATGTGTCTCAAATCATCAATATGATAGCTCCTTGAAGAATAAACAGTCTGTATTCAACGTTAATAAATCGAAAAATGTCCATACTAGAGAAACGCCTGTATAGAAACACGGTTCGACATGATTAATTATTAATAGATATATTATAGTGTTTCTCAAGTCATTTTAGACCACAATGCTCTAAAAAATATTATTCGTGTAGTGTTGCATGATGTGAGCATCATATATTTTTGGTGTTTCCTGGGCAGAATTGTCTGAATACCGTCTATAGATCATGACATCTCGAACATGTTGCGTCTGCCAAATCCAAGAATTGGGGGCATGCTTCGATAATTCGGGGCATGGGCGTTGGCGTCTCCACCATCTCATACCTTATCTAGGGAAGAATCAATGATGTCAATTGATCAGGAGTGAATGGAAAAAGATCTCATTGATCTTGACGTGTGCTGTGTAAACGAGAGCATCTTAGGGAGCTTGCCAGCAGTTGATTACATTGAAGTGATTGACTTTCAGTACCGCTCTTCCTGGTATTCGTATCTGGGGTGTGAGTGATAGAATCCAGACTGGCCGCCTAAGGTCAGTGTCTGAATCAACAACGACAATTCGGTGAAATACAAACAAGACATCCCGACGTGAACCTCAAGGTGGAGACGGTGGAGATATCGTGCCATACGCTGTTGGAACAATCCACCGGTGAACATTCCCAATCTATCAACTATCGTTGAGATGGCAGTGAGCTCAATTGTAACTTGACCAAAATACTGGTTTCATCTTCGTGCTATTTCTTCATTCATGTCAATCCTATTAGATTATGTAAACTCATGTTTTGATTGTATTTTTGTTTACAATTTCTTCCAATTATATTGATAGGTTATACAGGATAAGTTTAACCACCCCTTATAAAGTTAAGGTTTTGGGTCATGCAAATAGATACACATTTTAATTTCAGGTCATAATAATTAATGCGAATGATGATTACCAGTTCATAAATATGACCGTCAAGTCAGGTATAGAACACAGACCCCCAAAGTAAACTGATGATTTTTACTTGATTATAAAATAAGGGTTTCGTGGATTTACGTGTTAACTTCAAGTGGTCCAGACATTTGAAAACACAACTCACACTTCAATTCTATTTTTAGGTTACCGAACCTATTGTCCGATAACATATTGGCATAGTGCTGTGCCCGTCGTCCACCGCGTCGACGTCGACCATCCACATTTTTATTTTCAAAAGCTACATGTGAATCTTTCTGATATTGTGCACAAAAATGACTAAACATATTTTTTAAAAAAGGTTTTTTTTTTGTTTTTTCGATTTTCGCATTCCTCGAAATGGCAGCCAATTTCGACGAAAAACGGCCAATTTCTGACTTTGGTGGCCATTTTCTCAAAAACTATTCCCACAGTTTTAATACTTTTGTTTTAAAAAATTGCACGCATATACCTCTGTGATGTGTATTAAGTTTTGTTGCCATGGAAGAGCTAGTCTGCATGTGGCGGCCATTTTCATTTTGAAGGTCAGAGCACACAATGACTTATGTCTCGCTTATTATCGACTTTACAGCTTAGTAATCAATTGTGCACATGTAAAAATTTATATAGTTTGAATATTCTGATGACCCGAAATATGACCTTTGACCTCATTTTCAAGGTCAAAGCACAAAATAGCTAATATCTCGCTTTATCGACTTAACCATGTTTACAACGTGGGGATAAATTGTGGACGTGTAGGAAATATTGTATGCCGAATATTTTGATGACCATGAATTTTACCTTTGGCCTCATTTTTAAGATTATGGGACGAAATGGCTAATATGTCGCTTATTATCGACTTTACATCTTAGGAATCAATTGTGTACATATAGGAAATGATATATTATGTTGAATATTTTCATGAGCTTCAACTTGACCTCGACCTCATTTTCAAGATTAGAGCACAAAATGGCTAACATCACGCTCATTGTCGTCTTTATATCTTAGGAACCAATTGTGGACACATAGGAAATGATATCTGCTGAATATTTTCATGACCTTGAATTTGACCTTTGATCTCGTTTTCCAGGTCACAGGACAAAGTGGCCAATATCCCGCTTATTATCGACATCAGAGCTTATTAATGTATGCTGAATATTCTCGTGACCTTGAATTTGACCAAATTCACAAAGTGGCCAATATCTTAAATATAAATTATATAATTATATATATTGTCCAGTAACCTTCCTAAACCATTGGGCTATTTTTTTTACAACAGACAAAAACACTTACCCGTAACTCAACCCTGCAGATTTCCGGCGTTAGGATACTGCATCAATTTTACATGATGAAAAACTAGAATACATGAAGAATCTCTACTGATGACACAAAAGATATGTGAAAGATCATGTCGGGTATCGATCACAGCATCTCGTGCCAGATATGCGTCCCGAGATAAGCCACCAACTCCAAACACATTGTATATCCGAGGATATCAATTTCATATGAGCTCTTGGGATGTCATTCCAGGTTTAGTATCTTGGAAGCAATATATTTGTTATTATCGCAAATATGTACGAGTTACATGGATCTTGTAGAGTTACATGGATCTTGTGCGTGTGAGTAACTTTCGTTTTGTTTTGAATGAGAATGTCTCCAGTGCTGGAATTTAGCATTGTGGTAAGATATTGAAAATAGAATGTCAAAGCAAAATGATGAGTCCATTGGGGTATGTATAGTCATCAATTATTCCTGAAGGAACTACAATGAACGATAGAACAAGTTGCTCCAAACGATCCATTTCATCTATATCAGATTGGTTTTGATACTTTGATATCTCCCATACAAGGTATTGATGGATGCGTCAAAATCAATACATTACAAAATATTGCATCAAAATCAAAACATCCAGGGGTAGGAGTGCATGCCCAAAAGTAGCTCTATTATGTACGACATCAAGGGAAAGAATCGTATATTTTATATGCGGATAATCATTCAAATGCACTACATTCGTTATCACTTGTTAAATGATAACGATGCCCATTAATTTAGACCATAGCCACATTGAAGCCACTCGGATTGACCTAGGAAGTTCACTGACCAGAGTGGACGAAATTCTCACAATGTGAGTGAAACAGTCTGCTCGTGTCGATTTAAACGTATCAGTTTTATGATTCCAAGCTAATGAACACTGACACAATATGATAGTGTTCATAATTTGTACGAAACTAGGCTATAATGACGATTATTTGAGTAGTTGGTGAATTATCCGAAAAAAATGTCCTAATTGTTTGTTCCAAATTGCAGGTATAGATTTGCAAATGGAATATATAACATAACATGTTTTTATGTAATATTCCACCAAGAATCACAATGAAATGGATTCTGACCACAGGGTTCCGACCGTATAAGACACCACTATCGATACACTAATCTTATTCGAGTAGGAGGAATTAAAGCTATAATCACTTTTAGAATTGACGAAATTTATTCATTCTGCGGTAGCTTTATATTGTCTATAGAATGAGAAATCGTACGAATTTAGGTCTGAAAATGTGTATTACGTGCCCAAATTGAGTTGCCAAATCAAGATGCGAACTCGGGCCAGTCAATTTCGCAGTAATTTTTTCCTCAAAGCGGCCGCCTTGCGGGCGAGTTCTACACACAGTATCATGACGTCATTGGTATTCGTCTAGATACTGTGGCAACCGGTAATGTAGGCTGGCCGATCATTGTCTATCCACTGTTTTCATGCACGATCAACGGCAATTTTCTGAGTATCTGTTGTCGAACTGTGCATATTTCCTACATATTTCCGACTATCTTGAGATGTACTTTCAAGTTTTCGTGACAAACAAAACTGCTAAATTTGGCTGATTTTAAATTGATTCCAACTTTAACTCTATGTGCACCAAAACATAATTATCGGGACGGATCCTCTTCTGTCTTTGCTCCAACAATGTGGATTGAACTGATCATTCCTATTTCGAATTGCGGTAAGGTTTAAGGACTCTCGAAACCATATCTCTCTAACAACGCCTTCCCAAGAGAATGTGTAACAATTTTATCTGTGTCTTAACTACATTTCCTCGGTTTTAAATATTTCATCACATACAGTAGCCTTAGTTTTATCGTTCTTGAAAATGTGTAAACGTTTTATGCACTTCTTTCATGAGATTAAATTATTATTATTACATTATTCGACAGCTAATATGATTTTCCGGACATTTTTTACGTATCCTGGCATCATGCGATATGCAACCCTAGTGCGAAGTTAATTTCATTGTAATATCTCTCGCTGTGCTTTCATTAGGAGTCTTCCGGACATACTAGATATTTGTCCGTGGATTCTACCATAGCATTGATTACGCAATGCTGACGAAGGCAAATTGCATTGGAAATGGAAGTCATTTGCTCCCGGTGACAGATCTAATTGATGCATACCATATACAATGATGCATATTGGATTTTTTTCTGTGGCCATTTACCTCACACTGTCATCAGAAATGTATGTACGGGAAAATAATTGAGATTTTTGTGCACATTCCGATAAAGTTAAACTGCTTCTACCTGCGGCGAAAGGAAGAGGGTACCAGTATCATCATAGCTGATTTCTGAATCGGAACAAGTTTAACTACATGTAAGACATCAAAAACTTACGTGGAATATTCAGGGCAAAAAAAAGTCCCTGAAGGTGGGATTACTTCTATTGTCCTATCAAATAAAGACATTGGAAAATTCATGATAGACTTGATATGTCAAATGTTTAACATATTCATTCCTATTTAAGACAATTATACTCCATTCTTCCGTAGCAAGATATTTCCAGTTTTATCGCTTATATTTTATATAAAAGCTGAGTAGTCTCCTAGGAGAGAGATCGGGTCCTTTCAATTTGAGCAAATCACGCGAACACAATCCTCTATGGTTACGTTTTTAATGCAGCTACTTTATTAATTATTTAAACACTGTCTGCAGGGTAACACGACTATTTCAATTTATAACTTCTAAATTATACGCCATGCAGCCCATCGCATTGCAAAGGGCAGTGCCTGCGGGGAATTGGTGCACTGATATAATGATCCGGGGTTTTATTCAACATAAGGGAATGCGTGGTTGTATTACCAATTTTCTAAGTGGTGGAAAACTTGATAGTATAATTGAAAGTCTTTTATAACACCACTTGACAGTAGAGCATGTCACATTATAGTAGCAATTATGTTTAGGAAGGTTCAAGTATTCTTTACATAACAATCAGACAATTTATACCTGAGCTACAATATGGTAGAGTGAACCTTGTCCAAGCAGCACAAGAAATTCATATCGGAGCGTCTATTCCTTCGGGTGTAGCCTAGACGTGGCTTAGACGTTCAGTACTTGGTTGCCATTTTTCTGTGTTAGTCACAAGCACAGGCATTTGAAGACCATTGAATTGACGGTACAATGTGCTATATATAATAATATATACAAGGCACTCAAGCCCCTGTCGGGAAAATGGTGCTTGGACAAACACTCGAAATTTCAAAGCTCCAAAAATGCTACTTATCCACCGAATTGATACAAACCAGCATATCCTGTGGAATCCGTGAAGACTCTATATCCAAATTAGTACAGTATTTACATATAATATCCATGAAATAAAGGTTTTCTAGCTCATTTTATATCACCAGTACCGCTTCCAAGACCTTGCGTGGCTAGAATTTGGATTCAAAACATCCGTTGTGCACTTGTTTTTGGTCTTTGTCCAAGCACCATTTTCCCGACAGGGGCTTGAGTGCCTTGTATATATTATTATATATAGCACAATGTACCGTCAATTTATTGGTCTTCAAGTGCCTGTGGTCACAAGAGCTCGTCCACCACTAGGCGTCTCCAGGAAATTGAACTCCTCGAGTAAACTGATTGAGTAATGGTCCTGATGTGATTTGTAAGTACTCTTCCATTGCAGTGGTATTTATTCAGCTTCGTTAAACGAGATCTTAATCTTCATACTATTTGAGCAGATAGTATGCTTAAAAAGTTATCAATATTATACAAATATTGGATGTTGAGGAGTCCAATATACAGTTTACGGGATGCAGAAATGTCATATTGGCCCAGGCGCCAGCCGAGGTTAATATGACATTTCTGAATCCCGTAAACTGTATATTAGACGACTCTCAACATCCAACATTTGCTATATTATTCACGTAGTCAGAACAAACAAAAGCCACGTTCTTTTTATTGGGAGAAACCTAGAGATGGGAAAAGCCACATGCAAGACGCGCGCTGATTGGCAGATAAGCACGACATCGACCAATATACATTTTGCTGTCCAATATAGACTTTCGCCGTCCAACATTGAGTATGTAGGATTGTCACATGGTACAATTCGTCTAATCAGGAGTGTCCTTGCAATGAGAATACCACCGAGTGAATAATATCGCATAATATCATTACTATCTGTGAAATAGTATTCTGTTTTTATTACATATTAATCAATATATGTATAAAAAAAATTTGTTTCGTTCAACTATATGTTAAGTACGTTTGTACTGTGTATGCGTTACATTACGTGTGTTTGGACTTACGACACGACATAAGTGGAAGTAATTCAAGGACTCCATTGTTGTTCTTCGGAGATATTGGCTCACAACGCGCTTCAACAATCAAAGCATTCAGTATAGACATTATCTTATATCCATCGTGGCATAATCTCCATCAAATCTCACATTGTAACCACAGTCTGTATTTATATACACGTGGCAGTAGCATATCACGGTCCACATCATCACAGTTGTTCCGTTTTTGAAATTTGACCCATTTTCAAAGATTTCATGTGTATTCGGCATGACACTAAAGTACAGCGTGTATGTTAATTTACTGATTTTTCTGTGAGCATGAAACGAAATACACGTCGTTATGATGAACTGGGTGATGGATATTATCGATTATGAGCAATCTCTAAGAGGCAGTGCGTATTATAATCTCTAGGGTGTCATCAGAATCTCAACATGACATTGTGAACATCATGTTATATTTTGGTGGTTCCTTGGCAGTAATCGAGTGCCATGATAATACATGAAGTATGACGCCCCAAGCGAATTGTTTGATATGTCAATTCTAGTAACTGAGATCAGGCTTCCACAATTCCTATACATCTGACCTGGGCGTTGGCGTTTTCGTCCTCTCATACATTTATCATGGATGACTCAATGATGACCATTAACAAGAAGGGAATTCGAAAAGATCCTATTGGGTCTTGACGTGTGCTGTGTAAAAGAGACCATCTCGACGAACATTCCAGCAGTTGATTACATTAAAATGATTGGCTTTCAGTACGACTCTCCGCTGGCATTCGTAGCTGGCAGTGTGAGTGATAGAAACCAGTATGGTGCCTGTCTCAACAATCGGAATTCACTTGGAAATAAGACTTCAAGACGTGAACACTGCGAGACTATGTACATAGACACAGATACAATGAACGTACCAGTTGCAGCTCTAGGCCAATGCACTGATAATTATTGAAATGAGCTCTTAGGTCTCCGGAACCCCTTAAACAGGAAACATGTGTCACAAAGTTTACACACCAATAAATTGATCCTGCATCAAGTTCACACGATACAAAAACAGAAAACATTGATTGAAGAAGTTCCTACTGATGTCACAGAAGATATTTGAGAGATCATGTTGGGCATCGATCTCAGATAATCCACCAAATCTCAAACACATTGTTGAGTCAATGATATCATTGTTAAGAGGTCTGTTTGATTCCCGGCAGGTTGTTCTATGTTTAGTGTCTTGGAAGAAATGTGCTATTATCGCAAAATCTGTAGGGAGTAACATTGGAGTCCTGGACAATGGTACTGGAGACAATTCTTTATTGGCCCTACCATGTCAACAGTAATATATTGTATGACATTACTGTGATATACAAGGGTGATATTTTGACAATTATCAATGGAATGGGATACATATATGGATGGAATATGGTCATCAAATTGATTGTAGGAGTATATTGATATACATTACTAGATTACACCGACGGACACAGTGATGTCCTTCATAGCATTACAATGAACGAGCTACTTTCATTTCCTATATGAGATTGGCTCTCACTCTTCATACTTTCTTGTCTCGCACACACAAGTAGTATTTAATACACTGGAATCGATACACCACAAAGTAATAACTGATGTATCAAAACCAGTCATCATGTAGGGGTACAAGCTCAAAAGAAGCTGTCGGATGTCACTAACAACGTCAAGAACATTGGTCATTGTACATGCAATTATTCTTGACCATTAAAGCTAATTGCCATGAAAAGTTACTTCCATCTCCTATATGGTATCGGCTTTGACCCCCATACTTGTACATGTTTGACCCCGTACTTGTACATGTAAAATAGAACTGAGACATGTAAAAACTTGAGACAAAAAAGTCCTAGCAAGAGGTGGGATTATTTCTTTTGTCTTATCAAATAAAGACATTGGAAAATTGATGATAGACTTGATATGTCAAATGTTTAACATATCCATCCCTATTTAAGACAATTATACTCAATTCTGCCGTAGCAAGATATTTCGAGTTTTATCGCTTTTATTTTATAAAAAAGCTGAGTAGTCTCCTAGGAGAGATATCTGGTCCTTTCAATTTGAGCAAACCACGCGAACATAATCCTTTATGGTCACGTATTTAATGCAACTACTTTATTAATTATTCAAACTCTGTCTACAGGGTAACACGATTATTTCAATTTATAACTTCTAAATTATACGCCATGCAGTCCATCGCATTGCAAAGGGCAGTGCCTGTGGGGAATGGATGCATTGATATAATGATCCAGAGTTTCATTCAACATAAGGGGATACGTGGTTGTATTACCAATTTTCTAAAAGGTGGAAAACTCAATAATATAATTGAAAGTATTTTATAACTCACCACTCGGTAGTGGAGCATGTCATATTCTAGTAGCACCCTAGTGTTGTTTACATGGTAATCAGACAGTTTATGCGTGAGTCACAACATGGAAAAGTGAAACTTGCAGCACAAGGTGAAGCAGCACAAGAAATGTGAAGCAGCAGCGTCTGTTGCTTCGGGTGTAGCTTAGACGTGGCTTAGACGTTCAGTACTTGGTTGCCATTTTTCTGTGTTAGCTACAAGAGCTCGAACACCACTAGGCGTCTCCAGGAAATTGAACTCCTCACGTGAACTGAATGAATAATGGTCCTGATGTGATTTGTAGGTACTCTTCCATTGCAGTGGTATTTATTCAGCTTCGTTAAACGAGGTCTTAATCTTCAAACTATTTAAGCATATATGCTTAGAAAGTAATCAAGATTGCATAATATCATTACTATTTGTGAAACAATATTCTGCTTTCATTACATATTGATCAAGTATATAAGTATAAATATTCTACTTTTGTTTGTTTCGTTCAACTATATGTTAAGTACGTTTGTACTCAGTTTGTTGTGTATGCGTTACATTACGTGTGTATGGACTTACGACACGACATAAGTGGAAGTAGTTCAAGGACTCCATTGTTGTTCTTCGGAGATTTTGGCTCACAACGCGCTTCAACAATCAAAGCATTCAGTATAGACATTATCTTATATCCATCGTGGCATAATCTCCATCAAATCTCACATTGTAACCACAGTCTGTATTTATATAATTATGGAAGTAGCATATCAAGGTCCAAATCATCACAAGTGTTCCGTTTTTGAAATTTGACCCATTTTCATAGTTTTCTTGTGTATTTGGCATGACACTAAAGTACAGTGTGGGTGTTAATGTACTGATTTTTCTGTGAGCATAAAACGAAAACCACGTCGTTGTGATGAACTAGATGATGGATATTATCGATTATGAGCAATCTCTAAGAGGCAATGCGTATTATAATCTCCAGGGTGTCATCAGAATCTCAACATAGCAATGTGAACATCATGTTATATTTTGGTGGTTCCTTGGCAGTAATCAAGTGTCATGAGAATATATGAAGTATGACGCCCCAAGCGAATTGTTTGATATGCCAATTCTAGTAACTGAGATCAGGCTTCCATAATTCCCATACATCTGACCTGGGCGTTGGCGTTTTCGTCCTCTCATACATTGATCAGGGATGACTCAATGATGACCATTAACAAGAAGGGAATTCGAAAAGATCCTATTGATCTTGACGTGTGCTGTGTAAAAGAGAACCATCTCGACGAACATTCCAGCAGTTGATTACATTAAAATGATTGGCTTTCAGGACGACTCTCCCCAGGTATTCGTAGCTGGCAGTGTGAGTGATAGAAACCAGTATGGTGCCTGTCTCAACAATGGCAATTCACTTGGCAAACAAGTGGCTGATAAGTGACAAAGTAAAAAGACTTATCAATTTCTCGAAGTAATCTTGACTGATACGTAATCAACACAATTGCTACATAAGTAATATTATTTATGCATAAATAATGTTATTTATGCATAAAGTTATTCACGCATAAGTGACGTTTTTCCGTGTACATAAAGTTGTTTACGCCTAAATAACGTTATTTACGCGAAAAAAAACATTATTTACTTCTGCAGTGTGTGATGTACTAACAAAATACTGCCTACACGTGCTTTTCTTTTTCTTTGTCGATGGGGTAAATAACGTTATTTCCTCGTAAATAACGTTATTTGCGCATGAAAAATGTTATTATTTACATGATATACGCGTAAATAAAGTTATTTTTACGTAAGTAAAATTTTCACAAGTCGTGTCAATTATGAACAAGTCAAGACTACTCCGAGATATAAATAATTTTTTTCCGCAGTGTCACTCATCGGCCACTGTAACTGTGTACATAGATACAAATACAATGAACATATCACACCAGTTGCTGCGCTAGGCCAAAGCACTGATAAATATTGCTTTTAGGTCCCCGGAACCCATTAAACAGCAAACGCATGTCACAGAGTTTACACACTAATATCTTGGTCCTGCATCAAGGTCAACAGACAACTATGATTGGAGAAGTTCCTACTGATGACACAAAAGATATTTGAAAGATCATGTTGGGTATCGATCGCAGATAAGCAACCAACTTCAAACACATTGTTGAGTAAATGATATCATTGCTGAAAGGTCTCTTTGATTCTCGGCAGATTCTCTATTTTTAGTGTCTTGGAAGTAGTCTGCTATCATCGCAAATCTGTAGGGAGTAACACTGGAGTCAAGGACAATCGTACTGGAAACAATTCATTATCTTGAATAAAAATTGGTCCTACCATGTCAACAGTGATATATTGTATAGTTATATATAAGTATGATATATAGGTATGATATTACTGTTTATATCAGTATGATATTTAGTTAATTATTAATACGGAAGGAATATGGTCAGCAAATTGATTGTTAGAGTAATTTGATATACATTACTAGAATACACCGATGGACACAAAGTGATATCCTTAATAGCATTACAAGCAATTACTTCGTACGATCAGAGCAAATTGCCATGAACGGGCTACTTTCATCTCGTATATGAGATTGGCTCTTACTCTTCATACATTCTTCTCTCGTTTGTACAAGGTAATAATTAATGCACTGGAATCGATGCACCACAAGGTAATAACCAGTAAAGGCATTATGTAGGGGTAAATGCTCAAAAGAACCTGCCGTATGTGACAAACAACGTCAAGGACATTGATCATTGTACACGTAAGTATTCTTTACCATAAAAGCTAATTGCCATGAAGGGTTACTTCCAACTCCTATATGGTATTGGCTGTGACCCCCATACTTTCGTGTCTCCCATTACTGTACATGTATGTGTGCATAGCATCATAATACACAACAGTCATATTCACTTGTTGTGTTTGATGTTTGATCAAATATACTATATACAAAATATTGTTTGGTATTAACTAATCAACTGACAATTACAATAGGAGGCATTCTGACCACAGTATTCAATATTTGAGGCATTTCATTCGAATGATGTATTATGATTACATTCTCCGAACCTTATGATTTATTAGATTATATTTTCCGTATGTTGACATTATGTAGTATGCATCTGTGTTGCATAGTATTAGGAAAAATTTCTGAAATATCTCTTGTGTCTTTCTGTACCAGCATTCGACACATATTACTATCGTAGCCGCGGATTCTGTTCTAATGGTGATTACGCAATGTTGGCGACGCCAAATTGAATTGGAAACGGCATTCATTTGCTCTCGGGTCATTTGCTCTGATTTATACTTCGTATTTCCAGTGGTTTATATTGGATTTTTATCTGCGTCCACTCCAATTTATTACAAACGACGCTCGAAATTAATCTCATTACCACGAGTATGGTATTAATATATTTCAGATTCTTTTGCACACAAAAATTCATCAGAATTACACTGCTGGTGATTTATGAATGAGAAAATGTTCTGCTCTATTCCTGTCACTAATTGATATTGCGTCATTCACGGTGGAAGTACGTGTGACATGAACACAGGCCATGATTATTCTTAGAAGAGGAGAGGTAGGTCTTTGTGATTTGAACATGATAGATTCGCAGCTACAGAATTAAGGTTTAATTTACATACCTTTTGATTGAAACTCGACAGGGTAATTTGTTTATGTGACTTTTTCAATTCCTAACGTCTAAATTGGATGCGCGCAGTCATTCTCTCGGCAAATCCAGTGCCCGCGGGCAAAATAGTGTAAAATAATACATCCGCTAAACATGGGACGATATGCACTTGTATCACCAATTTGTTGAGTGTGGAAACTTTAATCTGTATTTGAAATCTCATCATGTCGCAAGCAGTGGCAAGGACGTTGCCTAACAGTCAGACAAATTATATGTAAGCTACGCTACAAGATGGAAATGTGGACCTGAATAATCCAATTATTTTACCTTACCTGATGTAAATTAACGCGGTTGGTTCAGTTCACAGATAAATAAACTGAACACATTTCTAAGCAGTACAAGGTTTCAATATCGTCACTTCCTTTGCTCCGGATGTAGCATTCACCTTACGTTCGTCCTCAACTTATATTTTCTATAAGGCTTCTTTTGTGTTATAAACGAACATCCGGTGAGCTTTTTTGAGTGAAGTCTAGCTAATTCGTCCAATACTTGGTTGGCCGTGCTCACCCACCACTACTGTAGTCTCCAGGAAACTGAACTCCTCCATTTTCTGAGAGAAATAATTGAATAAAGATTCTAGTGCGAATTGTACTCAGTCCCACTGCGGTGGGGTTTATTCAGCAATATCCTGATATTGTTCAAACTAGTTGAGCACATTCCAAAATTAACAACATCACATACTATTATAACTATATCGGAAATTAAAATTATGTCCGGATATGTATTTGTTGCGTTTGTCATAATGTAAAAATTATTGAATGGCTCTGCTGGTTGGTGTCCATCTTATATATCAGCTCCAGTTTTCACAGCGGAATCCAACAAGAAAGAGAGAATTGTGACTTACTAAAGATACGTTCGCCGTATATTAGGCCTGTATCACACAAGTGATTTGTTCAATGAATGCACCTACAGCGTGCAATCTTTTTCAGGTTAACAAACTCATGGCCTGATAACCTATTGGTTGGTCATGCATCCGTCGTCCGTTGTCGTCCAAATTTTTATCTGATTTACGGTCGAATCGTTCGGAAATTTTGCACAAAAATGCTTTAAAAATTTCAAGAGGGAGGTATCTTTAATTTGTTTTATTTTTGCTTTTTTTTCTTCAAATGGCGGCCATTTTCAACAAAAAGTGGCCAATTTTGGAACTCGGTGGTCATTTTCTCAAAAACGGTAATGGGTATGACCGATTTTGATAACTTTGTAACATGTATGATTTGGTTCCTCTTGAATTGCTGGTCTGTGTGTGGAGAACATTTTTTTTATTTTTCAATGGATCGACGCGTAAAATGCTTGAAAATAGAGGAAGGTATTGACACTTTCAAATGGGAAGTCATGCATGGGGATTTATGTGGTGACGTTGAATTTGACCTGTGATGACCTTGAAAGATCAATACAATCATTTTCGGATGAAATATGCTCATACTTGCATTTTGTCTTTTCTCAAAAACTGTCTGATAAAATTTTCATTTCAGAAGATGCCAAATACGATACATGATGTTGTGTCAACAGATGGAGCAGCTGAAATTCCCCCATAAGGCCCGATACAAAGGACAAAAATGGCATGATATGCACAAATTGGCCTATGTGATCAAAACGCTTACACATAGACCTCAGGTTTGTCATAGGAAGTCGTATATGAAGCATCTGTTGGTGAATTAAACTAAGGTGACCTTGAATGGTAATCGTCGAGGTATGATTCGACTTGAAAATGTCAATGTCACTTGACCGAAGCAGATGCAAAGCTTGTACATGGAGCTTTGATTTGTATTATGAGCATATGCTGTAGCCAGTCACATCGTGTAGTTCTTTCGATAAAGTTGAATTTAATTATTAGTGGTGATTGTGATCGTACCTACATGTAGTGAAAATTGTCATAATAGGGATGTACGACACAGCCGTCACTTTCCATCTTTTAACTAGACGGTATAGATAGCCGATGTCCAACCGAGCATTTTCTGCATTCGTGTTTCATCTTTATTCAGCCGTATGGACCGAGCATTTTAAGTATGGAAGAAGGCAAATCAGACATTAGCAATCATGTCATCATTTATTACTGTATGACAAACTTATTCACTGTCAGAAGAACTTGAAAACATGTGTTTCATTCTCGGAACCACAAAGGAAAGCAATGCGTGATAAGATCCTCCGTCTGCTTTCGTTTGTTGCGCCTTTTATTCACGCAGATATTCACGTTTTGCAATTCACGGTTGGCGGAGAATTCACGATTCGCAGCAGATTTATGTTTGGTGTGTCAACACCCGTGTCTGTGCACATCTCCTCGCTGGCTTTCGATAGTCGTCAGAACAGAGTCGTCAGATCCCGGACGCACCAGTCTCAGGTTCTGCATTGCGTCGCGGTGGTTTTTGGAAGGTTCTGGAGAGTAAACATTAACATTACGTGCCGTATTATTCAAACACATGATTGAAAGATTGAAGCCTATTGTATATCTGGATCAATATGAGGATTGGTGCCTCTCATTTGTTGCGAAACCAACTTCTCAATGAGTTGCTGTCTCAAAGCTCTCGTGTTGTGTCCGATAGGGAATCAGCATTGGCCCTGATGTTTAAAACATTCTTCTCATTTCTGCGTCTTCATGTTTTGGTGATATATAATGAAATTTTTTGTTTGGTAATGACTTATCCGTCAGTGACTCCCCTCCAAACACTGTATGGACTTTCCAGGAAAAGGCCTGGATGGAGGCGTGTCTGGGCCATGAATGGTTTAATAACGTATTTCTCACGAAACCCGCGAAATGTTAGAACCAGCAGTTTAAGAGAACACCCACATCATCTCATTACCACCACCACTACTTCCAACCACAAAGCCAAGTACAATCAAATATGCTCACAGTATCTCGCTGATACTCCTGGAAATGTTGTCAACAATGCCTTGTGGCCTTCATTGTTTACACAAGCTTTCCATTCATCAGCAACTGCCGTCAACATAAAAATCGGATTTAAAGTATGTGGCATATATTCCCACTCAACCCAGACGTGATACCCAGCTCTGCATTCCAACCAAGCTCAGAGAAGCCTCATCAACGAGTAACACGTGATACTGAACGTGTGGAAGCTGGCACTGCGTGTACCTCAACCACAGTTCAGGTTCTTGTTGTGTTCGGACCGACACGAAGCGACCGTACACCAGCTGTCATTGAGGTCCACCAACCGCCAATAACTGTACCAGTGGAGATTCTACCGATAAGCCAAACCAGTGCGGAAGCTGCTGATGACGTCATGGTTATCGAGTCTGCAGAAGCAGCGAGCAGCACAGAGGAGATATACCAGGACGTCTCATTCGAATGAATAAATGGTGAAATCTTAAACTCGACAATCAACTTGAGTCCATATTCAAGGTCCCGAGTGTTCCAGCCAATGCGACCCCTGCTGCTCGTCGGCGATCAACCAATACGGGGAGTCGACTGCTAACATTGTCGACAGAAAAAGGAAACAACAAGAGGACAAAGAGGTGTCAAAGAGGTGAGAAGAGGTGAGAGAGGACAAAGAGGTGAGAAGAAAGAGCAGGAAAAGAAGGAAAGAAAACAACAAAGAACAGAGAAACGAAAACAAAAGGAAGAAAAATTCAAAGCAAAGCACGAAGCTAGGAAAACAGGAAACGTAAGGACGAGACAGCATGTTCTGTTTTTAAGATCATATTATGGTTCGAGACACGACAAGAGGAATGCTGTCTGGGTTGATTGTTCGTCCCGTGAGCAGTGGATTCACGAAAAATGCATCCCTGATGGCAGTGACAAAACCGGAGTGGAACAAGAGGATGTTGAGTTCATCTGTCACCTACATCCATAATTCAATTCTTTAGGATTGCAGATTTTCAACTTAATGATGCGATCATTATTCTGATGGAAGTATTGAGTAAAAGCTATTCACATGAAATTTTCAATGCACATGAAAAACTACAAATGGACAATCTATATGATTATAAAGAAACAGAATTTGTAGCAACCAAAACTTGAATCTCGACATTACCATTTCATTGTGTCACATTGATTCTTAAATGCAAGTACCAATATGGTCCAGTAATAACATCATTGATGTCGATGATTTCAGTCTAAAATGTTCCAACATCTGTAAAAATTATTAATACTATCCATAAAGGTTATGGTGTCTGATCTCACCCTGAGATAAGATGAATCACAGTTAACTTATGACTTTGTGGACTGATTTGTCGCTAGATCGTGCTTTGAATTTGTGTATGTAGAAACTTCAAGGTAAAAATGTTGACAGTTTGTGTATGTACAAAATTATCCAAGGTAAATATCACAACATCATTAGACTCATTTCTTCGATTATAGCATCGTTATTCATTACTGTTTATTTATTATTAACATTTGTGCAGTTATGAATTTTAAATCTCTCACTAGCTCAGCTAATGCATGAAAGATTTACATTTTTAAAAATTCTTGACCGACACGTGACCGTCATTCCTCCTTTCGTATAGATTTATTGTTCCCAGCATTTGTATTGTCATGTTACCTAAAAATCGTACTGGGCGATCGATCGATATGTATTTTCTGACATTCGACGAATTTCCCTACATAAGAATGAAGTATTATTATTATTAATAGTATTATATTCGCTGAACCCTTAAATGATTGATGTGATATGATTTTAATATTCTGGCATCATGCAGTCTGCATCTGTGTTGCACACTTTTAAGAAAAAAATAATTGAATCATCTCTGCCTGTCTTTCAGAAGGAGCATTCGTTACATATTACTAGTACTAGTACTCCTGGATTCTGTTCTGGGGTGATGTTAGCGAAGGCGAAATTGAATTGGAAACGGAAATCATTTCCTCCCCGTCCTTTACTTTGAATAATACATACATTATCTAGTGCTTCATATTGGACTTTTATCTGGGTCCATTCCAGAAATTTGTCACATACGACGATGTCTGAAATTATTTTCATCATGGTGAATACAGTATTATAATTGCATTTTTCTGCACATAATTATTTAGTATTAGACTGTTTGTATATGTTGTGAAAGAAAACAAGATTGCACCGGTGCAATTACGAATAGGTGGAAATTGCTGCTTATTTGTGGTATGTCACCGATTGATTTTGCTGCATTCACGGGGGAAGTACATGTTCATAGACCATGATTACTCTTGGGAGGGACAGGTATGTTAATATTTTAATAATTAAAATCCAACAACAGGTTGATTTGTTTATAGGACGCATTCAATTCCGAACGTCTAAATTGCATGCAATGCAACCATTCTGTCTGCAGAACTGCCAGTACTCGTATCACGAATTTTCTGAGCGTGGAAATGAATCTGTACCTGAAAGACTCGCCAGCTCATCGTGTCGCATGCAGTGGCGAGGGTGTTGCCTAACAGTCAGACATTTTATATGTAGGCTACATATAAAAAAGCAAACCTGATTAATTCAAATTTGCTGTACATGACACTTTCATGGTGTGAATTAGCGCCATTGGTTCAGTTCACGGATAGATAACATTTCAATTCCCTTGCTTCCGATGTAGTATTCATCGTACGTACGTTCTATCCTTTAATTCTTTAGGGAATTATTATCTGTATTATGCTTCTTTTGTGGTGGAAATGATAATCAGTCGTTTACAATAAGCTTCTTTGTGTGAAGCCTAGCTTAGTCGTTCAATACTTTGTAGTTCCCATCATTAGGGTCTTCAGGAAATTGAACTCCTCATTTTACCAAAGTGAATTAACTGAACAACTTTTATGCTGGTGTGATTCGTATCAGCCCGGCATTGTATCCTCCCGTTGCAGTGTAATTTATTCACTTCCTTTCGAACACATTCGTAACTACCTCAGTATGTATTCCACTGACAATTATAACACCACATATAATCAAAACGGTTATTTTATTTTTTTCTATAGCTGTTGAATATGATGATATAATGAACTTGTGTCTCGGGATACATGTTTGTGGTTCTTGATATTGTTTTCTTTATATTGTTTTTCTGTATTGCCGGAATAGATCTACCACGAAGATACATTCCATTCTGCCATCCTGAGTGACATGGCAATGTGATAAATCATGTATTATGATACGTGTGTAGGTGATAGTCGATATTTTAAATATTATAGGTACTCTGCCGCAATAGTAATGAAAAATAGAGATATTGGAATATTGATCCCGGATAACCTGAGGTATCAATGATTCACATTCATGCAACTTTTCCAATCCTTTGTCAGGGAATCAACCCAATTAATGTATTCCTAACAATTAGGTCAAATACATCGACTTAGATGTACTTATACATTGATCGTGATTATTCCTAAGAGGGAGCGGTGGATATTTCTGATTTAAACAATCACGTAAACGTGATGGCTACACAGTTACATACTCAAATTTTCATTAACATATTTGACTAATTAAATCTAGCGACAGAGTAATTTCTTTAAACGACTATTTCAATTCCTAACATTTATATGCCAAGCACTAACAATCCACCTGTTCGTGCATTAATTTATCTGCTCCAAGGTAATATGTAACTATAGGCATTATTGGCTTGTATTACCATTTTGCTAAGTGGTGGAAACTTGATTCTGTTTTGTAAAAGACTCCCCAGTTAGTCATCATGTCACATGCAAGTGGGAAGGACTTTGCTCACAATGTAGATGGTACCAATGACTTTCCCTCTAAGAGTCTGAAAGTTTGAATATCATCAAATATATTTCAGATTGATTGGATCCACATGTAGCGAACATAAACGAAAAATTATTTGTGCAACAGGGATGGTAGGGCATCAGAATGATCGTCGGTGACCGATTCCTCTAGATTCATTTGATGAAGAATTGAAACTCGGATGAGGCCTATTCCGAAATGCAGAAATGCAAACCATTGATTTATTTGATGCAGATATTAAACCAATCTCCAATCAAGACACGCCTTCGTGCAAGTGTCAGCCTAGTCAGGAGTGTAATGTTTTTAGAAGGTTCCTCATGTTGCTTGAGTGTGACACTGGGCAGATGATTACTGAAATTAGACAGATTACTGAGTGATGAAATGTCTTGCAAACAAACTATTGGTATTCCCATGGGTACAAACTGTGCACCATTATTGAGAGACCTGTTTTTATACTCATATGAATCAGATTTTATCCAACATTTACAACGAGGAGGTTATAAGAAACTAACATGTAATTTTAATTTCACTTTCCGACACATAGATGATGTATTGTCGCTAAATAATCAAGTTTGGTGATTATTTGGATGTCATATATCCTATGGAACTTCGACTCCGCTAATTTGTCCAACTATCTAGACCTGAGGTTGGAGATTGATAATGATTCTAACCTGTCAACTAGATTATATGACAAACGTGATGATTTCAATTTTTCCATAGTAAATTTCCCTTTTTTAGGCAGCAACATTCCTATGTCACCGGCATATGGTGTGTTTGTTTCTCAACTTATACGCTATTCCAGAGCTAGTTGCAAATATGAGGACTTTGTCTATCGAAGTGCCCAGCTACTCTCTAAACTGCTGCGACAAGGATATGTGTTACCAAGACTTATAGCTGCGTTTAAGAAATTCTATGGACGTCATCATGATCTGGTTGATAAATACAGCAAATCCATGTCTGCCATGCAACTAGATCTATTTTCATGTTAATTTTGAGGAATTCATGACAGGTGCCACTAGTGGGGCAGGAAATGCTCACTCTTTCCGGAACACCTGATTTCACCTCCTAATGGCCATTTTTGGGGGTTCATGAGTTTCCCTGTCATTTTTTTCTCTCTCTCGCTTCGTATGCCTGATATGACTTTCTGTTCCCGGACTATGAGATTGGATAACGGACCCTGTTTTGTTTGCTCGGAATACTTAATACTGGGTATTGATTCCACGTCTATTGCATATGTAAATGCAGTATCAAGAAAAGTAATGGTATCTGCACCACACTATTATATCATTCACTTCATCACATGAACTTAGGTTTTGGTTTATTTATTGGTTATTTATTTGCTTCATAAAATGTTGGAACTATGTTGTGCACTTTTGTGCATGTGATACGCACGCAAGATTAGAGCATACAACCATAGAGGGAAAATTGTGCAAATACTGATATTTTTTTTGTATCAGGAAAGAGGGGATGGGGTTAATATCAATATACCTTTGTAGTGCAGGTTCACGATGGGTCTAGCAATATAATTGAACTTCAATATTTCTTGATTTGTGTATCACGAGGCGTGGCTTTAACTCCATCAAAAGTAATACTACATGTAGTATATATGGCCGTGTCATATCCAACACATTTTCAAAGATTTCATGTGTATTTTGCATTGGATTTTGATGACGCCAATAGCAAACCTAAAATACCGCATCTTGGTATAAAAATAAAACCCAACCAAATATTTACCCAAAAACACACTGGCATCATCAAAGGCTGACAGTGTGTAAAATGCAGTTCTTTCTACTGTACATTGAATGGGATTTCTTTTGTGGGTGTTAACATTGTTATATTTGGTTGGTGTAAAACGAAAACCATGTCATTATGATGCACTACATCATGTATGTAAACGCCATGGGCAATCTTCAAAAAGCCACGCGAATAATAATCTCCAGGGTGTCATAAGAATGTCACTATGTGAACGTCGTGTTATAATTGTGATGTTTCTGGGGTTATTTTCCCAGAAATTGAGCGTTACGAGAATATATGAAGGAAGATGTCCCAAACGAAGTGTTTCTTCTGCAAATTCTAGGAACTGGGTCCAGGGATTAACTTCCGATTATTTTCATCCATCTAACCTGGGCGTTGGCGTCTTCGTTCTCTCATACATTTGTTGGAGATGGTTATGTTATGACCATTTGTCCAAGAAAAAACTGGAGAAAGATCTTATTGATCTTGACGTGTGCTTTGTAAACGATATCGTTTCGACGAACAGGCCAACAGTTGATTATATTAAATGATTGGCTTTCAGTACGATTCTCCCCGGTATTCGCAGCTAGCAGTGTGAGTGATAGAATCCAGAATGGTCATCCGAGGTGGATGCCTGCCTCAGCAATGGCAATTGAGTTGGGAACAAACAGCACTTCATGATGTTAACACTGTGAGAATATGTACAGAGTCTATTAACATATTAGATGCTGCGTCTGGGGTTAATACAATATTAACTGGATAAGCTGATGGAGTGGCAAAGAGATTAATTGCTATTTGAAAAACAATATTGGGTTAATTACTATTTTAATCATTTAAATTGAGATCGTTCATCTTCGATACATCAGTGTACTGATTACATTTTGTATGCGAAGTGTCAATAGCTAGCAGGGCTCCAGAACCCCTTAAATATCAAACATACATTATCGGTGTGTTTACACACAGTACCGCATGCAGTCGATTGAAGAAATCTCTAACTGATGACACAAAAGATATGTGAAAGATAATGTGGGTTTCGAATCTTCTTGTCCTAGATTTGCTTCCCGAGATAAACCACCAACTTCAAATACATTGCTGAGTCGATGATATCAGTGCCATGAGGGCTCTGACTCTTGGGGGGTGATTCTATGTTCAGTTATTCTGTTTTCTGTTATCACAAATCTGTACCGAGTAACATGCATTTTGTAAAATTGGCCCTTATAAACAATTTCCATTTTGCTTCTACCATGTCAACACTTACATATTGTGTAGCATTACTGTGAAGTGTATGCATAATATTGAGATAATTATTACCAATATACTTTACGTACATAACATTGTTCTTTCACGTAATAATGGTTTTTACGTAATCTGCAGTAAAAAAAGTAGTTTCGGCCCGATGTGGCTCAGCGAGTGATACAGATTATATTTGAAGTAGGGTGATACAGAAAAGGTTATCACACCTTTTGGAGTCCTATTGCATTGTAGTTTATAGTGTGTGATAAAGGCTATGACCCAATGTGATGTATTCACCAACTTGATTTCCTATGTCGAATGTGCTCATCAATTTGAATGAAGAAGTATATCGATATACATTTATAATACACCGACAGGCTCAAAGTAATATCATTAATAGCATTACAAGCAATTACTTCGGACGATCAAAGCAAATTGCCATGAACAAGCTACTTTCATCTCCCATATGAGATTGGCTTTGACTAATAATTTCATGTCTTGTATAAGGGGTAATAATTAATGTATTGGAATCAATACACCACAAGGTAATAACTGATGTATCAAAACCAGTAATGCCTTTGTGTAGGGGGTACATGATCAAATGAAGCTGTCGTATGTTACAAACAACATCAAGGACATTAATCATTTAGCTGTTATGTGGATGATCATTATAATGCACGACAGTCATTTTCACTTACTGTTGAATTTGATTAACTGAGAATGATTCTGAAGGCTTTCATGACCTGGTATCATACTTCAGAGCTACCTGTTGGTCCAGAATGTGGGATTCACCCGATCTGGATGCACATGATACTATCCCTCATCACAACAGTGATAATTCTGGAATATCCATTTCATCACATTTTCTGTGGGTTCAAACGCCAACAATATGTACATGATGTATGAAGCCCAGAACAAAGAGTTTCATTTTCGGAACCACATATTTATAAGATGGACAACTGCTCAAGATGACCTCACAACATGTGCAGTACCTATGATGACATAATCTTGAGGCTCTCAGATGAGTAAGAAACATCGTATACTGTAGGTAACTGATGAAATCATAACAAACGGAAAATCTGACAAATTTATTCGGGTTTGTAATTGTGTGCGTTCCTACACGTAATTCATACAATTGTTTTCATGCTTCTAATTTGTAAAAAGTATTTATGCTTTGATAAAATGTAATGCATCAAATACGTTTTATCTGGTACTGACAATTCACCTGAAAATTACGATACGATACGTTCTGACCACATGAAGTTTTATGCACTTCATAGTTATGAAGTATTGTGATTCCATTCTCTGAACACGTGTATGATTTATTAGATATGTTTTGTGTATTCTTGTATTATGTATTTTCATCTATTTTGCATAGTATCAAGGAACAAAAATATGTTATGCCATTCCCTGGGTCTTTCAGCAGCGGCGTTCGGCACATACAATTGGTAGAATCTATTCCAGTGGTGATTACGCAATGTTGGCGAACCCAAATTTAACTGAAAACGGCAGTCGTTTGCTCTCGGTCATTTACGTTGAGTAATGCCTACTATTGGTAGTGCTTCATATTAGATTTCTTCTGCGTCTTCCCCAGGAAATTATCACACACGACGATGTCCAAAATTATTTCCATCACCGCAAATCCAGCAAAATTATTGAGATTTTTCGCTCACAATTCATTAGAATTCCGCAGCTGGTATAATGTTGTGAGAGAAAACAAGATTGCGCTGGTGTCATCCTGGTGGTTCTTGCATGGGTAAAAATTGCTGCTTCTTCTTGGTACATCACTGGCGCCGCATCCACAGAGAAGGAACATGTACATCGACCATGATTACTCCTAGGAGGGACGAGTGGTTTATGCAATGAATGCACCTTGAGCATACATATTTTTTTATCGCCGATGGTATAAGTTAGATCATTCATCACTGACATTATCAAATATGACCTACATAAATGTGTGATATGTGAGGTGTTTATACGTTCAGTCAAACGTTGAAATTGTTGTGGAAATGGGTTTTTTTTTTCGAAAAGTTATTGATCTTTATCTCATATTCAACTCATTAGAAAGGAGCGAATATGTCAGGTGATTCGAATAAACATCATCTACTTCCAACACAGGCAAATCCTTCATGGGTTCAATTGAAATTGTATCAAATTCATTGATTTACCTATCAACACCAACACCACAAGATTTTGATCATACAAATAAAATCCTAAAAAACCAAATTTATGGCAAAGACTTCATTTGATGTGGATTAAGTAGAAACTTGAATGCAACAGATTCGCTCGGTGAAGAGGAACTATCGAGTCCCTTGATGCTAGTGATGAAGTCGATCTCAAAAGATGATATGTTTTCATGCAAGTAATCAGTTTTGCCACCAGTGTACTCTTCGTGAAAGGTTCCACGTTTTGCTTAAGTGTGACACTGTGCAGATGACATGGGGTTTGTTTCGGATTTCTAAATTATGTTTATAAGTTGTTGAACAGTTGTATACTAATTCCATCAGATGTGCAGTAGAAACAACTACATTTGATTGATACTTACATTAACACACTGTCTGCCCCTGATGACGCCAGTGTGTCTTTGGATAAACTATTTGGTTGGGCTTTCTGTCTATTGCAAAATGTTGTGTTTTACGTTTGTTATTGGCATCATCGAAATCTGACTGTATTGGTGCTAATAGATTGATACTTACATGCTAACACTTGAAGGAGTACCGACTACTTGCATGTGCAAATACAATGTCAAAAATATAAAAAAGGGTCAATAATAAATGGTGTTTCTCGGCGATTTTCCTGGTGGTACCAAACAAAAACCACGTCATCATGATGCACTACATATTATCGATCTTGAACAACTTTTGAGAGGTAATGCGCTTTATAATCTCCGGGGTGTCATCAGAAACTCATCATGTGGACATCATGTCATATTTTTGGTGGTTCCTTGCCAGAAATGAGGTGTTATGAGAAAATATGAAGAAAGACGTCCCAAGCGAAGTGTTTCATCTGCCAATCCTAGGAACTGGGATCAGCCTTCGGTTATTCTCATCCGTCGAACCTGGGCGTTGGAGTCTTCGTTCTCTCATACATTTATGAGAGATGGCTCTATTATAACCATTATCCAGAAGAGAACGGGGAACGATCTTATTGATTTTGACGTGTGCTGTGAAAACGAGATCGTCTCGGCGAACAGACCGGCAGTTGATTACATTAAAGTAATTGGCTGTCACTACCATTGTCCCCGGTATTCGTAGCTGGCAGTGTGAGCGATATAATCCAGGATGGTCATCCGAGGTGGATGCCGCCTCGACAATGGCAAATCAGTCGAATACAAACAAGACTTCATGAGGTCAACACTACGACACAATGTCTAATGTTAACACTGCGAGATTCTATACAGGTACTATGGACATTTTAGATGCTGCTCTGAGACAATGCACCAACACCTATCAAAACAAGCTGTTAGACTGGCAAAGAGATTGCCATTTGACAAACAATACTGAGTTAATTACTATTTTATTCATTGAATTTGAAATGTCAACAGTTAGCTTGTCTCCAGAATCTCTCAAACAGCCAACATACTTACAGTAAGTACTTACACATCAGTAAAGCCTGCAGATTTTCGGACGTTAAAATCCTGATTCACGGGATAAAAACCAAGAAGACATTGATTGAAGAAGTTCTTACTGATGACACAAAAGATATTTAAAATATCGTGTCGGGCATCGATCGCAGCTTCTTTGTGCCAAATTCGCTTCCCGAGATAAGCTACTGGCTCGAAACACATTGCTGAGTCAAGGATATCATTGCCATGAAGGCCTTGTCTCTTAGGATGTGTAGGATGTGATTCTATGTTCAGTTATTATCTGCTGTACATTACTTTCGTCCGTCCGTCCACATCTTTACAAAAATGGCTAAAATTTTTTAAAAAGGAATTTTTTTATTTTGCTTTTTTTTCAAAAACGGCCAATTTCTGATCTTGGCGACCATTTTCTGAAAAACTGTTCAGACAGTTTTGAGATTTTCATTTCAAAAGATTCAAAACATATACCTATGTGATGTGTATAAGTTCCGTTGCCCTCGAATCGCCGGTCTGCGTGTGGCGGCTATTTTCATTTTTATGACGGGTCCCAAATAGGATTTCCCATGCTAAATTCTCCTATGCTTCATAATGGGACACTTTATACCTAATATCTCACAAAACATTGAGATTAGAGACTAGGCATTTATCGTGGACACATAGGAAATGATATATGCTGAGTAATTTTATGACCTCGGATTTGACCTTTGACCTCATCTTCAAGGTCAGGGCACAAAATGGCTAATATCTCGCTCAATATTGACTACAGCTCAGGGCATATAGGAAATGATATATTGATTGTGGACATATAGGAAATGATATATGCTGAATATTTTGATGACTTTGAATTTGGCCTCAGATCTCATTTTCACGATATGAGAACAAAATGGCTAATACCTCGCTTTACAGCTTGGGAATATATTGTGGACTATAGGAAATGATGTATGCCGAATATTGTGATGACCTTGATGACCTAATTTTCAATTTTCGTCACGGGACGAAATGGCTAATCCGTCACTTGTTATCGACTTTACAGCTTAAGGTTCAATTGTGCACATAAAGGAAATGATATATGCTGAATATTTTCATTAGCTTCACCTTGACCTTTGATCTTATTTTCAATGTCAGATCACTGAGTGTCTAGTGTCTCGCTTATTATCGACTTTACAGCTTAGTAATCAATTATGAACACATATGAAATGACATACGCTGAATATTGTCATGACCTTGAATTTGACCTTGACGTTATTTCCAATGTCACAGGACAAAATGACCAATATCTCCCTTATTGTCGACTTTATGGCTTAGGAATCAATTGTGCACCTATAGGAAATGATATATGCTGAATATTGTCTTGACTTGAATTGACCTTTGAACTTTTTTTCAAGGTCAGGGCACAAAATGGCTAATGTCTCACTTATTATCAACATTACAGCTTAGGAATCAATTGCGCACATATAGGATATGATATATGCTGAATATTATTATTACCTTGAACTTGACCTTATTTGCAAGGGCAGAGTACAAAATGGCTAATATCTCGCTTATTATCGATTTACTGCTTGGGAATCAATTGTGACCATATAGGAAATGATATAGTCTGAATGTTGTCATCATCTTGAATTTGACCTTTGACCTCATTTTCAAGGTCACAGAACAAAATCACAGGACAAGGTCAAGTTCGCCAATTATTGACTTCACAGCTTAGAAATTAGTTGTGAACATATAGGAAATGATGTATGCTGAATAGTTCCATGACCTTGAATTTGACCTTTGACCTTATCTTCAAAGTCACAGGACAAAATGGCTAATATATCTTTTATAATTAAATTCACAGCTCAACAATCAATTGTGGACAAAAAGGGAATGAAGTATGCTGAATATTCTCGTGACCTTGAATTCAATCAGTGAACTAGTTTTCAAGGTCACGGGACAAAATGAATAATGTTTAAAATATATATTGTCAGGTAACCTTTCTTAGCCCTTGGGCTAATTTTCCTTCAAAACATTTATTTCGTGAATGGAATATCCTTATCCGGTTGTTGTAGGACAAAATGGCTAATATCTCGCTTATTATCGATTTACTGCTTGGGAATCAATTGTGACCATATAGGAAATTATATAGTCTGAATGTTGTCATCATCTTGAATTTGACCTTTGACCTCATTTTCAAGGTCACAGAACAAAATCACAGGACAAGGTCAAGTTCGTCGATTATTGACTTCACAGCTTAGAAATCAGTTGTGAACATATAGGAAATGATGTATGCTGAATAGTTTCATAACCTTGAATTTGACCTTTGACCTTATCTTCAAAGTCACAGGACAAAATGGCTAATATATCTTTTATAATTAGATTCACAGCTCAGCAATCAATTGTGGACAAAAAGGGAATGAAGTATGCTGAATATTCTCGTGACCTTGAATTCAATCAGTGAACTAGTTTTCAAGGTCACGGGACAAAATGAATAATGTTTAAAATATATATTGTCAGGTAACCTTTCTTAGCCCTTGGGCTAATTTTTCTTCAAAACCTTTATTTCGTGAATGGAATATCCTTATCCGGTTGATTGTAGGAGTAGTCGATATACAACGATAATACACCAAGGGCACAAAATAATATCATTAATAATAATGCAAGCAATTACTACGGACGATCAAAGCAAATTGCCTTGAACGAGCTACTTTCATCTCCAATGACTCTTCACACTTTTATGTCTCGCATACAAGGTAGTTATTAGAATATTGACAGGGATACACCACAAGGCATTAACTAATGTATCAAAACCAGTAGTCATTATGTAGGGGGGGGGGGGACATGCTCAAAGGAACCTGTCGTATGTCACAAACAACGCCAAGGACATTGATCATTGTACATGTATATGTGGATAATAATTATAATGTACGACAGTCATTTTCACTTATTGTGGAGTTCGATGAACTGAGAATATTCCCGCTTTGCTGATCTGGTGTTCATATTTGTTCATATTTGATTTTCATCTAAATTGGATATTGTTTAAAATATATATTGTCAGGTAACCTTTCTTAGCCCTTGGGCTAATTTTTCTTCAAAACATTTATTTCGTGAATGGAATATCCTTATCCGGTTGTTGTAGGACAAAATGGCTAATATCTCGCTTATTATCGATTTACTGCTTGGGAATCAATTGTGACCATATAGGAAATGATATAGTCTGAATGTTGTCATCATCTTGAATTTGACCTTTGACCTCATTTTCAAGGTCACAGAACAAAATCACAGGACAAGGTCAAGTTCGCTGATTATTGACTTCACAGCTTAGAAATCAGTTGTGAACATATAGGAAATGATGTATGCTGAATAGTTTCATGACCTTGAATTTGACCTTTGACCTTATCTTCAAAGTCACAGGACAAAATGGCTAATATATCTTTTATAATTAGATTCACAGCTCAGCAATCAATTGTGGACAAAAAGGGAATGAAGTATGCTGAATATTCTCGTGACCTTGAATTCAATCAGTGAACTAGTTTTCAAGGTCACGGGACAAAATGAATAATGTTTAAAATATATATTGTCAGGTAACCTTTCTTAGCCCTTGGGCTAATTTTTCTTCAAAACCTTTATTTCGTGAATGGAATATCCTTATCCGGTTGATTGTAGGAGTAGTCGATATACAACGATAATACACCAAGGGCACAAAATAATATCATTAATAATAATGCAAGCAATTACTACGGACGATCAAAGCAAATTGCCTTGAACGAGCTACTTTCATCTCCAATGACTCTTCACACTTTTATGTCTCGCATACAAGGTAGTTATTAGAATATTGACAGGGATACACCACAAGGCATTAACTAATGTATCAAAACCAGTAGTCATTATGTAGGGGGGGGGGACATGCTCAAAGGAACCTGTCGTATGTCACAAACAACGCCAAGGACATTGATCATTGTACATGTATATGTGGATAATAATTATAATGTACGACAGTCATTTTCACTTATTGTGGAGTTTGATGAACTGAGAATATTCCCGCTTTGCTGATCTGGTGTTCATATTTGTTCATATTTGATTTTCATCTAAATTGTCTCTAGAAATTTGTCACACACGACGACATCCGACATTATTACTTTTATCACCAGGACTATGGAGATATGATTTAGATTTTCCTGCACATTTCATTAGAATCCCCCCTGCTTGTAAATGTTGCAAAAGAAAGAATGCACTGGTGTCATCCTAAGTGATTTCTATATCGGTGAAAACTGCTGTATTCGTGGTATATCATTGATTGATTTTGCTTCATTAACGGTGAACAAATGATACCAACAGGGTGGTTCCACAGTTACACAGTCAAAGTTCGATATTGCATTTTTTTAACGACTTGTTCAGTTCGTAGTACCTAATTTGCATGCGCTACAGTCCATGTCGCAGTGTATATATGTGCATTAATTCGTCTCCTCCGAGGTGATACGCAACACAAGGCATTGCGCGCTTGTTTTACCAATGTCGAAACTTGATTCTGTATTTTAAAGACTCGCCAGTTAGTCATGTCACACTTCAGTGGCAAGGGCGGTGCTCACAGTGTAGATGCCACCATGTTTTACCACTACGAGTCAGGTTCTTAATGTGCATGCTGCAACAAGATGAAGTGGGTCTGATTAATTCAATAATTGCACTGTACATGACACTCCCGTGTTGTACATCAGCGCCAGTGGTTCAGGTCAAAGTAGATCATTCATCACTGACATCAAATATGACCTACGTAAATGTGTGATATGTGAGTTGTTTACACGTTCAGTCAGACGTTGAAGTTGTTATGGAAATGGGCTTGTTTTTTTCCGAGAAGTTATTGATCTTTACCTCCCATTCAACGCACTAGAAAATAGCGGATATGGGAGGTGCTTCGAATAAACATCATCCACTTCCAACACAGGCAAATCCTTCAAGGGTTTAACTAAAATTGTCTCAAATTTATGTATTTACCTATCACCGCCAACACCAAAAGATTTTGATCATACAAATAAAATCCTAGAAAAAAAACTCAAGACCGACCAACCAAATTAATGACAAAGACACACAAGCGTAGCTCTTCATTTGATGTGGATTAAGTAGCAACTTGAATGCAACATATTCGCTCAGTGTAAAGGAACTATCGAGTCCTTTGATGCTAGTGATGAAGTCAATCTCAAAAAAAGATGTTTTCATGCAGTTTTGCCACCAGTGTACTCGTCGTGAAAGGTTCCACGTTTTGCTTAAGTGTGACACTGTGCGGGTAACATGGGGTTTGTTTCGGATTTCTAAATTATTTTTATAGGTTGTTGGGCAGTTGTATACTAATTCCATCAGGTGTGCAGTAGAAACAACTACATTTCCTTGTTACTTACATCAACACACTGTCTGCCCCTGATGACGCCAGTGTGTTTTTGGATAAACTATTTGGTCGGGCTTTCTATTGCAAAATGTTGTCTTTTGCGTTTGTTATTGGCATCATCGAAATCTGACTGTATTGGTGCTAATAGATTGAGACTTACATGCTGAAACTTGAAGGAATACTGACTACTAAATGTGCCTTGCATGTGCAAATACAATGCCAAAAATAGAAAAAAGGTCAATAATGGGGCGATTTTTCTGGTGGTACGAAACAAAAACCACGTCATCATGATGCACTACATATTATCGATCTTAACCAACTTTTGATAGGCAATGCGCTTTATAATCTCCGGGGTGTCATCAGAAACTCATCATGTGCACATCATGTCATATTTTTGGTGGTTCCTTGCCAGAAATGAGGTGTTATGAGAAAATATGAAGAAAGACGTCCCAAGCGAAGTGTTTCATCTGCCAATCCTAGGAACTGGGATCAGCCTTCGGTTATTCTCATCCGTCGAACCTGGGCGTTGGAGTCTTCGTTCTCTCATACATTTATGAGAGATGGCCCTATTATAACCATTATTCAGAGGAGAACGGGAAAAGATCTTATTGATTTTGACGTGTGCTGTGAAAACGAGATCGTCTCGACGAACAGACCGGCAGTTGATTACATCAAAGTAATTGGCTGTCACTACCACTGTCCCCGGTATTCGTAGCTGACAGTGTGAGCGATATAATCCAGGATGGTCATCCGCGGTGGATGCCGCCTCAACAGTGGCAAATCAGTCGAATACAAACAAGACTCCATGAGGTCAACACTACGAGACAATGTATCATGTTAACACTGCGAGATTTTATACAGGTACTATGGACATTTTAGATGCTGCTCTAAGATAATGCACCAACACCTATCAAAACAAGCTGTTAGAATGGCAAGGAGATTGCCATTTGACAAACAATACTGAGTTAATTACTATTTTATTCATTGAATTTGAAATGTCAACAGTTACACTGTCCGGAATCCGTTTCGGCAGAGGATATTGAAATAACACCGTTCAGAACAAATGAACACTGATGATTGAATATGTGTCTGATGCACACAAAAAGTCACACGAGTCACGAGAAAGGTGTATCACATGATCCCCACCGAAAAGGTACATTTTACATCGTCTCATTAATGAATATTCGCTGATTTTCTGAACTATTGATGTTTCGGTGGGTAAACGATACTGTTCCGATTGGACAACAGTTTTGATATAGGTGTCTCGATTAGTAAACGATATTGCAAATTTATGGTCTGTCAAGGCTCGTTTTTGGCTATTATTCATTCATACTTATTATTTCTTCCAACAGATGGCGTCTGGGTACAAGAAAAAGCCTTTTCATTATTGATACCCGTTGTGGATGAGGAAACAGGGAAAAATTAGCTCAAAAGCTAAGAAAGGTTACCGGAGAAATGTACAGTGTTAAGCTATCAAAATCTGCAGTGGTAATTTTTCAACAATGTCTGCCCAAGGGGAACATTGCTTTCTATATGTTTACAATTGATTCCTAAGTTGGAAAGTTGATAATGAGCGAGATATTAGCCATTTCGTGCTCTGACCTTGAAATAAGGTCAAAGGTAAATTTCAAGCTTATGAGAATATTCGGCATATATTATTATGTGCACAATTGATTGCTAGCTGTAGTTGATAATAGGCGAGGTATTAGCCACTTTGTTGTCTGACCTTGAAAATAAGGTCAACGGTCAAATTCCAGATCACGAGAAGCATATATCATTCCCTATATGTCCACAATTGATTCCTCAGCTGTAAAGTCGATAATAAGCGAGATATTGGCCATTTTGTGCTCTAACCTTGAAAATGAGATCAAGGTCAAATTCAAGGTCATCAGAAAATTCGACCTATATCATTTCCTATATGTCCTGATGTCTATGATTCCCAAGCTATAAAGTCGATAAGAAGCGACATATTAGCCATTTTGTCCTGTGACCTTTAAAATTAGATCGAATGTGAAATTCAAGGTCATGAGAATATTCAGCATATATCATTTCCTTTATATCCACAATTGATTAATCTTTAATCTCAATATTAAGTGAAACATTAGCAATAATGTGTGCCTTTATATAGCATAAGAGAATTTAACATGGCAAAGTCCCATTTGGGCCAAGTTTGGCCCAAAATGGCCCATTTTGAGCGACTCAAGGGCAAAGAAACTCATACCTGTCGTAACGGTACATAAGGGGGATCTTGAAACAAAAATCTCAAAGTTTTTTCTATTATGTCGAGCTCGAAGACATGATTCATCTTATTTGACACCCAAAATGTTGTGCATACATTCATATAATTAATAATTCACTCGAGGTAACCTTTCTCAAAAAAACACACAGTATTGCTCTTGTATTACAGTTGATCTCGTACTTCATATGTACAAAATTTTCCGTTTCCCAATCGAAACAGCATGGATTATCAACCGACGCCTTCTCTATACGTATCGTTTACCCACCGAAACACCAATGATTCAGAAAATCGGCAAATATTTATTAATGAGATGATGTAAAGTCTTCCTATTCGGTGGGGATCATGTAATACACTTTTCTCTCGACTCGTCTTACTTGATGTACGATAGTACATCAAGTATAGCAGGTTTGGTCGACACTGAAGACTTTATACAACATTAGCGGATGTTTGTCCTTCTTTAGATTAACGAGTACACCTATTTTTTCATACTTTATTGAGGAAAACCACACATACACCCTTGTAGCTTGGCGTTTCCCGATCGAACATATCATTTCCCAACCGAAAAATATCGTTTCCCAATATCCTCTGCCGAAACAGATTCCGGACAGTGAGTTTGCATGTCTCCAGAATCTCTCAAACAGCCAACATACTTACAGTAAGTACTTACACATCAGTAAAGCCTGCAGATTTCGGGATGTTAAGATCCTGCATCAAATTCACGGGACAAAAACATCCAGAAGACATTGATTGAAAAAGTCCTTATTGATGACACAAAAGATATGGAAAATATCCTGTCGGGCATCGATCGCAGCTTCTTGTGCCAGATTCGCTTCCCGAGATAAGCTACCGACTCGAAACATATTGCTGAGTAAAAAAAATACATTACTTTTTAAATTTAAAAAAAAAGTCCCTCACAAACAATTTCCGTTTTGCTTGTGAACATGTATGTACAATATTTAGATCATTATCACCAATATATCTGCAGTATAGAAAATGCCTCAGCGTGATTTTTAGGTTACCGGAACTATGGTCCGATAATGTATTGGTATGGCGTTGCGTCCCTTCTCGTCGTTCGTCCACATTGTTACAAAAAAGGTTAAAATATTTTAAAATGGGTGAATTTTTTAATTTTGCTTTTTTTCAAAAACGGCCAATTTCTCATCTTGGCGGTCATTTTTATTTCAAAAGATTCAAACATATACCTCTGTAATGTGTATAAGTTCCGTTGCCCTTCAATCGCCGGTCTGTGGCGGCTATTTTCATTTTCTCGAGGGTCCCAAAATAGGAGTTCCCATGTTAAATTCTCTTATGCTTTATAATGGGACAGTTTATGCTTAATATCTCACATAACATTGAGATTAGAGACTAGGTATTTATAGTGGAGACATAGGAAATGATATATGATGGGTATTGTCATGACCTTGAATTTGACCTTTGACCTCCTTTTCAAGGTCAGGGAACGAAATTGGTGATATCTCGCTTAATATTTACTTTACAGCTTAGGACATAATAGGAAATGACACTGTGCGGGTGACACTGTGTGACACTGTGCGGGTGACATGGGGTTTGTTTCGGATTTCTAAATTATTTTTATAGGTTGTTGGGCAGTTGTATACTAATTCCATCAGGTGTGCAGTAGAAACAACTACATTTCATTGTTACTTACATCAACACACTGTCTGCCCCTGATGACGCCAGTGTGTTTTTGGATAAACTATTTGGTCGGGCTTTCTATTGCAAAATGTTGTCTTTTGCGTTTGTTATTGGCATCATCGAAATCTGACTGTATTGGTGTTAATAGATTGAGACTTACATGCTAAAACTTGAAGGAATACTGACTACTAAATGTGCCTTGCATGTGCAAATACAATGCCAAAAATAGAAAAAAGGTCAATAATGGGGCGATTTTTCTGGTGGTACGAAACAAAAACCACGTCATCATGATGCACTACATATTATCGATCTTGACCAACTTTTGATAGGCAATGCGCTTTATAATCTCCGGGGTGTCATCAGAAACTCATCATGTGCACATCATGTCATATTTTTGGTGGTTCCTTGCCAGAAATGAGGTGTTATGAGAAAATATGAAGAAAGACGTCCCAAGCGAAGTGTTTCATCTGCCAATCCTAGGAACTGGGATCAGCCTTCGGTTATTCTCATCCGTCGAACCTGGGCGTTGGAGTCTTCGTTCTCTCATACATTTATGAGAGATGGCCCTATTATAACCATTATTCAGAGGAGAACGGGAAAAGTTCTTATTGATTTTGACGTGTGCTGTGAAAACGAGATCGTCTCGACGAACAGACCGGCAGTTGATTACATCAAAGTAATTGGCTGTCACTACCACTGTCCCCGGTATTCGTAGCTGACAGTGTGAGCGATATAATCCAGGATGGTCATCCGCGGTGGATGCCGCCTCAACAGTGGCAAATCAGTCGAATACAAACAAGACTCCATGAGGTCAACACTACGAGACAATGTATCATGTTAACACTGCGAGATTTTATACAGGTACTATGGACATTTTAGATGCTGCTCTAAGATAATGCACCAACACCTATCAAAACAAGCTGTTAGAATGGCAAGGAGATTGCCATTTGACAAACAATACTGAGTTAATTACTATTTTATTCATTGAATTTGAAATGTCAACAGTTACACTGTCCGGAATCCGTTTCGGCAGAGGATATTGGAAATTGCAGTCTTTTCGGTTGGGAAACGATATGTTCGATTGGGAAACGGCAAACTGCAAGGGGGTATGTGTTGTTTTCCTCAATAAAGTATGACAAATAAGTGTAATCGTTAATCTAAAGAAAGACAAACATACGCTAATGTTGTATAAAGTCTTCAGTGTCGACCAAACCTGCTATACTTGATGTAATATCGTTTTTGTGACGTGAAATGCGTGAAATAACACCGTTCAGAACAAATGAACACTGATGATTGAATATGTGTCTGATGCACACAAAAAGTCACACGAGTCACGAGAAAGGTGTATCACATGATCCCCACCGAAAAGGTACATTTTACATCGTCTCATTAATGAATATTCACTGATTTTCTGAACTATTGATGTTTCGGTGGGTAAACGATACTGTTCCGATTGGACAACAGTTTTGATATAGGTGTCTCGATTAGTAAACGATATTGCAAATTTATGGTCTGTCAAGGCTCGTTTTTGGCTATTATTCATTCATACTTATTATTTCTTCCAACAGATGGCGTCTGGGTACAAGAAAAAGCCTTTTCATTATTGATACCCGTTGTGGATGAGGAAACAGGGAAAAATTAGCTCAAAAGCTAAGAAAGGTTACCGGAGAAATGTACAGTGTTAAGCTATCAAAATCTGCAGTGGTAATTTTTCAACAATGTCTGCCCAAGGGGAACATTGCTTTCTATATGTTTACAATTGATTCCTAAGTTGGAAAGTTGATAATGAGCGAGATATTAGCCATTTCGTGCTCTGACCTTGAAATAAGGTCAAAGGTAAATTTCAAGCTTATGAGAATATTCGGCATATATTATTATGTGCACAATTGATTGCTAGCTGTAATATAGGCGAGGTTGATAATAGGCGAGGTATTAGCCACTTTGTTGTCTGACCTTGAAAATAAGGTCAACGGTCAAATTCCAGATAACGAGAAGCATATATCATTCCCTATATGTCCACAATTGATTCCTCAGCTGTAAAGTCGATAATAAGCGAGATATTGGCCATTTTGTGCTCTAACCTTGAAAATGAGATCAAGGTCAAATTCAAGGTCATCAGAAAATTCGACCTATATCATTTCCTATATGTCCTGATGTCTATGATTCCCAAGCTATAAAGTCGATAAGAAGCGACATATCAGCCATTTTGTCCTGTGACCTTTAAAATTAGATCGAATGTGAAATTCAAGGTCATGAGAATATTCAGCATATATCATTTCCTTTATATCCACAATTGATTAATCTTTAATCTCAATATTAAGTGAAACATTAGCAATAATGTGTGCCTTTATATAGCATAAGAGAATTTAACATGGCAAAGTCCCATTTGGGCCAAGTTTGGCCCAAAATGGCCCATTTTGAGCGACTCAAGGGCAAAGAAACTCATACCTGTCGTAACGGTACATAAGGGGGATCTTGAAACAAAAATCTCAAAACTTGTTCTATTATGTCGAGCTCGAAGACATGATTCATCTTATTTGACACCCAAAATGTTGTGCATACATTCATATAATTAATAATTCACTCGAGGTAACCTTTCTCAAAAAAACACACAGTATTGCTCTTGTATTACAGTTGATCTCGTACTTCATATGTACAAAATTTTCCGTTTCCCAATCGAAACAGCATGGATTATCAACCGACGCCTTCTCTATACGTATCGTTTACCCACCGAAACACCAATGATTCAGAAAATCGGCAAATATTTATTAATGAGATGATGTAAAGTCTTCCTATTCGGTGGGGATCATGTAATACACTTTTCTCTCGACTCGTCTTACTTGATGTACGATAGTACATCAAGTATAGCAGGTTTGGTCGACACTGAAGACTTTATACAACATTAGCGGATGTTTGTCCTTCTTTAGATTAACGAGTACACCTATTTTTTCATACTTTATTGAGGAAAACCACACATACACCCTTGTAGCTTGGCGTTTCCCGATCGAACATATCATTTCCCAACCGAAAAATATCGTTTCCCAATATCCTCTGCCGAAACAGATTCCGGACAGTGAGTTTGCATGTCTCCAGAATCTCTCAAACAGCCAACATACTTACAGTAAGTACTTACACATCAGTAAAGCCTGCAGATTTCGGGATGTTAAGATCCTGCATCAAATTCACGGGACAAAAACACCCAGAAGACATTGATTGAAAAAGTCCTTATTGATGACACAAAAGATATGGAAAATATCCTGTCGGGCATCGATCGCAGCTTCTTGTGCCAGATTCGCTTCCCGAGATAAGCTACCGACTCGAAACATATTGCTGAGTAAAAAAAATACATTACTTTTTAAATTTAAAAAAAAAGTCCCTCACAAACAATTTCCGTTTTGCTTGTGAACATGTATGTACAATATTTAGATCATTATCACCAATATATCTGCAGTATAGAAAATGCCTCAGCGTGATTTTTAGGTTACCGGAACTATGGTCCGATAATGTATTGGTATGGCGTTGCGTCCCTTCTCGTCGTTCGTCCACATTTTTACAAAAAAGGTTAAAATATTTTAAAAAGGGTGAATTTTTTAATTTTGCTTTTTTTTCAAAAACGGCCAATTTCTCATCTTGGCGGTCATTTTTATTTCAAAAGATTCAAACATATACCTCTGTAATGTGTATAAGTTCCGTTGCCCTTCAATCGCCGGTCTGTGGCGGCTATTTTCATTTTCTCGAGGGTCCCAAAATAGGAGTTCCCATGTTAAATTCTCTTGTGCTTTATAATGGGACAGTTTATGCTTAATATCTCACATAACATTGAGATTAGAGACTAGGTATTTATAGTGGAGACATAGGAAATGATATATGATGGGTATTGTCATGACCTTGAATTTGACCTTTGACCTCCTTTTCAAGGTCAGGGAACGAAATTGGTGATATCTCGCTTAATATTTACTTTACAGCTTAGGACATAATAGGAAATGATATATGGTGAATGTTTTGATGACCTTGAATTTGACCTTCGATCTCATTTTCAAGATCAGGGTACAAATTGGCTAATATCTCACTTTACAGCTTGGGAATAAATTGTGGACGTATAGGAATTTTGTATGCCGAATATTTTGATGACCTTGAATATGACCTAATTTTCAATGTCACAGGACGAAATGGCTAATGTAGGTATCAATCTATTACCACAAATACAGTAGATCTGTCACTGTTATCGACTTTGCAGCTTGAGATTCAATTGTGCACATAAAGGAAATGATATATGCCGAATATTTCCAATAGCTTCACCTTGACTTTTGATCTTATTTTCAAGGTCAGATCACTGAGTGGCTAGTGTCTCGCTTATTATCGAGTAATCAATTATGAACACATATGAAATTACATATGCTGAATATTGCCATGACCTTGAATTTGACCTTGACGTTATTTCCAATGTCACAGGACAAATGGGCCAATATCTCGCTTATTGACTTTACAGCTTAGGAATCAATTGTGCACATATAAGAAATGATATATGCTGAATATTGTCATGATTCGAATTGACCTTTGAACTTTTTTTCAAGGCCAGGGCACAAAATGGCTAATGTCTCACTTATTATCAACATTACAGCTTAGGAATCAATTGCGCACATATAGGATATGATATATGCTGAATATTCTTATTACCTTGAACTTGAACTTACTTGCAAGGACAGAGTACAAAATGGCTAATATCTCGCTCATGATCGATTTACTGCTTGGGAATCAATTGTGACCATAAAGGAAATTATATAGTATGAATGTTGTCATCACCTTGAATTTGACCTTTGACCTCATTTTCAAGGTCACGGAACAAAATCACAGGACAAGGTCAAGTTCGCTGATTATCGACTTAACAGCTTAGAAATCAGTTGTGAACATTTAGGAAATGATGTATGCTGAATAGTTTCATGACCTTGAATTTGACCTTTGAACTCATTTTCAAAGTCACAGGACAAAATGGCTAATATATCTTTTATTATTGGATTCACAGCTCAGCAATTGTGGACAAAAAGGAAATGAAGTATGCTGAACATTCTCGTGACCTTGAATTCAGTGAATTAATTTTCAAGGTCACGGGACAAAATGGATAATGTTTAAAACATATTTTGTCAGGTATCCTTACTTAGTACTTTGGCTAATTTTTCTTCAAAACCTTTATTTCGTGAATGGAATATCCGTATCCGGTTGATTGTAGGAGTAAATCGACATACAACGATAATACACCCAGGGCACAAAGTCATATCATTAATAACAATGCAAGCAATTACTACGGACGATCAAAGCAAATTGCCTTGAACGAGCTACTTTCATCTCCTATATGAAGGGTTTGACTCTTCATGCTTTTATGTCTCGCATACAAGGTAGTTATTAATGTATTGATATCGATACACCACAAGGCATTAACTAATGTATCGAAACCAGTAAAGTCATTATGTAGGGGGTACATGCTCACAAGAACTTGTCGTATGTCACAAACAACCGTCAGGGACATTAATTATTGTACATGTATATGTGGATAATAAATATAATGTACGCCAGTCATTTTCACTTATTGTGAGTTTGATGAACTGAGAATGTTCCCGCTTTGCTGATCTGGTGTTCCACATTTGTTCAAATTTGATATTCATCTAAGTTGACTCTAGAAATTTGTCACACACGACGACATTATTCTTTTTATCACCATGACTTTGGAGATATGATTTACATTTTTCCTGCACATTTCATTAGAATCCCCCCTGCTTCTAAGTGATTTCTAAATGGGTGAAAACTGCTGTATTCGTGATATATCATTGATTGATTTTGCTTCATTCACGGTGAACAAATGATACCCACACGATGGTTCCACAGTTACACAGTCAAAGTTCGATTCACTTTTTCTGTAGCGATATTGTATTTTTTAACGACTTTTTCAATTCGTAGTACCTAATTTGCATGCGCTGCAGTCCATCTCGCAGTGTATATATGTGCATTAATTCATCTGCTCCGAGGTGATACGCAACACAAGGCATTGCGCGCTTGTATTACCAATGACGAAACTTTATTCTGTATTTTAAAGACTCGCCAGTTAGTCATGTCAAATGCCAGTGGAAAGGACGGGGCTCAGTGTAGATGCCACGATGTTTTACCCCTACGAGTCAGGTACTTAATGTGCATGCTGCAACAAGAGAAAGTGGGCCTGATTAATTCAATAATTGCACTGTACATTACACTCTCGTGGTGTAGATTAGCGCCAGTGGTTCAGGTCAAAGGAAAATAATAACGCACAAGAAATCCATATCATCACTTCTCTTGCTTCGGATGTAGCATTCGCCTTACTTGCGTCTTCACCTTTTGATTATATTCTCTATTAGGCTTCTTTTGTGGAGGAAATGAAAACCCAGGCTGATGGTTTAGAGTAAGCTTCTTTGCGTGGAGTCTAGCTCAGTCGTTCAATACGTGATTGCGAATTTTCTTTGTTGGTCACAAGAGTTCGCCCACCACTAGTCGTCTCAAGGAAATTGAACTCTTCAATCTTCAGAAGTGAATTAACTGAACAACTCTTATCCTGGTGTGATTTGTATGAGCTCGCTACTGCGTCCTTATATTGCAGTGTGATTTATGCACCTCCATTCATACACTTTCTAAACTACATCAGCATACAATCCACTGACAGACGACAATCGTTAACATATCAAAACTGCTAAATATTGTTCGACTGGTACGTATCTGGATTAGTGTTGGTTTTACATGTGTCAGCCTTACATTACACATATGGGTTGAAGTATCAATATCCTCAAAGAATATCAACCCCGACAATGTAACCAATATTTGTAACACCTTGGGAATCTGACCACCAACTGAACGTCACGTTTCGTGAAAGGAGCTTTTTATAAGACTTTTTCACTCTTTTTTTTCAGTGGTAAGGATATAGCAGTGTCATTGGTATTCGGTTTCGATGTTGAGCGCAGTATCTAATCCCTCGGCGAGACGACATCTTCATTCTGAGTGGATTCCTGGAACATCTCACTCCACGATATTCCGGCTTTGTATATGAAAAATATATGCCACTACAAATGTACGATCGATCGTGATACATAGTTTTAATCAAGCTGAATCATACATTTTGATGAGTCAAACTTGCGTCTAGCCAAAATCATCAACACCGGTGGGCGGAATGTTCCTGCACACAGTAAATATTTCCGGAATTCGTTATTACATTCTGGTGAACACCTCGCTTCTGGCTAGACATGACTTTCATTTCAGCGACAATAAACGCATAAAATCTCAAATCACAGCTATTAATTATATCCCAAGACTAATGGCTAACCCGCAGGATGTGAACGGGTCAACAACAGCCAATAAATGCATATTTCAGTCGTCAAGACACGCGCTAATCCAATCACTAATGGCATCCATCGGCAAATTCATTAATCGAGCCCGGGGCCATACACGGAAAGTTTATTTGCATGGGGCGATATTGGCTGTCAGAGAGGCAAGTGTGAGATCATGACATTAGATCCAGTGCTCTCGGCGCCGTGTTGACTTTACTTAAATATTATCTTTATCGACGATGACAAGGAAGAAGCGAGCCCGGCGTTCGACAACCCTGCAATCAACATAAAACGCCTCCATTGATATGTGCTCAATGGGTAGTACGGGGCTCTCATACGGTATGAGGGAAAATATAGCGAGAACTCGTATGATGGAGTGTTGTTTCCTTCACTGAACTAACACTGGACTCGTGCAAATGTTTCAGAAGTAATTAATTTTCAACATGTTCGTACATGTTTATCGAAGCTTGTGTGTTATATATATACGTGGTATAAACGTGTCTAGTTATGGAACAATTATGTAAAATGTCAAGCTGCGTCACTGGCTCACAATTTCCATCTTATCTATTGTATTACGTCATGCGGCAAATGATGAAAAATGCAGGGAAACGATGTGTTTCCTTTCAATTATGTTATCATCGATGCGTCTCACGTATGTGATTATCTTCACCGTGAAGCTGCATTGTCGAGTCTCGTGCGACTCCGGACAATAAAGTTCTAATTTCTTCTCGCCAGAACGCACTTAACGTCTAGACCGTGTAGGAGAAGTAGACGTCGCCAAGAGTAAGTCAATTCCGAAGTTTAGTCACTGCGAACTAAAACTCGGATCTCACGCATGGCGCATTTCACGAGGATCCACGAGTCGCTTCGGGTACTTGGTCATCGGACCAGAAATTCCATAAATATGATGGATGGCGAGCCTCTGTCTGGAGACGTGTGCGAACTGCACAAGCGAGTGACTCTGTGATTGATGCCTTCCAAACAAGGGACCTACTTGCGGAGGGGATCTGCTTACAGCAGCACTGTCTGCAAGTGGCTAACTATGTAGCAAGCGAATTATTCTGCCACCGGTAAAACACACACCGGATGTCGCCTAGTTATGTGTGACCGGAGGACCGCCGAGTGCCTCTCGTCAAGGGTCAACCCGTGACGTCACGCTACATGGCCGCCCTCGTTATCGAGGCGCCGTCGGTACAACGAGGCAGTCCTCACCAAGGCTGTTTGGACAACAAACCGCTGACTAATGACCCTTGGAGAACAGTTGCTGCAGCCATGTGTGGCATAAATAACTGTTTTCATCCAGTTAATACTACTGTTGAGATTTCCAGATAAGGGCAAGAAACGACATTTTCTAAAGCTTTCTCTTGTAACGTTAGAAAGAATGGATATAACCAGAAACTGATATAACATAGGAGGGAAGCGATCCTGACAAAGTCATTTCTTTACTGGTAACAAAATCTTCACATGCCATGCATATATCAATATCTCCTGTCCCCCTGTATAGCCCTTCTTCTTCTATTCGGTTGTTGGTTACACGTTAAGAAGTTATTTCGAGTGGGCGACACTGAAGTAACGGCCGTGAGTGATGATGGGACGTCCAGGCTCCATGAGAACGGTGGGATTTTAGAATTTGTCACGACTGTGTGCGTGACCCCGCCGAGTCTGGGGCTTACCGAGTCTCGAGCCAGATAAAATCGATGGGACCTGCCCTAAATCCACGGCGCACTGATAGAGATTAGTGGATCTACAGGCGGGAAATCCATGTATCATTTTTGGGGAAATTGTTTTTGGAGTAACAACTCCGATATATTGATACATATTGAATACCTAATTACTGACGGGTAGAGCTTGGGACAGTGAAGCATTCCTAGCTGAACAATCTTACATCGGTTTGAGCGGTTCCCTCGCTCAAACTACATTACGGTTTTATCTGTTCGGGACATCTAATTAACATGTCATTTGTTGCAGTCGTTGCGACTGTTCAGTATATAAATTCGACATTTGCCAGGGTAGGCCTAACCCACTGTCTTGGCATTTACTTGCGTGTGCCCGAACTAGGCCCTGTCCTATCGATCACACACAGTCATACACTGTAGCAGACTCGTAGCCTATTATGACGGAGATGTCATTCGTTACATACATATTTTGACATGTACCTCAATGTATAGGTAAATATCAATATGTTATAATATGTGTGTCATATGCGTATATTATACAAATATTGGATGTTGAGGAGTGCAATATGCAGTTCACGGGATGAAGAAATGTCATAGTGGCCGAGGCGTTAGACGAGGTCAATATGACATTTCTGAATCCCTTAAACTGTATATTGGATGACTCTCAACATCCAACATTTGCTATATTATTTACCGAGTCAAAACGAACAAAAACCACGTTCTTTTTTGTTGGAAGAAATCTAGAGTTGGGAATACCTACATGTAACACGCGCTCTGATTGGCTGATGAGCACAACATCCTCCAATATACATTTTTGCCGTCCAATATAGACTTTCGCCGTCCAATATAGAGTATGTAGGATTGTCAGGTGGTACAAATCGTCTAATCAAGAGTGTCCTTACAATGAGAATACCACGAAGTGAATAATATAGCTTAATGTACATGTAAGTGAAAAATTATGGACCATGTGCGACAACTCGTTCTGAAAATAAGATCTCCATTTATTGTGTATCACAGGTAATAATTACACACACAAACACGTGACAATGTGCACAAATTTTTGTCTTTTCCAATACACAATAAGTCACAACAGTGGCCCCACGCGACTGGATCGAAAAAATAAACTGACAATCGAGAAATGATCAGTCTGGGGATGCTTTGGAATGGTTTCGAACAGCAAGTACGACAGATTCTCAGCAAGTAAGAAAATGCAATATACTCCTTATCGTAGTTTATACCACCATGACAATATCGTATACACCACACGGATATACATGTATCCTACACCCCAGTGACACAAATGGTAACAACGATACAAAGCATCTTAGAAAAAACTGTACTCGTCAGGACCTTCGCATATCTCATGAACTAGATGAACCCGTGTAATTTTTAATGTTCCAATTTTTTCTCTATGTTGAGCCAGACATTGTTGAAACACAACTTTCTGGATTACAAATCATACAAGACTGGAGTTATGATGCGCCATTATGCGGGCTCAATTACATTGCTCACGATAGTCAACGAACTTTGCTGGTGTAGATGGGAGTATTAAACAGCGATTAAACAGGATTGCCACCAATTTTTACTCAGGGTGCCATCCTTTGTTACACATTATCATTTTCAAGTAAAAACCGTAATTCTTACCTGATCGTGTCAACACTTGACTCATACTGTACGGAAATGGCTGTATGCAAAATACAACTAATTTTCTCTTAAACCATCTCATTTCCGCACATCGATTACCATCAGTGCCCGCGTGGGACGCTTTGTTTAAAAATATACGTGTGTCGACAATACAGAACAGACTAATCTACTAACCATATTCACCAGTCAAACACTAGAGCTTTATACACGATTCCTCCCTCACTAAAAGTAGGTTCTAGGCAAGAATATGATGAGCGTATCAATTTGTCGTGGTTGATTGATTCGATTTGTATGCGTGTATGTACGGACAAGCACACATACCACACATACCAGTTTATTCACCAAGTCTTCTGACCACTTCACTTTCGTTACAAGTATCGAGTATGCTTGAACAACTGTTTATCCAGCTGGAATGAACTTCCCTTTGCAAAGTCTCCCAAGAAATCAATTACCCATTCACTTTCCACTTGACGGCAGTCGGGAGAGCGAGGCGCGGTCTGAAACCCGAGAGGCATAACGTCATCACAGAAACCAGGACTCGCCTCGTGCACTAGCAGCCTACAGTTCGATAGAACTCTCAACAGTTTTTTTCTCTGTGGGCAATGTTATTATAAGATAATGTATATTCATAGTTTTATTCTCAACTGTATTCACGTCATCGAAACGTGATATACGAGTGGCATCGTCTGTATATAGCAATGACTACGCTGAATGGTCAAAGGACGTTTTCTCTGTCTTATCTAGGAGATCCTCATAGGCTGGTGGCGCGTCACGTGGTGCCATGGCTGATGGTTCGGCCAGAATAGTGCACCCATCCTGGTTGGTTAATATTCCAATTAGAGTTTGAGTCGGAGCAGAGTTTCCATGACAACAGTTAGTAGATCCAGACAGTCGTGGTTCGACTTGATATGCATTGGGCACGACAGTACTTAGAGGCCGGATTTCCTGATAAATGCAGTCTACGGCTTTGGTGGGTGGTGTACTGGTGCTCCGTTGCAGAGGCACGTAGTGTAAAAAGTAGCCGGAATTGTTCGTCTGCGTATTTTGCACGGGGGCGCTAGTGGCAGCAGCCGGGGAGGGGCTGTGCTGGGAGTTAGAGGACAGCAGATGAGCGAGGGCCGGGTCCTCCATCGGCGGAGCGGAAGGCACAATGGGCACAGCACCGTTGCGTAGCGACAACGCGTCCTTGATGTCGTCGCGTTGAGAGCCGGAAATAGGCGCCTTCTTGTCGAAGAGCTTCGACTTCTTCAATGATTTTACCTCTGGATAACGCTTTGAACGATCGACTGTAAATTTTTCCACCGTTTGGTCTTTTTCATGACCTGTAAATAACAAGATGGACATGCTACTATTTACATTGGTGCATCAATCAGGTCACAATCTTTTATGGTCAGACTCTTCTTTGTCCCATTATAATTGGAGACCGCGAGGATAGTACTTCGCATGCTCCCAATGGATTCAGCATGCGTGATAAAGAGATATACCTCATAACCAAAGACGCATCGATATTCTGCACACTACACGATAATGTAAATTGCATTAGGTTATACCATTACAGAAGCGATGCTGTGTTTGAAGCGATTATCTAGACACAGCTCTTGACCAGACATACATTTAGAACATCCACACCGGGTGTCGTCTTCGTCGTCTCGGCAACAGAGACAGCGGATGCAGCAGATGACGCAGCAGAGAGCGGCGGCGGTCGGCACCAAGATGGCCGTTAGCAACAGCTCTCGGGGCAATGAATTATCCGTGCTGTAACACGACAGAAGAGGGGGGAAATATACAACATTATGTGGGACTGTCTCAATAGGTGACTAAAATATCCCGCGGACTTTCGGACTTACAATAAAAAGGGAAAATGTAATAGAAAAATGGCATAAGAGCTGGTTTGAATAGACAAGTGAAATATTGTATGCACGGGCTGATGGAGGACAGAAGAATTGGTAACCAAAGGCTCTCGGTATTATAGACATATATTGATTTCGTCAAGAGTATTTCTATCCGAGGAACGGTGTAGTTGTTGGGATTTATTAATTTATGTCCTCCATTTTGCGTGAAACTGAATGCCAATCCACAGTGCAGCCAAATGTAGCGAACTGAGAACCGTTGATTAAATCGTGATTAATTAATACTGTACATCCAATTATACGTGATAATAATACACTGAACATATTTGGGAAACCGCAATGTTATGACAGCATAAGGCACACTTCATATCCAAAGTGGGCAAAGTGTGTCTATTCAGGCAACCCGGACCATGGAATAAAGTTTGTAGGTCACTTTGCCATTCACATCACATATCATCTCACTTCAGTCTTATTTCATCTAATCTCTCCAGGAATTGAAAACCATTAATTGTGAATAACACTACCCCAACCAATGTTAGTATTTAAAGATATGACAGATGTTGATACTACGGTATACTGGTGATTTCATATAATGACATCTGCTCCATGCTTCCACCAAACCACACACTTATGCTCAAAGATAATTTCCTTTTGATGACTGGCACATCTGTGGTATACGTACAGGTGTGATATATAACTTGAATAGTCCTCGAGCTTAATATCATCTGTGTCTGTAGAGATTCCCATTAAAAGAGTCGTCAAAACAAAGTATCAAATCAAATAAACTCTCTTGTGCTACTTGTGGTATTATTGACTATTCTGGAATGAATGTTGTCCTAGGAATCTGATACATAGTACAGGAGTGTCATTCATCTTGCATTCAAAATTAATTAAAATACAAGTGTGAAAATATAGCAAACAATGGAAATATTACATTTGGAGAGAAAATCAATTTGTATTATGTTTTTGTTTGATTTTGAAGTTCTTCAATATGAATTTCTCGCAAACACCCAACTGATATTGAAAGCTAGTTTTTCCCCCGAAGAAATTAACTCGATATCAAATTAAAACCCTCAACGACGGAATGAATACGTCCTCGATATTAATGAATGATTTCCGAATCTGCTTACTCTTACGAGTGACAAAATTACACTTGTGCATTGAGAATGGTAACAATGAACGGACTCCGCTGCTTTCCAATTTGCAGTTATTAACTGGACCGAAGACCTCCGGTGTGACATCACCCAGTCAGGTATTGGAAGCGATGACTAAGCTACCGACGAAATTTCATGGAAGCTTGGGAAATTGCTTCCAGTTCCAATTCGTTATACAGACGGACGAGCTAACACTTCAATATTCATAGAGGGTTGGTACAAAGGACGCCTCACAAGCTGACTGGTCGTTATTATACATTATTCAAATCCTCATGGTAGGCGTGGAAATCTATTGCTTGAACTGCCTGCTACGCGGTCGATTGTGAGGGTAGCAACCAAATACTGTATAAACGCCAAGTGTGTAGGTAGTGTATATAACGATTAGCCATGCGGGACTGATTAATAATGATAATAATAACAATAACAAGTTACTAATAGATCTAATGTACACTGTTCAAGCATGATATATCACCCATCTTACATTTCATCCACGGTATCCTTCGAGTCGGTACATCGGAACAGCCGAAAGTCATGGTGGTAGCGACAACACATTGTCTTCTGCTCATGCGCACAGCAGCAGTAGTCGTTTCCGGGGACGTAGTTGTTGACTGTGCAGATGTGTGTCATCTGAAAGTATCGTTTCGGCTGACATTTCCCGCCCCCAGGCAGCTTCTCCAGTGTGTGGTTCCTCACTGAAACAACAAAACACTGTTTTTATTGCGCATTAGTGACGTCTCCAGTTTTATCCGTGTTAATCTAGCTTAAATTTTTAATAGAAATTTGTATTTCGGCAGTCGATTTTCAGCTCCGGATAAGCTTGTACTCAAATAATATTGCCCATGCCATTTGCTACAAAATGGTTCTGTAGATTCGTTCAAAATCTCAGCCGTTGCAGACGCAGTCTTCCAAGAAGTTATTTGCATCCCCGGAAAATCCGCACTGACTCACTGAGCGTCAACATCTGACAACGTTGTAACAAGATAGTGCGCTTGATTAGACAAATATTGATTCCAGCATTTGTTCAGACCCGCCTTTTCTGGGTTTGCTTTTCAAAAACAAAGTGTATCTGACCCGAATCAGATATTCCAATCTGAGATTTTATACGAATGACAGCACGATGAAAGCGACACTAGAGCACCAGAATATTTTCTCATCACTATCAATACCAGGAGAATTTGTTGTCATGTCATAGGTTTATGCGAATCTTACACGTCAACAACACATTTTTATTCTTTATGTAATGCGTTTGTTCGACATATCATTGACAGGCAATTGGACAGTCGATTGAAGTATGGCTTTTGTAGCGGTACTTTACTTGAATATTATGTTTACATGTATGCCTATGATTATGATGTGGTAGACTATTGCAATTAATGATTTTGAATTTTTCTAATTGTATGTAGATTATTCGACACCTAGATTCAAAATTGTTCTTCGTATTCACATATGTACTCTTATGGATAATTCGGAAGCACGAATCACGGTATCGCTTAATGTAACAAATTCGGGCCCATGTAGCGCAGCTTACTATTTCTTCTAAATTCAATGAAGATTAAAAATGTGCCAGACGGATTAAATATGGTATACATTCAGTGGGTGAGTAGTATTAACAGAGTAAGGTGCGCTACTTGGGCCCAATTCATTACATTGGAAGAAAATGTGTTTACATAATCTAAATAATAATCCGAAGTATCATTTGCTGTTATCAACGAAAGACAAATATGAAAAATGACGATTCCATTTTGAGAGCAATGCTTTTAAGTGTGATCTCAAACAAAGAGTGATATGTGGAGCTAGGCCGTGTATCGAATGAATGTAGAGTGGGTTTCAGATTGATTACGGGGTTGTTCTTCCACGTTTGCATTGTCAACCAGTTTGTAGTTAAGGGTGGACCACTTTCAGAATTGACTGAATTTATTCATTTTGGAGTATGTTTAGTTCGCTGTATAATGACAATTCGCGGAGGAATTGTAAACATATGTTTTATATGCTCAAATGAATTGCCACAAGCAAGTTGCAAACTCAATTTCCCAATCAATCTGCTCCCAAAACGGAACGCGTTGCTGGCGAGTTCTACACACGGTATTGTGACGTCATTAGTATTTGTGTGGATACTGTGACGAACGACAATGTCGGCAAGCAACATCCTCTATCCAGTGTTTTCATGCAGGACTAACCGTGATTTCCTAGGTAATTGTCTTCGAACTGTGCATATTTGCTATATTCCTGACATTCCCTGGATTTACTTTCAACTAACAAAAATGCTCTGATTTAGGGTATTTAAATTTAATTCCGACTTTAAAGCCTGATATAGCGTTATGTTTCTCCTGCAGGAAAAGTATAAATATAATTCATTTGGGTTAAATATAAACCGTATAAGCGTAGTACCCTTTGCAAGTCAAGAGTTTGATGTACGCAGTTTGGTTTACGTTATTTTTTTCTGATTGATGCTACCAAACGCAAGATATGCCTTGCCGTGGAACATCTTCCATATACGTATAATACAGAACCATTCTAACGAATCAGACCATAAAGTACACCAGATTCCCGTTTTTGTTCGGGGTTTTACGACAAGAGAGACGCTCGGAATCACCACCAACCTGCCGAGATGCAGCTGCCGATCTCTTCTTCCGTGCAGTAGCTAGCTCCTGTATGTGAGAGAGGAACAGAAATATTAACGACAAATGATAAAGAGCCTTCAATAACATTGGTAATTGGAGATCAACAACGCTGGATGATGCGGTTTTGCCGCTTTTGACAGTTTCTTTCATTCACCGGAAAATAATGGAACTGGCGGTCAGGTTTCAAGCGTCGACCGCGTACTAATACAAGGACATAGCAGAGGTTAATCGGTTTGATGAGCGTCACGCGGAAGGATATTTGGCATTGGCTTTGTAGCGGTGGAATTACTGCGTTATTACGACGAGTTTGTACTGCGCTTGACCATGATTTATCCCTCGCCAGCGTGGTCTGTTATTGGCGACATTACCACTTACTGGCACCATATTAACACCGGCAATAAATCAGTGCCCATTAGTTGGCCCGATATATGTTATATAGCGAGCCGTCACATCGCCATTGCCTCCCATATAAAACAGAGAAATGCAAATAAACCCGAAAGTATATTGTTCATGATATTGCATCTGTGACCAGTGTAGAGATACGGGCAGCACACAATTTTGATGAGATATGACCCTAAAAAGCAATTCGGGAGCAAGCAATCTATTCTGATGATGTCCAGACGGTCGGTTAACGATCTCCCTGTTTATGATAAAAGCAACAAAACCACATCGTTCCTGGGCATTGCTCACCACTCTGTGATATTACACGTCGATACATAATTAAATATGTTCAAATATAACGACATTAGCTCGCTTGTAGAGAAGGACAGGCAATTTAAGAAGGTTTGTAAAACAGGACCCGCACTCTAAGTACACTCGAGAAGTCCTTCAATGCATAATTGAATATAAGAATATATGCCAGTGGTACTAAATTGATTGATATCAAGAGAATTGGACGGAAGGAGTGTTTACCCAGTTCCCGGACGAGCGCCAGCAACAGGAGATGGACGGGGATCGTCAGGCAGCTCGGAGCCGCTCGTCCGCTCCCAGAAAGTCGCATGGTCCTTGGACAGTCGCCCTCAATTATCGTACTTCAAATGGCAACGCGAAACAGTCACTCCAGCTTCGGCCTAGCAATTATGCATTTCCTTGGGGTATCCATGCAGCTTCCTCTATCCCGTGCATTTTTTCTCTTATCCAAATTGACACTAAGGTGTTTATCCGCGCCCAAACGAAATTGCTTCTCTGGTGCGATCAATTGTTGGTAGATCGCCGTCTGCTGATACAAGACGAGCGAGCGTCACGGAGCTCCTCGACCGCTCCCTTTATTGTCCCCTCTCCTCCACAACGACACCACAAAGCGCTAAATCATGGCGTTAAGTTTTCGGGTTAATGCTACATCAATAAACAGTCGGAGATCCTTGGAGCCGCATCAATAGTGATCACAGCGAACCGTGTTGCACTTTACGGCTACCTTGTTTGTGGAAGTTAATAACCTTTGTATGGGTTGGACAGTGGAAAGCTCTCGGGGTGATTGCCGGGATACTGGGAAGGTTTCCTCTCGATAGTGGACGCTCTACAACCCGGGCAGACACCATGTGACTGACACGTGTTGCGTGAAATATCGCCGCACACCTGCTTGTCTCAATGACGTCCACTTTTATGTTTTCATTAATTCGTCGAGTTTTGTCCATAAAGAACGACAATAAACGTTGACAGAGTCAATAAATGACGGTCAGACTGCTTGTAACTCTTCCAGTGTCACGTGGTGCGACTTGCCCACGTATCGCATCTCTCGACAGTGTCGCACCCAGCGAGTCAGAACGCAGTAATCCTTCAAGGTCAATATGTTTTACGTAAACACTAAAGCTCCGAAGAGATTCAGCCAATTTCCTCCCCTCGCCAGGGTAAATAAATCGGGCAGCTCAGTCTATATATCCAAGGCCGTAAATGGCCAGATATTTCCATAAAGTGCTCGAACGCTAGCATCTCACATCTGTTCCCAGCGCTCCAGGATGGGATTCGATGACGCTGGTTGCGAAGACACGTGTCCCAGTGACGGCGTTAGACGTCCTCTCAGCAGACCTGAGACCGGGAGAATGGTACCATGCAGCCAGACAACGGTCTCCTAAGAAATCCTCCAAGTCCCACTTCGGCGACCACGGCGTCTCAAGAAATGACTCAGCATCACGTCTCAAATCTTCGGCGCCCAGACCTCCTTCGGAAAGCAAGAGAGGAGAGAATATGACATTAAAATGATTTGGTGAAAAAACCCACCCTACAAAGTCTAGCCCTGGAGAGTGTACAGAATAGAACGCTATTTATGGGGAATTAACGTTGCGCGATGGTCTGATTTAGGCGACACGGACACGTAAACACCAAGGCGCTTTTGGAGAAAGGGATGTCAGGAGGGGAACTCGGAGATTGCTGCCGACACTGTGCCTGATAGAGACGACGGCAACAGCGCTACAATGTTTTTAATATCGGCTTTTATTGCCACCGGTGAGATACCTATCGACACCGCTGTCACATTTGTCATTGCCTTGTCCTCCGTACCGACGTTATCTAGCCAAGTCATTCAGGCTCGATCTGGTCCCATCCGCTACTTCGTTTTACACGTGAATTTATAATAGGCCTTACTCGGTTCACAAACTACAGATCAATTTTTGACTGGCGATCAATGTCGCGAAAGAATTCTCGTGGTTCACTCGTACTGCTCCAATCTAGTTGGAGGATTTCCTGTGTTTCTGTTATCGATGTTTAGAGTCGCTTTGAAGGAGAATTGCTTCTATGGGGGTACCTCGCAACTATGATGTACATTTCCGAGACGGCTTGTCAATCTGACTGGGCATCGGCAGTAACGTCGCAAGTTACGACAGCGGGACTTGCTAGTTCCCACGGGGCTTGTCGCGGGGTTCTCGATAAGGTACCGAGAACGGCCGAATAATGATACGAGTGTCCAAGTTGACAGTGCAGTGCGTCAACTGTCGTTCAGGCGAAAACTCCGTTTGCCCGAGACGGGATCTAACCGAGATTGTCTTGCAGTTGTCTGCTGGGCGTGAAATGAGAAATTTGGCATTCGCAGCATGAACCGAAATCGCGGTCCATGTCTCGTCTCCCATTTACATCAGAACATTAGGCAGTTTGCGCCGAATACCTTGGGTTGCTACGCCGATGAAGGAAATTGAATTGTAACAATCGGATACTGAGGCAGTTCCTTACATCCAACACACGCAGCGTCGTGATACGCGGAATAAAACTGCGACAATTTCCGTGCAGTAAACATAATCATGTTGGATTACATGCGCAATTGTCAAAAGTATTTGCAATACTAGATAATTGGAGCATCCAATCCTCGGTTATTCACATTGAATACAGCTCAATATACAAATGTTATCAGTTATCACGTGAGTGCTTTGGGAAATGAATAGTTTCATCGCCTGCGTGAGGCACATCCACAGCAGTATTCAACCAGCGATCAAAGGATGATGTATACGAGACAAATCTGTGTGTTTGGTGACAGCTTTCATCCACGACAACTGATAAATGTGCTGTACCAAACGGTTGTACATTTTCCATATCATATTCAGCATTGGTATATTGAACCTATATATATGGCGTTTGATGCAATTATGCCATGGACGGGTTCCGAGGAAAGCTCAATGGTAGTCAAATGATGCCATTAGTATTTGAATAAATTAACAAGACCGTGGCTTTAGCTTATGTGTATGCATCATTCATCGTGGGGGCACATGTATGCAAGGGCCCCTGATGGCTCTATTTACCGACAAGTGGTACAAGCTGTAGCTCATGCGTTGGTAGAATAACAATAAACTTAACGTCGCCACTGAAGAGACACAGTTGAAGGGAAGAGCAACAACCGAACAAGGGCGGCATTAATAAACACCGTGCCGTCGGTCGGTCCGGTCGCATTCATTGTGCTAATGTACTGTATAAACAGACCCTCTCATGTATACGCTAATCGTTCCGGACCCGATGTGTCCCGCCTGTTACCAACGTTACCGCAGTCTATCACCAACAATCTTACCTCAACTTGCATATATATCCACTTAGTGAGGGATGCTTGGAATATTTTATTCAAACTCAACTATAACACTTGTTGCTCTGTTTTTATAAAGTCCACAAAGAAAACGATAATCCATGGGAGCGCGTGCCGTTACCAGGCAGATATGCGGGCGTGGAGCATACGACAGTCGTAATTCAAGATCTGTGCAGACGGTGAGCAAATCCCGCGAACTTTGTACGGATTCTCCACCATTTACTTCCGCAGTAACAACAACTGTGTCTTAGGCGATGCCACCGAGTGCACGTATATAGCCTGTTGTTGGCTCTGTCTCCGGTTATATGGTCTCTCCTGTGGCGGGGACGGACGGGTTCCCAGCCTGTGCCCTGGCGTGGCTGCGGGCCGTAAGTGAGTGAGCCACTGCTGCTCGGCGAACTGGTCACCGGCCTTGGCATGTAACGTCTCCCTCCCTGCCAGCAGGTTATCCTGCCTGCAACATATTGTGTCGTCTCACTTATCCCGTTGATGCTGACAAAGTGCGGTTGACCTAATCCGAGCACATGGATGGGGATTTCGATGCTTGTTCATCGACTGAGTGTTACTCGGTGTAACTTAAATCCCGCTGTCCCGAGAACCGTATGTCTGGCTGTCGTGGCCTGAGTGAGAGATACGACGGAGACGAGTCTCTCCCCGTCGACACTGCCAGGTTGCAACAATCGATGGCCAATAAAGCCCCACTCGTCACTATCCTTAAATAATGCATGCTCGGTCCTCTGAGGTGATTCTGGCATCGGCTTCACTCCCCCGTCTCGCCGGTCGCTGTTGGGTTTCCATCGCGGGCAACTTGGCAGTTGCAAACAACAGACTAAGACACCGCCGCGCCCGTGGGAAGCCGCTCTCGGCTGGTTCTCTATTCAGTCCACTCGACGGCCTCGCCCACTTGTCAACTTAGTTTGTGGCCAATAGCTATGTGAAATGCACCAAACTAATTATTTTGGTCCGAGTATAATGTAGTCAAACATTTTCCAATCAATACGAGGACCAGTGGAAACTCGAATGTAAATAGAAAATTGAAATGTAAAATGTAAATTTATTCACTTACGTCCGTTTTCATGGTGATCGTATTGTTATGTGACCATGATAGTGTTTCTCTATTTGTTCGTATGGTTAAGTATCGTGTATACAATGTGATATCCACGGTAAAATGAAATGGTGAAATTAATGAAGTAAATGCTTCTATCAAGTACAGGATATGCCCGTTCTGAAGGCTGGTTGATTACTCAGGAGAGATAAAAAATACAGGAGGGGAGTCCAAATCACATTAGTTTCATATTCAGAGTAAACGCATCTACATGTAAGGCGATCCTTAGCTTGCCGGGACATGATATGAGCTAATTCCAGTTTTATCGAATATACGGTGGAGTCTGATTTAGATATTAATTGGTTTTCTCGTCAGCTGTAAGTGTGTACCGGCGTGTCTCCGTTGAGACGGTTCACCTCGAGGTCAAGTTGACACCGGGAAGCGATCGAGTCATTCGAAATCATTTCGTCGTACTCTTTGATGTCAGGTAACAGGATTAACACGCTGGAAGTGCGGCTGGTCTTGGTTTGTGTGTTCGCTCATCCTTCCGTCACCCCGACCGAGTTGCCGTCGACATTTCCCTCCCCGATGTCTATTGATGTCCACGCCGGCTTAGCCGATCAACCGTAAAGCTTGCTCAGGCGCAAGAAAGACGCGAGAGGAGATGATGTCTCCAGAGCGGTGATGGACAAGTCGATCTTCTCTGAAAACAGACAAATCTTAACCCACTGAACTTGTGTAACTATGTATGAGGAGCTGTCACTGCCGGGTTACTGTATCTAGGCGCCTGTATTGTAGGTCATGGAGATCAGCCGCGCCGCTAAATTAGTGGTCAGTGAGGAGACAATTCAGGCTGATTTATGGGACCCTCCCTCCACAATACATCCGCGATCGTGCTAAGTCTGGCCCTGTCATATCCGGCCCTGATTGATATTTCAGGAATATGCAGGGCTTTGTTAAGATTGCTTTTCAGCAAGCAGAAGTACCCGGCGGCGCTCGACTGTGATACCATGAATGAATCCGTGCTCCTTGTCCGTGCGCCCAGATTGATTACCTCAAGTAAGGTTACCGACGGTAAACCCACGAGGTCGATAACCATCGCCCGCTCTGACTACGCCCGCTTTGCCATGTAATATTCCTCGCTTTGTTATTGAGGGAGGGATACGGAAGATTATTGTAGCATAAAACCCATTGTAATCTATAACCGGAAGTGTAGCGAAGCCATTTACGATGCGGAGGTAGATTGATGCAACATCAAAATGAACAATTAAAGGGAGTGTCGTTTCAAATTGGTAGGTTCTGTCGGCATAAGACGGCCGAAAGCAACAAAGCCCTAGTGAATCCGTTCCGTCTGACGGCGAAGACCGCTGGTGTGCACCGAACAACTCGTCCTCATATGGATTTTTGGCCACTCTTTAACCACGCAACTTTTCATTTTAGCATCCTGTAATGTACCATCATTGTGGTGTACTTCCTGTTTACATCAATAGAGGCGTCGGTGGCTTCTTCCAGTGAAGAGGATGATTTGTGAGACGTGACGACTGTGCTTCAAATCTGCGCCGAGATGAAAGAGACAATCACACTTGCTGATTAACTCGAAGCGTTTGATGATCCATATAGCGCGGGGTGGACTGGATTCTACCTGTCTAGGGTGGAGAACAGTAAATGGATGTCCAGAGGATGACCTGTGTTCTAGATTAGCTGGCAAGCTCTCTCTATCCCTCTCTCTCTCTCTGTCGTAGGGAAATGCCTTGGGCGTTGGCTCACATAGTGAAAAGGCGTGCCAGGAAAGTTACCTTGGTGTGGCTTGATATGTGTCAAGTTAATTACAACTCCTGTTGAGAGCCCACACAAAGACACGAAGTGATGTATTTATCAACTATCAACAATCCTTCCACAACAGCATCATTGTTGCCCATGTGACAGATGGTGTCATACATTGAATTAACTGATACTGTACGGAATTTGTTTGCACATCTCAATGTATGCTCATCTCCCTGACACGACGTAAAATAATTATACAATATTTGTATAGTTACGTGATAGAGGAATAACTTGCATTTGAAAAGTCATTCAATAAGCGTACATTATCGTTAACAATAGTGCTCATCGAAACGGGGGATTGGAACCTTACAGCTCATAATCATATCTGTCGCTGCATTAAACATAGATATTAAAATTCATGTATATTTCCCACTTCCAAAATTCGCTATCAATATGCCAAATTATTTTACAGTGAGACCAGAAAGAACATACGTGTTTCAGAACTCCTTGAATACACCACCGTCTCTGCAGCTCTACTTATAACTACTTGAGAAGTCGAGGGGATTGAGTCGTCTCTGTTCGTGATACCGGCGCAGTGTTATTTTTTCCACTAGCCACCACCTGCATAATACTGTAACCATGCCGACAAAACCCTCTGCAACTAACTCAACAATAAGCGGGTTTCAGCCGCGTCAACACCTGCAAGTGTGTGCAAACGACATCCAAGTGTGAGACACCTTCCATAGACTTGCCCCCAAGATTCGGAGTGTCTAAGTGCAATGGAACAAAAACCCGCCTAGGGCAAATACGAATGGATCGATGACTTGTAACCGCAACTGGCTGGCAAAGATTCGCCTTGTATTAATTATTTTGTGCCGCAAGACACGGCTGACTGTATGGTACGTGTGTACGAGTGTTGGACATAATCACTTGTTACAGCAGCTATGGAGAGTCTATGGAGAGTAGACCACACCATCTTGATATCATTGGTTTCATAGTCCTGCTGTTTACTCATCAATTTTTCATTAGGCTAAACACCTGGAACATGATTATATAATCTGATGTTTACACTACATGTATTTCATGAGTTGTTTCTGGTATCGACTTTTTCCAGCATGTTGGTATGTCATTTACTTCAAGGTAGTCGTGGTAATTTATAGTGATATAACATCAATGCTGATGTGGGATGGGGAAATTACGCTTGTGTCAAATGATTCAGTCTGAAATAACTTGATGATGACGCCCAGAGATGTACTATTATACATATGCGATTCCTACGACCAGCATTAGAAGCAGATAAAATATAGTTTTCATTCCTCTTTGTTGCTTATCGTGAAAGCTTTTTATGAAAAAACTTTCAAAATTAAATGAATGCTGGAACTTGGAAGTGGGGAATTATTTTTTTCACAGAGAGAGAGAGAGAGAGAGAAAGAGAGAATGGCAATATAACCAGTACATAATTCCACGTTCACATATCGGGACAAATACACAAATAATTTTGTCCGAACGAGACACCAATGAATTCCTATATTAGTAATTGAATTACCTCGCTACCACCACTCGCAATTCCTGCAGGTGCCTTGTCTCCAGTTCCATGTAGTCCCATCATGTGAGTCCATGTCACAACAAGCTACTGCACGGTCATACATGAGTATTAATTCAATAAATCCCATGACAAAATGTGTGATCCGAGAGAGGTATCCAACAGAAAATAAAGTTCGTAGTCCACGCAAAACTATGTTACACAAGAATACTGTCAACTTCCCTCGGCAGGGGGAAAACTGCCAAGGATCGTTGCCGAGGATCAATCGATTGCTCTACCCCCGTAGTGAGTACAGTGTATTCAAGTTTACCAGGACTCGATCTCACTAACAATCACGTGATTTATCACTATCGATCTGACTTGGTAACGAGAACGCCGCACATGAATCCCAGCACATGCAATGCAAGATTTCATCTTGCTTTATTTCAGAGAATACATGGCTTTGAAAAGATGTCGATTGGCTTTGTTATGCCCACTAACCTTGATGTCGCCTGCTGCTCTGGTGCTGAGGTTTAGTTTTACAGTTGGGGCAGCTGCCTGGATGTCTTGATGTGAGCTACATGTGGGTTGTAGAGTGGAATACACCTCACATCTATTTCCATGTATTCACGTTCTGATAACTTGATAATATCTATATAGTCTATTCAGTGTCTCAAGTATGAATATGCCCGTAGGGGGACACTGGATCGTCTATATTGTGTGTCCAATGTATATTACTCGAACATTACTAGAAATTGATCGAATTATGATAAATTTATATTAATTTCCAGGGAAATGTGAGGTTGAATAATGCAGTAGTATTTTCGCATGGTACCCAAATAAGTTCAAGCATAGCTGTAGCGCTACGTATTAATAATTCGGCGGGCTAGAGCGTTATTTATCATCGCTTATATCGTTGATATCACCTTCAGTCAGGTTATAAGGGCGGCGATTTATCGACGTATACGTGTTAAAACGGTAGGTTCATGGAAGGACTTCGCATTGTATAATGTAATTTTGTCCCATATCGTAAGGTAGCGGCCTTCCCCCCGATGCTGTCATGTGGTTTTTGCGTCTGATCTCTTTGAGCAAGAACCGGAAATAACCAAGATCAAAAGCTCCATGTGTTTTTGCCACTGAATACAGCTGTCCCACTCGACGTTATATTGGTATCAGGTGATAGGAGTATATCACGTCCTTGTGGCAATATCAATACATCCAAATGGTGCAACAATGTATCGCGAAAATAGAACTCAATGAAAATATGCTGAATTTCAGTCGATTTATCTCTGGCAGTTTGATTTATATGAGACGTCTTGATTTGTGACTGGTGTATTTCACCTGACTGCTCATAAATATTACGTGTCTCATTTCTTTCCAGAACATTAATATTATGTCCATTTTATGAGTGGTTTGTTACTGTGAACTATCAAGACACATTGTTTAATGCAATCAAAACAATGTGCAATTATCTACTACCCCAGGTTTTGATTATTCGTGATTAATTCTATGGATACAGTCACAGCTGCAACCCTTTGTCCATTATCATGTGACAGTCCATGTCCGAAGTATACCGAAGAAGCAAAAACTGGGTTTATCATTGCAAAGCGCTATTTTACATGTATGAATAACATGCCCATATTTATTCCAGTCAACCATTCTGGACATGCCGGGTCGTGCAAGTATATTTGGATTGCACGATTCGAAACGTAAATGTGTTTTTTTTTTTACAAACATAGTCGATTTTGTTATAAAACAAGCCGAGACATTTATGTACACCGTACCGCTTGTGCAACAATGGTGCTGATATCCCACATCAGCAAAACCTTGACTATCCTCAATCTCGACGATGATATTAGCGGCCACACCGATGCTCTGTTTGCGCTGTGAGCAATGCCCGTGAGTGGGCAAACACTTTCTTCGATATAAAATAATTAGTGGGTTCAATCGACGCATTTGATCAAACAGTGAGAATGACCTCGGTTGAACCCAATCCTCGCTTGCCGAAGACAATAAACAAGGTGAATTTCCACGTAATTAGGTTGATTGGGGGTACGTAGCACTTCAAGGCGGATAGAGATCCAGAGCCCCCGGAGGCTTAGTGCACCACAGACCGGTCAACGCTGCCTCACACCGCACTGTAACACCATGGAAAACTGCCAGACAGCAGTAGACGCGCATCACTTTAGTTAAAGCTCGCTGAACTCGAGGGGATACGAGGTTATCGCTACCAAATTTGTGCCATTCCAGGCAGCAAAACGGAGTCCCTGTTAGTCCAAATAGGGTCTGATATTGCAGAGAATCGACACAATTATGACGAAATTTAGGAACTTATGCGTAGGAATGGAACCTATTTCTTTCTTTAAAAAAAGTAAATATTTTCTTTCTTTTCTTTCTCCCCACCCAGCCATTAGGCAAACATTTCTTGTGGAATAACCTATGTCATAGGAAGTTGTGTATGTAAGATAATAATTTTGTTATGCATGCCATAATGACTAAACATTGAATCAATATGAACTGTATAATATTCTTATTCTTCTCATGATTTGAATTTTGATACCAATAATACATATACTTACTCAGAACCGTGCGTCCCATTTTCACTTCATGTTTGACATGTGCTGTCTGCTATTGAAAGTTTATTATCTCACAATTCAGATAAAGCTAGATCGATGCTTCCTCACTGCCTGGATTTTTAAAGTACCGATTATAGGGGACAATCGATCCCGTTATGCCTGGATTTCTACTCCGTCTCCAACCTGAACTCAGTGACTACAGGGGGCGAACAATGACCTGTCAGTCGTTCTATTATTACCAGACTCTCACAACACGGTGCGCACTTGGAGGTCTATTCAGCAATAGTCTCAAGATATATTGATGCACTGTCGTATTTTGTTTGGATACAATTTTATTTCGTTTCAGCTACACAAGAGTATATACACTTGAAATAAAAGTGTTGGTTGGGATCTACCTTCAACAGAACCACTCGCGCACATTGACACGTGAAAGTCGGACGCGGTCTCCGAATTAGCCAGAAAGCTGTACGCGTAGTTCTAGGGAACCGCGAAGCATTTACCGACATATTTTGCTTAAGTAACCAACACGAATAAGTTTAAATTCCATGCAGTTATTATCTGGAACAATGTTCTCCGTTTTCGTCACACTGGGTACAGTGCTAATGGCTTCAGAATACAATACTTTCAAATGCCAGGTTTTGCTTTCGCTCAACGACCCCAAATGATAAGTCAAAGACCCAGTCAGTGTTTCACTTGGGTAGAAAGAAAGAAAAACCAAGACAAAGCCCCATTGATTCCGTCCCAGGAATCGATTGAGTTGAGGCTAACCTGGGGATAAAAGGTACAAGTTTCTTTGGCACGGCAGGGCAGGGAGGATAATGACTGCCATCTAATCCTGATGTGTATGGCCAAATGTCTAGATTACAGAAACGATACACACGCAAACGGATAATTTAGCCGAAAGACCCGGCCGGCGATGTGATCCTCAGGCACGAAAAGCAGTGCGAAGATGCGACTTGAGGGATCCATATCGCCCAGTTATTGTGCCGTCTATTCTGTGGCAATGGTTAATTAATTCATGGCTGATCGATCATCTCGCCTTTGTTATTCAGCAAGAAGTATAGCCTTTATCGTGATTTTGACGTCACACTTGTTGCATTCTGCGACAGAATAAATGATATATATTGTCCCAAAATGGGATTTATGACGTGCGCGGTATGACGGCAAGAGAATGCTTTTTGTTTTCGTTTCCAGGATGTAGGTTTGATACCAGGAAAGCTGTGTGTAATTGGGTTGGTTTTCGTTCAAATATCTCGAAGCAAGTATCATAGGCACACTTGACCCAACGGAATAATATGTCCACACTCTCTTCACCTTCCTCCTCTGTAAAGGTGTCCTGCATTATGTAAAACTGTACTGCCGTGTACATGCTCGTGCTGACAGTAGAGCGTGAAACTCGTTTTGTTTGGAATCAAGGCGCGTGAACAGTGTTCAAGTTCCATTATGCTTGTTCAAGTGACAGTGTAAGAACCCCATGAGCATACAGTGTGACTAGTTATCATACAAAAATGCGACACTTTTTATGCATGTTATATCGATGCAGATAGCCTGCAACATTCACATGATAATCATTACCTGAAGTTGGGGTCGTTGCGGTCAATTGCATTATTCGCGCAATACATTTTATATAACGTTGGCACAATGTAAAATGGAACAATTACTGTTACCTCTTGTTTATGTATCACATGAGTGATTCCATCTTCTCAGAGGTAGCTTGTGCCGCTTGTTCTTCTATGATCAACATGTTTTCAGTGGACGAGTAGTATTACGGATCAGTAAATACTGGCGAGTTTCACTGTGTTCAGTTGTGGGCAGCTGCTCACAGTATTTACAGGTGTACAACACAGTTGTTCTTGGTGTACATCCTTGTATTGAGTATTGTCCGGTCAGGCTTGTCAGGCATCACTGGTTCCGTCCAGTGTGAGCGCATACAAAACGTGGAATTTTACCATGACCATCAGAGGTCACCAATGCGTGGGTACGGTCACCGTTCGGAATATGAACATTTCAAACCTTATTGCGAACATCGTAAGTGAAATCCTACAATATGAGAATGTCAATTATATTCTGTTCATTTATAAATAATATTGCAAAATTGAATGTCAGGTGGACAGGTGCTCGTTACCAATATGTGTATCTTATTATTCTCAACATGTGCAATATATAATCAACATAAAGTGATAGCTAAATTGAGTATGCAATGTATTTCTATGTGAATGTGTCTATGATCACATTATCGATAATATTACATATCGCTTATGTAGAAGTTGATTACTGGCAAGTAAGTCTAATATGAAATAAACCAAAACCATCCGTAATACAAGCCTGAAGGCAACATATGCATCCCAGTTGAACAATACCCATTACCATAAAACATTGAATTGCAGTCTTTGTGCATTACCAGTCTCAACGTGTTACAGATAGTTATATCTGTGAAAAATTGTCATAACGGGCTTGTTGCCCAATACACAATTATGTCTAAATGACATATTGAAAATGTCGCCGCGTGTTACAGTTGCTTTCGGGCGCACATGGAACCAATATGGCAAATAAGCAGAAGCATCATTCCAACTGTTGTATTACTACATTGTATATTAGGAATTATTCAATGTCAGCTCTTCATTGATATTGTCACAAGAACACAACGATTGTACCTGTGTTTTGATTGCCGCGCCGATCTTTGTTGGCTTCCTCCATGTCTTTGGTTTGTTTGTTTCGGATATATCAATAATTTACTTGATCTTCGATTTATGTGCATACCCCGAGTACACTCGAAATTGTACTGTGGTATATTCACGGAGGGTACACCCGTGAATAGACCGCAATCCAAATAAGAAGGTGGGTAATCTTGATTTATGGATGTATCCATATACTCACTTCATTTGCATTTCATCATCTACAGAGTGTTGGTGACAACGTCGTCTGTGTCAACCATTGTTTCTGCGGCCATGTTGATGAACTAGAATCTGTTGGTCCATTATGTTCTTATGTGCTACTCTGCGCCATTCCCATTAAAATCCTGTGATTCTTTTGCGTTGAATGAGTCAACAACAGCAAATAAATCTTTCCCAAGAAATCATCCATCACGGTGGTAGCTTCAGCCTTAGATGGAGGAATCGTTTCCGCAATCGACTGAGCTTGAGGCCACAATGACCCAAGCATGATCCTAATCCTGATATGTGACGACAGGCAACAACACTGTCTGGGCCCTTGAACACGCGAAATGGCGATTTACTGCACATGGCGGATGACAATTTCGGAATCAACCACGTAACAGATGACGGGCAGGTGCGTGCTGGCTTCTATTGTAATATAAAGTTTGTCTTTTGATATAACAACCGCGCTGAGCATTATGCGTGAATACATTTGCATATTATTAGTGAGTGCACAATTATGTTTCACATTGATGTTTCATAAACTTTAGCTAAAATTTATTTGTACGTAGAAGAACGACCTTCTAGCGAACAATATTATGAGATCATTGAATACATTACGCATGTATATAATTGGGATAGGGTACAGTTTTTATGTTCAGAAAAGTAAATCTTCTGCACACTTCCGAGATGTGGAAGATGGTATGAGGAGATCTTGACTCAACATCTCTGGTCATAAACTTGCTCCTGGTGTCACATAAATATCCCAAATGACAGGATGGTGCACCCTCGGGAGGAGGAACTTCATCCATCTAACACACTTAGAGATATGAACGAGGCAATTTAGTTGGCGTTATAGCCGCGTCCGCGAGAGTACTTAACACGCACAGTCACAGTTCTGCTGGGGAACTGGTTAGGTTAAGTGCTGCTTCGCGATAGCAAAGAAGTTTCCCGAGAGTACATACATGCGATGTATGTCACAAATTGGTCAATCGTTCTAGATGGCTCATCTACACACACGCGATATTGAAGTGCTATTTTACTGTAGAGACTTTTACTGAACAAATACATTTCAATATCCTATTTCTGCCTACGCAATAATGGTTTTCTTGATACTTTTTGCGTACAATACGCACGTTTGCTCATTCTATAAGGAGTACACACGAACTACATTGTATATATACGCGCAAAACGATACTACCATCAGCATCAAGTTCATTTTGGGAATGCACCCACATCACATGAAATTAAACTCTTTAATATGTAAATCTAATAATATATTGTGATATTCAGAGCTAATTGTGAACAAGAATATCACATGGACGGATTTCGGTCTCACTTTTGCAATTTTATACTAGTTGCCTTCAAAAGCGAAGACACTGAGAATCTTTAGTTTTATTGTTTCAGTCTAGTGATAGGCGACATCAGTTGTGGGTCAAATAGATAAGTGTGTAGGAAATCACCGTGATGAATTTTTCTTCATGAGTGCATTTCCATTTTGTCTACGGCTGTTTTGTGCTCATGTTATGCTGTAGACTGTCATTCGCAGAGGATACATGTATATCTTATTAACACATAGGCATACTGGACAATGATGCCAATTATAGTAGGAAAAAAACAGTTTCCAGACGATTAAATCCGCCTCCGATGACTAATCTAAATGTCCAGCGCCAGAGGAAACAACTTTTGCTGCTAATTCTCATTGTGGGTGTGCAATGTCGTCACGACTGATTCGCCATCCTTTTGTTTGGTGATAGTGCGAATGTATCGATGCAGATCTCGTATTTATCAGTATCGATTAGCCCCGTTCCCTATATTGTTCAGGGTATGGAGCCCGCTGAGTCTTGTGTCCTTCTTCAGAGCGTGCACCTAGTGACACCTACAGAAATGTGGTCGGGATCATTCAGTACAAGATGGTAATCAACACAATCATCAGCAACTGAGACCCAACTGTTCACGGATGACATCGTCCTTGGTTGCTTTTGAAATTTATATTCTATCTACGTACCTCGGTACCAGCGTATTTGACTGACTCATTTCAGTCGACACTTGTGAGTTGTGCTTTGGTCCTCAAGAAAATTTAATTACGTGCAGATATCAAACGACTGCGCCTGTCACTTTCGTCGTTCATTGCCTTGCACATATTTTTGTAACGACTCGTCCCTGCGTGCTTTGCGCTCACTTCCGCCGCCGTCGTTAAGACCTGTCGAGACTCCGGGGTAAGGTATGCGCGACTTCGACTCCTTCTCTCGAGTGTGGCCATTCATTACCGATGTTGCGTGTGACAAGTCGGTCATTATACCTCACACTCCTGATGTTATCGCCAATAACGAGTATCGAATCCCCATCTCGAGGACGTGACATATCGACTAATTGGATTTTATCTTGCACGCACGCCGCAGAAAATTACAGCGACAGTGAAGATCTACGTCAAAAATGAAATAATGAACAAGACGGATCATGTTACAAATTCGACAATGACTGGGGAGGGACAGTGATTTTGGTGACGTGGCCCTATTTATAACGTAGTCAAAAAGATATTCATGGAAATTCATGGTAACGAAAGTTCGCCATTCATACCATATCCGTGCCGGTTCATAATATTCTGAACTATATAGCATAGAATTTGAATAGCCTTTTTTGATACAAAAAAATACAGATGTCAATATGTCAACGTCGCCACAATATTCCGAATTTCATAACGTTTGGGCATCAAAGGTCTTATTCAAATGCGGACAGGATCGATCGATTGATTGTCCTTGAGAATCATCTTGTATAAATCACTGCTCGTCAGGTTTCGATTTCTTGGTTCATTACCATGATTCCCTTGACTATATCTGTCGTATCAATTCCGTATTTCCTGTTTTGGATGGAAGAAACTGGGATATTCATGACATTGATCTACACTGCCTTATGAATAGCACATACTGATCTGGATTCACCAGCCGAATCATCAATACTAGGGATACTAATGCACGGTACAAACACAAACGATAATTCGAATCCGCAAACAAAAAAGAATGCGTATCAATATTGTTCCCATCTGTACACGAGAAATGAGAAATCACAGGATCTTCTGGTTATGATTAACACAATATCATGTTAATTATGGATGAGAACGTAACTGGATCGGTCGCCGACGCTCTTATTGAATAGTGAGTCAGTTCTCGAAAGCGTTCCCAAAGGACCTTTGATTCTCCCCCCCACCACCGGCAGCAGACACGACCGCGGATACGTGTCGTGTGGGCGTCGGCGAGGAATTTGTTTCATAATTAGCATGTCATTACGTCCTGTCGTCACACGCTCCCACGAGAAGTGAAAATGGATGAGGCGCAGGTAATTAGGACCGACTGAACGAGCTCCCATCACAGACAGCGAGGAAGGAGCTCGCTCATCCCGTCAGAAGTACGCAATTTGTTATGATCACCGGACGGAGGATTCAGTACCTCGTGGCAGGCATACATGTATAAGACGCACATATAGAATTATTGCTTACTGCCAGGCGGATGACCACTTGATGACCTGGACGGAACAGCGATGTAGCTTTCTCCAAGTAGTGCCCCTTTACATAAACGTAGTAATTTATTGGCAAGTAGCGCATGTCGAGCAGAAATTGGTGACAGTATTTTTTGTGCATGCCAGGGACGTTGAACACCAATACCCTCTTCTTGTACCATTCTCAATGGTAATGGTGAGCTAGTACTGTACAAGTCGACAATTATTAATGGCAAGACGAGAATGGAGGACAGACCATCCCATACAATTTCATTCACTATTAATTGGTTAGGTAACTGAATCCCAACCTGAATCAGGCAAGACTTACCGATATTGCAGAATGTCGCTGTGATTGCTGCTGACATGCAGAAATACAGAGAGTTATTGATAACGACAGGCTACTCTCAGGAAAACCGATCTTTAATGGGAAGAAGAATCGGAACGACACATCTAGTTTAATGCATTGGAATCAAAGTTGTGTCTTTCGTGTGTTCTAGTCGTGACGTTTCTGGAATAACGATAAATTACATTTCGGAAGTTCTTCATATTATTCATCACAACGTTCACATTGTATGTGATGACCAGCTTCCGAATAACTGAAAATACCGCTTTTACGTGTATATTTTTAAGCTTCCAATAGCTCACAATCATTGATAGAATGTGCCGGTGAGCAACAGGGTCCTTGGAGGGTCCTGCGTATCATATAATGCTGGTAATGAGACATATCATATAACAGACAGTACGAAGTCGAAATGTATATTATGTACCCATAAAGGAAACTCTTATTTGATATCCTATTGGTATTGGAGACCGACGCCAAAGGTGTGTTCATTTGACTCAAGCTCACAAAATGCAGTATTCATAAAACGTGAGCACAAAATTGTGTATTTATGGGAGTAGTGGAGGAACAGTAGCAATAATTGCACACAAAAATTTTGAATGGACAATATGATCTCTCCATGACGAGGAATTTATTTGAATTTTCATGTGATCACACTCCTCATATTACATTAAACACGCAAGTGGATCGCAATCAGTCATGAATATGGCCATTACTTGCAAGAATAAGCCTACTTGTATTATTTTTTGGATAATCACACACAATTTGATGGATGTTGCATGCAAAAATGGATACTGTACTGCAATAATAGATATACAAAAATTGTAATACCAGATCAATTGGTAAAACGACACGTTTCACCGAATGTAATTTCGCAGAATATTTCTAACAGGTCTAAAATCTCACAGATCTTTGAAGAGATTTGATCCGATTGTTGCAGCAGGACTTCTCCAACATTTCACACTTTCAGCAAAAGAACCTGAGTTCCAAGATTTCATGCATATCGCAGCAATAGAGAGTAAGGACAACAGAGTTTAATGAGAGTATCTGCTGGATTTTATTAATATCTCATCAACTGTTTAATCATATGTGACGACGGTCGTGGGATAATGAGTCATGTATATAATAGAGTTGGTTTCACCGGGTTTGTGTAAAGCGACAAGCATAATATCCCACTAGATCTAGATGTGAGAAAGGGCATGAAATATTTAGCGTCTGGTGGTTTTACTAGATATGTGTATAGATATGGAGTTTGGGAAACACTGTAAGCAATTATTTTATTCAACATTTATTCATTCACATTTTAATATTGTAATGTTGATGAACAGAGAGATGTGGTCGAGCGAAGTCTTGAGTAGTAGCTCTTGGACAGCAAAACATTCCAGCAATCCTAAATCTGCACTTCGGCAGAAAGTGAGTCAACAACAGAAATAACTACAACTTGCCCTCGCTACAAAATCCCATGGACTCCCGAGTGAAGCACCGTTCTGGAAGCAGGGGGACTGCACGTCATCTTGGAGAGCGAAATACTTTGCAGAGCGTAACACTGGATGCAATCGAGATACCCAGAAGATAGACAAGCTTATGTTTCCTTTTGTCATCTCAACAATTAAATACTGCAACTCCAAAGTGGAAACAGGAAGGAAACAAATATTGTGGCGTCCGCTATTAGAATTGCTTACAGACAAAACGTGATCTCAATCCCCGAATACGAGTAGTGTATGAAAAACCAGTCCTGGAATATCAAAGAGCTTCAGAGGACGGTGACATTATTCCTATCAAGGACGAGTTATAATTTCTCTACGAACGAATTTTACTTTGAATTGGGAACTCCAGATGCCCATTAAGCATGCTGCACAATTGTTCAGTACATGGCTGAGTCGGTTACAGGAAAACAAAACCGGAGCTCTGCCATGCACAACAACCGTGGCTCGTATGGGCCAAGAGGTGGCCTTCATCTCCGACCTCCAGACAGGCCAAGCACTGTTTACCTTGTCAATCTGCTTGGAACACTGCTGGGGGACTGTAGGATGCTAAGTGTGGCACAGCTGCCTGGAGGGTCAGTAGGCGACTCTTCCACTCACTGTAGCTTACAAGTAAATAGATTTCGTATAGTAGTAGGTTATCGATAGGGACAAAAGCTCTCAAAATAGACATCTAATAGACACATTGTACATACATTGTACTACAAATGAGCAGAACAACTACGATGAGTGTAGCCGAAACCTACTGGCCGAGGGCTGATGCTAGCGGCACTGGTGAAGATGAATGCCTACATTTCGTGCACTATCAGAGACAGATACGCCGTCAATCACTGCGTAACAGAACAGAACAGCCCAAACAAAGCGTTCCTCTGGATATCCTTGAGCTCAACTAAAATTTGCATCTCTTTAACCGTTCTCCAGCAAGCTTCGCGCAGCACTCTCAGAACACTGAGATGGAAGATTCAACTTTTGGAGAGGACTAAATCTCACGAGGAGCAAGATGCGATACAAGATGCAAAGAAAATCTGATGCCATTTTTTTTTACTCTGATGACAATTGAGAAAGAGGTGGCCTTCGTCGCTGCATATAGAGCTATGGCTCGAAGGCTCCATGGTGAGATTCGACAAGGTACTTGAGAAAAAGGCAACGAGAGGAAGATCGATGAAGTATAATGAAAACCAAATCGTAGTGAGGCCGAGGCAATAAAGTGACGGTGAGGATGGGATGGCAAGATGTATCAGGAACTGAAATCGGAGAACTAAAGATGCCTTTGGAGGCATTTCGGTATAGAGCACAACAATGAAAATGCTGACGCAGAAATATTTGCGTTCAAATTTCATCCCTAACTACCATGGTAATATAGGGCCACGAGTCTGAAAAATACCCTGTCTCATTCTGCGATACACTATTCCCAGATATACATGAAATCTCGAGGATGCCTGAGCAAAAATGAGTCCGAGACCTTGATCAATTTTGATCTTACCGGGTGGTTAAACAACCGCAATTTTAAAGCTATAATCACTTTTATAATTTACAAAATGTATTTATTCTGCAGTAGCTTTGTTCTGTCTGTTGAATGAGAAAACGTGAACAAGTTGGGTCTAAATTGAGTTGCCAGATCGAGATTCAAACTCGGGCCAGTCAATCTCGCATCAAATTTTTCCTCAAAGCAGCCCGCCTTGAGGGCGAGTTCTACACACAGTCTCATGACGTCATTGGTATTTGTCTAGAAACTGTGGCAACCGGCAATGTAGGCAGGCCGATATCCACTGTTTTCATGCACGATTAACGGCAATTTTTCTAAGTATCTGTTGTCGAACTGTGCATATTTCCTGTATATTCGCGACTATCTCGAGATGTACTTTCAAGTTTGCGTGACAAACAAGATGCTAAATTTGGATGATTTTAAAATTGATTCCAACTTGAAGTCAGAGCCATTACCTGAATACCTGGTACCCTCTTGAGTTATCGTCCAGAAACCATTACAAAACCAACACTGAAATCACACTGCCCCACAGTGTGCTACCGGCTTTGTGATTGACAGAATATGTCAGAAACGTGGTGGTGCGAAATTTTAATATTTTGGATTGAAACAACGCTGTGCATATGCAGGTTCCAGTTGATGGAACAAGAAGTAACACCGAACATTTGCTGTTTATTTCCTGTGGAGGTGCGCACATCATACCATAGACAGGCGATGGATGAGTCCATTGGACTCGTTCAAAACAGTCAAAGATCATGTTGTTCATTTTCGTGGAGCAATGTTCCTCGGAACAAATGTTACGTTTGAAAATTGTCTCACCATTGACGTCAGCAAGATCGACTAGTTTGTCTTCGACGAAAACACTAATTTCATGCATCTTTACATAAATTTCAGAATTTAGTAAGTATGATCTATGAAACTGGAGAGATACAAACTTCGACAATAGCTTAGCCATCAACAAGGTAGCTTTGTTATTAATGTTATTCAGTTACAATTTTACAGCCATATCCTTGTAGCTAGAACTCAAAGGTCCTCTGTGCTAAGATGACCTGGCTAATAATTCACGCAGACATGTGCACTGTATACACACTAAAACCGCTTTTCATTCAGTTATCTTTCGGTGCTAGCTAGCATAATACAGAGGAAGATAACAAGTTGCATGAAGTTTGAGACAGCAACACCAAATGAAAAATGCGAATGGAGAGGTTATAGAATATGCACATTGAGGGAAGCATAAAAGGAATGTTGAAAGTCTTGCATAGTATGGTGTTTTGTCATGCATTCACTGAAAATATAGTTGGCAGTCAGCACAGACCTGAAGAAGGGAGGAACAGGTTATGTAAAAGCCCCTACCCCAGATACTTAGAGGAAATGTTTTCCTGCCTAACTAACTTAGTTTTGAAATTCATGTTACAGGAAACACAATCACATTTTTTGGGCCTAACCGGACTCCAGAGCCACATGAAAAAAGAAAACAATTAAAAAGAGTTTTCCCACATAATATTTCTGACCAGGTAAAATGAAGATATGCAGGAGCTGTATATGGCAGATACACAAAATGACTGTACTGCATTTTCATTGTGTACACAATCAAAATTATCGAAGGTTTCGACCACATATAAATAGTCGGAATATTGACTCCACAGAAAAGTAGGTCCCAAGATGCTATTCACTCCCAAGAAAACTAATAGTCAAGCTCTCACTCGTGGTGTAGTGTCAATTTACCTTTCGCAGTTCATCTCAGCACTGCTGTGTGTTAGGTCCAGTAAGTCGCACTTGTAGTGATGCCACCCAAAAACGTGAGTCAGTTACACATTTCAAGTACCTGACATATCACCTAATTGGATCGAGTCCTGCACGCAACAGAAAAATAGAACCACAGCAAATATTTGATGAGTGTACCGCGAACACGCAAGAGCTGACAATGGGGTATCATCCAATAACAACCGGTGTGTTTTGGGACATCCCCGACGTAGCTTTTTCAGGGATAAATGTCTCAGCTGGAATCACCTCGGTGAGCACATACTGGCCACATATTTTCTGTAATTCAATACTCGTCAGAATTTTAAGGAGCAACAAGACTGGAGAAATTCCCTGTCATCGTGGTCTGCTTCAAAACTTCAAACTGAAATGTCTGAAAATCCGCTTAATGTACAAGAATGAAACTTACTAAGCTACCTCTATATGCCATGTAGAAAACTATCATGATACAATCTGCCAGAGATAAATATTATTATCATCAAAATATGGATATTATTAATAATATTAAAAAAAATTCACAAAAATTCAAGTATTGATTCCGAAAACATACTCACTATTTTGCTGTCAAACACAAATTCCAAACCACATGTCCGCAATAATTTTTTGGTCCACTTTGCTGGCTTGACCCTCTGCCTGCTGAGTCACCAGTGCATGACCACTGGTCTGGACGTCGGAGTTTCATTGCACCTGCAATTTGGACCAGAACACCAGTGCAGCCATATTTTCTGGGATGCAAAAGAGCAAAAAAGTGTCAACTGTGCACTGCCAATGTGCGATTCTGAGTGGCTAATGAAATAACTGAGACTCGGGCGCTGTAGCAGGATATCCATTTGTTATTGTTAGTGCAGGATGTACCTGAAAATATTGTTATTAATACCCATATTTTGGCAATATGAATATTTATCTTTGTCGAATTATATCGTTATATTCTTTTACACAGCAAATTGGAAAAATGCAGAAAGTTTCAAGCATCTACGATGGGCGGATTTTCAGAAATTTCAGATTTAAATTTCGAAGAAGACCACGAGTTACAGGGCAATTTCTCAGTCGGGCTGCCCCTTAAGAAATATACTATGTGTATATATTTGTTGTATATTTGTGTTTTCATTTTATACAGTATGATCGCCTCGAATGGCAAGCCCTCAGAAGTTGATTGTCGCCATTTGACTAACAGATATCATTTAGACTCATTTATGAATAATTACTGACATTTTGAAACTAGCAGGGTCATGAGGAAGTTAGTGCTAGCATGCGACATGAGGAAGTTAGTGCTTTTTGTATGTTTTCCAGAAGCTACGTGAAAGAATGGCTTAGTTTCGTGTTCCAGACAGTCTCTTTCAAAAATATCGGGTTGGTGCCAAACACACATGTATATTCATACATTGTCATCCCAAACCAGTTATGTGATAGGCACATGAGCCTACCCAAGCACTACTCTTCAGTACAAAATTAGCCCAAGGGCTAAGAAAGGTTACTGGATATTATATATATTTTAGATATTATTAGCCTTTTGTCCCGTGACCTTGGAAATAATATCATAGGTCAATTCAAGGTCACAAGAATATTCAGCATATATCGTTTCTAGTATGTTCACAATTGATTCCTAAGCTGTAAAGTCGATAATAAGCGAGATATTAACTATTTTGTCCTTTGACCTTGAAAATGAGGTCAAGGGCATGGCATTATTCAGCATATATTAGTTCTAGTATGTTCACAATTGATTCCTTAGCTGTAAAGTCGATAATAAGCGAGATATTACCCATTTTGTCCCGTGACCTTGAAAATTAGGTTAAAGGTCAAATTCAAGGTTACAACAATATTCAGAATATATCATTTCCCATATGTTCACAATTGATTCCTAAGCTGTAAAGTCGTTAATAAGCGAAATATAAGCCATTTTGTTCTGTGACCTTGAAAATTAGGTCAAAGGTCAACTTCAAGGTCGTGAGAATATTCACCATATATCATTTCGTATATGTCCACAATTGATTCTTATCTTAATATCAAGTGAGATATTTGGAGAAATGTGTCCCATTATAAAGCATAGGAGAATTTAAGGAAAAGTCCAATTTGGGCTGAGTTTGGGCCCAAAATAGCCCACTTCGAGCGATTCAAGGGCAGCGAAACTTATACAGGTCACAGGGGTACATATGAGGAGTATTATGCATCAATAAATAACAAAAGTTACTAAAACAAATTTTGAGAAAACGACCGTCCAAAATTTGCCAATTTTCGTAAAAAATGGCCGCCATTTTGAAAAAAATACAAAAATCCAAAATCTAAAAAATACCTCCCTTCTCAAAATACTTTTGGGCATTTTTGTGCAGAGTTTCAGAAATATTCGATTGAAGATAAATTTAAAGATAAAATGTAGACGGACGACGACGGACGCAACACCACGCCAATAGGTTATCGGACCAAATGGCCGGTAACCTAAAAAATACCAAAATCCAAACTAAAAGCAACTGTACACTGTCTGTCCCTATGATACCAGTGTTTGCTTTGGACATGGATGTTTGGTTGGGTTCCAAAAGTGTTTGATATTAGTTCATCTATCATCTTCAAAAGCTTAACTGTAATAAGTTGATGATATATGCTTTCAAAACTTTAAATTTATTTAAGGGTGTCAGTTACCAGTTTCCGTTCACTGTGTTGTTACTATATCCTTTTTAGCACCTTCTGGTTACAACTCACGCTCAACAGGCAACCCTGAGCTGTAATCTCTTTCTTGTAAATTAAATTGTTCAATGCTCTTTTCATTGTTATCAGTGGTTATAGTTCACAATAAACCATCCATCCTTTTAAAATTTAAACATGCCCATGATGACAGTGAGTTTGGGACCTACATTTTTGGTTGGGATCTATTTGAAACCCAAATGTGTTTCAAGTTATATTCTCTATATATTTTCTATTGACATCATCAAAATCTCGTACTATCTGTATAATTTGTCTATATGGGATTATTATCACTATCTACGATGTCACCGTATGATAACATTGAATTCCCCAGAAGCAAACATCAAGTGGACGACATAAAAGAAGGTTTCACTACTACTCCATCCCCCACCGTCAACAGCTTCACTGTCACCTCAGTTTAGTTCAGGGTGCACCACATACATCAACACTTACAACAGATAAACACTTTTTGCAAGTTATGTACCCAGTTTCAAACAATTATATAAATTTATTGTTAGATCTATGTTTGTCTTCAATGATACATGTAACTGCGAACTCATTCTTAATGTGTAGTTCATAAATTAACACAAATACAACAGTTGTACTTGTGTTAATTTATGAACTACACGGACTCTGTGGATAAAAGTTGTTTCGGTATGTGTTTGATGGCGTCCATTTGACTTGAATATCAGAATTGTAATCTCACAGTTGTTTAAAGCATATGTTTTAAACATAATAATAGTAATGGACTGTTTTTGTTTTGGGCACATGCGTTTATTTGAAGCCCAACTCTGGTGCTTTCCCTCGGCTTTCAAACCAAAGCAAGCTTTCAAACCACCAGGAATGGGCTTCAAATCAACACAATTCCCAACAAAACCATATCATTCTTATATTCAATATCGAAGCTGCAACGGTTGAATTTGGATGTGCATTCATACAAATTCCTCTAATATCGGTATGAATTAGGTGAAATATATTTGGATTATTTCGTATGCTTGGGTGTGCATATATACATCAATGGATGAGTTTTTTTTTTCAAAGGGTGAGCCTCAGGATAACCCACGAAATTAAGCTGAACGAAGCCCATGTTGGGAGAATGTTTGAATGCCCCTGAATAATTGGGAGTTGGTTCGTGAGATCTTTGGAGGAAAACGCGACAGTAAGCTGCTAAAACGCTGCAAATTACTCGACTACGTTGTGTGAACAGACAAAGCAATGCCATATAGTTATGTATTTATTGTCAGTATACAGATTCCCTAGCTTTCTTAGTTTATTCACAATCATGTTCACCGATTCTAAACACCGATATAAATGAACCCACTGGGGCCAATAATAGTATTCTGGTTTGGAACCTATAAACACTCAAGTACACTAACTCAAAACGATATCAAGAGTAAGGTTGTACTAGAACATCGGCTTTTGATTGTAAGGTGTTTTATTGTGTTTGTGTTTCACCCTATATGTTTATTTATTGGGAGGAGGTGATATTGATATTTTCAAAACAATATATAAATCTTTGCAAATACACTCATGTCGTGGTTTAAAAGGCTTCGGTGTCTCACTTTAAAAATACATAACCCTGGGGGCATGCACTGACGGAGAAACACGGAGTATTCAGGAAGGTATGTTTTTTTCATGAATTTTCGAAAGATTCATGTACCTCCTCCCAATAAATCATGCCCCGGCCAAAAAACATCGATATGATTTGGATGAAGAATAAAAGCACCATAAAACACCTTACAATCGCAAGCCGATGTTCTAGTATCACCTCACTTTGGAGTTTTGAGTACTTTGGGTACTTTTAGGTGTTTACTGGCGCATAACCAGAGTAGTTTCATGTGTTGTTAGTCCTGATGGTTTCGTTTCTATGGGTGTTCAGAATCAGTGGACATGATTTTGAATAACCTAGAGAAGCTAGTGAACCATTCTATCAACAATTACATAACTATATCCCATACTCTATGGCAGCATTGCTTTGTCTGTCCACACATCGTAGGCGAATTATTTGCGGGTATTTAGCAACCTACTTTCACATTTTCCTCCAAAGATCTCACGCCCCCACTCCTAATAATTCAAGAGCGCCAATGTTCCTCGGAATAATTCAAGTTCGATTGATCCCCGTGAATGTGCGAGACTTGGAATAGACCCCGGGTTCATTTGTCTGGGAGGCGCATACACTACCACTGAGCAACTGACACCCAGTACATTTGCACCTCCAACTTTGGAGTGGTATTCATAAACATAACATGTGGACGACATATATACGTTCTGATGGAACCATTGAGGATGAAATGTGTTTCAGAAGCAGCCTCAGAGATGTGTTCTATATTGGAGCTATATGGCCAGTTTGTAACCTCGGTCCATAGCAGTTGTGCTGCAGGGTTGCTGCTATACCCATTGTTTCCGATGTGTCTGCTTTCCCATGGCTGTCCGACAAGTTTTGGTATGCAGTCGAAAAACTAATGAAATTAAGGACTGATTTCACGTAACATACCGGTGACTGCACTGAGACACTTTTTCATTGACTTATAATGTGAAAGTAAAGGTAACAAAATCACCAAGACAATACAAACCTCTGACCCAAAACTTGGCTAGCACACACACACATATACTCATGGATGATGAACCGAGACATGGTTTCATAAATGATATCACGGAAGCTGGGCAATTTGATGATTAGATAAATCATTTTATACGTTTCACCAAAACAAGCATTCGTGTGTTTCGCTTGACAAACACTGGCTGCTGCCTATATATATTCTTTGTTGTGGTCAAAATAATGAGACTATCTAAATAAGATCTAGGGCTATACTTTTTGAATACAATGAGCTGAACGTCCGTTATCCCAAACACCTCGATATACATCACCTGCGAGTTTTACTGGCCTCATTAGCTATTCGTTGTGCAGCATAATCCTTTCGCTCGCCCTGTTGTGAGTGTATTTTGTGTACTGAGAACTAGGTCGGGAAATGACATATGAAACGATGATTCTAACAAATTTAACATTGTTTAGTAAGAAACGGGGTATTCCTTGATGGCTAACAATCAGAAAGGCAAAGTTCCACGTTGATTGGAAGTGCGTGTTACCTTTATATTCACATTATATGCGACTTATTGCAAACCAATTAGTAATTGTATGGGAGCAATATACAAGTCTATGTATATATATATTTATAGCGGTAACGATCTCATGCGGTGTTAAATCATTACAACTTGTTATTATGTGCGGTCCTGATATTCTACAATCCTTTGTTCGAAAGTCAACAACCAAATGTTTTTGTTATTAGGTTTCTTATGTTGTTCTGGTCATGTTGTTAAATGACCCACCGTCCGTCCCCATCTCACCTTCGTTAATTGTATCTGTTCCTTTCCACCTACTTTATGACCTACTTTATCCACGTAAAATTATATTATGTTCCTATACTTGTTCAATACTATAAATTATAAGTTTATCCATACTTCTATTCATTGCATCGTATAGTTATCACTATATTATGTTATTTATGCACGTAAATTATATTATGTTCATATATTTGTTCAATACTGTAAAAAGTGTAAATCCATACCGCATCTACGTAAAAATATATTATGTTCATATATTTGTTCAATACTGTAAAATTATATGTTTATCCATACTTCTATTCATTTTGTCGTATAGTCATCACTATATTATGTTATATATCAATTTATTATGTACATGTCTGATGTATTTCTTTTCTGTATATCATATCTTATATTGTCTACATTATCATTTTATAATAATATTTCCATTGTCGATAAATATTGACCTTTATCAGTTGATACACAAATTTCTGGTATAATTACATAAAACATAAAAGTGAATAGACAGCTGGTCGATTCCAGGTTCGTGATCATTACATGCAATCAATCTTCAAAGTGAGGCAGTCTTTCTATAGAACCCATTTTAAACCAATACCAAGGATAGAGGATCCTTGCCAATACCATAAGATTTGTTCACGGTCATTCAAATTCGGATTCAGTTCAAATTGGTTGAAAATGTAAGAGAAGCGCCCTTTTTATAAAACACAATAGCACATTTAATACATTCTTTTACGTTCTCTTCAACACCTTTCCATGGGATCGAACTGTGTTGTCATGAGTGAGTGTTGCGCGAGCTTTGCTCCTCATGTTTCGAATAGCTGATTTTTGTACGAAGCTCCTGTTGGGAGTTTGTTAGGTCCCTATTAGGATACAGGCATCGGTTGCGGTTGGGATTTGTTTATTGCCATCAGATCTATCACAGATTATAATCACTGTGGCGGAGCTTGCCCATGCGTGGGGAGATTTTTACCGGAATTTGCCCTTGATTTTCCCCGGGATGCCCGCGATTCTTTCCGGTGGTGCACAGCACGCTGATTTATAGGCACGGTAAATATGTATTTCTCATTCAATATGTATATTTGATAGATGCATTGAAACAAACATTTACCTGTGAACATTGAAAAATTTATCATGATGTAGATACACTGTACAGTGCCTGTTTTCCATTTTTATCAAAAGCCCATGATTTTTACCTGGGTGTCCAGGATTTTTCCCGGCTTTTTAGGCAGGGCCCATGATTCTTTCCGGTAGTCCATGTGTATAAAAACACGTGTAAAAATGTTATAACTCCATGGATGACCTCACATGAGTGTAATTGAATAATATTATGTATTGTGTATGTCCACGATCATTATCGCTGTTACCACTACAAAGCAAAATATGAAAATGCCGAAAAGACAATTCAACACTGTATCGAAAGCCACAAGGATGAACCAAGTACAGGTGTACCAAGTACAGGTGTTTACATTTTGACATTGACGGGGATGATGATGTGAAGTGCAATCCTTCCAAAGTAACATTATAATGTTGGATCTGGCGCGATTACTGTGCGATTACTGTGCCCAGCGATATGCACCTTCACAACCCAGCAATGAAGACAATGAAAATTGGAGGAGCTAAAGAAAAGTCTCTTTTTGAGATTTTTAAGATTTGTTCGCAGTGAGATTTGTTGAGCCTATTAAACGAAATTAATCGTTAGTGGAACATTTCAACCCGAGATATACCTTTATGGTTTTCGCTGTGTTACTTTTATTCCTCCTAATTTAGTCTGTGTTACTTTTTTTAGCTTCAATCGTTTTGAGTTTGCGATTATTAAGTCCTGAATGCCCGAATGAATGGATTTAGATAAAATTTTCTCCATTTGTCCAGTATATAAAGCACATGACCCATTCTTGGTTGTACCTACTGGGGTTCATGAGGACGGATTCAATGTTGATCTTTGGACTTTGTTTCAAAGTCATAATTCGATAAATCTTCAGGCAATGGATATGTAAGTTTGCATTAAGGTTCATACTTGGGAAGAATCCTATTGATTTTGGGACTGATGCATCACATTACCAGCATTTCTGCTGAAGCATCATTGAGGCTCCCTGTATATCTCTAGAAATGTGCATCGGACCGCGGCCCCAGGCAAACATGTCTTACTCTGGTGAACTTTGCCCTCAACCTAAAACTTTTTGCTGAATTACCATTTTGGTATTTCCGTCCATATTCCTCCTCTGGTTGTCGTCATCACCATCTGGGAGCCGAAAAAAAAACGCGTGTTTGCCAAAATTAGTAACGTAATGAAAGATACATACATACGCTGCAATCGTTACAAAACTTGGACGGACCAAAAAAACACGTAACATTCGCAATTTTTTCCATCCGTCAAAATTATCATGAAAAATAAACAACTGGTGTTCGCATCGAGTACTTCACAATGGTGCCAATATTTTTTCGTGTTGTCCCTACGATACTGAAGCAGAACCTATTCTTTATAATATAATATTATATTACTTTTTGGGGGAGCACGTTGTCAGTCTTGGATAGACAAGAGATAATCTAGTGTGCACTTTTAAATTGATAGTACAGAAGTTACTCTTGTCTACGAAACATGTACTTCAGTTTAATTAACGCAGATCATATCCATTTCTCCACCTAAACACTCCCCACAACATTCCGACTGAGCCACTTCGTCGTTCTGTTCGCTGTATCATGCTTATAAACATATCGAGAATTTTGTTCGTCCTAAATCCGTTACTTTCTGACGATTTATGAGCAAAATAATGAATAATATTTTACCGGTTACAAACAGATTGTTTCTCGTATATTCGATCGATCACGGGGCAACAAGATATAGAAACTGTTAACAATATTTTTAAAAAAATACAGACCATCTTTAAAATTCGCAACAAAATTTCCTGAACGTGAAATCCGCCATATATAATGTAAAGTAAATATGCTACTCGTATGTAACCATTCTTTGCCATATTACAGTAGCGTTTACGTTTGATTTTACAGGTTAACATGTTTGAAACGGCAGCATCTTATAAACAGTACGGGGGCGGATCCAGGATTTTTGAATAGGGGGGGGGTGCTCATCTTAAGTGTATGTAAGCTTGAAATTATGTGAGATTAAATTTTTGGAATTTAGTGTCTCTGAGATGGTTTCTAAGGTGTATTTTCAACTGTACCTTGTGAAATCAATAAGTAGAATTTTACTTTAGAAGTCTGCTTAGTTCTGTTGTAAATGAAGGATAGATTTTCAAAGAAAGGAAGGTCTAATAGTCCTACCATTCTAAGGCTGTTCTACATCCAGAGTTATATCCAGAACTCTGTCAGAAACAAACAAGTAAATAAAATAAAATATCCCCTGTGTATATTCAATGACAGTTTCAGTGTAAAGTCAAGTGTGTCTGACTAGATTATTATTGGAGGGAGGGCGGCGGGTTTGGCAAGCTGGTTAGAGGAGTCCAGCGACCGAGCGAAGTAAGGTGGATAGGTGGTAGCCTGCACGGCGTGGGGTCTGGGGCCCGCTCAAGGGCCCCAGAAGCCGGAGCTTTTTTCATGTTCTGTGGTTGATTCTGAGATCTTTCTGGCTCTGATTGAGTATTTTTCATTTCACACATGCATATAAATATTGCTGGTATTTAAATGTATTTATCCCAAAACTATTCATTGCCACTTTACATATTATATGTCATAGAACTTAATTGCTGATTAAAATTAAAATCAATTTTAAAATCAGCCAAATTTAGCATTCTTGTTTGTCACGTAAACTTGAAAGTACATCTCGAGATAGTAGGGAATATATAGGAAATATGCACAGTTCGACAACAGATACTCAGAAAATTGCCGTTAATCGTGCATGAAAACAGTGGATAGAGAATGATCGGCCTGCCTACATTGCCGGTTGCCACAGTATCTAGACAAATATCAATGACGTCATGAGACTGTGTGTAGAACTCGCCCTCAATTCGGGCCGCTTTGAGGAAAAAATTGATGCGAGATTGACTGGCCCGAGTTTGAATCTTGATTTGGCAACTCAATTTAGGCACGTAATACACATTTTCAGACCCAAATTTTTACGATTTCTCATTCTATAGACAATTAGACATGGTAGAGCTTTAAAGCTATTATCACTTTTAGAATTGACAAAATTTATCCATTCTGCGATAGCTTTATTTTGTCTATAGAATAAGAAATCGTACAAATTTGTGTCTGAAAATGTGTATTACGTGCCTAAATTGAGTTTCCAAATCAAGATTCAAATTCGAGCGAATTTTTTTTTTTCCTCAAAGCGGCCCGCCATGTGGGCGAGTTCTATACACAGTCTGATGACGTCATTGGTATTTGCCTAGATACTGTGGTAACCGGCAATGTAGACAGGCTTATCATTCTCTATTCAGTTTTCATGCAAGATTTTCTGAGTATCAGTTGTCGAACTGTGCATATTTCCTATATATTCCGGACTATCCCGAGATGTACTCTCAAGTTTGTATGACAAACAATAATGCTAAATTTGGCACATTTTAAAAATTAATTCCAAATTTAATGACAATCAATTGCATAATTATTGACCAACGAATGTTAGGCCTATGTAACGCTGTAATGCACCTTAAAATATTTCTGGGTCACAGATTTTTTTGTTGAAATTATATCCTGCCCCCTCCCCCCCTCGGTCAAAAATATCAAACGAGGAAAATTACACCTATATTTCCTTACATGTAGGTGCATACCCAAATTTCCTATAGCTTCTTGCTCTCTCTTTTTTCTTTTTTTTCACGGCACAATAGGGGGGGGGGGGGGGTGCGCGCCGGGTGCACCCCCCCCTAAATCCGCCAGTGCAGTAATGGAAAAATGTTTGATATTCACCGGTGAAAATCCTGGGCGCTTCGGTGAAAATCCTGGGCATGCCTAAGCGAGCCGGAAAAAATCCGGGGCTTCTGGTTTGATTTCACTAGCTTGAACGTTGCAATAAATACCCTCCAGTTTGTTTTCTTGTGATGCAATTATTATATACATACTGACGAAGTGTTGTGCACATCGATGAGCGAAAATATGCAGTAATCATTCAACAATTTGTAATATTTCCAGCCTGCCCCGAATTTGCCGTTCAAATAACAGTTGTATCATTGTGAATTACTGCTCAACTCAAGTTCTCTTCGCAATACCACCAACAGTCATTTATCTAACTACTTTGGCCACATTTATCATTGAAACATCGGTAATCACTGTTTTTTCTCCACATTCAAAACATACTTATGAAATTTACCTCCCGGAAAGGATCACGGGCTTCCCGGTGAGAATCGTGGGCTTCCCGGGTAAAATCAAGGGCATTTTCCGGTAAAAATCTCCTCACGTATGGGCAAGCTCCGCCACAGTGATAATTGCGTTTACAGTTATTTTGTTATAGATCTGTCCGAATCATAATATAGCAGTGCCGCCAGACAGGATTGGACGGGTAGGCAGCTAACGATGTCGTCAGCCGGACTATCCGTCAAGCCATCTTCATCTGGGAATACAATCTTGTTCCAGCTCTCTGCTGTAATATATAAACTGCAATGTATTTTAAAGTCATTTTCATCTTCTCTTGAACAACTCTAACATGATGTGTCACTGCTCTTTTGGAGCAGAATTTGATCAACACATAGTCATCAGTGGATAACTTCATGTTTCTATCGTCTTCTCTGTCACATCTTCACTTCAGCTTCCTTCATAAAACCTGTTCGGTGCAACATGACGCAGAAGTGACTCCACCTCAGTGGTGTCAGTGATGATATGGAATTTTGCGTTTGAACCTCTACCTGTTTGAGGTCTATTTTTCTGGCTTCGACCTTACTTTACATGGCGAAATAACGCTTAATGTCTTGCGGTTGCATTGTGGTCAAGATTGCGGGTTCTGGAGTGTATTTCTAACTCATCCCTCTATTGGATCACTAACACTGGTGTCGGATTCCTCAATAATCATAGGTTGGTATGTTGAACAGGACGCTAGATATTCCGCAAAGAGGAATACAACGACTGATGAGAAAACCAGACTGAATATATTCTGGAATGAAATCACTGGGTTATGCTAGGCCCACTAGTCCTGCTGTGTCATGGATTATGATCGGATCCGTACGAAGATTGGTCATACATGATGTGCAGGCGCAGTTGTACGGAAGCGTATTACTATCAAGTGTGTGAAAATTTGTATCTCGTATGATCGACTTATCAACTCGTCGTACGACTTATTAACTCGTACGTACAAGTTAGCAAGTCGTACTCATGAGATACAAAGTCGTACGTACGAGTTAGTAAGTCATACGTACGAGTTAATGAGTCATACGTACGAGTTAATATGTTGAACAAACGAGATATAAGCCATACGTACGAGATACATTTTTTTACACACTTGATAACAATTCGCTTCACTACGGAAGCGTATTGCTATCAAGTGCGTAAAATTTATATCTCATATTAATAATAATCGGTTCTTATATAGCGCTTTATCAACGTTACACACATTCTCAAAGCGCTTCACAGTTTGGAATTTAGTCCTCTGAGAGTGGTCACTGCCAGGGTACATATCGTTCTCAGAGGGGTCTTTTACATCCCTTTACAACATTTTTTTTAGAGATGGGACCTCCATTTTACGTGATATCCGAGTCACGGGCACACTGCCAGTTGTAAGGGCAGGGAGAAAATTCCCCTACAATTACCGCACATGCGGCCCGACGTAGGAGCGAACCCACGCCGGCGATAGCTATTGGTTCAAATTGAGCGACTATGCGCTCGCACGTAACCACTCGGCCATCTCGCCCTCTTATACACCAACTTATTAAGTCGTGTGTACGACTTCTCAACTCGTACGTACAGCTTATCAACTCATAATTATGTACGACTTATTAAACTCATACATATGACTTAGTATCTCATAAGTACGACTTACTCGCTCGTACGTACGAGTTAATAAGTTGTATGTACGAGTTAATAAGTTGTACATATGAGTTAATAAGCCATACGTACGAGTTGATAAGTCGTACACACGACTTAGTAATTTTGTTTGCTCGGAATACTTGATACTGGGTATTGATTCCACGTCTATTGTATATACGAGATACTAAGTCGTACGTACGAGATACTAAGTCGTGTAAGTCGTATATCTCGTACGTATATAAGTCGTACGTACGAGATAAATAGTTCAATCCACTTGATAGCAATACGTTTCCGTACAGTTGTGATAGCTCTTGAATATTTTTCATATACGGAACGGTCAGGGTTGCAGTTTGTGACTGCAGTGTGGTGGAAAGGTAAGTATGACTATTCTATCGTTCCTGGTAATTCTCGATTTCTCAAACAAATTATCACATCGTGCAAGCCCTGGAATTGGTGGCGGGTCATTAGTTAGTCAGTCAGTTAGTGTAAAATAAACGTGCCAAATCTCACCAGCTATCACCATCCGTCGTCTGCATCAAGAACGTAGTTGAGAAGCATTCACCAGAGGGAGCCGGTGCAGGTACATCTCATAAGGAAAATATTATGACAGGTGCCCATGATGCCCAGGCTCCACTACGTTTTGCCCATGACGTAGGAGATTCTTTGAATATTATTGATTAGTTTGAGTCATGAAATCCTCTGGTATTTTCAGGCAGAATACATCAGACTCATCCCGTATGTCACCATCACCAAAGAGAACACATAATTTGGCTGTTTTTTCCCCTCGGATTCTGTGGAGTAAGAGCAAATAATCACAGTGAATACGTCTCTATATAACTGCACATTGTCGTCGCTAACTTCCACGAGAGGATCTGAAGTCACCTCTAAGATTATGCCTCATTTTGCCTGAAACTTTACCTATCATATGATGACCTATTGCCATGGCGATGCATCTGTCGACTGTCTAGCCATCCAATTTTCGACTGTCAGCAATATTTATAAAGGTTATCACAATCAAAAAGAAATGTATACCAATGACTTCCCCATGTAGACCTAGATTCGTGATGCGTATCGGTTTCAATGTCCCTGATTCAGTAGTGGCAGTCATTCTGATTTACCCCCAAAATTATGTGAAGTCGTGTTACTTTGTGATCTGGGTTGCAGTATCCTTTGGGTTTTTGATTGGGTACTGGTGTACTCGTCATACACCTAGTATATGATTTATTTCGCATTCCTCAATTGTTAGGCAGTCGGATGGTGATTTTATCAAGGGTACAGTAGAAACAACTATATATTGCACACTGTCTGAATCATATGACGCCAAAGTGGTCTTGAATTATAATTTTTGGACGGGCTTTGTTTTCATTCTTGAAAATGATGTATTTCAGGTTTCCCGTTGGCATCATCTTATTCTGTTTGTATTTGTGGTCATAGGTTGACACACCGGTATAGGAGTTGCATGTATTGGTGGGCTTACTGCCAAAATGTTTCAAAGTAGAGCCCAAATACTGGCACATTCAGTAATACATGGCTATTTAAATGATGACCTTGAATTTGACCTCCAATGACATTGAAACGCCAAAACGGCCATATAGTGAAAAATAGTAGGTTTCTCTAATTTCAATGCATTGGGCTCTCCATGGGTACTCATGATGGGTACTTTATGATATTTGTAGGTTTCAAAATAGCAGAAATTTATAGAATAAAACAAAATATTATTGGACGCCATTGTAGAGGTAAATCACTAGTTAATTTGTTTACCACACATCCGACATTTGATTACATACATCATTGGTGGTTAAATATAAATGTTTATCACTGTTTTTTGTGTCATCTGTAACAAGTGTGTACACACTGTGTATGTATTTTTTGGGAATGATAAAGCATCTGCTATCGGCACCCGCATATTCATAGAACTTTTTTCAAAATCTCTGGTGCCTGGACCTTCTATTTGCTGAAAGTTGACTCGCAGACAATACCATTCAAATAAACATATTCTGTAAGAGGAAGTTATATAGTTGTTTTGGTTGACGTCTCTATACACATTAGTAAGTTTTTGGTTTTTAATTATACTCGAAGAACCCTTATTTTGCGGTAGAATGCCTGTTGTATTTGACTAAGCATACAGACGTCAAAGTTTGGAGGAAACGTACTAATAGTAGTAGTATATTTAGCTGGTTCTTGGTGTTGGGCTGATTGTAATTCTTTGGTAAATATATTTTTGTCTAAATGCTGGAACTTATTATCCTACCACATGTGCAAAATTTGTTCACACATAAAATATGATTCTCGGAGCCGTGAATTCAAATGCTAATTTATGAGGAGTTTACACTGAGAATGAAATAATGTTTTTGTGTCTGGATTTATTTATTCTCATAACAGCTGTTCCATGTAACAGACAGTTTCACACGGAGAAACGTATCAATTATTTACACATTTCAAACGCATCATTATCAACTTGACAGTGACAACAGCGAAAACTGGAACAGATGTTGATAAGATATCAAGATATTTGTGTTGCACCTTTATCAAAAATATTCCCTTATATGAATGATAACACCACTAGAAATTATTAAGACATCATTGTCATACAAATATGAAAATATTGTGTTATATCTCAAATGACTATATATTGCTAGTTGCTATGTCATATAAACGCAACATACATTTATGATATTCATTAACATGTGACTGAAGTAATATACAACATGATATGACATTATACACGTTTTATGCAGGAGTGCAGATCACACTAGCAATATCACAATAAGCCAATCGCAGATGTCCATGAATACACGGGAAGAATAAAGTCCACATAATCTATGCAGACTCGAGTTCCATACAACAGGCTCTGTACCCGAGTTCAGGCTCTGTACAGGCTGACTTCAGCAAACTGGTATCAAATCGGAGGTCATAAATATTTTACCAATATCACAGGTTGCAGTCGGGGCAGTTCAAATTCTTGACCAGTCCAGTCTTGCCTCCCGATCTACGTCCCTTCATCTCGACGTTCTTCCACGAGGCATTGCGTAATCGCACCTCGTCTGTTACGTTGATAGGTTCAGTAACGAGTATCTCCACCCACAAACCGTCTGTGACTTTGAATCTCCTATTGCCATTTCTGTCGGTGACTACGCAGAAAAACGGGTTGTTCTCGATGTCAAACGGTATCAAACGCTTCTTGCAGAACCTGTCCGTGTCCGAGCCTGGCGATGTCAGCACCAGCGTGACATAGTGTGTGTCGTTGTGTACACAATAGAAATCCGTGAAGTAAGCATTCGGCGCGATGTCCATGATCCTGTCTGGTGTGATTAGAAACCTCCTCTCACCGTAGATGGAGGGTTCTTGAGGTTGACCTGTACGGCGATTTACGTTGGCGGCGAAGAAGAGACCGTTGATTCTGTTGTTGACTGGGGACTTGGGGTCGCCGTGGCAGTCCTTGATGTATGGCCTCATGATCGATCGTTGTTCGTGAATGATGTCTTGGAAATAGTCCCGCGACTTGTCTCTGTAGAGGTCTCTGCAAAGCCTCATCTTGCATGACTTCGACTCCAGGTACATCTCTGCCTTCCCGTAGAGCTTCTGCAGTTTCTTCTTTGAGTAGACTTGTTTGCTCGGCCCTGAAAAACATAGATTAGTGTGGATATGTTAAATGCATGTTCGTGTGATCCCGTTTGTGAAATTAACAGCAACAATGAATTGAATCAAATTAAAAGTGCAACATTAGACCAGTTTCCTCACTTCAATGTACAGTACTTGTGATACAAATTTGTCTCTATTTTCAAAGCTGTTCGGAACAATACCCACATAATTACTGTCAAATGATATCACCCCCCCCCCCCCCCCCCGCCCCCTTAACCCCCATTTACAACAAAACAAAATCCACAATATATTCGTGTATAGATTTAACGCTCATTAAACTTCATCTACGTGTAATAGTAAATATATTTTAGTCTTACTTCCATGTCGTGGCTGATTTGGTGAGACCGACAACGCACTGAATGATTCGGTTAGATCGTCTGAAGAGCTCGACATATTTCCCATGGTAAAATATGGTGTAGATCCACACAAATACGAATAATCCCAAATCGCCGTATCTATCCTAGGTCTTGTGAAAGCAGGAGTGTGTTCATACATACAATGGTGCAAATTTGCGTTCATATTTGGATTGAACATCTGGTTCGTCATTTCTGATTATATGTCTGGCTCGATGTCCAATAAATACTATATGATAGTTGAAAATACCAGTGTGGTTACATGTGAAAGTAACGGGATTTCCCACGTATGCAAATTTTTGGAAACCACTATTTTCCACTTGGCAAAAAGCCATTGTGTTCTGGAATGATCAAAGCCAAACGATGATGTTTCGCAATTCAGAAATTGATCCTGGTCTAGAACTGACATGATTGTATGTTTTATTGAAATAGACTCGAGAATCTGTATCTGAAATGTGTTTGTAAACAAGAGATGTATTTATCTGACCTACATACGTGTATTTATATACTTGATATACGCAGACCCAGTTTGCGACCATGTCGATCAATACTCGTGCTGATAAACGCCTAGTGATGAGGTAATAACCACCAGTACTGCGCCATTTTTCGCTGTTTTGCCCTGCGTGTGAACGTTCTATGTTTTTACACTATGTTGCAATGAAATATATGGGGTTCTATCCTATTCCGTCATGAATACAAGTGTGGCAAGTTCGATTGACATGCCATATACATGATATATGTACACTGAACATTTTTTTTCAGTCTGAGCAAGAGCAATGGATGTAGAAATTTATATTATTCTTATTATTTTATTTACGTAGTCGTATAATATACAGTGCAAAATTATAATTAAAAAGGCAAATGTATGAGGTAAAATATTTCCTTGCGATTTTGTACATTACATGTCTTGAGAGATATAAAAAAAAATACATGTGGAGAAAATGAAACAATAAAATTCAAAATTTAAAGACAACGTGTTAAGCATAATTTGTTAATATTACGGTTATAGCAATACACTCCTTGAAAAATGTATGCGGCAAAGATATACAGCAATTCGATACATGTACATATGATAATAATTATAATCATGTCGAATAATCATGGCGAAGTTGAAACATTCAAATGTATGGGATAGATATTATAACAATAGATAGGTATTATAACAATTTCGATTTCGACTTGCCTTATCCATTTTTCATTTTCGCTTTTGAATTACAAAATTATTCTTGATACTATACAATAATTTTATTACCAATGCCTGTATTCTGAAAGCTCACGTAGTGAGTCTCTACCGCACACGCATTGAGTCTAGCCCCATCCTCACTGAATGTAAGGTCGGCTTCAGCGAGGGAAAGATCGACCACACCCTCCAAGCAATCACGTACGTCACTCATGCTTAATTTACTGTACGATGTTGAGTAATGCTTGAGGAGAAGGTACACCTGCATTGAGCCTTCCTCTTGTTGGTTCTTTGTGTACATTCATGGCTGATAGGTGCTGATAGGTCCGCGGTGGGGATTTTCAAGTATGATACAGGCTATGATGCAAGACTACTTTCAGAAGCTGTTGGAATGTGTATGTCCAGTTATTGAGCGTGGGAATCCTATTCTTGCAGACATACAATTATTGTTAGCAAATATGGTCGACCGTCTTGTATTCATGCAAATTGATAATCTTGTATATATTTTCTCGGGAGATATCATGGACAGATTGTATATGTGAATAACCTCATATGGAACATCATTACTCTGGGACTAGCTGAGTTATGAATGCTGAACATAGAACTTTTTTGTTTTGGTGGGTCATTTGGGAAACTGACATATTTTATGTCTGTATGTGGAATCTGAGTGTCTAGTTAGCTTCCCCAGGTAAGAAAACAACATAAAAAATAATTATACATCTTATTTGTCTTGATGTATTTCTGGAATCGGGCAAAATCGGGCTTTGTATTGTATCTAAAATCACGATATACATGTATGTACTCAACCTGAATTGTACCAATTTTGGTGCTTTTACATCCAAACCCGCGATTTGCAACAAACATGCTATATTAAATGTTTCCCTCGAGTGAGCAAAGGTTGAGTGACCTGTGTGAATATTAAAAGAGCTAAATCCAAAAGTGTGAGCAATATGTCTGGAATGAGAGGTCGAGCTCAAACTCGAACTCAAATTCTCCTCGAGCCCTACTTTCATGAGTCTACCTCAGTTGACTGATGAGTGAAGGATGATTGAGTGAGCTTTCAGAACACATGCCTGTAGTTTCAGCTTTTCGTCCGTGTTAGCAAGCTACATCGCAATATCGTTAATCGGCACTGAAAGCAAAGCAGGTTAAAACATACATCTGAATGTATTCATGTATTCAATAATATTTACCCGGAAGCAGCATGTACAGATGCGGGCAACACACATGTCAATACATCAAAATCAAAATAATTTATGCATTTCTCAGCGTGGCTACTAACGTATACGTATAACACGTATATATAATTTTGTGTATATATTCACAAAATCGCATTTATATATCCAAACTCGGCATATTGTACTGAACGCTTAATGCGTGTAAATATACAAAGCGTATGGCACATATATCTTGTTTCAATTTACATTTTAATCGAAGTCTAGCACTCTTCAAAGTATGTTAACATTACATAATATATAATGTATAACAATAAAAAAAGATTATTATTTGTGATGAATAACATATCTATAACAATCGAATATATCATTGATGGCCTAGCTTTGTCCTCGGTGTTGTTAACTGTGGAAAGCAGACGTGTTTAGCTATGTATATATCAATACTGACTTAAGTCTCATACAAGTGTCATATAAGCAGTCTCATAAGTGTCAATAAAACATGGAATCCAGCTGTATCATTATCCGTGTCACTCATCCCGGGCTCCACTGTTTTAAATATTGCATGATCCGCAGAACCGGTTCTTAACGAGACCACTGGAACCTCCAGATCTTTTGCCCGTCATGGGGACAGTTTTCCATTCAGCACCCTTCTCTTCTTCAGCTTTAAGGTCGATGTTTTCAGTGACGAGTATTTCAACCCAAAGGCTGGTGGTTACAGTATAATAACTACATCCACCGAAGTAGGGTTCTTTCTTACAGAAAAATGGGTTGTCCGTTATGTCGAACGGGATCAGATTTGCCTTGCAGAAAGTGTCCGCAGTCGATCCAGGACGAGCCAGCACCAAGGTAACGTAGTGAGTGCCCTTCGAGTTGACGCAGTAGAAATCGGTGAAGTAGGCGTTGGGTGCTATATCCAGAAGTCTTTGTGGCTTTATCAGGAAACGTCGGCTGCCGTATATTGACCTCGATGGGGGCTGATCGGTCAGAGGATCCACGTTGGCGGTGAAGAAGAGACCGTTGATTCTGCCGTTCACTGGTGACTTCGGATCGCCATGACAGTCCTTTTTGTACGGCTTCATTATGTTGTCGTGGAGAAGGCTGAAGTAGGTGGGCGACTTATCTCGGTATAAGACGCTGCATGTTCGTGGCGTATTGAACTTTGCCGCTACGTATTTCTCTGCCTTCGTGTACAGTTTCTGAAGACTGTCTTTATCGTGTACCGTTGCGTGAAAACCTGTATTTGGTATGAGAACTATTGCTGGATCTCACTAAAATATATGCATTGATGAATAAAAGTATTCGGTATTGAAGGTGCACATTATTATACAAATACATGCATCATGAAACAAACACCTACTTCCATGTCGTGGTCTGACACTCAGAGTTTCAAAACTATCCAGAAAACCTAACCAATCCAGATCCATGCTATACGCCATTGTTATAATATTGTCGTGAATACAATGGCTATATACTCATCCAATACTGATGTTACATCCTCCTGTAACACAGACGGCGGACTGGGGGTTGACAGTGGTTTTAGCACCAGACGTCATACAACGCCTTATTCTAACTGCGCAGTTCAGCATACACATGCACCATTACTGAAACCGAAATATCGTGATTTCCTGTTTCCGTGATACGTATGCATTCGTTTGCAAGCTGCGTGTCGTCAGGGGCATACATTGGTACAATTGAGAGACAATTGAGTACAATTGGTGTTGCTTGCCAATATAATACAAGCAACCGTGATACGTATATATTCGTCTGCAAGTTGCGTGTTGATCAATATAATACAATAACACAAACAGCTGAACGATATTTGCCTGCAACAAAACCACACTTATCGTGAGACCTAATGTACTGTGTTGATCGCGATATACTAGTAATGTTTATCAACGCTATTGACAATACATCAAGATACTCGACACAGACATACTCAACCCAGAAACGCCTATCGAAATAAAGAGCAATGTCTAAGTTTGATATTAATACATGAGTGCGTCCCAATTCTTGCAGACTTACAATTATTGTTAGCAAATTTTGTTGACCTTGCATAATTCAGGAGATATCGTGGACAGTTTGTATAGAGAATATATTATGTTGTGTGCCAGAGCCCATTCGGGTTTCGCCCAATTTGGTAGTCAACATTCCTACTAGCTCGGCTAGTGTGATATTCCTTCAGCTCACCTGCTAGAGTGTTGGGATACCGTTCCTGGGGTCCTGGCTTCGAATCACCACTCGGGCAAGTGGATTTTTCCGAACCCTGTAGCATTGGCGCCCAGTGTGGGGACTTGCCCAAATTTCTGGGACGAGATTTTCGAAGAGGCGGGAATATGTGCCAGGGCCCATTCAGGGTTCGCCCAATTTGGTAGTCAACATTCCTACTAGCTCGGCTAATGGGATATCCCTTTGGCTCACCTAGTAGAGTATTGGACTATCGTTTGTGGGATCCTGCGTTCGAATCCCCTCTTGGGCAAGTGGATTTTTCCGAACCCTGTTGCAGTTGCAATTCCCAATGGAACATCATTTGCCAGAAAAACATCCATTAACTGAGTTATGAATGCTGAGGTTAGAACGTTTGTGTATTGTTGAGCCATTTTGGAAATTGAAATCTTGTGTGTTACTATATGTGGAATCTTAATGTCTCGTTTGTTCCCCGGGTAAGAAACAACACAAGGGTATGCATCTTACTGTCTTGATATATTTCTGGAATCGGCAAAATCTGGTTATGTAGTGTAGCTACAATCCAGATATACAATCCAGATACTCAGCCTGAATTGTACCAATTTTGGTGCTTTTACATCCAAACCTATAAATATTCAAAATACCTGCTATATTAAAGGTTCCCTTCGAGGGAACAAAGGTTGATTGGCCTCTGTGAATACCAAAAGAGCTAAATCCAACTGAGTGTGAGCAGTACCTCAGAAATGGGAAGTTGACAAACTCACATTCAAATACTACTCCAGCCCTAATTGAGTCTACCTCATTTGAGTATGAATGAATGATGAGTGTGAATGAGCTTTCAGGATACATGCCTATATATTCGGCCCTGTTAGCATTCTTCCCCATCGTTAATTGCATGTAGGTTCGGAGGACACGATTTTGTGCAATGTTTGCAATTTTATGCCATACAACACTTTCAAATCAATACTTTTGGTTGCAACCATACTTGGTTCTAAAAGTTATCATGATCGAATCCCACATATGTTCAGACACCTGTGATCTTATTTAGAGATAAACATATACCAAAATGGTGGATTGGTTTTTTTTTTTCAATTCGGCAGATACAAATTCGAAAACTTTGATGAAACTGCCCTCCAACTCTCAGGTGATGAATGGCAAGTTAAATCTCACGTAATCGTTCAGTGTCGCTAAACTACAGGTAAAACTTGGCATAAAACAGGTACATAAAAATCTAAGTGTATAATATGCGTGTAATATCTAACACGTGTCAATACATCAGAATAAAAACAATTATTCTTTTCTCAGGCGTGGCATTCATTCATTTTTAGGGAGCACATTGTATTTTGCATGTACATGTACATATTCACAAAATCGTACTATATATCATGTATATTCAAATGTACAAAATATACAAAGCATATGCCAAAAATATAACAGTATAAATGATTGATGGCCTAGATTTGATCTGAGTGGTGTTAGTAGATGGACCAAATATATAGACCAAAGTGGTAGATTGTAGTACTTTTTTAATTTGGGAGATAGAGCTTTGAATACCTGGCAGGAAATTGCCCTTCAACTCTCAGGTGACGTGTGCCAAGTTATATCTCGATACCATTCAGCATCATTAAACTACGGCCAAATCTTATCATAAAATAGGTGGAAAAAAATACACCTAACTGTATATACATTTAATATCTATCCGGAAGTATGTACATATGTTGGCAAAGCTCATTTCAATACATCAGAATAAAAAACAATTTGTTCTTTCCTCAGCCGCGTCATTCATATAATAAGATATTCATAGGAAGCACATTGTATTTTGTATGTACATGTACACAAAATCCTGCTATATATTCAAATGTACAAATATATACAAAGCATGTGCCAAATTGTTTTTTTTAATTTACATTCTAAACAAAATCTATCATCCATATTCGTATAGAATAACACGTTTATAACAATAGAATAAATGATTGGTGGCCTAGATTTGAACTCAGTGGTATTAGTAGAGGGACCAAAGTGGTACATTGCCAATTTTTTTCAATTTGAGAGCTTCGAAAACCTGGTAGGTAATTGCCCTTCAACTCTCAGGTGACGTGTGGCAAGTTTTATCATGAAGCATCGCTGAACTACGAGCAAATCTTATCATAAATAGGTAAAAAACATACGTCTAAATGTATATACGTGTGATATCTACCCGGAAGGATGTACATTTGTGGGCAAAACTCCTGTCAATACATCACAATAAAAACAAGTTATTCTTTTCTTAAGTGTGACATTCATATAACAAGACATTCATTGGAAGCACATTGTATTTTGCATGTACATGTACATATTCACAAATTGCATTATATATTCAAATGTGCACAAATATATCAAGCATATGCCAAAGAAACAAAGGCTAGCATCCTTCGATTATTGGTATGCGTCTAAAACAATAGAATAAATGATTGATGGCATAGATTTGATCTCAGTGGTGTTCAATGTGGAGAGCAGATGTGCTCAACTCTGTATATCAGCTCGATCCAGGAAATGTAACGAGTAACACTACTTCAATCATAGTTCAGTCTCATAAAAGTGCCAACAAATCATGGAATCCTGCTTTAGTATTATCCATGCCATTCATCCCGGGGCACTACAGTCTAGATATTGCATGATCTGCAGCGGGGATTCTTAACGAGGCCACTGGATCCTCCGGATCTTTTGCCCGTCATGGGTACAGTCTTCCATTCAGCACCCTTCTCTTCCTCAGCTGTAAGGTCGATATTCTCAGTGACGAGTATCTCAACCCAAAGGTCGGTAGTTACAGAAAAGTAACTGCCACCAAGGAAATAAGGCTCTGTCTTGCAAAAAAAAGGGTTATCTGTTATATCGAATGGGATCAGATGCGCCTTGCAGAAAGTGTCCGCAGTCGATCCAGGACGAGTCAGCACCAAGGTTACGTAGTGTGTGCCCTTCGAGTTGACGCAGTAGAAATCGGTGAAGTAGGCGTTGGGTGCTATATCCAGAATTCTTTGTGGCTTTATCAGGAAACGTCGGCTGCCGTATATTGACCTTGATGGGGGCTGATCGGTCAGCGGATCCACGTTGGCGGTGAAGAAGAGACCGTTGATTCTGCCATTCACTGGTGACATCGGATCTCCGTGACAGTCCTTCTTGTACGGCTTCATCACGTTGTCGTGAAGGAGGCTGATGTCGCTGAAGTACGCGGGGGATTTGTCACGATATAAGACACCGCATGTGCGTGGTGAATTGAACTTTGCGGCTACGTATTGTTCAGCTTTCTCGTACAGTTCCCGAAGACTCTTTTTGTCGTGGACCGTTTCTGTGAAACCTGTATTTGATATAAGAACGATTGCTAGTAAATCTGTGTTGAATTTACATTATATAAATATATACTATACTAAAACAAACACTGACTTCCATGTCGTGGTCTGGAAACACTTAGGGTGCGTAAATCCCGTAGAAGTTCTAACCAATCCGTATCCATGCTATACGCCATTGCAGCTGTAATGTTGTCGTGACTACAATGTGTATCCAATGCGGTTTGATGGTGTTTTCAGCACCAAGCATGTCATACAACGCCTGTATTTTAACTGGGCCTAGGCTATATGCTTATACGATGTGAACATTGCATCCTCATGTAACACCGACGACAGACTGTGGTTTGACAGTGGTTTTAGCACCATATCTCTTACAACGTCTGTATTTTAACTGCGCAATTCAGCGTACACACACTGTGTATGATCACCGAAACCGAAAATAGCGTGAATTCCTGATTCCGTAATACGTATATACTCGTCTGTAATTTATGTGGTCGCGGATATACATTGGGGAGAGAGAGAGAGAGAGAGAGAGAGAGAGAGAGAGACAGACAGAGATTGTGGGGGGGGGGGGGAGGGGGGGGATTGGGGGCGTCGACAATATCAATAACACTGCATGCAATAATTGGCAATATGCATACAATAACATAAACAACCGTATTATATTTGCCTTGTTGCGGATCTTCTTCACGATTGAACACTTCGGAATTTTTGTTATTTTTATATCTATATTTTGTCATCAATTGTGTTTATTGTTGGGGAGATAGGGAGTTTACGTTTATAATATTTCATATAAGCTACAGTTTCTAGTAGCCCTTCTGGTATTCTCACCTTCGACATTCATGTTTTTAGCATTACAGCTGAGTCAGGGAGTTTTTCGTTGTTTATTTTTGTTCTCAATTACGTTTTGTTATCACTTGTATTTATTTTGTGGGTAGATACATTTATAAGCTACAGCTTCTGGTATTCTCCCCTTCAACATACATGTTCTTGCCTATATGTATAATGTATGAACTTGAACACAGTTGAATTTTGAAAAAAAAAATATTGGAGACAGCTTTCCTGCAATATAACCACATAAACCATCTTGATAATTGATCGAATGTATTGATCGCGATATACTGCTTATCAATGATATTGCGAGACAATAAAAATACCACAAAATACTCAACACGTACATACAATGGGATAACGTCCATCGGAATAAGAGCAATGTTGCAGATTGATATAAATACAGGGGTGTGTACTGTTGCCGACTGGTTGACCATTTTATACAGATTAAATAAAGTATTCAATGTTGGTGGTCATCATGAAGTGTATGCTCGGCGTGGCGTGTGAAATATAGAATAAGTCCTTGGCCGGATTATTAAACTTAATGTTTTCACAACATGCTCATTCACATCGCAGTGACGTTTGCAATCTTCTATCATTTGAAGGCATCGTCTCCTCTGCAACAGTCGCCTTATTGATCCCAATAATTCCGGATTATCAAACATGGCGAGTAGAATCTGACTTGAATGTTTCGTAATACACTTTACAGCTATTTACCGAGTCGCCTGATTTGGCACTTCTCGTGCATGACCTGCTGGAGTAAAACTAGAGCCACGAGACTACAATGGGCAATCAACCCAGGAGTGACTTCCCAATTAGCTAAATTGTCGGCAACCTCGTTACTGCATATATCTTTGCTTGAAATTGTAAGCAATAAGCCATGTAAGTACTGTAATAATCAATATAGAGTTGTATGTAGCAGTTATCAGTGTTATGAATGCATTTCCAGGAACGAAGATTTATAAGGTCGCTTCTTGATTAGTGAAGAGCAGGCGGTTGTTGAACCTTGTGACATTCAAAACAGGTGTGGAAGAATAGAACACTGAACAAAGAAATCGAACCACCAGAATTCAACATAAAATTACAAAGTATGATAATGCATGTGAAATTTTACACTTTGGTTCCTATCAATCGACTTCAAGCATAATATTATTTTTTCTCTCTTGTTTCGGGTGTTGGTGTAAAGGGTGATCATTCGATGATGACTTTTGTGCCTACATCATTATTACCATTTGCCTTGCAATTTGCTTCCACACGGTGGGTAGGCATTACGCGTTACTCAGAGTGCCGCGTAAAATCGTGAGTATTACGCGTTATTCGTGAGGTAATAGCACAGGAAACGACAAAGACAACCACTTCGAATAGGGAAAACTGATGAAAAGGTTGATTTTCTTCCTAAAATTTTGTTTCCACGGAACTCCCCACTAAGCAAATATCACGTTTGCTACTATGAATTACTTGCAAACGTCGTTATATTTACAAAAATGGACCCGCAGTTCGTGATAACAACCGCATGCTTCCCACTCGTTGGTGAAGTATAATCGGTTATCAATTGAAATCAACGAAGTGCATGTTGGTAAATCATTGTTACACCATTCATCCAGTCGGTTCAATCGAGTAATTTATGAACCAAGAAGGTTTTGGTGGTTTACACGTATCAGCCTGAGGGAGAAAACCTGCACACGCGTTACAGCATCGGGAAGCACGTGAGCGTTGTCGGGAGTGGTAGAGCTGGTAATGCACATGATCCAAGTACTGACGATACTCCTCATTTATCATTATCGTCATTATGTTCATCCCAGTCTTCATAGATCTGAAATTGGCAATACTAAGAGTTTTTCGTGTCTTTCACACAGACGCTTACCAAGTGAAAACATTATCTCTTGAACTTGAATTTGTTTGATCAATTGAGCAGTAAAAACTAGAGAAAGATTCGCATTAGAAATGAAATATCCCAACATCAACAAAAAAATTACTCATGTACTTACGCGTAATGCCCTCTCGCAAATCACGTAAACGTATAGCAAATAAACAAATGATACATTAAGGATTGATTGCATGTAATTTTCATGAACCTGGAATTGACCAGGTGGCCATTCATTTATAACGTGAAATGTAAAGGTAACAAATTCATACATAAACAAACTTCCAATCAACGTGAAACTTTGCCTTTCTGATTGTTAGCCATCAAGGGTTACCAAACGAGACTCCATTTCTTACTAATCAATGTTAAATCTATTAAAATCATCGTTTTCATATATGTCATTCTCCGACCTATTTCTCAGTAGACAAAGTACACTCACAACAAGGCGAGTGAAGGATTATGCTGCACAGCAAATAGCTAGTGATGCTAGTAGAACTCACGGGTGATATGCACTCGGGTGCACCGAGATGTTTGGGAATAAGAATGTTCCGCTCATTGTATTCATCTCACAGAAAGTATAGCCATATACTCTGATTTTTCTAACTCGTTTACACTGTTTTTCGCTAGTATTTTTGTGATGCTATACGCTATCGTTCCATAACTAGGCATACTTCACCTGGGAGTAAAACGGCAATTCTCCACCGAATTTCAGACTTCTACCTCGAAAATTGAAAAAGTTGGCAATCTACCCCAATGGTAAATTTAGCCCGGTCATTTAATTTCTGGGTCCGCACAGAATTTTGTGCATCTGCTCGGTTTTGTAGTGGTGCAATCTTTCAAAATCAGCATTTTTGTGTAGAATACACCCCAATGTGTCTTTTGGTCTAAAATTACAACAAAACTTCGAATCCTGATGGTTGTAAACAGGATCAAATCCTCGAATAAGCTCAGGTTCTCGAGATCCCGTTTTTAGCTGACATTTAACATTGGGGTAGATTGCCAACTTCTTCAATTATTGTGATAGAAGTCTGAAATTTGGTATAAAATTGCCGTTTGTCCCCAAGGTGGAGCAAGCCAAGTTATAGAACGTTACCATTTAGCATCGCAGTGATATCGTCAAAAACCGGTGTAAACAAGTTAGAAAAATCAGAGTATAGATATTCTCATTATATTTACCACAACAAACTATACATATAAGCAGCAGCCAGTGTTTGTCAAGTGGAACACACGAATGTTCGTTTTGGTGAAACGTATAAAATGATTTATCTAATCATCAATTGCACAGCTTCCGCGATATTATTTATGAAATCATGTCTCGGTTATCATCCATGAGTATATGTGTGTGTGCTAGCCAAGTTTTAGGTCTGTGGGTTGTATTGTCTTGGTGATTTTGTTACCTTTACATTCACACTGTAAGTCAATGGGAAAGTGCCTCACTGCCGTCACTGGTATGTTATGTGCAATCAGTCCTTAAACTAGATTTGTGCCGCCTGCGACCGATGTGAAACATTTTGAAGACAGGCATATGTGAGGCCCATACTATCACTAGCATAGACCTCGCATTCTATCTATGTCAATGCTGATATATATATCATTTTCAACCCCAAAACTGTCTAAGCATAATTGACGGATATTGTGCAGCCAAAGGTATCTCTACACTGGCTTATTTCTCTCTCAACAACAATCATGAATATGTGTAATGTTCCATTGAAATGGAAATCCGACATTTCAAAACGGTAAAATTAGCGAAATTGTATGTATTTCCTGCTGACGGTCACTCAGAGGCTGTCATTTCCTCACGAATAACACGGAATACTCAAGGATTTTTTTCTAGCTATACATGAACCTAAAGTTAACGATGTATATATCACTGTTGAACAACACGAATAAAACGATGAAAAGCGAAACTGAGCACCAATCAGAGCATAGAGCATACAAGAGGCTCAAAATTAACTCCGTTTAGAACAGGCAAAACAAAGCAGCGGAGATTTAATACCATTAACTGTGTATTTCATTTTATTTTATGTATTCTTAAACCTCGAAAATCAGTGGACCCTGTTAGTTAAACCCTAGAACCGCCCATGCCTTGCTGTTTAATGATTCGGTCTTCGGGTTGTCGATCATACTCACTGCCAGTTTAAAATTCGTGTATTATTTTGTCGATCATACTCACTGCCAGTTTAAAATTCGTCTATATCCTAGAACATAAACTATAAACATGGAACTGGCCGTTAGGTTTTCTTCAGCTCATGCCCCATTTCACACCAAATTTCAGACGCATAAATTGAAAAAAACGTTGGCAATCTATCCCCAATGTTTAATAAGCCCCATCATTGAATTTCTGGTTCCGTATACGATTTCTGCATTTCCAAACTTTTCTATGCGTGCAATCTTTTGGAATCAGCATATTCATGTACAAACACCTCAATGTGTCCTCTGGTCCAGAATTTAAACAATACTTTCCATATTGGTGGATGTAAACAGAACCAAATACTAATATCGGAATTTGCCCAGATTTCTGAAATTCCGCTTTGGCCTGAATTTTAACGTTGGGATAGATTGCCGTCTTGTTCAATTTTTTACAACAGAGATCTGTAAATTTTTTGACAACTATTCAGTGACGATACATATTTTTTTAATCGGAAAGTTAAATTAAAGCTACTTTCTCGTTGCAGATGTTGGATGATGCATAGGAGTATAAAAAAAGATCTGCCATTATGTTGAAAAAATCAACCACCCAGTTCATACTGGATCACAAAATTACACAAACATCCTTTCATACAAAGATATATTTTCATGTTCCACATCATGTCCCAAAAAATCCCTTCCCAAACTACTGACTGTTATATTGTCCAGTATAAAACAATTGTCCATCCTGTGCACCACAAAACTCATTCCGAATTAAAGTCTCAGCTACAAAAACCTAACTTTTTACTCCAAAACGGTATCAATATATCGTATAGTCAAGTATAACACAGCTTATTCTGTGAAAACTGATTAAGATAATCCATATAAATATACTAAAACTGATGTTGTGAATATGGTTAGCTTTCTTATTAATAATATCTTCGTGGAACTTTGTAGTTTAGAATGTTTACACAAAGTAGTGATACAAAAAGAATGCAATACAGACAGCTGAATAGACAAGCTATTATGTTTATATATAGTGAGATCATCGTATGTACTATTATAATTGGTCATATCTTGTGGTTTATCAAAATTTAGTGTATTTTGTTAAAGAACACACAAAATGTGCTACCAAATATAATGAACATGATATGGTTAGAATGCTTGAATTTCTCATTGACAACATATTTGTTGAGTTTTGTGATGTTTTTTCCATGAAACGGTTGGCATCCAACCAATTGTGCACCACTACTATCGGAAATCCTCCAATATACTGTCTAATATGAAGCTGAGATCATCCAAAATCTCATGAAACGAGTTCGTTCAAGTTTACCCACAGGTATATTGATGATGTCATATCCCTGAATAACCCTAGATTTGGAGAATACCTACATCAGATATATCCAGACGAACTTATCTTTGACATTTGCCTTCAAATTGACCATAAAGGCAAACGTGTACAAACGTGACGATTTTGATTTTTCTATTTTCAATTTTCCTGTCTTGAGCAGTAATATCCGAGCATCACCAACCAATGGCATGTACGTCTCCCAGTTGATCCGTCATGCTAGAGCATGTTCCTCTCACCAGGAATTCATAGTCAGAGCGCACGTTCTGACTTCTAAACTGCTCAAACCGGGATGCGTAATGTCCTAAATGAGGTCGACATTCAAGAAGTTTTGTGGTCGTCACTATGATTTGGTTGAAAGCTACGCCAACACTGTCACATATGATATCATCTCACCCTTACAATTTTGTACATGTTTGCTCCTCGATATGCCAGTGTGGATATCATAGCGGGTGTCGCATGCAGGGCAGGACATATCCGGACCACCTGATCTCACACTCATCTGGCTGGGTATCTGTGATATTCTGGACGTCATCATGATCTGGTTGATGAATACACCAAATCCATGACTGCCATGCAACTAGATCTATTTTCATGTTAATTTTGGGGAATTCATGACGGGTGTCACTAGTTGGCCAGGAAATGCTCACTCTTTCCGGAACACCTGATTTCACCTCCTAATGGCCATTTTGGGGGTTCATGAGTTTCCCTGTCATTTTTGTCTTCTCTCACTTCGTATGCCTGATATGACTTTCTGTCCCCGGACTATGAGATTGGATAACGGACCCTGTTTTGTTCGCTCGGAATACTTAATACTGGGTATTGATTCTACGTCTATTCACCAGCTGTTCACATGGCGTTGACTTTGATACTTCAGTATCACACGGATTTGACCACTCACATTGATTTTGTAAAACTCGACTATGGATTCAGTCTTGTCCGTCTTGTCTGTTTCTCGTTACCCAGTTCCACATTTGGTCCTGTTGGAAATATCCACTTCATTAAATAAACACTGGATAAGACACACTTTACAAACAAAAACAACATTTTATATTAGATGCTATATCAGCAGGAACAATGACAAAATTTTCCCCAAGTTTCAACAAGTCTATTTATTACTGACTGATTTTGACAGAACATTAACGCGTTTACATACTAATGACCCTACATGTTTGCCTCATTATGAATGAGAATCAATTTCGTTTTTTTTTCTCGCTCAGTCCACTGTCTGGTATGGAAGCCGGTTGAGGCCCGATACTGCAAGGTGTGGAAATATCTTCATCTGGGGGCCGCCACATAATTATCTGGCGCAAGATAATTGGCGGCCGCCACTTAAATCTATTTCACACCTGGCACTAACGGTCTTCCGTAGTCTGGCATGTTCTTCAACTGCATCCATCAAACTCGAATGTAAACAAATGCCCAAATTGGCCTCAAAATTCCCCATTGAGTACATTTTTTCAGTTTGTATCTGCAAATATGGTGTATTTATGAGAAAATAATTAGTGATATACCGTTTTGCATGTGGAAATGTCAGTCCAGCTTGCATTTTCACGCTTTGTTTACATCTGCGTGTGAAGGATATAGTTCATTTGTTTATATACAAAACTGGCATAAAATGTGTGTTAAATTGATTGAGAAGACAACTCGGACGGAGTGTAATCGTCGAAATCAATGCGCACATGTTTTATAATCTTGTATTAGATGTGTTGCACCAAGATTTAGTTTTGAAGAAAATATTGCATAAATTTGAAGGCAGCTGCTTTAACTTGAAATTGTGTCTCCATGAAAATGACGTAGCTCCCTATATGTGGGCCCTCTGGATGATATATTCAAATGCTTGTCTACTTATCGAGGTCACCTGAAAAAAGTGTTTGTGGTTTGTGTAAGAATGGATTTGTGTAAGAATGGAGTGCTCCTATGGTACCAGTGATATAGGGCACATTATGATGCGCTTTGATGTCATGGGCCCAAATATGTTATACTCCCTTCACCGCCATCCCCCCCCCCCCCACCCCATCCTAAAACCACTCGCCATTGACAAAAACATTTATACCGTCCAGGGATACAGAAAATCAAGCAGCAAAACCTCCATTGGTCTAATAGACGTGGAATCAATACCCAGTATTAAGTATTCTGAACAAACAAAACAGGGTCCGTTATCCAATCTCATAGTCCGGGGACAGAAAATCATATCAGGCATACGAAGTGAGAGAAAACAAAAATGACAGGGAAACTCAGGAACCCCCGTAAATGGCCATTAGGAGGTGAAATCAGGTGTTCCGGAAAGAGTGAGCATTTCCTGCCCCACTAGTGGCACCCGTCATGAATTCCCCAAAATTCCGAGCGAGCAAAACAGAGTCCGTTATCCAAACTCATAATCCGGGGACAGAAAGTCATATCAGGCATACGAAGTGAGCAAACAAAACAGGGTCCGTCATCCAATCTCACAGTCCGGGGACAGAAAGTAACATCAGGCACACGAAGCGAGAGAAAACAAAAACGACAAGGAAACTCATGAACCCCCCAAAATGGCCATCAGGAGGTGAAATCATGTGTTCCGGAAAGTTTCGTTTCCCCCCAGTAAAACAGCGTTCCATCGGTTACCTCAAAAGTCCAGACGAGCAGCTGAAAGGACATTAGTCTCATAATAACACTTGCTTCAACACATGGTCCCATGCATTGTTCTCACGTTCGATCGGTTTTGCTCCATATTGAGATTGGAGAGTATACAAATATTGACTGGTGCCCCGTGTAAGTGACCGCTCCTGACTAATAGCAAGCCAGCTTATGGTCATAGCATTTACCAAACTGTCTTGATCTGCAGGAAAGTTTTATTCCTGGTAGTAGTTTTATAGTCTATTACATGGTTGTCTGTCTTCACACCAGGCTCAATGTTACATTCTAGCAATTCGTTTTCTATTTCTACTGTTCCTGTCGGTTATTTGTACCGACTGCATCACAATCTCTTGGTCGTAGTGTCATGAAATGAACTGGTACATATATATTCAAGAAAGTTGCGATCAAATCAGGACACATGGGATGGCATGATAATTATTCGTGGAACATAACGGTAATAAGCATTTCCGAAATTGTGAGGAGATGAATGTCAGTGTACATCTTATCAAGAAGGCATCCGTTATCGTGGATCTCAGAGCCTCATTACCAAACGCACATTAGTCGTTTAGCCAGTGGCATGGGAAACTGGTTATAATTACAGGAATGTTCTTCGCTTGGATATGCCCTAATAAGGGTCTATGTCGCAAAACGCCGGGGGTCATTCAGGGTAATTGCACTCCTGGCCCTTTGATATATGGAATTCGTCTGATACGGAATACCAGCGCCAAGAACCCAATCAATAAAATGTATTATTCCGCGAGGCACAATATCAGGTTTGTGGTTTGAATATTGTATGGCAAATATTACCATGTACCGTTTGTGATGATTCGGCAAATTTCCAGCTTCAGAAATGTTGTCTACTGAAATCCTTATTGGTGATTCATCTACGATACTGATGCAGATTGTCACAACTGAGGCACCAACCCAACATTCTGTCAAAAAGGTGCTTGGAAGTGCAAAAACTTGAAAAACTGCACTAAGTTACAGTGGTGATGATGACGAAATGTTTAAATCTTAACTGAAATAATTGTCATGTATCAGGATTTATTACGATATACTAGATAATCACCATGAAATGTTACTCATCATTCTACTATTGTTGAAGTGAACGATTATTTGCATATTTGTCCTGGGTATGTCCCTGGCACCAACAGAGAGCTTAGAACATCTGAGCCCTATGGAATCATCTGTACTCGGCCGCCTGATCCGGCTCCACTGTAGTCAGTGTCCTGCCTTTTGTAATGAAATCTTTCCGGTGAACATAAGAAGGGGCTCATCAGTCGAGAAACCCTTAGACATTTATGGAACGATTTGCTACAACTTATACAACAACATTTCGAGGGTGCCGAGTAGTTTTGGATTGGAAAAAGAAAACAACAGAGTAAATATTATGATCCTAAGTAACAGTCATCCATCTGCTGCAGTCTATGCGAATCTCTCCGCATTTGGGCTCTACTAAATCCAGTAAGAACAGGATGGTGGTATGGATATATATTGTCACCAATCAACCACGCTTCCCCTGGGAATAGTAGAGCTTGGTTGGGACCAATACTTGGCAAGTACTGAAAAGTTTGTCTGTCATTCATATGCCATAAAAAGCTCGACTGCACAAAACAGATTTTCTTGATATTGTCTATGATCACCCTGCAAAATGGCATAGAGCGTTGACCGACCTAGTTCTTTTTTTAGGGGTCAGGTCATGTTATTGTCAACGCTGTTAGGCTAACTTTTTCTGAACTGATTACGATACATGGTGAGTAAAATATTTGCTCTGAAAATACTGACCATATTACTTTAGAACGATTTTTCGATGCAGTGTACGAGACACCAATGTACAATCATGGATATTCGTGGACCACATCTGTGAGCGAGGGCCTATTTCTGAACAAATCAGTCTCCTATGGATAATAGAACAGTACATACTTGTCCATTGGTATCTCTTACACTGCATGGAATCCCCGATCTAAGGTAGGTAATAAGGTCAGTATTTCACAGAAAAATTATTTTACTCCCCATGTGTCGACATCAGCTGCCAAAAATTTAGCATTACAGTGTTGACAACAACATGACCTGAACCCTAAACTAGGCCGGACAACGCTCTATGCCATTTGGCAGGGTGTGATAGTTTGTGTATGCATGCAGTGATATTTCCTGTGTCCACTATAGTACTCTCGTTGTGGCTCGTTGCTTGGTATATAAATCTCGTAGGATGTTGCTTCGATGGCACCAACAACACAGGGGAGATCTGACCAGTCGCCTATCGTACTTCTCCATTCCTGGTTCGACGGCCATGTGATTCGGGGAGCGCCGTAGTGGTACCACAGAATAGGTCACACGTAACTGAAAATCCTAGTCAATGTTGACATGCTCACTCCGAAAATAAACAGACAAGAGTGCATAACTTGGATAAGATTTCAACTAGATCAGTGTCGCCAGAAGTACATTTTTCAGTGATAATTTCCGAAATGGATGTACCGCAATATCGGCAAAGATCGTGTTGAACATTTCGACAAAGGTATCTGGAGTTTCTCTATGATGATGCAATAAAATTCATAAGGGCGCTGTACGAAAATATCATATGCATCAATATTCCAAGATTTCCAAACAATCTGTATTGTATCGGTGGCAGGTTTGCTGACATGTGAGCGATGTACATTATCATTGTCAACACTGAGGCCATTTTGCGCTTCTTGCGGCGGTAGATGGCCTTATGGGTCAGTGTTCCGACGGCACAAATGGTCGTCATATGATTGTCACACGTCTCCCTTTGATCTTGGCCAAGCGGTTTGTTCGACGACAATAATCTGTAAACCAGAAAGTGATGACTAATAGAAACAGGCCAATTCTTCTCTGAAAAACAAATCCCAAATAGGCCCGACAGCTGAGAAAATATATAAGAAAAATCATGTTAATGGATAGACCAGACAGCTGAGAAAATATATAAGAAAAAAATATAAGAAAAATCATGTTAATGGATAGGCCAGACAGCTGAGAAAATATATAAGAAAAAAAATATAAGAAAAATTATGTTAATGGAGGGCGGTGGGGGGTTATGATGTTCAGAAGTTATATATCTATGTAGGTATCAATCTGTTACCACCAATACAGTCAGATTTCGATGATGCCAATAACAAACGTAAAATACAACATTTTGCAATAGAAACAAAGCCCGACCAAATAAGTTTATCCAAAGAGACACACTGGCGTCATCAGGGGCAGACAGTGTGTTAAATGTAGTTGTTTCTACTGTACACCTGATGGAATTAGTACACAACTGCCCAACAACCTATGAAAATAATTTAGAAATCCAAAACAAACCCCATGGAATAGATACATGAAAAGTACATAAGTACCTAATCTGAGTTGATGGTATCCTCGGGGACAGATTTAACGTCCGCCAGCAGTGACACCGACTCAGTGGTATGAATGTAAGTATCAATCTGTTACCACCAATACAGTCAGATTTCGATGATGCCAATAACAAACGTAAAATACATTATTACATAAGGCGAATTATGACGAATTATCTCGTTTTGCCCGTCAGACAGAACCAAATGCAATACCCCTATCAAGACCAGGCTTTTGACAAAATTTCACAAGTAGGGGCCTAGTCGATGGCACCGCTATGCCTGAGAAGGTAACTCAGTGCCTAAACTCGGTGCCTGAAGACAAAATACAAACAACTCCAGCAGTTTATATCTAAAGCAAATAAAGAAATATGTGGTGCATGGTGCGCGAGTTTTTGTTTTCCAACGGGTACCGTGTACATGAACTCAGATGAGCACCGTGAATGTGCAACCAGGACGGTACCGATGAGTCTTTGAGCGAAAAATCGCATGTCTCTGCATGAGAATCCGCATTCTCAAGAGGACGTACCTGACCGACCCTGGTGACTAGTCGCAGATTGTCAACAACATGAAGGCCAATATTGGAGGCCTTCCTCAGTCAGCACAGGACTTATACGAATCCCAGCCTGCTTCGAAATGGAAGCATAGAGTTCGCGATAAGTTCGGCCTGTTGATGAAGGTGAGTCTCGCTAATGATGTCTCATTTACCAAACTCATACACCTCAACCGCACATAATGTGTCACGCGGTGTATTTTGTAATCAACATACCTAAATTCAGACTGGAGTAATACAACCATGAGTCAGTTTCGACGGGCCTATTTTTTATTATTATAGGGATCTAATACGGATTATCAAAGAGGGAGCTTTGCTTCGTCACGAAAAACACTCCCCGAACTCCCCAACACCAGTTACCTGGTTGCTTCATCCGTGAAAACGAAGACGGAGAGATCGAGGACGAGGAAGATGGCTTGGAAGAAGAGTCTAGAGGGGAAGGACAGGAAGATGGAGGCGAGGAAGACGGACAGGAGGGAAAAAGAAAGTGAAGATGTAAAATAAAAAGGAGAGGAAGAGGTTCGACCCAGAGGCATGTGCAGTATCAAATTTTCTGTTAGGGAAAATACTTGCTACAGTTGACACTAAGTCATCAGGTGCAGTAAGTGCAGTATAAAATTTTCTGTTAGGGAAAATACTTGTTACAGTTGACACAAAGTTATCACAACAACAACAACAACAACAGTAATATCTTTACTGTACACCAATCATACATCTTGACAACCACAAGTTCATCGTAAAATAACATGATAATATTCAATCATTATACTTATTTCCAGTGCCACGTGCTAGAAAAAGAAGGGCAGAGGCGGATGCCAGAGAGGCTATGTTGGGCAGGAAGCCGAAGCGAACTAATTTACGAAAAAGCAAACGAAGAGCTACTCAAAAGCCTGCTGTCTTATCTGGTGTCGAAAGCGCACACACTGTTTGAATCTGATTCAGAGTCTGATTGACAATAAAAATTGATATATATTTGAAAACGTGTACCTATTTTGTCTGATCAACACGTGATGATATTTAATTGAATTTTATTTATTCCATCGATCGATATATGCAGTCTATACAGACAGACAAACAGTGGTGCAGAAATGCTACAGGTTTGAGTCTGTTGCATGATGTTGAACCAATGAGTATAACAACACCAAAGAGCGGGAGGGTAGATGGGGGCATTGACAATAAAGTGTGATATTCAGATAGACTACTTTTTAGGTTACCGGACCTATGGTCCGCTAACCTATTGGCATGGCGTTGCGTCCGTCGTCCGTCGTCCGTCGTCGTCCGTCGTTCACATTTTTATCTTTTTTGTTTACGGTTGAATCTTTCTGAAATTTTGCACAAAAATGCTTAAAAATAATTCAAGAAGGAGGTATTTTTTATTTTTTTGATTTTCGCAATATTTTCAAAATGGCGGCCGTTTTCGTTGAAAATCGGCCAATTTTGGATTTTGGCGGCCATTTTCTCAAAATCTGTTCAGTAACTTTTTTTTCTTTTTTTGCACAAGGATGCCTTATTATGTCCTTCATAATGTGTATAAGTTTTGTTGCCCTTGAATCGCTCGAAGTGGGCCATTTTGGCCCCAAACTCGGCCCAAATGGGACTTTCCCATGTTAAATTCTCCTATGCTTTATAATGGGACACATTAAAGCCCAATATCTCACTTAATATTGAGATTAGAGACTAGGAATCAATTGTGGACATATAGGAAATGGTATATGCTGAATATTGTCGTGACCTTGAATTTGACCTCTGACCTTGGTTTCAAGGTCATAGCGGCCGTTTTCGTCGAAAAATGGCCAATTTTGGACTTTGACGGTCGTTTTCTCAAAATCTGTTCAGTAACTTTTTTAGGTTACCGGACCTATGGTCCGATAACCTATTGGCATGGCGTTGCGTCCGTCGTCCGTCGTCGTCGTCCGTCGTCGTCGTCCGTCGTCGTCGTCGTCGTTGTCCACATTTTTATCTTTTTTGTTTACGGGCGAATTTTTCTGAAATTTTGCAGAAAAATACTTAAAAATAATTCAAGAAGGAGGTATTTTTTAGTTTTTTGATTTTCGCTTTTTCTTCAAAATGGCGGCCGTTTTCGACGAAAAAGGCCTGATTTTGGACTTTGGCGGCCATTTTCTCAAAATCTGTTCAGTAGCTTTTTTTCTTTTTGATACATAAGACTCCTCATATGTACTTCTATGATGTCTATAAATTTCGTTGCGCTTGAATCGCTCGAAGTGGGCCATTTTGGCCCAAACTCGGCCCAAATGGGACTTTCCCATGTTAAATTCTCCTATGCTTTATAATGGTACACATTAAAGCCTAATATCTCACTTAATATTGAGATTAGAGACTAGGAATCAATTGTGGACATATAGGAAATGATATATGCTGAATATTGTCGTGACCTTGAATTTGACCTCTGACCTTGGTTTCAAGGTCAGAGCGGCCGTTTTCGTTGAAAAATGGCCAATTTTGGACTTCGACGGTCGTTTTCTCAAAATCTGTTCAGTAACTTTTTTTCTTATTGATGAATGACACTCCTCCTATGTACCCCTGTGACATGTATAAATTTCGTTGCCCTTGAATCGCTCGAAGTGGGCCATTTTGGGCCCAAACTCAGCCCAAATGGGACTTTCCCAAGTTAAATTCTCCTATGCTTTATAATGGGACACATTAAGCCTAATATCTCACTTAATATTGAAATTAGAGACTAGGAATGAATTGTGGACATATAGGAAATGATATATACTGAATATTCTCGTGACCTTGAATTTGACTTTTGACCTCATTTTCAAGGTCACATGACAAAATGGCTAATATCTCGCTTATTATCGACTTTACAGTTTAGGAATCAATTGTGAACATACAGGAAATGATATATGCTGAATATTTTCGTGACCTTGAATTTGACCTTTGACCTCATTTCCAAGGTCGCAGGACAAAATTGCTAATATCTCGCTTATTATCGACTTTACAGCTTAGGAATCAATTGTGAACATATAGGAAATGATATATGCTGAATATTCTCGTGGCCTTGAATTTGAGCTTTGACCTCATTTTCAAGGTCACAGGACAAAATGGCCAATATCTTGCTTATTAGCGACTTTACAGCTTAGGAATCGATTGTGAACATATAGGAAATGATATATGCTGAAAATTCTCGTGACCTTGAATTTGACCTTTGACCTCATTTACAAGGTGACATGACAAAATGGCTAATATCTCGCTTATTATCGACTTTACAGTTTAGGAATCAATTGTGAACATATAGGAAATGATATATGCTGAATATTTCCATGACCTTGAATTCGACCCTGACCTCATTTCCAAGGTCACAGGACAAAATTGCTAATATCTCGCTTATTATCGACTTTACAGCTTAGGAATCAATTGTGAACATATAGGAAATGATATATGCTGAATATTCTCATGACCTTGAATTTGACCTTTGACCTCATTTTCAAGGTCACAGGACAAATTGGCCAATATCTTGCTTATTAGCGACTTTACAGCTTAGGAATCAATTGTGAACATATAGGAAATGATATATGCTGAAAATTCTCGTGACCTTGAATTTGACCTTTGACCTCATTTTCAAGGTCACAGGACAAAATGGCCAATATCTTGCTTATCAGCGACTTAACAGCTTAGAAATCAATTGTGAACATATAGGAAATGATATATGCTGTAAATTCTCATGACCTTGAATTTGACCTTTGACCTCATTTTGAAGGTCACATGACAAAATGGCTAAGATCTCGCTTATTATCGACTTTACAGCTTAGGAATCAATTGTGAACATATAAGAAATGATATACGCAGAATATTCTCATGACCTTGAATTTGACCTTTGACCTCATTTCCAAGGTCACAGGACAAAATTGCTGATATCTCGCTTATTATCGACTTTACAGCTTAGGAATCAATTGTGAACATATGGGAAATGATATATGCTGAATATTCTCGTGACCTTGAATTTGATCTTTGACCTCATTTTCAAGGTCACAGGACAAAATGGCCAATATCTTGCTTATTAGCGACTTTACAGCTTAGGAATCAATTGTGAACATATAGGAAATGATATATGCTGAAAATGCTCGTGACCTTGAATTTGACCTTTGACCTATTTCCAAGGTCACAGGACAAAATGGCCAATATCTTGCTTATTATCGACTTTACAGCTTAGGAATCAATTGTGAACATATAGGAAATGATATATGCTGAAAATGCTCGTGACCTTGAATTTGACCTTTGACCTATTTTCAAGGTCACAGGACAAAATGGCCAATATCTTGCTTATTAGCGACTTTACAGCTTAGGAATTAATTGTGAACATATAGGAAATGATATATGCTGAAAATTCTCATGACCTTGAATTTGACCTTTGACCTCATTTTCAAGGTCAACAGGACAAAATGGCTAATATCTTGCTTATTATCGACTTTACAGCTTAGGAATCAATTGTGAACATATAGGAAATGATATATTCTGAATATTTTAATGATATTGAATTTGACCTTTGACCTAAATTTCAAAGTCAGTCATTTTATTTTCAAAGTCAGATTACAAAATGGCTTATATCTCGCTTATTATCAAATTTACAGCTTAGGGGTCCATAGTGAACATATAGGAAATGATGTATGCTGAATAGTTTGGTGATCTAGAATTTAACCTTTGATCCCATTTTCACGGTTAGAGATATGGCGATTTCAGTGGTCACCTTGAATTTGACTTTCAACTTTCTCGGCTTAACTCTGTATATTTCTCCGGTAACCTTACTAGCCCATTGGGCTAATTTTTATTAGTTTAGTATGTCGCATTTATCCTCAAATTATCCGATTGATTAATGAAATCATCACTGTGCAACTAGTTATTACATAAACACTAAAATTAATCTTTATTTCATGCCTTCTCTAGTAACTCATAGTGTATAAAATGATCGATACATATTAAATGATGGCCTAGTGCAAGGACAAGCATCCTGATAGTTAATAACAGTTCAAATTGAAATGTGGTATACAAATTACAACAACTAAATAGTTGAAATGCAACAGGTTGACATTCTGAATCGGACTATCAGTTTGCGCTTATTACTGCTTTGGCCATATAACGTTCAATCGTATTTTACAGGGCTACAAAAAATGAATGCTCCCGGTCACAACGTGTGTTTCGCGTCTCGTGTACGAGACACCTACACGCACGTGTTCGTGAAATACCCCTATTAGGCTAGTTTGACATAACCTTCAACCACGCATGAAATAAAAATAACAATTTATTTTCGCAACGTGGGCAGCCACCACTCGCATGTATTGTGGGAAGCCAGAGGCTTGTAAATTACAGCTTCATCTTGGGTGACACACTGTGAGCCCTGCTATAAGAGCCATCAGTCGTATTCACTCGACCACACAGGCAGTGACAGTGTTGCTACACAGGACAGTGGGGTCCAAGAAGATTAATCGTTCAAGTATAAGGTAAGTTGGGTATGTTTTAAATTATACAAATTGAGCAATTTTATATTAAAAAAAAGATAAAACAAAACAGTTGATAAAAAACAAGGGCCCATGGGGCGCCGTACTCACCGAATATGGGTACATATGGGTACATGAACCCCTATGCAAGCTTACAGAAAAATACAAAATAGGACCACGTTTCCTGTAGCATACCAGCTAAATTTGAATACCAATAATCATCCCAGGGACAAAATTCATGTTTCATACACCTGTGGCAGTTTTTTTACCGACTAAAATACAGTGTGTCCTACAAGTTTACGGAAAATACCTGGAATATACTGTGGCAATATACATGTATGAATATCATATCTATAATTGATAAAATGAGCTTTTTGATGTTTAGGCCAGAGGTTCAGTTTAGGAAAATAGAAAAGTATATACTTTACAACATTTTGTCAGTACGTATGTTTTATCGCAGTTGCAACTGTTTTTCACTAATTGGTAACTATTTATATTCATCACATAATCCACCAATTTTCGGTATATTTATACTCTGATTTTTCTAACTCGTTTACACCAGTTCTCGACAATATTTTTGCGATGCTTAATGTTATCGTTCTATAACTTGACACACTTCACCCGGGAGTTAAACGGCAATTTTCTACCAAAATTCAGACTTCTATCGGAAAAATTGAATAAGTTGGCAATCTACCCCAATGTTAAATTTCAGCCCAAAACGAGATCTCGAGAATATGAGCATATTCGATGATTTGGTCCTGATTACATCCATCAGGATTCGAGTATTATTGTGATTTTGGACCAAAAGACACATTTAGGTGTATTCTCCACAAATTAGTTGATTCTGAAATGTTGCACCGCCAGAAAACCGAGCAAATGCACAAAATTATGTGCGGGCCCAGGAACTAAATGTCAGGGCTAAATTTAACATTGGGATAGATTGCCAACTATATACGTGGTATAATATATACAAGTACTGCTAATTAAGCTATAAATACTTAAATATGCACCTGACAATACTCTACTGAGGTACAACACAATTATACAATTGTATACATAAATATACTGTACATTTCTGCTGAAAAGTATTTTGTACATGTTGAAGTCTCAAGACATGTATTACTCTGGACAGTGTACTACAACTACTGCACGAATCTCATGTTAGAACAGAGGACCACGAAATGTGGTCAAAATCCCACAGATTGTCCAAATCTGGTTGATACAAGAAGTCACACTGAGTGGAAGAACACCATCAAAAATATGATATTCTTTTATCCTTCTGATTGCCCTTCAACGTAGGTACGAAGTCTTGCGATTTCATGTGTCAGCTGCACTTCCTCTCAGAAAACTTTCCTTTCTGGCCTAAGAAGGGTGGAATCACAAGACGTGATTTCTTTCTTGACAAAAGATCCGGAATAAGAAATCCTTTGTCCGCCATGACGTCGTCGATGGGTTCTAGTAAATCCACGATTCCAGATCTTGATGTTATTTCTCTGTCAGAAATGCAGCCAGTATACAAAGAACTGATAAAAGTAACCATTTCACAAGGTGATATACCTATCAGGCCTTCAAATGTGGTGTGACGTTTATAATTGGGGAATCCGAGTTTTAAGACCTTGGAACTCGGCGTCAGCACCTTTAACTCTGTACAGTTCAATATAACCCTAGTTGGGGTATGTGGACCTGAAACAATCTGGCATGTTTGTGTTTATGGCAGCACGACTATAAAATAAAATAATATAATTTAATTTAACTATAATAGGCCATATTTCTAAGGAGCCTAACATGAAATCACCTGCTCACAGATGATTGTGATATTCCAACACTAACGGCAGTGTTCATGCGCTGGGAATGTCTCTAGATCTGACTCCATATGTATGATCATATTTTGGGCATATTTTACTCCTTTGAGCGTGACTGACAAGTTACCTACACAATATTTCAGTCAATGAAATGCATGGTGTTGTTAATAACTTGTTATTGTACTCTAGATCCACATTTCTTCCTTTCAATCATCAAATTATATTATATTCTGATATTAACAATAACATAGTACAGTATCGCTTTGTAACCGGAAATTATAACATGGCATTGCTGTGACAGAAACGTCTTTCCGTAATCTGAAACGGCCAGCAGCGGTTTCTAATCGAGTACAGAGATCGAGGAAAACCGTTCAAAACTTAAATAAAACTGACCAATCACATGCGCGTATTTGATCGATCCCGTTGTGATCCCTCGGGATCTCCGTTGAGCCAAACACAGTTTAATCCCTTAAACAGCAGCCACCGTATCTCGCCTACTTATTCGACACGCTTCAAATACTTAGAACATGTTCGTTCGGTAGATGCGTTGCTATGCAACATCGTAAACATGCACACGATCTGAGAAACCCGCGCATGCTATTGGCTGACTTCGAAATTTGCATAATTTATGTACATACATAGTTCTGCTGTGTCATGGTAAACCCGCAAATGCTATTCGCTAACTGCGTAATTTGCATAATTTATGTACATACAAAGTCATCCAGCACTCGATAAATCAATACGGTGGTGAATCAATCTTGACAGGTTGTGAGACAAAAACGAACACATTTATTTGAATAATATGTCTATGATTTGGCCGCAAATTTGTGGTTGCCTGTCGGGCGACTTCTTGTATTTTCTCACTTGCCCTCACCCAATTATTACTTGACCCGGGAGATCCCAAGTGTGGAGCCCTGCGTTCGCCCATCTCAGAACACGGCTGTCACGTCTATCATCTCCCTCCCTCCGATCTTAGATACATGTTGGCGACTGGCGTTGTGTGCGGAATTTGTCCGACTCGACATTTAAATTTGCAACTACGTCAACATGGATGCACGAAGAAATTCCAAAGTTGGCATATCGATAGAGGGAGCAGAAAGGGCCAGAACGTGCCCCAAATGGAAAAAATCCGTCCCCATACAACAAAACGTGCCACGTTTGTGACATACATACATCCAAACATACAAAACGGTCGATCCCATATACTCACCTTCGGTGAGTAAAAAAGTTCAAAACCACTTGACAGCTGTGATGTTTTTTAGAAGCCGAACAGAGCAGCCATGAAACTCTTGACACCATCAACATAAACAATCATGATTACTGCTACATTCACCTCGATGAGGCCTTGAAGCAGAAAAGTGATTATCAAAGTTTATGATGATATGACATATAAAAATTGGTTGGTATGTTTCCCGGCATCTGCATTGATCATATTCTAAGAGATTTCTGTTTTAAATGTTAAAGTAGACCACAACGTTCAGCAAAATGTGGCACTCGTCCTACCATTTTAAGTCTGTCCTCACTCACTGAACTATTGGATGCACAATCATGCAGTACCAGTACTCAACACATTGGTGAATACGACACGATATAATGAAGATTCACAAGATTGTATAGCCATTCGAAATATCCACAGCTGAACTTACTGTGGCAAATTATCGGCGAATGGGAGCAGCAGTTCATTAGCGAGGTCATTCGTTTTGTGCTAGTTCACCTGCGCAGGCGATCCCAATTCACATGGGATCACCCGTCACAATGATATGTGTTGACATGCAGCGGACAAGATTTCAGCAAACAGTTGTCACTGCGGTTAGTTATATTACCTACCGTACTCAGTTCCATGAACAGAAGTCACGTAGAAGATATAACACATCATTTAAGGATGAACATCTAAAGGGGCTTGAACCCCCACCTTGAACCCCCACCTAACTCAGCCTATGTTCTATGCTCAATGAACACAATCACATCGAAATTCAATCACATCGAAATTCAATTTCTTCTGACTGTACTGAACAAATTGACAAAAGGCTTTTCCTTATGAACTTGAGTTTCCTTTGAACTTGACTGTGTCGATATGCATAAGATAAACTGTGCTGAAGGTGTTAACGCAGCGCCACCAAAAATCTTGGACCTCCCACGTCGACAGGAGAGTGTCGCAGTGGCCACACGTGCGGGAGGGTATGACTCAACTCTAGAAAGGAAGGGTAACCCGGGCATTGATATTCCAAACATGTACAACATTGACGTGCCTACCATGAACAAGCTTCAGGCGTGAATACGGGAAATTAGCCATACTATATTTTAAATACTATATTTACCTTTCGAAAGTAATTTAGCTTTTGAACTCGAGGTGAGCGAAAATGCAGAGCCTGACCACGGCAAAGGTAGTCATGTGATAACAGAGTCTTGTGGTTGGTACGAGGGTCAGTCTCGAGGGGCAGCACGTGGTGTGCAGATTGTTGAGAGCTTGTACCCAGTGTTCCGAGTGACTGGTTGGTTGACCCAGAGCTCGAGATCAGCTCTGATCTGCTGTCCCCGGATGAGAACCTTCACGTCCGTGGGCATGATGTCGTGATTCCGTTCTCGACGGTGTTCGCTTTCGGCCATGAGTGGAGTCCTGTTAGAGAGGTGATCGTTCATTCTCGTACCAAGGTATCTGCCAGTAATACGTCCCACTGTTTGCTAACTGATACTCTGTCATTGGGGTGGACAAACCTCGATCTGATAGTGTTGATGTGTTCAAGGTAGGCTGACACCTCAAGGTTGCAGAAAATGGTGGAGATTTTTTTCCGACAACCCTTTGACTAATGCAAACACCCACTTGGACTGGACTTGGATGGAATGTCCTTGTCAGCTGGGGTCCTGGATTTCCTCGATGGTGTTCGGGTTAGTTCTTGGCCTTGAGGATGGTGCATATGTGTTGCATATTCTGTGTTCCATTATAAAGCATAGAGGAATTTAACATGGTGAAGCAGAAAGTTTTATCTGGGGCACCGTCAGCGGCGTCTTTCTGCGAGTGTTCCGTCTTCGTCCGGGTGAATAAAGCTGAAATGTCATACAAATCTTCTAAAGATCCTCTTCAAACATGGGTTAGATCTGGTCTTTGAGTTGTCATGGGTGCACTTTCCTTCTCTGCCAATCAGTGATGATGGACACCAGCATGTGTTTGTACTGACCAGTCCGCTCTCACTGTGGCTTGTATGTCTTGGTGTCACTAATAGTATACGGTTCCGTGTCCAATGCTCTTTCACGGCAGTACTTTAAATTTTATTGTTCTACATGCCTAGGGCGTCAAAAAAAAGTTTGGGTAACAGTTCCAAATCAAGTACGTTTTCTCTACAGAGCTATCTCAAATATTTTTGTCATACACTGAAATCAAACAAAATTGGTGCTTGCAATAATATAAACACAGACTGAAGAATATCCTCCCAAATGTTATATTCCCATTGAATCGGTGTTAAAGTCGGCGCATAATTTATTGGCGCGAACATATCTCATGAAATCTCGGAACTTAGTGACTTGTATTATATGAAATTCAAGCAACGTTTGAACAAGAATTTTGTTCTTCACACAGAAAATAATCATGTCAATAAATGCGATTTTAAATGAGATTTTACCATTGTAGCAATGAGCGGGAAAGCGTTATGTTAAAACAGTGGTGAATGCCAATGCAAGAGCTCATTAATGCAAAGAAAAATCATTGGTCTGACCAGTGGTGTGCAACGGTCTGAAAAGTAACATGTGATGACTTATGCTGTTCAAAAACTGATAGTCATATTTTGATGTCCTGGAAAGGCTGAGAATGTTGGTTTATATTTGGGTGTGGAACTGTATGTCAGGCCGAACATGACAAAAGTTATATATTTGATTGCAGTACATTGTTATCTCGCTAAACAGACGAACATATTCAGTTTTCATCAATATATGAATTGATGATTTAGGGTGTTTAATTTTTGACCAGCTTTGTATCGTGCCCGGCTATGCTCACGTTACTCCTTTGAGTCCAATTGAAATCCTTCGAGCTCAGCTTAGTTTTGGTTGAGGGACCGTCTCAAAGAAGATATGGAACAGAAAAATAACAAAATGTGTGTGCTTGATTGCGCTGTTAATCATTCAAGCAAAATTTTGTTCCATACAACATCAAAATGGCAAGCTAGAATTCCCATGTTAAAACCCCATAAGGATATATATTTTCCTAGATATACCGACGAGAAACGCACACGACAGAAAAACAGCCATTGTTTCACAATGGTCATGGTGCCGTTTTCACTTTATATAAATTTCAAACAATACAAGTTAGTATGTTCCGAGATATGACGAGATAGGTTCGCGCCAATAAATTATGCGCCGACTTTAGGAACGACTATTTATGTACAATCTTTGGCATGAAATATGAATCAGACTCCAAAATCGACATTTAAGGGGTGGGGTTTTTAAGCAAAAAAAAAAAAGTTCTGAAAATGTGTCACATCGAAATTTGAAGTTTGAAGCCTTCTCATACTCCTAAAATAGCAATAAAGCTAACAAACTTCGCCAAAAATCTCAAATTTTGCCACAAATGTTCTTATGTAGTTCTTCAAACAAACCTAATTTGAAATTCATGACAGTCACAATTATATGGCGACCATAAATAAAAATGTAATGAAATGTCAACCTCAACTTTAGTTGCGGCGTTTCGCGACGTTCATCAAATATCATACATCATGCCAAATGATCTACATATCCAATAATGAGATTTCCGTGAATGTTTCCAACCAACACAAATTAGTTGCTACATGTACTCTATTCTTTTAACTTTTTTTAATGTATTATTCTTCAATCACTGAGCCGGTGTCACTGATGGTGGACATTAAATCTGTCCCCGAGGATACCATCAACTCAGTAGCCTCTCGGCTTGTGAGATGTACTTATGTACTTGTCATATATCTATTCCATGGGGTTTGTTTCGGATTTCTAAATTATCACTTGCCGGAATCTACGATTTCGGCAAGTATGTTGATCGGTTGGTGGATGTGTTTGTGTGTGTGTTTGTTTGTTCGCACTCTAGCGTCCACAATATTATTCTTTACCCGATTTTCTCCAAATTTCGTGTGCTTATTCTCTAGAATACCGCGCAGTCTAGAATACCGCACAGTCTTATTTTGGTGTATCTAGGTCAAAGGTCAAGGTCAAGGTCACGCAAAACGTCGAAAACACATAAGTGGCCATAACTCCGGTTCTAATCGTCGTAGAGACTTCAAATTAAGTGCATATTGTAGATATACTCGAGTTCTATCTTTTGTGACCTTGACCTTTGACCTTGACCTTGAGAAGTTCGCCTGAGGTCGAATATTTGACCTTGGAGGTCATCTCCGATTTTTGATCTGATGCTTGGAAACGACGTAGGACTGGTCCCTTATGCTCAATGTCAATTTTTAGCCCGATCGGTCAGTTCGTTATGACGTAATTGACGTTTCTATGGCAACGAATTCGGTCCCATGATGAGCGAAATTGCATGTTTCAAGATGTCTATGCTGATAAAAACGTCAATAATGTGCACAAAAATCTAGTGATACACCAGTTCATAGCCAAGGGTGAGTTCTTCTGTTCCAAGAAATTTCAAGACCAAAGGTCGGAGGTCAAGGTCAATATTGACCCACAAGTGAAAACCATGTAGGTCACTATATCTCAGGAAATAGGTAAGATAGAGACACAAAGTAAATCCACAGTATTGCACTCACTTAGCCTAACAACTTTTGCATCTACACCTAAGGCGTATGACTGATAGCCTTTGCAAGTGCCTGAGGTCGAAGTTGACCTCAAAAATGACCTTGACCTTGACCTTTTGCAAAAATATCGAGTAGTAGCTCGTTTGAAAGGTCCTCGAGAGTACTTTCCAAATATGTTGTCATTTTCGGAATCGACGTCAAACGTGATTTCAGACCGACATTTTGGCCTTTTGAGTGTCAGATGTGCGAAGTTATAACATTTACTGCATATTTAGCATATGCAAACGATGTGAAGTCGTCCAGTGATGGTCTCTATCAATTTTTAGCACAATCGATATATCCGTTTTGACGTAATTGAAGTTTTTGTGGCAACAAATCGGTAAAATTTCGAAGGAAACTCATCATTTGAAGATATTATGATCTTGTCTGGTTTAAATATAACATATATAAACACGATTTTATCATGCATATTTAAAAACTCCGTTCACAGTAAGTTAGCAGTATAGAATTGACGACAAATGACGTCATAATTGCGTACTTATTCCGGCAAGTGTGTGGCCTATGGCCTCTCGTTTTCATAGGTTGTTGGGCAGTTGTTTACTGATTCCATCAGGTGTACAGTAGAAACAACTACATTTACCACACTGTCTGCCCCTGATGTCTGCCCCTGATGTATTGTTTGATAAATGTTTGGTCGGGCTTTGTGTCGATTGCAAAATGTATTTTACGTTTGTTATTGGAATCATCAAAATTTGGCTGTATTGTATTGGTGGTAATAGATGGATACTTACATTCATACCACTGAGCCGGTGTCACTGCTAATGGACATTAAATCTGTGATTAGGTACTTATGTACTTGTCATACATCTATTCCATGGGTTTTGTTTCGGATTTCTAAATTATTTTCATAGGTTTTTGGCAGTTGTATACTGATTCCATCAGGTGTGCAAAAGAAACAACTACATTTAACACACTCCCTGCCCCTGATGACACCAGTGTGACTTTTGATAAACTGTTTGTTTGTATTTTAAGTTCGTTATTGGAATCATCAAAATTTGGCTGTATTGGTGGTAATAGATGGACACTTACTTTGAACTGACCAGTATTTTCAACTGTTGTACACGATGTAACATATTTTCATTATGTAATCAATTGAGACAAAATAAAGGTAGTTATCATATCTCTATTGCTCACGTATCATTTTGCATTTTGCTTTTAATTAATTATTTTCCTCATATAAAAGGCCATTTACAATGATGACATATCGAAAATTCGACTGACTACTTTACCATTCGACACATTTCTCATGCTACTAACTGAAATGTGGTTTAGACATTTTTCACCACAATATGGTTAAGTGACTGGATTTTTACAGAATGTGGCTGATTCATGCATCGACAGAAATGTACACATTTGATATCAGCCATTCGACAGGAGCGAGTGGACCTCGCAAATTTCTCACAGAAACAGAACACTGTCCAAATTTCCTCAAGGGTTTTCCAAGACGTGGTGGATATAAGCTGTCCTTCGGCATGTTCATATCCCCAGCATTCTGACTTCAGCACTTCAGCAGTCTTATCGGGTTACGAGATAGATGTCCAGGACATGCCCAATGGTTTAGGCAGTGTAGAACGCGCGTTTGATATGAGGAATCAAGCCCTGGGTGGTCGGGGCAGTGTGTGCATGGAGTGAACTGGATTTATTGAGGTGGAAGGTCTCTGCTCGGTAATCCAGGAAATTCGAGGCATCACTTTTTTAAGGACTTTCACCAAGTAAGTATCAGACATTTGACAAGCAGATGAGGATAGGCTTGACGGTGCTCCCAAAGTTCTTCGAATATTCTCTGGATCCGCTTTCAATGCAGCTTTCTTTCTTTGTTCCAACTCTACTTGTGATGTCGCTTCCTGTAAAACTGTGAATTGCCGGTAGCACACCACAATGTTCATCACCCATGCGCCTGAAAAAGATGTGGAGGGGTACATACCGAGTTGTATCTCCTATTCCAGCCCGGGCTCATAACTTGGACATCCCATGCTGCTTGAACAAAAACGATACAATGACATCTATGTCATTAAATATTACAACACACACTTTGTGTCCAACTCGAATTGAGTCCATGACATGAATTGGGATTCGGAGATCAGCTTCTTCGTTGGATGATAGAAGTTGAGCTTTTGCCACTCGGTCTTCCTTTAGTGACTATGCCAAGAACAGTAGGATAGGACATTGTCTCATCCGATCTCTTGCGTCAAATGTCGTCATAGATCAATATCATTATTACATCAATGCCGGTTTAGGTGGAGCTGCATTGTTGGGTATTGCTTTCTACATCTACTCTTTCCGCTAGTTACTGTAAAAAGACAATATATTGATGGCTATTTTACTTGGCGGTCGTGATCCCTTATCATTTGACACAAATTGAATTTGACGGTTTCAGAACCACATACGTTTCTTATCATATAACTACATGTAGTTAATTTGACCTAAGATTAATTTTTGGTGGTTTTGCCCCTACCACCGAATCCGCCATACCGTACCGTTTTACAGTAATCAGATCGACTGCTGCAAAAACTCGTAGTCATAGTTATTATAGGTTGGCACAGTGCATTTCAGAGATCCTCGATCAATTCATGAAAAACAGACATGCTTATCAGTGAACATATCGATAATATTTATTTCCGAATTTGCGAGGATGTGAATGTCAATGTATATCTTTTTAGGAAGCCTCCGTTCCCGTGCATTCCATTACCAAAGCAGTCGTCCAGCCAGTAGCATAGGAAATTGGTCCTAATTACAGGAATGTTCTTCGCTTGGAAATGCCCTAATAAGAGTCTATGTTGCTTAACACAAGGGGTCATTCAGGGTAATTGCACTTCTGGCCTTTGATATATGGAATTTGTCTGATACGGAATACCAGGACCAAGAACCTAATCAATAAAACCATTCTGTGAGGCACAAATCGTGGTTTCTGGTTTTATTCTTGTATGGCAAATTTTGCTATGTACCATCGTTGGTGATTCGGCATATTTCCAGCATCACAAATTGTCTCATGTCAAAATCCACATTGTTGACACGTGTACACTACTGATACAAACTGTACTAAAGGCAACAATCGGACATCCAGTCAAACCTTTGTCATGTTTGTTTGCAGGTGTGAAAACCCAAAAACAGCATCTATGTGAACAATCACTGACAAAGCTGATATGGTGATTAGATAGCCAAATTATGACTGACAAGTGGTGAACTGTCCCGAAAAATCAAACTTGTATCAGTGACATTTTCAGTTCACAGAAGGTATTTGTCTCGGTCCGGATGTTCGAACAAAATTAATGCGTTCCTCCCTACACACCGGACTATGATGTGACGAGACTGAAGTTGGACCTTCACGCGATGACCATAAACTGAAAAGAAAATGTTGCACATACAGTGAATTGTCCAGATTCTTTCATAAATTCGTTGAATGCAAATATACGTGTGAAAGCATATTTATTATTCATACCAGTCACAATGGGCACTAAACTCGTTATCAAGGGCCTGAAAGGTTACACAGATTGGACAAAAATCAAGTAGTGACATTCAATCTCTCATGACCTTGATTTTGATGGAAAGGCGTGGTGGGCATTTCTCTCTCAAAGTCAAGTCGAGAGACAGTTTGCGTGAGACCTCTATTATAAAGACCATTGTGCTTCTATTTGGCCCTCAAGCTCATCCAATCCGTGCTCATTTTTGATACACGGTTACTCTGGATGCAATCAACACGACTCACGCTAATTATAAATGTGCTTGTTATACATGTGTGTTTCCATGATTCATTCCCATGTCTGATGCTCTCTCAAACAGTCATTGTCACAGAAGGTCCCATTTTCAAGTACGTGCGCCATCAAGTTGTCAGAAAAACAAATTATCATATGTGCCGATATCGACAGACATATTTAAACTCCTATATAGTCTGCGTCCAATCTCGAAAATAAATAGTTTCGCTAAGCTTCGTTTCTATTCCCTAGGTCGTTGTTAGGGTTTTATATTGCCATCGTCGGAATCTTGTATAATTATGTCCCCGAGTATACCATGAACTATGTAGCCTTTTGTTTTTGATGTTTTTTTTCGACTTCTAAATTGATTATTTGCGCACTAATTCCATTAGTGTACAATAGGAACAACTATATTTACAAATCGTCTGTACTTGATAAGCCAATGTGGTTTCAGATATGAATGTTTAGTCTGGCTTTGGTTCTGTCTGTTGTTTATTTTCATCATCATACTAGGCGGTAATGGATTGCGATCCAGTTGTTAGGAAAGTTGAAAACCCGCTGGTCCCCCTCTACCTCAAACAACCGCAGAGCAACCTTGGTCTAGGGATAGCCGCCACAGTCGCCTCCATGTGGCTGATATGCAGAAATGTTTCATCAAATCGTATCGTGATATCTTCTACATTGTGTATAGACAATGATAGAAATAGGTCGGAAGTTTCATGCATCTACACTGAGTAGATTCCAGGAAATTCAAGTAAGACCACATCTGGCAGAAATATTACCAACTGGAAATTCAGTGAGTGAAAATGTATCTGTCCAAGCAGCAACATTCTTCTATCCCTTAAGCCTGTCCTCATCCATGACGAGTTTTTCACAAATCGAAGCGATGGATTTGCACGTTCAATTCAGATGCCATACATGTGTAGGTGTAGCTCGTTGCCAGGTGTAACAAGCATAACGGAGAATACGACATTTTCTGGATATATTGTTAAGGACTGATTGCACGTAACATACTAGTGACTGCAGTGGGCACTTTCCCATTGGCTTATAATGTGAAAGTAAAGGTAACAAAATCATGAAGACAATACAATCCCCTCACCCAAAAACTTGGGTAGCACACACACATATACTCATGGATGATGAACCGAGACATGATTTCTGCTTGACAAACACTGGTTGCACCGTATGTGTATACTTTGTTGTGGTCAAAATAATGAGAGTATCTAGGCTTATACTTTCTGTGAGATGAATACATTGAGCGGAACATTCTTAATCCTAAACACCTCGGTGCACCCGAGTGCATATCACCCGTGAGTTTTACTAGCATCACCAGCAATTTGCTGTACAACATAATCCTTTTACTCGCTCTGTCGTGAGTGTACTTTGTCTACTGAGTAGTTAGGTCGGAAAATGACATATGAAAACGATGATTTTACCAGATTTAACATTGTCTAGTAAGAAACGGAGTCTCGGTTGGTAATCTCTGATGGCTAACAATCAAAAAGACAAAGTTTCACGTTGATTGGAAGTATGTAAATGTATGAATAGACGTGGAATCAATACCCAGTATTAAGTATTCCGAGCAAACAAAACAGGGTCCGTTATCCAATCTCATAGTCCGGGGACAGAAAGTCATATCAGGCATACGAAGTGAGAGAAAACAAAAATGACAGGGCAACTCATGAACCCCCGTAAATGGCCATTAGGATTTACTGCTTTTGAAGCGTTGTTGCATGACGAATCGTTTGCGTTCCCCTATGAACAGTTGGATCACCTGTGGAAATTACGCAGGTTTGCCTGTCGCAATCTTGGACTACGTCGTTTCCACACTTCCCTCGTATGTTTTTCGCGAGTATTTTGCATATTTTGAAATTACCCAAATATTATCGACAACGGACGAATTCATATTCCAAGACCAATCTGGCGTTACATGTAGGAACTGTATCCATCTCACGCACGCAAATATGAACACAGCAAAAAAGTGAAATGACAATTCCACGCACATCAAGGTAAATATTATTATTTCACTGCTGGTGGACGTTAAGTCTATCCCCGGGGATACCATCAACTTAGTAGCCTGATGACGCCAGTGTGTCTTTGGATAAACAACTTGGTCGGGCTTTGTTCCCATTCTAAAATGTTGTATTTTACATTTGTTATTGACATCATCCAAATCTGGTTGTATAAATTAGTTGTAATAGATTGATACTTATTTCCTTATAGCTACCTATGAAGAAACACTGAATTGACAAAGGACTTGATGTTGACTTTTTTGTAGTAAGTTGGGCATTCGGATTTCATGGATACACTTACTTACATTCGTTTGTTTATATGAGGAACTCGCATGACATGTGTGTTCCTAAATAGGTATTATATTTTTGCAGTCAGCTCCTTTGATCTTCGCAAATGAACATTTCATATATCCGGAGATCTTATCATCCTCTGCTTGATACTCCATTGTGTATACGATAGGCAAAGCCGTTATGAAGATGGATTGTTCGAAACCAACGAGCTTCCAAGGTATCATCAGGTTTGAGAACATGGAAGCTGTCAGTCATACTTGACGTGTGCATGCATCAACTACAGACGCCAGACCTATTGCGCATTTCCCGTGCGTCAAGGGACGGAGCCAGCGTTTAATTCCGAACTTAGCGCTGACAGGTGACATCGATCCAGTGCGGAAACACGTTTCAACCGCGTGGCAGGTGTCGAAAAGTTGCTTCACGTACACATCCGGGACCAAAGGCTCACGCGGTAAGCCGCCCGTGCATTGTTAGCGTGTGAGATACATATCAGCCGGCATAATAAACTCCGTAGCTTTCTCGCTTGTGGTCGAGTGCTTGTGTACTCGTCATACACCTATTCATAGAATTCGCTTCAGATGCAAATATTTAATCGGGCTTGTTTTCATTTCAGCATTACTATTTTGATCATCATAAGCTTGTTGTAATCGTGACAATATGTTGATACTTACATTTGTACCAATAAGCCACTGTCACTGCTGGTGGACGTTGAATCTGCCCCCTAGGATATCAAAAACTCTGTGGCCTGGCATGTGATTGGACATTACGTACCTGTCGTTTAATAGGTTGCTGGGCAGTTGTATACTAGTCACAGCAAATATACAGTACATAGATATATTTCACATATTGTCGTTCGTTGGTTTGGAGTTTCTTTTGTTCCACCAAAAGTTGTATTTTAGGTTTGTTATTGTCATCATCAAATTTTGGTTGTATTAGTGGTAATGGGTTGATACTCGAAATGGAAATCAATTTGCTTTAGTTCTCAGATGAAACGAAGTCAATTTGGTAGGGGTGGGCTGCCTGCGGGAAAATGAATTACCAAATGTATCAATATCAATATTTCATTGCAGTTTAGCACCCACACCAATCATGTGCAATATACATACGTGTAAGTAGTGTGAATATTAATGTAACTCACTACCCTATACATGACAAAATGTATATTCATGCAATACACTGAACAACTACATTTTACTGTTGGGTTTTGTCAACAGGCGATAGTTTTTATCACAATCATCGCTGTCTCAACAAACGACCGCACGAGAAAAGTTTATAAAGATTAGAAGTATTATACTACTAGAAATCGAATTTTATGTCGTTATAGCACTTGCTAAATATTGATAATGTGAGCAAATCATATATAGACTTGTGACTTAAAATTATTGATCAATAGTTTCTCTGCTAAAACTGAAAGTATAATGATATCAAACGTATTCAAATTGTACGTGACCATTGTTAACGACTTTCTAGTGCAGCTGAGTAATGATATTCCACTCTCTGGACGAACGACAAACTCCAGTTTGTGCCTCCTTGGGCTGAACGAGGGTTCTACTACTGCCATCATTAACAGCAGTGTTCCGGTACCTTGACTGACAATAGATTCACCAGAGTTTGTTCTGAGTGTTCAGCATTGATGGCCAATGCAAGTTCCTCCTCCTGGAGTAAATGTCTGAGGCAGGGTCAGAACTTTTCCTGATATTGCAGATGACTTCCGATGCAAGAAAAATCTGACCAGTGTTTGCTTGACTTTTTTCGCTTGACATAATCTTCACACACAGCAATTGGTGAGAACTCTCAGACGCAATATAAAGTAATCGAACGTAATCATAGTCAGTTTTCATACGATCCTCCGAAATGGCGAATAATGTTTATTTACTGTTTATGCAGTGTTTATCTATTAGATGTTGTTGAACATGTTGAAATGAAGCATATACCATTCGGTGAAAATATGCAATCCTTGACGGCATGATGACATTCATATTCAACATGGAACAATAGGAGTAAGAATATTTTTTGTTCCACAGTCAATTTATTGATGTTCCTCGCATGGGATTCAGAGAATTCGTTTATCGAATACGCGAACGACGTTTCAATAACATCCGGTATAAATTAATACGGAATATGGAACCAGATGCAGAAATTAAATTGCAAGAAACAAAGCACATGACAATACAATCAGAGAAACAGACTCTTGACAAAAGGACCAGCGTGATGATATTTACCAAGGACAAATCAATGATACAAAGGTTTACATCGTGCTCTCGTAATAAGACTGGTGGACTGAAGAAAACTGGTTTTCATGGAGCGATGATATTGGTGAGCCAAATACAAAATTTTTTTTAGGTTACCGGACCTATGGTCCGATAACCTATTGGCATGGCGTTGCGTCCGTCGTCCGTCGTCGTCCGTCGTCGTCGTCCACATTTTTATCTTTTTTGTTTACAGGCGAATTTTTCTGAAATTTTGCACAAAAATACTTAAAAATAATTCAAGAAGGAAATATTTTTTATTTTTTTGATTTTCGCATTTTTTTCAAAATGGCGGCCGTTTTCGACGAAAAATGCCTGATTTTGGACTTTGGCGGCCATTTTCTCAAAATCTGTTCGGTAACTTTTTTTCTTTTTGATAAATAACACTCCTCATATGTACTCCTATGATGTCTATAAATTTCGTTGCGCTTGAATCGCTCGAAGTGGGCCATTTTGGCTCAAACTCGGCTCAAATGGGACTTTCCCATGTTAAATTCTCCTATGCTTTATAATGGGACACATTATGCCTAATATCTCACTTGATATTGAGATTAGAGACTAGGAATCAATTGTGGACCTATAAGAAATGATATATGCTGAATATTCTCGTGACCTTGAATTTGACCTCTGACCTCACTTTCAAGGACAGAGCACAAAATGGCTTATATATCGCTTATTATCGACTTTACAGCTTAGCAATCAATTATGAACATATAGGAAATGATATATGCAGATTATTGTCATGACCTTGAAATTGACCTTTGACCTCATTTTCAAGGTCACAGGACAAAATGGCTAATATCTCACTTATTATCGATTTTGCAGCTTAGGAATCAATTGTGGACATATAGGAAATGATATATGCTGAATATTCTCGTGACCTTGAATTTGACCTCTGACCTCATTTCCAAGGTCCAAGGACAAACTGGCTCATATCTTGCTCCTCTATTGACTGTATGGCTTGGGAATCAATTGTGGACATGATATGCATGATATAGAAAATGATATACACTGACTATTTTGATGACCTTGAATTTAACCTTTGCCCCTTCATTTTCAAGGCTACAGCATAAAATTGCTAATATCTCTGATTATTGAACTTACAGCTTAGCAATCAACTGTGGACATGATATATGCTTAATGTTATATATGCTGAATATTCTCTTGACCTTGAATTCAACCAGTGACCTGGCTAACACCTAAAATATTAAACATTGTCCGGTAACCTATCTTTGGCCCTTGGCCTAATTTTTAGTATATATATATTGCATACAGGTTGAATTCAGAGATATTTTGATTATGTAAAATTCATGTAACTGGCAGGTCTGAGTAACATATCCAAAATTGTCCAGGTGATGCAGGTTTGGAAAGTATGCAGAAGGGTTATATGATAGGGAGGGAATTCATGACAATTGGATCCGGATATTGGCATGTCGCTGGCAATAACAACAGTGACATGAATTGGAGAAGAAACGAAAGGAACAATGGTGCGAAAGGAGACTCGCCGACGAAATGCCACATCAGATAGAGATTCAGCACAGAGTTTATCTGATTTATCTGCGCAATAATGGATAGCAGCGTTTCTGTGTCTCATCTGAGGAGAAATGAAGATTTGAGTGTCACTAAAATCGATGGGCTCTATTTACCATTCCTTGTCTTCTGGTTTGCAGGGTCTCCCATAGAGTCTGTTCCATTTCAACCACTCGAGTCTTTTCTATTCGTTTTCGACGTCATGCCAATAGATAGGGGGAAATTAACCAAACGTCAACCTGAACACACATCCAAGAGACAATGGATGAAGTCAGTTTACACACAGAGTATGCAACATCATCTTAAATTCGCAGACTGATTCACCGGATACTTTATTTCTATAGTAATGCATACGTCATTGCAATGGTATGATTTGTACTGAATTCACAGGCATATGCTACATTTTCATTTAGGTATCATTTATATAGACAAAAACATTTAAGTACTCGAAAGAAGACACATCTGTCACAAAAACGTTATGCACTGAAACAGAGATCCAGGTTCATTGACTAAGCGTGTGCCTCTACCATTCAAAACATCGGTTCAGTTAATCGCATCACTGACATCTCCAATATTCTGTGATGAAGATAAGGGTCTGTCCTGCCAGGGCCACTAGCATTGGATGGCCTCTTTATCAAATCAGAGAGGGTCTTTTCTCTCCAGCGGGAAATCGCTCAAGCTTCTGGCCTGTCTTTTGTGACGAACGAACTTGGCGTCCACTGGTTAACATACTAAGAAAAGATGGTGTTCGGATTGCGAAAATGTCCTTAACACAGGACATGTCGACTCCAGAGTCTGTGTTTGAGCACAATGCACACACAATTTAATCCATCATATATTATTTCATTATAGTGGAAATTTATAGGATTCAAAGGGAATATTATTGGAAGCCGCCACATGTAATAAGCATGTAACGTTTAGTGAAAATCAGTGAGGAGCTTCTAAGAAGGCAAGGATTTTGTTATTACCTTTACACACTCGGCTCATATTCACATTATTCTGGTCACAGGTATTCAACGATGTGTGTCCACGTATGGTTCTTGTTTACATTGGAACATAATTGTATTCTGTTTTCTTGCAATCTCAGTGATGAAACATTATCCCGGTTTCATCTTTTGAAAGACCTAATTCTCCACGAAATCTTCGGCTGAAATTCCATATGCCACTCAGGCTAAGTGTTGTTTTTTCATGAAATGGTGCATATGAACTTGCGGTACATCTGAAACAAACACAACAGGGTACGTAAATTCCCTTGTGAGCTAAATGAGTTACCATGCGAGGAAAACGTTTCTCTCGCAGGGAAAATAATTTCCCCACGGGAACGTTTATTCAATACAGTGGAATATTTCCCTTGGAGAGAGAATCTTTTCCTCACAGGAAAATTTTTTGCCTCCCGCGTTTTCCCTGTCTTTGATTTTTATTTTTTTTGATACGCTTTGTTGGAGACCACAAATATTATTTTTGTTATCCTAAATAAAAATAATTGTGTGGTTAATTTATCAATTTGATTCCTCTCTAACTGGTGCTTTAGCGCTTTTCATTCTCAGTCCCCAAACAAATCATCTGGAAATAGTCCAATATCAATTTCCTGAATATGCTGGTAGACCTACACAAGAAAAACGAACAAAGAACGAAAACAATCCTGATAGTCTAAGTTCATAACCGTAAATAAAGCAAGCACGTATGCTTATACACGTTGATTTGATCTGCATTGTATTACTGGTTGAGTGGGGGGGGGGACGGGGGTCCAAAACATACAATGTTCTCTCGCAAATCCAACAATATACATTTTCGTTGAATTATTCATAGGATACTGATCAAACAAATTGGCCAGTGCGTTCAAGTGACCATGTCTCTGAGACCTCATCAACTTTCATAACAGTGTCTGAATGTTTACATATATAGTTATTTGATGATTGTACAACCCCAGATGACACTAAACAAGGTATTACATCTAATGTTTACCAATTTGTGTACTCGCCAATATTGCCAATCAATATATTGGCGAGTATATTACAATCAAAAGCCAATTACTCACAAAGATTACCTGTAATGATAAAACAAAAACGACAAATAAAAATCATTTTCAATGCCTATCACCAAATACCCATCTCTTATGAATTTCTGCTATCACTACAATTCTACCCAGAAAGTTTTTCCTATATATGCTAAACATTTTGGTGTAATATCCTGCAATGGTGTTTGATATGGTGGATGCTTTAGTGTCATTGATATAATATCGCTACTAAACGAAAAATATTCAATATTTTAATCGGGGATTCTGTAGTATATATGAGTATTAGCAACAGGGTAAGAGAGGGGGGGGGGGGGAGGTCTTCCTGTTATGAGACGGGCATGTGCTTTGCTTATATTGAAGTTCCATTGTCACTGTGCTGGATTAATCGTGTAATCAACCGGAGAATAAACGGGCAAAAAACCGGACAATAACGTTTGAAACGTTCCTGGATAAATTGGGAGTCAATCCCGGACACCTCTAGAGCTTTGAAAACGCAAGCGCAATCCGAGGAAATGGAGCTTAGCCTGTAGCACAATGTTCTGGAACACAACGTTCTTAACCTGTTACACAACGTTCTTGAACGTTCACTAGGTTATGATATATATGTGAACAAAATAAGTGCGGATGACTCAGCAAATGTTCACCTAACAAACAGTCCTGAACGTGCTACTGGTTTGTTCCTAACTCTGCCGTGAATCCCGTGATTGTTGGGTCGACAGCGTGAGTAAAGCTAGGCATCCATCCGTCCGTGCTCCGTGACCGTGTCCGCATGCGTGTCCGTGTCAGTAAAAAATTCCTGAAAGAGAAAAGCCTGTCTGCCATCCATATCTCCGTTCCGTGAGCGCGTCCGTGTCCGTGACGAATCGCTCTAGGAGCGATTTTTCACGGAGCACGGATGCGTGTTTGTGAGATCTAATGGCTTTTCATGGTGTTCATTGACCTAGTTAGCTCAGTCCCGAATACTTTTGCTAGATCTTTGGATTCTTTGCACAGAAGGACTTGATACATACCAAAACATACATGTGGGGTTCATATAGAAGACATATCTGATTTGTTGAAGTTTACTTTTTATTTTCTTAACAAATGGGGCACTATATAAATATGGCTAAAAGTTAGGACACCACTCACAAATCTACTATTGACATTAATAAGTACTAGTATTATGGTTGCACTAAGTATTCTTACACTGGACATTGTTGCCTTGACATAGACATGCAGGAACCATAGGACCACAGCATGAGAAAAGACTTTCACGGATACACTCACGCAGCTAATCACTGACGAACGGATGGTTGCCTCACGGAGGCACGGACGCGGACACGGACACCGTACATAGCACGGATCACGGAGATATGGATGCCTAGCTTTATATATGTAGCTGCAACAGACCTGAACGATCAGGGAAATGACCAGGAGAAATCCGTGCTACGTGCAAGACGAATCCCATGTCAGGGATATGACAGGGCATATTATTACAGGAGCCGGAACATCCTGTTTCTTTCCCAGAATGTGTGGTTATCTAGAACTATCCTATCCAGGCTGATCCAGGGACTTAACGATCACTGTGACCACGGGACTTTATATCATAACTATCTACACGATTCTCCACGCAAGATCACACCAACATGCACAATATATTGTGTGTGCATAAATGATTAGGCGAATGTCATTTATCGGTAACACATGCTCTTGCATTGGTATATTATCCTTAGTTCACTAAGTCCGTAGTCCTCATTGTGGAAGACAACAGGGCAGACAACATTATGTCCAGAAGCACTGATAGCTATTTGGTCATGTTAGCTTAATGCTGTAAATGTAGTAACGCTTAGGTTCCTATTACCTGTCCCATTTTGTCGTTCCTTGGGCTTTCTAAGTAATCATAATTTAAATGAAAAACTGCCCATGTTATGGCCAATAATCATGGATATTGCCCAAAGTACTCGCAAAATGGCACATATAGTTGGTTTGTTGTGATATATGGTGATACTTATTGGCAAAAGGCCTATATTACCAGACGATGCAGTGTTGTTCAACCCAGACTTGGCGGATCCGCCATGCCTTCACTCGTATTGAATGTGTATAACATGACATATCATAACCATGGACTGGTCTTGCTCAAAGCAATGATTGCAATTTTGAATGATACCACTTCACTTGAGTAAATCCTGTTGCAGAAAAGTGTCCTTCACAGAAGGTTATATTACTTATTTCTATTAAGTTATTTATGAAAAAGAACAACAGGAATAGGTTTTCATCCCGAGGCTTGTGCTCTCAAGTTACAAGTTACTATTGATTTATATAATGTATAAGCGTCATTTTCAGGTGACCATTACTTTTCGAAGTATAACGAACTGCTTAAGCTGCTACTTCAGTTAAGTATTCTTTAATTATTTGCTATAATCACAACGTATAACGTTAGTACTGTTAACATTCATTGTATATTCTGAATAAGGACATGTACGGTTATATCAATTATGTGGCTTCGGTAATGATATCTGCATAGCAACCATATTACAATAATACGTACAATTGAAACAGACAGCTGTCCATTTTCACACATATTCCGACCAACCCTCCTAGAATTATGAGGAATGTCCCCTATGATATATTTATACGGCCTTATCTCCAAGGCCCTGCTGTCGTCGCCTGCGGGAATGTCCCGACCATGGCGACTGTTGCTGGTGTTTTCTAGCCATGAACAGTGCCCATCGAGGCAATTGAACTATAACCACTGTCCATAGTTATTGCCGTAATTACGGTGAATAAATAAATCAAAGCTGTGTAGTTTGATAAGGAGTGGAACTCTCCTGTCATTTCCACACTGTCGATTCTCAGGACCATTCTTCAATGTAGTATTGCATAATAGTGTTGTCTCTTACCTTTTCATATCTCACGAGAACATAACTTGAACCTGATAACGCACAAGTTACGTTTGAACACCGAAAACAAATTTCAACGTTTGATAGCTAGGCATGTGAAGCGATCGGTGGGAAATTTCTTCGCATTGGGGATAGATAATTGGGTACTTGAATTTTCGTTAGGGTAAACTTAAATGACGTTTGATGACCAAAGCTACATTTGCAGCCAAGGGAAGAAATAGGCCACTGATCATGCAGCTTTGTTTAATGGCTCCGTTGTTGACTGGCAACTTTTCCTTGAACTCCCGCCTAAAACGACTGCATTATTGAGAAGCCAGCCCACATAAGAATCCAGCTATTCTGTCAACATCATCTTTCTTATACCTTCTCAGAACAGTAGTCACGAGACGTTATGATTCAAGTAACTTACACAAAAACTCCTGACCACACCAGGACTAGTAATACAGGGACTCACAAGAATCATACCTGCTGCAGAGCACCAGATCTCCCGGATAGGAAGCCAATAACGCGTTCCTTTCAGGAACTGTTAAGTCTCTAATTTAATTTCGTGCGCATATATACGATGTCCATGCAGGACGAAAACAGGTGTAAAAGGAATCGTGGTTCGTAGGAATAGTAGTCTTTGATGAGTTTGATTGAATACGCCCACTATTTTGGCACTGAAACATCACCCTCGAAGCCGGTGGTGTTGAACTCGGAACCCATTCCGACTTTTGCACAATGTCAACCATCAATACCACAGTTCTTAAGGTGTGATTGCACGTAACTTACCGGTGACTGCACTGAAGCACTTTTCCATTGACTTATAATGTGAAAGTAAAGGTAACAACATCACCAAAACAATACAATCCCCTGACCTAAAACTTGGCTAGCACACACACATATACTCATGGATGATGAACCGAGACATGGTTTCATAAATGATATCACGAAAGCTGTGCAATTTGATGATTAGATTAATCATTTTATACGTTTCACCAAAACGAAGATTCGAGTGTTCTGCTTGACAAGCACTGGCTGTTGCATATATTTATTCCTTGTTGTCTTCAAAATAATGAAAATATCTAGGGCTATACTTTCTGTGAGATGAATACAATGAGCTGAACATTGATAATCCCAAACACCTCGGTGAACCCGAGTGCATATCACCTGTGAGTTTTACTGGCCTCACTAGCCATTTGCTGTACAGCGTAATCCTTTCGCTCGCCCTGTTGTGAGTGTATTTTGTAGACTGAGAAATAGGTCGGAAAATTAAATATGAAAACGATGAATTTAAAAAAATTTAACATTGCTTAGTAAGAAACAGAGTCTCGGTTAGTAATCCTTGATGGCTAACAATCAGAAAGGCAAAGTTTCACGTTGATTGGAAGTGTGTAAATTCATGAATTTGTTACCTTTATAATTACATTATAAGTGAATGGACAGCTGGTCAATGCCAGGTTCATGACGATCACATGCAACCAATCCTTAACATTCCGCGCTCTATGAGCGAAAAAGTAGCTCGTTTTGGGACAGCGAAAATAAATGCATATGACTTTTAAATGTAATAAGATGCAGTCAGAAAACGGAATTAAACAAGTGAGCTAATATTCCCGCACTGAAACAAGGAAAATTAGTCACTGACATACGGAATAAACATGCGGAGTGAGTGATGGCACGGGGAAGGTATGGCGACGAATATGATACCCAATTGACTGAATGCACACCGTGTTGCTGTATGTACTCTCAAATCCCAATGACATGCAAATATTTACGTAAATCACGGGGGGGGGGGGGTAATCTAGGGGGTCGTAAATGGTCGGGGAGGTTTGTAAAAGTCGGCGGGGTGGCATGTAAAAGTCGTAAACAGCAATTTTCGAAGCGAAGCTTCATACATCAACGATGTAAGCCAGTAGGTATGTAACGAAATATGTACATATTGAAAGGTTACCTGGTAAAGTGATATATAACGAAGAATTTGGTATACTGTTCAACGCCACAATCCTGGTAGTTTTCCTGAAACAATTCATACGAAAATATTCCACTTATTCATGGGATAGAGACACCAAATACTTGATAAACTACACCCTGGAACATCTCCTTGAAGTTGGAATACGATATCCACCGCAGAATATCACAGATATTTACTTAGCAACAAATTTTTCATTTTATGTCGTAAATGGTCTGATGGGATGGTCGTGAATGATCTATATTTTCAATTATTTGCTCGCATTAATTGGCAATAAACTCAAAAGTAAATAATATATTTTGCAGAATGTTGACACCAATTGGCAAAAAACCTGGGCGTGGTCGCCCAATCGGCCGATGTTTACATATCAGACGGTCACCGAGCAGGTACCAGTAAGGTATTATGTGGTGTCCGGGACAGGGAATCTTTGGTTGCCCAGTTTTTTTGAAATTCTTGAAAATTTCACAGACACAGATGTCAGAGATTGGCAGGCCACCAGTGAGTGATCCCGGTGATTTCATGATCATTCTAAATGTGCACAATACAGATATCAAATTCCCACGTGTGTGCAGGTTAGAGGGTAGATCTATTCTGCTATGACAAGATTTTGCCTCATTATTTATCACTTTGTCCCTGAACACGGAACATGACACAGTACAAATTGCTATGGACCAGCAGATCCGTCATTGCCTTTTGGGTAACGTCTCCTGGGGGCGCTGGATCCTCCATTGCTGTCTCCCTGCTAGTCATCTTCCCCATCAACATGACGTCTTTCCCTGGCGTGCTCCAGTGCTGAGGGACCCGACTACAGGCCCACAGCATCCATCCCAGCTGCTATCTGTACATAGATACATCTCTACCAAGATCTTCCCATAGAGGAGAGGTACGTTGTGAACGTCAGGTGTAAGTGCTGAGGAGGATATCTCGGAGAGGATTCCACTGTACATTTCGTCCAGTCACTTTAGACTGGCTCAGACTGAGCTGGATCAGGTCCGGTGCATCACCGAATGGATAGTTGAATGTCTCCATCTCGGCCACCAGGTTTCCTTGGCCTTCACCTCATCCATCCTGGGTTGGGTCGCCTCCCGGGCTGCCTTACTTATATATACTGTAGTAGGGATAATCTTCATTGATTATCAGACATGCACGTGCTGCACTTATATAAAAGCCCCATTGTCACAGTGTTTGCTAGATTATGATATATCAATGACTGAAATATGTGCGGATGGCTCCACAAACGTTCACCTGACAGTCGTGAATGCACTACTGGCTTGTTCCTAGCTCTACCATCAATCCTGTGATTGCCAGGTCGACACCGTGAGTTATCCATAGCTGCACCAGACCTGGGCGTTAAGGGACATAATCAGGAGAAATCCGTGCTACGTGCGAGACGAATCCCGTGTCGGGAATATGACAATGCATAACTCTTACATCAGCCAGAACATCCTGTTTCTTCCCCAGAATATGTGGTGAACTGGGACTCTCCTATCCAAGCTGATCCAGGGAATAAATGATCACCATGACAACGGGACTTTATTTCGCAGCTACTGGTATTTAAACGATTCTACGTGCAAAATCACACCAACATGCATTATATATTATGTGTGCATGTATGATTATGTGAATGACATTTATCGTTAACATACACTCTTGCATTGGTATATTATCTTTAGTTCACTAAGAAGCACTTATAGCTAATTGGTGATATTGGCTTAATGCTTTAAAGCCAGTAACGCTTAGGTGTCCTATAACATGTCCCACTTTCGTGTTCCTTGGGCTTTCCGAGTAATCATAAATAAAATGAAAAACTGCCCAAGTTACTGGCCCGAAGTACTTGCAGAATGGCACCCATAATTGTTTTGGTGTGCTATATGGTGATACTTAGTGGCACTCTATTACAAAACGGTGCAGTATTGTTCCAACCCAGATTCAGATGATCCGCACCACCTTCACTTTTATATAATATAATGCCTTCACGTGTATTTATTTGACGTATTGTAATCTTGGTCTAGTTCAGTAATAAGCAATGATTGCAATTTTGAATGATACCATTTCACTCGAGGAATAGCCTGTTACAGAAACGTGTTCATCCCAGAAGATGTTAATTCTCACTCTAACTATATCGAATTAATCAGGAAAAAGATAGGACAGTGTCTCCACCACGAGGCTTGTACGTTCAAGTTACTACTTCGATTCATATAACGTTTCTGTATCATTTTCAGGTGACCATTACATTTTCGAATTATAACGAGCTGCTGGTGCTGCTGCTTCAGTTAGGTATTCTTTAATTATTTGTCCTTCGCTGTAATTACAACGTATAACGTTAGTTAACATTCATTGTATATCCTGAGTAAGGATGTGTACGATTATATCAATTTCTATGGCTTCGGTTATGATATATGCACAGCAACCACATTACATTAATACATAAAATTGAAACAGACAGCTGTCCCTATTCACATATGTCCTGATGAACAGTCCTAGAATTATGACGAATGTCCTCTAAGATATATTTATACAGCCTCATCTCCAAGGCCCTGCTGTCGTAGCCGGCTAGAATATCACGACCGTGGCGACACGACTGTTGCTGGTGTTTTCCTAGCCATGAACAGTGTACATCGAGGCAATTGAACTGTAATCTCTGTCCATATTTATTGCCGTAATTACGGAGAATAAATAAATCAAAGCTGTGTAGTTTGATAAGAAGTGGGACTCTCCTGTCATTTCCACGTGTCCATTCTCAGGAACAGGCTAGGCCTACTATGTTTTTTGAACAAGATCCTGGCTAGTTTATTTTGTCTCCCATCTTGTATATCTCTCGATAAGATACATGAACCTAATAATGCACAAGTCACGTTTAAGCAACAAAAACAAATGTCAACGCTTGATAGGCATGTGCAGCAAAAGTATACTGATTCGTGAGAAATTTGATTTGCTTATGTTCTCAGATGAAACAAAGTATATTCACCTGGAGTGGTGGGGTTGGATATCAGATATATAATTCACCGATACACATGCGGTAGGGGGGAGGTGCCTGCGGGAAAAGAATCGCTAAAGGTATCAAATTGAATATCAATGTTCATTGCAGTTCAGTACCCACACCAATCATGTGCAATATGCATACAGGTACGCATGTAAGTATTGTACCAAACTGTATATTCATGTAATTCACTACCCAACACATGACAAACTGCATGTTCATACAATACACCACCCTATAATTTTGCTATTGGATATTGTCACCAGATGATATTTGTTCTCACAATCATCGCTGTTTCAACAAACGACCACACGGGAAGAATCAAAGCCTCTCAAAATATAAAAGTTTTTATTAGGCATGATACGACTAGGAAACATTTAATAGTATGTCGTTATAACACTTGGCAACTAACGATCCTGTGAGCAAACTATATATATAGGCTTTTGACTTGAAATGACTGATAAATATTATCTCTGCTAAAACTGAAAGTATAATGATAGCAACCGTATTCAAATTGTACGTGACCATTGTAAATGACTGCCTAGTTCAGCTGAGTTATGACATTCCACTGTCTGGACGAACGACAAACTCCAGTTAGTGCCTCTGTGGGCTGACCGAGGTTTCTGCTACTGCCATCATTAACAGCAGTGTTCCGGTACCTTGAATGACAAAACACTGACCGGAGTTATTTTCTGATGGCCAGTGCAAGTTCCTCCTGATGAAACGAGTAAATGTCTGTGGCAGAGTCAGAAGCTGTCCTGATATTGCAGATGATTTCCGATGCAAGAAATTACATACTTACATTCATACCACTGAGCCGGTGTCACTGCTGGTGGACGTTAATTCTGTCCCCGAGGATACCATCAACTCAGTAGCCTTTGGCTTGTGATTATGTACTTGTCATATATCTATTCCATGTGGTTTGTTTCGGATTTGTAAATTATTTCCTTAGGTTGTTGGGCAGTTGTATACTAATTCCATCAGGTGTACAGTGGAAACAACTACATTTACCACACTCTCTGCCCCTCATGACGCCAGTGTATCATTTGATAAAGTATTTGGTCGGGCTTTGTTTCTATTGCAAGATGTTGTATTTTACGTTTGTTATTTGATTCATCAAAATTGGGCTGTTTTGGTGGTAATAGATTGATACTTACATTGATAACACTGAACCGGTGTCACTGCTGGTGGACGTTAATTCTGTCCCCGAGGATACCATAAACTCAGTAGCCTTTTGGCAAGTACTTATGTACTTGTGATATATCTACTCCATGGGGTTTGTTTCGGATTTGTAAATTATTTCCATGGGTTGGTGGGCAGTTGTATACTAATTAAATCAGGTGTACAGTAGAAACAACTACATTTACCACACTGTCTGCCCCCGATGACGCCAGTGTGTCATTTGATAAAGTATTTGGTCTAGCTTTGTTTCTATTGCAAAATATTGTATATTACGTTTGTTATTGGAATCATCAAAATTTGGCTGTGGCAATAGATTGATACTTACATTCAGTAAGGTCAGATTGCTGGGCAATGACAAGAACAGAGTTCGTGTCACCCATAAAACTTACTGGACTCATGAACTCCACATAGCCTTATGGTTTCTCCTTTTGTGTGTGCACTGACAAATGTACCTACCGAATCTGACCAGGGTTTGAGTAAAATTTTATGACATAATCTTTACAAAAAGCAATGCCTTAATTTGCATCATACTATTGATGAGAACTATCAGACGCAATATGCATATAAGAACAAAAATTAATCAAACATAATCATGGGTCAGATTTCATACGATCCTTCCGCAATGATGAATAATGTTTATTTACTATTTATGCAGTGTTTATTTATTGGTTGTTATTGAAATGAAATATATACTAGTCGGCGAAAATATGCGTCAATCCCTGACGGCATGATGACATTCATATTCAACACTGGAAGAATAACGCAAAGAATAAGAATATTTTCTGTTCCACAGTCAATTGCTTGATATTTGTCCCATGGGATTCAGAGAATTCGTTTATCGAATACGCGCACGACGATTCAATAACATCCGGTATAAATTAGGGGCGGAATATGGAAACAGATGCAGAAATTAAATTGCAAGAAACAAAGCACATGGCAATACAATCAGAGAAACAGACTCTTGACAAAAGGACTAGCTTGATGATATTTACCAAGGACAAGTCAATGATACAAAGGTTTACCTCGTGCTCTCAAAATAAGACTGGTGGACTGAAAAAAAAACTGATTTTCATGAAGCGATGTGATGAGCCAATTACAAAGCGCGATTTGGGAACAAACATAAAAATAGTTCAATACGAGTAGTTCAAGATATCGATGTGCAATAAATCACGCTATAGAGCTGATATAATGTTTTAGTATGTTATATATATTCCACACAGGTTGAATTCAGAGATATTTTTATTATGTAAAATTCATGTAACTGGCAGGTTCGAGTAACATATCCAAAATTGTCCAAGTGAGGGAGGTTTGGAAAGTATGCAGAGGGGTGATATGATAAGGAGGGAATTCATGACAATTGGATCCGGATATTGGCCTGTCACTGGCAATAAAAACTCTCGAAATGAATTGCAGACGAAAAGAAAGGTACAATGGTGAAAAAGGAGAGTCACTGACGAAATGCCACATCAGATCGAGATTCAGCACGAAGTTTATCGGATTAATCTGATCAATAATGGATAACAGCGCTTCTGTGTCTGTTCTGAGGAGAAATGAAGATTTGAGTGTCACTAAAATCGATGGGCACTATTTGCCTTCCTTATTACATTGGGATCTCATTCACGTCTTCTGGTTTGCATGGTCTCCCACAGAATATGTTCCATTTCAACCACTCGAGTGCTATTCGTTTTCGACGTAACGCCGATAGATGGGAGGAAATTAACCAAACGTCAACCTGAACACACATCAAAGAGACAATGGATGAAGTCGGTTAACACACAGAGTATGCAATAACATCTTAAGTTCGCAGACTGATTTACTGGATGCTTTAGTCCTATAGTAATGCCTACATCATCACAATGGTATAACTTGTATTGAAATCACGGGCATATGCTTCATCTTTAGACAGTAACATTTATGTATTATTTATATAGGCAATAACATTTAAATACTCGAAAGAAGACACACATCTTTCGCCAGAAACCTTATACACTGAAACAGAGATCCAGGTTCATGGACTAAGCATGTGTCTCTACCATTCAAAACATCGGTTCAGGTAATCACATCAGTGACATCTCCACTATTCTGTGATGATGACAAGTGATAAAAATAAGGCTTTGTCCTGTCAGGGCCACTAGCATTGGATGGTCTCTTTATCGAATCAGAGACGGTCTTTTCTCCCCCGAGGGAAATCGCTCGAGCTTCTGGCCTGTCTTTTGTGACGAACGAACTTGGCGTCCACTGGTAAACATGCAAAGAAAAGATATTGTGCGAAAATGTCCTTGGCACAGGAAATGTTGACTCTAGGGTCTATGTTTGAGCACAATGCACGCACAATTTAATCCATCATATATTATTTCATTATATTATCTCGTTATAGTGGAATACGATAGGATTCAGAGGGAATAATATTGGAAGCCACCACATGTAAAAAGCGTGTTACGTTTAGTGAAGATAGGTGAGGAGCGCAGGGAAAATTATTTGCTCTGCGCGTTTTCCCCCGTCTTTTATTCATTTTTTTATTACGCTCTTTCGGAGACCACAAATATTATTTATGTTATCCTAAATAAGAGTAATTATGTCGTAAATTTATCAATTTGATTCCACTCTTTTCGCGCGGTGTCCCCAAACAAATCATCTGGAAATAGTCCAATATCAATTTCCTGAATACTCTGGTAGATCTACACAAGAAACAAAAACAATTCTGATGGTCTAAGTACATAACCGTACAAAAAGCAGGCATGTATGCATATGCACATTGATTTGATCTGCTCATTGTATTAGTGGTTAAGTGGGGGGGGGGGTATCTAAAACATAGGAAATATCTGTTCTGTCGCAAATCCAACAACATACGCATTCGTTGAGTTATTCATAGGATAATGATAAAACAAATTGGCTGTGCGTTCAAGTGACCATATCTCTGAGACCTGATCAACTTTCATAATAGTGTCTGAAAGTTTACATAAATAGATATTTGATAGATGGTAGAACCCCAGATGACCCTAAATTTCATAGTAATACATCTAATATATACTAATTTGTGCACTCACCGATATTGGTGATCAAAAACCAAACTCACAACGATTATCTGTAACAATAAAACGAAACGACAAATCAAATTATGCCAATCACCAAAAACTCAACTCTTATGAGTTTCTGCTATCAATACAATTCTACCCAGAAAGTTTTTCCCACTCTGTATCCTAAACATTTTGATGTAATAACCTGCAATGATGTTTGATATGGTGGATGCTCACAATATCACTACTAACTAGAAAATTACTCAATATTGTATTCGGGGATTCTGTAGTATATATGATTATTATCAACGGGGTAGGAGAGGGGGGTCTTTTTATTTTTTTTATCAGGCGGACACGTGCTATGCTTATTTTAAAGCCCCATTGTCACAGTTCCAGATTATTCGTCTGATCGAACCGGACTGGAATCGAGGAACATAACGTGTATAAACAGTCCCGGACAAACTGAAACCTCGAAAGGTTTGAAAACGCAGCAGCAATCCGAGGAAATGGAGCTTAGTCTGTGGCACAACGTTCTGGAACACAACGTTCTTAACCTGTTACACAATGTTCTTGAACGTTCACTAGATTATATATTTGACTATGAGAAGTGTGGATGACTTAGCAGACGTTCGCCTAACAGGCAGTCTTGAAGGCGCTACTGGTTTGTTCCTAGCTCTGTTGTGAATCCTGTGATTGTTGAGTCGAAAGCGTGAGTTATCCGTAACTGAATGATCAGGGACATAACCAGGAGAAATCTGTGATATGTGCAAGACGAATCCAATGTAGGGGATACGACAACGCATATTTATTACATGAGCCAGAACATCTTGTGTCTTCCCCAGAATGTGTGGTGATCCGGAACAATCCTCTCTGGGCTGTTCCAGGGACTAAACAATCACTGTGACAACGGGACTTTATATTATAACTATTTAAACGATTCTCTATGCAAAATCACACCAACATGCATTATATATTATGTCTGAATATATGATTATGTGAATGACATTTATCGGTAACACATGCTCTTGCATTGGTATGTTATCCTTAGTTCACTAAATCCATAGTCCTCATTGTTAAAGACAACATGGGAGACAACAGTGTGTCCAGAAGCACTGAAAGCTTTTTGGTAACGCTTAGGTGTCCTATTACCTGTCCCACATTCTTGTTCCTTGGGCTTTCTAAGTAATCATAATCAAAATCAATAACTACCCATGTTATGGTTAATATTCTTGGATATGACCCGGAGTACTTTCAGAATGGCACCCATAATTGGTTCAGTGTGCTATATGGTGATACTTAGTGGCACTATATTACAAAACGGTGCAGTGTTGTTCCAATCAGATAATCCGCACTGCCTTCACTTTTATATAATATAATGCCTTTATGTGTATTTATTTGACGTATTGTAATAACGGCCTAGCTCAATAATAAGCAGTGATTGCAATTTTGAATGATACCATTTCACTCGAGGAATATCCTGTTACAAAAACGTGTTCATCCCAGAAGATGTTAACACTAACTTTAACTACATCAAATTAATTAGAAAAAAAGACAGTGTCTTCACCACGAAGCTTGTACGTTCAAGTTACTAGTTTATTGTTGTCTCTCACTTTGTATATGTCGCGATAACATACATGAACCTATTAACGCACAAGTCACGTTTAAGCACCAAAACAAATGTCAGCACTTGATAGGCTTGTGCAGCAAAAGTATACTGATCCGTGAGAAATTTGATTTGCTTTTGTTCTCAGATAAAACGAAGTAAATTCACGTGAAGTGGTGGTGTTGGATATATATAATTTACCGATACTTATGCGGTAGGGGGGTGGAGTGGTACCGGCGGGAAAATTAGGTCCTGAATGTATCAATATCATGGTTCGTTGAAGATTAGTGCCCACACCAATCATGTGCAAAATACATGCGAGTACGCATGAAGTATTGTACCCAACTGTATATTCATGCAATTCACTACCCAATACATCACAAACTGTATGTTCATGCAATACGCTACCCTATACCTTTTGCTGTTGGATTTTGTCATCAGGTGATATTTTTCCTCACAATCATCGCTGTTTCGACAAACGACTATACGTGAGAAAAAGCAAAGCCTCTTAAATATATATAATCTATTAGGTATAGAAAACATCTGATATTATGTCGTTATAACACTTGGCAACTAATTGTCCTGTGGGCAAAATATATAGGTTTGTGGCTTAAAATGATTTTATAAATAGTTTCTCCGCTAAAACTGAAAGTTTAATGATACCAAACGTATTTAAATTGTACGTGACCATTGTAAATGACTGCCTAGTGCAGCTGAGTTATGACATTCCACTGTCTGGACGAACGACAAACTCCAGTTGGTGCCTCTGTGGGCTGCACGAGGGTTCTGCTACTGCCATCATTAACAGCGGTGTTCTGGTACCTTGACTGACAATACATTGACCAGAGTTTTGTTCTGAGTGTTCAGCATTGATGGCCAGTGGAAGTTCCTCCTAATGAAACGAGTAAATGTCTGTGGGAAAGGCAGGACTTGTCCTGATATTGCAGATGAATTCCAATGCAAGAAATTCGATAAGTTCTGATTGCTGGGCAATAACAAAAAATTAGCCCAAGGGCTAAGAAAGGTTACCGGACAATATACATTTTAGATATTAGCCTTTTGTCCAGTGACCTTGAAAATAAAGTCACTGATAAATTCAAGGCCATGAAATTTTCAACAAATATATCACTTCTAGTATGTCCACAATAAATTCCTCAGCTGTAAAGTCGATAATAAGTGAGACATTAGCCATTCTGTGATGTGACCTTGAAAATGAGGTCAAAGTTCAAGCTGAAGGTCATGAAAATATTCAGTATATATCATTCCTCTATATTCGCAATTGATTCCTATGCTGTAAATGTAAGTATCAATCTATTACCATCAATACAATCAGATTTTGATGATGCCAATAAGAAACGTAAAATACTACATTTTGCAATAGTAACAAACAAAGCCCGACCAAATAGTTTATCCAAAGACACACTGGCGTCTTCAGGGGCAGACAATGTGTTAAATGTAGTTGTTTCTACTGTACACCAGATGGAATTAGTATACAACTGCCCAACAACCTATGAAAATAATTTAGAAATCCGAATCTGACCCCATGGAATAGATACATGACAAGTACAAAAGTACCCAATCACAAGCCCGAAGGCTACTGAGTTGATGGTATCCTCGGGGACAGATTTAACGTCCGCCAGCAGTGACACCGACTCAGTGGTATAAATGTAAGTATCAATCTATTACCACCAATACAATCAAATTTTGATGACGCCAATAAGAAACGTAAAATACAACATTTTGCAATAGAAACAAAGCCCGACCAAATAGTTTATCCAAAGACACACTAGCGTCATCAGGGGCAGATGTAAAGATGATAATAAGCGACATATTAGCCATTTTGTTCTCTGACCTTGAAAATGAGATCAAAGGTCAAATTCTAGATCACCAAAATATTCAGCATACATCATTTCCTATATGTTCACTATGGACCCCTAAGCTGTAAATTTGATAATAAGCGAGATATAAGCCATTTTGTATTCTGACCTTGAAAATAAAATGACTAACCTTGAAATTTAGGTCAAGGGTCAAATTCAAGGTCACTAGAATATTCAGCATATATCATTTCCTATATGTTCACAATTGATTCCTAAGCTGCAAAGTTGCTAATAAGCAAGATATTGGCCATTTTGTCCTGTGACCTTGGAAATGAGGTCAAAGGTCAAATTCAAGGTCACGAGAATATTAAGCATATATCATTTCCTATATGTCCACAATTGATTTCTAAGCTGTGAAGTCGATAATAAGCGAGATATTAGTAATTTTGTGCTTTGACCTTGAAAATGAGGTGAAAGGTCAAATTCGAGGTCACGAGAATATTCGACTGATATCATTTCCTATATGTCCACAATTGATATCTAAGCTGTACAGTCTATAATAAGTGAGATATTAGCCATTTTGTGCTTTGACCTTGAAAATGAGGTCAAAGGTCAAATTCAAGGTCATGAGGATTTTCAACAGATATCATTTCCTATATGTCCACAATTGATTCCTAGTCTCTAATCTCAATACTAAGTGGGATATTAGGCATAACGTGTCCCATTATGAAGCATAGGAGAATTTAACATGGGAATGTCCCATTTGGGCCGAGTTTGGGCCCAAAATGGCCCACTTCGAGCGATTCAAGGGCAACGAAACTTATACACATCATAGAGGTATATATGAGGAGTGTTATGCATCAATAAGAAAAAAAGTTACTGAACAGATTTTGAGAAAACTGCCGCCAAAGTTGGCGATTTTTCCACGAGAACGGCCGCCATTATGAAAGAAATGCGAAAATCAAAAAACAAAAAAATACCTCCCTCTCGAAATATTTTTAGGCATTTTTGTGCAAAATTTCAGAAAGATTCGACCGTAAACAAAACAGATAAAAATGTGGACGACGACGACGACGACGGACGACGGACGCAACGCCATGCCAATAGGTTAGCGGACCAAAGGTCCGGTAACCTAAAAACGCCATTTGGGAACAAACATAAGAAAAGTTCAGTACGAATAGTTCAGCATATTGATCTTCAATTCGTAAAATAAATAATTCACGCTATATGTAGCTGATATAATATATTGCACACAGATTGAATTCAGAGATATTGAGTAACATATTCAAAGTTGCCCAAGTGATTAAGGTTTGGAAAGTATGCAGGGGGGTGATATAATAGGGAGGGAATTCATGGCAACTGGATCCGGATATTGGCCTGTCACTATCAATGTAGGATACATGTAGGATTTCATACGATCCTTCCGCAGTGATGAATAATGTTCATTTTACTATTTATGCTATGTTATCTATTAGATGTTATTGAAATGAAATATATACTAGTCGGCGAAAATATGCGTCAATCCTTGTCGGCATGATGACAATCATATTCAACACTGGAAAAAGTAAATTTTAGAGTAAGAATATTTTCTGTTCCACAGCCAATTTCTTGATATTTGTCTCATGGGATTCAGAGAATTCATTTATCGAATACACGCACGACGTTTCAATAACATTAATAACATTAAATTAAAGGCGGAATACGGCATCCGATGCAGAAATTAAATTGCAAGAAACAAAGCACCTGGCAATACAATCAGAGAGACAGACTCTTGACAAAAGGACCAGTTTGATGATATGAACCAAGGACAAATCAATGATACAAAGGTATACCGTGTGCTTTCGTAATAAGACTGATGAACTGAAGGAAACTGGTTTTCATGAAGCCATGTAATAATATTGGTGAGCCAAATACAGAACGCGATATGGGAACAAACATAAAAAAAAGTTCAGTACGAATAGTGCAGGATACTGATCTTTGATTCGTAAAATTAATAATTCACGCTATATAGCTGATATAGTCATGGAAGTTTGTAAAGTATGCAGAGGGGTGATATGATAGGGAGGGAATTCATCACAATTGCATTCGGATATTGGCCTGTCACTGGCAATAAAAACTCTCGAAATGAATTGCAGAAGAAACGAAAGGAACAATGGTGCGAAAGTAGACTCGCCAACGAAATGCCACATCAGATCGAGATTCAGCACGAAGCTTATCTGAATAATCTGATCAATAATGGATAGCAGCGTTTCTTGTCTCATCTGAGGAGAAATAAAGATTTGAGTGTCACTAAAATCGATGATTTCTATTTGCCATTCCTTATTTAATTCAAATTTCTTTCGCGCCTTCTGGTTTGCATGGTCTCCAAAGGAATCAGTTCCTTTTGAACCACTCGAGTCTTTTCTATTCGTTTTCGACGTCACGCCAATAGATAGGGGGAAATTAACCAAACCCCAACCTGATAACACATCAAAGAGACAATGGATGGAGTCAGTTTACACAACATCGTCTTAAGTTCGCAGACTGATTTACTGTTTTAATTCTATAGTAATGCATACGTCATCACAATGGTATGATTTGTATTGAAATCACGGGCATATGCTACATTTCTAGACAATAACATTTGGGTATCATTCATAAAGGCAATAACACTTAAATACTCCAAAGAAGACACACATTTACCTTGCGAGGAAAACGTTTCTCTTGCAGGGAAAATAATTTTCCCATGGGGAAGTTTATTACAGGGGATTATTTCCCTTGCAGGAAAACGTTTTCCTCACAGGGAAATTTATTTGCCTCGCGGGTTTTCCCCGTCTTTTTTTTTTAATACGCTCTTTTGGAGACCACACATAGTATGTTTGTTATCCTAAATACAAATAATTGTCTCGTAAATTTATCGATTCGATTCCTCTCTTACTGGTGCTTTTCGTGCTGTTCATTCTCAGTCCCCCAACAAATCATCTGAAAATAGACCAATATCAATTTCCTGAATATTTTGGTAGATTACACAAGAAACAAAAACAATTCTGATGATCTAAGTACATAACCATATGCATATGTACGTTGATTTGTATTACTGGTTTACTGGAGTGGGCAGGGGGGGGGGCTGTCTAAAACATACAAAATAACTGTTCTCTCCCATTCGTTGAATTATTCATAGGTTACTGATCAAACAAATTGGCCAGTGCGTACAAGTGACCATAACTCTGAGACCTTATCAACTTTCATAACAGTGTCTGAATGTTTGCATAAATAGATGTTTGATAGACGACCAGATGACCCTAAATGTCATTGTTTCAAATCTGATGTATACTAATTTGAGCAATCGCCGATATTGCCCATCAAATACCAATTACTCACAACGATTATCTGTGATTATGCTGTAATATCCTGCAATGATGTAAGAGTTGGTGGATGCTCAAGTGGCGTTGATTGTAACAATATCGTTACTAACTGAAAAGTCCTCGGAAGCTTTAAAAATGCCAGTGCAATCCGAGGAAATGGAGCTAAACCTGTAGCACAACGTTCTGGAATACAACGTTCTTAACCTGTTACACAACCTTCTTGAACGTTCACTAGGTTATGATATATATATGTGACTTAAATAACTGCCAATGATTCAGCAAACGTTCACCAGACCTGAATGATCAGGGATATTACTGGGAAAGATCCGTGCTACGTGGAAAACGAATCCCGTATCGGGGATATGAAGACACATATTTATTACATGAGCCAGAACATGTTTCCAGTTTACAGGTTTCTTCGCCAGAATTTGTGGTGATCCGGAACTATCCTATCCAAGCTGATCTTGAGACTAAACGATCAATGTGACAACGGGACTTTATATCACAACTATACCAGTATGGAAATGATTCTCCATGCAAGATCACACCAACAAATATTGAATATTATGTGTGCATAAATGATAATGCGAATAACATTTGCTCTTGCATTGGTATATTATCTTAATAGTTCACTAAGTTATATATCTCTCCATAGTCCTCATTATGAAAAACAACAAGGGAGACAACAGTGATTCCAGAAGCACTGACAGCTATTTGGTGATATTGGCTCGATGCTTTAAAGCCAGTAACGCCTAGGTGTCCTATTATCTGTCCCATATTCATGTTCCTTGGGCTTTCCAAGTAATCATAATTAAAATGAAAAACTGCCCAAGTTATTGGCCCGAAGTACTTGCAGAATGGCACCCATCTGAATCTGGGTTGGAACAACACTGCACCATTTTGTAATATAGTGCCACTAAGTATCACCGTATAACAAAACGGTGCAGTGTTTTTCCAACCCAGATTCAGATGATCTGCCCTGCCTACATTTTTATAGTAGTATGGGGGGGGATTTGGGCCCATTTTTGGCCCGCTACGTGTGGCACCTGCCTTGGGTGGATGGCATACCTCTGTCACCCCTCGAGGTCATTGTCTTCCATTGTTATAAATAGAGGCAGGTGAGAAGCCTGGACTACATGCCGTATCCCCCCTCAATCCGTGACACCATCTGCTTCCCATGCAATGGAATGTCGGGCAATACCTCCATAACATTCCTTATCCCCTGTGGGGCATGACTCCACCCGCGTTTATTCGCAATTGGGCATCTGGTCGGGGTAGGGTCCCCGCACCTGACCCGTGGCACCACCTGCGTCCTCCACTCGAAAGGGCCAATAGGATCGCTCGGCGGCGTAGCGTCCCTGTCCTGACCCGTGACAACACCTGCGTCCTCCAATCGAACGGTCCAATAGGATACCTCAGCCGGGAAATCCACCCACGCTATTACCATCTGCCCCACGGCGTGCCCACGCCGAGCCGGGTATATATAAGTGGCGGACAGAACCTTCACAATTATTCCGAATGCGGACGCAGCAGCAACGACATTTTCGACATGGATCTCAGCGGCAGTCTAACTCTTTCTAGGGTGGAAGGCACTTACGGACCCTACTTCAAGCTGACGAGAACGGGGGGGAAATCTCCCAGATGGCACAATCTCAGCGACCGCATTATGGACGAGATCGGTAGGCACATCACTGAGATCTCCAACGCCATGAAAGGAGAAAAAGAACTCGGGGTGGTGCTGGATTCGACCACCAGAATCGACGTGGAGACATTCAGGGGGAAGATGTATGCGTGCTTACTCGTATCTAGAGAAAAAGAGGGGGTACGTTACGCGAGCAGAATCAATCTGAACGTCTGCGAGTGGGACAAATTCGCCGAGGTCGTGGAGAAGTTTTCGAAGGCCCCCAAGCGCAGAGGGATGCAAACCAACAGGCCACCCTTCAAGAAGAGGAAAACGGAAGACCTGCCATGTAAGAAATACATGTGGGCTGATTCCGAAGGTACATCAGAGTTTATTTTCTTCACGGAAAAGGAGTGTCGAGGCCACCACGCCAAGTACGGCAACGAGGACGAGGAGCCCATAATATCCAGCATGCAGGCCTCGTTCCCGTCACGCGATGTCTGGCTCAAGAATATCTTTCTGTTTCTAGTGCAGGACGCGATAAACGAAAACGCCAAGAAGGACTGCGAAGCCTGTCAAATCGACTCTCCCAGTCAGTTCGACCACATGCTCGGGTGTTTGGGGGGATGGGACAGTCTGGTGGAAACATACCTCGACGCAGCCGTGGCGCAAATTCAAGATGACAACGTGGTGAAATTCTACAGAGCTGTCATGGAGCGGTGCGGACGACAGGGGGACGAGATCGAACTCGGAGATTTTCCCTTGGACGATATCAAAGCGAACTTCGGTGAAAAAGACGTCAAAGAAATGGACAATAATGAAAACGAATTTTGGTTCCTCTTCAACTCTGTTGCATTCGAGTTTTCAAAGCTGTAAATAATTTTTTTCCATTGATACATACCAATATTTATAATGTATATAACCGAATTTTGTCTTTATCATATGTCTATTTCCCCACCACGAGTGTACTAGATTTTTGTGTAGTAGTGATATTAATAAAGTGTGTAAAAGTGTGAAATCTGCGTTTTCTTCTATTGTTAAAATTTTAAAATGCACATCTTTTGGGCAAAGCTTGACCTAGTTTCTGGACCTCAGGTTGACCTAGATATCACGTCATAGACACCTCCAAATATGGGCAAGCGGTGGTTATACATCACGTAGATTTGGTGGTTATAGGTCCCGTGGTCCCGTTGGTTATAGTTGGATATGTGATAGGTCATGTAGTAGGTGATTAAGTAATAGGCGGTCGCAAAATAGGCTAGGTAAATTATGACGTCAATTGCGTCCCCCCTATTCGAACGGACCAATCAGAATCGAGCATTTCGAAGGAGAAAACTAAACAAGTCTTTGCACTGAGCTCTATCTTCTCATTCGCATTTCGGACGCTGAAGGATCGACATCAACATGCCGCTCAAGCCATACCTTCCCGCAGTGGATGCGTGGAAGAAATATCAACAGGAAAAGAAAGAAAAAAAGAGTCACGCCATCAGGGAGAAACGAACTGAACCCATTCAAGTGAAACTGGTTTCACCTACACAACAGACGGTGGAACGGGCCAAGTTGCTGATCAAGCAAGGGAAGACATCATTTTGAAGTATACATCAGAAGTGGTTCTGAAGAGTATAAAAGCGGCGATATCAGTTGGAGAATGTCATTCCAAGAAAAGACGTTGAAGAGGCAACATGAATTCTTGTGCTCTCTGCCACAAGACATATAATTGGCCGCAAGACTTGAGAAGACATCAAAAGTTGCACCATATGGATTATCCATCTCAGCCTCAGCCACAGCCTCAGCCTCAGCCACAGCCTCAGCCACAGCCACAGCCTCAGCCACAGCCTCAGCCTCAGCCACAGCCTTGGCAGCCTCAGCCTCAGCCACAGCCTTGGCAGCCTCAACCTCAGCCTCAGCCACAGCCTCAGCCTCAGCCACAGCCTCAGCCTCAGCCTCAGCCTCAGCCACAGCCTTGGCAGCCTCAGCCGCAGCCTTGGCAGCCTCAGCCTCAGCCACAGCCTTGGCAGCCTCAGCCGCAGCCTTGGCAGCCTCAGCCACAGCCTCAGCCTCAGCCACAGCCTCAGCCACAGCCTTGGCAGCCTCAGCCTCAGCCTTGGCAGCCTCAGCGTCAGCCACAGCCTCAGCCTCAGCCTTGGCAGCCTCAGCAGCCTCAGGCTTGGCAGCCTCAGCCACAGCAGCCGCAAAAGCACTGGTCCGTCAACTATATTGACCCCCTGGTATTTCAACACCCCTTCACCCTGAACGTGTCAGGACCTACTGGTTGTGGGAAGACGGCTTGGGTAAAATCCCTCTTGGAGTCAGGTCAAATATTCCCCGCCCCTACCAGGATCATATGGCTGTACAAGAGATGGCAGCCCCTCTACGACATCATAAGGTCTACTGTGCAGCTTCCCTTACAGTTCATACAGGGAATACCTATCAATTTGGATTCCGATGACTTCGTCTCACCTACGGAAAATAACGTCATCATCCTGGACGACCTCATGTCTATTTCTGCCAAAGATCCGAGAATCACGGACTTGTTCACGGAAGGGAGCCACCACAGGAACCTGAGCGTCATTTGCTTGAACCAGAACCTCTACTACAGCAAGGATCCGACTCAGAGAAGAAACTGTCATTATCTGACTCTGTTCAGAAACCCTATCGATCAGCAGCAAATAATGACCCTGGCCAGGCAAATGTATCCCGCCTGCCCCCAAAAGTTTCTTCAAGAGTTCGACAGAGCAACCGCCAAGCCCTACGGACATCTCGTCGTGGATCTGAAACCGACAACACAGGAAGATAAACGCCTGAGACCAAATCCCCTTCCCAGTCAGTCTAACGAGAGTCCAGCTCCGGACCAGCCCGCAGCATCTCAAAGTATCACAAAATCCATGGGATGGCAGTCGGACAAGACAGCGAAATGTTTCAGCTGCGGAGCGCTGTTTTCGAGTGACTACGAGCTACACATGCACTTGCCCAAATGTCCCGCATACGATGACGAGTCGTCGGAAGACGAGTTCCCGAGAAAAATGGACGAAAGCGCCTTCAAACGCATACTGAAGTCTGTTCAGGCCGAAATTGAGGAAAAAGAAGTGCCGGAGGAGGAGGTCGCGCAAAAAACGAAAGAAGAACTGATTAATGCATACCAGAGAGTGGCGAATTGCATCCATCTGCTCCAGAGAAGTCGGATTCATGGCGAAATTGAAAAGGCGGTTGAAGATTACAGAGTACGAGGTGCTACATTCAAAGATGCGCTTAACATGGCTATCATGATGAAACATGACGGGTTCGATCAACTGGTAAGCTGGTTCCGAAATGGATGCAAGGGATTTCAGGACCATGGCGTATACGAAACGGCCTTTGAGTACCTGCTGCATCGCGTCATGGAATATATGCCCGAGTTGCCCGAAGATGAGGTGGAACTGGAAATGAAGACGGGGTTGATGGAAATGTATAAAACTATGGTAAAGATGAACCATTTGTTGCAAAGAAGCATGATCCACACAGAAATCATGAAAGCGGTGGAAAAATACATCGGACGGGGAGCCAACTTCGAAGAAGCGCTGAATTTGTCCATGGAGAAAGTCAATCATCTCTTCGACGATGTCGTTCAGCCGGAAGAAGAGGACTCCATGGATGAGGACATTGAATATTAATGAACCCTACCTCATATCTGCCATGATAACTGTATATTGTGCATGCGTAGTTTAGCGAACCAAAAAATACAAATTTGCAAAATTCCAAAAAAAGTAGTACCTGTATAGTCCATTGTGTAGAAATTGTATATATAGTAGACGTGTGGTGTGAAATAAAAAAACTAAGAAAATGGCATAGACTCATTTTAATATGATGCTTTTATGATATGATAATTGGCATAAAAAGGAAAATTTATTTTAAAAAATGTTTAAAAATATTGCAAAAATTAATGCATGAATACATGATTTTCCAAACATTATTGGTAACATTATGATTTTCTAGACATTTATGGGTACATTATGATTTTCTGCACATTTATGGGTATGTTATGATTTCCAAACCATTGATGGGTACGTTATGATTTCCAAACCATTGATGGGTATGTTATGATTTGTCAAACATTTTTGGGCACGTTATGATTTTCTAGACATTTATGGGTACGTTATGATTTTCCAAACATTTATGGGTACGTTATGATTTTCCAAACATTTATGGGTACGTTATGATTTCCCAAACATTCATGGGTACGTTATGATTTTCCAGACATTTATGGCACGTTATGATTTTCCAAACATTTATGGGTACGTTATGATATTCCAAACAATTATGGGTACGTTATGACGAGTAAATGGCGAACGTTATGACACATGCCCATATTTGGAGGTGCCTATGACGTCATATCTAGGTCAACCTAAGCCCCAGAAAACTAGGTCAAACTTTGCTCAAACCGCCGTGGGGCAGATGGTAATAGCGTGGATGGATTTCCCGGCTGAGGTATCCTATTGGACCATTCGATAGGGGGACGCAGGTGGTGCGACGAGTCAGGTGGGGGACGCTACGCAGAGCAGATGCCCCATTGTCCCGTTTGTAAATAGGCGCAGGGGGAGTCATGCCCTTGTAGGGATAAGGAATGTTACGGAGGTATTGGCCCATTCCATTGCAGGGGAAGCAGATGGTGTCACGGATTGATGGGGATACGGTATGTAGTCCAGGCATCTCACCTGCCTCTATTTATAACAATGGAAGACAATGACCTCGAGGGGTGACAGAGGTATGCCATCCACCCAAGGCAGGTGCCACAGGGTGGCACGCCAAAAATGGGCCCAAATCCCCCCCCCCATACTACTTTTTATATAATATAATGCCTTCACTTGAATTAATTTGACGTATTGTAATCTTGGTCTAGCTCAATATTAAGCAGTGATTACAATTTCGAATGATACCATTTCACTCGAGGAATATCCTGTTACAGAAACGTTCTCATCCCAGAAGATGTTAATGCTAACTTCATCTACATCAACTTAATTAAGACATGACAGTGGCTTCACAACAAGGCTTTATGTTCAAGTTACTACTTCGATTTATATAATGTTTCTGTGTCACTTTCAGGTGACCATTACTTTTTCGAAGTATAACGAGCTGCTGGTGCTTCAGTTAGGTATTCTTTATTGATTTGTCCTTCGCTGTAATTACAACGTATAACGTTAGTTATCATTCATTGTATATTCTGAGTTAGGATATGTACGGTTATATCAATCTCTATGACTTCGGTAATGATATCTGCCCACATTACATTAATACCTACAATTGAAACAGACAGCTGTCCCTATTCACATATGTCCTGATGAACAATCCTAGAAGTATGATGAATGTCCTCTATGATATATTTATACAGCCTTATCTCCAAGGCCCTGCTGTCGTAGACGGCTAGAATGTCATGACTGTGGCGACACGACTGTTGCTGGTGTTTTCCTAGCCATGAACAGTGTACATCGAGGCAATTGAACTGTAATCTCTGTTCATATTTATTGCCGTAATTACGGAGAATAAATAAATCAAAGCTGTGTAGTTTGATAAGAAGTGGGACTCTCCTGTCATTTCCACGTGTCCATTCTCAGGAACAGGCTAGGCATACTATGTTTTTTGCACAAGATCCTGGCTAGTTTATTTTGTCTCCCACCTTGTATATCTCACGATAAGAGACATGAACCTAGTAATGCACAAGTCACGTTTGAGCCACAAAAACAAATGTCAACGCTTGATAGGCATGTGCAGCAAAAGTATACTGATCCGTGAGAAATTTGATTTGCTTATGTTCTCAGATTAAACGAAGTATATTCACCTGGAGTGGTGGGGTTGGATATCAGATATATAATTCACCGATACATATGCGATAGGGGGGGGGGGGGGGGCTGCGGGAAAAAGAATCGCTAAATGTATCAAATTGAATATCAGTGTTCATTGCAGTTCAGTACCCACACCAATCATGTGCAATATACATACAGGTACGCATGTAAGTATTGTACCAAACTGCATATTCATGTAATTCACTACCCAAAACATGACAAACTGCATGTTCGTACAATACACCACCCTATAATTTTGCTGTTGGATTTTGTCACTAGATGATATTTGTTCTCACAATCATCGCTGTTTCAACAAACGACCACACGGGAAGAATCAAAGCCTCTCAAAATATAAAAGTTTTTATTAGGCATGATACGACTAGGAAACATTCAATAGTATGTCGTTATAACACTTGGCAACTAACGATCCTGTGAGCAAACTATATGTATAGGCTTGTGACTTGAAATGACTGATAAATATTTTCTCTGCTAAAACTGAAAGTATAATGATACCAACCATATTCCAATTGTACGTGACCACTGTAAATGACTGCCTAGTGCAGCTGAGTTATGACATTCCACTGTCTGGACGAACGACAAACTCCAGATAGTGCCTCTGTGGGCTGAACGAGGTTTCTGCTACTGCCATCATTGACAGCGGTGTTCCGATACCTTGACTGACAATACATTGACCAGAGTTTTGTTCTGAGTGTTCAGCATTGATGGCCAATGCAAGTTCCTCCTCATGAAACGAGTAAATGTCTGTGGCAGAGCCAGAACCTGTCCTGATATTGCAGTTGATTTCCGATTTCAAGAAACTTGATAGTTCTGATTGCTGGGCAATGACAAGAACAGAGTTCGTGTCACCCATGAAACTTGCTGAACTCATGAACTCCACATATCTTTGTGGTTTTCCCTTTTATGTGTGCACTGACTAATGTACGCTCCGAAACTGACCAGGGATTGCGTGACATTTTATGACATGATCTTCACACAGAGCAATGCCTTAATTCGCACCATACTATTGATGAAAACTATCAGACGCAATATACATGTAGGAACAAAAATTGATCGAACATAATCGTGGTCAGTTTTCATATGATCCTTCGCAATGATGAAGAATGTTTATTTACTATGTATGCAGTGTTTATCTTTGGATGTATGGAGTATATATGAAGTATATAATAGTCGGCGAAAATATGCGTCAATCCTTGACGACATGAGGACAATCTTATTCAACACTAGAAATATAACGTTCAGAGTAAGAATATTCTCTGTTCCACAGTCATTTTCTTGATTTTGGTCCCATGGGATTCACAGGATTCGTTTATCGAATACGTGCATGACGATTCAATAACATCCGGTATAAATTAGGGGCGGAATATGGAAACTGATGCAGAAATTAAATTGCAAGAAACAAAGCACATGGCAATACAATCAGAGAGACAGACTCTTGACAAAAGGATTAGCTTTATGATATTTACCAAGGACAAATCAATGATACAAAAGTTCACTGGTGCTTTCGTAATAAGACTGATGAACTGAATAAAACTGGTTTTCATGAAGCGATGTGATGAGCCAAATACAAAACGCGATTTGGGAACAACAAGAAAAACAGTTCAATACGAGTAGTTCAAGATCTCGATCTGCGATTCGTAAAATTAATAATTCAGGCCAAAGAGCTGATATAATGTTTTAGTATGTTATACATATATATTCCACACAGATTGAATTCAGAGATATTTTAATTATGTAAAATTCATGTAATTGGCAGGTTTGAGTCACATCTCCCAAACTGTCGAAGTGATGGAGGTTTGAAAAGTATCAGAGGGGTGATATGATAGGGTGGGAATTCGTGACAATTGGATCCGGATATTGACCTGTCACGTGCAATAAAAACTCTCGAAATGAATTGCAGAAGAAACGAAAGGAACAATGGTGCGGAAGGAGACTCGCCGACGAACTGCTACATCAGATCGAGATTCAGCACGAAGTTTATCTGATTAAGGGGATCAATAATAGATAGCAGTGTTTCTGTGTCTCATCTGAGGAGAAATGAAGATTTAAGTGTCACTAAAATCGATGGTTTCTATTTGCGATTCCTTATTACATTTGGATCTCATCCGTGTCTTCTGGTTCGCATGATCTCCCACGGAATCTGTTCAATTTTAACCACTCGAGTATTTTCTATTCGTTTTCGACGTCACACCACTAGATAGGGGGAAATTACACAAACGTCGATCTGAACACACATCAAAGAGACAATGGATGAAGTCAGTTTATACACAGAGTATGTAACAACATCTCAAAATCGCAGACTGATTTACCGGATGCTTTAATCCTATAGTAATGCATACGTCATTACAATGGTATGATTTGTATTGAAATCATTGGCATATATATGCTACATTTTCAGACAATAACATTTAGGTATCATTTATAAAGGCAATAACATATAACTACTCGGAAGAAGACACACATCTTTCACAAAAACGTTATGCACTGAAACAGAGATCCAGGTTGATTGACTGAGCACGTGTCTCTACCATTCAAAACATCGGTTCAGTTAATCACATCAGTGACATCGCCACTATTCTGTGATGATGACAAGTGAAAAAATAAGGCTTTGTCCTGTCAGGGCCACTAGCATTGGATGGCCTCTTTATCAAATCAGAGACGGTCTTTTCTCTCCGGAGGGAAATCGCTCGAGCTTCTGGTCTGTCTTTTGTGACAAACGAACTTCACGTCCACTGGTAAACCTACAAAGAAAAGATAGTGTTCGGATTATGAAAATGTCCTTGACACAGGACATGTCGACTCCAGGGTCTGTGTTTGAGCACAATGCACGCACAATTTATTCCATCATATATTATTTTATTAGACTATTCCATTATAGTGGAATACTATAGAAATCGAAGGGAATATTATTGGAAGCTGCCACATGTAATAAGCATGTAACGTTTAGTGAAAAGGGGTGATGAGCTTCTGAGAAGGCAAGGATTTTGTTATTACCTTTACAAACTCGGCTCATATTCATATTAATCTAGTCACTAAGATATTCAACACAGTCTTGGGTGTTGAAACACGATCTCGGTTTCATCTTTTGAAAGACCTATTCCTCCACTAAATCCTCGGCTGAAATTACATACGCCACTTAGACTAAGTGTTTTTTTATGAAATGTTGCGTCACAACACGAACATGCCGTACATCTGAAACAAAAACAACAGAGTACGTAAATTCCCTTGTGGGCAAAATGATTTACCCTGCGAGGAAAACGTTTCTCTTGCGGGGAAAATAATTTTCCCACAGGGAAGTTTATTTTTTTACTGGGGATATTTCCCTTGCAGAGAAATTGTGTTTCTCACGGGGAAAATTATTTGTCTTGCGCATTCTCCCTGTCTTCTATTTAAAAATTTTTAATGCGCTCTTTTGGAGACCACAAATAATATTTTTATCCTAATTAAAAATAACTATGTAAATTTACCAATTTGATTCCTCTCTCACTGGTGCTATTCGCGTTGTTTTTTCTCAGTCCCCAAACAAATCATCTGGAAATAGTCCAATATCAATTTCCTGAATATTGTGGTAGATCTACAGAAGGAAAACAAACAAAGAACGAAAACAATTCTGATGGTCGAAGTACATAATTGTAAATAAAGCAGGCCTGTATGCATATGCATGTTGATTTGATCTGCTCATTGTGTTACTGGTTGAGTGTGTGTGGGGGCGGGGGTTGTATCTAAAACACACAAAATAACTGTTCTTTCAAATCCAACAATATACTTATTTGTTGAATTATTCATAGGATACTGATAAAACAAATTGGCCAGTGCGTTCAAGTGACCATATCTCTGAGACCTCATCAACTTTCATAATAGTGTCTTAATGTTTGCATAAATAGATGTTTGATAGATGACCAGATGACCCTAAATGTCATAGTTTTAAATCTGATGTATACTAATTTGTGCACTCGCTGATATTGCCGATCAAATACCAATTACTTACAACGATTATCTGTAATGATAATACAACCACGACAAAATAAAAATCATTTTCAATGCCTATCACCAAAAACTCATCTCTTGTGAGTTTCTGCTATCACTTCAATTCTACCCAGAAAGTTGTTCCCACTCTGTACCTTAAGCATTTTGCTGTAATATCCTGCAATGATGTAAGATTTTGTGGATGCTTAAGTAGCGTTGATTGTTGCAATATCGTTATTAACTGAAAAGTCCTCGAAAGCTTTAAAAACGCCAGTGCAATCCGAGGAATGGGGCTAAACCTGTAGCACAACGTTCTGGAATACAACGGTCTTAACCTGTTACACAACGTTCTTGAACGTTCACTAGGTTATGATATATATGTGACTAAAATAAGTGCCAATGATTCAGCAAACATTCGCCTGTGAACCCCGTGATTGTTGGGTCGAAAGCGTGAGTTATCCGTAGCTGCATCAGACCTGAGCGATCAGGGATATTACTGGGAATAATTGCTACGTGGAAGACGAATCCCGTATCGGGGATATGAAGACACATATTTATTACATGAGCCAGAACATGTTTCCAGTTTACATGTTTCTTCCCCAGAATTTGTGGTGATCCGGAACCATCCTATCCAAGCTGATCCAGGGACTAAACGATCAATGTGACAACGGGACTTTATATCGCAACTATACCAGTATTGAAACGATTCTCCATACAAGATCACACCAACATATATTGAATATTATGTGTGCACAAATGATCATGCGAATAACATTTATCGGTAAACACATGCTCTTGCATTGGTATAATATCTTAATAGTTCACTAAGTTATATATCTCTCCATAGTCCTCATTATGAAAAACAACAAGGGAGACAACAGTGATTCCAGAAGCACTGACAACTATATGGTGATATTGGCGTAATGCTTTAAAGCCAGTAACGCTTAGGTGTCCTATTATCTGTACCATATTCATGTTCCTTGGGCTTTCCAAGTAATCATAATTGAAATGAAAAACTGCCCAAGAGACTGGCCCGAAGTACTTGCAGAATGGCACCCATCTGAATCTGGGTTGGAACAACACTGCACCATTTTGTAATATAGTGCCACTAAGTATCACCGTATAACAAAACGGTGCAGTGTTTTTCCAACCCAGATTCAGATGATCTGCCCTGCCTACATTTTTATATAATATAATGCCTTCACGTGTATTAATTTGACGTGTTGTAATCTTGGTCTAGCTCAATATTAAGCAGTGATTGCAATTTTGAATGATACCATTTCACTCGAGGAATATCCTGTTACAGAAACGTTTTCATCCCAGAAGATGTTAATGCTAACTTTATCTACATCAACTTAATTAGAAATGAGACATGACAGTGTCTTCACAACGAGGCTTGTATGTTCAAGTTACTACTTCGATTTATATAATGTTTCCGTGTCATTTTCAGGTGACCATTACTTTTTCGAAGTACAACGAGCTGCTGGTGCTGGTGCTTCAGTTAGGTATTCTTCATTTATTTGTCCTTCGCTGTAATTACAACGTATAACGTTAGTTAACATTCATTGTATATTCTGAGTTAGGATGTGTACGGTTATATCAATTTCTATGGCTTCGGTAATGATCTCTGCACAGCAACCACATTACATTAATACCTACAATTGAAACAGACAGCTGTCCCTATTCACATATGTCCTGATGGACAATCCTAGAATTATGACGAATGTCCTCTATGATATATTTATACAGCCTTATCTCCAAGGTCCTGCTGTCGTAGCCGGCTATAATGTAAGTATCAATCTATTACCACCAATACAGTCAGATTTTGATGATGCCAATAACAAACGTAGAATACAACATTTTGCAATAAAAACAAAGCCCGACCAAATAGTTTATCCAAAGACACACTGGTGTCATCATGGGCAGACAGTGTGTTAAATGTAGTTGTTTCTACTGTACACCTGATGGAATTAGTATACAACTGCCCAACAACCTATGAAAATATTTTAGAAATCCGAAACAAACCCCGTGGAATAGATATATGACAAGCACATAAGTACCTGATCACAAGCCAGAAGGCTACTGAGTTGATGGTATCCTCGGGACAGATTTAACGTCCGCCAGCAGTGACACCGACTCAGTGGTATGAATGTAAGTATCAATCTATTACCACCAATACAGTCAGATTTTGATGATGCCAATAACAAACGTAAAATACAACATTTTGCAATAGAAACAAAGCCCGACCAAATAGTTTATCCAAAGACACACTGGCGTCATCAGGGGCAGACAGTGTGTTAAATGTAGTTGTTTCTACTGTACACCAGATGGAATTAGTATACAACTGCCCAACAACCTATGAAAATATTTTAGTAATCCAAAACAAACCCCATGGAATAGATATATGACAAGCACATAGGTACCTAATCACAAGCCAGAAGGCTCCTGAGTTGATGGTATCCTCGGGGACAGATTCAACGTCCGCCAGCAGTGACACCGACTCAGTGTTATGAATGTAAGTATCAATCTATTACCACCAATACAGTCAGATTTTGATGATGCCAATAACAAACGTAAAATACATTTTGCAATAGAAACAAAGCCCGACCAAATAGTTTATCCAATGACACACTGGCGTCATCAGGGGCAGACAGTGTATTAAAGAATGTCACGACCGTGGCGACACGACTGTTGCTGGTGTTTTCCTAGCCATGAACAGTGTACATCGAGGCAATTGAACTGTAATCTCTGTCCATATTTATTGCCGTAATTACGGAGAATAAATAAATCAAAGCTGTGTAGTTTGATAAGAAGTGGGACTCTCCTGTCATTTCCACGTGTCTATTCTCAGGAACAGGCTAGGCATACTATGTTTTTTGCACATGATCCTGGCTAGTTTAGTTTGTCTCCCACCTTGTATATCTCGCGATAAGATACATGGGCCCAAGTATCATACACTGCGCGTTCCTCTATATTCAATGAGGATTAAAACGGTGACAGACGGATTAAATGGCATTCATTTAGTGGAGAAGTAGTATTAACGCGCAGTGTATGATACTTGGGGCGATACATGATCCTAATAATGCACAAGTCACGTTTAAGCAACAAAAACAAATGTCAACGCTTGATAGGCATGTGCACAACAACCTATGAAAATATTTTAGAAATCCGAAACAAACCCCGTGGAATAGATATATGACAAGCACATAAGTACCTGATCACAAGCCAGAAGGCTACTGAGTTGATGGTATCCTCGGGACAGATTTAACGTCCGCCAGCAGTGACACCGACTCAGTGGTATGAATGTAAGTATCAATCTATTACCACCAATACAGTCAGATTTTGATGATGCCAATAACAAACGTAAAATACAACATTTTGCAATAGAAACAAAGCCCGACCAAATAGTTTATCCAAAGACACACTGGCGTCATCAGGGGCAGACAGTGTGTTAAATGTAGTTGTTTCTACTGTACACCAGATGGAATTAGTATACAACTGCCCAACAACCTATGAAAATATTTTAGTAATCCAAAACAAACCCCATGGAATAGATATATGACAAGCACATAGGTACCTAATCACAAGCCAGAAGGCTCCTGAGTTGATGGTATCCTCGGGGACAGATTCAACGTCCGCCAGCAGTGACACCGACTCAGTGTTATGAATGTAAGTATCAATCTATTACCACCAATACAGTCAGATTTTGATGATGCCAATAACAAACGTAAAATACATTTTGCAATAGAAACAAAGCCCGACCAAATAGTTTATCCAATGACACACTGGCGTCATCAGGGGCAGACAGTGTATTAAAGAATGTCACGACCGTGGCGACACGACTGTTGCTGGTGTTTTCCTAGCCATGAACAGTGTACATCGAGGCAATTGAACTGTAATCTCTGTCCATATTTATTGCCGTAATTACGGAGAATAAATAAATCAAAGCTGTGTAGTTTGATAAGAAGTGGGACTCTCCTGTCATTTCCACGTGTCTATTCTCAGGAACAGGCTAGGCATACTATGTTTTTTGCACATGATCCTGGCTAGTTTAGTTTGTCTCCCACCTTGTATATCTCGCGATAAGATACATGGGCCCAAGTATCATACACTGCGCGTTCCTCTATATTCAATGAGGATTAAAACGGTGACAGACGGATTAAATGGCATTCATTTAGTGGAGAAGTAGTATTAACGCGCAGTGTATGATACTTGGGGCGATACATGATCCTAATAATGCACAAGTCACGTTTAAGCAACAAAAACAAATGTCAACGCTTGATAGGCATGTGCACAACAACCTATGAAAATATTTTAGAAATCCGAAACAAACCCCGTGGAATAGATATATGACAAGCACATAAGTACCTGATCACAAGCCAGAAGGCTACTGAGTTGATGGTATCCTCGGGACAGATTTAACGTCCGCCAGCAGTGACACCGACTCAGTGGTATGAATGTAAGTATCAATCTATTACCACCAATACAGTCAGATTTTGATGATGCCAATAACAAACGTAAAATACAACATTTTGCAATAGAAACAAAGCCCGACCAAATAGTTTATCCAAAGACACACTGGCGTCATCAGGGGCAGACAGTGTGTTAAATGTAGTTGTTTCTACTGTACACCAGATGGAATTAGTATACAACTGCCCAACAACCTATGAAAATATTTTAGTAATCCAAAACAAACCCCATGGAATAGATATATGACAAGCACATAGGTACCTAATCACAAGCCAGAAGGCTCCTGAGTTGATGGTATCCTCGGGGACAGATTCAACGTCCGCCAGCAGTGACACCGACTCAGTGTTATGAATGTAAGTATCAATCTATTACCACCAATACAGTCAGATTTTGATGATGCCAATAACAAACGTAAAATACATTTTGCAATAGAAACAAAGCCCGACCAAATAGTTTATCCAATGACACACTGGCGTCATCAGGGGCAGACAGTGTATTAAAGAATGTCACGACCGTGGCGACACGACTGTTGCTGGTGTTTTCCTAGCCATGAACAGTGTACATCGAGGCAATTGAACTGTAATCTCTGTCCATATTTATTGCCGTAATTACGGAGAATAAATAAATCAAAGCTGTGTAGTTTGATAAGAAGTGGGACTCTCCTGTCATTTCCACGTGTCTATTCTCAGGAACAGGCTAGGCATACTATGTTTTTTGCACATGATCCTGGCTAGTTTAGTTTGTCTCCCACCTTGTATATCTCGCGATAAGATACATGGGCCCAAGTATCATACACTGCGCGTTCCTCTATATTCAATGAGGATTAAAACGGTGACAGGCGGATTAAATGGCATTCATTTAGTGGAGAAGTAGTATTAACGCGCAGTGTATGATACTTGGGGCGATACATGATCCTAATAATGCACAAGTCACGTTTAAGCAACAAAAACAAATGTCAACGCTTGATAGGCATGTGCACAACAACCTATGAAAATATTTTAGAAATCCGAAACAAACCCCGTGGAATAGATATATGACAAGCACATAAGTACCTGATCACAAGCCAGAAGGCTACTGAGTTGATGGTATCCTCGGGACAGATTTAACGTCCGCCAGCAGTGACACCGACTCAGTGGTATGAATGTAAGTATCAATCTATTACCACCAATACAGTCAGATTTTGATGATGCCAATAACAAACGTAAAATACAACATTTTGCAATAGAAACAAAGCCCGACCAAATAGTTTATCCAAAGACACACTGGCGTCATCAGGGGCAGACAGTGTGTTAAATGTAGTTGTTTCTACTGTACACCAGATGGAATTAGTATACAACTGCCCAACAACCTATGAAAATATTTTAGTAATCCAAAACAAACCCCATGGAATAGATATATGACAAGCACATAGGTACCTAATCACAAGCCAGAAGGCTCCTGAGTTGATGGTATCCTCGGGGACAGATTCAACGTCCGCCAGCAGTGACACCGACTCAGTGTTATGAATGTAAGTATCAATCTATTACCACCAATACAGTCAGATTTTGATGATGCCAATAACAAACGTAAAATACATTTTGCAATAGAAACAAAGCCCGACCAAATAGTTTATCCAATGACACACTGGCGTCATCAGGGGCAGACAGTGTATTAAAGAATGTCACGACCGTGGCGACACGACTGTTGCTGGTGTTTTCCTAGCCATGAACAGTGTACATCGAGGCAATTGAACTGTAATCTCTGTCCATATTTATTGCCGTAATTACGGAGAATAAATAAATCAAAGCTGTGTAGTTTGATAAGAAGTGGGACTCTCCTGTCATTTCCACGTGTCTATTCTCAGGAACAGGCTAGGCATACTATGTTTTTTGCACATGATCCTGGCTAGTTTAGTTTGTCTCCCACCTTGTATATCTCGCGATAAGATACATGGGCCCAAGTATCATACACTGCGCGTTCCTCTATATTCAATGAGGATTAAAACGGTGACAGACGGATTAAATGGCATTCATTTAGTGGAGAAGTAGTATTAACGCGCAGTGTATGATACTTGGGGCGATACATGATCCTAATAATGCACAAGTCACGTTTAAGCAACAAAAACAAATGTCAACGCTTGATAGGCATGTGCAGCAAAAGTATACTGATCCGTCAGAAATTCACCTGGAGTGGTGGGGTTGGATATCAGATATATAATTCACCGATACATATGCGATAGGGGGGAGGTGCCTGCGGGAAAAAGAATCGCTAAATGTATCAAATTGAATATCAATGTTCATTGCAGTTCAGTACCCACACCAATCATGTGCAATATACATACAGGTACGCATGTAAGTATTGCACCAAACTGTATACTCATGTAATTCACTACCCAACACATGACCAGTTGCATGTTCGTACAATACACCACCCTATAATTGTGCTGTTGGATTTTGTCACCAGATGATATTTGTTCTCACAAACATCACTGTTTCAACAAACGACCACACGGGAAGAATCAAAGCCTCTCAAAATATAAAAGTTTTTATTAGGCATGATACGACTAGGAAACATTCAATAGTATGTCGTTATAACACTTGGCAACTAACGATCCTGTGAGCAAACTATATGTATAGGCTTGTGACTTGAAATGACTGATAAATATTTTCTCTGCTAAAACTGAAAGTATAATGATACCAACCGTATTCAAATTGTACGTGACAACTGTAAATGACTGCCTAGTGCAGCTGAGTTATGACATTCCACTGTCTGGACGAACGACAAACTCCAGTTAGTGCCTCTGTGGGCTGAACGAGGTTTCTGCTACTGCCATCATTAACAGCAGTGTTCCGGTACCTTGACTGACAAAACACTGACCAGAGTTATTTCTGATGGCCAATGCAAGTTCCTCCTGATGAAACGAGTAAATGCCTGTGGCAGAGTCAGAAGCTGTCATGATATTGCAGATGATGCAAGAAATCACATACTTACATTCATACCACTGAGCCGGTGTCACTGCTGGTGGACGTTAATTATTGCCATAGAGCCATCAACATACCACTGAGCCATCAACTCAGTAGCCTATGGCTTGTGATTATGTACTTATGTATTTGCATATATCTATTCCATGGGGTTTGTTTCGGATTTGTAAATTATTTTCATATGTTGTTGGGCAGTTGTATACTAATTCCATCAGTTGTACAGTAGAAACAACTACATTTACCACACTGTCTACGCCTGATGACGCCAGTGTGTCAGTTGATAAAGTACTTGCTCGAGCTTTGTTTCTATTGCAAAATGTTGTATTTTACGTTTGTTATTGGAAACATCAGAATTTGCCTGCTTTGGTGGTAATAGATTGATACTTACACTCATACCACTGAGCTGGTGTCCCTGCTGGTGGACGTTAATTCTGTCTCTGAGGATACCATCAACTCCGTAGCCTTTCGTACTTGTCATATATCTATTCCATGGGTTTTGTTTCGGATTTGTAAATTATTTTCATAGGTTGTTGGGCAGTTGTATACTAATTCCATCAGATGTACAGTAGAAACAACTACATTTACCACACGGTCTGCCCCTGTGACGCCAGTGTGTCATTTGATGAAGTATTTGGTCGAGCTTTGTTTCTACTGCAAAATATTGTATTTTACGTTTGTTATTGGAATCATCAAAATTTGGCTGTTTTGGTAGTAATAGATTGATACATACATTCATACCACTGAGCCGGTGTCACTGCTGGTGGACGTTATTTCTGTCCCCGAGGATACCATCAACTCAGTAGCCTTTTGGCAAGTACTTATGTACTTGTCATATATCTATTCCATGGGGTTTGTTTCGGATTTGTAAATTTATTTTCATAGGTTGTTGGGCAGTTGTATACTAATTCCATCAGGTGTACAGTAAAAACAACTACATTTACCACACTGTCTGCCCCAGTCAATTTCTTGATAATTGTCCCATGGGATTCAGAGAATTCGTTTATCGAATACGCGCACGACGATTCAATAACATCCGGTATAAATTAGGGGCGGAATATGGAAACAGATGCAGAAATTAAATTGCAAGAAACAAAGCACATGGCAATACAATCAGAGAGACAGACTCTTGACAAAAGGACTAGCTTGATGATATTTAGCAAGGACAAGTCAATGATACAAAGGTGCTCTCGTAATAAGATGGGTGGACTGGAGAAAACTGGTTTTCATGAAGATGTGTAATAATATTGGTGAGCCAAATACAAAACTCGATTTGGGAACAAAGATAAGAAAAAGTCAATACAAAAACTTCACTAAATTGGTCTTCGATTGGTAAACTTAATAATTCACGCTATATACATGTAGCTGGTATAAATATGTAGTACGTTATACATATATATTGCACACATATTGAATTCAGGGATATTTTGATTATGTAAAATTCATGTAACTGGCAGGTTTGAGTAACATATCCAAAATGGAGATTTGGAAAGTATGCAGACGGGGTGATATGATAGGGCAAGAATTCGTGACAATTGGATCCGGATATTGGCCTGTCACTGGCAATAAAAACTCTCAAAATGAATTGCAGAAGAAACGAAAGGAACAATGGTGCGAAGGGAGACTCGCCGACGGAATGCCACATCAGATCGAGATTCAGCACGAAGTTTATCTGATTAATCTGATCAATAATGTATAGCAGCATTTCTTGTCTCATCTGAGGAGAAATGAAGAATTGAGTGTCACTAAAATCGATGATTTCTATTTGCTATTCCTTCTTATATTCGGATCTCATTCGTGTCTTCTGGTTCGCATGGTCTCCCACGGAATCTGTTCCATTTCAACCACTCGAGTCTTTTCTATTCGTTTTCGACGTCACGCCACTAGATAGGGGGAAATTAACCAAACGTCAATCTGAACACACATCAAAGAGACAATGGATGAAGTCAGTTTACACAACAACACCTTAAATTCGCAGACTGATTTACTGGATGCCTTAATCCTATAGTAATGCTTACGTCATCACAATGGTATGATTTGCATTGAAATCACAGGCATATACTACATTTCTAGACAATAACATTTAGGTATCATTTATATAGGCAATAACAATACTCGAAAGAAGACATAATCTTTCACAAGAAACGTTATGCACTGAAACAGAGATCCAGGTTCATTGACTAAGCATGTGTCTCTACCATTCAAAACATCGGTTCAGTAAATCACATCAGTGACATCTCCACTATTCTGTGATGATGACAAGTGATAAAGATAAGGCTTTGTCCTGTCAGTTCCACTAGCATTGGATGGCCTCTTTATCAAATCAGAGACGGTACGCCTCTCCTGAGGGAAATCGCTCAAGCTTCTGGCCTGTCTTTTGTGACAAACGAACTTGGCGTCCACCAGTAAACATACAATGAAAAGATAGTGTGCGAAAATGTCCTTGACACAGGAAATGTCGACTCCAGGGTCTATGTTTGAGCACAATGCACGCACAATTTAATCCATCATACATTATTATATTATTTCATTAGAGTGGAAAATTATAGGATTCAGGAAATATTAATGGAAGCTGCCACATGTAATAAGCGTGTCAAATTATTCTGGTCACTGAGGTATTCAACGATGTATGTCCAAATGTTTCTTTACGGTATCTTGTTTACATCGGAACATAATTGTATTCCGTTTTCTTGCAATCTCAGTGTTGAAACACGATCCCAGTTTCATCTTTTGAAAGACCTATTCCTCCACTAAATCCTCGGCTGAAATTACATACGCCACTTAGACTAAGTGTTTTTTTTATGAAATGGTACGTACCAACTATCACAACACGAACTGGTACATCTGAAACAAAAATAATAGGATACATAAATTCCCTTATGGGCTAAATGATTCACCTTGCGAGGGAAATGTTTCTCTCGCAAGGAAAATAATTTTCCCACAGGGAACGTTTTCCTGACAGGGGAAATTCTTTTTTTTAATACGCTCTTTTGGAGACCACAAATAATATTTTTTTGGAGACCACAAATAATTATGTCGTAAATTCATCAATTTGATTCCTCCCTCACTGGTGCTTTCCGCGCTGTTTATTCTCAGTCCCCAAACAAATCATCTGGAAATAGTCCAATATCAATTCCTTGAATATGCTGGTAGACCTACACAAGAAAAACGAACAAAGATCGAAAACAATTCTGATGGTCTAAGTACATAACCGTAAATAAAGCAGGCATGTATGCATATGCATGTTGATATGATCTGCTCATTAGGGCATTTCGGCCCGAAATGCCCTTATGGTTTTGTCTGGTTTTTTTTTTTTTTTTTCTTCTTCTTTTTTTTTTACTTTCCGCCGTTTTGGTTTCCGATCAATAACTCGGGAACGCCTGAACGGATCTTGTCCAAATTTACACCACTGGTCAGAAATATTACATGGAAGACCCCTATTGTTTTGGAGGCGGCTCGGGGGTCCGTGAAGTCCGTGAGGATGAAATCGATAACTCAAAAAGTATTCATGCAATGGCAAGTATTCTCTGCATGGGAGTTCATATACCACCAAGGAAGAACCCTATTGATTTTGGGATCACTCCGTCGAACGATCTTTGACCTAGAGCTCGGAAGAATTTTTGCTGATTCATCCTTGAGGCTTTCATGCATATCTCGGAAACGGTGCGTCGTAGAGCGAAACGGAGCTCAATTTCGGCCTCCTGGCACTAGACAAACTAGTCTAGGGGGTATCTCGGGTCGAAACGACCCCTGGTGTCGATTTTTTTTTTCGCCGACTCGGCACTTCCTGTTTGGCCGTATCTCGGAAACGGTATGTCGTAGAGCGAAACGGAGTTCAATTTCGGCCTCCTGGCACTAGACAAACTAGTCTAGTGTGTATCTTGGGTCGAGACGTCCCCTGGTGTCGAATTTTTTTTTCGCCGACTCGGCACTTCCTGTTTGGCCGTATCTCGGAAACGGTGCGTCGTAGAGCGAAACGGAGCTCAATTTCGGCCTCCTCGCACTAGACAAACTAGTCTAGTGTGTATCTTGGGTCGAAACGACCCCTGGTGTCGAATTTTTTTTTCGTCTACTCGGCACTTCCTGTTTGGCCGTATCTCGGAAACGGTGCGTCGTAGAGCGAAACGGAGCTCAATTTCGGCCTCCTGGCACTAGACACACTAGTCTAGAGGGTATCTTGGGTCGAAACGACCCCTGGTGTCGATTTTTTTTTTCGCCGACTCGGCACTTCCTGTTTGGCCGTATCTCGGAAACGGTGCGTCGTAGAGCGAAACGGAGCTCAATTTCGGCCTCCTGGCCTAGACACACTAGTCTAGAGGGTATCTTGGGTCGAAACGACCCCTGGTGTCGATTTTTTTTTTCGCCGACTCGGCACTTCCTGTTTGGCCGTATCTCGGAAACGGTGCGTCGTAGAGCGAAACGGAGCTCAATTTCGGCCTCCTGGCACTAGACGAACTAGTCTAGTGTGTATCTCGACCCCTGGTGTCGAATTTTTTTTTTGCCGACTCGGCACTTCCTGTTTGGCCGTATCTCGGAAACGGTGCGTCGTAGAGCGAAACGGAGCTCAATTTCGGCCTTTTGGCACTAAACAAACTAGTCTAGTGTGTATCTTGGGTCGAGACGACCCCTGGTGTCGAATTTTTTTCTCGCGGACTCGGCACTTTCTGTTTGGCCGTATCTCGGAAACGGTGCGTCGTAGAGAGAAACGGAGCTCAATTTCGGCCTCCTGGCACTAGACAAACTAGTCTAGTGTGTATCTTGGGTCGAGACGACCCTGGTGTCGATTTTTTTTTCGCCGACTCGGCACTTCCTGTTTGGCCGTATCTCGGAAACGGTGCGTCGTAGAGCGAAACGGAGCTCAATTTCGGCCTTTTGGCACTAGACAAACTAGTCTAGTGTGTATCTTGGGTCGAGACGACCCCTGGTGTCGAATTTTTTTCTCGCGGACTCGGCACTTTCTGTTTAGCCGTATCTCGGAAACGGTGCGTCGTAGAGAGAAACGGAGCTCAATTTCGACCTCCTGGCACTAGACAAACTAGTCTAGTGTGTATCTTGGGTCGAGACGACCCTGGTGTCGATTTTTTTTTCGCCGACTCGGCACTTCCTGTTTGGCCGTATCTCGGAAACGGTGCGTCGAAGAGCGAAACGGAGCTCAATTCCGGCCTTCTGGCATTAGACAAACTAGTCTGGAGGGTATTTTGAGTCGAGACGACCCCTAGTGTCAAATTTATTTTCGCCGACTCGGCACTTCCTGTTTGGCCGTATCTCGGAAATGGTGCGTCGTAGAGCGGAATGGAGCTCAATTCCGGCCTTCTGGCACTAGACAAACTACGCTTATGGGTATTTTGGGTCGAGACAACCCCTGGTGTCAATTTTTTTTTCGCTGAATCGGCACTTCCTGTTTGGCCGTATCTCGGAAACTGTGCATCATACAGGGATACGGAGCTCAATTCCGGCCTTCTGGCACTAGACAAACTAGTCTAGTGGGTATTTTGGGTCGAGACCACCCCTGGTGTCGAATTTATTTTCTCCGACTCGGCACTTCCTGTTTGGCCGTATCTCGGAAATGGTGAGTCGTAGAGCGAAACGAAGCTCAATTTCAGCCTCCTGGCATTAGACAAACTAGTCTAGGGGTATCTTGGGTCGAAACGACCCCTGGTGTCGATTTTTTTTTTGCCGACTCGGCACTTCCTGTTTGGCCGTATCTCGGAAACGGTGCGTCGTAGAGCGAAACGGAGCTCAATTTCGGCCTCCCGGCACTAGACAAACTAGTCTAGTGTGTATCTTGGGTCGAGACGACCCCTGGTGTCAATTTTTTTTTCGCCGACTCGGCACTTCCTGTTTGGCCTTATCTCGAAAACGGTGCGTCGTTGAGCGAAACGGAGCTCAATTTCGGCCTCCTCGCACTAGACAAACTAGTCTAGTGTGTATCTTGGGTCGAAACGACCCCTGGTGTCGAATTTTTTGTTCGTCTACTCGGCACTTCCTGTTTGGCCGTATCTCGGAAACGGTACGTCGTAGAGCGAAACGGGGCTCAATTTCGGCCTCCTGGCACTAGACAAACTAGTCTAGGGGGTATCTTGGGTTGAAACGACCCCTGGTGTCGATTTTTTTTTTGCCGACTCGGCACTTCCTGTTTGGCCGTATCTCGGAAACGGTGCGTCGTAGAGCGAAACGGAGCTCAATTTCGGCCTCCTGGCACTAGACGAACTAGTCTAGTGTGTATCTCGACCCCTGGTGTCGAATTTTTTTTTCGCCGATTCGGCACTTCCTGTTTGGCCGTATCTCGGAAACGGTGCGTCGTTGAGCGAAACGGAGCTCAATTTCGGCCTCCTGGCACTAGACGAACTAGTCTAGTGTGTATCTCGACCCCTGGTGTCGAATTTTTTTTTCGCCGATTCGGCACTTCCTGTTTGGCCGTATCTCGGAAACGGTGCGTCGTAGAGCGAAACGGAGCTCAATTTCGGCCTTTTGGCATGAGACAAACTAGTCTAGTGTGTATCTTGGGTCGAGACGACCCCTGGTGTCGAATTTTTTTCTCGCGGACTCGGCACTTTCTGTTTGGCCGTATCTCGGAAACGGTGCGTCGTAGAGAGAAACGGAGCTCAATTTCGGCCTCCTGGCACTAGACAAACTAGTCTAGTGTGTATCTTGGGTCGAGACGACCCCTGGTGTCGATTTTTTTTTCGCCGACTCGGCACTTCCTGTTTGGCCGTATCTCGGAAACGGTGCGTCGTAGAGCGAAACGGAGCTCAATTCCGGCCTTCTGGCACTAGACAAACTAGTCTAGAGGGTATTTTGAGTCGAGACGACCCCTAGTGTCAATTTTATTTTCGCCGACTCGGCACTTCCTGTTTGGCCGTATCTCGGAAATGGTGCGTCGTAGAGCGAAATGGAGCTCAATTCCGGCCTTCTGGCACTAGACAAACTACGCTTATGGGTATTTTGGGTCGAGACAACCCCTGGTGTCAATTTTTTTTTCGCTGAATCGGCACTTCCTGTTTGGCCGTATCTCGGAAACTGTGCATCATACAGGGATACGGAGCTCAATTCCGGCCTTCTGGCACTAGACAAACTAGTCTAGTGGGTATTTTGGGTCGAGACCACCCCTGGTGTCGAATTTATTTTCTCCGACTCGGCACTTCCTGTTTGGCCGTATCTCGGAAATGGTGAGTCGTAGAGCGAAACGAAGCTCAATTTCAGCCTCCTGGCATTAGACAAACTAGTCTAGGGGTATCTTGGGTCGAAACGACCCCTGGTGTCGATTTTTTTTTTTGCCGACTCGGCACTTCCTGTTTGGCCGTATCTCGGAAACGGTGCGTCGTAGAGCGAAACGGAGCTCAATTTCGGCCTCCCGGCACTAGACAAACTAGTCTAGTGTGTATCTTGGGTCGAGACGACCCCTGGTGTCAATTTTTTTTTTTCGCCGACTCGGCACTTCCTGTTTGGCCTTATCTCGAAAACGGTGCGTCGTTGAGCGAAACGGAGCTCAATTCCGGCCTTATGGCACAAGACAAACTAGTCTAGTGGGTATTTTCGGTCGAGACGACCCCTAGTGTCGAATTTATTTTCGCCGACTCCGCACTTCCTGTTTGGCTGTATCTCGGAAATGTGCATCGTAGAGCGAAACGGAGCTCAATTCCGGCCTCCTGGCAATAGAATAACTAGTCTAGAGGGTATCTTGCATCGAGACGACTTCTGGTGTCGAATTTTTTTTGGCCGACTCAGCACTTCCTGTTTGCCATATCTCAGAAACGGTCCGTCGTAGAGCGAAACGCAAAGATGCCTAAGGACGGGGTATGTCACTTAAACTTTGACCACGGACAGATTCAGAGTCATTATGGTTCTAGACGCAGTCTCTTAGGTAAATGTTAGGTAGGAATAGAACTCACACGAAATGCCCCAAGGCATCTTCAGGCCTTGACGTCTAGTTGTACTTCTGGTTGAGTGGGGGGGGGGGGGTGGGAGTGGGTCCAAAACATACAATATAACTGTTCTCTCGCAAATCCAACAATATACATTTTCGTTGAATTATTCATAGGATGCTGATAAAACAAATTGGGCAGTGCGTTCAAGTGACCATATCTCTGAGACCTCTTCAACTTTCATAATAGTGTCTGAATGTTTGCATAAATATACATATGATAGATTGTAGAACCCCAGATGACCCTAAACGTCAATGTATTACATGTGATGTATACTAACTTGTGCACTCGCCGATATCGCCGATCAAAAGCCAATTACTCATAATGATTATATGTAACGATAAAACAAAAACGACAACTGAAAAGTAATTTTCAATGCCTATCATCAGCTATCACTTCAATTCTACCCAGAAAGTAGCCGGGAGACCTCGAAAGCTTTGAAAACCCCAGCGCAAACTGAGGAAATGGCGTTTTGTCCACCAGACGGCACTCCGAAGCACCCGTCTTTGTAATAACCGATTCTCTGGTCCCCTGAATCAGGGGACAGTGTCAATGCGCGGTAACAAATAGTCCGTATCAATGCGCGTTTTGTAAACACGAGCACGTGATTTCTTGTTTTGCATGGATCGACCCGCCAGTCATGACTCAGCCATGGATTTTTCAGAGGCACTAAAGATTGCCACGGACACCGCTACTGGAGTCATATTCTCTGTAAAAATTGTATAGTTTTCGACAATATGTCTTGTCTGTAACAAAATATCACAAACATTCAAACTTATTTCGATTCGTTGAGGCATCCATGTTGGAACAATTTTCGGTATCCCAGAATGCAAAGGACGAATTGTGTGAAAGACGGGTGCTGGAGCGCCGCCTTTCGTGAAAATGGAGGAAATGGAGCTTAACCTGTAGCACAAGGTTCTGGAACACGAGTTCTTGAATGTTCAGTGGATTATGGTATATCTGTGACTAGAATGAGTGCAGCAAGTGTTCGCTTAACAGGCAAGCTCAAACGCGCTACTACATGTACTTTCTTTCTAGCTGTGTCAGAGTTATCCCTAGCTGCACCAGAACAGGACGATCAGGGACATAACCGGGAGAAATGTGTGCTATGTGCAAGACGAATTCCATGCCGGGGATATGAAAACGTATATTTATTATAGGAGCCAGAACAACCTGTTGCTTTCCAGAATGTGTGGTGATTCGGAACTATCCTATCTGGGTTGATCCAGGGACTTAAGGTAGTCCGCTCCAAACAGTGAGGGAAGGGGGTCAAATGTTTTTTTTTTAAATAAATACATGTATCAACATAATCTAGAGCTTCAAAATGATTTATTTTATAGAGTAACTGTTCAGCATCCTAAAACTGAAAAGAAAATAGGGGTTCACCGTATCCGTTCGCATGGAAAACACGATGCAAGATGTGAATGTGGACAAAAAAATTTGCAAAAATGCCAGAATTTATGTCATTTTAGGTAAATATGTGTGATTTTGATCGAATATGTAGAAGAAACGAGCACGGTGACCCCCTATTTTTTCAGTATTAGGATGCTGGTCATTGACTCAATAAAATAATGTCATTTTGAAGAGATAATATTCAAGAAATGTCTTTTAAATTTGGACTCTCCGTTACCTCCATGTTTGTAGCGGACTACGTTAAAGATCACTGTGACAACGGGACTTTATATCGAAACTATTTGAGCGACTCTCCATGCAAAATCACACCAACATGCATTATAGATTATGTCTGCATATATGATTATGCGAATGACATTTATCGGGAACACATGTTCTTGCATTGGTATAATATCCTTAGTTCACTAAGTTTGTAATTCTCAGGGTAAAAGACAACAGGTGAGAAAACATTGTGTCCAGAAGCACTGATATTTATTTGGTGATGTTAGCTTAATGTTTTAAATTAAAGCCAGTAACGATTCGGTGTCTCATTACCTGTTCCATATTCGTGTTCCTCGGGATGGCGCCTATAATTGGTTTGATGTGCTAGTGCTATGGTGATACTTAGTGGTACTATATTACGAAACGGTGCAGTGTAGTTCCACACAGATTTGGATCATCCGCACTGCCTTCACTCGTAGTAAATGTGTATTATATAATATATTGTAACTATGGACTGGTCTTGCTCAAAGCAATGGTTGCAATATTGAAGAAAACTGTCCTTCACAGAAGGTGCTATGGAACTATATCAAGAACTATATCTAACGTGGAACTATATCAAGTTAATTATGAAGAAGAACAACAGGGAATGTTCATCCCGAGGCTTGTGCTTTCAAGTTACTATTTTGATTTATATAATGTTTCCCGTGTCATTTTCATGTGCCAGTCCTTTTTCGAAGTATAAACAAGCTGCTGAAGCTGATGCTCCAGTTAAGTATTATATAATGATTTGCTATAATTACAACGTATACGCTATCATTGCAACATATAACGTTAGTTAACATTCATTGTTTATTCTGAATAAGGGTTATATGTAGGGTTATATTAATTATATGTAGGGTTATATTAATTATATGGCTTTGACATCTGCAGAGCAACCATATTACATTAAAACATACCATTGAAACAGACAGCTGTCTTTTTTCACATATATTCCGACCAACGCTCCCACAATAATGACGAATGTCCCCTATGATATATTTATACGGCCTTATCTCCAAGGTCCTGCTGTCGTCGCCTGCGGGAATGTCCCGACCGTGGCGACACGACTGTTGCTGGTGTTTTCCTAACCATGAACAGTGCCCATCGAGGCAATTGAACTGTAATCTCTGTCCATATTTATTGCCGTAATTACGGAGAATAAATAAATCAAAGCTGTGTAGTTTGATAAGGAGTGGTGCTCTCCTGTCATTTCCACGCTGTCGGTTCTCAGGAACAGTCTCCAATGAATTTTGCACAATATACTGCCTAGTTTAGTGTTCAGTGTTGTGTCCCACTTTTTATATCTCACGAGAACATAACTTGAACCTTATAACGCACATGTCACGTTTGAACACCAAAAACAAAATTCAACATTTCATAACAAGGCATGTGAAGCGAAAGTACCATTGGGTAAGATTTGTTTGCATCGGGAATATTTGGGGATTTGTATATATTATGTTAGCGTAAATTTAAATGACACCAAAACATGATATTCCGGCAGTTATTGACGCTGTCCGAAATTGGCTGATAATGGGTTGATACCCAGTGGGGCAGAGATTATAGATTTTCCATGGATCACATTTCCATGATCATGGGGCTATTTGATGACCACAGACACATTTGCAGCCAAGGTAAATAATAGAACACTGATCATGCCCCCTTGTTTGAATGGCAAACAATGGCCCCCGTTGTTGAATGGCAAATTCTCTCTGAACTAGAGTTTAAGATTAGATAACGGATTCACTGTTTTTGTTCACTCTTGTTATCTTACCTTACACTTGGTGTTGGCTTCATGTGTATTGCATGATTTGGCCATACATTGCAAAAGAAAGCATTAAAATGGATTGTTTGCTAGATTCAGAGGGTGCTTAGATACTGATTTAAAATGTGATACGGGTTTTGTGTGTCCATGCTGTATCCGGGAAACATGGGAAATAGGGCTATGAACAATGTTTTATTACGTGTGACATCATCGTGTGTGACATCACCACATTATGACGTCATATGGAATTTATCATTCCAAGAAATATCTTGTCCCATGGGAAATACTGGAGGGGAACAATCCGTATGTTAATAATTCGTCTTAATATGTTATTAAGCCATGATTTTTCCTTTGTTCTGTCAGCTGTAGGTCCCCGTTTACAGCCTAGTGGAAGCCGTGTGTAGGGACACTGGCTCTTGACATGATGGTCAGCACCTTAATTTCTTACAGTTTCACCTCTTGTGAGATATGAGAGAAACTCCTAGGCTGAACCAGTCACCTTTCCGGCTGTGGGTGGGTCCGAATCCGTCGGAGATTGCATTCTCCGGGGCAGACGAGTGGCTAGGTCCTCCAGAACGTCCAGCAATGATGCTCCTCCATCTCGGCCTCAGCCACCTGGCCTTCTGGAAGGTCAGATAGAAGCCTCTGTTCCTCCGACACCTGCTCATTGTGCGCCTGCTGCTTCAAGGCCTTGGTTTGAGCTGCTTCCCACACAGCTCGAGCTTCCACAGGCTGCTGCTTGAGGGCAGTCTTGTGTGGACTGTGTATCCAGTGCTGCCTTGGCAGTCTTCTGTGCGCACCTGGCCTCCAGGGCTTGATTCAACTCTTGGGTGGTGTGCCACAGGCGCTCCCAGTAATCCAACCAGGCCCTCTCCAGGTCAGCTCTGACAGCCTGCTGAGATGGGAGCTCACATCCCGAGCTAACTTGATTGGTTAGTCAACGGCCTATCTTGTTGTGCAGCTGCTCCCTATGGGAGCAACGGGTCGACGTCGAAGGGGATATATAAAAGCCCCCTCCAACCCGCCTTTCCAAAGCTATGAACCAGCAGGTCCATCATCATCTTCCGGGAAACTTCTACCCATCAGCGTGGCATCCTTCCCCTGGAGTGGTGTGCTCCTGTGCTGAGGGACCCAGCCTCGAGTCCTCCTCTTCTCAGTACACGGCCATGGTACACGAGCTTCCCACCTGCGGGGACATCGCCTCAATCCCGGCCGCTATCTGGTCGTGGAAGACATCTCCCCCAAGTTCTTCCCACAGAGAAGAGGCGCCTGGTGAAACGCCGAGTGTCAAGGAGGATATCTCGGAGAGGGTTCCACTGTTCAGTTCGGCCAGATCTTCCTCAGTCGCCTCTGACTAGCTGAGAATGAGCTGGAGCACGTCCAGTGCACCACCGAACGGGTGAGTGAATGCCAAACTCGTGCCCTGCGTCTTCTTCCCAGCCTTCACCGACTCCATCCTATCTTCACCTCATCCATTCTGGGTTGACTCGCCTCCCGACTGCCTTGGTCAGGCTGCTTTCTGGCTATTGCCGCTTATGGGGCTCGAACAGACCAGCCAGGCTTACAGCTGATTCTCAACGGTGGATTCGAGGGCGTCAGAATCTTGATGACGTTACTCGGGTAGCTACGCAGCTCCCAGAGGTTCATGGGCGCCTTACAATTCTGCATGGCTGCCACTTTATCCACGTCACACTCTCTGGAAATATGCCCCAGCTGTAAACAAAGCCAGCATTCTTTGCCAGCCAGTGTTGGTAGCCTGGGAGAGACCACCTTGGGCGGTGCATTGGCCAGTAGAGCTTTAATCAGTTCAGTAAAGCCTCTGTTGATGGATTAATATGGTTGACAAACTTGTGTATGCGCCCCATCCCTAGGTTGGGTGAAGTTGGAAGAATGGTAGTTCGGAGATTATTGGCTGGAAGATGGATGATGGTTGGAAGATGATTTTGATGATATCAATAGAAAAACCTCTGCAACAAATATGGTAAAGAAATAAACTCCGACCGACCAATTTTAATTTAAAGAAACACTTTCGTTATCAGAGGCAGTGTGTAAAATACATTTGTTTCTACTATACACCTGATGGAATTAGTATGCACCTGCCAAAACAAACTTCCAAGAAATAGGTATATTACAAGTACATGATTACCCAATAAACAAGCCAAAGCACCACAGAGTCGGTCATTATGTTCTCTGTTAAATACCAGACAAAATGCATTGGAGAATGGAGAGCCCGAAGTACGTACTTTTTCGCTGTGACAGTATCAAATGCTATGCGTAGACTGATGAGATGCATAATAATGATTGTAAATAATAACCAGGTATGATATATATAAGGATATGAATTCATACTGACAGGATGCACCTACTTATATTACACAAGTAACGTATGTATTAAGAGACACTGACAATTTGGAATTGAATCAAATATCATAGTGAAGGGTGAAATCTTGCATAACATTTCTGCCTCTTATATAATCCATCATTTCACGTCAGCAAGCAGGAAGTAATTTGCCATGTTAACTGATGATTCAACTCCTTGCCCTCGCAAAATGAAGACCTCCCAATGGGTAAATGATTCTATTCATTGTTCTGGAATAGAAGGAGGTTATTAATATAATAATAAAACATTCCCACCTTCCAAGGAAACTTTTATAAAACTATTTCTGAAAACTGCCTATCACGAGGGCACCATACTTATGCGGTCAAGATTTAACAGAGCCACGGCTGATTTGTTGTAGGATCGTCTCTCCCACTGCACAGATATCAATAGTCCAACAAATCCTGTACAAAATAGCGTGGATAGTTTCCTCAAGATTAGCCATGCATCGTAATGCTTACTCTAATCAGGTAACGACTGCATCATTACACATAGTCGATGCATCAGAGTGGATAAAAAGCAAAACTGTTGAACTAGACAAGAGACATCCACGACATAACCAAATGAATGGTTGTTTCTTTAGACTCGGTGGGGGCAGTCGTTGGTTTCAGCGTTATCTTGTAATAGATCAGTTATGATATCCATGGTATTGTTTTCCCTAGATGCACTGGAATACCTTCAACACTCGGCTCTCATGGAATATCCTGAACTCCCTTCAGACCCTTGCGCAATAAACTGATGAAGCCGCCTCAAAATGGTACAATTATAATACAGCCCAGATATAACCCCAATAATAAGGTGCTACATGTCTGGAGGACAACAGCGTGAAGACTATACCTCTGGGAAATATTCCCAGGTCATATTATGGCCAATTGTTCTGGGAAAGCTGGTGGACATTTGCCCACTAGCCAATGTATTGTTAAATGAAATGCGGGAGGCTGCAAAATTCATACAGTAGAATTATATATGTGATATTTACTTATGGTGGACATCTCGAAGCTACTTGTGAAACTTAAAATTACAAACTACGACCTGCCTCAAAATTAATGTTTTCATTGTATGACAGGCTGACACCAGCCCTCATATGCTGGTGTATCATGTTCGCCTTAAATGTCTTATTTTTCCACTGTTTGGTAGTCTGTGTGCATGATCATTTCAATCATGTATAACAACATATCTACGGAACTAATGACATTTCCGTCGTTTTGCTTCGTTCTGAGTTATGTGGTTTCACAGTTTATGCAGGTATCTTCGAACAAAGCACGACAGCATCTTGAACTACAATAATAATCAACAAATTTTTTTTGGATGGCTTTCTCATCATTGCTATATCATTACAATAATATAGATATAGTAATAAAATAATAATAATATCGGGTGGCCAATGCATCTGTGAACAGGTATTGCTTCTATACAAGGCTCAGTTTTCCCCAATTTTATAAACAATGCTCCTGGTTGTGAAAAAACCAGATGTAAGAAATTATATCTGACATAAAAACCATGAAGTCTTTCGCTGTGGCAGAAACTTTGTAATACATCACACAAGGATGTAGAGTCATTTGCATCGCTGAGTGCCCTGTCTCTTTTGCATCGTCATGATGTTACACTTTTGTATTTTTGCCAAAATCCATGATCATCCGCACTGGGAGGTTGTCATTCTTCTGATTGTGACAAGCACATCAATCATATAACCCAAATAGTAGTATCGCCCATTTTTATTATCCAATCGAAGATGAATGCGTATTTTAATTACAAAATCGAAGCTGCATGTGGCTTGCCCAGCTGACGCAGCTTTACAAGCATTAAAACTTGTATTCCATGCTTATATGGCACCTGAAATAGATTGATAATAATAAAATGGTAGTCGTTTACCATTTCAGGTGTTTCAGGACCATGGAAGTCCCCTTCGGCCAGATTGATTTCATCATCGACGGCAGTTACCGGCTTCTCCTTAGTGGGACACTCTCTGGAACTGGGCCCCAGCTGTTAGCAAAGCCAACATTCTTTGCCAGCCGGTGTTGGTAGCCTAGAAGTGACCGCCTCAGACTTCGGGATATCACACCTCTGATGATGGTATGCATGATTATGATTCCAAATAATGATAATGAAGTATGATATATAAGGATATGAGTTGATACTTGCAGGATGCACCTATATATAATATACAAGTAACGTATGTATTAAGAGACGCCGCCAACTTGGAAAATGAAACAAATATCATAGTGAAGGGTGAACAGAAATCAACAGAATTCAAATTGTCCCTATTGCATGCATTTGGAAAAAAAACCTTTTGTCTCTTGTGTAATCCATCATTTCACGTCAGGAAGCAGGAAGTAATTTGCCATGTTTACCGACGATTCAACTCCTTGCCCTCGCAAACCAAAGAACTCCCAAATGGTACATGTTTCTAATGATTGTTCTTGAATTGAGAGGGGTTATCAATATCTTAGTCAAATTTATCAAGGAAAGGTTTACAAAACTATTGCAGGAAAGTGCCTATTACAAGGACACCATACTTATGCGGTCAAGGGTTTAGCATTATCACGGTTTATTTGTTCGAGTATTTTCTTTCCCAATGCACGGAGATCAAGAGTCCAACAAAACATCTACAAGCAACTGATGACGAAGGAATCTTTTTCTGTTCCTTTAACGTGGATAGTTTCCTTAAGATTAGCCATGCAATGTCATGCTACTCTAATCAGGTAACGACTGCATCATTGCACATGGTCGATGCATCAGAGCGGATACGAAGCAAAACTGGTGAACTGGACAAAGACAAAAGACATCAACGACATAAACCAATGGCATGGTTGTTTTTTAGGGTTGGTGGGGGGAGTCATCGGTTTCAGCGAAATACCTCAATTATGATATCTGTGTTAATCTTTTCTACAGATGCACTAAAATATTTACAACGCTCGCCTCATGGGATCAAAGTGTTATGGTTTTAATACAACTCGGAATCGCTCAATGCTGGAGCACAACAACGTGTAGACTGTACCTTTGGGAAATATTACCAGGTCATATTATGGTCAATTATTATGAGGAAGCAGGTGGGTTGACCCACTAGCCAACGTATAATTAAATGGAAAATGAAATGCGGGAGGCTGAAGAATTGTGATGTTTACTTTATGGCGGATATCTCAAAAGCTATCTGGAATGGACCATTTCACAGAGCCCACTCGGACCTCATGAATGTCTGGCATTACTCGGTAATTTCCGTAGTTCAAATAGACCAATGGCTACTGAGGGCAGAACACGCGCTTCCATGGCAGCGTAAAACCACACACGAGATTCCGAAGTTGTCTCAAGCAGCATCCGCGCGCTTAGCCGCGTGCACGCTCAAGCAGTCACGCGATATGGATATATGCAAGAAGACCGTTGAGAATGGAGGAATGGGCATATACCAACAAAATGGGACATTTTGCAGATACATTTGTGTTTGTATAATATATTTAGGCCATACGAGTCGATGCAAAGGCTTACTTTATCTAAATGCGATGTATATATGTGCACATCTATCGTTTGAAGTTATGCACAAAACGGTTGAATTTGATTCAAAGCCCCTCGCTTCTGATTGGTCCAAAAATGTTTACGTTTTCAGACTTCCGAAATATTTGGCGGGAGTCCCTGTGAAATGGTCCATTACAGCGCAAAAGATCGTTGAATATAACACAAACTGCCTACTGCCTCAAAAATAATGTTTACATGGTACACCAGCCTTCATTTGCTGGTGTATCATGTTCGCCTTAAATGTCTTAGTATTCCTCGATCTCTTTGGTAGTTTCTCTGCATTGTCGATTCAATCATGTATACCAACATATCTGGCGAACATACTGGGACATTTCTGTCGTTTTATGTTATGTTCTTTCACAGTTTATGCAGGCATCTCAAAACGAAAACACAACAGCACCTCGAACTAAAATCGTAATAACAAGTATTAGTTTGAAAATTTTTTGCTCACATCAATATGATAATACAAATATAATGATATAAGGGTCTTAGTATCGGGTGGCCAATACATCTGCAAAAAGTTATTGCATATGTAAGAAATAAAGCAGATGTAAGAAATTTTATCTGGAAGAAAAACTATGCAGTCTTTCACTGTGGCAGAAACTTTATAACACATCACACATGGATGTACAGTCATTTGCATCGCTGAATACCCTACCTCTTTTGCATCGTCATAATGTTACAATTTTTCTATTTTTGCCAAGATCCATGATCACCAGCACTGGGAGGTTGCCATTCTTCTGATTGTGACAAGCACATCAATCATATAAGCCAAATTGTAGTGTCGCCCATTTTCATCATCTAATCGAGAATGCATGCGTATCGCCTATTTTAATTATAAAATGGAAGATGCATGTGTCTTGCCCAGCTGTAAAAACATGAAAGCTTGTATTCTATGCTTATATGGCACCTGAAATAGATTGCTAATAATAAAATGGTAGTCGTTTAGCATTATAAGTGTTATACATTAACTAATGAGACGCTGGTAATTTAAAAAAATTCTTTTTCAATCATTCGTTATGATTCAGACCTTTGATTATGAAAAAACCTAATGATAATAGCCGTGTGAGTATTATGAGCATGTAAGGAGTCACATCAGGTAGTTGTTTTTGGTGACCTTGAATTTGACCGTTAGTGAATTTGAAGTTTCAATGCAGCAATTTCACTAAAAAACATATTATGTCTAATACTGTACATTACTACGGCAGCCTTTCCTAACTTTTATATCTCACGGTAACGTACATGAACATGAGCTTCATTAATAAAAAAAAAATACTAAAACGAAAGAGTCATGCCAAAAAGAGAAGCTGTGTAATTCAACATAACATGATTTTTTTTGGCAACAGAAAAAATCGTAATGTACAGTCAGTGATCAAACTGCCATGTTGAAAATGACAGGAAATCGCCCTCCAAATTGAATGAAAGGAATTAAATGGATGTCCCAATCGGACTTGAGAATCAAACGCAGCGGATGCTTAGATACTGAGCTGATACAGGTATCCGTGTGTCAGTAGCATCAACTCAGTAGTCTTTTGGCTTGTGATTAGGTACTTATATACTTGTCATATATCTATTCCATGGGGATGTTTCGGATTTCTAAATTATTTTCATAGGTTGTTGGGCACTTGTATATTAATTCCATCAGGTGTACGGTAGAACCAACTACAATAACCACACTGTCTGCCCCTGATGACGTTGTGTCTTTTGATAAAGTATTTGTTTGGGCTTTGTTTCTATAGGGCGTGTAAGTGAGATTTGAAACGTCACGTTATTTTACGTGATTTTACCTTTGGTGACATTTGATTTTGCCGCCAAATTTTTAGGCCAATTCGTAAAATTCTACATATTCGAATTCCTGCAACTTACACGGAAATTATCGGAAAATTATCGCATGTTCGTACGTTGATCATGACCCGTTCCTACGATTGCTAACGATCTAAATATGCATTTCTCATCAGCATTTCATTCCATTTATAATGGATGAAAAACGTATGTTTTTATGTTCCAAGGTCAGGACCTTGACGGGAGAAAAAAGGTCATTCCCTTGAAATTACGTGACGGTGGTTTATGTGACTATATATGGTGTGGCATATGTTCTATACACGTTTTGTTATAACATCACAATAATAATCTTGTTATATTGGAATATGCAGTCCAAAAACATGCTGTGAAACATAACATAGATCGGGGGCAAATTGACTATGAAAAAATGAACCCTCATTATTCTAAACAGTGGTATGCCGTAGTTCAGAGCAAGTGTAAAAAAATAAAATAATCGATTGTAACATAATTCGTAATCATATTTTTGTATAGTGCTTCTGAAATCGAGCAAAATCAACGAAAATTACCACGTGGCAATAATTGTCACCACTACGTACCTGAATACGTCATTTTACAACATATGAGAAAAGAGACTTACAGGCCCTATTGCAAAGTGTTGCATTTTACGTTTGTTATTGAAATCATCAAAATTCAGATGTATTGGTGGTAATAGATTGATAAAAGAGTGGTCTTTGTTGTCGGGCACATACCGTAGTCGGCCCAAGTATCATATCCTGCGCCTTCCTCTATATTCAATAATGATCAAAAAGGTAACAGACGTATTAAATGGCATTCATTTAGTGGACGAGTAGTATTAAGGCGCAGTGTATTACTTGGGCCCCGTAATCTACATTTCAGCGGAAGTATTCCCTCGTGAGAAATTGTATCAAGTGCACTGATTCGTGCACACATACCTGCATCCAAGCTTCGAGTGGTAAAATGCATTGAGAAGAGTTAATGGTGACATGTTGTCTTAAAATGGAAACACATTTATCGTGATTACAATTCAGGTACTATGGCTGTATCTGGGATGGAACTGTAGAGTATAATAATGGGGTGATAGTAGTTTAGCATTCAGGTATTTTATACAAAACATAATGGGATGCTCAAATCGGGAGATGTTCATTCTCGTGCACAATCTCTCTCGGCATTTCGAAATGTGATGGTTATATGTTATAATGCGAATCGGGGATTCTTAAGGGTCCGATCAGCCCTATCACTTCGTATAGTGTCCGTAAGTGTTGTGCTTTAAATATCACACACCAGTCCGAATTCAATTTATCCAAGTTTATTGGGATGAACAGTTCGATGACTTGATCACGACTACATGCGCTACTTCCCAATATAGTCCGATTAATAGTCCCACAAGATAAGCAATATACCACAGATAATTGTATCCTAGCTTCTTAGGTATTTCAGTGACACGTCTTCACTCTAGAACTTCTAAAACTCGACTCCCAAAAGCGCAGGGATTTTTCCATGCGGTGTCTGGTTTTTCCCGCGTCGTGGAACAGGAGTTTATGTGATTCGTTGAATATGATGTAATGTCTGTGTGGGCGTGGTTAGGTGTCTAGAAATGTTGTGATTGGGGGGTGATCTGCGCGACGTCATTTGTGGAGTTGTTTACATGTGGTGCGGTGGCTTGGACGGTGTGTGCCGGTTATCGTGTAAGTATGAAGTCATGTGATGAATCTGTGCCGTGTATGTCGAGTGGGAGAAAGTGTGAGGGAGGGTTTCGGGCCGATAACTGTCATAAATATTCTACACTTGTATGTGATTCAGCCAAACATGATATAAGGAACTTCTGACCACATCGTTACCAGCAAAGCCTAACCGCACAATTTTTCCCGAGTTATTTTCATGATCGATCAGACTTGATCATACTAAAACCAGTAGACATAACTAAAATAGACATTCATAATTTAGTAACAGTGAATAACAATCATGATACTGAACAATTTACTTAACTATAAATAAATAACATAATAGCACAATAATATTTAATAAAGAAATGGCTTTTCAGTTTGTTTGCTTTTTTCTGTAAGGCTGCATCAGTCAGTGATGTCTGACAATGTGGGCAAGTCATTCTACACTGCTAGCTCAGCATGACAAACATCCTCTGTCATCAACAGATTATGTGTTTTCTAATTTCTGAACATGTCCGTGACATGTCTTTCGTATCTAAATGTATACAGCGGAGTTGTTACCGATGCGATAAGTTCAATTGCTAACTTGATTCACACAGGCACCCTCACTGACCAGACACATATCTTCTATTGAAATAGTGTTGATTATTATAATAATCAAACAAAATGTCGTCATGTTTTTTTTAAGCAGGACACCACCCACTTCCACGCGTCCATGTCCAGTAGTGACATCTCCGCTATCATCCGACAATGACAAGTGATAAAGTTTCACTTTGATCCATCAGGCAGTCTTTTTGTCCCCAGGAAAAATTCTTCAATTGTCGTGTTTTTACGTATACAATTATTGGTATATATCGTGAGATAATGTTCATATCTCTTGAAACTACCTCAATAATAGTATTATAATTCAGAAAAGAAAATCGGTTAAACAGGAAATGAGATAGGTGTTACGCTGTTGTAACAACATTCCGTCTGTCATGTAATCCATCATTCCACGTCAGGAGGCAGAAATCATTTCCCGTGGTCCCGACGATAAAAAAAAATGTTTGAACTTTCCAGCCTCGGAAGATGAAGAGACGTCCAAATGGTATATGTTTCTGCTTATTGTTGTATAGAGCGATGTTAAAGGGATCATCTCACCCTATATTTCCCACCGTGACGGCAACAGCTGGAGAATCACCCCCTCCCCAGGAAAACAGAAAACCACCTACGCCCGAGATATATGCATAGACATGTCATGTAACAGATAAATAATACTAATCACAAGTCCTGTGATATTTATTGAATATACTGATATGATATTTAGGCATATGAATGAAAAAAACGCACCAATAAATCTGTGAAAATTGCAGGAAACTCATTTTGCCGTTCCGAAAACGTTTAAATGTGACGTCATATGTGTGATGTAATAAGGTACTGATGACGTATAGGGGGTTCCTTATGTAAACAGACCTTTGTTACGTTGTCAGTTGTCACCGGCATCTCCAACATAACGCATTCTACCAGTTCTAGCTACAATGATTCCTTCTACAGGTGTAACTGTACACCGAAACTGTGAGTGTGACAGCTGTTAGTGTACAAAAATCCTGGGTTTACATGTAAACTTTGGTAAAACCAGACCTCTGGTAAAACCATCGCTTCTTGGAAATACGTAAAATGACGTAAATTTTCCTGGCTATGGACCGCTCACGAGACTGACCGCATATAGCATGCGGTACCTTATTACGTCACAACGGAAATCCCTTTCATGTATGTCTAAGTGAGTGCGGAGGGAAATCTCTGAATATATATTGATATATCGATGATAAATGTTCCGATCAATATAAATTCTTTGAATGCTGGCATGTCAGTATGCATATTCATGAGTGATGGCATTGACAATCCCAGATACCTCGAATTTGGAACCCCGAGATGATACCTTGAATGATATCATATTAAAACATTCAATTTGGATGTTCCATAGATATATTATGGTGTTAATTGTATAGTGCGTATGTATGCAGTTGGAAGTGCTGGTATCTTTCCAGTGTAATTTATCACGAATACATTCACAAAATTATCTTTCACAAAATGGAATGCTAGAACAGGATTAGGAAAGGAATACATTCTGAACAACTCAAATAAGGAAGACACTTTCCCAAACAAATTATCATTATAACATGGCATCAGTATCCAGACCCACGATGCGGCAATGTTTGAGCAGCCACCGGCATTTGAGACCAGCTGCTGGTTGCCATGGCGTCGTTGATTTGTTTACGTAATATGCACTTCTGCGCGTGCGTTGTCATTGCTATTTTTCATGGATCTTTTTCTTTCCGGACCGAAACTGTGGGCCTTTCCCAGGTTGAAAACTTTGCAGCTTCATTCACTTCGAAGGCAAAATAAGCGATATTCCAGCTCAAAACACATGGAAATCAAGTAAGACACAATTAAAAAGTAATGCCATATTATAATCGGGATAAAAACTGGTTTGTCATGAAGTTTGTGGCAATTAGAAACGCCCTCGGGACTGTGCCGCCACATTTGAGATCTCCCCTTCGGGTCGGTCTCAAATCTGCGACACAGTCCCTCGAGCGTTTCTAATTGTCACAAACGTCATGGCAAACCAGTTTGTATCCCTTAAATCTAATAGCCTTAGTCTGACAGCAATTCCATGAATATTCTCACCAAAAGAGAATGACAATTCTCTAACCACAGGTATACTAATAAATACAGTTAGTACTCTAGGCATGTCACTTTGTTGCCCGCTGATTTGATCAGTTTATCATGTTGAATGTTTGAGTGGGACAAAACTAATCAAAACATAAACATACATTTTCTGCCGCAAATTTAGTTATAAATGTAATCATTTAAATTATTCATGGAAATCTGATGAAACAAATTGGCCAATAAGTTCAGGCGACCGCATCTGTAAGACCTCATGAAGTTTCATGATGGTGATTGAATATTTCGCATTATTGAACATCTGATGGGTGGTATTAAATCTGATGCAGGTTAATATTATTAATGCATGACACTCGTCGATGCTGCTGATTAAAAGCTAATTACTCACAATTACTATTAAGATAACACGATAAATAAAACATCACTTCAATTGACAAATTTACATTTGTACTCAAATTGTTTTCCCTACTGAGTAATCTCTATTATTTTGATATGCTATCTGTCCGATTTGAGGGGTGTTTGGACAATGTTTCCATATACACATTACAAATCGAAAATACTCATTTGTGTTCGGGAATATACATTGCCAGTAGTTGAGAAGAGAGACGGGGTCACTATTGGCTCCTAGAGGAGAAACGTGGTCTCACAGATTTCAAATATGTAAGTCAACCATAGTCAGCGATTCTCCATGCAAAAGCAAGATCACTATTCTATTCAATATATCTGAATATGGGATGAAATTTATCGGGAACATATATATGCTCCTGTTATAATATATGATATATTTTACTGTTTTATTCCTTCATTATCCCCATTCGCAAGAGACAGCAGAAGAAAAAAATTCTGGACTAATAACGACCATATCAACCTCAACGCTTTAAACGCTTAGGTGTCGTATTACCTTTCCCATAATTCGTGTTCCTTGGGCACTACATGTAATCAAAAAAGAAAATGTGTTCATGTTGGATATGGCCCGAAGTACTGGCAGATTGTGGCCCATAATTGGTTTCTTGTGATATATGGTGATACTTATTGACAATATGTTACGAGATTATATGCGATCTTCCAACTCAGATTGCCAGATCCGCTGCAATATCTACACATGAATATATGTTGTGTTGAATACCGTATCCTGTTTTTGGATCTTGCTCAAGTAATGATTAACATTTTGAATGATTCCAGCGCTGTTGAAGAATATCTTGTTGTAGGAACTAGGTTCTAGGTTTCCATTATAGAAAACGCTAATGCATCGCATACATTTCAACCTCTATTATTTGCAACTTGGAACAATATCAAATTAAATATGAAAAAAAAAAAGAATGACAGAATCTCTATCCTGAGGCTTCTGGTTTCAAATGACTATTTTGATATACATACTTTTTCGTGGCATTTTTTCTATATTTTTTCAAAAATATATAACCTTGTCTTTTTTTTAAACAACTAAACTGCAAACTCGTTCATATACACCAAGATTGGTTTCATGTTATGAATTTGGACCTAATTGTAAATAACATCTGCAAAATCAACTCTGACATGTACAACTGAAATAGACAGCTGGCCCTCATAAACGATCAACACTCCCAGAATTATGACGAATGTCCCTTACGATATTTTATACGGCCTTATCTCCTAGGCCCTGCTGTCGTCGCCTGCAGGAATGTACCGACCGTGCCGACACGACTGTTGCTGGTGTTTTCATAACCATGAACGGTGCCCATCGAAGCCATTGAACTATAACCTCCGTCCACAGTTTTTGTCGTAATTACGGCAAATAAATAAATCAAAGCCGTGTAGTTTGATCAGCATGGTAACTGGCCTGCCATTTTCATCTTGTGTCAGTTCTCGGGACTGGTCTACAATCAATCAACGCAAAAAGTACTGGATTGTATTGACTGTCTCTCGCTTATATACTAGTATTTCACGACAATGTACATATAACTAAGAACGTTGCTGTTTGCACAAATCGTAAATAATTAACGAGAAAGCTACCAACTCCTATTGCATCAGTGAATTCATCTAATTTCCATGGAATTTCCATGGAATTTCACATTATACAAAAATACGAGAGCGAAATAAATATTCCGAATAGAGAAACTCCCAGAAAATATTGATGAGGTTGGGGGGACAGTTCAAATCAGCACTTTAACCTGTACATGAAGTTATTTCAACACCATAAATTCCTCAACAGCCATCGAAATCAATCAAACGATCAGTGATAATATTTCCTTGTTTCAATTGACCTACACGATATTGTCCTTGAATGAAAGGAAATAAATAAACGGTCTGAATCGCTAATCGAATTTGGGAATAAACACGTCTCGGGTAGGGTCATCAGAGGATGCTTGGATACTGTGAGGTGATACAGGTATCCGAGTATCTCAGAGAGACCAGCTGCCGTTCCCTTGTAATTAGGGAATAAATCTCTCTCCTTTGGAAACAGAGTGGTCTTTGTAGTAGAGTGCATACGGTACACTCGAACGGAGGTGAAACCTCGCTGTGAGGAACTGTATCAAGTGCACTAATTCGATCACAAGTACAGGCCGGTTTCGAATGATCACAACAATCATGCACTGGACTCAGTGAAATGCGAGTGTTGTCTGCAACTGGTATCAAAACATTTTTATGTTATATGGTAACTTCCTGGTCTCTTCTGGCCATACATTCACTGAGCTGTTGTGCCATTCTCGAGATATTTGAATACATATTTGATCACCTCAATATTCTTCACTAGTTCAGTGACACATAAGTGTTGAGTCAGTGAAGGTGTCTGTGTGAGCCACGTTAGCAATTCAACTAATCACATTAGTGACATCTCCACTGTTCTCTGTCAATGACAAGTGGTAAAGATTTCGTTCAATTTACCTGAACTACTGGTGCTGGACGGCCTCTTTATCGAATCAGAGTCTATCTCCTCGTCCTCAAGTGTCATGTGCGTTGCTTCTGACATTTGGACTAAACATTTACAGTATTGGTGGATGCAGAGAACTAATAGTCACAGCCTGGAAAAAATAAAATTCCATGGTAAAACGTGAAATAAATGATATATTTGGCAATTTTAAATATAGCTAAATATAGCACAACATAAAATTATCGTTGTTTTGATGTAGAATTTAGGGTACTTGTTTTCAATGTTCAGCACCGGCATGTAGGCAGTGCCATATAAATTCCACCAATACAAATACGTGTATCGTTTTCCTTGTAGATCATTTCCGATGTTCTATTGGTTTTCACCGCCGTGTCACTTTCTTCCATTGTTCATTACGTCTTTGATAGATGATATAATGACGGAATGGATCTAAACTCGAACACTTGAAGAGTATAAAGTTAAAGTTACATAACAAGAGCGATTGAGCGTAAAGGGTGATCAAGGTGGAATGAAATATGCTCGACATAAGGTATTCTTTTTGTTGATGAAAACATGCTAATACTATGCTCGAAAACATGCTAATACTATGCTCTTCATAATAATACGATGCTCGTCTCAGTATTCGACAGTGTATTTGACATCAGAACACTTGTTTTTTGACATTAGAGCGTTGGGGGCGAAGCTCCCAACTCTCTACATGTCTATGTGCTGACTTTTTTATGGAGGTTTCATGCCAACCTATCGACGCCCGTTTTGGCATATAAACCTTTGTAAACCTACTTCAAATCAGGATTTTCTTCGTCCTTGACATAAAATCTCTCGATTTGATGGCAACCTTTGAATATTCCACAGATATACAATGCATAAATCGATGTGTTAGGTTTGAGAAAATTACGCAAAATGGTCAGCTCGTCTGAAAAACGTCAAAATGGCGGAGCCGATGGAAATTCACGTTCCCAGAATGCAAAGCAAATTTTACCGCAATGACGCACGCGTACTTTGGAACACACAATTTTCTGTGCAGCATTTTGTGCATGCATGTACATGTAACTTTGCGTGTGGCCTTCATTGGCGTTATGAAGTGAACACAACGATTCGTCTGCGATACCACGACTACATTTACCGTAATTTGACATATTTTATCACATGAGAAGGTGCATGCTGGGTTGCGAAACCTTTTTATTTTAAACTGGTCTTTTAATTTGCTCAGTATGTATGTGTTATTTATATCATGATATCAGATACAGATATTCATCATAGTATCCAATATTTTAGGATATTCTATTGAGGTTCAATATCATTTTATCAGGCGTATCTGTTTCATTGAGCTCAAAATAAATGTTAATTATTAGGAATATGATTGAAGTACGCCTATGTATGTCATCATAATATAGGGAATGAATTGGAATCATGTGGGGGCATGATATGGTTCAATTTTCTTGCGGGGGGGGGGGGGGCGTTGTGTAAGATACATTTAGCTGTCGTGGTGCTGATGGTGTGCTCGAGCTCTAATGCCGTCTCCCGCAGTTAGATGCATTTTCTTGTTCTTTGCTTTCCTACAAAAAGTGTGAGTTGAAACCTGATCCCGGTTTTATCTTTTCACAAGGCTTAATCCTTCACTAGATCCAGATCCATGGCTAAAACTATATAACCACATCATATCTTCGTTTCCTTTATGGAATGGTGGAGCGTAATACCTATCACGACAAATAATCATGTGAAACATCGAAAACAAAAAAATCAAAATATCATCTGAAGATTTTGCTTTGGGTAATATTTCTGCATGAGTTCACAAAATATTCCAAATTTCACCGTTCCGTTGTTTCCGTTGTCAATATCCTGATCAACTTGAATAAGGAAGACATTTTCCCAAACAAGCCATCAATCTGATAGCCTAAATTTATTAGCAATTTCATGAATATTCTGGTACACAACGCAAACAAACAAAGAACAAAAGAGAACGACAATTTTCAACGTCTAACCACATATATACCCATAAATACAGTTGGTACTCTAGGCATATCACGTTGATATCACGTTGATGTGATCAGCTTATTATGTTGAATTTTTAGGAAGCCTCTATGATGTTGATTTTTTTTGGATTTTTGCAATTTTTTTTTTGTTTACATTCTTTAAAGTGCCACTTGGAACCACAACAGGCCATTCAACTGTGGCCAATTGGGAGGGCCCGGGGCCCGTTGGGAGGAAAATGACGCCCGTATACCTAATCATAGTTAATGTAATAAGTTATTAGCGATAATGATCCCAGGAGACGTGTGTTCCGATCGTTTTTTTTTTGTATGTCACCGTTTCATACCCATCACCACTCCCGTTTTGATCTTCACTGAAACAGTGCTTTCTTGCAATCATATGCACTCAAAGTTTTGAATATAAATTCCGCACAATATATAAATACAGTATGCTATTGCAAAAATGAAAAACAAGTTGATACGGCAACATAATAATTATCGTTTTAGTGGTGGTATTCCATATTCCAGTAGGCAAATTCTATCAGCCTGTGGCCCCTGAGCCAGTCAGCCAGCCAGCCAGCCAGATAGTCACTGAATTGTCCAACCAGGAAGCTGTCTTGGCGGACACACCCACATGTTTATGATTTACACGTGGATATAATTATATGCAATTTATCACGTGAGCAAATCCCGCCAATTAGCGATAAATACTGACGCACTGGGGTCAAGGTCATAAGCTCCCACGAGATCTTGGAATCTACTGGGTGCGGTATTTGTGGAAATACTTGTTACGACCCAAATAAATGTTTTTTCTATGACTCTTTCCTACTTCACTGGGAATACTTCGTAAAAATATCACCATACAAAGCTTGTTTATGGGGAAATTTAATCAGAAATGCCTACTGAAGTGAAGCGAGATTTCACGAGATCTAGGAACAGGCTCAACCACTGTCAACAGTCGGAAACAACCAGAGAAACAACAAAACTTGGCAGATTTGCCGAACTTTTACAGTACACTTTGTCGGGGGAAAAAACTTAGTTTCCTCCTGAAATAAGCAGAAACAAATGGATACTTACTCATTTATCATGTTTATGATAGTTTTATATTGCCGACGAAAATTGTCAGTGCTGATTTTGATAGCAGTCACGCTAGCGGCAATTTTGGTTGTTTGACAGGTCGACGGTCTTTGCTGACAGTGACACTCATTCACGCACATATACGATGATCTTCAAACCAGCATTTGGGCAAAGAAAAACATGATCGCAATTTTTTTAGCAGTGATGAAAAAAGCTTTCATGCATGTCATAAATTATTGGAGATGCAAATAAGTTGTTGAAATGTCTCTGAATTATAAATGAAAACACTGAAAAAAACCATGAAAAAGACTCTGATCTAGATCTGGCTAAAAAAAGCATTGTGCTTCCTAAATAAGAGAAAAATATTCAGAACCTTGACAATCTTACACTTACACATTGGTCCAAATAATACTTGGGTGATTTTTATACGGGCTCAATAAGGTAAAGCTTCTGAACTGTAGAGATATCATGGCTGTAACTGAATAAGGTAACATTAGTTTAGCTAATTAAGTCTTATTGGCCACAATGAAAATAGTTATGACAAGAAACATTTATTATTGGGCTCAACAATGTGAAGGTTCTAGGGCCCGGAAGAGTCGACAGGTACCCAAATTCGGGGCGAGTCATATACAATAATCTGGGTCGGAATTTCGTTATCCATAACCGAGAACAAATAAAGAATTTTTTTTGAATATTTATGATAAACAGTATAAAAAATCCAGCAATGACAAGGAAATCATCGGGAAAAAAAAGTATAGTTTTATGAGGTCATGACATTGTGATCTTTTTCAAACTTGCAAAAAAAAAAACACTGAGAAAAAAAGTGTCAAAGATCTATGTCTGACGTTAACGTATTACAAATTGCTCCAGTGAGTATCATTCAAATTTTGTTATATATTTGGACGGGTTGGGTCAGACCACACAGGTACTCGGGTCGGGAATTTCTGACTCGTCCGGGCCCTAAAAAGCTCTATCCAATCATGACTGTAACAGGATAGGTTATCATTACTTTTACTAGTTAAGTCACTGACCACAATAAAAAAAAATAGTTACATGTAATACAGGAAACATTTATTGGCCCAACAACATATAGATTCTGCCCAGTACAGTCACAATATGGCCACAACATATATGTACCAAATCAAATACAGTATTCAAGGATTTTTAAATAGTTCTGTGCAAACATTTTCGAAGCTCTTCCTTTGGGGCCAGTGGCCCTTGTTTAGTTTAATTATCAATCTATTACCACCAATACAGCCAAACTTTGATGATTCCAATAACAAACTTAAAATACAATATTTTGCAATAGAATCAAAGCCAAACCAAATAATTTATCAAAAGACACTGGCGTCATCAGGGGCGGACAGTGTGGATACTGTAGTTGTTTCTACTGTACACCTCATGGAATTACTAATCAACTGCCCAACAACCTATGAAAACAATTTAGAAATCCGAAACAAACCCCATGGAGTAGATATATGACAAGTACATAAGTCACAACCAAAAGGCTAATGAGTGGGATAAAGAAAATCCAAACATACACATACAAATTTACGCAAATTTAGATTTAAATGTAATCATATAAATTATTCATGGAAATCTCATAAAAAAAATTGTCCAATGAGTTCAAGTGACCGTATCTGTAAGACCTCATGGAGTTTCATGATGGTTTTTGAATATTTCGCATTATTGAACATCTGATGGGTGGGTTAAATCTGATGTAGGTTACTATTATTAATGCATGACACTCGTCGATGCTGCTGATTAAAAGCTAATTACTCACAACGAGTATATATGAAGATAATACGATGAATAAAACATCACTTCATTTGACAAATTTACATTTAAATTGTTTCTCCCTACTGAGTATTTTCTATGATATGCACTATCGGTCTGGTGTGAGAGGTGTTTGGACAATGCTTCCATATACACGTTACAAATCGAAAATACTCATTTGTGTTCGGGAATATACATTGCCAGTAGTTGACTATTGGCTTCTAGAGGGGACAGGTGTAGTCTAAATCAGATTTCAAGTCAACCATGTAAGTCAACCATAGTCAGCGATTCTCCATGCAAAAGCAAGATTACTATGTTCAATATATCTGAATATGGGATGAAATTTATCGGGAACATATATTTGCTCCTGTTGTAATATATGATATATTTTACTGTTTTATTCCTCCATTATCCTCATTCGCAAGAGACAGCAGAAAACATATTCTGGACTAATAACGACCATATCGACCTCAATGCTTCAAACGCTTAGGTGTCGTATTACCTTTCCCATAATTCGTGTTCCTTGGGCACTACATGTAATCAAAAAAGAAAAAGTGTTCATGTTGGATATGGCCTGAAGAACTGGCAGAATGTCCCCCATGATTGGTTTGTTGTGATATATGGTGATACTTATTGCCATTATATTACGAGATTATATGCGGTCTTCCAACTCAGATTGCCGGATCCGCTGCAATATCTACCCTTGCATATATGTTGTGTTGAATACCGTATCCTGTTTTTGGATCTTGCTCAAGTAATGATTGACATTTTGAATGATTCCAGCGCTGTTAAAAAATATCTTATTGTAGGAACCAGCTTCTAGGTTTTCATTATAGAAAACGCTAATACATCACATACATTTCAACCTCAATTAATTGCAACTTGGAACAATATCAAATTAAATATGAAAATAAAAAAAACAAGAATGACAGAATCTCTATCCTGAGGCTTTCAAATGACTATTTTGATATACATACTTTTTCGTGGCATTTTTTTCTATTTCTTCAAAAATATATAACCTTGTCTTTTTTTAAACAACTAAACTTTAAACTTGTTTATGTACACCAAGATTGGTTTCATGTTATGAATTTGGACCTAATTGTAAATAACATCTGCAAAATCTACCCTGACACGTACAACTGAAATAGACAGCTGACTCTCACATACGATCAACACCCAGAATTATGACGAATGTCCCTTACGATAATTTTATTCGGCCTTATCTCCTAGGCCCTGCTGTCGTCGCTTGCAGGAATGTCCCGACCGTGGCGACATGACTGCTGCTGGTGTTCTCATAACCATGAACGGTGCACATCGAGGCAATTGAACTATAATCTCCGTCCACATTTATTGTAGTAATTACGGCAAATAAATTAATCAAGGCTGTGTAGTTTGATCAGCACGGTAACTGGCCTGCCATTTTCATCTTGTGTCAGTTCTCAGGACAAGTCTCCAATCAATCAACGCGAAAGGTACTGGACTGTATTGACTGTCTGTCGCTTAGTATTTCACGACAATGTACATATTACTAAGAACGTTGCTGTTTGCACAAATCGTGAATAATTAACGAGAAAGCTACCAACTCCTATTGCATCATTGAATCCATCAGTGAATTCCATGGAATTTCGAAGTCAAATTACCCAAAAATACAAGAGCGAAAAAAATTTTCCAAATAGAGAAACTCCCAGTAAATTTTGATGGGGGCGGGGGGGGGATGGTTAAATCAGCACTTGAACCTGTACATGAGGTTTTTTCAACACCATAACTTCCTCAACAGTCATCGAAATCAATCAACAGTCAGTGATAATATTTCCTTGTTTCTATTGACCTACACAATATTGTCCTCGAACGAAAGGAAATAAATAGACGGTCTGAATTGCTAATCGGACTTGGGAATCAAACACATCTCGGTTTGGGTCATCAGAGGGTGCTTGGATACTGTGAGGTGAAACAGGTATCCGAGTGTCTCAGAGAGACCAGCTGCCGTTTCCTTGTAATTAGGGAATAAATCTTTCTCCTTTGGAAACACAAAGTAGAGTGGTCTTTGTAGTAAAGCGCATATAATACGGTATATTCGAACGGAGATGAAACCCCGTTGCAAGGAACAGTATCAAGTGCACTGGGTCGATCACAAGTACATACCGGTTTCGAATGGTCACAACAATCATGCACTGGACTGAGTGAAATGCGAGTGTCGTCTGCAACTGGTATCAGAGCATATTTATGTTATGTGCAACTTCCTGGTCTCTTCTGGGCATACATCTACTGAGCTGTTGTGCCATTCTCGAGATATTTGAAAACAAGACGATATTTGATCACCTCAACATTCCTCACTTGTTCAGTGACAGACAAGTGTTAAAGACCTAGTGGCATGCTGATGAAAGGGTTTTTCATTTAGTCTATTATGAATAGTTTTCAGTGAATTCGAATGAATTTTACAAATACAATTAATAGGTTTCGAGATATTGAATCAAATAGGCACTCTTTCCGTAATTTGCCGAAGATTTTGATCACGATTTTAGTGTGGGTCACGTGGTTGGTGACGTCAGTTGAGGCAAACTTGAAAGTACATGTAGCCAGCAAGGTAAACTGCATGTCACATATTCATTCCCCTGGAGTATGTTTGACAATTCAAATGATCGGGTGAGATAGCGGCATTATGGCATTTTTTTTGTCTTGATATTTAGAATCAGTAGTATTTTTCACCCGGAACGGAGGTTTGTTGAACAGGAGGATGTCCAGTATTTGCTGGTTTTAGCGTGTTTTCTTTTGAATCTCATGCATTTTTGAGTTGTTTTCCATCTTTGAGCTGACCGCCCAAATTACGTATTTTACGTTTTTGGCCAGCCATCGAAACACTTTCTGCCTCAACTGACGTCACGATTACGGAAACTGCCGAAGCTATTTTTTTCATTGGCATGAGAAGGCGATTGCAAAACTGCCTCAATATAATCGATTACATGTCGCTATTATTAAATACCAATTAACGTGAACATCTATTTTATCACCAAATGTTCACAATAGCTTCATCTGGACATGAATAAAACCATATAACGGTACCTTGCTACTATGACTTTAAGTCAGTGAAGGTGTCTGTGTGAGTCACGTTAGCAATTCAACTAATCGCATCAGTGACATCTCCACTGTTCTCTGTCAATGACAAGTGATAAAGATTTCGTTCGATCTAACTGGACTACTGGTGCTGGACGGCCTCTTTATCAAATCAGAGATCTCCTCGTCCCCAGGGAAATCCTTCAAGTGTCGTGTGCGTCTCTTCTGACATTTGGACTGAACATTTACAGTATTGGTGGATGCAGATCAGTAATGTTCACAGCCAGGAAAAAATAAAATCCCATGGTAAAACGTGAAATAAATGATACTTTCGACAATTATGAAATTATCGTTGTTTTGATGTAGAATTTGGGGTACTTGTTTTCAATCTTCAGCACCGTATGTAAGCAGCGGCATATAGATTACACCAATATGTGTATCGTTTTCCTTGTAGACCAATACCGATGTTCTATAGGTTTTCACCGCTGTGTCACTTTCTATCATTATGTCATTGATAGATGATATAATGACGAAATGGATTTAAACAACACATGAAGAGTATAAAGTTAAAGTTATATAACAAGAGAGATTGGGGGTAAATGGTGATCAAGGTGGAATGAATTATGCTTGACATAGGCCTAATTTATGTATTTTCGTTCTTTTAATGACTTAGATATCTTTAATATCTGAGTTATGGGCGCTCTTTGAAATTTGAAAGTAGATGGACAAGGTGAACAAGGTCTGAGTTGTATTTATATATATCTATAATACTGTGGTCGGCTGAGTAACAACGTGGATCTCTGAGCCTTGTACTTTAACAAAAGAACTAAAAAGCAAAGTATTAGATGAACAGGAAAGAAGTCCAGCTTCAATCTGTCTCTGTTGCTTCCTTTTGTCAGAATGCCTCTCATAACGACTTTCCGTTTGTCATGTAATTCATCATTTCATGTCAGGAGGCAGAAATAATTTGCCATGTTACCAACGTTCAAAAGTTTCAGCGCTCTATCGAAAGTTGAAGGAATTTTCAAGCCATATATGCGTCTGTTTAGTGTTAGTAGAGACCGAGGTCAACTACGAAGTAGCATAGTTATCATCATTACAAAGTATACAATCGTCATCGTCGAACTTGATTTGTTTGAATATGTTATGGTGGACATGATGAGTATGATCGTAGAGTGTGACTCTCTGAGTATACACCATCCTTCGGACTAGTGGCGAAATGATGGGCACAGGAAACATTTGCAAAATTATTTCTGAACCTTGAGTACCAAGGGTACCAAACGTATAATCTCCGTAATGAACTATGAACTGTACACAGAGACCGAGAACCCAACAAAATTTCAACATGCGGCTGATGACGAAGGTTGCTTTTTTGTTTCTTTTAACAGGGATGGTTTTCTACAACATTCTCCCGCGATTTCACGTCATTCCTCTCAGTTCCTAACTGCATCGTTGCACACAGCATCAATGCATCAGGGCGGAAACGACGCAGAACTGGTGAACTAGACAAGAGACAACAACGACTGTATTTTTTTCCTTCTTTCAAATCAATGGCCGGGACAACATTCACGATTAAAGACCTTTTGGGGTAGAGGGGTACAGCGTGGGCATTGTGGGCATATAGGGCAAGATCTGAAAACGTAGTCATGGTTGTCACATTTGGTGGGACGTGTATTGCATATACTCTTATTTTTCTAGCTTGTTTACACCGATTTTCGACGATAATTTTGCGATGCTAAATGGTGTCGTTCTATAACTTGGCATACTTCACCTGGGATTCAAACGGCAATTTTCTACCGTATTTTAGACTTCTATAGCAAAATTGACGACGTTGGCCATCTACTCCAATGTTAAATTTCAACCTAAAACGGGATCTCGAGAATCTGAGAATATTCCAGGATTTGGTCTGGTTTACATCCGTGAGTACTCGAAGTAATATTGTAATTTTGAACCAGAAGGCACATTGTGGTGTATTCCACACAAACATGTGGATATCGGATGATTGCAAGGCTTCAAAATGCACAAAATAGGGCGATGACCCAGAAATTGGATGATGCGGTTAAATTTAACATTGAGGTAGATTGCCAACTTTTTTAATTTTGGCGATATAAGTCTGAAATTCGGTGGAAAATTACCGTTTGACTCCCAGATGAAGTATTCCAAATTATAAAACAATACAATTTGGCATCGGGAAAATACCAGCGAAAAACAGTGTAAACGAGTTAGAAAAATCAGAGTATAGTTTGAATGACCCTATGCGCGTTATATGAAACACTACATACACAGTCTGCCAGCCACATACAACTCAAGCAAACGAAATAAGTTTCCTCGAAATATCAGTAAAAACAGTCATTCCCAGATCCATGACTGTTCAGTGTAAATGAAGAGTGTTTCGTTTGTATTCACTGTAACGCATGTCATTTATGATAAATTCGACTGGTGTATTTTGACACGATGAATGAAATTTGCACCATGTAGGCAAGATATGGCATGGCAAGATGAGCCCCAGCACCTCTTGCACCATGTACTATCGTTACAAGCTTACCCGAATGCCCAATGTCGGAGTGGACGGTTTGCCCATCAGAAAAACCTAAGGCGTTGTGGTGTACCCAGACCAACACTCCAATGCACATCAAATGACAATGAAACTAAAACACTGGGTCCGTTCAAACAGGTGTTCAGTGTAGATCAGGAAGCCCAGTTGGTCTCCCACCTAAAGGGAATGGAAAGTTTGCCGAAATCAACCAGTTCAACACCCATTTTCTGGAAAACTTGCTGGAAAGTCTTGGGTCAAAGGGTTCCTCAATCGCCACCCAGAGTTGAGCTTGTGGTCACCAGAACCAACTACATTGTAACATAAATGTGGCTGCCCATTTCAACAGACCTCATGTCATGACCTCAGGTCATCTCTTGAAAACAGTGTGCATATGCTACAACTTCAAAGGGAGTGACGTGTACAATGTTGACGAGACGGGACTACAAACCTCTTCCAATCGACCTCCCAAAGTCATTTCCGTGAAGGAGAGGAAGCAAATTGAACAATTTGTGAAAGGTATGTGGTTTTGAGCAATAAATTATCGATCTATTTATCTACCTTTTTCCCCTAGCATACTGGTGATAATACATTTCATCAAATATAATCTGAACATTTGTAAGCGAATCGGAATGAATTCAAGAATAAAAGGAAATATTTCGAATTATTGAATCAAATAGGCATCCCTTCCTTAGGCTGCTGAAGATTCTCACCGCGATTCTAGTTTTGGGTCACAATGTCTGTGATGTCATTCGAGGCAGAACTGAAGGTAACTAACAGGGATATGCATCACGACTATTCATCCCCCTGGGGTGAATATATGTATCAACCTATTATCACCAATACAACCAGATTATGACGATGAATATAAGATGTACAACAAATTCAAAAGTACCCAGTCAAAAAATATGGCAAAAGTGAACAAGCGGTATGAAGGCATTTATCTTCTAACTATTTATATCAGTACTATCCATTTACCATGAAAGGGGATGTCTTGAACCGCCGGGTGCCCAATATTTGCGTGTTTTCTGTCGAATCGCATTTTCTATCTTAGGTCTGGCCGCCTACTTACATTGTTGACGTTTTTGGCTGACTGACAAAACGGACTCTGCATCAACTGACGTCACAATCAAAGAAATTGCCGAAGTAATTTTCAATGGAAAAGGCATTCGGAATATACCCACATATACACCGAATACATTTTGCTGTTATTAGTTGTCAATTAATAAATATAATTTCAATTTTTAAGTTCATATTATCCTTACCTCGACAGGAGTAAAACCATATAATACACTTAGCTACTAGCAATATCATGCAGTTTTACAAGTTTTAAACGTTATCCTGTGCTACTTTCATGTTACCCGGTAATATCCGCGGTATGTTGTGACTAGATACACCGGAAAATCTGCAACATTCGCCTTTCATGACATATCCTGAATTCCCTTGAGCAATTAACCGATGAAGCCTGCATAAAAACGGTACGATTATAACACGACCCCGATATGACCCGAATAATGACAATGAATTGCTCAGTAGTGGAGGACAACAAAGTGAATACTGTACTTCTGGGAAATATACAGTCATATTGCGGCCAATTGTTCTGGGGGAAGCAGGTGGATACTTGCCGCCTAGCTAATGTAAAATTAAACATGGAAAATGTCAGGTGAGTGGCTGGAGAATTCAGATGAGGGAATTATATGTATGATGTCTACCTTAGAGCGAATACTCTCCGAAGTTCTGGGAAACAAGAACATTTTTAGGTTACCGGACCTTTGGTCCGATAACCTATTGGCATGGCGTTGCGTCCGTCCGCCCGTCCGTCCGTCCGTCCGTCCGTCCGTCCGGCGTTAACATTTTTATCTTTAAAGTTAACGATCGAATCTTTCTGAAATTTTGCACAAAAATGCCTAAAAATATTTCGAGGAGGAGGTATTTTTTTTGTTTTTTGATTTTCGCATTTTTTTTCAAAATGGCGGGCGTTTTTGTCGAAAAACGCTCAATTTTGGACTTTGACGGCCATTTTCTCAAAAACTGTCTGATCAGTTTTGAGTTTTTGGTTTCAAAAGATTCCCCTCATATACCTCTGTGATATGTATAAGTTTGGTTGCCCTAAATTCGCCAGTTTCCGTGTGGCGGCCATTTTGAATTTTTGGCGGGTCGGTGAAAAAAATTTTTTTCGCCCCAAATCACATTACTATCCATTTTGGGCCATTTCTAGGCAAAAAAAAAATTTCACCCTTTGAAAAAGTTTTTGGACTTGGAAAATTTTCGGCACTTTTTTCCTCCATATAGGAGCTGTCAGGACTGTACTCATAAAACACTTGAAGATAGAGCTTAGAAATTGGCACTTTCAAATGGGAAGTCATATATGGCGACTTGTGTGGTGACCTTGAATTTGACCTTCAATGACCTTGAAAGGTCAAAACAGCCATTTTGGGGTCAAAAAATGCCCAGATTTGCCTCTATAGATGAAATGCTTGCAGATAGAGCTCATGTTTGCTTTATCATTATCATGAAGACATATATGGCACAACTAATGATGACCTTGAACTTGACGTCAGATGACCTTGAGTGCCAAATGTCTGACTCGGAATGTGTAAATTGACCTGAGTGGCCTAAACTATTCCACCCAGATATATCTTTGTATTATGAACATATAGAATATCAAATGCCGCACACATACATGTAATGGTGACATCGAAGTTCACACGAATGACCTTGATTGGTAAATCTCAAGGTCTGTTACCTGCCAATGCTGCCATGGCCAAACCAAAATTGTCCGGTAACCTATCTTAGCCTTTGGGCTAATTTTTAAATATATTTTTCGGATAAAATATAACATAATATTAATTTTTAAGATCGTTGTTTTGTTACAGAAGCAGGGCTACTGCTATGACTAATTGACAAATATGTTAGTTAGGTTGTGGTAATTATGCGACAAACGTATCTGTGTGTATAATTCTCTTTACCACAAGATTTTGAGGTTAACATTAGGAACCCTAATAAGAAACATTTTAGGAATTGAAACAAATGTGCGTTATGATAGCTTCATGTCTGAATATGTGTATCATTGGGAGTTTGTGGAAATAGTTTTTGGTGGGGAAAAGCATTTGCCCAATAACTAGCCCAATATCCCGAATACATCTGGTTGTTAATTGTTGTCAATTAGTTAACGCGAACATTTTTTTCACCAGCTGAAGTATGTAGTATTTAATTTTTGTGTGTGGTCACAATATCATCTCGACAGGATAAAACCATATGATACACTTTGCTACTATAAGTTTGAACAACTCATCATGTTTATATATTATCATGCAATTTTACAAATTTTATCATTATCCTGTTGTACTTTCATGTTACCTGGTAATATCCGTCGTATGTTTTGACTAGATACATCGGAATATCTACAAAATTCGCCTTCCATGAAATATCCTGAATTCCCTTGAGCAATTAACTGATGAAGCCTGCATGAAAACGGTACGGTTATAACACGACCCCGATATGACCCGGATAATGACAATGAATTGCTCAGTAATGGAGGACAACAAAGTGAATACTGTACCTCTGGGAAATATTCAGTCATATTGCGACCAATTGTTCTGGGGTAGCAGGTGGATACTTTAGATTTAGATAAAATACTATGGAATTCAAAATACTATGAAGTTCAAAAAATTACAACGCAGTTACATTCTAAAAACAAGTGTAATAATGTCTCATCTTTTTACAAAGCAAACATTTTGGCGTATCTACAATACCTATTGTAAATAAGACAGCATTTATAGGCAAAATGTTGTGTAATAGTCTATAATGGAAATATAGTAGATTTGTTGAAACAGTGAGAGTATATAACTTCCTAAAATACATTACCCAGTCAGTATCCAATATGACGACATTAAAGGAATTAGACCAGAAATTTTGTGGTGTTCTTGGTAGTTTTACAATTTTTTTCACAATGTTTGGATATATGAATTTACATACTTTATTAGCTTTTGTAATGGACGTGAGTTTATTTCCCCCCTCCAAATTTTTCGAATCAATTTCATTGTCTTTGACCAGTAGTTTCCACGATTTTGGTATTGCTGATATAACACTATAGAAATGCATACAATTTGTTTCTATTTTGTGTTGTTCTGTAAATTCAGAAAAAGTCATAAATTCACCATCTTTCAACAAATCTTCTATATTTTGAACTCCTTTGATATACCAATTCGGGAAAAATATTACTTTGTTGTTCACTCTCATGTGGGAGTTATATCAAATAAGTAGATTTTTTTATCTTCGAGGGTGTATCCACAATAGGTTCAAAAGAGTAGTCAAACCATGGGGTGATTACATTTTTGATGAAATCGTATTGCAATAAATTCAGAATTGAATGTATAACTCTAGTATGAAGATTGCTCCCAAGAAATTCTGATATATCAATGTGATTTGGTATACATATTTCGAAAAATTGTTTCCATTTTCCAGGTTTATCTGTGAACAATCGTTTCACCCAGCCTATTTTCAGGGCACTGTCGTGAGATGCGATGTGTGTATTGCCAAACCTGCATAATTTCTGGTAATGTACATAACATTCCGTTTTATTTTATCCGGCTTACCGTTCCATAAAAAGGTAAATATCAAAGAATTGACATTAAAGGTAAATATCAAAGAATTGACATTTTCTATATAGGTTGCCATAGGAGTGGGCAATACTGATAACAAAAAGGTCAGTTTGGACATCAAAAGTGATTTAATAATTATACTTTTTCCAAATAACGTCAAATCTCTTTGTTTCCATATATTAATATATTAATATCCATTTTGTTCAATATTGGTCCAAAGTTCAATAGCATTAGGTCTTCATGAATCGGAGTTATTTTAACCCCTAAGTATTGGACAGGTTTAAACCGGCCCCTGTAGCGCAGTGGTTAAGCTGCAGGATTCAAAGCCGGGAGGTCGTGAGTTCGAATCCCATCGGTGACCGAGGGATTTATCATGGCCGATCCCCACCCAGGATGGGTGTGCTGTGGGCTCAATGGGTAGGCTGACCACTCAGCCGTGAGTTACTCACCTACGAGTACGATATTGGGGGACTTCCTGGTGGTATGACTCAGGAATGGGGATGATTACACCATAGGGTCCGCAGGTGCTATGTTCACCGGGCCTGGTTGACACCAGGATAGCTTCATGGTCTGGTAGGGACACCCCCATGCCAGGTCCATGAACGGTATGATAGGAAGCGTGTGACATAGCCCTGTCATGCAGTCCCAAACCGGAATGGAACTCCACAGTTGTAAATATATCACACCATATAATTAAGTTGCACTGCATATACACAAAAATGGGTTCGCCCAACAAAAATATTTAAAAAAAAAAAAAAAAAAAGGATTGGACAGGTTCTAAAATCCAAATCAGACCTAGCGATGGACAAACATTGCTCAACATATGTCTATTGGAGCCAAATGGCAATACATACGTTTTGTTCGTATTGATTTTCAAACCAGATATTTTCTGAAACTGTCTGAAACTGTCAACTATGTATATTTATATTTATTATTTTAACCCAATTAATTGTGTTATGACCAAATTGAGCATGCTGAGGCACTTCATAACAAATTCCCACTCGAGAAGGTCAAAAGCTTTATCAAAATCTATAGTAACGAAAAGCCCAGTGATATCATTCTCATCACAATAGTCCATTAAGTTTAGAATATTTATAATATTTTCACCAATGTACCTGCCTTTTATAAAACCAGTCTGATCGGGATGTATGATATCGGACAGGTGTCGTTTTATCCTATTTGCTATGGCTCCAGTAAGAAGTTTATATTCAGTATTGAGTAGTGAGATGGGGCGCCAGTTTTTCAAACGTAACATATCTTTATCCTTCTTAGGTAATAACGTTATTATCCCTCGCCTCTGTGTTATGGATAATTTACCACTGATAATCGCATGACTGATTGAATTAATTAAATATATTTTCACTTCGTTCCAAAGTGTTGCATAAAATTCTTTAGGGATACCGTCAATTCCAGGCGTCTTATTGTTTTTCATGTTCTTCAAAACAGTTTTCAATTCATTCTCGTTTATTTGGATATCGTCCTTAGATTTATCCTGTTCCGGGATTTTATTGTGTAAATTTCTTTGATCAAAAAAAGTTCTATTAATTTCATTTGTTACTGGGCACTGCCAGTCTATATTTATAGAAGTGTAAAGATTTCTATAATATTCGGCTTCCTCATTTGATATGTCATAATACTTCCCGAGTCTGTTTGTAAACGAGTAATATTTTTTCTATTGTAATTTCTAGAAAGAAAGTATTTCGATGATTTTTCCCCATCCTCGTGCCACTTATGCTTACACCTCAGAGTTGTCCTATCTGTTTTACAAACGTACCTGTATGTATAATTCTCTTTACCACAAGATTTTGAGGTTAACATTAGAATACATTTGGTTGTTAATTGTTGTCAATTAGTAAACGCGAACATTTTGTTCACCAGTTGAAGTATATAGTATATAATTTTTGTGTGTGGTCACAATATCTTCTTGACAGGATAAAACCATATGATACACTTTGTTACTATGAGTTTGAACAACTGGTCATGTTTATTTATATATTGTCATGCAATTTTACAAATTTTATCGTTATACTGTGGTACTTTCATGTTACCTGGTAATATCCGTGGTATGTTTTGACTAGATACACCAGAATATCTTCAACATTCGCCTTCCCTGAAATATCCTGAATTCCCTTGAGCAATTAACCCAAGAAGCCTGCATAAAAACGGTACGATTATAACACGACCCCGATATGACTCGAATAATGACAAATAATTGGTCAGTAATGGAGGACAACAAAGTGAATACTGTACCGCTGGGAAATATTCAGTCATATTGCGGCCAATTGTTTTGGGGGAAGCAGGTGGATACTTGCCCCCTGGCTAATGTAAAATTAAACATGGAAATGTCAGGTGAGTGGGTCGATAAATCAGATGATGGAATCATATGCATGATGTATACATTAACTTGCAGCAAGGCTACTGCTATGAATAATTGACAGATATGTTAATGTAGTTTTGCTAATTGTTCGACTAACTTATGATATTCCTGTATGTATTATCATCCTCTTACCACCAATACCAAAAGATTTTGAGGATAACAATAGGATCCTCTAAAAGGAAACATTTTTTGGAATCGAAACAAAGGAGCGTTATGGTATCTTCATGTCACTATTTCTATCATTGGTAGTTTGTCAGCATGATCCTCCCGATCACCTATACTGAATAATTGCATAAAATTTTGGATACATGTTCTGCACTGCGTTTTTCTGCTAGAACACATGACGCTGTTATTAATAGTTGCTAATTAAGGCCAACATATATTATGCATTTTTACCAAATGGTCATATTATCTTTATCTCAACAGCAGTAAAACTACTTTGTTACAATATATTAGTACTTTGGTACCAGAACTTTAAGCAATGGTTTATGTTTATATCTAATCATGCAACTTTTAATCAAAAGTTTCATAATTTTCTGTGATACTTTATCTGATGTTTGTGGTATGTTTTGAATGGATGTACCTGAATACAGTATCTGCAACCCTTACATTCAAATGAATATCCAGAATTTCCTCGTGCAACAAACATATGAAGTAGCATAAAAATGGCATGATTAGAATGCGACCCCGTATGGCCCCAATAATGACAACGAATAGCTCCATTCAGGAGGACAACAAAATCAAAACTGTACCTCTGGGAAATATTCCAAATCATATGACGGCCAATTATTCTGGAGAAGCAGGTGGATATTTGCCCACTAGTCAATGTATAGTTAAAAAGAAAATGTCATGCGAGTGGCTGGAGAATTCGGATGATGAAATTATATATATGATGTCCACCAAATGTTGTATACTGTGGGACCACAAAACGTAGTGTCGCAAACGGTAAAGTGTTCGAATTTCGCAAAAACGTACAGTGTAGCGAATCATAGTGATTTTTTTGTTCAACACCATGCTCAACTGAATGGCTGCAACAAGACAGAGCCAGCTCATCTCCAGTAATTTCATTTTCCAACTTCAAGTTTTACACAATCGCTATATATATTAGCCCAAACTTTTGCAGGAATGTGTATCTTTATTTGTATCGTATCTTCGACCTTCATTATCCGTCACCTCCACACAAATGCACGTGAATCATGAGGTAATGATTGGCGGTTGCCTCCTGTAATTTACGGACTGCTACCATGAACCAAGAGTTCTGAAACTGGGTGGACCCCCTGAACTGGTATTTTGAAATATTGCCAATTTCCACAAAGTGATTGCTTCTGGTCGTTTTCGACAGTTAGATTTCCACCCAGGAACTGACTCAATCTCCGAAACGTTGTGCTCCAGTAAGACTTGGAACGTCAGAGAAACTAATGTGACACCAAAAGAGTCGTAAATGACCCAGGCATTAGTTACATTGTTGTCATTTCTGCTTAAGAACGGTAGAACAGGAAGAATTATAAAGCTTCCCCTTAAAAGTTTTCTGACTCCTCGTTTTGTGTATACATGTACATGTCACATCGACACCAGGGACATTTTATTATACTACTGTGATACATCGCATCTCTGTTCCATTATTAATACAAAATATGACACCAAAATGTAGAATATGTTGAAACAGAAGGGGTTATTAGATATAAATACTCTTGCTTTTCTTTAACAAGGTTATATTACATACATTTATTTTCCATAATCCTAAGTATCCAACCACTCGCCTCGTATCTTCATTTTAATAATGCATCAGCTAATGGCAAACACCCACCTGCTTCCTCTAACCCGACGAAAATATGATTGCGATATTTCCCAGAGGTACACTTGTCGCTTTGTCGATTTTCTCGGATATCTAAATTATTTCAATGAGTTGTGCACTAACAGTAGAAACAACTGGATTTACACAATATCTGCTCCTGGAGACACCAGTGTGATTTTAGCTATGAATGTTTGATCGGATTTTGTTTTTATTCCAAAAGTGTTTGATATTATGTTTTGCATAGATATTATCAACATCATATATTAAGCGATAATATGGTGATACATGCATTTGTTACCTCCAACATTTATGGAAATGTCAAACAAATTTCGAAGTTTCGCTCGAGTGTTAAAGGGGGGGGGGGGCATTGAATTGATGGCTTAAGTGCAAAACATTCATCTCCACCTGAAACATTATTGCTCAATATCCGATAGGAAAATAACTTTCATATCGTACCAGCGTTAGGCCGTGTTGAGTTTGTTTAGTGTCCGCATACGATAGCTTTTCCACAAAATTTGGCACGAACACACACATGAAATCTTGGGTCATTTAACGATATTTTAGGTAGTTGCTCTTCAAAATTCTCTTGCCTCCAATGTCGGATAATTAATGAGCCACAAAACGATACTTTCATCTAATATATTGCGCAGGGTTTTTCTCCTTTGTTCTGGCGTCAATAGAACAGGTTTCCACCTCAGATGTACACAAGAATTTATGAGATATGTGTTGTGTATTGGTTTGTGTTAAAATTTGTGCGTGTGTTAATATTCCGTGCTGCCTGATACCTTTTCGAAATCAGGCGGACGCTAAACAAAGTCTCAACAAAACACGCCTTAGTATCAATGGCACTAACTTATTATACTTTATTTGCTCACAACGATCTATTTATAAATGCTTCAACAATACGTAGAAACAGAAACCATTTGGGAGTCCCTCAGCTTCGACGAATAAGGAGGTAATGTATCCCAACATGAAATGATAAATCACATGACAGACAGAAAGTCAAAGTCGTTATGTGGGGCGTCCTGACAACAGGAAGCAACATGTCGATGGGAACATACCGGCAGTTTCTTTCCTTCACCATAGTATTTGGCAACCCAACGCCTTGGTTTCGTGCCCAGACTCACTGTATACATCCAAGAGACACACTATTTGCGCCATTTGGATATATCCTGAAATATATTGTTCGTCGTCACTTGATATTCACGGTAGCATGACGTCTAACTATAACCACATTGCCGTGGCCAAAAAGCAACACTTGGCGTAAATTTAATTTGCTCAATTACCTTCTTGTCTAACGAATATTAATGTGAAAAGGTGGCCTAAAATTACGAAGTAGCTACGATCTCTGAAAATCCCCAATTCTTTGAAGCACAATTTGTGCCTAGGATGTCTTTCGTACTGATCACAGTAATCCAAATTACTGGGGACACATGGGTTTCACATGTAGAACCAATTGTACCCGACAGCAGACTTGCTTCGCGCTTCCGACCTCAGAATGTATACCTGATTGAACGGTGGTGCCTTCTCTGCAAACGTTGGGAAACTTACTCAGTTATCATGGTTATGTTGTCATTAAGGGTAATTTGCTAAAGTGAATGTTACTCTCGAAACTGACATTTAGATCTATACTTACTTCTGAGCTGATTGCTAGTTACTGGATTTTGATTCAATATCATCTCAGGGATAGTCATTATTACCATAATTTCAAGTGTCAAGGACTCTGTATATCATGTATCTGCCTGAAGAAGGGCCGATTAGGTAGGACTGGAATATTTGTATGAGCTGAGACGTAGTCCTTTTGGTTACAAATGAACTGACAATCAATACATGCTATCCAGGTCGGCGAACAATAGCGGAAGCATGAGAACATATTTCAAGCTGAGGTTCATAATGCTCAAGAGCTTTTGCTAAATTAAATGTGATATTTATTGTTCATACCTCATTAATTATTTTCCTCATTCACTTGTCTCTTCGCTACTCAATTTGAGCATTTTAAAAACTTGTGGTCTTTCAGATTTGTTATTGGCATCATCGAAATCTGGCTCTATTAGTGACAATAGGTAATACACACATTCAAACTATGACCAATAGCATATGATTATGATGAAGCCAATAGAAACATGGCGATAACTAACTGAATGGCAACGGAGCCAAAATGAATGGAACGGACTACTACATGTTTCATCACATCCTTCAAGGAAACAATACTACTGTGATTTAGGTGTCGCTGTTTTTAGCATGGTTTCATAACACAATATCGACAGAAGATATCCAGAATTCCGCATAAAAGGATGCATATCAATAGTATGATTTGCTGAATTAATTTTTATGGACCGTTTGGTCAGAATATATCCATTCATGTGGATCCGCTACAACTACTTAAAAATTCCCTGGTTACAAAAAAGCCCGGACATGACAAATGTCGTTACTTGTTGTGATGATATGCTCAAATGAAAGATGTGAGTTTTATTCATAGCATTTACATACGAATAACGGGCAAATGAAAATCTACTCTTCTCTACATTTCAGTGTATTATGTGATGACTATCTCATGTGAAAAAAGCAAAAAGTTTCACATACAGTGTCCCATTTTGCCAAGTGTGTGCCTGTTATGGAGTTTTTGTTGCGTTTTCTTCTACTTGAAGGCAGCTGCTGAGCAGTTACGTACAAAAGCAAAACACTGATTTTAAATCGTCAAATGTATCACGAACCTCATCACTCGAGGTCACCATTTGAAGTATATATCCAAAGACTCTTGCTAATAATGTTCTTTATATTTACCGATAGTTGTTTACTTTAATGTCATGGGAGAGACACACGATACTTGAGGGATTTCCCTGGGGACGAGAGGAGGGAATTAGATTTGATAAAGAGGCCGTCCAGGGCCAGTATCCCAGTTAAATCGAGCTGAATCTTTATCACTTTTTCAATGACAGAGAACTATACAGATGCCAGTGATGCGATTACATGAAGCTAACGCGTCTCACACAGCATGCTTATAGTTGATAGTACACATATACATGTATTTTTCTCAACAAAGGCTGAACAAGTGTTTTTACAAGTGGCATTGAACTAGGTATTAACGCAATTGTCATGAATTTACTACATAAAATTTCATGTGGGACAGTTTCAATTGCCACGCCATGAAACCAACCTTTTTCTGTTGTAGTCAAAACTGCTCATTGCCCACCCGATGCAATGTAATATTTCAGCCAGACAAGGACACTGCTCTGCTCCCCAGACGGCATAATTACACACCTGAAAGCGGATCAAATCACGCACCTCCTCCACAGATGATACCTGTGCTAATATTATTCATCACATTTCAGAACATATCATGGTAGAAAGACAGGGTTTTCGTTTTTCCATCCGTATCCAATGTTAACTGTCTGAGCATACGACATTTTCTGAACTTGGTAAGATGAAGTAAACGTTTGTATAATATCGAGGATAACAAATTTTCCTGGTTATATTTGGATGTAATTGTGTATCGATTATGAAGATAATGAAGAGAGTACGTTTATGAAATTGGTGTCTAAGTTATCTCACCTCATATTCCATCAAATTGGAGCAATGATATCTCCCCTCATTTTCCATCAAATTAGAGCAGTTATCTCCCCTCATTATCCTTACCTTCCAAAGGATTCAGACAATATGTACTGATAAATAGTCATGCTTCTTCAACAATTCATTCTATTCACAAGCGCGCAACGTCCATTTGCTGCATCATTAGTCTGCACACTTAATCTGGTATACTTATGACGCTATCATGTGTATGATCATGTCTATGAACTGTTGAATCATGTATGTGAATACCCATGGTGAATGCATTTGCATTTGATATGTGAAGTAGTGACTCCAGTGAATTACTTTCAGCTAAGCATTTTTTTTTGGGACAAGGGCAGTCTGACATTGCGCACATTATAAATTGTATATTTAGCCCCCAAATCTACAGGTTCTTCAAATCATGTCAATTGATTCTACAATACACACATGGTATAATACAATATACAATGAGGTGTCAGAGACATGGGACGAGCCTCTTGGTGACCCTGAAACATTCCATGTTTGTTATTTAAAGACAGCTTCCAAGAACTGAGACAACATGGATAGACCTTTGAACTGGTATGCTGACGTATTGCCAATTTCCACAAAGTAATATTGCCGGTCTTTTCTGATAAATAGTTTCCACCCAGGAACTGACTTCATCTCCGAAACTTTGTAAACCAGTCCGACCCTGGACATCTGAAGGAAACACTTTTGGTTCGAAACTGACCTGGATATTTTGTTTTGTTGTCATTCTTTTCCTTGCTGGTAAATACAGTTGGGGTAAGTACTTTCTGTACATTTTTTGATAATTTATTTCCCATCCAACTATTCATTATCATAAAATCATGTGACAATCCTTTGTACTCGAAAGCTGGGGTTAACGCCGAGAGCAATACAAAAGTATGGATAATATATCCGATGGGCAAATGATCAATATGGGCAAAAATACCCTGATAATTCATAAAACAAACACATAACCATTGAATCTGAGTTCGAATAGGTTGAATAATGTAGGACTAACCGAGATAGATCTTTCCATTTCTTTTCTTATTTTTTCTTCTCTCCGGTAGTGAACAAAGGTCAGTAACCCAATGGAGTCTATTCAAGCGTGTGATTCACCTTATCTTATGACGTGTAAACTCCGCAGTAACATTAACCGCGTGATTCCACATCAATGAAATAATCAGAACAGGACTGCATCAGTGCACATGATTATGTACAAATTGCATTGATTGATGACATTCGGACTTAACCAGAATAAGTAATGTTGTTAGAAACATAACCCTCAGCATGACCTAACCCAGCATAATCTTCAAGTCGATGGAATTTGGTTATTGGCTTTTTTCGAACTCTTACTGGCTTTTTCCAACTCGGGGATACACACCCATATATGTGCATTGTATAATATTATGTGCATTGAAACATCTAAGAAGCAGAGATATATTGGATTTTTCCTGACACACAAGCAGATAGTACGTGTCCAACAGCTGACACAAGTACACAGAGGCATGACTGTGGAGGGTTTTGAAGACCAGCGTAAGGATGCAGAACTCCATCCCGAGATGACGAGGCAGCCAATGTAGCTCGAACAGGATAGGAGAAATGTGATCCCTCCTTGGGGCACCTGATATATGCATGGTGCAGTGTTCTGAACAAGCCGTAGCTGATGTAGTTGCCTCTGTGGTATACCTGCGTACAACACAGAGCAGTAGTGTATTCGAACCACAACAAGGCTCTGTGCAGCGGCCTTGCATGCATCATCTGTGCATACCTGCCGAGAGGTTTCGCACGGATATCAACATTATTACCGTAATTGGCTAGTGCACTAGAGTAGCCAATATTTCCAAATAACTTAAATACTGGTGTATGGTGACATCAGCCAAAGTTACTCATGTCCTAGACGTGATGATTAAGGTGTGATTGCACGTAACTTACCGTTGACTGCACTGAGGCACTTTTCCATTGACTTATAATGTGAAAGTAAAGGTAACAAAATCACCAAAGCAATACAATCCCCTGACCTTAAACTTGGCTAGCACACACACAAATACGCATGGATGATGAACCGAGACATGGTTTCATAAATGATATCACGAAAGCTGTGCAATTTGATGATTAGATAAATCATTTTATACGTTTCACCAAAACGAAGATTCGAGTGTTCTGCTTGACAAGCACTGGCTGTTGCATATATTTATTCCTTGTTGTCGTCAAAATAATGAGAATATCCAGGGCTATATTTTCTGTGAGATGAATACAATGAGCTGAATATTCATAATCCCAAACACTTCGGTGCACCCGAGTGCATCTCACCCTTGAGTTTTACTGGCCTCACTAGCTATTTGCTGCACAGCATAATCCTTTCGCTCGCATTGTTGTGAGTGTATTTTGTAGACTGAGAAATAGGTCGGAAAATGACATATGAAAACAATGAATTTAACAAATTTAACATTGCTTAGTACGAAACAAAGTCTCGGTTAGTAATCCTTGATGGCTAACAATCAAAAAGGCAAAGTTTCACGTTGGTTGGAAGTGTGTAAATTCATGAATTTGTAACCTTTATATTTACATTATAAGTGAATGGACAGCTGGTCACTGCCAGGTTCATGACGATCACATGCAATCAATCCTTAAAACATGGAGTGTCTTGTATCTGATTAAATATCTTCATTAATGATGTAAGTGGATAAGGCAAACTTGTCAATACAATGACTAATGGAGAAAAATGACACCACAATAACAATGTCCCTGTTTGACCATAATATTAGAGGATAAAATTGAACTGGCACCAATTTCATAAAACATTGCTTTATTCTCACAATACAATTGTGGTACCGAGGCATGGTTTGCATATTGCGTTGCGTTTTAAAATATTATATTTCAGAAGTTGCCAATGTAATACTTGGCTAAATGTTTGCAGTATAATATGGCTTCAAAGCATTGAGTAATTGCACTTTTTAATCCTTGGGTGATGAATGACTTGGGTGGTGGGTGGCAAAAAGTTTCTTTTTTTTAAAGTTCTAAACATTAAACATTAATAGCACTGTTAACATTTTCACAATGCTATATTTGTGACTACAATTATTTCCTCCAGGTTTTCCCCCTGTTTTGACAACTAGTACATCTGACAGCATTGATAAACACTACATTCCTTCAACTCACACAAATCATCCGTAAGTTCTTGTGATAATAACTACTATTTTTATATGGTAAAATGTTTTCGGTTTTAGCTGTCCATTAGTACAAACAAGACATATATTTTATATCGACTATCGCTAATTCTTCACAGCTACACGTATCCAACTCGTGACCTGGCTCCATCACTAACAGATTTGAGTCCATTTCAGGTACACAATACTGTGGCCTGAGTGGCATTGTGATTCAGAGTACCCACGGGAAAGGAAAGCAGGGAAGGGTTCGACGACAAAGCCACAAAAGCACCATGTTTATGTTTAAAGAAACGAAACAAGGGCGATATCATTTGTTTGAGTCAGAAGCAACATGATGCGTCACTCTCAGATATCCAGACTATGACTGATGTACAACATCTCGGAAATGTCTGAAACGACCACAGACAATTACCTCGTGGAAATTGACACTATGTCAAAATATACCAGTTCAATAGGACTGTAGCCTGTACACTGTGTTTAGGCTGTCACATCTTGTGAGCAATCCGTAAATCACAAACACGTGAAGTGTCAATGTCACCGACAGACTTGTTATTACGTCACAGTTCACGTATTGTGATCAAAACTTCAATTGTGATGATACTACACAAAATCCAGTAGTACACATAAATACCAGGAATCCATTTTGTACATGTCTAGTATCTCGCCTTTTTCTATATCATTAGGAATGTAATTACCATTCTCGCCTGGAAAATCCCATCCCCAAAAAATCTCGTCATCATAATATCCACACTCCGACATGAGGAAATGTCATGACCTGAGCATCCAAAAGCATGGAAGGGAGATCTCTTTCCCGCAAGATATGGTATTATGACCAGACCGAAGATACGTTTTGAAATAGGTTTGATGACCTCGAAATCCAACACAGATATTACCTGTGGAACTGCATCGAGAGCGGGGCATGATTTTATCAACATTCTGTTCTGTCACGATGTTGTCTCTGGAAGCAGACCAGTGTCCTTGGGTGGAATATGGCACTGTACCACAACGGCAGTTTTCACAACAGTCGGAGATGTTTTGTATATGGTCTGACATTTTTAACTGGAACAAATGCAATTTTGCGCAATAACGCCCACATAATAGCTAGTTTCATATTAATGCCACTCCTGTTGCTGTCGAAACAAATATCAATACAGTACTCAGCTATGACACCATTGGATTCCATGACATGTAAAAAAAACCCCGATATTTCTACCTCCAGTAGGAGCTCAGTTATTGCCAAAAACATTATCTTGGAATTTCTGAAAGCTGCCCATTTTTTTAGTGCTGGTCCTACAAACACTTCAATGATCACGCAACTGGATAATGCGAACTTGTTAATACAATGAATAATTGAGGAATAAGAAATACTATCACTGTATAGCAATTGTCTGAGTCAGTTCAACATTCCCTGTTTCTAATTCGTCACTCTCAGATGTTCAGATTATGACTGAAGCTTGACATCTCGGATATATCTAAAACGACCATAGGCAATTATCTCGTGGAAATTGGCACTGCGTCAAAATATATTCGTTCATGGCTACTGTAATCTGTTAATTGTCTTTAGGCTGTCACTTCTTGTGAGCAATCCGTGAATTACAAATTACACAACACATCCAACACATGATTCAACACATGATGTGTCATTGTCACCGACAGACTTGTTATTATGTCATAATCCACGTATGTTAAAACTTCGATCATAACGATACTACATAGCATCAAGCAGTACATAAATTTATATTCCTTAGGCATATAATTTCCAAATTTTACCTAGATACTTACACCAACAAAAAAAACACCACCATATTTCCGTCAATCAAGACAACCCTCCTAAAATGAGTACGGTATTACGAAATGATTGAAGATACATTCTGAACTTGCCATCGAAACCCAAGACAGATATCACTGTGGAACTACCTCGAGAGAGGGGCGTCATTTCATCGGCATTCAATTCAGTCATGATGTCTGTGGGAGCAGACCAGCGTCCTTGGGTGGAATATTGCAGTGTACCACGAGGGCAATCACAACAGCACGGGATGGTTTGTTGTATGGTCTGGCATTTGAGACTGGCACACATGCAATTCTATGTGAAATCGCCCTCATAATAATTGCCAATTTATTGTTGAATACCAGTCTGAGAAATATACCCCAGTGCTAGGATGGGTATGTAAATACATACAATTCTCAATGTTTACAGCATCTGGGATACTTCCTGCATATGCAATATATCGCCAGTATGCGTACAAAAAAGGCACATCAATCTAGAAACATAAACTTCCGCGAACTTGTTGTGCACACAAATATAGTGTTTACAAAAGAATGTGAATATTTTTGAAAGTCACTTGTAGATCTAGTTTGTGTTCCTTTCCACTGTAGAATTCATTAGCAATGAGCCTGTACTTGTATTATATATCTTCTTGCTATCAGTGAAGTCTTCACCAAAGTGGATTTTTACATGTTTGTTTGTCACCAAAATCACTCCATCCCTATTCAACCCGATAACACCCTCAATGAGTTACTTCAATGTACGAGTATACTCAGTTTATTGCAGCTTAATAGAAAAAGACTATAATATGTATGGCGTCTCACGAAATACTCAAGGTCATGTTATCGCAAATGTTCAGAGGTGCCAAGTGGATATTAGCCCAGTGTAATGGAATATGATGCGAGAAGCTCGAGAATTGTGATATGAAATTTATTTGGAATGATCTATTATTATTTTTTTGTTAACCCGTGCAGTTTGAGTGACCAGATACATTGTGTCGAGAATGATTGTATAAGTTTCCCCCGAAATTGTACTACCTTCCTATATCAGTTACGCATCTATATTTCAATCACTTCAATACGGCTGTAAACCTGCAGCTAAAGTTGCATATCCTAGACGTGATTACTTGAACATAGCGTGCCATGTATCTGATGGAATATCCTGAAAAAAGATGCAAATTGATAATACAAGTTGTTAAAAGCAATGAATGATTGACGGGACAATACTCCAGCAGCACAAATTGTCTACTGCCAGATTATGATATTATAATTTCAGCTGATATATGATCAGCACTAGTTTAACAACACGATTTTGTTTTCATCAACACAAATTTGTCACAGAGACATGGTTTGGAACGTCGTTTTGTTTTTAATAATATTTTGTTTCTGTTGCAAATTTATTACAGCTAGGAATAGTATCAGTTCTAGTTTGGATATTACAATAAACTAAAAAAAATTCAAGAATTGTTCAAAGCACTATATGAATTCACTAAATACATGAAGAAACGGTGTTCCACTCAGTTTTACAAAATAGAAGCATTAAAATTATTGAGAAGTGTTGTACCGCCTCAACCGTCACAATCATGAGCTTTTGTGCCTTCATTACTATTCTAATTCATATAAATCATTTCATCATTATTCTTGTCATGGATAAATTTGAAAGAAGGTGATGAACAGTGGAGTCAAATACTCTCGTGTTTTCTGAATATCTCAAGCATATCAGATGACCCTGTGACCTGCAAGCTCATTCATGTGACTAATAGAAATTTGTGAACGAAGAAACGGACATTATCATTTGGGGACTTTAGAAGTGTGACCTTAATCCGAGCTCATCATTGGTGGTGAAGAAGTGGAGTCTCTGACACGATGATGGCGTGAAAACACAATGTGTATCCAACATCCGTGTGGGAACTTATTCACACTGAACAAATGTTGCATGGCCCGGATGTCATTCATGGGTTTGAACTCAACCAGTTCAGGCTGGGAGTTGTGAACTGTGAAGAACATTCGATATTTGTGGTCGATATCAAGAATAACCAAGAGCAACATCGTCACAAATGTTGCTGCAACAACATCATCACAAATCAGATCACCACACCCAATGGCGCACTCAGGAACTTCAAATGATGAACAGCTGACACCACTGTCTTGCCGTGACTCAGATCAAACAAAACACATCCATCACCTCTCAGAGTGTAGCACAACTCACCCATGGACATCATAACTTAAACGATTTTCGAACAACAATAGGCACGAGATTGACAGGGGTTGATTCGACACTGTTTCCTTGGCATTTATTTATGCACTCTGGTTGCTGTGAAGAAACTTCACAGCAACCAGAGTTCTAAACTTTAAACATTACTAGCACTGTTAAACAATGTTATATTTGTGACTACAGTTCTTTCCTACGTGTTTTCCCTGTTTTTTAACTGGTGCATCAGACAGTATAAAAGCATTGATAAGCCCTTCATTGCTTCAACTCACAAAAATCATCCCTAAATTCTTGTGACAATAGCTACTATATATATGTGTGGTAAAATGTTTTCGGTTTTAACTTCCCGTTAGTACAAAAGAGACACTAACGTCAATTCTTTTCAGCTTCATGTATATTCATCCAATTCGTGACCTGTCTCTATCACTAACAAAATTGAGTCCATTTCAGGTACACAATATTGTGGCCCAAGTGGCATTGTGATTCAGAGTAGATACAGACATTGTGAAGCCATCAGAAAGCAGGGAAGGGTTTGACGACAAAGCCACAAAAGTTTATGTTTAAAGAAACCAACCGACGGCGATATCATTTGTTTGAGTCAGTAGCAACATGATGCGTCGCTCTCAGATATCCAGACTATGACTGATGTACAACATCACGGCAATGCCTAAACGACCACAAGCAATTACCTCCGGAAATTGGCACTATGTCAAAATATACCAGTTCAGGTTACTGTAATCTGTACACGTCACTTCTTGTGCACAATCTGTAATTTACAAACACGTGAGGTGCCCATGTCATCGACAGACTTAATATTACCTCATTCACGTAACTATGTGAAGACTTCAATTATGATGATACCACACAAAATCAAGTAGTGCACAAAGAAGTAGTTTCTATTTCATTAGGAATTTAATTATCAATGTTATATGCAAATTCCCATCACCAAAACATTTTGTCATCATAATACTCACACGTTTACCGCCAATCATTTCTCCGACATGGGGAAATGTCATGACCTAGGTATCCAAAGGTATGGAAGGGAAAGCTCTTTCCCTCACGAGATGGGGTTTTCGATCAGACTGAGGATTCTGAAACAGGTTTGATTACCTCGAAACCCAACATGAATAAGGGCGTGAAGGGCATGAATTTATCAGCATTCAGCTCTATCATGGTGTCGTCTGTGAGAGCAGACCAGATTCCTTGGGTGGAACATCGCAATGCACCACAACGGCAGTTTTCACAACAGCCAGAGAAGGTTTGTTTTACGCAATAACGCCCTCATAATAATTGTCTATTTCATGTTGAATGGCACACAAAAATGAACCCCAGTACATATTTTCACTAGGATGGGTACAGAAACAACGGTTCAGACCATTTCCACTGTTAAAAAATCAACCCGCCTATGGGTTTCTTGTAATATGCATCAATCATTCTCCATCAATAAATCTTATGGATAAACATGGAAGCCTCTTGTATCAGTAGTGATGAACAATCAATCGATTAAATATTGTCATGTTTTCTTAAAGTCATAGTAGCAAGGTACCATTATATGGTTTTATTCCTGTTCCGATGAAGGCATTGTGGACATTTGGTGATAAAAAAGATGTTCGCGTTATTTGGTAGTTAATAACAGCGACATGTAATCGAGTGTATTGAGCCAGTATTACAATCGCCTTCTCATGCCGATGAAAAAAATAGCTTCGGCATTTTCCGTAATCGTGACGTCAGTTGAGGCAAAATGTGCTTTGATGGCTGGCCAAAAACGTAAAATGCGTAATTTGGGCGGTCAGCTCAAAGATAGAAAATCAATCCAAAAGGCATGAGATTCAAAAGAAAACACGCGAAAACCAGTAAATACTGGACATCTTGCAGTTCAACAAACCTCCCTTCTGAGAGAATGAATAGTACTGATTCTAAATATCAAGACAAGAAATGCAGTATTCCCACCATCTCACCCGTTCACTTGAATTGTCAAACATACACAACGGGAATGAATATGCGACATGCAGTTTACCTTGCTGGCTACATGTACTTTCAGTTCTGCCTCAACTGACGTCACCAACCACGTGACCCATACTAAAATCGTGATCAAAATCTTCGGCAATTTACGGAAGGAGTGCCTATTTGATTCAATATCTCGAAACCCATTGATTGTATTTGTAAAATTCGTTCGAATTCATTGATAACTATTCATAATGGACTAAATGAAAAGCACTTTCATCGGCATGCTACTAGGTTTTTAATATCTCAAGCATATCAGATTAGCCGGTAACCTGCAAGCTCATGTCACAAATGGAAATTTGTGGACGAGGAAAACGGACATTATCATTTGAGAATTACTAGTAGGTAAGCCTGACCCGTAATCAGGTTGATCCTTACTGATTGTGAAGACATGAATCCATTGCATCACGGATGCAATGATATCCATGATATCAATCAACCATGATATCAATCGATAACGTCAAATTCATAGATACAATCTATGAAGAAACTTACTTCATTGTCTTGCCGTGATTTCGATCAATCGAAACACATCCACCTTCACCTATATTGGAGCACAACTCACACACGGACTCCATAACTGACCAGAGACAACTATGTGGTGAATGATCGTTGGATGTCATGTCAGAAGCATGTCACCTGACAGACGTCAGCAAGACAGTAGCAAACTACAATATGCACGAGATTGGTAGAGATGGATTATTTACAGTTTTTCGTGGCGTATTTCTGGGCACTCCACTCCACTTGCTGTCAAAACAAATATCAACACAGGTACTCAGCAATGACATCATTGGATTCCCTGTCATCAAAAATGATCAGTTGGAACATCAAAACGATGTTTCTACCTCCAATAGAAGCTTAGTTATTGCTGAAACATGATTTGGGTATTTTCGAAAGCAGCCCGTTTGGAAGAGGCCTAGAAAACCATTTTTTCGAGTGCTGGTCCTAAAGTAACTTCAGTGAAGATGCAACTGGATAATGCCAACTTGTAAATACAACGAATAATTGCGGAATAAAGAATAATATCACTGTATAGCAATTGTCTGAGTCAGTGACAACATTCCCTGTTTCTAATACGTCACTCTCAGATGTTCAGATGACTGAAGCTTAACATCTCGGAAGTATCTAAAACGACCACAGGCAATTACCTCGTGGGAATTGACACTACGTCAAAATATACCAGGTCAAGGGTACTGTAGCCTGTACACTGTGATTAAGGTTGTTCGCTCCTTTTGGACCCAAGCAGAGGGGCTAAAATTTGAAATTTGTTTAATGTATTTCAGACTTTCAAACAATCATCAATATGATATCGTGCATTCCAAAACAGCAAATTCGGGGTAAATATTTTGTTTAGTCTGTAATTATGGGTAATTTTACCCCCAAAATACCAGGAAAATGGATAATTTTGGGCCATTTTCACTCTATTCAATATTTAATAAAAACCTGTGAATAGATATCTCTGAGATTGTGTATGTTTATCAACGAACTGCTGTGCATGTTTTTGATAGAAAAAAATATGGGGGTCACCATGCTAATTTTCCTTCTACAGGCATCCATATGAGTCCAGAACAGAAATTTTTACCTAAATTTGTTAAAAATCTGATAAAATTCACTGACATTCACAAATATAACAACCTATAACAGAAAAAATAGCATGGTGACCCCCATATTTTTTTCTATTAAAAACATGCATATTGGTTCGTTGATAAACAAGCAAAAATTTAGGGAAATCTATTTTCAGGTTTTCATTAAATATTGGTTTTAGTGAAAATGGCAAGAAATGACCCATTTTGCTGGTATTTTTAGGGTAAAATTACCCATATTCCACACTGAAGAGAATATTTGTTCCGAATTTTCTGTTTTCGTGTGCACAATATCATATTGATGATTGTTTAAAAGTATGAATATCATCAAACAAATTTCAAATTTTAGCCCCTCTGTTTGGGTCCAAAGGGAGCGAACATCCTTAAGCTGTCACTTATTGTGCGCAATCTGTAAATCATGTAAATTACAAACACATGATGTATCAATGTCACTGACAGACTTGTTATCACGTCATAATTCACGCTCGTTGAAACGACCATAACGATATTACATAGCATCAAGCAGTACACAAATTTCCACTCCTTAAAGTTGGAATCAATTTTAAAATCACCCAAATTTAGCATTCTTGTTTGTCATGCAAACTTGAAAGTACATCTCGAGATAGTGAGGAATATATAGGAAATATGCACGGTTCGACAACAGAAAATTGCCGTTAATCGTGCATGAAAACAGTGGATAGAGAATGATCGGCCTGTCTACATTGCCGGTTGCCACAGTATCTAGACAAATACCAATGACGTCATGAAACTGTGTGCAGGACTCGCCCGCGGCTTTGAGGAAAAATTGATGCGAGATTGACTGGCGCGAGTTTGAATCTTGATTCGGCAACTCAATTTGGGCACGTATTAGGCCCAAATTTGTACGATTTCTAATTCTATTGACAAAATAAAGCTACCGCAGAATGAATAAATGTTGTGAATTCTAAAAGTGATTATAGCTTTAAGGGATATAATTTCCATTTTTATCTAGATATTTCCATCACCATAAAAAAAAAACAATATTTCCGCCAACCAAGGAAACCCTCCCAAAATGGGTACGGTGTTACGATCGGATTGAAGATGCAGTCTGAAATAGGATTCATTCCCTCGAAACCCAACACAGACATCACCTGTTCCAACATGCACGAGAGAGGGGCGTGATTTTGTCAGCATTCTGCTCTGTCATGATGTCGTCTGTGGGATCAGACCAGTGTCCTTGGGTGGAATATTGCAATGCACCGCGAGGGCAGTTTTCATAATAGAATGGGATGATTCGCTGTATGGTCTGACATTTGAGACTGGCACACATGCAATTCTATGCGAAATCACCCTCACAATAATTGCCAATTTAATGTTGAATGTCAGTCTAAACAATATACCCCATTACATATCACAACTAGGATGGGTGTGGAAATACATACATTTCTACACTGTTCACAGCATCTGGGATATTTCTGAATGGTGCAATATATTACCAGTAAGCATACCCAAAAATGGGACACTTAAATATAGAAACATAAACTTCTGTCGATTTGTTGTGCACATCTGTATACATTGATGTGGACACAAACACAGTGTCTATGGGAAAGTCCCATGAATATTTCTCCAAGTCAACTCTTGAACTAGATCTCCTGATCCCTTACACTATTAGATTTCACCAGCAATGAACGTGTACTTGGATTATATATCTTCTTGCTATGAGTGAATTCTTCACAGAAGTGAATTTACAGGTTAATGGCGAGCCTTTCAAGAAAATTTACACACCCAATGTTAAAATTTAGTAACAAGAGTATGCTCACAAGAATCGCGAGCTTGAACACGACAGGTAGGCCCCTGATATATTTTGAACTTTTTGCTGATTTCCACAAACGTTTTGAGAACTTCTATCCAAACTCGTGGTTAATTCCATATATGGATAAAATTTGGTTTCGCCAACAACTACATTCTTTCTTGCTTGCGTTTTTTCTCACTTGGTGTCAAGTATAACACCTTTCTAAACACATCAACACCTTCCTAAACATGTTCATCAATTATTCTGCTAAACATGTTTCTTAATGAGGCTTAATGAGGCGTTGCTTAATGAGGCGTTTAGATCCATTTTCAACATTTTTCTACAGTATATTGTGTCTGGGATGGAATGTCTCATCCGATTGGAATCCGTTTTTTAGTAATATTCATGACACGAATGTGTTGAATATATATCCAAAATTAGCGATAATCGATGGGAGAAATCTGTACCAGTTTTCGACCCTTTCTATCAATACATTCTCCCCATCTAGTTAGTTATTATCACATATCACAAGCATAGTGGTAGCTTGTATTGACAATAGTGTTGTGCATTTTACATGTATTATGTGAGCAACGCGATGTATAATTTAAACATATCAATATAGTAGTGTCATCACTTTCTCAAATGATGTTTTGATCAAGGATAAACCATTTGATCATGCCATTTGATGCAGAGATAGATTAGATTCAGACACAGTAAAAACATCCGAGTATCCACATTGGTATAGATGATAGGTAAGTCATGTAACGTTTCGGTGCGATTCTGGTGACAAACAAACATACACCTCTTGTATCACCTCATTCCCTATTCAATCCTGATATGACCCTCAGTCAAATTATGAGTATTCTCAGTATTTGGTTAATAGAAAAGAAGATAATATCCATGAGACTCAGGTCATAATATCGCAATTGTTCAGAGATATCAAATAAATATTAGCCCACTATAATGAAATGTGAGGTGAGAAGCTGGAGAATTGTGATATGAATTTTATTTGCAATGCTCGTAATTTTGGGTTAACACGCTGGGAAAGGCGATCTCCAGAATCTGAGGTTGAACGCCGGAATTGGAGGTTGAACGCCCGAATCGGAGGAAATCGCGAAAAGAAACAAAACATTGTGAGGATGATTGAGGGAAAAGCCCTCAAAAGGTACGTAAAATCGTCCGTGTCATCGATATAGCAGTGTGCATCAGTTATGCGAATGATCATTGTCCATCGCTACAACAAAAGCACCTTAGTATATCACACAGTTATCTGATAAATTGCGGCACAGTTTTAGGTACTGAAACAGCATCTAGGCGACAACACGCATCGAATGAATAAACCAGTTTAAGGTGTGATTGCACGTAACTTACCGGTGACTGCACTGAGGCACTTTTCCATTGACTTATAATGTGAAAGTAAAGGTAACAAAATCACCAAAACAATACAATCCCCTGACCTGAAACTTGGCTTGCACACACACAAATACTCATGGATGATGAACCGAGACATGGTTTCATAAATGATATCACGAAAGCTGTGCAATTTGATGATTAGATAAATCATTTTATACGTTTCACCAAAACGAAGATTCGAGTGTTCTGCTTGACAAGCACTGGCTGTTGCATATATTTATTCCTTGCTGTCGTCGAAATAATGAGAATATCTAGGGCTATACTTTCTGTGAGGTGAATACAATGAGCTGAACATTCATAATCCCAAACACCTCGGTGCACCTGAGTGCATATCACCTGTGAGTTTTACTGGCCTCACTAGCTATTTGCTGCACGGCATAATCCTTTCGCTCGCATTGTTGTGAGTGTATTTTGTAGACTGAGAAATAGGTCGGAAAATGACATATGAAAACGATGAATTTAACAAATTTAACATTGCATAGTAAGAAACAGAGTCTCGGTTAGTAATCCTTGACGGCTAACAATCAGAAAGGCAAAGTTTCACCTTGGTTGGAAGTGTGTAAATTCATGAATTTGTTACCTTTATATTTACATTATAAGTGAATGGACAGCTGGTCACTGCCAGGTTCATGACGATCACATGCAATCAATCCTTAATTCACTAAATAACCAAATATAGCACTTGAGATTGTGCAGAATGATTGTTTAGGTGCAAAAGACTTTATATCTGACCAAATTTCTTCAATGTTTGGCGAAATTATTGGGTATTCAACGTGAAATGAAACTAGGCTGCAACTCCACGAGTATGAGGGCTCATAAAAACGGCAACACCGGGATTTACAAAACAGAGCGACGAGTGCTCACATCGCTCTCAGGGTTTGGTGACGTCTCTGCTTTGGTGATATGAGGCTCATGACACACGAAATATACAGCCATGTGGTCTTATCCCTCGTACATGCACCCAAATTCAAGATCCGTTAGATTTTGCAGACAAGAACCAAATACTAGTAATACGTGAAGCCATTGAAAGAAAGTGTATAATTTTCTTCATTCTACCGTGATATAGATCCATTGTAGGACATTTTAAATAGGTTTAAATTTTGTAATGAAGCTGGTTAGTGTCTTCCAGGGCCAAACGGAAGGCTTGAAAGCACCATAAATGGTTTTAAAAGAACAGAAGTTTGCAACAGGAATATATGCATATTGATATTTTATCCGCAATTGATATATGTACGTGGTAATTTCTACACACACAACATAGTACGATATTCAGTAAGTAATTAACATCCTGTCAAAATTCGCAGGTACCCTGCAGATTCATTTGAAATTTTAAAACAAAAATTGACCATATTGGTGAGTCTGAAATTTATGAGCACTGCATTGCACTGAATTACATGTGTTGCAAAGTAGCAGCCATGTCCATAAAAAATAAATGAAAAACTACAGCTGATATGGCAACATGAAATTATATTTAGATTTTTGGGATACCTTCTCCAAAGCAACTGTCACATTGCACATAATAATATATGTGCGAAGCTCAAATTCCATAATATATCGGAATAATTTAGGCACGAACATGTAGGTGTGACACGAACATTTTTTTACCTAAATAAATTTCCCACGTCTGCTACAAGTTTTCATGCCTGAATCAAGTATTTAACCCTGCCAATTAGCGCTCAAATTAAACCATAAGAATAAATTCATATACACCTGTATTTTGTCAATCCTCAAGTCTGTCCTCGTCCAAGTATACCTGCATGGGGGGAGGGGGGGGGGGGTTATGCAGGTGTCAGCCAGAGAAAAGTATACTAGTAGGCAGATACGATTTATTGATGAACATATCTGTCTCACACTATCAATACAACCAGCAAAATGATGATGACATAAGGTAATAGTATTGGTGTCCATGATATGCGCAGTAAATTCTGAACAAACACATGCGTCCAACCAAATAATACCAGAGTAGGTCCCTAGATCTATCAAACTGTTGCGGAAGGCAAACCTAAATTCAACATTTTTCCAACTGTTCACAAACTAGCAAACACATTGCTCTTTCAGGGCCTCCCAATTCTACCTCATTATTGGAAATCATGGAGTTGCCGTCCTCGATACACCTGGAGTTGCAGCTGTCAAATCGAAATGTGCTCATAAATCGTGATTTATCAGATGATGTGTATATACCGATGTCTCTGGTGTAGTAATAAGTTAACTAGTTACTATTTCTGTGCGTGAAACATGTTTGTTTTGCCACGTATCCCTTCGAAATGTCAAATTTGGTTGCAACTTCGCACTTCGTTTGCATAGGGATGTTGACCCGCTATTTTGTGTCCCAGTTTACTACCTGGTCTGTGCATTCTCACACCAATCTTGTTTATTCCTGAAAGCCATATAATGTTCGCATGCTCTATGGACACACCCTTTTATGCCAATAACCGTTATGAAATACAGTATTCACCCAAAATCATAGGAGCTACTCACAATGTTTTGCTTTCTTTGCGCCGTTTCCTCAGATTCGGGCGTTCAACCTCCAATTCCGGCGTTCAACCTCAGATTCTGGAGATCGCCTTTCCCAGCGTGTTAACCTATGCATTTTTACTGAACAGATATATACATTGTGTCGAGAATGATGCATGTACTGGCCTTTTTTTCCCAAAGTTGTTTTCCGAAATTTGTACTACCTTGTTGTATCAGTTACGCATCTATATTTTAATCACTTCAATACGGTTGTTTACCTGCAGCCAAATTTATCAACATCTAGACGTGATTGCTTGAACATGGAGTGTCATGTATCTGATTAAGCATCCTCAATAATGATGCAAATTGATAATACAAAGTGGTAAATGCAATGAACAATTGAATAAACATAACTCCACCAGCACAAATTGTCTACTGCCAGATTACGATAATATAATTTCAGGTGAAATATGGTCGGCAATATTCTAATCTAATCACATGACTTTGTTTTCATCAACACAATTTTGACACCGAGACATGATTTCCAATGTCGCCTTGTTTTTAATACATGTAATATCGTGTATCCGATTATGCCAGTTTTTTACTCTTCCATGTAGGCAATGTATCAACTCTGGTTTGGATTTTGCAGAAATCACTCCATCACGTGGAGGAGATGGAAAAATCAATATATGAAGAAAAGGTGTTTCAGACAGTATTAGATACTTGGAGCATTAGTGAGAAGTGTTGTACAGACTAAACTCCCACAAATTCTGAATTTTTTTCATACCTACATTACTATGTAAGACCGCTAGCCAAAGAATCATCCAATTTTTACCCATTAGCACAGGCAAAACATAGCCTAAGTTCTTCCATCGACTGTCAGATACATATATATGAGCAATTCATACACCTATCACTGACAAAAGTGAGTACATCTTAGCCTATTCTTAGGTACACAATACCGTAACCCAAGTGGCACTGTAATTCATCCGAGCTGTAGAGAATATGAAGCCAGAAGACTTACGTTGAATGAAACCTAACAAGAGTATAGCATTTATTTGGGTCAGTAGCAACAGTCTCAGTGTTAAATTCGCATCATTCTATCTCTATATATAATGCCCATAGTCTGACTGATATACATCTAGGAGATGCCTGATGGAATTTGGTGCAATGTCAAAATATCCTTCCAAGGGTACGTGTTCTTTACTGTGGTCAGGCTGACATTTCTTGTTTGTGATTAATTACAAACATAGAACGTGTAATTGTCACCGACAGAGTTGTCATCATCTAAGGACTCACTACTGTGATAACTCAAATGATGAATCTACATAACGTCATATTAAGCAGATAGTATAATTTATATATAGTCAAGCACACGTTCAGTTTCTCGCAGAGTGTCATACAACTAGGAGCATAATTATCAAGCTCAGCTAGAAATTCCCATCATCAAAAATTCTCGTCATCATAATATCTCCGACACATGTCATGAGTTAGGCATCCAACCTTGACTATGGAATGGACCTCATCCAAGTATGGGATTACGATTGGACTGAAGATGCATTCAGAATAGGATTGATGACCTCGAAACCCAACACAAATATCACCTGTGGAACTGGCTCGAGAGCGGGGCGTGATTTTATCAACATTCATCTCTGTCACGGTGTCGTTTGAAGGAGCAGACCAGTGTCCTTGGGTGGAATATTGCAATACATATATACAAAACGCGGACAATGAGCAGTTTTCACGACTGCAGGGGAAGGGTTGTTCTCTGTCGTGACATTTTGAAACTGGCACACATGCAATTTTATGCGATAACGCCCTCATATTAATTGCCAATTTCCAGTCGAATGTCACTCACAAATATATCCCTCTAGAAGGATTGATGCGAAAAACGTGGATTTCTGCCAAATTGTGTTTTCCGATTGTGTTCTCACGGGTAGGATATACATTGCCACCAGATAACACGGATATTTCAACTTGTACAACATTGAAGCACACGAATGTGGTATTCATGTCCATTGAATTAGACGTCTGGTGAGACCATTGACCACACTCTGACTACAACTAACACTCTGGCAATCATTCAAGTTCAACATACCCTCATCTATGTGCACTTAGTTGTGAGCGAATTGAGTCAACAATATGAAAATAATATTGATAGGAAAAACATGGCAACTGTCGTGTATTACCAATTTCAGTACGACACCTGGAATACTAATGAAATATATTGATAATAATATATTTTGACATCAGGCAAAATTAGGATGTACTCCCGTATTTCCAGATTCAATGACGACTGGGTCTAATAGGCAGAGGATATATATTACGTTATGATGTAACCATGTATCTCAACGGGGATTTTGGGGGACAGAGGCTTCAACGTGGGCATCATGACTGACTTACGGCGTACGACTTGAGATTGTACATGATTTGTTCCGGCAGTATGTTTCACTGTCCCGGGTCATTTTGTGTATAGTGTTCTATAAATTTGACGACCGAGTTCGGTAACGCGAGTCAGATTTTAATGGATATGTTCCTAAAAACGCTGTCCTGGCTACTATTCATTGATATACTACAAGTACTAATATGCATATTTCTTGTGTATTATCTAAACAATATTTAACATCTAAGTCTATACATTTTAAGCCACACAGGTTTGATGGTACTTGGCTGTTTAAGGTCGCCTACATACCTTAGGCGACCTTAACCTCCTCAATATGTTCACTTAAGTATCGTTTCAAAAATATAAGATGTGCCGAACTACGTGAATAATTATAGACCAACGGGCCACTATATAACCATACATTGCGTGATGAAGATAAAGGATTTTTTTGCCGTAAATGTTGACTTTTATTCAGAGGAATATACTTCAGTAAGGGTCATGAGAGATCACGGTGATAAATGTTAACATGTAATCAATATATTTGCGATTTGTGGTGTAATACTACATAACCATAGATTATTCACACTTGTAAATTAGATGAACGTGTAGTTTAATATCTATCACTTGATGAAGTAACGCTATTAGTAGTTTAATTCCATATACCAGTACAGCTATTCCCGTTAAAACGTCCATAAAAATAAGATCACAACACATCATTGATTCTCTCCAAGAATTATAACATAGTAATGTATTTATTCCTGAAATATATTTTCGTTGCACATCACCCACACCAGTGTACATTGTATTCCCACTATTTTTTTAAGATTCTAAAACAGTTTATATGATACAATGCACCATACGATACGAATATACAATAACATGCAATATGTTCGTAAAATTTAGTATAGACCTATATTATATCTTAAATATACATATACATTGGCAAAATCACAGTTATCACACGGTCATTCAATAAAGTTTGATTTGACATACGTGTATGACCTTAATATACGATAACACAAGAAATATCACGAAAACAAAATATATACTAGTAAATGGTAGATAAAAATTTGGAAATGTACACAAATACATATACATTAAAAGTAGTCACAATGAACTACGATTTAGGATTTGACCAAATTCAGGATTAGCAGAATCGATTTTTTTTTGCATGAAATTATGCCTTTGAGGTATGTCATTGCTTTCAGAACAGGTTTCAAGAACATTCAAAGTGATTAAAACTTCAATTTGTGCAAATAACAATGTGCACAATATATAGGCTACTATTCACTCAAATCCGAATAATCAGGCACAGCTGGCTTATCTTGAATGGACGTTGAGCCATTATTAGTTCTATCTGTAACTGAAGTCCCTGAGAGTAAACTCCGAGCTTCCTCCTCCGTCCCGTCCTCCACTTGCACCCGGGCTGTCCTGCTGCCCATGCGACCGAGAGTGACCGGCACCAGGCAGAGAAGGACTACAAAGGCCACGGCTGCCGTGCCTCCCGGGATGAAGACGATGGCGTCCCTGTAATACCATACACAGGCAGCGCAGCAGCTGCTAGCCTCCCCGTTGCACGGGTGGAAGTACTGAACTAGCATCACCGCCGCCCCGTTGGAGATCTTGTCGGTGAAGCTCATCGAGCCGTAGACGAAGGCCCCACTGTTGACGTTGTCACCGATGAGGTCCGCAGTCATCGCGAGCGAGGTGACGAGGATGGTCGTCGTGCCGAAGCCAAGGAGTATCGAGGCGCCCACCGTCTGGTACGAGCTCCCGATAGGGATGAACCACATCCATATGCAGGCGCTGCCAACGAAAAGGAGACCCAAGAGGTAGGTGCCCTTGCGGCCAATGACTTTGTTGATGGGTTTCATTGTGAGTGACATCACGAAACCGCTGACGTAGACAATGAGCGGGATGAGAGCTACAAACTTCTTGGTGAGTTGAATGGAGTGAATCACGAACATTGGCAGGTAGATCTGCGTCAGGTTGACCATCAGTCTCGTGCACATATAGAGGAAAGCCATCATGTAGAACTGGTACTGCTTTAGCCAGTCTATCCAGCGGAAATTCCCACTAGAAATTCCAGTCGCTCCATTGAGTGCAGACGTGCAGGCCGAAGTCTGGCTGCCAGACTTTTCACTCGTACCTGCGTGGAACACCAGGCTGAAGAATGCGCCAGACGCGACCACGATCAACACAAGATTTCTGAACTCACTCGCATCGTCTGGACTGAATTCCCTGGGGTTGTCACTATGTCCCAGTAGTAACCATGCTAGGCAGTACACAAATATATTGGATAACACAGTGAAGCCATATCTAATTGCATTAAGCTCAACTCGTATGGTAGTCTCCTTGCTGAGGGCTGGTATTAGCGCTAAGTGTGAGATTTGAGTGGATGCCCAGCCGAACTGGAAGATGACGACGAAAGGCGCGTAATAGATGAACTGCGCCCAGTCGTCTGGGTGATTGCAAGCTATACACTGGACAAAGATGAAGGGAAAACTCAGCAGCACACACACGGTACCCAAGAGGTGCCAGCTCTTTCGCTTTCCGTATCCGTAACACCCGTCGATGCGGTCAGACTCGGCACCGATGAGAGGCGTAGCGAGAGCGTCAGCGACCTGTCCGAGAAGAAGAACGAACCCAGCCAGCGTGTTGGAGAACTGGTTGACGCTCTCGAAGTATAGCAACAGGTAGCTGAACCACATCGACGCGCACATGTCGTTGAGGACGTGACCCACACCATACGTCAGTCGACGTACCATCGACAGGTCCGACGTGGGTTCGGCCATGACTTAGCCGCTTCGTCGGCTACCCAAAGCCGCTCTCCTACCTGCAGTGTAAAAACAGCAAAGCGTTCTTGGGAACATGCATCTGTGTACATGTAATCATGTAGCCAGCTTAACATTCAAAGCACCTGTCACTGTTCAACATTTACGGGAATCATGAATATGTTTTTGCAGTCATTAAATAGACATGTGATAGTTGAATGAAGAAATTCCGTACGTCATGCCCAATCACATGCTGCCATTAATTTTGTGCAATTAGGCCTTTTGCGTGAGAGTGCGGGAGGTACACCAGGGTAATTAGGAAAGAGAACGTCAAACCGAGACAATCGCGTGGCATAATGTCGCTATTAAATTTACCGGGCGTTCCACAATTATGTACGTACATGACACACCACGGATTTTTTTTTCCCATCCACCGATGCAAAACAAAACAGACACCAACGAGTGTGAATGCTTTCACTCAGAAGGGTCCTGCCTCGACTGACCTCACTACACGTGTGGAATTTATTGTGTTTATTCTATTCGTACGTCTTTTTGGATATACCGATAAGTGTTATTTCGTACAAAGTACGATAAATTGTGTACTGCTAAATGAAATTCCGCTGAACTGTACGATCATCAACCGCATTAACATTGTGGGTCAATTATTTATTACTAGTAATTCTGAATCCGATTCAGAATCATGGGCAAGCTTTCAAACCTATTTTAAACTTATATAGAGAACCACATTTCCCAACACCCTGTACATACACGTAGATGCAATGACCTAATGTGATTCCAAAGGTCTACGACTGAAAATTAGTGGTTAATCTATTGTTCAAGTTCAATTAATTCGACATACTTCTGATTCGTTGAGCTGCTTATCAATTATTTTTTCTATCAATCAAATGAGTACCGGAAAGAAATTAATACATTTTTGTAACATGTCATCTCTCTCGATGTAATAACTTAATGTAAAAAGCTTTAAGTGACATGGCATAACCAAAGCCATCAGCTAGGTATGCATGCATTTAACGCAAATTGTCAATTTCAGTATGCATATATCGAAACATTTTTCATTTGCTTAGAAGCACGTATACGTACCAATTTCTTCACTAAAAGTGTTAAGTGAGATCACAACTATATATTTATTTAATTTCATTACCGAGAATTCGAACAAGGGAACCTGGTCAAAGCTTTTGGATACTAGTATCGGAAACTAACCACTTCTGAATATAATTTTTAATTTGCAATAGATCTAAGCGGAATATATATAATATATAAAAAAGATGAAGCGTCTGTATTGAAATGTCTCATTTCCTGTGTTGACTTTCTTCATAAACTCCCCAAAGATATATGTACGCTCCACATGTGTATATAGAGCCTAATCAGTGATAATTATGTCTGTATCACATGTCCCGATCCACGGAAACCACTGAAACAAGTACCCTTTTATCATTCAGAAAATGTCAGCATTGGCTACAATTCATTGCCAAAGAAATACAGAGAGATAAGATGAACATAGGCCTAATTAGTCATATTGTGTAGATCCTGTTTTTATCAGTGTGTGCACTATGGATAACTAATATGTAGGCCCTACACCCACCGAGTCCTTCAAATGTAGCTAAACCACCAAGATAACCACAACAGTGAACAGTCATGTACATACACAGAGTTTAACTTTGAATTTGAGAGATTCAACTTAAATATTTCAGTTGACTAATAAAGTAGGCTACATAGTGCATAAAGTTTTCTTTCATCTGTTGTTAGCGTCAGAGTACCTAATCATCGACCCTCTCCCTAATGCTCGGCCCCTGCAAACGGCTGGGCCACACTTGACTAATCTAAAATGTGAAATGTGCTGAAATGTGTATTAGAAGTACTTTCAATGTGGTTTTAGTCAGATGTCTGTTTTGCACAGCTGTTTGGCAGTGTTTGTTTGCAGGGGTCGATGATTAAGGACAGGGTCGATGATAAGGTAGCCTACCCTGACGCTACCCATGCTCGAATCATGATCAAGGAATTTGAAACTATTCATGGTGATTATAATGTATCATTAATCCTCGGCATGGGTCGAAATATGCCGTTCGCTCGTGCACAAAAATGTACAAAATCTGAACGAATGGTTTACTGCCGTTCCGTTTACCCGCACCGCAATATAAGAAGGCGGAACATCATAACGTTTAATCGGGCCCCAAAATGAACGTGTTGTATAACTTGAAACAAAAACATCATCAATTTGCGAAAATAATAATATAAAATTCATATTTACCTTCCTATATCTGCCAACATCACCCACGATATGTAAATCCCCGCCTTGGGTACGCTGATTAGTGAAGACGATCGCTAGCAGATGGAATGAACTGCCGGTAAACAAACACTGGTCGCGACTCACATGATCAGAAAACAAACTAAATAGCGTCTTGATGTGCTGAGCCATCGACATCATAACGCTATTTTGTTTGAAATATTACACCAGGGTGATACGCACACTCCCTCACCCATCATTTTGAGTTTACCTACTGACTTTATCTACGTCTATATGTATGCTCATTCTTATACTGCTTAGAATGCCTTGCAGATATAATTGTACAAATAGGGCCTATAAAATCTAGTCAGTTGTATCAGTAGTTTTTATGATGTAACCGAACCGTGTTGAATATTTTCTCTATGAAGATAGGCCTATGGTTATGTTTTACTCTTTACACCATGTCTTGCGATGCTAAATGGTTTCGTATTTGAACTCGTATTTGCATACTACCCCTGAGATTTAAACGGCAATTTTATGCCGAATTTCATAATTCTATCGCGAATATCGAAAGAGTTGGCATTCTACCCAAATCCATCATTGCATTTCTGGGAATGGCACATACAACTTTTTGCATTTGCTTACTTTTGTATAAGAAAAAATCTTTTGAAATCAACATGGCTGCGAGGAAAACACGCCATTGTGTCTCCTGGTTCAAAATTACAACAATACTGCCATTTCTGGTGGACATAAAAACGACCAAATACCGGAATATGTCCAGTTTTCCCGAGATGCCGTTTTCAGCTGAAACTTTTTCAATTTGGCCATAGAAGTCTAAAATTTGGTGTAGAATTTCCGTTTGACTGTAAGATGAAGTAGGCTACGCCAAGTTATAGCACCGCAAAAATATAAAGAAAGGATGTAAACGATTTTTTCCTTCTAAATCAGAATATAAACTTAGACATTTCAAACTTTTAAACAATCATCAATATGACATTGTACATTAGAAAACATAAATTTTGGATCGAAAATGACAATCATTGGTACATCCCAATGGGTAATTTTTCACCATTTTCATTTTCGGCCATTTTTATATATCAGTCGACCCATATGCATGATTTTGATATGAGAAAATATTGGAGTCACAAGTTCTATACTATTTCTAACAATTCGAATATAGACCCAATGTAAATATAGACTATATGTGCGTGTACATTGTATTATTATCATTTTTGCGGGCGCTGCTGTCCGTTAACGAAACAATACACGCATGTTATTCACGCAACCGATGACATCAAATAACGTTTTCGGCTACCCAACACAAGACGCGGGCCTCGAATGAAACTGCTCTTCATTCGACGCCAGCGTCTTCCATTCGACGCCCGCGTCTTGTGGAACTAGTTCAAATTTGCAACTGATACCTTATGATGGATACGTTATAATAGTGCGTCGGAGGGAATGTGCTATGACCAGAGTGAGAATCAGAGCAATCAGAACAGTCAAACACAAAATGCAAAATTGAGTCGTCCGTCAAATGCTACACAGGTTTACTGTCCTTATCAAGTGTTTCAAGTTATAGTCAGACTATGAAAATGATAATAATAGTAATAACGATGGTTTGCCAGGCGGTGTGGCGGTTTGGAGGCCCTCCTTGGGTCATTGGACGCCTTCCAGACATTGTCTGCCCTAGCCAAGGCTCGGGCAGACAATGACTGTCAGGCGTCCAATGGACCAAGTCGGGCCCCTTCAAACCGCCACACCGCCTGGCAAACCATCGTTATTGTTATATTGTGAGAAGTCAGAGGCTTATATTTTACACCTGTATGTGCACGGGATGACATAATATTCTCATATCTAGTCCAACAATTTTTTAACGTTTATCTGTTGCATATATTTGTGCGTTTGAAAAAAATATGATTTTCTGTTCCAAATTGACAGTTCATGATTCTTTCACAATGATGTACGTGTGGCTCTGTTGAACCACGGTGTAACAAAACGGTCATGACGCTTTATGACATGTGGTTATATTTTTATCGGGGGAATTCCCGAAGGAATGGTTTTACCCACGGTTGTTTCACGAGAAAACAGGATGCGTTGATCTTTTCCTCAGCAAATCATTTGTGCACAATGGACGGACGAAAACAGATCAGAGATGGATTCCATCTCGTACAACTGAACAAAACCGATTGGGAAATGCCGGTCAAATACACAGATTTAGTTGCATTAGGAGCCGGTGCATATGGACAAGTGTGGTACGTAACGCAGTATGAGTTTGAGTACATGAAAACACTAAACACGCTGACGTGCCGTGATACTTGCTTATCGAGTAAATTATCAAGCACAAAGCTTATGGAAAAGATATCAAACAATGTAAAATCAATGAATTTTGTTACTTATTTTTATTATGATCGGATAATGATACAACTTTTGACTATAAAATAAAATTGCATGATTTTGATATAAAGTAAACAGCTGATAAACATGAGCAGTTGTAAGCCTGAATATTGTCTCGGTGATTGATTTGATAAAAAAGAAAGCAGAAAATGCTCAGTCGATGTCGACTCTTATCTAGTTCACCACTTTCGCTTTAGCTTCTCTGTGACATGTTCTGTGATGCATTGATGCTGGATGTGCGTGCAACGATTTAGTCATGACCTGCTTCAGAATAACAAGAAATCGTATTTGATTTTATACTCTGATACTTTTTTCAGTTCAGCACAAAATCAGGAAACCTGCCAGAAGGTCGCAATAAAAAAACTTCATCGCCCATTTCTTACTCGGGATCATGCCAAGCGAACCTACAGAGAAGTCAGAATGTTGAAGCACATGGAACATGAAAATGTATGCAAAGAAATATTTTTCCATTTATAATATTCAACGATTTTAATTTAATATACACACTTTTTATTCTTAATGTATCACCTAGTCAGTTTTCAAGGCAGTCTATAGTTAAGGCATTTCGGCAGAATTCTTCTTCTTTTTCTTTTCTTTTTTTTTCTTTTCTTTTTTTTCTCTTTTCTTTTTTTTCTCTTTCTTTTTTTTTTTCTTTTTTTTTTTTTCTTCCGCCGTATTCGTTTCCGCGCGATAACTCGAGAATGCCTCATCGATCGGATCGACTTGAAATTTTCACCACTGTTCAGATATATTATGTAGATCATTAGGTCAGTAGATGTATAGTTTTTGAGTCGGATCTGAGGTCCGTGAGGATGAAATTGAGGTCATTTTTCGGACTTTGTTTCCGCGCGATAACTCAAAAACTATTCAGGCAATGGCTGCAGAACTTTGTATGGAGGTTCATATACCAACAGGAAAGAACCCTATCGATTTTGGGATCAATCTGTGAAACGACCTTTGACCTGGAGGTCGGGAGAGTTTTCGCCCAGTCATCCTTGAGGTTTCCTGCATATCTCAGAAACGGTGCACCGTAGAGCGAAACGGACATTATTTTTGGACTCGTCGCCCCAGACAAACATGTCTGAGGGATATTATGGATGAACTTTGACCTTGACCCGAAACTTTTTTGCCGAGTCGGCATTTTTCGATTTCGTCGTTATCTCGGAAACGGTGCGTCGTAGAGCGAAACGGACGTTATTTTTGGACTCTTCGCCCTAGACAAACATGTCTGACGGGTATTATGGATTAACCTTGACCTTGACCCGAAACTTGTTTGCCGAGTCGGCATTTTTCGTTTTCGACGATATCTCGGAAACGATGGGTCGTAGAGTAAAACGGACATTATTTCGAGACTCGTCGCCTTAGACAAACATGTCTGAGGGGTATTAAAGATGAACTTTGACCTTGACCCGAAATTTTTTTGCGGAATCGGCATTTTTTCGGTTTTGACGATATCTCGGAAATGGTACGTCGTAGAGCGAAACGGACATTATTTTTGGACTTGTCACCCTAGACATACATGTCTGAAGGGTATTATGGGTGAACTTTGACCTTGACCCGAAACTTTTTTGCCGAGTCGGCATTTTTCGTTTTCGACGATATCTCGGAAACGGTGCGTCGTAGAGCAAAACGGACGTTATTTCGAGACTCGTCGCCCTAGACAAACATGTCTGAGGGGGATTAAGGATGAACTTTGACCTTGACCCGAAATTTTTTTGCCGAATTGGCATTTTTCGGTTTCGACGATATCTCGGGAAACAGTGCGTCGTAGAGCGAAACGGACGTTATTTTTGGACTCGTCGCCCTAGACAAACATGTCTGAAGGGTATTATGGATGAACTTTGACCTTGACCCGAATTTTTTTTGCCGAGTCGGCATTTTTCGTTTGCGCCGATGTCTCGGAAACCGTGCATCGTAGAGCAAAACGGACGTTATTTCGAGACTCGTCGCCCTAGACAAACATGTCTGAGGGGTATTAAGGATGAACTTTGACCTTGACCCGAAATTTTTTTGCCGAATTGGCATTTTTCGGTTTCGACGATATCTCGGGAAACGGTGCGTCGTAGAGCGAAACGGACGTTATTTTTGGACTCGTCGCCCTAGACAAACATGTTTGAGTCCTATTATGGATGAACTTTGACCTTGACCCGAAATTTTTTCGCCGAGTCGGCATTTTTCGTTTTCGGCGATATATTGGAAACGGTGTGTCATAGAGCGAAACAGACGTTATTTTTGGACTCGTCGCCCAAGAAAAACATGTCTAAGAGGTATTATGGATGAACTTTCACCTTGACCCAAATTTTTTTTGCCGAGTCGGCATTTTTCGTTTTCGTCGATATCTCGGGAAACGGTGCGTCGCTGAGCGAAACGGACGTTATTCTTGGACTAGTGGCTCTAGACAAACATGTCTAAGGGGTATACAGATGAACTTTAATCTGACCTTAAATTTTTTTTGCTGAGTCGACATTTTTCATTTTCGTCGATATCTAGTATACTAGTCATCAAACCGAAATGCCTCCAAGGCATCTTTAGGCCTTGACGTCTAGTTGAAAACAGCTGTTATTGGTTATACCCACTTGGAAAATGAAATTAAACATGCAAATTTTCATTGTTTTCGTTTCTTCCAGATCATAAGTCTCTTAGACGCATTTACATCCGCTGAATCTGTAGAAAATTTTTCTGACTTGTAAGTATGATCAATGTCACATGCATATCTTTTAATTCATTATCATAATTTATTTGACAATTTGTGGTGTGAAATATTTTCCTATTCACCACAGATATGTAGTGTCTGAATTGATGGGTCCAGACCTTGCGAGAGTATTGAAGAACCAAGAAATACCGCCCTATCAGATCCAGCTGTATGTCTATCAGATTTTACGTGCCTTGAAGGTTGGTGTTGAAAATGTTCAATTCTGTAGAGGTGTAGAAATAGTAAACTATAGCATCTACGTTAATCATCAAATGTAAAAGTTTATTTATCTGCAAATTTATATTGTCAAAATAATTTTCATAAGATATTAAAATGTAAGAATACTGGTGTCACTTTTTTTGCAGTATATTCATTCTGCTGGGATTATACATAGGGTATGTATACTCGCTATCTGTTTGTATATATTTGCTATTTTGGTTTGATATTTGGTTGTCCACATGGTTTAAGTTTTCATAGATTCCCATATTTAGGCATTTCGTTTGCAACTTTAAACGTAACTTTTCACAATAATATCTAATGTAATTGTTCAGAATATCTTTTGTTTTGTTTTTTCATGCAGGATTTGAAGCCAGGGAATGTTGCTGTCCTTCCAACTGGGGAACTCAAAGTTTGTACCATAAAATAAATATTTTACCAATTCATCCTTTATTACTAAATACGTTATAAATGATGGGATGATTTATGAATGCTTTCTTGTCATTGTCCATGCAGGTTTTAGATTTTGGCTTGGCTCGTTTCCATGGAGACAGCACGGAAGAACTGACGGGATACGTTGCCACGCGGTGGTACCGAGCCCCAGAGATTATCCTCAGCTGGATGCACTATGGCCGCAATGGTGGGTACCTAGTACTACAACTCCTCAACTGAGACCTTGTTGATTGTTTTATGGTTCGATATGATGCAGGATATATATTATGGTATATATGTATTTATATATTAGTGAGTATATGTATAAAAAATTAATCCAAACTTCCCATTTAAATACAATAATAATGATTTATTCCATATATGATATTGATAATTACCATACATGTTTTGATATACATGTATTCTCGTGTCAGCTGACATCTGGTCGGTCGGTTGTATCATGGCAGAGATGTTTACAAGAAGAGCACTTTTCCCTGGCGCTAACAATATCCTTTTAATGCTGTACATATGTTTACAAGAATTATTCAACAACATATAAATGTGTTATGATATGTTTTAGGATTCTGAGATACCAACACTACCTACATGTACTGTAAACAAAAGATTTCAAACAATGTTCACTTTACATGTACAAATTGTGCAATTCTTACATTCATGGTCCTTGACTAATGGGATACCTTTGGATCAACTGAATAAGATCATGGCAGTCATGGGAACTCCCAGCGAGACGCTCCTACAGAAACTAACCAGTGACGACGTGAGTCAATAGCCTACAAATGAGCACACGCATCAATATAAATGGTGCCGTTATTGAAACACTGTATTAAAGCTAAACCTGCTGTATTTTGGTCTGACAGGCCCGGAAATTCATAAAAGACATGCCCTACGTGAATAGAACACAATTCAGAGATCTCGACCCAGGCTTCCAGACAGCCAGTCCAGAAGGTAATATGCATCCCGGTAAATCAATATTCTTATAATATAGTGTATTAGCAAACCATTTTGCTAAATATATATCCGGACGGGGATATACATGTTGATCAAAAAAATTCACAGTCATTTGCCATCTGAATGTATTAAACATTGAGAAATGGCTATTTTTATATGTTTTTTTTCCCACATTCTTGTAAAGCTATTGACCTGCTGGAGAGGATGTTGGACATGGATCCGGACACTAGACTCTCTGCGGAAGAGGCACTGTCACATCCATTCCTGGCCAAATACGGTGACCCATCAGAGGAGCCGACGTCTGAACGATATGACCAGTCGTTCGAAAATCACACCCTGGAAGTGGATGAATGGAAGAGTGAGTATTTGTCTGAGTCAGACGCAGCACCTTAAAAACTACTGGTACTGTTTCTTAAGGATCGTTTAATCATTGCCACAGAATGTAGTTAAACGAATTTGTCATTAGATTTTTTTTTACCATTTCTGTTGATGGTAATAATTCATAGCCCTTTAATTTTTAATCATTACAGTATTGATTCAATTGAAGTTATAAAATGTTTTAAAATGAAACATGCTGAAAATAAATGAAGAAATCCATGTTTCTTTTCAGAGCTCATCTATGACGAAATCCTCAGTTTTCAACCACGACCAAAACGTGACGATATGGACCTCGAATAATTCCAACATGTTCAAGTGACTGACTACGAAATCTATACAATGTACATGTGATGAATATTTTTGAATTGAATTGAACTGATGTAATGGAATATTGTACTACCAGTAAAAGTGTACTGCAGAAAAGAAGCAAATATTATGCACATCAGTACTGAAAACTATTATCACTCTTTCTGCCAGGTTTATCTTATTGTAATATATGTAGGTTTGGATAAACATGCATACCAATTTTCTACATACCGCTTTTGGCGGTCGTGTCGGCCTCGTAAACTGTCAAACTATTCTTTTTCTGAGCCTGATCAAAGGGATTTGCAGTCAACCCCTTAGGCCTATCGAAAAAGATCGCACATGTGCATATGTATGAAATATTTTCCAATTTATAAGAGGCCTAAAACAAGCAAATTGCGGATAAACACACATGCGACTGTATGCGCGTGAATACGGTACATGAAAGCATGGATACGCACTACCACCATGGTTATCTTAGTTCCTATCCTGTGCATATAGAACTTGTAGGTCTGATACAATGGTCTGATACATGGTGAATGCTGCAGGGTACTATAAAACGACAAATTTTGGTGGACGATTTATTTGGCGGATTTGGTGGTAGGGGAAAATTAAATCATCCGCCAAATTAACTAGATATATGATAAGAATTATATGTGGTTTTGAAACCGCCAAATTAACTAGATATATGATAAAAAATATATATGGTTTTGAAAACACCGAATCTCCACCAAAAACTAGACATAAAAGCCTATAGGCTTTGTGGCATCCCCCAATTTTTCTTTTCTTTTCTAATGGTGAAACTTGACTGTTATTATAATACATATACCAGGATTATTGAACACAGGTGGGAGTGAGAGTTCAAATTATAGCAGTTGCTCACTAGACAAATGTCCATCAGATATTTGTTTTAATCTCAATAGGTATTAAATGTACAGACATGACAGACATTCATAATACAAGCAAAAAGGAAATTATTCTGGGTTCTGACTAAGTAAAACAATGATAATTTGGTCACTGCATGTGAAATACAGCTAGAAAACAAAACAATGCATGTAGTTTCATCCAGATAAACACAGTGCTGTTTTAACTGAATACAATGAACAATTGACCGGCAACCAAGGCCCAGGCAGACCTTCAAAGCTGTTATCTTCAGTTTGGGTCATCATTATATAACCACCTATTGTTTTCTTTAGAAAGGGAAGGAGGGCATTGTTCCAACTTGTTGGTGTTAGTATAGTAAACTGGGGTGAGGGGACAGGAGAGGGGGGGGGGGGGGGAAGAGGGGCAGTGCATACAAGTCACTGATACATTGCTACATTCATATGCAGATTAGACTGGCTGACAGTGGAGGTGGGGGAGGGAGAGGGGGGGGGGGGGGTATTGCCTTATCACAGGCATTACTGAGCAGGGCTCTCATATACTGCACTGGCTGAGAGGGCAGAGCCTAGCCTCATGCTGGACATGCAGGCTGCAGTCAGTGAATACAGTAGCATGGCTCAGTCACAGTATTACATCTGCATGGGGGCAGGTGAGGGAAAAAAATGGCTCAGTCACAGTATTACATCTGCATGGGGGCAGGTGAGGGAAAAATTCTAAGTCCAAAAAAAAATACACCCAAAAAATTTTTTTCTCCTGGAAATTGCCTGAATCAAATTATGACATTGACAGGAATCGCCCGATTTTTTTTTCCAAAATGGCCGCTGGCGGCCATCTTGGATTTCGGATCTCGACGAAAAACAATAGGGGTTAGGAGCAAAGTATTTCGGATGAGCTGTGAAAATTTCGGAAAGATAGATCAAGGCGTTCAAGAGTTATGATCCGGAAACCGAACGGCGGAAGAAAAAAAAAAAAAAAAAAAAAAAAAAAAAAAAAAGAAAAAAAAAAAAAAAACAGACAAAAACATAAGGCCTCCCGATTTTCAATCGGGATGCCTAAATGGGGGCAGGTGAGGGAAAAATTCTAAGTCCAAAAAAAAATACACCCAAAAAATTTTTTTCTCCTGGAAATTGCCTGAATCAAATTATGACATTGACAGGAATCGCCCGATTTTTTTTTCCAAAATGGCCGCTGGCGGCCATCTTGGATTTCGGATCTCGACGAAAAACAATAGGGGTTAGGAGCAAAGTATTTCGGATGAGCTGTGAAAATTTCGGAAAGATAGATCAAGGCGTTCAAGAGTTATGATCCGGAAACCGAACGGCGGAAGAAAAAAAAAAAAAAAAAAAAAAAAAAAAAAAAAAAAAAAAACAGACAAAAACATAAGGCCTCCCGATTTTCAATCGGGATGCCTAATTAAATCTCCACCGAATAATGTGAGGCTCACAACCGCCAAATTTAATAGCCGCCAAAATTAGTCGTTTTACAGTAACAGAGCTCCAAGAAGCTATCAGTTTCATTTTCTATGTGAAAAATTGTCCAGAATGTGTGACTGTTTATCAGCTGTTTATTGGTATTTACAGATGCAGTGTCATATATCCTTAACAGAGCAGTTTTTCTGGGGGTTTAGATTAACATGTACATTACATGTAGGCATGAATGAACTAAACTTTATGTATTCACAATTTTGACACAAACTCATACTGTCTGGCTCAGTAGTATACTTTAGCATACAATGCGAATCTGAGGTCAGTGGCTTTCGACACTGCACTCTACATGCACAGTTACAGATCTCATAATGTATTGGCATTGTATATAATGTCGTTAGGAGCAAACTCAAATATGATGCATTTATATGTGTAATATACAAGAAGCTGCGATAAGAAGCATAAGAACTGAGGAGATACAATCTTGTCGCCAGTAGTGACAGAACATCTAGTTGTCCCTGTCAACGGCTTTGAAGTCACAGACACTTGACTATTGAAAAAATATATATTGACAGTCATTTTACAAGTAAGTGCATAATGTATCCACCAACATTTATCAGTAACTTAGCGCAGGGTATATATAATGTTGGATTGTATATATGTACATATGCTATAGTTATGGAGTTTTACCACTATTATATGCATGGCATCAAAAGTTCATGAAAGAGCTAAAGCTTGAATTTACACTAATGATATTCTCTATCCTGTGAAGGCTGTGATCTTCTTGTCGCAATATTGTTGACTTTTCTGTTGAAAAAAAAAACACATTATGCCTAATATCTCACTTAATATTGTGATTAGAGACTAGGAATCAATTGTGGACTCATGACCCTTGCTATTGTGATCATGCAGTTAACGAAATTAACATATATATTTACTAGTATTATATGTTATTTGTAGTGTGTGATCTATGTACTTTTGAGTACATGTAGGAGAATTTTTCACTTTGTAAAGCTATTGCAATTGTTGTTCACCTGTTTATTTGCAAACAACTAAACTGTGTTCTTTATTAAGTGGTATCTATCACATATATGTAATACACTTGCTCAAAAAATGAGTGTGAAAATGTAATATGCATGTACATACAAATTTCTGTGACATATGCAAAATTGAGTCATGCACTTGAAGTTTTGAGGCCATTTTCATAAATCTTCAGATATATAGTCATTAAACGTGCATGGTACTGTTTGAAATGTGTATAAATGTTTGTTGATATACTCACTGGTAGTCATTCCATGCAGATGTGTTATGAAAATGTACATATATCAATGAATTTGCCTTTCCTGAATAAACAAAATAACTGTTGCCTAGTAGGTCTACTGTACATGTGGATGTACCTGGAGTCTTTCTTGTAAGGAAGTATACCTGCGCAGCTGCTTATGAAAGTGTTCCTAGGTAACCGGACCTATGGCCCGATAACCTGTTGGCATGGCGTTGTGTCCGTCAGTCCACATTTTTATCTTTAAAGTTCACGAACGGATCTTTCTGAAATTTTGCACAAAAATACCTAAAAAATATTTCAAAAGAGGCTTATTTTTTTTTCAAAATGGCGACTTTGGCGGCCATTTTTATTTGAAAAGATTGCTCTCACATACCTCTGTGATGTGCATAAGTTTCGTTGCCCCTGAATCGTCGGTCTGTGTGTAGCGGCCATTTTCATTTTCTCAACGGGTCCCAAAAGGGACTTTTCCATGTTAAATTCTCCTATGCTTTATAATGGGACACATAATGCCTAATATCTCACTTGATATTGAGATTAGAGATTCGGAATCAATTGTGGACACATAGGGAATGACATATGCTAATTATTGTCATGGCCTTGAATTTGACCTCATTTTCAAGGTCAGAGTATAAAATGGCTAATATCTCGTTTATCGACTTTACAGCATAGGAATGGATTGTGCATATATATATGATACAGTCCGAATATTCTGATGGCCTTGAATTTGACCTTTGACCTCATTTTCAAGGTCAAAGAACAAAACAGCTTATATCTCACTTATTATCCACTTTACAGCTTGCAACTAAATTGTGGACGTATAGGAAATGATGTATGCCGAATATTTTGATGACCTTTAATTTGACCATTAATTTCATTTTCAAGGTCAGGCACAAAATGGCTTATATCTCGCTTATTATTGACTTCACAGCTAGGAATCAATTGTGGACATAAAGAAATGACATATATGCCGAATATTCTGATGACCTTGAATTTGACCTTTGACCTCATTTTCAAGGTCAGAGCACAAAATGGCTAATATCTCGCTCATTATTGACTTTACAGCTTAGGAATCAATTGTGGACATATAGGAAATGATATAGTCCGACTATTTTGATCATTTTGGATTTGACCTTTGACCTCATTTTCAAGGCTGAAGAACAAAATGGGTAATATCTCGCTGATTATCGACTTTACAACTTAAGAATCAATTGTGGACTGATAGGAAATGATATATGCTGAATATTGCCATGACCTTGAATTCATTTTCAAGGTCAGAACACAGAATGGCTAATATCTCGCTTATTATCAACTTTACATATTAGGAATCAATTGTGGACTTATAGCAGAAATACTCTCATTATGTATTTCTGCTTATAGGTAATGATATATGCTGGATATTGTCCTGACCTTGAATTTGACCTTTGACTTTTAAGGTCTCACAGGACAACTTGGCTCATATCTTGTTTATTATCAAATTTACAACTTAGGATTCTGTTGTGGACATACAACAAATTTATGATATATGCTGAATATTCTGATGACCTTCAATTTGACTTTTGATTTCATTTTAAAGGTCACAGGACATAATGACTAATATCTCTCTTATTACTGAATAATCAATTGTGTAATAAATAGTAATCAATTGTGAACGTATAGGAAATCATATATGTTGAATACTCTCGTGATTTAAATTTGACCATGACCTTATTTTCAAAGCCATATGGGACAAAATAGCTATATTGTCCGGTAACCTATCTTAGCCCTTGGGCTAATTTTTTCTTCCTCAAGGGCATTGATGAAACTCTGTTTCACAGTTCCTGGAATAAAAAAGGAATTTATGTTAATATTGGCCTATATAATGTTCACAGTTTTTACTCCGAAACTGTTCTATGGAACATAACTAATAACATAACTAATATGTAATCTAGGACGTTTTGGCCAGCGGACGTTTTGGCCTGGACGTTTTGGCCACGCACGTTTTGGTCCGAACGTTTTGGCCAGCAGTTATTCCAGGGTAGGACGTTTTGGCCAAGTTTTTATATTTTGTCTTTCAAATTAAAATTTAATGTCTTTATGCTGACATTCACAATAAATATGATTCTATCTTTGATATCAGATATCAGATACAATGTACATAGCAAACATGCACTGTAGTATGATACAAACTTTGACTGGGAAAAAATGTCTTTTTCAACCGGAACAAAATTACTTGGGTACATTTGAATATAACCATGTTAATTTACAGCTGCAGCACAAACATACAAGTACAAATCATTCAAACAATGGGCAAACCCCCTCTCGTTGTTGCCGCGAGACATGCCAGCAGATCACCTACCAGCAAGTAGAAAAGTGCAATTACCAATCTGCGTGACAGTTCCCTAACAAGTGATCTGCTTATTCATAATTGAGTGGAGATTGTACAAATCACTTCTGATATCAAAGATATAATCATATTTATTGTAAAAGTCAGCATAAAGACATTAAATTTTAATTTGAAAGACAAAATATGCAAAACTTGGCCAAAACGTCCTACCCTGGAAAAACTGCCGACCAAAACGTCCGGACCAAAACGTGCGTGGCCAAAACGTCCAGGCCAAAACGTCCGCTGGCCAAAACGTCCGTGCACCACTAATATGGTACACATCATTTTGTCATTTAATTACATTTTATACAAAGACAAACATGCATCTAAAAAGCAAGAACCGTATATTTGTTAATTTTAGCTTGTTCATAATCTAATATACGACGCTAATAAATTGATGTCTTGCCACGATTTCGCATTGGATAGCTCTCATAAAAGCATTGAGCACTACATACGTGCAAATTATGGTACACTCGCTCAAGTTCAACTCAATCGCTACGTGTCGCTAGCGTTCGGACCACATAAAAAAAGATTTAGTTTGTAATCGTTTAATAAAGGGATTAAATACAAGATACTTGTTTCATGTTGAATTAATAAGGTTTGTATGTTGTTTATATTTTTTAAAAAACGGACAATTTCAATGTACGTGTCGCTTTTAACAGAGAATTACAATTGGATAGCGGGCGATAATATGAGATTTCATGATTATAAACAACAACACTCATTCAGTCATTGACTTTGCTTAGACCCTGAGCATGTCAGTGAGTCCGATCTCTCACAGACTCACGTTGGAGATGGACTGAATGTACCTTGTTCATGAGACATACATTTATTAAGGGTTCAACGTAACTCTGGCAAGCGTATTCCATTCTCCCAAAGGCAGGGAATACGCTATGGCGTTTTCGCCGTCCGATTACAGCCGAATTTTGGCCCGGTACGCAGGCTGCGTACTTCGCCATTATTCACAATTCTAACATGGTGACGACCGTGACGTCAGAGGACTCTTAGCATTTCAGTCATCTCAAAAGGTGTTATATCAGTTGATATACGGCCCTAGGGCCTATATCAGATTTACGTTTCAAGAAGCAACGGCCTACAAAAACGTCATGACCGCAACAAACATGTGTAGCTATGGTAACGTTTATTTCCTAACAATCATTTACCATGTTAGAATAGAAATAATGTATAGATTTGTCGTAATTGTCTGCAAAATAAACTTCTCGGGACAGTTGATATAGCCTTCGGCGTCTCGGGACCATATCACCTTGCCCTCGAAGTTTATTGTGCGACAATTACTCCAAATGTATACATTATTCCTTAAATAAACGATATTTATTCCGGATATAGCTCTGTAATTCACAAGAGGGAATGGTTTGCAATCATTTTCTGGAGCAAAAACGAAACTACTGTGTACTTATCGTAAATAACAAGCAAAATTTCCCGAGCTGTCAAATCTGCCAACTTCGTGTTGATATTGCCGCCATTTTGCCATGGCACTCACGCGAGATTCGCAGAGAATCATGGGTAAGAAGTGGGCGTGTCTGAAACTGTGTTGAAACGTGACACCTGCATGGCATTATCATGACGATGTTTTCAAAGGAATATGGATCAAATTATTATATTATTTGATGAAAAAAAGCAACATATGAATTGCTTTCATTGAATAATCCGATAGGAAAATAAAGATCAATTCTCTCATTCTCCAAAGTTGACGTGATGGTCTACTGCGCATGCGCACTGCAGCATCCGCTATCTTGAAAGGTTGGAAAATAAACAAAATGAACGCGCTAAATTGCACTACTTTATTTTCACATTTACACCCTCTGAATCGATGACATGTCACTCTTTTGATGTCATAAATGTCAGTTAAAATCAATCTGCATCATATTTCACGCGTGACAATTCTTTACACGCACTTAAATCGAAGTGTCAAAATCGTCTGATCCGTTCCGGCTTCAGAGAAAAAACCTACATGGCTGAACCTACCGTTAAAACATCGATCGAAAATGCAGGTTCAGCCAAGGAGCAGGGTTAGGTTCAACGAGTAATATTGTTACAATAGGCTAGTTCATGCTCCGAACGTGGGATAAAACCCCCCACGTTCAGAGCATGAACTAACAATAGGCTAACTCTAGATGGGGTACCCCCCACCCCCCCTGCTGAGGTCCACGATGCTGTGTGGCTGGCGGTGCCGGCCTGTTCGGCTAACTCATGCAAGCATATTATCCAATAACCCAAAGCCTAGATGCTAAATTATCAATCGAAATGAAAGTTCAGGGTTATTATTAGGCGTCCTCATGAAATTGAAATAAGATAGATTTAAGATAAAATAAAACTTTTCACTTCGGTACAGGTTAGAAATAATTATTTGTCCTCACTACATTATGATTAGGACTATTCAGTTAAAAGTTAAAATGATAACACCATTTTAATGTTTTCAGTCAATTTCCATATCTTGAAGAATTCTATGATTAAAATCATAGGGTTGACTACGGTATACAGTATATCATGATATGGCTTGCTGTTATTATCACCCCTATTTATATGACTCATCCAAATAATATTCCCTCATGTGTTGGACATAGAATGCAAGATTTTGACATTGACTTTTGATAAAAGGCTAGTAACAAGAAAATGGTGTTATTGTTGAGAATAAGTAGTAATGAGTAACAGTCTGTAATTTGCTTACAATGTACATGATGTAAGAAATAAACAGTTGAATAACACTCAAATTTCCCCATTTCATACTTCACTTGATCTGCCTTACAATTTCAACCATTCGCCGTTGATACAATGTCACTTTGGGTTATACATGTACATGTAATCATGATCGTGCCTATTTCATTACATTCTATTCCGAAACTATGTAATAAAATTTGACACAATAACATTTATGATGATGCCCTACCTTATAAATTACATGTAAACTGCTAAGTATGGTGTACAGCTACATCTTCTATATTTACAGCAAAAACATCTGTAACAATGTCTCTCTATGATGGAATGGACATTGACAGCAGAGAAGGGAAAAGGGACAACAAACCTGATGTTTGTGAGTTCAATTATTATCTTTTCTGTGTATTTACCAGAAGGAAACTGTTGTTCTCTGTATAGATGAAAATGAAACACAAGGTACAATTCGTCCATTATAGCTGGTTGGGGATCTCGCTCCAAGCTGCTGGAGACACAGAAGCAAATCCAGGCACACAACGTCAAGAAAGCTTCCAACATAAACTTGAAGGTTCAGAATTTACTGTGTCATAAAGAATGTGATCTTGAAATTATCGATTCAACTGATTCTACCAGCTACTTTTTTTAAAGTATTCAAGCAACTTATTGTTTGTTGATTAAAGAACATTTTGTGATACATTGTATTTGCAGAAGAAACAGAACATTGCCCCAGTGTTCGATTTGAAAAAGAGGAATGAGGAGGCACAACTCACCTTCAATATGCTGACTGGCAAGGTGAGGAACTATAGTCGTGATTTGCAAGTCGCCCATAGTTGCAAACAGGCCTGGGGTCAATTACTTTGAAATGTAATCTATTATATTACTATTACTTCAGAATTTGACCTATTACTATTACTATTACAATTACTTTATTTTTGAAAAGTAATCTATTATATTACTATTACTTTTGCATCAATTACTATTACTATTACTTTTCAAATTCAAAGTTCACAACAAATATTGTTCAAAACAAGTCAGCAACAATTAATGTATTAAAAACACAAAGTTGCTATCGCGTTCATTGGAGAACGATTTCAAGATTAAATGCGTTTTTTGTGTACGGATCACAAACTTGATCCCGGATCAGGATCAGGTTTCTGATCCGTACGCGAAAAACACTTCTGACCCCAAAATGTGATCATTTCGTACATGTATTATAGTTGCTTGGTAAACACATAGCCAATACAATACGGATCACTTTCAAAATGGAGAGAACAGTGCAACAGCAAATGCTGAGAGCAGGTTTATTAGGTCTCTTCAATCTTTATGGTCTTTCTGATCCCAGATCCCGGATCACAAAACCTGATCTTGTGAGATCAGGTTTTGTGATCCGGGATCAGGTTTGTGATCCGTACACAAAAAACACACTCGTGAGTGTATCATTCTATAACACACATTCGCACATCGTGTCGGCTGGACTTTTGCGTGTTTGGTTTCAAATATAAGAATTATTATTCAGGCAAATTCCACCCCGGACCTGTATTATCGAGAGTTGATATAACATTTTACAACACCTGTACTTATGATCACAGTGCTCTTTGAGTCTGAACCTCTGCAGTTGCGAACAAGATCATCAAACAAATTAATTAATGTGGAGATTTTTTTTATTTGACTATATGATAAACTCAATGGCTGCCTATTGATGCCTCGATTGCCATCAAACTGATTACGCAATCATTCTCTCCAACAGTTAATCAAGGCAGGGGGAGGGGGGGGGAGGTGAATGCCTCATTCACAAAGAAATAGTTGGTGTTTGTCTGACAAGCTACAAGAACAAAGTGAATGCCGTAATAAAGAATAGCCCCAAATAATCCTGCCGAGGGTATGGAGTAAATGATCTGAAGTAATAGCAATTGTAATACATATTACATATTACAATTGAGATATATTACTATTACTATTACATCCACTGTTGGAAAAGCTGATTACTATTATATTACTATTACTTGGAAAAATGTAATCGTTACTATTACTATTACAATTACATATTACTATTACCCCAGGCCTGGTTGCAAACAACAACTTGCAAATTGAACTCAGTGCCTCTGTAGGCAGAACACTTCCTTCCTTATTCATTTGTCATGAATTACATGTACATAAATCATTCTATACCCCTGCCCGATCCCATACATGTACTTAACTACACACAGATGGAGCGGATGGGAGGTGTTGCTGTCGCGGTCCCCACTCCTGAGACTCAGCAGGCCTCCGCGCCTGTCAGTCTGACTCCGTTCATCGGCACGGAAGCCCCCGGGACTTTCCTCGGCGTCACAGATGAGTATGACCCACTCCGGCCAAACGACTATGAAACTTACTCCAAGAAGCGGAAAGAGCAGAAGTTGAAGGAGCGCGAGCTGGAACGCAAGAAAGAGTACGAGGAAAGAGAGAGGTGAGCAGTGCTGTTTGGGGATTTTCTCATTGGGAAATTCGGGGTAAATTAGCTTTACAGGCCTTAACGAGCATTGATATCTGCTGATATGTTATATGGCTTTTAAACAATATAATATCTAATATAAAGGAGAAGGAGCTCCTTCCTGTAAAGTTATGTATAAAGTTTTTGGAAATTACACACCTAAGATCACATGCTTTTGTTCATGTATAACAAACAAGAAAATGCAGCTAACTGCGGGGGACAACATTAGAGCTCGAGCACATCATCAGCACCACGACAGTATATTATGATGAATAACATAGGCCTACTTCATTCATATTCCTAATAAGTAAACAGTTATTTTGAACTCAATGTAACAGATAGATCTACGCCTACTAAAATGGTATTTCATTTTTTTAAAAAAATTTTAAAAAAGATTGAAAACCATGAGAAATATCTGCATCTGATATCATGATACATACATGTATGCCTACTGGGCGAATTGAAAGGCCAGTTTAAAATAAAAATTCGCATCCCCGCATGGAACATCTTAATTGTCCTGTGATACAATACATCAAATTACGGTAAATTTAGCCGTGGCGTCGCAGACGAATCATCGTGTTTACTTCATCATAACGCCAGAGAATGTCACACGCAAGATGATGTATGCATGCACGTATTGCTGCACAGAGAATTGTGTGTTCCATAATTCGCGTCATTGCGGTAAAATTTGCTTTGCATTCTGGGAACGTCAATTTCCATCGGCTCCGCCATTTTGGACGTTTTTGGATAATTTGAGGATTTTACATTATTTTCTCAATCCTAACACATCGATTTATGCATTATACATCTGTGGAATATTCGAAGTTTGCCATCAATTGGACAGATTTTATGTCAAAGACGAAGAAAATCCTCATTTGGAGTAGGTGTCTAAACGTTTGGCATGAAACCTCCATGAAAAAGTCAGCACATAGGCATGTAGAGGGTTGGGGGCTTCGCCCCCAATGCTCTAATGTCAAAAACATACACTGCATGTAGCCTACCCTCTGCACAAATAACACAATGTGTTTTCCACCAGGAGACGGCAGGAGCGTCATCGTGACAACCGCAGTGATGATGAGGACGCAGACGACGATAGACGCAGACGCCGGAGCCGTCGCCATGACGACAGTGACGAGGAGGACCGGGATCGAGATCGGGACCGGGACCGGGATAGGGATCGGGATAGGGATCAAGATCAAGATGACGACGACTACCGGAGCCGACGCAGGGATGACCGGGATAAGGACAGGACGCCATCTAGTGAGTAACTAGAGTTTTAAGTTTGTACACAACTTCATCCTGTTAGACCGAAAAACTTGATTGAAATCTAACATGATTATGTCATCTAACCATTGAAAGTGAAGTTTTATAAATCAATGCTAAGTATATGATGTGTGATGAATGTTTTAGGAGGAGGAGCCGCCATTGCACCACCTCAGTCTCTCATTGAGGAGAAAGTGGAACCGGCTGAACCAGAGGGTAAATATTGCGAAATATCTGCACCTAAACGGATGAAGAAATATATCAGTTGTGGAATCATTTACAGCACATAGCATAATCATGTCACGTCATGGGAAGCAAATTTAACTATTCTCGTAGGATTTCCAGAGAAGGTTACAGGACCGGGCAGCGGTGAATATGGCGGAGGTTTCAATGTTGGAAAGTATGTATATTTACATTTGCTTTTTCAGGTAGATTATGTAATTGCCAATAGTACAACAAAACAACCATGATACAGAATGAAATATCAGTATTTACTGTAATGTTAGAGTATCCCTGAAAAGCATACACGTGAAATCTTTTTTATTTGAATTTCAGAGGTTCGGTGGTGTCTCGGATGATGGCCAAGATGGGGTACCGCAAGGGCCAGGGCCTCGGCAAGTCTGAGCAGGGAATGAGCACTGCCTTACAGGTGGAGAAAACCAGCAAACGTGGCGGGAAAATCATCCACGAGAGGGACATTCCACAGGGTAAGTGGGCCGCTAGTGTGGGGATTTCTCAACGACCCATTCTGTGGTTTAGTCGTTACTGATATGCTGTCATTTTTTGCCTGTGCAGAACCACCCAAAATGGAGCCTCCACCACAAATGAACCCAAACATCAGCAATGTCAACCTGTTGAAAAGCCCTTCGAAAGTGTTGCTATTACGGGTGAGTGATGACAGACTTTTACAAGAAGGAAAAGTTTTATTTAAAACTGCTTGAACATACAGAGTGACAGAGTGATATTCACTGCTAGAAATCAGTGCAAAATATGCTTTTGGGCAGCTACTCTTTTTGAAGAATGAATGAATTATTCTGTGTGTGTAATATAAGATTAACAATAAGTTATTATTTGGCATGTATAGCGGCGAAATTGAAGTTGTATATGTGTACCTTGGTTGCATTTCTGATGCCCTGGTGGTTTCATAATTTCCCACAACTAAATGGTTTCTCTCCTGCAGAACATGGTCGGCCCAGGGGAAGTAGATGAAGACTTGGAACCCGAAACTGCTGAGGAGTGCAGCAAATACGGAAAAGTCATCAAATGTGTGATATTTGAGGTTTGTGTTCCATACTACTGGGAAAAGTTGTCGAAGGGCAGCTCGGTAAATTATGCTTCAGTTGCAAATCGTCGTTTGCTAATTAGGCATCCCGATTGAAAATCGGGAGGCCTTATGTTTTTGTCTGTTTTTTTTTTTTTTTTTTTTTTTTTTTTTGCTTCTATCCCCTATTGTTTTTCGTCCAGATCCGAAATCCAAGATGGCCGCCAGCAGCCATTTTGGAAAAAAAAATCGGGCGATTCTTGTCAATGTCATAATTTGATTCAGGCAATTTCCAGAGGAAAAAAAATCCCGATTGAAAATCGGGAGGCCTTATGTTTTTGTCTGTTTTTTTTTTTTTTTTTTTTTTTTCTTCCGCCGTTTGGTTTCCGGATCATAACTCTTGAACGCCTCGATCTATCTTTCCGAAATTTTCACAGCTCATCCGAAATACTTTGCTTCTAACCCCTATTGTTTTTCGTCCAGATCCGAAATCCAAGATGGCCGCCAGCAGCCATTTTGGAAAAAAAAATCGGGCGATTCTTGTCAATGTCATAATTTGATTCAGGCAATTTCCAGAGGAAAAAAAATTTTGTAGGTGCATTTTTTTTTTTTTTGGACTTGGAATTTTTCCCTCGCCTGCACCCATGCAGATGTAATACTGTAACTGAGCCATGCTACTGTATTCACTGACTGCAGCCTGCATGTCCAGCATGAGGCTAGGCTCTGCCCTCTCAGCCAGTGCAGTATATGAGAGCCCTGCTCAGTAATGCCTTACAAGATCAGCCTCTCTGTCCAGCACAGCGATAGGCTCCGCCCCTCTCAGCCAGCCCTGCTCAGTAATGCCTTACAAGATCAGCCACTCTGTCCAGCACAGCAATAGGCTCTGCCCTCTCAGCCATCCCTGCTCAGTCATGCCTGACAAGTGATACAGCTAGCATGTCCAACTTGACCCCAGGCTCATATCCATGCATAATCCCTCACTCCCCCCTCCAAAGCCTGGTTTACTAGTGTGTGTACATGGTAAAAGAATGAAGTTCCACCCCACAGAATACAATGGTTGGTTAATAAGCCAACACACATGACACAACATGCTTGGGGGATGATTTGCCATGTCTGCATTTATATTATACAAACATGTATTGTTTGAATATTTTGTTATTCAACTCTATTTCACATGCAATGACCAAATCATCATTGATTTAGTTAGCTGGGAAATGTTTGGCTTTGGTTATAATGTGAATGCGAAAATTCCGCTGTATTGTACAAGTTTTGAAATCACAAAATTGGCCAAGATGACACAGCATTCTTTTAGTCACGTATCATTTTACATTTGACAGGAGCACCTGAAAAATATCACGAACATCCTGATTAAATATACTAGTACTCTGAATATTGGCTGGGTAATTGTCCATTCATTTTGGGTGGCAAATGTCTGGTGGGCCAAGTTGTCAAGATGATAGAAAGCAGTTCTGGTAAGAAACTGTCTGATGAGCTCTCACTCTTACCCACATACAATGGCCTATGTATCCTTTTTTCTCAGTCCAGTATGACCATTTGAAATGATAAGAACAAATTGGGGGATGCCACAAAGCCTATAGGCTTTTATGTCTAGTCATTTCTACAAAGTCTAATAATGGTTTGAACAGATTCCGGGAACCACCCCAGAGGAAGCCGTTAGAATTTTTGTGGAGTTTGAACGACAAGAATCAGCAATAAAAGGTACAAACACATCTTTTTACAATACCAAAACAGAAGTCTAGCATAATCAGTCTATTGTTCATGTTTGTGACATGGTTGTCTTCAATTTCCAGCCGTTGTGGACCTGAATGGGAGGTTTTTCGGAGGACGAACTGTGAGAGCCTGTTTCTACAATCTTGACAAATTTCGACGTCTGGACTTGGCTGATGCTGTGGAATAACAGCTGAACATTGCTTGGGGTTGGGTGGGGGTAGGGGTGGGGGTGTGAAATTGTATGTCTGTTGGTGTGGTGTGAATGGTATTCATCATATGTCAAAATATATGAGAAATGGCTTCATCTTTGATTTAATCTCATTCTTATCATATCATCCTGATGTAATTGTGACTCGTGCATTATGACTGGAGAAAAACATTGTTTTGAATGTTGTGTAGATGTGCAAATAAATGTTGAATATCAAAGCTGCACATCTCAGTTATTTTCTGTGTGTAACATTTCCAACTAGACTCAAAGCCTGAACGGCCCTGAAGATGCCTTGGGTGAATTTTGACTGAAAGTTATATCTATACCATAATTGACAAGAAAAATGTGAGAACAGTCATAAGATGCCTTGGGGCATTTCGTGTGAGCTCTATTCCTCCCTAACAGAGACCTTGTCAACAACCATGATGACTCTGAAACTCTCTGTGGTCAAAATTTAACTGACATACCCCGCCCTTAGGCATCTTTGTATAGAACGTCCGTTCTGCTTTATGACACAATATTTGAGATATTCACGAAAATGAAAAATGCCGAATTATCAGGAAAATTCAGGTCAAAGTTCACCCTTGATACCCTTTAGACATGTTTGTCTAGGGCGACAAGTCTGAAAATAACGCCTGTTTTGCTCTATGATGCACCCTTTCTGAGACAGATATTGGCCATTTTGTCTATGACCTTGAAAATAAGGTCACTGGTCAAATTCAAGGTCATGAGAATATTCAGTATATATCATTGTATCTCCGGACATCATCGTCCGCGTACTTAAACGTTTCTCGTAATTGCTCTACAGGTCACAATTTTGCTCGGATCTTTCTGTAATTTTGTGTATGCATTTGTTGGCATCTCAAGGCCTTTTGATTCTCATGTGGGTCGGACATTTTTTATGACCAAATATGGTAAAAGCATTTAAATGGGTGTGGAACGTTATTGGTTGCAGATAGGGCCTATATTAGTATCGAACACAAATAGGAGTTCATATATGGACTTCAAAATTGTGACCTTGAATTTGACCTTGAAAGGTCGAATACTCTGCTTCAATGTTCTCAGCTAGAGTTTCTCCTAAATTGTGCTAGAGTTGTTTTATTAGGTTTCCGGACCTATGGTCCGATAACCAATTGGCATGGCGTTGCGTCTGTCGTCCGTCGGCGTCGTCCGGTCCACATTTTTATTTTCAAAGTTTACAGGTGAATCTTGCTAGAGTTGTTTTACATGTATTAGGTTTCCGGACCTATGGTCCGATAAACTATTGGCATGGCGTTGCGTCCGTCGGCGTCGGCGTCGTCCGTCCACATTTTTATTTTCAAAGTTTACAGGTGAATCTTTCTGAAATTTTGCACAAAAATGCCTAAAAATAATTCAAAAAGAGGATATTTTTTAGTCGCGTTTTCTTCAAAATGGCGGCCATTTTCGACGAAAAACGACCAATTTCTGACTTTGGCAGCCATTTTCTCAAAAACTGTTCAGGCAGATTATTTCAAAAGATTCGTTGCCCCTGAATCGCTGATCTGTGTGTGGCGGCCATTTTCATTTTCTCGACGGGTCCCAAATGGGGACTTTCCCATGTTAAATTCTCCTATGCTTTATAATGGGACACATTATGCCTAATATCTCACTTAATATTGAGATTAGAGACTAGGAATTAATTGTGGACATAAAGGAAATGATATATGCAGAATATTCTCGTGACCTTGAATTTGACCTCTGACCTTATTTTCAAGGTCAGAGCACAAAATGGCTAATATTTCGTTTACTATCGACTTTACAACCTGAGAATCAATTGTTGACATACAGGAAATGATATATGCTGAATATTGTCATGACCTTGAATTTGACCTTTGACCTCATTTTCAAGGTCATATGACAAAATGGCTAATATCTCGCTTATTATCGACTTTACAGCTTAGGAATCAATTTTGGACATATAGGAAATTATATATGCTGAATATTGTCGTGACCTTGAATTTGATCTTTGACCTCATTTTCAAGGTCTCACAGGACAAAGTGGCTAATATCTTGTTAGGTTACCGGACCTATGGTCCGTAACCTATTGGCATGGCGATGCGTCCGGCGTCGTCGTCGTCCGTCGTCCGTCGTCGTCCGTCAACAATTTTATCTTTAAAGTTTACGATCGAATTTTTCTGAAATTTTGCACAAAAATGCTTAAAAATATTTCGAGAGGGAGGTATTTTTTAGTTTTTTGATTTTCGCATTTTTTTCAAAATGGCGGCCGTTTTCGACGAAAAATGCCTGATTTTGGACTTTGGCGACCATTTTCTCAAAATCTGTTCAGTAACTTTTTTTTGTTATTGATGCATAACACTCCTCATATGTACCCCTGTGACATGTATAAATTTCGTTGCGCTTGAATCGCTCAAAGTGGGCCATTTTGGGCCCAAACTCGGCCCAAATGGGACTTTCCCATGTTAAATTCTCCTATGCTTTATAATGGGACACATTAAAGCCTAATATCTCACTTAATATTGAGATTAGAGACTAGGAATCAATTGTGGACATATAGGACATGATATATGCTGAATACTGTCGTGACCTTGAATTTGACCTCTGACCTTGGTTTCAAGGTCAGAGCGGCCGTTTTCGTCGAAAAATGGCCAATTTTGGACTTCGATGGTCGTTTTCTCAAAATCTGTTCAGTAACTTTTTTTTCTTATTGATGAAAAACACTCCTCATATGTACCCCCGTGACATGTATAAATTTCGTTGCGCTTGAATCGCTTGAAGTGGGCCATTTTGGGCCCAAACTCGGCCCAAATGTGACTTTCCCATGTTAAATTTTCCTATGCTTTATAATGGCACACATTAAGCCTAATATCTCACTTAATATTGAAATTAGAGACTAGGAATGAATTGTGGACATATAGGAAATGATATATGCTGAATATTCTCGTGACCTTGAATTTGACTTTTGACCTCATTTTCAAGGTCACAGGACAAAATGGCTAATATCTCGCTTATTATCGACTTTACAGCTTAGGAATCAGTTGTGAACATATAGGAAATGATATATGCTGAACATTCTTGTGACCTTGAATTTGACCTTTGACCTCATTTTCAAGGTCACATGACAAAATGGCTAATATCTCGCTTATTATCGACTTTACAGTTTAGGAATCAATTGTGAACATATAGGAAATGATATATGCTGAATATTTTCGTGACCTTGAATTTGACCTTTGACCTCATTTCCAAGGTCGCAGGACAAAATTGCTAATATCTCGCTTATTATCGACTTTACAGCTTAGGAATCAATTGTGATCATATAGGAAATGATATATGCTGAATATTCTCGTGGCTTTGAATTTGAGCTTTGACCTCATTTCCAAGGTCACAGGACAAAATGGCCAATATCTTGCTTATTAGCGACTTTACAGCTTAGGAATCAATTGTGAACATATAGGAAATGATATATGCTGAAAATTCTCATGACCTTGAATTTGACCTTTGACCTCATTTTCAAGGTCACAGGACAAAATGGCTAATATCTTGCTTATTATCGACTTTACAGCTTAGGAATCAATTGTGAACATATAGGAAATGATATATTCTGAATATTTTAATGATATTGAATTTGACCTTTGACCTAAATTTCAAGGTCAGTCATTTTATTTTCAAAGTCAGATTACAAAATGGCTTATATCTCGCTTATTATCAAATTTACAGCTTAGGGGTCCATAGTGAACATATAGGAAATGATGTATGCTGTATAGTTTGGTGATCTAGAATTTAACCTTTGATCCCATTTTCAAGGTTAGAGATATGGCGATTTCAGTGGTCACCTTGAATTTGACCTTCAACTTTCTCGGCTTAACTCTGTATATTTCTCCGGTAACCTTTCTAGCCCATTGGGCTAATTTTTTTAGCTTACCGGCCCTTTGGGCCGATAAGCTATTATCATGGTTTTTCGTCCGTCGTCCGTCGTCCGTCCGGGTCTGTAACTTTTTTTTGGCATGATGAATTTCCCCATAAATTTGTCAGAACATACCTTAGGCCAATATCTAAAAACGTTTTTTTAATTTTTTTGATTGAATCGTTTTTGCCGATTTGGCGGCCATTTTTGACGAAAAATTGCCAATTTTGGACTTTGGTGGCCATTTTCTCAAAAACTGTCTGATCAGTTTTGAGATTTTTGTTTCAAAACATTCCTCTCATGTACCTCTATGACATGTATAAGTTTCGTTGCCCTTGAATTGCCGGTCTGCGTGTGGCGGCCATTTTGATTTTTTGACGGTTCGGCGAAAAAAAAATTTTTTGTCCCAAATCAAGTCACTATTCGTTTTGAGCCATTTCCAGCAAAAAAAAACAATTTTTTTTTTGACCATTGAAAATTTTTTTGGACATAGAAAATTTCACCCAATTTTTCCTTCATAATGGGAGCTATGCAGAGTAATCTCATAGAACACTTCAAGATAGAGCCTAAGTATTGGCACATTCAAATGGGAAATCATATATTGCGGTTTGAGTGGTGACCTTGAATTTGACCTTCAATGACCTTGAAAGGTCAAAACGATCTTTTTTGTCGAAAAAACAATGAATTTTGCTTTTGGTGGTCATTTTATCGAAATCTATTGAGACAGTTTTCCTCAAAATCATGTATAAGATTATCCTCATGTACGTTTGTGATGTGTATAAGTTTTGTTGCCTTTGAATCGACTGTCGGTGAAAATTTGTCATTAACGAAAAAAATCTTTCAAGATGTAACTTGATTTTGTATTATAGTCCATACAGAAAATGTGTTTCTATCAACATTTACGAAGATGTTTTAACATATTGATTCTAACATCATTGTAACAATTCAGTATTCACATGATTGCCGGTAAGCTACAGCATCTTGTTTGTCAACTCTGCAACTTAGGATTCAATTTTGGACCTACAGCAAATGATATATGCTGAATATTCTGATGACCTTTAATTTGACTTTTGATTTCATTTTCAAGGTCACAGGACATATGAATAATATCTCTCTTATTATTGAATTTACAGCTTAGTAATCAATTGTGAGCTTATAGGAAATCATATACTGGTGTGCGAAATACTCTCGTGAATTTGAATTTGACCAGTGACCTTATTTTAAAGGCCACGGTACAAAATAGCTATTATATATTGTCCCGTAACCTATCTTAGCCCTTGGGCTAATTTTAGCTTACCGACCCTTTGGGCCAATAAGCTATTGTCATGCTATAAGCTATTTTTGTCCGTCCGTTGTCCGTCGTCCGTCCGGGTCTGTAACTTTTTTTGACATGATGAATTTCCCCATAAATTTGTCAGAACATACTTTGGGCTAGTATCTAAAGACGTTTTTTACAATTTTTTTGATGGAATCGATTCTGCCGATTTGGCGCCATTTTTGACGAAAAATTGCCAATTTTGGACTTTGGTGGCCATTTTCTCATAAACTGTCTGATCAGTTTTGGGATTTTTGTTTCAAAACATTCCTCTCATGCACCTCTATGACATGTATAAGTTTCGTTGCCCTTGAATCGCCAGTCCGCGTGTGGCGGCCATTTTGATTTTTTTATGGGTCGGCGAAAAAAAATTGGGAGCCATTTCCAGCAACAACAAAAAAAGAAATTTCTTGGCCATTGAAAATTTTTTTGGGAAATTTCTTTTGAAAATTTCACCCGATTTTCCTTTCATAATGGGAGCTGTGCGGAGTAAACTCATAGAACACTTCAAGATAGAGCCTAAGTATTGGCACATTCAAATGGGAAATCATATATTACGGTTTGAGTGGTGACCTTGAATTTGACCTTCAATGACCTTGAAAGGTCAAAACGAATTTTTTTGTCGAAAAAACGATGAAATTTGTCTTTGGTTTCCATTTTCTCAAAATCTATTCAGACAGTTTTCCTCAAAATCATGTATAAAATTCCCTCATGTACCTTTGTGATGTGTACAAGTTTTGTTGCCTTTGAATCGACGGTCTATAGAAAATATGTCATTAAGGAAACAAATCTTTCAAGATGTAACTTGATTTCGTGTTATAGTCCATACAGAAGTGTATTTTTTTGGCAACATTTACGAACATCTTTTAACAATAGATTTTAACATCAGTGTAACAATTTGTATGTTGGAAAATCAGTATTCTATGCAATTCTCATGATTGCCGGTAAGCTACAGCACCCTTGGTGCTATGTTAATTTTTATGGGCATTTACTGGGGTTTGTTCTCAACGCTTGCATATTTTAGTGAGGATCTAACATTTTCTTCCAAGATTTTATGACCATATATGGTAAGAGATTTTAAAATGGGTGTAGAGCATAATTGGTCGCAGATAGTGCCTATGTCAGATTGACTACTCGATCATAGGAAGCCATATATGGGCTTCAAAATGTTGACCTTGATTTTGACCTTGGATGCCCGTGAGGTCTATTACTGATTTTCAAGTCGCTTTGTTAAAACGAGATATTAGCCATTTTGTCTTGTGGCCTTGAAAATGAGGTCAAAGGTCAAATTCAAGGCCATCAGAATATTCGGCGTATATCATTTCCTACATGTCCACAATCGATTCCTAAGCTGTAAAGTCGATAATATTAGTCGTTTTGTGCTCTGGCCTTGAAAATAAGTTGAAAGGTCAAATTCAGTGTCATCAGAATAAGCTCTTTATCCCAAATACCAAAAACAAAACAAAAACTAAGTTTTTATCAGTTTATTTCCAGCATTATGATAGTTGAGACTAACCTACAAATTTAATTCCAACATGGAATAATTAGAACGTTCATTTAGGTTGTTGACAAAACAAACATTTATCAATAACGATGGTAGTGATACATTCATTGGAGATACAAATATGACGTGAATACATGATCCCTAAATCCAGATAATATATCACGCTTATACATGTCCTTGAAATGTATACATTTGTAATATAATAGCACTAGTTAGTGAAATTGGAAATTCAATAAATTGTATGCGACAAACAGAATTAAATTCTGCTCTTAATGCACAATAATGCGTGCTATTGTCCGAACAAGTTCAAAATCACATAATTATTTCCTAATCAATTCCCAATCGGCAGAAAAGATACTTCAATGTTCGGAAAATTAGTTCGAGTTTGATACACACACATGGTATTTTGAAAGACGAGGTATGTATTTTATATCACAGTTTTTAAACTGACTGCGTGTACACGTTCAACATATTATATCAGGATTATAATACCTTTGTTTAAAACTTATACACTTTTTTGTTCACTTATTTCGTTGTACAATAATGTTATACCATCTGAAATATGTCATACAATAGATGGAAAATCACTCGAATGAAAAAAGATAATTAACCTGATTATTAGAATTTGAACTTTCGAACAAAGTCAATGCACGAAATACATGTACTTTGTTATATTATTGACTGATGTGATAGGTATGTGAAGAATGCAACGATGAACTCGGTAAATACATGTACTGGCCAGAACAATAAATGTCCTATTATCCTACAACGACCGCTTGTAAAGGGCACAATACACTATGGTTGCGCCTTTCCTATTCATGAAACAATGTAGCCTACATACCACTACATGTACATTTGCATCCAATTGTGCATTGTATGAGTGGCGTTGGTACAATGATGGGCATATAAGTCTTTCGTTTTTCACAGACATATTGTCATGTACTATAGTTAGTATTCAACTGATCAGACGTGAGAACAGTCTGAGCTGGCAGTCTCACCGCCGTTTTTCCCTGAGATGTTGACCGTCAACAGAAGCGGATCCCTGACGTCAAGGGGTGACGACGCTTTGTACGCGCCCACGTTCTCTTTCAAGTCGCTCTCGAGTCTCTTCAACTCGCCGATGTGGCCGCCCTGCTGGTCCTTGTTGTCTGCCCCCGTGGGCGGTGTCGCCCCACTACATTTCTCGAGCATCCTCAGAGGCAGGCATATGACGCCCGCCGTTGCTATGGAGGTACCCGCCACGTAAAATGCCAGACTGAATTGACCCGTCGCATCGTATAGGATACCTGAGTGAACATACTTCACTTATAATCGTTGAAAATGATTACATCACAAGGGTGATATTAACATTATATGTTCACCACTTTTTTTGCTCTAGATACATTTATCGACTCCACGATAAAGAGGTGCCCCATTACTGCAGTATCGAAGACTTATAACTGCACGAGTACATGTGCAAGTAGTGACACCACATATTACATGTGTGCTATTATTATGTGGTGTCACTACTTGAATGTATAGCCTCAACACGTCAAAACGCTATATCGCTTCCCTCTTTCAGAAAGACCTTGTCCCCAAGATCAGGTTTGATCCCAATGTTCAGCTACACCCTCCTGGTCAAGTTAATCACCCATATGTGTGTACCAGACATGTGCTATACTTGTGTTGGCCCAAGTATCATACGCTGCGCCTTGATACTACTCGTCCACTAAATGCATGCCATTTAATCCGTGTGTCACCTTATTGAATATAGAAGAAGGCGCAGAATATGATACTTGGGCCCTTGTCTTCAGTCAGTGAGCAGGAACACGATACGTGCATAGGGCCTACAATGTGATGTGAGTTTGCAATAGAGGCCTTCATTGGCTCGAAAGGTACGGCACAAATGTAAGTATGGCGACCCTACGATAAAGAAGTATACCCCATTACTGGAGTGTCCCCGATCAGTTTATAAGCGCACCAGCACCTGTGCGCTATAACTGTGGTGTTACTACTTGTCTAGCCACAACACGTCGATCACAACGTCGCAGTATTGATACAGCTGATGATTGACATCATGACCTTAATACGATGTAATGGTAACGGCCAGTTTAGAGGGCTGGTTGTGTTCATACGTTATTTTCTGACAATGGAAAACAAATGACGACATAAGCTTATCGGGCAATACGACCCGGTAAGCTGAAAAATAACCAACAACATGTAAAGCTCACAAAAACACTGTTGCTTATGAGTTAAAATAGTCTTTCGACCGAGATAATGTTATGCGTGCATTGTGTGTCAAATTTATTATTTGTCATGCATATTGTGAAAATCATTATTGTGTACATAACCTAAATTTAGGTCGCCATGCCCCCCCCCCCCCTCCCCCAAATAAAAAAAGAAACCTCCTCATTGCAGGTAGAACTATGATACACGCGTTTCAGGTCAAAACTAGAACGTATTACCGTATCTGAGGGGCATTAAATCGGTTTCAGACCGTTCAATTGGAAGCCCAAATAACACTTTATGATAACATGATGACGCTTGAGTGTCTCTTATTGACGGATAATATAATAGATCGATCCAGTCTTGATAAATCACATTGAACCTACATATCTGTGGCTTTAGAACATATTGCCTGGATATGAGAATGCTTTTGCATTTTTTTCTTTAAAACCCATGCCCAACATCACGTGATTTTCACGTGTCTTGCGATATCGTGTTTACAAATTATGTAATGTAAGATAGATGTTGTTAAGGACATACATGTAATGCTTAGAATATTATGTAGAACGAACCATCGAGTCAAGACATTGTGCCTGATATACTGTACGTTGTCCATGATATTGTCACATGTGTGTAATTTCTTTACGTTGTTTTCGGGAGGTTTTGTAACCATAGGAAAAAATTTGGTTTTAAATCCATGCACCCACCTGCTACTGGTGATCCTATAAACGTCGCAAGACCCCGGAATAAATTGAGAAATCCGAAAGCGTTTGATAGTTTTTCCAGCCCCAGTATTTCAATGAGAATAATTGCACATAGTGAAACGTAGCATGCTGAAACCGGAGAAAACACACATGTTACAAAACGATGAATAAATCGTAACGATCGTCACACAAACTAGTAGGACTGAAAAATAATGACATTTCGATGATATGCCTATCGCAGCATTGAGATCGCCAATGAAGATATGGGTCGGCACACCCATGATTAAGCTACATGTAGACAATAGAGATAGAAGTCGAGGGAATTCGTTAAATTACACACACCCAGTGCAATCTACGTGTACTGACTACCGATGCATCAGGGGCGGATCCAAAATTGTTGGTTTCTATATATTTCCCACTGGATCCGCCCTCTGAGACTACAAGATTTTTGGGGGCACCAAGACTGGACTTACAGATCGAGAGGCCGAAGATGGCGGCGTAGGTGGCCTGCAGCGGGAAAATTGTCAGCCAGGCACAGGCCACTGTGCCCACGCCACCAACGATCAACGACGCATTGTAGATTTTGAGCGGATCTGCCCAGGATTTGTCGCTGATCCAGCCACACAGGATCCGCCCCACCGTGTTCGTGACACCGATGATTGAGATGAGCATCGAGGACTCCCGAACTGTGGCTCCCGTCAGTTCGGCGTAACTCGGCAGGTACATGAACGGTACCATAAAACCTGGAACGGGGCGGGGGGTAATCAAGAATGCTTCATTGACAGTTACCGGAATTGGCGCCTGTGGCTCATTTGACCCTGGACGATATATCCTAAACCATCCGTAGGTTAGAGGTTTAATGACTCACCTATCAAACACAGAAATGATGAACACCCGAAGATAATGAAGGCCGGTGACTTGAGCACGGAGAGGGAGAGCAGCTTGCGTTTCTGCACGGTGCCGTCACTGGCGACTTGCCCGGCCATGGACGGCACGGGGCGGTAGAGCGCGCCCAGAACGGCGCCGTTCAGCGAGATCCCGGCGATCAGCCACATGGAGCCCTGCCAGCCGTAGTGTTGCAGCATGGTCTCCCCCAGCTGGCCGAAGATGAAGATACCCACGCCTGAGCCACAGGCTGTGATTCCCGTGGCCAGCGCCCGCCGCTTCTCAAAGTAGTGGCCTACCATCACGTAGGCGCATTGGTACATGAGGCCGAAACCCACACCTGTATACACACTCATTTTGTCACACTAAAAATGACTCCCGTACATGAACTCTTTGGTTGCCACGTTGATCGTACATGGAGGCCAATTGATTTACCACTGCTCTGTTTCATATAGTTAGATTGATAAAAAAAAAGTTGTACATGTGAGTGGGTTGGAAGTCCCAACTCACCTCCCATGATGCCATAGGTGAGAACCATCACCCATATCGCCGGGCTGAAGGACGACACGAAGAACCCCGCACATGCTATGATACTGCCCGCTATAGTGACCACCCGACAGCCGAACTTGTTGGCCAGCACACTGGCTATTGGACCTGGAGGAGTTACAATTCTGGGAATTATTAATGATTCCCAAATTCACCAATTTCATTGTTTCATGCATCTACAGGCCTGGGCCTACATGTATGTAAGAACAATGATTGATATTGCTTGGGAACTAAGCATTGTGCCTACATGTACTTTGCCACTTCCATTCCATTGCTCCAACCCAACTTGCCCCGGTCTCCCTCCTCCGATCGTTCAGTACATGTACATACCGATGAGAGCGTACACGGCTCCGATGGTTGAGCCGATCCAAGCCGTCTGTCCTAGGCCCTCATCGAAGTGTCGCGCGATGTCCGAGAGAAAGATCCCGAACGAGAAGATGACGCCGTCGAAGATGACACACGAGAAGAAGCCGGCCACGAGGATGACCCAGGACCAGCCGTGATCCGGCCGGAAACTTTCCCGTGGCATGTCTCGCCGTCTGCAACGGACGGATCCGAGTGATGGAGCAGTCTACATACTAGTATTGGGGCCTACGTGTATGTAATATATAGCGAGTGATTGTTGATGGGTGTAACAAAAAACAAACGTCACTAATGTCCATAACAGTGATAAATATCAAAAACGTTGGCTATTGGCTCCAAACAGGGATTATTTCAAATGAATATTTTCACCGTCGATTTCAGGTTTCTCAGGCAATCTCAGGCAATGAATTTCGGGACATAACCCCAGTCACGCCACTGACCTAATACTAGTAGTTGGCAGAGCTGAATTCTTATTTTTCATTCGATATCGAATTATAAGTACAAAATGTCAGGTGTCCACATGTAAAGCTGGCATTTAAGGCGGGACCTGCACGTATGCTGCAAAAATGTATTTTTTCCTGTGGTAAAAGTTTGCTCCAGTGTAGGTGAGCCGTAATTGTAACTGGGCAGTGAAATAAGCACGTGCCACTCTATGGTATGCACAAATGAATGCTAGACTATCGTACGATGATGTTTAAGGACAGGTAGGTGACCCGGTTACATGGAGCCTGCTATATCAAAATCCACACCCGAATATACCTGGGTTAGTCCAGTTCATCGGCAGATATTATTTTAATAATATAACCGACTCGGACATGCATGAGGTTGAGTTTGTACACATGGATATAATTCTAAGCCTACAGTAATATCTACATAATTATGCATATATGAACTACAATCCAAATATTTTGCTTTTGGTGAAACCCACCTTTCTACGGGCCCCATTTACCTATTCGTATTGCCAAATGAAGTATCTTTCTATGCATGTTTCACATGGTCAAATTGCAAAAGAATCCAGACATTGAACAACAGAAACTCCCTGACGTATTATTTCATTTCTCTCAATTTTCTATGGTTACGTTTGTTTGCAAAATGTATATTAATTTGAAGGAAGTGAACCGTGAAGGGTGTCTAGTGAACCGTGTCTAGTCTACAGTCACAACTGGACTGTGTTAACGAAAGCTCTCCCGAATACACGCCGATAATGGGCAAATTGTTTGGTAGGGCTTAAAGTCATAGTAGCAAGGTACCGTTATATGGTTTTATTCATGTCCAGATGAAGCTATTGTGAACATTTGGTGATAAAATAGATGTTCACGTTAATTGGTAATTAATAATAGCGACATGTAATCGATTATATTGAGCCAGTTTTGCAATCGCCTTCTCATGCCAATGAAAAAAATAGCTTCGGCAGTTTCCGTAATCGTGACGTCAGTTCTATACCAAGATAGCCCACTCAGGCCAAAACGGAAGCGAACAATCCCCCTGGCGGTCAGACTGAGGAATTACTACATTTACAATTACATTCATTCATTTTTATGAATGAATATCTCTGACCAAAACGTCATTTTATGAATGAAAACCGCCGTCACTATTGGAAATACGTCCAACATTCAGTCTCACCGCCAGGATCGACACTGTTCAAATGTTCGCTTCCGTTTTGGCCTGAGTGGACTATCTTGGTATAGAAAATCTTTGGTTGAGCATAGACATAGAACATATGTCTATGGGTTGAGGCAGAAAGTGTTTCGATGGCTGGCCAAAAACGTAAAATACGTAATTTGGGCGGTCAGCTCAAAGATGGAAAACAACTCAAAAATGCATGAGATTCAAAACAAAACACGCTAAAACCAACAAATACTGGACATCCTGCTGTTCAACAAACCTCCGTTCCGGGTGAAAAAATACTACAGATTCTAAATATCAAGACAAAAAAATGCCATAATGCCGCTATCTCACCCGATCATTTGAATTGTCAAACATACTCCAGGGGAATGAATATGCGACATGCAGTTTACCTTGCTGGCTACATGTACTTTCAAGTCTGCCTCAACTGACGTCACCAACCACGTGACACACACTAAAATCGTGATCAAAATCTTCGGCAAATTACGGAAGGAGTGCCTATTTGATTCAATATCTCGAAACCTATTAATTGTATTTGTAAAATTCATTCGAATTCACTGAAAACTATTCACAATAGACTAAATGAAAAACACTTTCATCAGCATGCCACTAGGCCTTTAATCACGAAGATTTCCAGTAGCATGCAAGAGTAACCCCAAAAACTCATGATTTACAGGATCCTTTTATACGGTGCCCCTGATAGGACATGATGAAAAAGAAAATACTACTTCGTTTGCACGAGGTATTAAGTCGTTTGCACGAAGTAGTATGTCGTTTGCATGAAGTACCAATTCGTTTGCACGAATTACTAACTCATTCGCACAAAGTACTATGCCATTCGCACGAAGTACCAAGTCGTTCGCACGAAGTACTACCAAGGATCCTTGGTACTACTTCGTTCGCACAAAGTACTAAGTCGTTCGCACGAAATAATAAGTCATTCACATATCCATATATCGTATTCGAACATTGTAATAAGCCTATGAAATAATTGTTCCTGATGTTACCAATTGACCCTTTAATTACCATAGTCAATTTCCAGGGTCCTCCCTATGTCCTAAATCTGGATACCCCTATTTACATTTATTAATCAACTAATGGAATAATGAATAGTCCATCGATACAGATAAATTTACCTCAAATAATAACAAAAGATTGTATTCAGTAATATCTGATTGATCAGAAATATTTTAGGTAAAAATGACGACATTTTTGCCATGGGGAGCATGGATGATTTGGAGCGCCGTGGTGCTCACGGAGATATAAGGAACCAAATTTGGAGCACCTTGTGGAGCGCCATGTAGCGCTTGTTATTTAATGGGGTAAGATGATGTAGATGGGTTTGTCAACTATATAACATTACATCGTGCAAGAATTTCTTGCAAGCGACTTACTACTTCGTGCAAATGACTTAGTACTTCGTGCGAACGACTTGGTGCGAACGACTTAGTATTTTGTGCAGACGACTTATTACTTCGAGCAAAGGACTTGGTACTTCATGCGAACGATGTAGTACTTCGTGCGAACGAAGTATTTTTTTTTTCATCATGTCCTATCAGGGGCACCGTATTTTTTCACAAAATACTGAAAGGTTTCTTCTCTGGAAAACTGGAAAATCACGGGATGAGAGGAACATTAAACCCCTACCCAGATTTGAGAGAATATCGCATAGTGATCGAACGAGTGAATAATAAAAGTCCCGGGAATAAAAGTGTCACATAAAAACAGGCTTCCCAAAATTTGTCAGCATCATAAGCGTTATTTTTTGTTCCAAGCACAACGTATCTCATTAAAAGAATACTAAGAACGGCGTGTTGTCGGAAAGGTGGTTCATGGATATGCCCATGGGCCAATTGTATGTTATACTTACATGTACATGTAAAAACTGGGTTTCCCGTTAGCATATAAAAGAAGAACCCAAATCTACAGTGGCTTCTATCTGCCACAATTATTAGAACGATTTTTGCTCCAGCTAGAATTAAAAATACAAATATTAAGACGTCGGAAATGATTATCGACGCGTCTAAAACATTTCTGACGCGTCTAAAACATTCTCGATGCATAGAAAATAATTTAAGATGCATATGAAACAGATATGATGTTTATGCATCGGAAATTATTAGGTGCATCTCAAACATGAAGTATTTTCGATTTGCATACGTCGGAAATGTTTCAGACGCATCGAAAATGTTTTAGCCGCATCGAAAATATTTCAGACGCATCGAAAACGTTCTAGATGCATCGAAAATAGTTTCAGATGCATCGAAAATATTTTAGATTCATCGAAAATGTTTTAGACGCATCTAAAATTGTTTTAGATGCATCGAAAATATTTTAGACGCATTAAAAATGTTTTAGACGCATCGAAAATAGTTTTATATTCATCGAAAATGTTTCGGACGCATCTAAAATAGTTTTAGATGCATCGAAAATATTTTAGACGCATCGAAAATGTTTTAGACTCATCAAAAATGTTTTGGACACATCGAAAATAGTTTTAAACGCATTGAAAATATTTTAGCGGTGTTGAAATTGAATCTATTTTAAATTTCTTCTTTGAATCTTTGTTCGGGAGCAAAACGCAAAATTTTGGCAGATAGAAGCCACCGTACAGATCAATATAATTCAAGATATTTCTACATCATCCTTCGTTTTTTTAAAAAAAAATGTTATTTTGGACATGTAGGGCAAAATGGAAAATCGAATATTCGTCCCAATGGTTGGTTGATTGAACGATTGATACATAAATACCGGTAACCTACAGTTCTAGGATACACCGATTGATACATAAATAACCTACAGTTCTAGGATACACCAAAGATACAAGTATCTGTTTATAGGTGTATCCCGTGATAATCATTTCCAAACAAACACATCCCCAAAATATTATTAATTAAGAGTCGATAAGTTATTAACTAAAAGCTCAATAAATCAGAACACGCAAGATATGAAGAAAGATTATGGCGAAAACCAATAATATGAGACAATGATATGAGACACTGCTACCCGGGATCGAGGAATACACAATATGGGTATTTAGAAGCACAGCTTATCCTGAAACAACGCCCTGGTCGCAAATATAATGTAAATGGGGTGACAATTCAATACCACGGTATTCAAACCACGGTACTTCAAAATTTTAGGCTCAATTCAGAACCTCCTTAGGTTACTATCGTTTACGATAATTTGATCAGCAGGTTATTTGTAAATGTAAAGTTCATTTAGCAATTCGCCTACAGTATCGTTCAAGTTGCATTATGTTGCATACAAAATCTGCAAATATGATAGCCTATTCATTAGTCACGGCCATATATATTCAGGACTGCATGGGCCATGGGTTTTTTTGTTACCTCTCTTTGACACAAGACTTACCCTATTTTTATCCGTTCGCGGGCAGTGAGATTCCTCTACTTGTTCATGCATACATCATGTTATGAGTTATTTGCACATACACGTATGGCCTGCTGTACCTATGAGGTCTCCCAAATTTATCGCCAGGTGCCCACTTATATATACCCATCATGATGTGTCTGACACACTTTATCGTATATATACTCACAATTGTATACATTTTCCCTATTTTTCACTCATTTATTCCATGGTTCATCATTTCCATGATTTTATGAATCCATGCTGTTGCACGTGGGTGCAACTGGAGTGTCATGTAATGGCTAGAGCCGGCACCATCTACCGGGCATGTGATCACAACATGCCTTCATGAAGTAAGTACATAGTGTACTGGTATTTGTGTCAGCAAAAGTACGGCTGATATATGAACGCTATGTCTTGGATATATATGCACTCGATTAATACGTATACACGTCTAAAATCGGGGCAGGTTACATAAATATCCCAATTTTAAAATGCGGGCCAACAATAAATATGTTTCAACGGTTGTGGTCGTGTACTAGTATATATCGTGTGTTTAGTTTTTCAAACATGTTTTGAATATGTTCTGCCCGTAGCTCAGCGACGGCACAATGACGATGTGAATTTATATATTGCACGGAACAAGACATTTTTATTTAATATTTCATAATTTTCAGACTACTACATGTATGGTATCTCAAAAATACAACTGCCAAGTTAGACTTATTTTTATTGCCGACTTTCCTTCAATTATTTTATATAGGAGTCCGTAATTTGGCATGTTAGTAGACGGGGCATTTTAGGTTAGTCTTTAGGTTAGTCACACAGGTTAGTCTGTGTGTTAATAATATCGAAGCGGTCATTTTCCAGGGGCTTATGTAATTTGATAAAGAAGGCTGAAAATTTGGTCTAAAATTGTCGTTTGATTTCAAGATGAAGTACCAAAAAACATAAGTTAATAATACTATAATTACAGTATGTGTGAATGCATTCGCTTTGTATTCATACCTTAAACCACAGAACTCCAAAAGCACATGGTGAAATATGCTGTAAACTCCGCGTCAGTTGACACAATAGTTTCTAATTTTACGAGATGAACATAAAATCCCACTTCCAACTTCTTTGAAATTACATTGTTGTCTTCATACTATTCCAATGACCGACTATATACATACACCATACCCTGTTCAGATCATAAGTGAGTCGAGACTATATCTACCAGATGTGATATCAGAGGCAGTGACTGCTTGATAAGCATTATGACCCCATTGTTCGGGATAAGTAAGATGGTTGACGGGGCCGTGGGGGGATGGGGGTAGTTGGGGGGGGGGGGGGGGGTTAGAGACAGGGGTATTATATGTCTCGAACAGTGAACAGATAGCCTATGTGTGATTGTCATGTTGTTTACCGGCTTAATTGTCTAGAAATATTGTAATTAAAATACAGGTATTTAAAAGTACATAACTGTTAATATAACTTGTGGTTTTATTGATGTATGGGTCAAATCAGCTATAACTGATTTCATTTTAGCTGGGGGTACATGCAATGAACTCGAATATATGGAGAGGTATAAATCGCTGTTGTATGAATGAGCGAGAGGCCAATCTCCGAGTCATTTAAGGGTAGGGCGGTAGAACCTTAAATGATGGTATGTAGACCTCGATTTTAATCAGCAAAATCCACCTGTACATGTAATGAAAATTTAATTATCTGCCACATAGGGACGCTTCCGTACATTATGCAATCACATGACTGGATATTATTTCGCCTTGTAGTATTGCCCGCATATATCTATAGACTCCACAATTGATTTGAATTATACGATCTCTTATAAATACGGTAAACTAAAGTAGCATGCTTTAATTAACAGACACACAGCTCAAGGCCGTGCTAAATTGATTTGTATTATCCAGTGATATATATATGCCTGTATATAGCCAGTGATCGGACAATACAATATTCATTTCCAGATGAAAGGTTAACGACGCTTAAAGCGACAGCTGATTGGAAATAACCTAAACAATCTGCTACAATGTTGTTGTATTCATACATATAAGCATGATAAGTGAACACCTGAGAATTATAACTTTGTTATGGTTTAGCCCGTGCATATATCTATTTTATATGACCAAAGCCTATTTTTCTTGTTTTTATTTTTGTTTTAGCTTGGCCGTTCAATTTCAAACGCACGATTGTTCGGGATCAATTACCGATTATTGAACTGCAATCCAATAAGTTACTGGAGTGTAATCCATGTCTGTAGTATTACATCATTATGTACCTAATAAACGATCATACCTGATCATCGTGTAGGCCGACACGTGGTATGATGACGTCAGTTGCAACACTCAATTCAATCAATTGTTACCTATTATCAGACGTAGTCCGGTATGCTTTCCCAAAATGGCGGCTTTTTAAGATGTTTGATGTTTTAAAAAATAAATTAACTGTGATAACAGTCCTGTTTGTAACAGATTTACCAGCGATTTCTGCGTATGCGTAAATGTCATTTCATAAAATGCAGTTCAGACATTTGTACACCGTTTCCTGGTATCTGATTAACATTGTTTATCGTAAGTTGCGAGAGTAAACAGCAATGTCGACGCTAGGCCAACGACAATCAAACGGTCTCTGTTGTAATGAAGAAAAAAATGCCATAGAATAAATTTATCCTATTGGTGATAAACGAACACTGACACAAAACGGTTAGCTTACGACATAATTATTTTCAAGTGTTTGTATACATTAAAATCATGAGCCTAAGTTTGGAACGAATAGTATGAATTTACACCACATCATCTGATTTATAGATGTAGTACGCCCAATAACTTATGGCTACTTCACATTATGGAGTGGTCCGTTCGATTTCCTGCATATTAATATCTAAAACACCAGCACCTTTAAATATCAACAGCTCGCAGTTGGCCTACATCATGTAGGTGTCGTGGGTTCGATCCAACAATCTTGATGAAGCCAGACAAAAAAATAACACTATTATTATGTCATTGTCGTTTTTATATCGTTCTGATACAAGACAATTGAGGTTATGTCAAAGTCGCACAAAAAACCCATCATACTCATATATATACTGCATTATATGGCATGGAACTTTTAAATTCGTTTTATGCATTAGCTTTTGTCACATATTATGGAACATATGTGATTTCTAATATATGTTCCTAACGGAGATCTAGCACTGCTCATGTAAATAACAAAGCTATCTTCAAGTTTTGTTTGGTCCCAATATCGAACTAATATATTTCCTATTAAATGTAGCCCGTACCCATCATCAATTTTGCTAAGCGGGGATCAAAAACAAATTAGAACTCCGATAAATGTTATACACGTGTATGTTCGGGTGTGTCTGTCTCATTTTCTTTTGTAGATAAAACTGGGCATCCAATTGTGCCAGCGTACACAAAGGACATACATGTAATAAGCAGTAGATCCAGGGTAACATATTATGAGGGTACCGCATATTTCAGTGTGAAGGTCGGTCGCCATACATGTACTGTGATGGTGGTTGTTGGTATATCGATGTAACTAAATTAAGTTAGTATAACACACACGTGTGCAACATCATTCAGTGTAATAAATCCAATTAATGCACGTGTGATATGCCCATGTATGTACATGTTCACACGAATATAGGACGGCAGATGATGCGTGCTGTTTGCTGCATCCATTCTTAATTCATAAAAAATTATTAACATTGCACATTTTATTATGTCCTAACCCAGCTGCTTATAGCAGAACATATAGCAAATATGTATCTATATTTGTCCGCAATTCAATCAATGTTCAACATGCATGTATCAGATGAAGTTTCACTGTTTCCTAGTGTCTTGCACTATTATGATTACCATTGTTTTCCTTAAGTTGCGAGAGTAAACAGCAATGTCAACAGGTCAACGACAATCAAGCAGAGTCTCTGCTGTAGTGAAAACATGTCATTGAGTAAATTTATAATGTTGGTGACAAACGAACACTGGCACAAAACGGTTAGCCCCTGACATATTTTGGAGTGTTTCTATCTATTTATATGTAGGCCTCAGTATTAAACGTATAGTGTGAATTTACACCACATTATCTGATTTATAGATATAGTATGTCTAACCTATGGACACTCCACGTTATGGATTATTTGTTGGGTTTTTTTGCATAATAATAGCTAAAACACCAACACGTTCAAACATAAATAAATCGCAGTTGTCCTACGTGTAGATGGATTCGATAACTTTGATCTAACAATCTTGATGAAACCAGACAAAATTATACGACTATTATTATGTGACTGTCGTTTTATATGGTTCTGATACAGGAAAATTGAGTTTATGTGAAGGTCACAAAAAATATATATCATATTCAAATATACACCGTATGTTATGGCATAGAACTTTTAAACTTGTTTTATGCATTAATTTTAGCACATATTATGGAACATGTGATTCTGTTATATGCTCCTAACGGAAATCTAGCACTGCTCATGTAAGTTTTGATTGGTCCCAATATCGAACTAATATATTTCCTATTAAATGTAGCCCGTATTCATCATCAATTCTGTTAAGCGGGGATCACAACCAAATTAGAATTCCGATAAATATTATACGTGTATGTCTGGGTATGTCTGTCTTATTTTTTGTAGATAAAACTGGGCAGCCAATACGTAGCGATAGATCGATAACCGATAACTAAGCGATAGATCCAGGGTAACATATTATGAGGGTACCGCATATTTCAATTAGGGTGAAGGTCTGTCGCCATACATGTACTGTGATGGTGGTTGTTGGTATATCAATGTGATTAAAACAAGTTAATATAACCATACACGTGCGCAAATATCATTCAGTGTAATAAATGTGTTGCCCATGTATGTAAATGTTCATACGAATATAGGACGGCAGCTGATTTGTACATTTTATTATGTCCTAACACAGCTGTTTATAGCAGACACATAGCAAATATCGCAGTACATCTATCTAATATAGATCTATTTGTCAGCAATTCAATCAAGGTTCAACATTCATGTATCAGAGGAAGTTTGATGCCCCCAAAAATGGCAATACCTTGCGCTTTCAAAATATTTGAATGTTTTAAAAATAAATTAACTGTTATAACATTCCTGTCTGTCACAGGTTTACATGATTTACCTACAATTTCTACCTAATTTTTATTCCATAAATATAGCTGCGACATTTGTTCACTGTTTCCTAGTATCTTGCACTATTCTGATTAACATTGTTCTCCTCAAGTTGCGAGAGTAAACAGCAATGTCAACAGGTCAGCGACAATCAAACAGAGTCTGCTGTAGTAAAAAATTGAAATATTTGAAGTGTTTGCATACATTTTGTATGCAGGCATATAAGTGTAAAACGTACAGTATGAATATACCATGTCATCTGATCTACATATATAATTTACCTAACTTGGATACTTCACATTATGGACCATTCATTTTTAATAGTTTAAAACACCAGCACGTTTAAATATAAATATATCGCAGTTGGCCTACATGTAGGTGTCGTGGGTTCCATCTGACAATCTTGATGAAGCCAGAAAGAAGTATGCGACAATCCTATATAATGTGACGTGATCTTGATACAGGACAGTTAAGGTTATGTAAAGGTCACAAAAAAGATCGGTCATATTCAAATATATATTTTACGGTCATGGAACGTTTAAATTTATATTATGCATTAGATCATAAACACATTAGAATTCCGATAAATATCATACACGTGTATGTTTGGGTGTGTCTGTCTCATTTTTGTGTAGATAAAACTGGGCAGTCAATACATAATAAGCGATAGATCCAGGGTAACATATTATGAGGGTACCACATATTTCAATGTGAAGGTCGGTCGCCGTACGTGTACCAAGGACGATCCTTGCGTGTACTGTGATGGTGGTTGTTGGTTGATCAATATGACTAAGCTAAGTTAGTATAACACTCACGTGTGCAACATTATTCAGTGTAATAAATCCAATTAATGCACGTGTGATATGCCCATGTATGTACATGTTCACACGAACATAGGACGGCAGGTGATGCGTGCTGTTTGCTGCACCCATTCATAATTCACATGGCTAGATTAACATTACACATTTTATTATGTCCTAACACAACTGCTTATAGCAGAAACATAAGGAAAAACAAAGGATATAATAAGCAGTAGATCCAGGCAACATTTTTATGAGGGTACCACATATTTCAAGGAGAAGGTCGGTCGCCATACATGTACTGTACGTGATAATGTTTGTTTGTATATCAATGTGACTAAACTAAGTAAGTATTACATACACCATGTACACGTGTGCAACATCATTCAGTGTAATAAATCAAAGTAATGCACGTGTGATATGCCCATGTATGTACATGTTTATACGAATATAGGACGGCAGCTGATGCGTGCTGTTTGCTTCACCCATTCATAATTCACAAGACAAGATTAACATTGCACATTTTATTATGTTAGCAGATTATTACATTTTATTATGGTAACAGCTGCTTATAGCAGAAACATATAGCAAATATCTTACATCTATTTGTCAGCAGTTTAACAAAATCATTAATTTCTACATGTATAACAATCTTTCATCTTTGGTCAACACAACTCCACAATGAACGGCAAGACTTTCTTTTGCTTTTATTTTTATAAGTCTCCCAGTGCATGTCTGTAGGCTATGTAAAAAAACATCGAGAGCCATGTATTTCATACGATATACTGTCAATGTCCAACATATTGGTCAAAGTGGCAAGAATCAGTGTCATTCTGGCCCTTTTTGTAGAATGTACAAGCAAAGTAAATGGCGCAAAAAAAAAATTTATGTAGGCCTACATGCCTAAATGATGCATTTTAGGTGAAGCATTTGGCCTGCATATGGTACATGTACGAACAAAATGTGTTCACTGCGTGATGAATAATTCTCACAATTGCATCAAGATACAACATAATCAGTTTATACTTGAGGTTGTACGTCAACAACTCTCAAATGTTTTTTTGACGGAAAACGCATCCCAGCATTCAAAGATGCATGCGCCTTGCTTCAACATACCCAGCAGTATGTTTGGCTGCTGCAGTTCCAAGTTGCTTTTTCGCCATTTGCCGACCACGACGAGACGGGTGGGCGCGTCTGATCAGAAAGCCTCGACTGTGTCCAGCTTATAGCCTCGCACGACCTGCCGCGGCTGGGGTCCGTTAAACATCACCACCTCCTTGTGAGCCATACCTAGCAGAGTCCAAAAATCACCCAAATGGTCATCGAGTATTGTTCTGTAACCTTGCACATACACAGGCTCATGCATACGAAAGTAATCATTTATAATAATTCGTCAACATTATCTATTTATCAATACGCAGAGCTATTTGTGTTTGGCATAAGAGTCAGCTTTCATGGATTCACTTGACTTCAAAAATATGTAAATGACAAAATATGAGAGTCGATAGCAAACTTGAAGTTTCAAAATTAACACCAGAATATACCAAGCCAGCTCTATATTAGCATTTTGGGTCATCATATATACCTTGATATTGGAGAAGATGTGAGTTTTGTGTGTCACTTGGAATGCTCAGCAATTAAATTGACATCAAACTCGATCAGACAGCTCAGATTCCCCAAATTGATGTCAATTTGATGTCACTCTGTTCATACATTTATCATTCACAAATATTTATTTATGATTCAAATCTCAATTACATCTGAGCTCAAGATCTGAGCTCCTCTGACTCCAATTACATCTGAGTTGACTTGCGATAGGCTAGGTCGATGTTGTTTCGGACTATCTCAATGATCCGGACACAACTGTCAGAGGAGACTGTCAGTGTTTCCAATAGATCACCAACAAACATGAAGACTCTATTACAGAGGCGATATCCACATCTCCTTGTGGAGGTGTTCTCATATTTCATATATCCTGGAATGTACCAGTTACATGTAGATCATTGTCTGTGACCGCCGTGATTGTATATACATTTCTGAAAGATCCAGGGGTTGAGCCCAGAGCTTCCCCTATTCAATTTCCGAGGCTGCATATAGACCTCACTTGGCCTGATGATGAATGGCAGTCCTTCTTCCATGGTCGTGTCCACCCAGGTTCGAGCTAGGAGGGGCAACACGAATGGTCCACATTCAAGGCCAACCATGACCATGGTATAGACTCTGACCCTGCCTCTGAACGTTTGGTTCCAGCTATCCTCCGGATCGATTGGATGAGAGATTCCCGGGCCTGCGAAAGTTTCTCGACACTCGGCAGTTTCCAATACAAACAGTATCACGCTTCTCACCATGTCACGTTTCAACTCACCAGTCTGGTCTTGAAAGATTGCAACCTAAGACCAGACCCAAAAGACACCAGATATCAAATCATTCCAATCATTCCTAGAAGCCAGCAGGAGACAGAACACAAATCAGCTGAGACAAAGCTGTTGCAGCTCTAAAGCTGTAAAGATGTTTCTTCCAAGTCAACTCATCCACCGAATTGAAGTCAAGTTTCTCAGCCCAACTGAAGGGATCCTTAGAATTGGCAGGTTTTATCTGCTGTTCCATTTCTGAGATTGTACAGCATTCATGTGGTTCTGTTCCTAGTCACGCTCATCTAGTGGCTTACTTCGTCCTTATGGTGTTGTTTGGAAAGTTTGTAATGAATGATAAACACAAGTTAATCCAGTGGAGGTGTGTTGTATTAATAATGAAGAGTTTGGCGACGGTCCACTGATCGGCGTCAGTCGTGGATATGGGCAGACAATTGTGGAGAGGCAACACCGTAATATGTCACCATATTAGAACCTTCAACCAGCAGAACAAATTGTTGTTCAAATGCATATATCAAAATTTCATTCATCATGCCCAACGACAATAATGGTTTATCCTCTGAACAGGGTGACGTAACAATTCCACCACGAGGAATCTGAACTGTCTGATAGTAATTTCTTTCATTCGAAAATCGAGTGTGATGTTGTGACATTGTTCATAATATTTCCTTTCGTTTTCATTATTGTTTTATATTCAAGAATTGCTTGACGAAAGCATTGAGAGAAGTTGGAAACCATGCCTACATCTATATGTAATTGACCACATGAACCAGGCAAAAAGTGTCTAAAAGTTTGGAGGTCCAAGTAAGGGATAAAACCAAGGATACAACTAACATACCCATCTTCAGTACCGATTTTAGCAAAGTGTTTGCCCAACTTCGCCTGACGTAGCATCGTGCGACTTGATGCTAGCATTGTTTATGTGAGCATCGCTTGATGCTAGCATTGCTTTTTCGCACTGTGGCACACTAAAAGCATTTCGCATTTTTTGTGAAGGCCATTATATGCTCGCATATGCTTGCAAACACATGGTCGAGTGGTTTATAGACAGTCTGTATCATATAGATCGTATGGGCAAATGCACTGTTCAAGTTCAGTTCGTATTAAAGTCTGTATTTGCGTCCGAAAAAAAGGATGCACGCATCTGTGAGAGACAATGGTTGCCTGTTCAACTAAGACGACCGCCTGATGCGATGGCATCGCGCCCACTGGTCGCACCATGCGAGTTGATGCTAGCATCAAGTCGCATGTAATCGCACGGCCTAGCATTTAGCATTTGCATGGCTAGTGAGGTTTTGCGGAATCGGTACTGTATATGTAATGTGTAGAATACCTGTAATAACTGAGACATCTCCAAAGGGAAAATTCAGAGAAATGAGAGGCATAGAGTACAAGGAATACCATGAATGATTGGTAAAACAAATGATTCTTAAAATACATAAATTGTCAAATGAATTCTTTCTCCAGCCATGAACAGTTACACCCATAGAATGTAGGTAGATTAGATAGGTGATATTGAAGGTGATATGTTAACATAGTTAACGATAAATCAAGGGTTAGACTTAATTAATCGAAGCCACACTAGCCATCATCAAATAATTTCGCCATAGAGGGTCCACGACTTATCCAAGTCCTAGCCTGTAGATTCTAAAGACACTATCAGAAAGAGAAGCTTGAAACCCTAGTCCACAGTAGCTGGCTGCCCTAAGTTAAGTCCACAGAGCCTATGACAATCCTCCAACTGCTGAGCGAATGATTCTTGCAAATGAAAGCTGCCAACAAAACTGAGGGATTGAGGGGGGTGTTGAAATCTAAATGTGTTGGAAACGAAAATGCACAAAGACAACAGCGATTCATGATCAATTGTTTATTGACTTCATAGAAATTCACAGAACTGTAGCATTAACAATATATGTTGATACTTGATTGCAAGCAATAACGTGTTACATAACCTTGGCATTCCAGTAACACAATGATACACAAAGTAATTTGCATATATACTCATGCAAAAAAAATTACATACATGTCAGTGATTATGGGCATGATATAGATTACCTGAAATAAACTGAAGAAACAACAAAAGAATAGATATTCCGGACACATTTACCATGGAAAATTACAATACCGGGTATTCATACAATGTAGTCCAAACATAAAATAGGTTTTTAGTGGCATGGATTTGCAAAACTTATATGTATAAATAGGTAGGGGGTGGGGTGGTGGTTGGGGGGGGGGAGGGGCATACCCAACTGCATAACTTGAGATCTGTGATTTTCTGAGCACTTCTGGGATCTTTTGGTACGAAACTATACAGAATATCTACCCGCTTCTTGTGAATATGAAACTGTGTTAGCACTTAGTCAGTGGGAAATAGCTTGAGAAAACAAACATAAAATAAAAACGGAATATACATGTACAGAAATATATGAAATTGTAAATGGAATTCATCAATTCACAAATATTCTTAATTTCAAATTACAAGCACTTTCATAATTACAACATGGTTATTAAATCAGGGGTATATTTCCCAAGGAGTGGTAATACGAAAATTGAATATTATAATTTTACCCAGATAAAACACATTCGCAATATGAACTTAAGTAAGCCACCGGGAATTCAGGTGAAGCCAAATATTCCATACATTATATATCCCTTACCAATAATAAGTTAACTCCAAGGGTTGGCCACGTCTATAGGTATATTGGCTATATAGTGTTACAGGATATTGATCAATCCGAGAATTCATATGAATTTGGGGCATTGAATAAATATTTCAAGCAGTGACCTACGTATTTTCAACACACATTTTTGCTATATATATGTGCAACAAATCCAATAACAGAGAGTCAAAACTAACTGTATAAATGCTAAAATGCTCTCTCCTGACACACAAATTTGCAAACTATCCCGCCAGGATTTGCAACCCATTTCAAAACCCACTCGGTCAAAGCATCAACTGGTCAGAAACAAACCTGCGAACAAGAAAAAGCCAACAAACTGTGTGCAGGGCAATTCAACAAGACAAAAGTTAACAATACTTCAACAAGCAACATTTGACAACTAGTTCCGCATCTTTACATCTCGTACATATAACGTTTCACTGTATGCAACAATGAACATGATATTTCTGAGTACAAATATCAATATTATTAGTGCTTCATCTCCTTACAACCTTCCAAGATTCCTGGGTTACTTCCCATCTATTTCCAGACTTTCCCTGTCTACTGGTATGCTTTGTGGGCATTGTGCCTGCACCAGCGAAAGCATGAACGTTTATTTATCATTTGGTTCAGGCCATAATCTGCATACCATCAGGACATTCAATACCAGAATCAAACATTTCATCACCTAATCTGAATTCCACAGCACAACGTGATATTTTGCCAGTATCGAATAATAAAAATCAAAGCAGGCAATACAAGAAGCATATATAAAGACATGAACGAGCACAACCTGTTATTCTGGAGAAAGTTTTCAGGGACTTTGAAAATACTTCATATTTTGAGCTACAATATTCGGAATTACATGCACTATTTGTGACTGACTTGATTACATACAACTTTTGATAATACCTGATATTTATACACTACATGAACAACTGTAGGTAATATTTACAGTTTTGATTATGTAGGAAAAACGAAAATAGAAAACTGTATGTACAATTCTACAGATAACACAATAGTCCTACTGGTGTATATATCATAGGAATACATTTCATAGTTTACCTTGTTTCGCAGTTTGGATCACATTTATCAAGGTCCTACTCTGTTTGGCTGACAACCATTCCTGTAAGCTGTTGGGTATTTTTTCACGATGAAAGCAATGCCATTATACAAAGTATTTACACATTTCGAAGGAAGGAAGGCAATAAAACATGGCATGGGACGATACACGAAGGACTATATACTTATATATAAACACAAGGGTGTGTCATGAAAAAGCCTCTACACGTCAGACTGCTCACATATGTTCAAGACACAAGACGATTCGTACAATTGTTGTATTGCGGCATCAAATTTATCCTTCTAAAGGATCAATTGTACAATGTTATTTACAAGCCTGAGTGTCAGGAAGCCACACGAAATGATCTGTCTTGGTATTTATGTTTTACCAAAAGCTTGAAAATCCCATATTTGCTATTTCACATATACATATAGATCTCTGTACTTGTACATGTTGTAACAAACACAATTTTAAGTAGCTGAACCATATGTCATCATAATTTTGAACACTGATTGTGCTTTATTTTTAACGATGGTGCACTGACAGAATTCGATTGCATAATAGTATATAGAGACACAATGTACAACGAAAACAACGCAAAATTTGGTAGACAAAATAAATATCTTAATTAGTTTAAAATCTATTAAATTAATGACTGGCAACTAAATACCATTGCAAAACACATTGAATGTGGGTGATGAAACATTGAATGGCAGGATTCGAAATGTACAGTACAGTTACCATGATTAATACACAAGTAAATATCTGCAAGTATATCGTAAATCAATCGAAACAAGCATGCTACAAACTGTGGGCAGTCACTTTCAGAGCTCTACGAAACCCAACAACAACAACAACACCTTTAAAACCAATCAACCTAAGCATGCTAACATTATGTTGGTGGTGTTGAGGGGTGACGTGATCCAAATCGATATTTCTCTTCGCTGCTACATGTAGATTTGCAAGCTTTGAATCTCGCCTGTGGATTACAGATGAACCTCCTCTGGGTGAGTCTGACCGCGCACGAGCCGTCCGTCCTTCCTACATCCGCTCGTCCGCGGGGATTGGCACGAAATTGAGGACCTCCTCGTAAATCAGCCCTAGTGGGGGAGGGGAGGTAGAAAATCAAGCGTCAAGCGACACAGTCTAAACACCGACACTACATTTCATAAATACTGTACCAGGTACTAGTAATTATACTCAAAACGCACAATTTATTGAACACAAACAAAAAGTACAGGGTATTGCAATCTACACATGCATCACAACAAAACTGATACATTTGCCATGGAAAGATGGTAGAATATCTAGTAACTGGTACTGCTGTCAAGCGACAATGTAGTATCACCCGTATCATAGTCTCCTTTTGATTAAATCTGATGATTTAACTAAAGACTATTTCACTCTAAAGTATTCAACTGAAATCAGCTAAAATAGTCAGTCTTTCAACATGTTCAATGGACTAGTACACATAATTTTCCTGCCATGAGCAAATTTTCGTAATTTCTCTAATTTCAAAAGGACTAATCACCAGAATGACGTGTAGACTGTCTATTTGTGGTTTACACAATCATTACACGGCTGAGAATTTGAAAGGTGTGGTGGTTACTCGATGTAGATAAAATCGAAGTGATTACCTTTGTTGACACTTTCTGTTCAAAATCTGCGCGCAGCAGTCATTGGTCGTCTGTCTAATCTTTTCGGGAACGCTCAGTAGAATTTGGCAGGAAATTCTATGAACTAGTCCATTCTAAAGGTCATCCAAGGTCCACTTCAAAGTCACCATTTTGATTTCCATCTAGACGATTTTCGGCAAGTGCCCAATAATATCTCTTAAAGTCAGTAACTCTACTCACAGACCCTGCACTAACTTCCAGATAAATTTAGCTAATAAAGGCCATCCAAAGACCCTGCACTAACTTCCAGATAAATTTAGCTGATAAAGGCCATCCAAAGTCTGGTTGAAGGTCACCATTCCAAAGTTTATATTTGACTTCCTATCTAGTTGTTAACCCCTACTAGTATTGCTCTTTACTCATGTTACTAATATATTTTCTATTTGCAACTCTTTTCAGGCTGAATTGAATTAAAAAATTCAACTTCATAATGAATCGAGTTAAAAACCGAATACTTGACCTCTGGAAAGCATTCAAGGTCAAATAACCCATTTTGAGGCCCATACATGACTCAAAATAAGCATATCATAATAAGTGCTCAATACTAATATACACTCTATTTACAACTCTTTAGGCAATACACCCAATTTTCAAAATGAACTGTGCTCAGAAATCAATATTTGAACTCTAAATCAATATTTGACCCTCATAAAAACCAAAAGGCGTTGGAAACATAGTGTGCGAGCATGCTTCGGACAAGCCAGTAACCATGGTAACAGGACCAAAACCATACTGAGACTGGTCGTGCAGGGGATACAATTACAATTATTCAGATCGGATTAAAATTTGTAAATGTTTGACTGAGTGAATGGCATTGAAAACAGGGTTCATGCCACGAGCAGACGAGTCTGACTTGACGACAACAAAAATTAGGGGTATGTACAATACGGAGAGTATGGTATTTGCTGTATATTTTACATGAATCAGAATCGTTTTAACATATATCGTAATTATTCAATTAGTTCGAACACTCTAAAAATTCGAACACCAAAAATTATTCAAGACAATAATTTTCAAATTGACAGGATAAACTCATTTCTGGTGTTGCCATTTTGTTTCCATTTATTTTGTAACCAATTGATTTTCGACCAATAAACATGACAATATTCGCAGACGACCACCAAGATGACAAGTCCAGATAAATTGTGATTGATATGTTCCACTACATGTACATGAACATACAGAATTTCTGAATATCTTGACTCAAAACATAGGTAAAGATAATTTGGAAGAACCACGATTTTGTGCAAGAATTAACCATCCAAACTAGAATGTATCAAGAACATCAACAAAAGGAACACGCAATGAAGGGAGAAACATACTATTGACTATTACAATTGAATATTTTCTGATAAAGTACATGAAGTATGATGTATGCTTTTTAAAAGCAATTTGACAACATGCAATGAGCAAAGAGTTTTTCTCAAATGAAGTCACATAATTTACATGTTTACATGCAAGGTACACGTGAATATTTTTGATTCTGGGAAGATAACAATGATGATAAAGTGATGAAAACTACACAAAAGTGAGAAGTTGGAATCTGTCAGTAAATTGGAGTTCAAATGTGTTCAGCACTAGCTCCTACATTGCCAACTGCTCAACTTTTAAAATGATCAGATATTTGTTAGGACCAATTTTGATGTATTGGAGAGAAAACAACTGAGACACTTATGACATCTTTGCCACCAAACTGCCAAAATATCCAATCAAAACTGCCATACCTGCAGATCACTCATAGAAGCATCTGACGAAAGCTGACCAACATGAGCTGACAATTCTAAATGACACTATAATTTGAATCAAAATTTTTTACCTCTACATTTGACACAGTGATTCGGAAAAACTATTTGCCAACAAATCCAATAGTTGGAACAACATCCTCTGCACTTTTTTTTCCAAACAAAATTTCACCAAACAACCCTCCCTAAAATCAAAACATCCGGAAGGAGTTCATGAATAACCATTCAGAGCGAAACTGACAAAATCAACCACCAAGCCTCAATCTGAGCCATGCTGTTTGTTTGAAACCCAGCACTTGGACCTCCTCAAAACCTACACGAACGGACACTCCGCTTGTGCTCACAGCTCAATGCATGCGCTTAAATATAAGTATTATTTTGTGTGTGTTGCGTTAAAGCGTGCTTGGCCTCATAATTGACATAGAAGCCTCCTGCACAAGTACCGAATGATTGTGGCTCAAGAATCTAATACAATATACAGTAAATTTATACTTCTACATTTTCAGAATTTTTTTAAACGACAAGCCACACAAGGTCTATGAATTGATACAAATTTCTGTTGCGAAATATGGTATATATTTTGATATTTTTATTCACACATTATGCAAGCTTCTACAGGAGGCTTCTAAAAATTCAATATCTCTTTCAACGGCCATCTCCCGTAAAAAGATACCCACCTTTTAAAATTTGTCGAGAGAAACTAGCCACGTGAAAGAGCAAATGAATAAATGCAGTGAGAAATCTCATAAAAGGTTGGAACGCAAAAAAAAAGAAAACAGGCAATACTCACTTTTCCAGCGTTCGATGTCAAACTCCTTAGACTCGAAGGACTGATCATACGGTTCCGAGATAGGTTCGTCGGTGGGGTCCGAGTACTGGCGGAGGTACGGGTGGGCAAGCGCCTGCTCCGCCGTGATCCGGGAGTCTGGGTCCAGGTCCAGCATCCGCTCGAGAAGCTCGATAGCTGGTGGGAGGAAAGAGGCAAGAAGATTGTAATTGTTGTAAGGTAGTCATAACATCCACATGCCGGTAGGTGTTTAAATTTTTTTAATTCTTGAATTTAAATTAACATGATAAAGAGTCAAACAAGTATTACCAGCATAAGCTATATGAAATTTCTAAGGTATTTAAAACCTACAATGTTTACCGTTAGTTAATTTTTCTCTTAACTAGTATTACTTTTGTCACCAGCTTGGTTTCGTTCAAGTTACATCTAGTATCACAGTCATTATACAGTCATATTTTGAACATCATTGGGGAACCAGTTGTGAACAAGCTGCCATCTTTAAAACACAATACTCAGACTATTTATTCAGCAAACTAATACTGAGAAATATCACGTTAGCGAATAAACATGATAAAGTATTTATTAATGAACATTCATGAATACAAACCCATACATTCATTCATGTAGACATGTGCAAAAGTTTTGGGGTATACTTTCTTTTATCAAAACAGGCTATGTACAAAATTGTTAGTTTTTGACATATTTTTCTTTCTAAACATGGACAATATGTGGTGGAAACTTGAAAAGCATGTACAAGCGAATTGCTATCATCACGTGATTATTGCATGTTAGCATCAGTAAACGTGGCACATTAAAAATGAGAGGCTTTCATTAGCTACAAAACAAACCTTGGAATTCAATTCAGGAACATGAACTATGCTTTGACAAACATCCTGAGTCACAAAATACATATTTATGACTGCGTTGTGAAAGTACCGGTAGTTTTTGCACATCATTAATACAGTAACTCAGTTGTACATGTACATTATTTCATCATTACAGTTTGTCCCATATATTTCTGACCTACATTCACAAGCAACACATAAATGTACCTATCAACTCTGAATCACACAGAAATCAAGCATATCAAAAGAAGTCATGTCTAGAATTGCGCTTCCATGCTCAGTTGAGCACTCATTTTTGATGCATTTATGCCATACAAACAGGATGTATGCAGCAAGACGTCCCTGTGTTTTTACCTAGAGGCGAGGCCCCGGCAAAGTAACGTCGGAAATCCTTCTTTTTCATCTTAGGCAGTGACTTTATGTACCTCCGAGCCTGCGGGGAGGTCCAGCGAATAGGCAGATTTGTGGGGAAAAGAGAAAATATAGAAGAAATTCTGAGGCCGCGAAAGGCTGGCAAAAAATGGTCTGTCACCATCAGCGAAGATTTCTCCTTAGAAAGGGCGAAGAAAATTGAAGGGAGGGGGGGGGGGGGGGGGAGGAAGGCATGGGCGAAATGGGTAACCATAGGAACACTCAGGATTCTAATGGCCTCCAAGCAATGCAACCAAGACAACCATATAACATATGTGTAAAGGTAGACAAGCATACATGTATAATATCAAGCAAATAGACAAGAAAGTCATTCACCATAGAAATGAGAAACAGGACACACATGATATATGTATATGCAATTCATAATTGGTAATACATGTATATACAACCAGTGTACATTGTATCTGAAACTGCATGCGATTTGATACCTCAGTAGCATGGTAGTATTTTACAATGTCAGTGGCTTGCACATCATGCCACAGTCAAATAACTCAATTGCTAGTACAAGTTGGATTTGCACTAGGTTTTTTGTAAGCATGGTCGCTGCAAACGATTCTAGTGTATGTGCAAAGTTTTAGACAAAACAAGTGTGTTCATGCAAACTAAAAGATACTAGTGCAGTAAACACATTAACATATATGTATAAGGAAAGAGACTAGATATACCTACACCCACCGCAGAAACTCAGAATTGAGGAAGAATGGTTATCAACAGTCAGATAATTAATACAGGGTGGGGAAAAACACGATATTCTAGGGTTAGGTTGGTTGCCATGGGAACCAGTCGACTGTCAGTCTGCACACCTCACCTAATGCTGAAGTTTCTCGAAATCGGTCTTCATGACGAAAATCTCGCTTTTCCATGGGCGCCAATGACATTAAATATCTGCGAGCCTGTTGGTAGCATGGCGAGAAAACGAAAAACTTACGCAAAACTGGGGTGAGGGAAGCTTCGGGTTTCATGGCCATAGCATTCACAATATGGTGCACAAATCAACTTTTTTCACAGAACAATATTTTTTTTAATTGATCAACAGGCAATGCCTATATATGAAAATCTTCCCAGAAAACTAATTAGCTTTGTGGGAGGGAGTTGAACTGAAACTGATGATAGGTTGCAATAAAGAAATATACTGAGGTATACCGAAGGTTTCGAAAAGAAAATCCACACATGAAAACCAATAGTAGGCACATGCATGCTAATTTTAAAACGTCTTGAACATATTCATCTATGTATTAAGATCGGCTCGAGTTTTACTTGGATTCCATGCTTTGCACAACACATGCGCAAGACGCACAAATCTTTTCTTGTTACAAGTTAACGAATTAGATGACATGCATACAGCAAAGAAGGCAGGGCTACATGTAACGGTGGAATCATAGATATATCAGGGAGACATCTTCCCTGATCGTGAACATGGCAACAACAGTGAAATTATTACAAGTATCAATCACAAACATTAAATTTTACATTAATTTAACCAACAACCATATTAACTTTTTTTTTAATTTTAAATTTATTTCTCACAAAAAGGATGAATGTTACAATGTACATGTACTACATTATTTCAATCAACATGATCAAATGCATACAAACCTCATCACTGGTGATTTTGGCCAAGAGGGCATTGCTCGGCGTTCCAACCAGGCTCATGATCTTGGTCAGCTGGTCAATATGTACACAGTGGTCAAGGAACTCTCACAAGAAGAGTACACAGAATATACAGCACTGTTCATTTTGATGCAGAAATTAGTTTGCAAAAATAATTTTCCAGGCATTCTGCCAATAATATTTCACCTCTGTCTGTTTTCTGTAGATAATATATCACTTCTGTCTGTACTCTGTCTGTTTACATAGTGTACACAAAGAAATACCAGCAAAAAATCGACATTACAACAGATGACATGTCACATTTCTAATGTATGTACAACACACATTATTACCAAGAAGAAATATGAAACAATTCAACACAGATATAGTTGAATAATATCCAATAATTTCATGCAAACCAGGATGAATTTTGGAGTGAACTTCAGTAAATCTAACTTACATAATTATATACATGTAAATTCCAAAAAAAAATTCAAGGGAAAAATAAAGCATTTACAAACTTCAGAACTGAGGTACAATAATAAATAATGAAAACAAATGATTCACACTTTATATGTACATAATCTATCTTGACTTACACGCAGACACAACATTTTTTACTGTGGGCTCTGCCTAAAGAAGGATATGGTCCGTTCCGGCAAACAGCGGCCTCCCCGTCAGAAGTTCGGCCATAATACAGCCCACGGACCACACATCGACTGGAACAAGCAAAACAAACAAATAGTCGCACACGGAAAATCATAAGAAAATGCTTTTTTTATACAATGGAAAGGGGATACATGAACCATAACACTATACATATGTATGAACATATGAAGCTGCTTTCACATCTTTGAGAATCGGAAATGTACATGAGAGGGACATGATTTCAGAGCTAACATATACTCTGATTTTTCTAACTCGTTTACACAGTTTTTCGCTGATATTTTTCCGATGCTAAACGGTATCGTTCTCTAACTTGGCATACTTTACCTGGGAGTCAAACGGCAATTATTTACTGAATTTCAGACTTCTATCACGAAAATTGAAGAAGTTGGCAATCTACCCCTGTGTTAAATTTAGCCCTGTCATTTAATTTTTGGGTCCGCACACAATTTCGTGCATTTGCTCGGTTTCGTAGTGGTGCAATCTTTCAAAATCAACATGTGTGTGTAGAATACACCCCCAATGTGTCATCTGGTCTAAAATTACAACAATACTTCAAATCCTGGTGGATGTTAACAGGATAAAATCCTCGAATAAGTTCAGATTCTCGAGATCCCGTTTTTGGCTGAAATTTAACAGTGGGGTAGATTGCCAACTTCTTCAATTATTGCGATAGAAGTCTGAAATTTGGTAGAAAATTGCCGTTTGTTTCCGAGGTGAAGTATGCCAAATTATAGAACGATACCATTTAGCATCGCGAAGATATCGTCAAAAACCGGTGTAAACAAGTTAGAAAAATCAGAGTATAGGGATAGCTATGAATTACAACACTGATACCCTGCATCCGATCACAATCATCACATGTACATTGTATTTACAAACACATATTGACCAATCAAAGAAACTCCACTACATCTGAATTGAACATTTTTTCAGCCAACTTTCAACAACAGAGACATGCTGCAACATGCAAACTCATGAACTGATAATTTTCTTCACAAGTAAATAGAATTTTTATCATCGGAAATGATCACCATTTTCGAATTAAAACTAATAAAAATAGTTTGATCTAAACATGTAATAGTATCAAAACTAAATACACTTGCACATTATGTCAAAGACATTTTCAAACTCTACAATTTTTGAGTAATTTGAATTGGTGAACAGGATTTGTCAAGGATATTATCCGTGCCAGGGAATAAAGGCTTTCCGATTATCATCTCGGCCATAGAACAGCCTAACGCCCAAACATCCACTGCGTGTTGTTTTTGTTATATGAACAATGGGGCATGAAAAGTTGATTCACATAATACCACACAATTATCATTGATTGATTATAAACAATACGGAAATCTGGTACAATGCTTCTCTTGAATGATACTTGATACATAGATACATAGAACCAATCCAATTTCATGTTTGATCATTGATGGACCATAAACCCATAAAATTAATTAAATTAATGTTTATAGGCTTCTGGTTTAACACAACCAACCAATGATTGATTGATTAAAAACCAGGAATTATCATACACACAGTTACAATTTTATCACATTCTTCCTGAATCCAAAATATGACTAGAAGCAAGGGATGTTTGAACTAAATGTTATTTAGCATTTTGAAATCACTTCTGAGTTTCGAACTGGACATAATAATTACATCAAAACTTGCAAATCCAGTATCGAAAGAGTTCAGTTAATCAAAATTTCTCCGAGAAAAAAGTTCATATATATTGGATGTGTTACTAACTTACTATGTCTCAAAGGTGTACCTGTTTGGTTGTAGTGCATCCAATTTAGCATGATCTCTGGGGCGCGGTACCATCTTGTAGCGACGTAACCCGTCATTTCTTCATCAGTATGCCGAGCCAAACCAAAGTCCAGGATCTGTCATGGTATTACATTGAGACGTGTTCCAGCGAAATTTGCAATCTTACCAAGTATTACACAGTGCAGGTATAATACCAATTGGTGAGGGAAATAAATATTATTTAATCTACCTTGAGCTCACAATCCTCGTTGACAGCTACGTTGCTTGGCTTCAGATCCTGCAGTGAACGTATATCAATCGATTTGTTATCCTGCACAAAAATATTCTTTACATCAAAGTTCTTTGCACCGAATTCCACAAGGAATGGATATTTTCTTTCTTTCTTTTGCAATTATTCTAACAGTTATGCACTCACCCTGTGAATTATTCCTGCTGAATGAACATACTGAGACGGAAAAAGATGAGAAATCAGTTTTTTGCAACAAAGACTAATTTTTCCAAATTCTAAACTGGGACAATTTTGGAAGATATTTTTTATGAATGCGAAATTATACATGTTACTAGTATAAATGTGATATCATCAATTCATCATAGAGAAAGGCAAGTAAGCATGGTGAGCTGTTACCTTGAGACCTCGTAATATTTGGTAAACCAAGAACTGAACGTGGTCGTCACTCAGTCGCTGCGTCTTTATGATGTTGTTTAGATCCGCTCCCATCAGTTGAGTAACAAGGTATCTGATGGATAAAATGCAGGAGACATATCATAGCTATGATCAATACATGTAATTTGATTCACAAGTGGAATACAACACACAGCGAATGTATGAAACTGGCATGTTCATGTATGCCTACAATGTTTACGAAACTTACACATCGTCAAAATCTTCTAGTGTCGTTGAAGGCGTAAAAATGTCCAGCAAACCAATGATCTAGATATAGATTAATTATTGCCATTTTATATTTTTATTTTTTTTACACACATGTATGTTCATGATGTTTAGTTTTTTGTACCAGTTAAATATATATATTTGTTTTCTATGTCATCTACTAAACAGACTTCGGTAAGTACATGACATTGTACTCTACTGTGCACTGATATAGAATTATGTTAAAAGATTTACGTTTTCATGGTTCATATGCTTCAACATTCGAATCTCCCTGTATGTTCGCTTGGCATGGATGGGTGACTGGAACGGTCTCGCAAGCTTCTTAATAGCTACTTTCATTCCTTCTTCTTTGTCATATGCTGAGCTGCAATGAATATTCACATGATATTACCAGTATATAAATTCATTTTTTACAACTGGTAAAGACTGTTAAAGTGTCTACTAAGTATCAATAATTTAAGTACTTGTTTTGGGATATTTATAACCATGATAACTAAGTACTTGTTTTGGGATATTTATAACTATTACATGTACTCAGTATATAAGGTTGTGATAAATTTAACAGATAACCCCAACTTCTTCAATATAGAAGTCCGAAACTTGGTGGAAAATTGCCATTTAACTCCCAGTAAAGTACAGTATGCCTTGGAGTTATAACACATTCATTATCAAGAATTCTCGTGAAATAGGTTCTGCTAGATATATACATTATGACGAGGCTTATTTAGTTAAAAACTTGGAATAAATGTAGGATACAGTGCCACTCTGGGAAAATGTGGGCGTGACCAATCAGGCGTGACCAATGTCACCGGTCCATTGAGCAGGTGCATTTCGACTCTGTTTTAAAAATATACCAGCATGAATGCTTAAAAAACTTGTGCGAATAGTGCATCTCGGATTACAGGGCAGGTAAATATCGCAGTAAGCCATAAGACATAGTCAGGCTTTGAAAACAGAGTCGAAGTGCACCCTCTAGGAGCACATGTAGGAAAAAGTGCCACTCTGGGCAAATGTGGGTGTGACCAATCAGCGCCATGCTATCTGCACCTTGTAAATGTGACCAGTTTTTAGCACTAAATTCCACGATCCCCCAGACAGCGTCGATAACAGGTCTGTGGGCTATCGTCACAATTGTCGACATCGACGAGCCATCAGATCCCGTCCATAGCATAGCCTGTGTCGTCCCACCAAATTTTGGTGTGTCCATGAAATTTCGTGGAAGTTACCATGAAGAAACGACCAATAATTGCTTGTCTGCTTTATATCGATGTTTTTATATTGGTTGGTTTGGTTGGTTTTCAATATAAAAACATCCAATTGGTTGGTTGTCAATATGAAAACATCTATATAAAGCAAGCAATCTAGACAAGCAATTATTAGGTCATATTTTAGGGCTGCCAGTTTTTAACCAATCACAGCCTATGTCTCAGATTGCCCACGTTATTGTACATCAACCCCACTGTGTTATATGCACAATTTACCAGACTTGTCCGTAAGCCCCTGAGCCGACGGCATGCAGCTGCGAGTATCGAGTCGTGACCTCCCACACTGTTTTGTTCAGCTCGAATTTGTGGAAGCCTTGTCTTCGGGACGGAGTCAGATCCGGTTTTGCCGCCATGGCAATGTCTTTTGTCGCACAAAATGTGACAAAGAATTGAGCCTGTTTTATTAGGAAATTTGCAACGCCGTGCACCAGGGATGATTCCAGTTAAATACACAAATGAAGCAGTGTTTTCAACAGCAAATTTTACATTCCTGGATGGTCGCCATGTTTGAGGAACAGCGTAGCGTAAAATACGGGTGTTATGCGAAAATGTAGGTCGCGATAGTTTTAGAGGCAATTTTTGGAACGCACGTGTTTAGCATACTTTGCGCACACCGTACCTCTTATGTATCCCGGAAAATCAGGGTTTTCTGCTAAAGTAAGCTAGCCTAAACGAGATGTTGAAATGTCATGGCTACGGTATCTCTTACCTTAGTAAATACGAAAACAAAAAGAAAATACGATAAAAAAAATCATATCTCTATATTAGATCTACATTCAAAGGAAATTATTTTCATTCTAGAAGTTTCAGATACAGATTTAAAAAAAATTAGACACTTATTTAAAGTGATATTGGCAGTAAGTTATGGATTTTTCCATAACTTTCTGATTGAACGAAGAAAACATAACATTTATATATCTGCACTTGTATGCTCAAACAAACAGATGCCCCTTTCTAATCGATTTCGTTGCGAGTTTCTGGTGGATATATTTTGAGTTTGTTTACATTAACGCCATTCTCGGTGCTTTGTATCCCTTGATGCAGTGCGATTACTCGTGTATGTTCGAGCCAGTCGAGTGTGGAATAGGTGAAGTCAAAGGTAACTCTGAGTGCCGCACAAAACAAAAGAAAAGCGGCTGCTAGTACTGCCATATGCTTGATTCCCAGCTAACAAAATAATGTTCCCAGAACGTTATAAGAACGTTCCCTAAAGGTTTGGTAACGTTGTGATGGAACGTTTCCGAAACGTTTGCGCGGAAAGTTTCTTGTACGTTATCAGAACATTATATATAACGTTACAACTAAAGTTATCGGAACGTTTTGATAACGTTATATTCACAACGTTATAGTTAACATTACAAAGGAACGTTATGGGAACGTTTGCCAGGAAAGTTTTTTTAACGTTATGACGACGTTGCATATAACGTTACACATGAACGTTATCAGAACGTTTTCCAGGAAAGTTTGTTGTACGTTATGACAACATTGTATATAACGTTACACATGAACGTTATCAGAACGTTTTCCAGGAAAGTTTCTTGTACGTTTTAATAACGTTATATATAACGTTATCAAAACGTTTTCCAGGAAAGTTTTTTTGTACGTTATGACAACGTTACAAGTATCTTTTCTGGGACTGTTTTATGTATGTAAAGAGAGAATGCTTTTTAAACAGCGAATAGCACACCACAATTATCACTGCTTTCAGTTGTTTATTCCATTTATATCTACAAGAAATGTGCTACTCCGAGTCACTGGCTACTTGAGAATCTCCATCAGTTCCTTCTGCTGCTGGAGGCACCTGCAAATAATCTTAAATTGTATTTGGTTTCCAAAACATACCAGAATATGCTACTTTGTTGCCTTGAATGTAGGCACAAAAAGTTTCACAAAAAAAACCTCAAACATTACCCACCTGTGTTTGGACATTACTGCTCCTTCTATGTGGGGCGAATTTCAGAGTCGTGGCGATGAGGTCTTCAACCTCGTTGTCCCTAATGCCTTTATGCAGGGCCTTGACCGCAGCTGTTGTAGGAAATCAGAATAAAATGTTTAAACTAAAATGAATGTGTAATGTTATGGAGTGTGAATTTAGTCTTTACCAATCATGATATGACAACAAATGAACAGAACTAACACGTTGACACTTCTTACTCAATACGACTTTGCTCAAAGCCAGGTCACTGAATGACCGTTTCTTTTTTCTGCCCTTCAGGCTGTACTGGCCGAGTACAGTGTTGCTGGCCAGTTTACGCAACATACGCCGAATGGTGTCTCCACCATTCGCCCCTCCAAGTGATGTCAGATACAAAGTCTGGGAAACAGGAAAAAAAGTCAAATTATTCAGATATTGTTTCTGAATGAGTCAGAGTTAAATCAACGTTCAGTGATATAACGGATTTACTGTGTATGATGTATGACGCCCATGTATTGCACGATTAAAAATGTGCCAGCGGGATTAAATATGTAATTCATACAGTGGATGAATAAGATTAGTAAAGTACAGTGTTCTGCATGGGCCCATGTTTATGTGTAATTACCATTCTTTTCTTGAAGCTGGAGTCATTCCCTACTTTAGTAGATAGAGCTTCAAGTTCCTCTAAAGTCTGGCACGGACCATCCATGACCTCAGCCATGTCAATTGGCACAGTGTCCAAACCCCCTCTGGCCAGGAGCTGTCTCAGGATGCCCAGCATTTCCTTCTGATTGTCCATTATTATCCCCATTTTGATGCGCAAGGTGTTCACCGCTAAAATGATTGAATTATATTCATACATATTTACCAAATTTTCCTGTTTGTATCTGTACACCAGTGCACATACATGTATATTTCAAAAAGGGTAACTTAAGCAAACTATACTCACAACAGTTGTCCGTGTCAATTGTTTGCTGCTCTCTAGCTGAGTTCGGAGTTATAGATCCTCCTGAAACAACAAAAGAAAATATTTCCTGAAAACAAAAGCTTCAGTGGATCAAAACAACAAAATTGGCGACAAAATTAATATTTGAGTGATTCAGTGACCCTCCACCTTATACAGTGTATTTACCATTGACGCCAGCATCCATTGCTTGTCGTTTCCTGACAGGTGAGGTGAGCTGTTCCCGTAAAGATGACCGATCAGGTGCTTCCTCTGACCAAAGTTGATCATAAAAACAAAATATTATTCAAGGTAACTGTCACATGTACTTGTAAACCAGTTGCACATAATCATGGTGTTCTGCAGAGTAACAGTGTCAACAGTACAATAAATCAACATTATGGACACTGCACATCAAGTTATCGGTATCTACACGAATTACATGTAACTGTACATGTATTTAAAATTTCTGGTACAAGGACAAACTTTGATGAGTAGATCTATTCAGTTGTATGTATCACTAAAATCTATATCTCACCTCTCGTTCTGATGTTTTTGTCTTGCCGACTGGACTTGAGACTTGAACCTACAGTATTGAAACAGAAGGATATGACCGAAGAAGATGTTACATGTATGTGTATATTGTTTTGCCTAGCTCTGATACGTGTTCTATGAGCAGTGAACAATGAAATATTCAAGCTATCATTCAAGAACGAAATGTTCTTGTGGTTTACAGGTGAAACTTACCGCTGGGATTATTGGCATTCTTCTGGGTGTTACTTGCTGAAACTGAAGTACATCATTGTTTCAGTCACAAAAGGCCTACACTACACGTACACGAATGCCAAGTATAGGCCAACTATCAACCCTGGAGAACCAGGAGAAATTAGAGAATGTGATGATAATTTGGGCTGTATCACGAATAATAAATCATCATTATGCACCTCAATATGCCAAATGGCATGTCTCATTTACATAAAAATTCATTGTATGCATACTTGTACTGTATTTCAAACTGATAGTTAAAACTGAACAAGACAGGTACTTACAAGTTGGTGGATTGGGGAGAACCACATTTCTTTTAATTGGCTGTAGTGGAGCTATCCCCATGCTGTCCTCGCCCTCGTCTTCATTAAAAAAAGCCATACATGTATCTTGCTTTCAATCCATCAATTAAAAAAATTAGCCCAAGGGCTAAGAAAGGTTACCGGACAATACATATTTTAGATATTAGTAGCTTGTCCCGTGACCTTGAAAATAAGGTCATTGGTCAATTCAAGGACACAGTAATATTCGGCATATGTCATTTCTAGTATGTCCACAACTGATTTTTAAGCTGTAAAGTCAATAATAAGCGAGATATTAGCCATCATGTCAAAGGTTGAGGTCAAAGGTTGAGGTCAAAGGTTGAATTCAAGGTCATAGCAAATTTCAGCTTATATCATTTCCTATACGATCATAATTGATTCCTAAGCTCTGAAGTCGATAATAAGCGAGCTAATAGCCATTTTGTCCTGTGACATTGAAAATTAGGTCAAAGGTGAAGTTCAAGGTCATGACAATGTTCAGAATATATCATTTTCTATATGTCCACAATTGATTGCTAAGCTGTAAAGTCGATAAAAAGCGAGATATTAGCCATTTCGTTCTCTGACCTTGAAAATGAGGTCAAAGGTCAAATTCAAGGTCATAGCAATATTCAGCATATATCATTTCCTATATGTTCATAATTCAATCCCAAGCTGTAAAATTGATAATAAGCGAGATATTAGCCATTTCGCCTGCGACATTGAAAATGAGGTCAAAGGTCAAGTTCAAGGTCATGACAATGTTCAAAATATATCATTTTCTACATGTTCACAATTGATTGCTAAGCTGTAAAGTCGATAATAAGTGAGATATTAGCCATTTTGTCCTGTGATCCTGAAAATGAGGTCTCAGGTCAAATTCAAGGTCATGATAATATCCAGCATATATCATTTCCTACATGTCCACAATTGATCCCTTAGCTGTAAAATCGATAATAAGTGCGATATTGGCCATTTTGTCCTGTGACCTTGAAAATGAGGTCAAAGGTCAAAATCAACATCATCAGAATATTCGGCATATATCATTTCCTATATGTCCACAATTGATTCCTAAGCTGTAAAGTCGATAATGAACGAGATATTAGCCATTTTGTGCTCTGACCTTGAAACCGAGGTCAGAGGTCAACTTCAAGGTCACAAGAATATTCGGCATATATCAATTCCTATATGTCCACAATTGATTTCTAGTCTCTAATCTCAATATTAAGTGAGATATTAGGCTTAATGTGTCCCATTATAAAGCATAGGAGAATTTAACATGGGACAGTCCCATTTGGGCCGAGTTTTGGCCCAAAATGACCAACTTCGAGCGATTCAAGCGAAAAGAAATTTATACATGTCACAGGGGTACATATGAGGAGTGTTATGCATCAATAAGAAAAAAAGTTACTAAACAGATTTTGAGAAAACGACCATCAAAGTCCAAAATTGGCCATTTTTAGACGAAAACGGCCGCTCTGACCTTGAAACCGAGGTCAGAGGTCAAATTCAAGGTCACGAGAATATTCAGCATATATCATTTCCTATATGTCTACAATTGATTCTTAGTCTGTAATTTCAATTTTAAGTGAGATATTAGGCTTAATGTGAGTTTGGGCCTAAAATGGCCCACTTCGAGCGATTCAAGGGCAACAAAATGTATACATGTCACAGGGGTACATAGGAAGAGTGTCATGCATCAATAAGAAAAAAAGTTACTCAACAGATTTCGAGAAAACGACCATCAAAGTCCAAAATTGGCCATTTTTCGACGAAAACGGCCGGCATTTTGAAAAAAATGCGAATATCAAAAAACTAAAAAAAAACCTTTCCTGGAAATATTTTTAGGTATTTTTGTGCAAAATTTCAGAAATATTCGCCTGTAAACTTTAATGATAAAAATGTGGACGGACGGACGACGGACGCAACGCCACGGCAATAGGTTATCAGACCAAAGGTCCGGTAACCTAAAAATACATGGTACTTTAAATGCCATAATATAATCTACTAAACAAAACACTACATGTATGTAATAACATTTATCCATAAACACCATGTGACCAATCCTTACCATCACCGAAATCCTCACTCTCCATGCTCTCTGAGTCAGAGGGTTGAAACCTTTTTGGTTTGTTAATTTTTCTTTTTGGTGTGGCCCCTTCTTCTTCAGTTTCCAAATTAGATTCTATCTGTGCCCGGTCAGCCTTTTTGGAAGCTTTTGCATAATCATCTATTGGAATAATATTGAACATGAATACATGAATGTTGTCGGGTCCATGATTATGATATGATAAGGATTCTCTACTGTATTTGTGTATGCATGTACATATATATCCATGTACGTTAATTTTCGAAATGATATAGAGTATGTAGAGACTCTACCTGCTTCTGCGAGCACACGGACAGGATATTCCTGCCATTTTGCAGTGTCCGGAAGTTCGCCTTTGCGGGCTCTGGCTGCAGCGTTGAACCGTGGCCAATATGAGAACATCCCCTGAAATAACCGATATGTGTATATCCCTCAGCGGAATATTATAGTACATGTACATGTACGTTGATTATATGTAAAATCATGCTATATTTGAGCTCGAAAAAAGTGAGACAATGAGGTACAGTACCTCATTTTTCTTTCGTATCCATGATTTTGGGACAACTTCCACAGTCTGTTCCGCTGTAAATTCCACCACGGAAAACATCTGAAATATACAGAAATGCTATAGGAGTATACGTGCATGTGGTCATAGAATGTTGATGTTGATAAAATTTACATGCAGTCTGAAATGATGTTACATGTACCAATATAATATGTATTCGCTGTTTCTCTTTTTCGCTGTTTCTCTTTTTGAATAGAATCATTTGGTCTAAGAATATTCTCCTTCTCAAGTAAATATTTCAAAATAGATTATACAGTACTAACGGATCAATATCCATGCAAAATTGCCATGAATATCAAATTTCCTCCACTTTGCTCCACCATAACGGCCTGTCGATCTACATGTAGTCTCGTGGCTGATATTATCTTTATACATGTATGTGACCTCCTGTAGTGAGATTTATGCACCCCAATCAGTCGGGAATCACAAGGTTCCTGGAAACATGCACCTGTGCTCCTATACACTCTACACCGGTATCCCCGGTCAGGTGCTTCAATCCGGTCGATGACTTCGCAGAACAACCCATTGTCCAGAATGTGAACATTATTCGGTTTCTTTGTACTGATTTTGGTGTTTGATCTCAGATTGAGTGTGTTGGTTGTTTCCATCTCACTCAACCGCTTCACTACTTGTGACAGGGGATTCTTGCCAGAGCGTACAAGTCGTTTCAGCTGACCAAGGTAACTCTCAAACACGAAAGCGCTACATTGGTCAAGGCTTCCATATTTGTTAGCATCCTCAGCAATGTGAAGCATTGAATGTATATTGTACACTAAAAACTCCTGGCCATAGAGATTGCATCCTTCAGCTACAAAGTGTGTGAGTAATTGATGGGCATACTGGCTGTGAACAGCCCTCAACCTAGGACACACCAGTATGCACATTGCAACATTGAGTGTCATGAAATGGGAATACTGTTCATGCCGAAGAATTCCCTTTAAAGCAACTCGTCCGATGTATAGCAAGAATATACGGAACTCTGTGGCCTTCCATCTGTCAATCTCAGTGAGACTTCGAGGTTTCCTGGAAAAGGTTGAAGGTATGGAGCTTCGAAGGTGATGCAGCCTTTCACTGATTTCCAGAACTTGGGCAGCTGACATTTTGATCTTTTTCGGACCGCGCAACCACAAAAGTAACAATCTTTTCATCACTCCAAGACAAGCCTGGTGCATGTAGTCGACTGGGAAGCCTTGTATCATATCAACTGGAAGATCACAGAAGGGTGAAACAATGTCACTTTTGTGATGTTCCTCTTGTTCACGTGACCTGAAGGACTCGTCAGTTCTGAGGGTGAGATCCTCCACATCTTGGAAAGTGACTTTGTTGTGCCATTCACCCTTTTGAGTGCATCTGTCACACCCATAATAGCCTGAATATTGCTTGATACCTTTAACCATAGCTTTGGCTGGTGCATCACATACAATGCATCTGAGTTGAATATCGAAATGGCGTCCTTTATAATCTAATCCATCTTCCAAAATAATGTTCATGTCATCGACAACTTCTTGGAGGAAATCCAAGTCGGTGGGCTTTGACGGTCCGAGGGTGAGGACCACAGGACAAACAGACACAGGGCTTAGATGAAGGGCACACAAGGTTGGCCATAGTGACTTTTGTGAACTTTTGAATAGCGGAAGGCCATCAATATTCATTGATATTTCTAATGTTTGTATTTCGGAGAGAGTGTCATCCGCATATGTCTGCAGCTGTTTCACGACGGCATCCTTCAAACCAAGGTAAACATATCCCATTCCGGATTTTACCTGTGTCTCTACGGTTCTGACAGTTTTTAGCAAAGTTCTTGCTGTTTTGGGGAGTTTGGGGTGTCCGTGGCTCTTTAGAAGTTTCAATAAGCTATCAACAGCATTGTGTTTAATCTGGAATGTATTCACCCACAGGACTAATTCTTCACTCAGGGGCTTCACAGATGCATCATCATCCGAGGAGTATTCGGATTCTGAATTAATTTCATTTTCCTCATTTATTCTGTCCCAGATTGCTGCGTCCTCTTGATCAGGTCGCCCCTCATAACTGTGGTCATCATTATATTGGATGATATGTGTTGTACTATGGTTTGGAACATTGCAAGGACTTGTGTACATGTGAGGATTCTCCTCGACACAGAGAGATTCCTCAATATGAAGGGGTTCAGTTTCTATGCGACTGTCAACCAATGACTGTCTTTTTGCAGCCTTCCACTGTCGTGTATATTGTAACCTTCTCCTTTTTGCTTCTGCCATTCTCGCCTGATAACAAAGAAGAAAGTGTGAATATTTCGAAATAGTGCATTAAACAAACAACTCTATAAATAAACCTCATCAATTTTTTGAAAGTACAATTTTGCATGATTATATTCCAAACGTTGTTATCAAATTACAAGCTTGTGTTTGAATCGACAATTATAATTGTCTACACTTGAAGCCTGCTTGATTTCCGAGACAGGGGAAAGCTTATATACCGTAATCCATAGTGTGAAGTCGATTATCAGCATACGATTAAGAGATTATCAGCATATCATCTTATACACTCGGGTGTGTATCTCAGGGCTGATGCTTCACGATTTCCATCAGATACTGATCGATCAGAGTTCAGATACACTGTATGTATTTATCTACTAGGATATAACATAGTTTACTGGAACCATTAGTGTCAAACTACTTTTAATACATACAATAGCGGACACACAAGGACACATAAATGGTTCAGTACGCGTTCATGTACATGTACCTTGCCGATTTTACTTACGATATTTGTGGTGAATGAGCACCAAAAATTATACTGCTTATTTCTTTTTCCCATTTCATGTATTTTCATCAATTGCCAAAAAATAATTGATCATTATTGTGACTGTTTCCCTCTCTTTTTCCCTTCCTCTATTAAGGGGTAACTGTAATCAACAGTTGTTTGGGTTTGTTCCTTTGAACTTCCGGGTGGCAGTGATTCGATTTACTCGGACACCGGTTTTATGGCAGAGGTGATAATTACATGTATACAATGATCATTCTGGGGGCGTGCCTGCTCTCCCAGACTTCCAGTGGAAGTGTGTGTGTGTGTGGGGGGGGGGGGGGGATTGGGAGTGATAACCCATGTTCCCATGGGTAACATACACTGCATTGTAAGGAAACTGCCTAAGGAAACTAATTGATGGAAATCTAGAGTTGGAACCCCCTGGGAATAACCGCATGGAGCTTTCGCAGATAGCATGTTTCCAAGATCAACTGTAATCTTTCATTTCAGCAGAGAAATCAAATGCTTGTGCGATTTGTTGACTGGATGGTTGGGTGAACACAAATTATTTCCCCTGACAAACGTATACATGTTTGACTATTGCCCCTAACAAACTGAACTGAATGGGTGGGGGTTTTTTTTTTTAAATAGTTGATGGAGCTTTGGAATAAAGTACCTTCTATGTTTTGTAGAATCATAAAAAAATAATACATCAAATCATATCTCATTACCCCTATAAAATTTAGGAAACTAAATAAAATCTGCAAGACATATTATATTCCACCAGCCAAACTATGGTTTGCAAATTTTTTTTAAAAAGATATAGGCTGGATTCTTCCATTCTATAGGCATCAAATACACTACTCTCACAGAAACTTTTCTTACAAATGTACCACGAAAATAATCTAAAATTTTCCTTCTTGAGCGTTGATGTCAGGCAAAAAATTAACATTCCTAACTGAATACCACGAGAATAGATGTAGATCTGGTCACACTATGATGTGGATTATTTCAAATCCATATACATGTATATGTACAACCATGGCCATAAGATTGGACACAAGCCTATCTTAGATCATTTATGATTCTTTTTTCACTATAAAGGCTCACATTTTGGATTCAATATTTAAACTAAAATACATCTAAATGTTAAATATATCATTTTTTCTGTTTGGTGGAATTTGCTGAATATATAATCAGACTTTGTCAAACTATGGAGATGGTTTATCAAGAACTCAAGTGTGGTTTTGGTACAATCAAAATTATCAAATGTTCTTCCAAGATCTGTTAATTTGTGGTGAGTAGATTGGATGCTCACACGAACAGAAATTTCAAAATCAAGGAAATATGGATTTTGACTCCAATATGCCCAAACCTGCAATTAATGCATTCATGTTCAAACTTATAGGCATGGCTGTACATGGCAAGTGGGAGGTAGATGTAGTAATATTATAATAGCTATATATGACCACCATACAATCTTTAGCGCAAGGGCGGCACCAATACTCACAGGCAGCTAACTATATATATACTGATGAAAGTACACTTTGAAACATTTAATTAGCATTCAATATAATCAACCAACATTTGACACAGTATCAACTTACCTTGCGTTTGGATATCCGGTATTTCTTGTGTCACACAAAACAATTATCCACAGCTGAATGCAAAACAATTACAGAATCACCAGCTCACTGTTGAAGGGCAACTATGTGAACTGATGGGGGCAACTGGTTCCCGCGCAGTCACTGAGGGAGGGACGCTGGCCAGCGGGCTCACGTGACAAATTGGGCGGGAACTCTCGTAATCCAGTAAGCAGAGCCGGCTATTATAAAACGGCATGCATGTCCACACTCACTCAGGACCCAGGCGTCTGTAGTGCCAACACACCACATCAAAAGAATACCGAGCCACGATTTGGAAGATCAGTACATGTACGTGTTTTGAGGCCTGTGTGTGTGTCGGTGGGGAGGGGGTGGGGGGGGGGATGTGGAGTGGTCAGGTTTAGTGGAGGGAAACAACACAGCCTATAGCTTGTGCCTCGGTACATGTAGAAGAAAATCCCTGGGGTAGATTGATTGTGCCTGTACATGATATTAACTCTTCCTTATACAACGTTTTTCAGAGATATTTTTGTGATGGTAAATAGTTTCGTTTTTAGTGCATGGTTGGTGCCGTTTCCTTTGTTGTTGACAGGTTACTATTGAACATAGTTACCAGCAGGTTACTATTTCCGCAAATAGGGACCCCTGCACTAAGTCAGATAATGCACGCGGACGTGGGTCTCTCGCTAATAGTGGCCTCGTGCCCTTGGGGCACTCGGTCACTATTGGCGAGAGACCCTCGTCCTTGTGCATTATCCTATACATAGAACCTGTGTTCTATATCCCAGTCATTAAGTTATAATCATGACTATGCCATCGTGGAACGCGAAACTGAGTAAAGTGGCATTTATTGTTGCCAAGTCGTTGTGCGTATAATTGCGAATAACGTTATACGAACGTCCCAAGAACGTTGTACAAATAATTGCATGTAACGTTATACAAACGTTTTCAGAACGTTGTGCACATGATTGCATGTAACGTTATACAAATGTTTTCAGAACGTTGTACAAATGATTGCCTGTAACATTATACAAACGTTTTCAGAACGTTGTGCACATGATTGCATGTAACCTTCCATGGATGTTCTCAAAAGATGGTGCGTAAAACTACATTATAACGTTACACACACGTTCTCAAAACGTTGTGAAATAAAGCTTTACTTACACATTGAAACGAATGGATCAGATAGGAATATTATTATGTAATGATCTAGGTTTCAAATGAGATAGATGTACAATATTTCAAGTACAAATGTATGTGTATATAGATCTTATGTTTGACTGATATCATTGGATGTCTTTATAACATTGGGAAAACGTTCCCAAAACGTTATTTGAAGACGATATCAATCAGATATAAATGTAGTTATTGTGTAATGATTTATGTTTCAAATGAGATATATGTAGATGAACAATATTTCAAGTACAAATGTATGTGTAAATAAATCTTATGTTTGACTGATATCATCAGATGTCTTTATAACGTTAGGAAAACGTTCCCGAAACGTTATTTGAAGCGATATCAATCAGATATAAATGTAATTATTGTGTAATGATTTAGGTTTCAAATGAGATTATGTAGATGTACAATATTTCTGGCACATGTGTAAATAGATCTTACATGTGTGAGTGATGTCATTGGATGCATTTTAAGCTAATAATAATGTTTCTTTTCTTGTATTACAATTTTTATAATTTGAATTGCCTTATAACATTAATGTTTATATTAGAACGAATGACAGAATGTAGAATGAATAACCACGAGCTAACGTATTGTAACGTAATGTGATGTCAATAAATGGTATAGCATGGTATAGCATTATATTGTTCCACACAAGAACCACATATGTAAATGGGCGGCATCGTACATAGAACGTTCTCAAAACATAATAGATAGGCCCTATATGTAACCAAAATTTAACGTTAGGGTAACGTTATTTTATGTTCAAACGATAACCCAATCTGCATTTTGGTTCTGAGAACGTTCCAATAACGTTACAAAATTGTATAACCAAAATATAACGTTATGAGAACGTTACGGAACGTTATGTGTTAGCTGGGTTTATCCATCTGATCAAGCATAGTTTGTTTTGTAACCGATATTTCTGAGACCACTGGCATATATATGTAATTGATTTAGAAAAAAATAGTTTTCCTGCCAACATCACTTTAAACTTCAGAATAATAATCCAAAATTTTGATATAATATCTCAAAGTAAAAAAAAAATAGATAGAGAATGATAAGTTTCGAGATGTGTTAATACTGCACGATAATTTTTGAGATATTATCGCTACCATCTCAAAATATCCATATTCGATAATTATTGCGAGTTACTCTTGCAAAATTTGGAGACAGCATAAAATGATGCCTTACAATAATCAATTTTCATTGTGAACAAAAAAAAACGCATTTCATCATAGATCATTGCGAGGATCTGTGATTTCATGGACCTAATTACTGAAAAGAAAGGCCTAATGTGTATAAAAATGCAATGCGCTCCTGCTAAACACCGTAAATTTGACAAGAGATTGTAGCCTTTGTTTGGGATACAAAGGCTTAATAGAATGTCAGCATAGATTGAATCGGGCCTAATTGGTGAGTCACATAGATCTATATAGCTCTATGATCACATTTTGAATCACTTTTTTTGTGCACATTGTAAGATATTGTAGGCCTACAAATGTTATAGTTCAATGATGAAGATCACTACAGTAGGAATTTAGGAAAAAGATATCAATAGTTTTACTTCTATCATTCTCTGGATTTTTGTTACAGTAGATCTAATGTTTGATCTTTCTTCAAACCTACATAGTTTGAAGAAAGATCTCTTGAGCTTGTTTATGTGTAACGAGGAATGTGCCTCTATTGGTAATACAGTTCGTGAGTTATGTCTTATTAGAGATGGTGCCCTGCATCTATCTGATGATCATTTTTACTGATATGAACGATTTTATTTATGACATATGTACATTTGATGTCATCCACTCAAATCTTTGCACTGTTGGTTATTTGTAACTTGCACCATTATATTTGATTGTACAACAGTACGAAATAAATGATGTCGATCGATTATCGATGTTCATGCAATGCGAAATTATGCTACACGTGTTTACTTCGATCCATGTAATCGTAAAGCGATTAGCACGGGTGCACGTGGGAGCTGTCAAGCCTCGTTTTCATTCATAACAGACTCGTGGCAAGACGCAGCCGGTGAACTTCTGTTTACATTTTGCATTCGGAGTGTTGACACGGACAAATCGTGATATATCAGCTCCAGTGGATAACAAGGTTGTTCAAAGTGGTAACAACATCTTCTGCGTACTTTACTTATTGAATTTCAGTCGTATGTGGTGTAAATAGGCATTGTACATTTCAATTGACACTGAATGTACACACAGGCGTGCACGCGATCAGTCGGTGTTCACTGTGTAAATTGTGTTTGGGTTTGTCAAGTTTTGACAGGTTGCATCATCTGGGACTGGGCAGCTGCTGGGGTGTGTCACTCTAGGTCTATAATCACAACTGAATAGGGGTCACATAGTAACATTTTCATTCATCCCACGTTTGGGTCCTGTAAAATCATATTTTACAATCATGCAGACTGTTGTAGGTCTACTAGTACCGTATTGGTCCTAAACCCAATAGTAGCACAGTACTTGTAGTATTTTTATAGTCTCTCAGGCTGCGACAGGCAGCTGAATTAGTATTTTACCTAGTATTGTGAGGCGTACTGGCTGTCCTGGCCAGAGCAGATCAGAAATTGAGAGCAGATCATGATTCAAGTGACCATTGCAACTTGCTTGGTGCCCGCCTACAGCTTGGTACTAGTCCATGCAAAAAAACGGTCATCGAACGGTCTGAAAACCCGGGATTTTCGTGTTGGGCCAATATCTCATGAAAATCAGTGTGTATGTGCAAATAAATGTGTCAAAGCCATGGGGGACCCTCAGAGCCATTCTGTGGAAACATTTTGAGTAGTTTAAGTTGGATACAGTTGATATATTTTCCAGTTTAATATCGAAATGTGAGAGATTTCTTTTTTTTTTTTTTTGGAAAATTGTATCCTTGATGGTAAATATGCTTCTGACAGTTGATTTGGTCAGCTATCTCATGTGAATAATATTACCTGCAACAATTTATATCAATTTACTGAAGATGGTTATATCACCGATTTATGAAGTTGCCAGATATCTCCCAGGTTTGACTATGTATAAACTCAAAATATACCAAATATAGTTTAATATATACACATGTAGACCATCCAAATGATTCAATTGAATGGGCATGAAGTTATTCCATGGCTCTGACACATCTGTAGCCACACACACACCGTATAAAGTGTATTTCATGAGATATTGATCCAACACGAAAATCCCGGGTTTTCAGACCCTTCGGTAACCGTTTTTTTGCATGGACCAGTACCAAGCTGTAAGCGGGAATCGAGCAACATTGCAACAAGATTTTGCACTGTGATTCTATATTTGTAATACATCACAATTAATGTATATATCATTCAATACATTATGTACCTCATTCAGTGTAATATACCGGGGAAAGGCATATTCAATATATATTTGTATCGTTCAATATAATATATATGCATCATTCAATCTATATATATTTTTTTCTGTAATTTTGCAGTTGAAGAATAGATCTACATCGAGATGAAGGCTTTGATCCTTGTCGGTGGTTTTGGCACTCGTTTGAGGCCTCTCACACTCAGCAGACCCAAACCACTGGTGGAGTTTGGGAACAAACCAATGTTGCTACATCAGATTGAAGCACTGGCAGAGGTGAGAAAGGCTCAAATGAATAATATTCATATCTGTCATCTAAATTGATTCAACAGTATACTTCTGTTTTGTAATGACAGTTACGTAAATCATATTCTATTTTATAAGATTTGAAATGCCCAGTAATAAGTATGTTCTACTGTACATGTATATCGTTTGTTTTATATGGCCCAAATGCATTGTGTGATGTTCCATGGATATAAGTATTCCCATATCATAGGCTGGAGTTGGACACATCGTGCTGGCTGTCAGCTACAGGGCAGAAATGCTGGAACAAGAAATGAAAATAGAAGCTGACAAGGTTTGAGACACAGATGGATTGTCACCAATATTCCACATTGGTTGTAAATTGTACTAAAAAGTCCTTGAATACATTCGTCATGTCATATTGTCATTTCTTCACAGCTGGGTATCAGAATCTCTATATCACATGAAAAGGAACCACTAGGAACAGGTATGCCGGCCTAAATCTCAAGGTTTTTTTCCCAATATTAACCAATGTCAAACTGGTTCAAACTATGGCTGCCCTGATGTTATGGCCTCGTATATACTACCATAAATTTATACAATGATGTGCACAACAATTGTACTATATTGCACTGATTTGTACTACAAATACTTTGTAGTTATGTAGGTGTCCTTTCATAAGAAAATGACATGTTTACATATTTTGGTCCGTTACAGCGGGACCACTGGCACTTGCCCGAGACATTCTCACAGAGGATAGTGAACCTTTCTTCGTCCTCAACAGTGACATCATCTGTGACTTTCCTTTCAAAGAAATGATTGCATTCCACAAAAACCACGGAAAACAAGGCACAATTGTGGTAAGTTTGACACACCAACTTGCTGCTTAAACCTATTCATGATAAAAGGAACTTTTACCGATCACCATGTTAGAATTAGGAATATCAAGAAATTTGCTTTTTGTTTATTTACAGGTCACAAAAGTAGAGGAGCCTTCAAAATATGGTGTAGTCTGCTATGATGGCAAAACTGGACAAATTGAGAGCTTTGTGGAAAAACCGCAGGAGTTCGTCTCAAACAAGATCAATGCTGGAATGTACATATTCACACCAAATATGCTCGACAGAATACAACTACGTCCCACCTCTATAGAAAAGGAGATATTCCCCAACATGGCAACGGAGGGTCACTTGTTTGCCATGGACTTGCAAGGTTCATTTCAATACCGTAGCTACTACTAGTATTTTGCGAGCAAGCTTTTCCCGAACTGTGTATCTAGTCTTGGAAACATCATTTACTGCAGTGCTTGTATCCAATAATGTCTTATTCTTCCACGATGAATGGCAAATTGTTTTATTTCCATGCAGGTTTCTGGATGGATGTAGGTCAGCCCAAGGATTTCCTGACCGGTATGTGTATGTACCTCACGAGTCTACGAGAAAAGTCGCCACAGAGTTTACACCAAGGCCCAGGCATTGTAGGAAATGTGCTAGTTGTAAGTGCATTACCTATATAATCTACAGATTCATGACATTTTATGTACTGTGCAGCATAGGCAATATAGTATGGTTAACACGTGAATTGTTGCTTGCAGGACCCCACCGCAAAAATTGGCAACAATTGCCGAATAGGACCCAACGTTACCATCGGACCTGGTGTGGTGATAGATGATGGGGCATGTGTCAAACGGTGTACACTGCTTAGAGGCTCCGTAATCAAGTCACACGCTTGGCTTAACTCCTGTATTGTGGGCTGGAACTCCCAAGTGGGGAAATGGGTAAGTAGCCTTGTCGTTTATGGCTCCTGGTACCATATTTTTGTCAGGATTTCGTGCATGGATATTTATATTTTGGATGTTTTTGAGTGATGATGTGCTAACCAGTTTCTTGAGGGTCTTATATACTTTCTGTATATCTTGATAAGCCTGTGCAACATTTTAAAAGTAGGTTTATTTTCCATCTCTCAGGTTCGTATGGAGAATGTGACTGTATTGGGCGAAGATGTCCTGGTGAAAGACGAACTGTACATCAACGGAGGGAGAATCTTGCCACACAAATCCATCGGAGACTCCGTCCCAGAGCCGCAGATCATCATGTGATCTCTCACGACCCACGCACAGTCATGTGATCATCTACATCATCGCTCATGAATATTCATTTCTCATTGTACATCGTAGGCAATGTACCATATATGTGACATCAACTCGTGCTGTACTTGAAAATTGTTGTGTATATGTCAAAAAGCACTGTGTGCTTTGAGCTTTTCTGAATTAGCTGCAGTTTTCCATTGCACTTCAACAAATTTTGGTTATTTGAAAATTATATTTATGTATTTATCGTAGGAGGGAAAGTACATGTAATTTGGTCGGCTGCGCTAATATACAAGGGAGGCGTGTTTGGTTATTTTTGTATTGTGTATCATATCAAAGTTTTTGTTATAAAATTTTTTTTTTGGTGTTATTGCCATAGAAAATGTGTACAAGCTACACAATGGAGTTGTTATTGCTGTTATTTATGTTTTCGGCCCAAGTATCATACACTGCACCTTAATACTACTCGTCCACTAAATGAATGCCATTTAATCCGTCTGTCACCTTTTTAATCCTTACTGAATATAGAAGAAGGCGCAGTGTATGATACTTGGGCCATGTTTTCCAAATGCTAATTTATCTGTTGCTGTTGAAGGCTTGGGTTTTTTTTTTGTCTGTATGATCTGTTCCTACGTGTATATTGTATACATTTATATATATTTTTTTCTGCCATATCTGAAAAAAATATTGATCTATTATTGGAATTAACTGACACAACTACACAGTCCACAGCTGTTGATAATTCAATAAGTTCGAATGAAAACCAGACCTTTAAAGGGACATTTTAACTATTCTCAGATAGATACGCTGTTAGCGATATTGATTTCTTGCTTGTACACTAGTTAGGAAATTTGACTCCTTTTGTGCTGTTTACATATTTATCCTCATTTATCTATTCAAGCAGTTCTTCCCATTATGTTCACGTACCACCGGAAACTAAAAATATATCAGCCGCTCCACTCCATGTGCTTCATAATATAAATTGTATTTATACCAAGTCAATTGTATTACATGGACAAGGATCAAATTGTCTTGTGATTCTGCATTGAACATGCTCCGTTGAGTATTGATTTTAAAAATGCCACATGCCACAGTATTGATTATAATCCTTTTTATGCGATGTGTTTTGCTACTAATCAGATTATTCATTAGGTCCTGACATGAACAATAGTTTCATGATCATTTTCCCGCACTAACTTGTGAACCCAGTTAAAGTAGTGCTGATGTTTCAAGTTGGTACTTGTACCGGTATTAGTAAACTTCCAGCTGGTTGTGCAAGGGTGTTCAACTGTATATTAGAGATGACAGCAAATGAATGTCTGGTGTTCATTCCTTGTGCAATGTTGTGAAAAAATTTGCACTTGTATGCAATTCAACTTAACAGTGCAGCGGAGATATTTTGTCCTTGCGAGTGCTGAACGGGAAAGTGCCACAGAAAATAGTATAGAGTTTTGTATACATGTACATTACTCTATTTACAGATCTGTATCAAAACGTCCCATCTTGATATTCAGTTACTACAAGTTGCCAACACACTTAACTGTTTCTAATGATGCACCTATGTCTGCTAGCATGCCCAAGTTTGTTCAGTGTTCATTTCATCCATTCGCCCACCCATTTGTACAGTATATTCATGGGGCCGTAACTTGCAGATGCGGGGAAAAAAATTATCCATTTTCATGTGAAATATGTGTGGAAAAAAAACGATACAATGTGTTAATTGTTTATGTACATGGATCATTAATAGATGTCAGTCTATGGGGGATAACTTTGCTCAACAGAGCTGTGGGTTTATAAATAAACTGGTGATATATTTCTAAAGGTGTATGTATTATGTTGATGGATGCAAACCCTGACATCATGCTGGCAAAAAGGCACACGAGAAAACAACTCCATCTGATCATGATTTTAATATGTAGAAGTCAATTCAACAATTATATTGTAAGCTTATTAACGGTAATGAGTAGGTCACATAATGTAATAATCGAGCAAATCATACAAGGAAATTTGGCATTTTGTGTAGTTATGTAATTAAATTTTTAACTGCAACACTAACATAATTCATTAAGCCAAACAAGCAGTATAATACTGAATAGTTGCCCAAAGAACGGGCGAAAAAAAGGCAAAAGCTTGATAAGATTATGAAACCCTGCAAACATCCCATCATAATATACATGGATACACATGTATTCCCTCGGCCCATCTTGGCTTTTTTATGCTCGATGCTGAAGAACTAAAGTAAGTTTGGGATATTTTTATAGCATTGCTGATCACAGAAGAGTGTTCGTCCAATATTTCATGAAGAAAAAGATCCATAACATACAGGCAAATCGAAAATCAGACAAAACAGAAACGTCAAACATGAGGATCAGGTGAAATACAGAGGTACAAGTTAAATATACACAAGACAATATTATTTTATCGGTTATAAACAAAGAATAATACACATCACAAATACATGATTGTATCATAATGCAATACATATATGGCACTGGGAGCAAGAGGACCAGATGAATACATACATCATAACGTGCTAAAAGTTATAAATATACAGGAAAGTAGATAACAATTTCCTCAAAGATGCTTGTGGATAAAGGACCATTGAGTAAGCTCTCCGAAATACCTGATTTGTGCGTAGCTTCAAAATAGTACATTATGTGACTTGAAAGTCTGCAGGTAATAGCTTATTCAGTCCAGTGATCTATGAGAATTATGGTTCGATGAAACAGTGCAAAAAGTGTAGAGAACGATTCGGGAGCCAGAATTTCCGAACAACAGGATTTATCTTCTAAACGGAACTCCTCAACTCACAATACCAGTATTAAAGAGAAGACACTCTCCATTTGAACGATGGTGTTTGAAATGAAAGTTGTAATTTAAGCGCACAAAACTCCGAAAGCACGGATGAATTCTAAATCTCGTAGGTTGGCTTCAAGTCGGCTTGTCCACTTCTGTGTCCACGATATCTGTGACCTTCGCTTTGCAGAAAAAGCATTCCTTCTTGTTCATCATCTGATGAGTAATGCACGATCTGGGAAAAAAGCAAGGTATCACGCACCGAACACCAATGCTGGTAATCAATATGTCTGAGTATGATACCGGTAGCATATAATTTCCAAATTATAATTTAGGGAAAGATTTCCCAAAAGTGATTTTAGGCAGAATTAAGGCAATAAATAGAATGAATTCCAAAGGACATACTTGCATGACTGGTGATCACAGGGCAGAAACCGTACAGACTTTGGCCGAGCGTAGCAGATCTCACACAGCTTGTCTTCATCTACTTCCTGAGTGGCAGTGCCGAAGAAAAATTCATGACTTTGCATTAATTTACTCGATTGACTAAGGAGAATCACCTGTTCATTACTACATGAAATAATTGTTTTGCAATGTGTTTGATTCAACTACTATCGACTCACAGTGGTTTGTTTCTGTTCCTTAGCTTGCTGGAGTTTCATAAAAGCGATCAGGTTCTCAGTTTTCTGCAGTTCTTCCTCCGTAATCTGTTCTTTGTCTGGAATTGAGTTCAACTTTGTTATTGTATCACTGTTTTTCAAATTTCACCATTTCACAAAATGAAAATAGTACCTAATGCTGATATACATTCATGCTTGCTGTTCATAAAATATTAGCTTGGTCACCAATTCCTTCACCATTATATTACAGAATCATGAAGAACATCACAAAACAAAGAACCTACAGTTGGCGAGGGTGAACTGTTTCTTGGTGCCTGAGGGTATCACCGAGAGCGTGGCCGTATCCTCAATGGTCCCCCCAGTCAGGAACTCCAAACACGACACTTGGAAGCCTGGCTCAGCTAGCAGGGCCTGCACCGCACGCTCCTGTCTGTGGGGGCATTGCATTTGTTAAGTATGATAGTTGAGTACAGCCAAAAGTGTTATATTATAGAGGTTAACATTTGGAGATATATATATAGACATGAATCCCAGCCGAATTCCAGAATGATATTGTTTAAAATCCTTGACAATCACACTTCACAATACTCACAATCATTTCATATTTAATCACAATAACATTTGCATGTAACAATACATTTCCCGTACCTACCACACACCCTCAACACCCACATACTGTATTCTTACCCATTGCCTTGAGTGTTGAGGAGCAGTTGCACCAGGATGCCAGTGACTGCTGCCAGGATAGGGAAGTGATCAACAGTCTCCAGTCCAGGGATATTCGCCGCCACCACCATGTCAAACGTGTTGGATTTTGACGTGATTCTGTTCAGAACCTGGCTCAGCAGCTAAATTAGCGAAAATAAATTCCACTGGAACACTTGAGTCACAACATGAGGATATTTATTATTACATAGTAATATTTCAGTAAATTCTGAAATGTTCGAACATGAAATTTCATTCTGAACCTGTAAACTCTAAAACATGCAAAATCATTGTGTTCCTACCTGACAAAGCCTACAAAGCAACTGTTCCGCAAGTGGTTTCGACCAGTCCGTGAATATTTCTGGGGCGAGAGCTAGAATCATTTCCAGCAGTCGCATCAGGCTGACTGAGATCTCAAAGCAGGTGGCACAAATCTTCAGGTGGCGACCGTCAATCAGGGCAGCACTGGGACGCGATGCAATCGACTGGAGCTGTCAGACAAACAAACGAGAAAACTTTACAATTCCATTGGGAATTGAAATTAACTGATGGCAATGAACTGATGCCATTCATGATTCTACATAAATTTACATTCATAGAATGTGTACCTATCATATTCATTTCAATGAAAGGAAATTTCAACATGTTTAAAATCAGTATGTTTTATATAGATACCTCCATAATAAACACTTATGTTTAGTTAGAAACGTCTACTATAGAAGTGGAATCAAGTTGCTAGCCCTATTGTCACATATTATAATCGAATGTGCCATAAAAGACATTCTTATTATAAGTTCTCTGTTGATTCGGGACTCGGATCCCTTCACTCTCTGATGACATCTCACCTCTTGCAGCATGCCGATGAACTCGGAGAAGGTCCAGTTGAGTTGGCTGAGGACAGTGTCTATGAACTTTGTGGCAGTGGACTCCTCACTGGAGAGGACGAGCTTGATGTGTTCCTGGAAGATCATCGATGGGCACGGTTCTAGGGGATGAAGAGGAGTCAAAGATCAAAATTTATAAAGCATATCATGAATTTCAATTTCATATCATTGCATTTGGTTTAATGATTGTAGGATTAGGATCCATATTTGTCAAATAAACGTTTTCATATATTCTGATTTGGATTGCAATTATCATTGCTAAATTCCAAAGTACAGCAGAAAGCTTCCATTGTTATGTAAAGCTGCTCACTTTTGCCGATGTGGTCTGGCTGCTGAGTTTTGTTGGGGCCCATGTGAGGCAGATGGGTGTACCGGAATCCAAAACCACACCCCTAACATGGACAGAAAGCAAATTATCACCAAACGTTCAACAAAGAAGTGAAAATATCTGTTGAGTAATCTACATGGATCCACACATACCTTCCAGAGTCGGACAAGGATCCAGTTTGTCTGGGCCCAGGATCGGTTCTCGCAAGGGGCCAGGAGAGCTCTAGTCAACCTCAGCCGACTGTAAAGTTACCAGCGGAGGAATTTGTGAAGAAGTATTTTGTACTGATTGTGCCCAGGTTTTGCAAATTGAAGAGGCAAGGTGTATCCTAACCTTTCTTCCGAGATGGTTTCCAGTGCATTCAGCGAGTGGGGATAGCACACAAAACAGGCCAGGGCTTGTACGAGGGAGTCTTTGGAATCTGAAACAGTATATCGATACCTCCAAAATAAACACTCGTTTATTATAGAGGAAAAGATATGACCATGAATTAATTGTCTCTTGGGAATACACACCAGCATTTACTATCCTGTCATCAGCAAAATGGTTACTGAGAAATGTCGCAAATTCATTAAGCACTGCCATGAATCCAGGCAAGTTGGAGTAAGGCCTTGTGGGGTGAAAGTAAGATCGAAGAGCCTGGTAACCATGGATACAGGATTCCACATAGTAGTCAGGCAAAAAGGAGAAAAGGTTTCCATGTTTCGACGCCTCGTTGATTGTTCGGAGAATCACTTGCAATAGCCAGTACACATCTGCCTGTTTTTCCTGTCAAGACGGAGAATGGATCAGAATAATTTGTATTTTTATGAAATCCAGCATGTAGTGATATAGTTTTTGGTGTCTATACTAAGTATGCACATTACATGTATTCACCTGGGCATATATAACTGCTACAACCCAAGCCATCTGTCGAACTTGTTCCGTACCCTTTTCCTGGAAGACTTGTTTGGATCTTTCAAGCTCGGCTAAAATTTCCTTCATCTGCAGATTAAATATGCAAAAATTCAGAGTAGACTCTCTATGTGTACCCTATTGGGTGGATATATGGTGTGAAAAGTTTGCAATGATTCGACACATAAGATTATTCATTAATTTGAAAGAAGGAAGGTGGGTGGTAACTCACATGGCTGGGACAAGCAGCAATCTTTTTGTCCGCATCCTTCAAAGCATCTACATACTCATGGACATTGTCCCTCAACGAACACATCTGAAGAAGAACAATTCAACCATGTACACAAACTGTTAGTGTACTGTTATATATATCGATGTACATCACATACTTACCTCTATGATGAACACACTGTTTACTATAGGGGCTCAAACTTACTTTCTCCAGCTGTTTGTGCGCCGCTATGTTGTAGAGCAGCACGACACCGTCCAGTATCTCCACGAGGGAGTGACAAGACGCCAGGCCTGAGCCAAGGGGGCGGTCCTCGTACCGCTGCTTCTGCTGCTCCAAGTGAGATGAAAAGTTCACAATCTTGTCTGGAAAGTAGAGTGTGAAGAGTGCTTGAAATTCAACATAAGCATATATATGTATAGGAATGGGCTGATTGTTACGAATAGTGTATATCACATCTTTTGCGAAAAGTATTATAGGTAGGGTTTTGCTGTGCTGAGTGGAGTCTAGGTGTGAAGTGCTGTCTAGAGAGGATACCTAGAGTGAAGGTACTAACCAAGGTAAGCAGACATACCCGCTGCCGGCTCCCCACTGATGGCCTTCTGAATCTCCTCTGGAACAACGATGGGATGTTTATATGAATGGATATGCATTATGGAGTGTGTATGAACTGGATTCTCTGTTCTCTGCTTGTGTTTTACCATGGTAAGTTTTCTTGAGGTGAGACTGGAGACCACCAAGTCTTTGCAAGTCAAAGAAGTTGATGCTGTCATCGTAGAAGTTTGAGCAGGGAATGAATGCCTCTGAGTGGAGAGAAGAACCATCTAGGTACAGTACAGTTAACATTTTCGGTCAGCCTTGCTGGAATTGAGTAATTCATTCATTAATACCAAGTATCTAGTACATGTACATACCACTACTTGGGCAACTGGACATCGGGTTGATTTCGTGGAACTCATCCCAGTAAAACCGCAGCGCTCGTATCAAACGATGGAAGAAACAAAGTGATACCGACGGCGGACACTGGTTTATCCATAATGCTGAACTCTGTAAGAAAGGGAACGAGTTAGACATACTTCATTTTGAAAGAGTGGTGTAAGCCCATGGGGATCATGCCTCTAGGTTGCGTCATTACTTACTCTGCTTCTCAGTTGACTGTTGTCTTTCAGAAATTCCCTAAATTTATGGAGGAACACGAACCTTGTTGAAGCACCACCCTGTAACAAAACAAAACAATGCTGAATTTCCTAAAATGCGGAGAAAAAGACATTGGAGTGAGGCTGAGTTCGTCAAGTAAATTCATACTTTTGAGTTATCACTGTTGACCAGCAGAAGCTTGAGTATCTCAGTTTGCATGTACTCCAGTTCTGCGACCCGTTTCTGGAGCTCCGCGCATGATTCAAAGTACTTAGCACGCAGCTGGAGAACCTCTTCTGAGGGCGTTTCTTCAGGGGAGTCATCATTTTCTGAAACCTGGCATCAACAACAGAATAGCTTAATGTATCAGTTAATGATTTACTCTACACGTAAATGGACATGTATTCATGGAAACCCACCATATATCAGAAGATAAAGCCATACAGGAAAATTTGTTAATGTTGTTGTGAACACTAACCCTGTCTCCAAGGTCGAGGCACGTGTGGGGAATCAGCTCTATCAAACCATCATCGTCAGGCAGCTTGACGTGCATGAATGCTGGAAACTTGATCTTGTCAAATGTGAACATATTGTCAAGGAACATACGTGTATGTGTATTATTCATATATAATCAATCGTAAGCTGGAGATAGAAATCTGCACTTGCATAATATATATGTTGACATATTATGATATCAATCATGGAAGTAGTTTTTAGGAAAGGATATAAAACATTTTTTATGAGAAATTTCCTTGTGGGTTCATGTTTGAGTATCGCGTAAGCCAGCACCAGGAAAGTCAACTGCAATAGAGTAAATAACCAATAAAAAAATCAATCAATTTATTTATCGAAATCATGATTTAATTTCACAAATTCTGACACTTTTTTGGTATGAAACACACAAGTATTCAGTCTTGCACCGTAGCTAACATGTACCTGGTAGGCAAAGTCAGGCATAGCTGGTGAGAATCGGTAGGCAGACATCAAACTTGACATCAAGTTCTCCAAGCAATGCTTTCTCTCAACCTCCTGGAAGATACACATGTATTGATATAAATAGGTGGACCATATTACCAGTAAATATCAAATATTCAGCAATAAATTTTGTCTCTTTGGCAGTTTAAGAAGCTTACCTGCATAAACATCCAGATGATGTCGAGGCTCTGCTGAATTAAGATGTGTTGGCCGCACACCTCTCGAACATCACAGAACTGTAACAGGAACTTCAGCAGACCGGCTTCAACGATGTATGGGGACTTCTGCAATATTGGCATTACAATTTAAATGCACCATAATCATAATTACATTTTCCACATTTACTTGGCAATTTCAAGTGACAATTTTGACAATAGAGTGCACAGCATACCAAAAGGGGAGCGAGTTTGTCAAAGATGTGTGCGGTGGCGAGCATCAGTGTTGTTCTCTTGCTGCGAGATGAAGCTTGACTGCTTCTAGGTAGGTGCTCCTCGGCTGGTGGCTTCTGATCAATACCAAAAAACGACAATTTTTCCCATTTCATTCTCATCGAAGCAAGGTTTTCAAGAGAACTTATCATAGTAATTCATCAAAAATGACGAAGAATCATACCGCTGAGGCAGCCGACTCCTCAACTATCAGTGGCACAGTTCTCTCCAGGTGTTCAAAGAGGTACTGAGCCTTCACTAGATCAACCATTGGTGGATCTTGAATGGGTCTGTATCCTTCTATTGGATATCTAACAATTAGAAAACAACAGTACAAGCTCAATTTTTTAATCATTATTCATGTGAACCATTTAGATTCTTGCACACAAGTTACATAATCGAAATTCGGGTTGAATGGTGAAGTTTACCTGAGAGGTGTAGCTCCAAAGTTAGCTTTCAGGTTTTCTGACATTGAGAGAGACACTGCAGGGAAGTAAGCCATTCCTGGTCCGAGACGAATGTTACTGAACGCCTCGCCCATACACCGTCCATTCCTTGTTCAGTTACATACAGATGACAGGTGAATATTCAAAATCATTTCAAGTCAAACGTTTCGTTCTTGTTTGAATGTCTGTTTTTGTAGTTTACCTGTAGAAGGAAATTCTTCCGGAATCACAGTCAATAGCAGATGAGATCACATCACCCGTCAGCCAGACCTAATGAAACAAAACACAGGACAGTCATCGGAGCAGCCTTTGCTTCACACATGTCAAACTGATCTGACCACACATGTATTCAGACTATTTGCACTGATGTCAACCCACCTCTCCATACTTTGTAGGACTTTTCATGTTCCACTTTCTCTGTCGGTTTCCATCGTAGGCGTACGAGTCATCAGTGTCACCGACGCCTTCCTAAAGCATCAGATCATTGCACGTCGTCATTCCCTCGCACAATAACTGAACACAAATCTGACATGATCACGACGTTTTTGACAGCTTTTCACCCCGTTGAATACTAACTTCCTGTGTGAAAGTACAAGATGCAGTACACCAGCCCAGCTGCATCACACCTCGGGATCCCAGCATCAACTCATACACCCACCGACCTGATGGACAACAATTATCGAAGGTGATTCACACCAAACCATAAATACATTATAATTTAAGTACCTATTTTCTTTGAGCATTATCTTACACATAACTTGAGGTTCATTTGTATTTTTGATATTTTGATTGTATACACAATTACACGTACAAGACAAAATGACATGAATCAAACCTGTGGATGTTCATACCTTTGAACACGCATGTGTTTGCTCGAATTGAACTGAAGTTGCTGTGACTGCTCAGCTGCAACACAATTTGTTCCATCTCAGTGATGTATCCAAAACAATTCACTCATAAACGTGCATCTATTAGCGTCCGATTTAAAGTGGATGTTTAGGCCTACTCACTCCCAATCTATCAGCTTCTATCACAAAGGTTCCCAGAGTTCCTTTGTAGTCAAAGACAGTGTTTTCCGGACCCAATCTCCCCACGTCATCTTTTTTTGTCAAAATTTCTGGAGAAACAAATACATGGAATAAAGTAACTAACATACACGTAGATGTAGCCTAGCTTCACAGAACTTGTGCGATATAGCTGAAAAAATTCCTACACCAGATAAAATTTCACATGTCAATACTGACCAATTTCCTCCCTGTTCTTTTCCACATTGTCATTAAGCTCCTCATCCAGATGATGTGACAAGTTCGTAAACTCCAAAGATTTCCTAATTAGAAATAATATACTGTAAACCCAGAAAGTATTAGCATCCATTTATTTAGCGTTTATGGGCGCTAAATAATTTTTATTTTAAGTCATAAAATACGAGTTTACTTTTCTGTTTCTGTTATCCACCCGCTAACTTGGATGGCCGCTAATATGTCCACTTTGGTAAAATGCTAAACCTATTGGACGCTAATATTTCTGGGTTTACAGTATACTATACATGTATGCAATTTAATGTTTTGTCAGACAATACAAATGTGGTGTGGGGGTGTCTATGAAATTTATAAACAGCCTTGCCAATGTGACACGGAAAAAAATATGGATTATATATTTTGTTATTGTACGAGTACATAATAAATATGCATATTTACCCATCGCCTTTTGCTGCTTCAGTAGATGACTGGAAAATGTGCCGAAGAAGTGATGACGTTTCCTTGTCACATCCTTCAAGTGCATGCCAAATTTCCAATCAACATATTTTTCATCATGAAAATTCATTGCTTATAATTTAGAGTCCAATATATATTATGTTGCAATTATACCATATAACTTATTGGAATTTAATTTTAGTGTTCTATAAAGTGTATTCAAGTACAGACTAACATACAGACCTTGTGATTTGCTGAGCAGCGTGACTTGGTCTTTCCCGGAGGACGGGAAAGCAGGCCCTTGGCCTTGGGCCTTTGCAGTGGCCATTTCAATCAGATTACAACAGTCAAATTCTTAGCACCAAGTACTTTAATCACTTCAAGATGTTTAGATCATTATGATATTCTATATTTTGACGGCATAACTCACTTATTACGTCAATAAACTATTTTTGACAAGTGTCTGTTTTTGTCCAGCCACCAGCAAAATTTCCAACTGAATGGCAACATTTTCGTAGAAACTCAGTTTGCCTGTGACGATAAAACGTGCGCGTAGAAAGGAAGCCCGGGGATCAAGTTAGGCATGCCGGTACTGGTATAGCCCTACAACCATATGTCTGTCCTACAACTGCGTGTAGCCCAAAGGTTCACTGATGACAGAATGTCAGCTGTAACTATAACGAAGTTCAGTCAAATCAATTGAATATTATACTGCTCAATTATTAACCAAATGGTGGTTTTAGGGCTTCATTCCTCGATGAATTTGGTACTGGAACAATAAACATCTGTTCATAGATTTTTAGAACAAAATATTAGATCTATCGTTAAGCCTAGTTCCCGGGCTAGTTTGTGAAGTAACTTCAGTAAGATTCAGTGACAAGGCTATCACTGAATCTTGAAAATTATACATTCTGCCATGAACTTGGGAGTCATAAAATGACCTCGATTCCCTCCTATTTTAATGAATAATGACCAATATTTACCGTAGTTATGGCACACGTTATAATAACATAATGTAATAAAAATCAGATTCATTCAACGACGGTCCATGATATAGGCAATTCTGCCTGTCTACCCCATCCCCCGTTCAGTGACAATTTCGAGTTTGGAGAGCACATTCGAATTGAGAAACCTTTGCGTTGCAAGGATGAAAATTCCACCTACTTGACGGGGTTCGAGCCCGCGTCACCAATCTGAGCTTCACCGCCTCGGAGCTTCGTTGCTTTAAAGCGCCACCAGTCCCATCCACTCGGCCACAAAGGCGGTTTATGATGGTAACGTTATGATGGTAACACATTATGATGGCCACATTATGATTGTGCGACTATTTCAAATCATAATTATGTATCACACAGAACAGTTAATGATGCATTTCTTTACCGAGTGTAAGCATATTCCTGTGTTGATTGATAACATGAAAATTATTATAGATAATAGATGTCAAGGCCTGGATTTAGTGCATGAAATGCCTCCCAAGGCTTTATGATCGTTATCGATATTTTTCGTAATATATTGTCCGTAGTACTTAGAAAACGTCTAATGCAGAGATTTGATAGAGTATAGATTTGAAGTACTCGTAGGTACCTATAACTCAGCACAATACTCGCCTGTATAATGAACATTAAAGTACATGCTAAGAGTGGAGATCTATATAATTATTGTGTTTGACGATGTGCATCAAGCTCAAACTATAATTGTTGTTCAACAAGTCAGAGCCAAAACCCTGTAATTTTTATCAATTATTGAACTATACATTGTATTCCCTTAAATCACAAAAGTAGTCTTGTTACCATTTTGAAATTCCCCCCCCCCCCCCCCGCACTACATGAATTCGCAACTTCCAATGCTACCTCTTAGTTTGAAGGGATTTACTCAGTTACTGATGAAGTTACAAAGTTATGGAATTGACTTTTTGATCACCCCTCACATAATCATCTATTACACGATCCTGTCCTGAAGATGCGGCTTTACAGAGACATTTTCAAAGCATTATTTTGAATCAAGCCAGGAACAGGCAATAATGTATCCACTTAAGATGTACATGTACATGTTTGAGCTAAATATGTACCAATTTTCAATCAGGTTTATTTCCAATATACACCACCATCCATACCCCCATTGTAAACACTGTACTGAACTCTCGCAAGTGTATCCCTGCAAATTTACTCTGCGAACAAACTACATTCATGTACAATGTACATGCATAATAACTGTAACCCTTTATGCACTTGCCAGGGGATTCAAGTTTTTTTTATTGAATTGTACCAATAGCTCAGAAACTGTTTATAATAGGGTTCAAGACATGGCAATACGTATAACAATGCATGTATTAGTCAGGTTGGTTCAATAATTTATTTTCGATTAAAAATACACAATAACATACAATGCAATAAATAGGACCCTGTGTACAAATATTATGTACATTGAGATGTTGTCTGTAACAAACTTATTCCATACATTATAGAATACATACAGAATAAGACACACACTGTATCGAAGTGAAGATAATACACTGTTTCAGAACTACGGGTGATGATAGCCCACCTGAAAATCAGTACCAAAAAAATCCCCCAAAACATGTGGAATATTTCAATATAGTATTTGGCACGAGGAAAAAGTTCATCTAATGTTCTTTGAAGAACTGGAATTTGCAGCAGCCTCAGTAAAGTCATCAGCAGTTCGGAAGGCACCAGACCAGATTGAACAAATCAGTAATTGTAGAAAGGTGGAGGTTCCTCATCACTGTAGACGACATTGGGGATGTACTTCATCATCTTGTGGGCGGCATGTCTGTGGCAGAGTGGAACAGAAAACATTGTGCATTCACTGTAGGTTGTTATTGCGGAATTAATATATTGTTTTGCCTTTATAGTACATGTACCGGGTATATATTATCATCAACCAATATCAACTAGAAATCCTGATTGTTTTGTAAATTTTGATGGGGATATAAACATGATACATATGTAATATCATATATGTTACTCACTTGGATATGTGCTTAGAGTAGAGCATCGTGAGAGTTTGTAGCTTCTGACAGCCCTTTCTCAGGTATTTCAACCCTTTGTCCCTGTGAAACAGAATTTTCTCATACGAACCGGTCTTTTACCTGTACATGGTCATGCATTTTTGTTATACCATTTTATACAATACAATGCGTATTTCAACCCCCATGTACATACATCTATGGGTATGTAGTGTCTGTAATACATACGAGATGTGAAGCGAGCCAGAAATGTCGAGATGCTGCAAGTAGTGACACACACCGGAGAGATACTGGACACTGAGGTCTGTCAGCTGTAATAAAACATGCATAGAGGAAGGGGGGGGGGGGATGATTTTTTTTTTTTACTGTCAGCACTGCAATAGCATTCAGGAACACCTTTTTATGGTTAGGTTGAGTATCAGAATTAGCTGGAGTTACTAACCAGTTTACAGCCAGCAAGGTTCAAACCAGTTAGCATCCGGCAACAAAACGCCAGGTTTTTTATCGCGCCGTCCGTCAAATACTGCAAGTAGCAAAACAGACATGCTCGAAAGATGTCTATAAATAAAATAATAGACTCATTTGAAGTACCAAACTATCTCTCTACAAACCTGGCAGTGAGATAGGTCAAGTCGTTCTATTGCTGTACACTGTTGGGCAAACTTCTGCAAGCCGAGGTCAGTGATTCCAATACACTCGGAAAGGTTGACGTCCTTCAGTCGGTTGTTGTTACCAAGAGAGGACAGACCCTGCAACAAGTTCACATTATTTAGACAAAAGTGATGCCTTCTTTTGACCAAGCAATCAAACTTGATAAACATTGATAAAGTGGGAAAAACATGGAAACCTTATACAAAACACGACTCCATTGTGAAGTTTTGCAAAGCAGAATACTTCAGCACACAATAATAAAATTATAATTTATTTTTGAGAAATCAGTCTGATTATTTGAACATTACTCACGGCATCAGCACAGTTGCAGCCAGAGATGTCCAGGGATGTAAGACTGTGCGTCTGTCCGAGGAGTTCTATTCCTGCCTCGCTGATGTGTTCACAGAAACATACGCTCAGGTACGCCAACTTGTGACACCTGTACAGAGGATTAACATTGTACATACAACGTATTAGCATGATATGCGAACCCAGAGGGCATACAGAATATAACCAACCACTAATTTTATTTTCAAGAAGTCAATTCTGAAGCTGTTGATAGTTTGATGTGAAAATTTCCGGAAGACAATTGGAACTTTTAACTTTGTTTAAACCCAGTATTTATTCCACACCTACTTCTATAATAAACACCGTTTTGCTACAAGTGTTTATTATAGAAGTATGGCAAAAAATTAAATACAAAAGCTATGCTTTGACATGACTTTTATTCTTCAAGCAAAGCAGCATGTTGACCCACCGTTTGTGTATGTTGACAAGCGCGATGTCCCCAACTCGTACACAGTTGGTCAGGTTGAGTTCCTGGATCTTGGCTCCACACGACCCCTCCACAATGTACCGGACTCCAGTGTCCGTGATCCTGGGTGAAGGATTCAACTAACCCATTATGATAATTTGAATTTCTTGACATTATTAAACCCGCAAAATATAACATTTTTACATTGTCTATTATCAGAAATACATAAGACATATGTATTTCCGTTATTATCTACATGTATGTTGCTGCATGAGGTAGTATTATTCATCTTCTTGATGTTTTTGCTTGTCAGTGGAATATAAAGCTACTGTTTCCGGCAAAGAACAACAAACATCACAAAAAATTAATCCAGATGACCAAATGATGCAACGACAAAATATCGAAACAAAGTTGCATTACCGTAATAATATCATTTTTCAAATTCACATGCTTATTCAGCCGTACCTGACACAGTCGGCGAGATTGATGACGGTGAGGTTTTTACAAGAGGAGAGAGACTTCAGCGTGTGGTCTGTGATACGTTGACAGTCGACCATGTACAGATGTCGCATCTCCTGACACAGCTTGCCGAGGTTCTTGAACGCGGCGTCCGTGATCTTCTGATTGGCTGTGTACGTGTGCATTATTGAGTTAAACGTGCATGCATGAATCTTTCTCAACTGTTAGTATTTACTACACTTGCTCATTAACAATTCAGTAGACATGGTCAATTTTATCAATAGTTTTCCAGTGGAGGTGTACATGAACGTGCAAACTTTTACCAAATGGTACACTTTATGGTGACATGCTTGTACATGTACCATTGTTGTGCAAGGTGAAATATATATCCAAATGTACGTGGCCCAAGTATCATACACTGCGCTTTCCTCTATATTCAATATGGATTAAAAAGGTGACAGACGGATTAAATGGCATGTATTTAGTGGACGAGTAGCATTAAGGCGCAGTGTATGATACTTGGGCCATGTACGTGTACCATTGCAAAGGATACCACAAAACTATGTGTATATAATAAATTATTCCATACCACTGCAGTCCACAGTTTCATGCTGCACCTACCGGTAACTTGAAAGTTTTCACGTAAGGGTACATATATATAGCACACTAGCACAGGCAACAAACTCACATTCAATCTTGAATTTCTGCAGTTTTTTGTGTGCTGACAGTGACTTGAAGGCTCCATCGCTCAGGTTTGGCGAACCCAAGAATGAAACGTACTTGATGTTCTTGCAGTGTTCGGCTATGGCCTAGCGACATAATATACAACATTTACGTGCAGGGGAACAACATACATGTAGCATGCATGGCACCACAAAACTGCATGTACGTGTGACGAGAAGCGACAGTGAAGGGATATTCCCCCGTGCAATTCACACAGAGCATTATACCGACAATATATTTCATCAACAAAGCATCAACACAGTGAACAGTCAACACTTTTTTTTAAGATGCATGCATGGCCTTAAACCAATTTTGTATGAGACTCAAGAGCAAGGCACACATTCATTCGACAAAGAATGCAAACCTGGATACAGAAGTCATCCAGTGTGAACATATCGTTGAGCACGATGTTCTGAAGATTGGTGCAGCCCTCAGCCAAGTTCGTGAAACCTAATGGCGTCACCTGGAACGATGTTTAAAATATTGTTGTGACGTCACACCATTGTCTGAACAGTGGATTCGTCCGCACGAATCCACCGTTTGCCCCATACGAATTCATTGGTTCACTGATGCATGTAATGTCATGTTGCACAAGTTCATAATCAGTAATCTCAAGATCATCTAATGTTGAATTTCCAACATCGTTCAGAATGTTTGCAGCATTAAATGCGACCATACTATCCACGATTTCATTTTAAAATGTGTCCAAATTATCTGCGATGTTGAAATTTAATGTCAACCAGTCGATGTCCAGTAACAGAAATGCGAGAATGTGTGTGGTATAGGTCACTGTTACGCTGTGTTTTGAGTACAATATATATATTATTACAACTCACCATCATCCAATGGAGATGTCCATTGAAACACGTTCCACGCATCAAACCCTGCTCCTTAATACTACTCGCTCACTAAATGAATGCATTTAACCCGTGTGCCACCTTTTTAATCCTTATTGAATATATAGAGGAATGCGCGAGATATAGTACTTGGGCCGAAAACCATGTTGAGTTGAGCAATCTAAATTCATTCGGTTACCGGCTATTTATGAATACATCTTTGTCATGCTTGACTTGCAATAGATCTAACAGAAACAATATTTATAATTATCGTTTGTAGTAAAGAAAGGTTTGTTGAGCTTGGTTTGAAGTCCACATTGTGTTTGCCGATAGGGAATCCACTACTAAACAAACTTTTAATCTTGTTTAGAACTGTACCCGAAATGGGTTGAAATTATGTAATAACTTTTCCAACTGGACTGAAAAGGTGTGGACATGTAACAAACCGCTTGTATGTGCCTAGTGACCGACGAGAAAGCTAGCTACCTAGAATGTGATAACATGTATGTACAGAGATAAGAACATGTAAAAATGTCCAGGGATTGGCACTGTTTGCCAGTTTCTGGTGGAAAGGCGGATCCGGCCGCCGAAGGAAAATGGTGAAATGAAGGTCTGTTCCGATAAAAATACGCGATATAATGAAACTTTTCAGCACCGATTTGCTCCTAAATGGTGCTATGAATCATGAACGTCAGGTGTACCACAATTATGGCAGACACTGGTGTGATATGCACAACATTGATGATGAATGGAAGACGCAAAAAAAAAACTTTCACTTTCAGAGGAAATTGACGGACTCGAACTGATAACGAGGCTCGCAGAGTTCATGACCCGACCCAACGTAAGGAGGCCAGGTCATGACCCCTGCTGACCCAAATAGAACCCGGGAAACGTGAAAGATTACAAGGAACCCTACCGGCTGTGAACCAACAAACTCAATTCTAAATACAATTAAGTCATTATTCTTAATTGTTTATACATGTGTACAAGTAATATGTTGGTCGCATTGTGATTGTAAGAGCAATATTTTAAGTCGGATAAAACACTCGAAACAATGAATTCGTTCACGAATTCACTGTTTCTCGTGCTTTATCCATGACATAATATTTACACATGCACTTTTAGTCAAAGTGCAATGTAAGGGAAACACATATCTACAATGGTTCGATTTACGATTGATGTTTTTATTTACACTACATGTTTTGAATGCAATTACATGTATATGTACACACTCAATTTGTCTGATGAAATGCTTTGCCAGAGAAATTAGACATGGTTCCAAGAATTTAGTTGTAGATTCTACTGTGGCATATACCTGATATATATACAGTACCTGTAGACATCCTGACAAGTCCAGGTAGATGAGGCGCTTGGCACTCTTGCCGTGTCCCAGGTACGACAGGCCTTTGTCCGTGAACTTGCGACAAAAGGCCAGGCTAAGGTACTGCAAGTTACTGCAGCTCCTAGGGATATATTACCATAATTGTTTGGAAAATATGGCGACACATGCAAGCTATGATAAGGGACAAGTGAAGGCATCATTACCATGACTATAACGCAGTCCTTACAATTAAAATAGCGACCAAAGTTATGCATAATTCAAAGTTCTGTAGTCTCATTTGATTATTTTATCTACAAAAGTCATACATTGTTCCAGAATCGAGTCTCAAAAGGTATTGTAACCAGTAATAACCACATACTCACCTCTATAATGAACATACCACCAACAATGAGTGTTTACTATAGAGGTAGATGATGGCAATGAATCACAGTATATGTACACGGAAGTTGGGATGTACTCACTTGCCAATGGCTCTGAGCGAGGCTGGGATGTAAATGTACTCACTTGCCAATGGCTCTGAGCGAGGCTGGGATGTAAATGTACTCACTTGCCAATGGCTCTGAGCGAGGCTGAGATGTAAATGTACTCACTTGCCAATGGCTCTGAGCGAGGCTTGGACGTAAATGTACTCACTTGCCAATGGCTCTGAGCGAGTCTGGGATGTAAATGTACTCACTTTCCAATGGCTCTGAGCGAGTCTGGGATGTAAATGTACACACTTGCCAATGACTCTGAGCGAGTCTGGGATGTAAATGTACTCACTTGCCAATGGCTCTGAGCGAGTCTGGGATGTAATGTACTCACTTGCCAATGGCTTTGAGCGAGACTAGGATGTAAATGTACTCACTTGCCAATGGCTCTGAGCGAGTCTGGGATGTAAATGTACACACTTGCCAATGGCTCTGAGCGAGTCTGGGATGTAAATGTACTCACTTGCCAATGGCTCTGAGCGAGTCTGGGATGTAAATGTACTCACTTGCCAATGGCTCTGAGCGAGTCTGGGATGTAAATGTATACTCACTTGCCAATGGCTCTGAGCGAGACTAGGATGTAAATGTACTCACTTACCAATGGCTCTGAGCGAGACTAGGATGTAAATGTACTCACTTGCCAATGGCTCTGAGCGAGACTAGGATGTAAATGTACTCACTTGCCAATGGCTCTGAGCGAGGCTGAGATGTAAATGTACTCACTTGCCAATGGCTCTGAGCGAGGCTGGGATGTAAATGTACTCATTTGCCAATGGCTCTGAGCAAGGACGGGATGTAAATGTACTCACTTGCCAATGGCTCTGAGCAAGGACGGGATGTAAATGTACTCACTTGCCAATGGCTCTGAGCGAGGCTGGGATGTAAATGTACTCACTTGCCAATGGCTCTGAGCGAGGCTGAGATGTAAATGTACTCACTTGCCGATGGCTCTGAGCGAGGCTGGGATGTAAATGTACTCACTTGCCAATGGCTCTGAGCGAGTCTGGGATGTAAATGTACTCACTTGCCAATGACTCTGAGATGTAAATGTACTCACTTGCCAATGGCTCTGAGCGAGGCTGAGATGTAAATGTACTCACTTGCCGATGGCTCTGAGCGAGGCTGGGATGTAAATGTACTCACTTGCCAATGACTCTGAGCGAGGCTGAGATGTAAATGTACTCACTTGCCAATGGCTCTGAGCGAGGCTGAGATGTAAATGTACTCACTTGCCAATGACTCTGAGCGAGTCTGGGATGTAAATGTACTCACTTGCCAATGGCTCTGAGCGAGACTAGGATGTAAATGTACTCACTTGCCAATGGCTCTGAGCGAGGCTGAGATGTAAATGTACTCACTTGCCAATGGCTCTGTGCGAGGCTGAGATGAAAAATGTACTCACTTGCCAATGGCTCTGAGCAAGGCTGGGATGTAAAATTATGTACTCACTTGCCAACGACTGAGCGAGTCTGGGATGTAAATGTACTCACTTGCCAATGGCTCTGAGCGAGGCTGGGATGTAAATGTACACACTTGCCAATGGCTCTGAGCGAGGCTGAGATGTAAATGTACTCACTTGCCAATGGCTCTGAGTGAGGCTGAGATGTAAATGTACTCACTTGCCAATGGCTCTGAGCGAGACTAGGATGTAAATGTACTCACTTGCCAATGGCTCTGAGTGAGGCTGAGATGTAAATGTACTCACTTGTCAATGGCTCTGAGCGAGTCTGGGATGTAAATGTACTATTTTGCCAATGGCTCTGAGTGAGGCTGAGATGTAAATGTACTCACTTGCCAATGGCTCTGAGCGAGACTAGGATGTAAATGTACTCACTTGCCAATGGCTCTGAGTGAGGCTGAGATGTAAATGTACTCACTTGCCAATGGCTCTGAGCGAGGCTGGGATGTAAATGTACTCACTTGCCAATGGCTCTGAGCGAGGCTGGGATGTAAATGTACTCACTTGCCAATGGCTCTGAGCGAGGCTGGGATGTAAATGTACTCACTTGCCAATGGCTCTGAGCGAGGCTGGGATGTAAATGTACTCACTTGCCAATGGCTCTGAGCAAGGCTGGGATGTAAATGTACTCACTTGCCAATGGCTCTGAGCGAGGCTGGGATGTAAATGTACTCACTTGCCAATGGCTCTGAGCGAGGCGTCTGTGATGTCGTTGTGGGACAGGTTCAGATAGAGCAGAATCTTACAACCCTCAGCAATCATTGTCAGGGTGTCGTCCTGCATGAAAGAAAGATCAAAAAGGTCAGAACAATACTTCTTTCTTCCCCTTATGTACAAGGACAGTATGCGCCAGCTTTTTAGGGTTTCGAATCCCTATCTGTTTTCACTTCCTCATTCCGGTCGGGAAACTCTTTGATCACGCTGGTCAATCATGACGCATCCGAACATGATTGACCGTGTTCATATGATTATGATGAAATTTCCACCTTATTTTTTTTTAAAACTACTCTTGTTTTGTATGTTTTGAAGTGGGCATTATTCAAATTAAGGCAATATGAGTGTAAAAAGAGTAATTTTGGCGGCTATTAAATTTGGTGGTTGTGAGCACCACATTATTTGGCGGAAATTAAATTTGGCAGTTTCAAAACCACATGTATTTCTTAACATATATCTAGTTAAAGATAAACCCGGGTGTTCAATGAAAAAATTAAAACACTGAGATTTGGCTGAAATTTCAAATATACTTGCAGAATCATGTTCTTTAATGAAAGACGTGCAAAAAATGATATGTCACCAGTGAAATAACTGAGATATCGATCTAGAACTAAGGTGTGCCAATGCGCCCGAAGGTTGAAAAAAGACGTGATTTATGCAGCTGAGCACCGTCGAATATATGAACACATCGCACATATAATGTACCGTACACCAGTCATAGGGATCCTAAATTATCTGTAATATTGATTGGTATAGTCGGAATATATTTCTTCATGACAATTGACAAAAAAATACATGTTTAAGGACCTTCGAAGAAAAAGTTCTATTCAACTTTTAGACATGGTTCTTGTAGGCTTGTTATTGTAACGTTAATTATCGCAGATATGCAACCAAGTATAATGATTCATGTCTGTTCTTGCTTGATATAAAACACTGAGATTTTTTTGATATTTTGCACACGGACAATATGTTAACGTGTCTTCCAGAATATGTCAAAAAAATGATATGTCACCACGCTTATTTTTGAGGTAGCCTTATATTTACTGTATATAGGCTAAAAAATTTGCAGTGCTTTCGTTCAGAAAAAAATGTTATTAGAGACAAATACCACCGTAAGACCAAAATCAATCTTTTGATAGTTATGAAAATTTTGTAATATTGGTGTAGAGTACGTGTTGTCAAATGTTTGTATTGTCATCAATGAAAAAAGTATGGATTACTGGGCTCAGTGTTAGTTGCAACGATGAATACATGAACTCTGTATGTCTTGCCGCAACCTCAACTAGCCGTATGGTTTTATGTCGCTTATGTGTTATCAGAATTCAAATAGGAATGAAAAATTCGAAGAATATTTATTACTTTTCTGCAAATTTTGCGTAGAAATAATAGATGATGAAAAATGAGCATGTCGCTGCGCTTGTTTTCTGTGCATGGACAGATTGGTACAAGCATGTCGTGTCTTGTAATGACAGGCCTACATGCGATACATGTTTTAAAGGAATTCAAGTTTCCGCGCTGTGTATTGTCCATTGATCTATACCGTATCGGAAAGTCACATATTAGAAATGTGAACTATTGTAGTTCATTACAATTTTCGTGTAGAATTAGAAAATGTTATAACTGCTGTCAGTTCGATTTTGTCTGGCCACAGCCATATTTATATCGACACGCCGTGCCTTGTATCGGTAAATACCCGAATGTCGTACAGTAATTCCTTGTTTTTTAGAAGGATATCAGAAGCTCAATTGTAATGGAATATACGAAAAATTATACTAGTCTAATGCAAAATATCAGTATGTCACCACGCTTGTTTTCTGCTCGCAAGCCTACTTATATCGACATACCGTGCATACTATACGAGTAACTTGCAACGACTAAATGTGTAGGCCTACATTTCACTGAGAGGCTGCTTGATGATAGGCCTAGATTAAATCCGTATACATGGTGTAGATCTACTAGAGTAGGCACCATAGTTTGTTACTCGGAATGCCAACATGTTCTAATAACCCGTGAAATCCGAATGGATAAGCCTGATTCAATGGGAATATTACGATGGCAAATGCCCATATCGTATACTAGGCAACGCCGATATTCCCGCGTAAAACGTCATAATGACGTTTTCGTCCGCCAGATGGAGCATGAACACCCGGGTTTACCTTTAATTTAGCAGACGATTTAATTTGGCGGTTTTTCCCCTACCTCCAAATCCACCAAATGAATCGTTCACCAAAATTGGTCGTTTTACAGTATTGGAGGGTTGTTAGGGTGTAGGGTTGTTAGCGAAAATCGTATGAAGGGATCAAAGAAAATTTGGGCAAAATGCTATTGAACAGCATTACAGAATACAATGTCACTACACACTGTACAAATCACAATGTAGCTTGACTCCCCCCTCCCTCCCTGCCCCGGCCACCAGTGACCACTCACACTGACAGCTGGACACTCGGACAGGTTAAGGTCCTGAAGATTTCGACACTCCCTGATGGCGTAGAATGTGTTTGAGGTCACGAGGTTACAACCTCGGAGGTTGAGGTGAATGAGGTACGGCCGACACTTGGCCAGCAGTCGACTTGCCACCTTGTCAGTCACCCTGCAATTTTGTTTGATATCAATTGATATTACAAACATTGTCTATAAACTTACATGTATTTTTCATTATTCAGCTTACTTGAAGGAAAATATGAATATCTATGAATTAACTACCGTAATTGAGCTGTCAACATTGATGGTTCGAGTCTAAACCTATATGTGTACATATAATGCAAATCAATATAATTTTCAAGAAGTGTTGAAAACAACAGGAGAAATTTATTTCCAGGGCAAAAAAAAAGATAAACCAGTACGAAGTTTTCCGAAACATCTCAAAAACTTCACGCAACAAACTAAACGTCAAGGCCTAAAGATGCCTTGGGGCATTTCGACTAAAGCCTTAGGTTTACCATTGAAGCCAGCTCCATAACACAGGGGTTCCTCTGCTCAATACAATAACTGGTGAAAAATTCTTGAATACATGTATAAGTCATGGAGTTTTCGAGCATCATTCAAAACTAATAAGAGGGAAAGAAGAAAGCTAAATTCTGACAAATCCATGAGGAAATATTGTGCTGAAATGCCACAATATTTATCACCTTTCACCATGGCTTCAATCATTAAATTTCACCCATGCCCAGTTTAGTTCCATCAGCTCACATACAAAATATTACATGTACAATATATTCTGTGTCAGAGACTATCATCTGTTGTAGCTGTATTCTATGTACAGTGGTCCCCCTCAGATAAGACCTACCCTTCTGCCACAAAATTAGGGTCTTATCTAAGGGGATGTCTTATCAGAGGGGTTGATTTACATGTTAAAGTCATCCTAGCGCCACAAAAAAGTCTTTACAGAGGGGGAAGTCTTTATTGAGGGGGGTCTTATCTGAGGGGGACCACTGTATTTCATAACCACATGTGCGTAATAAAAAATTTGTATCATACATGTACAACAGTTAATGCTAGATCGATAAGACCATTTCAGATATCTTGCCAGTCTGTTCGACACAGAATCTACCACACATGCTTGAAAAATTCAACTCAAAACGAAACTGTAACCATTACTTAGCCTCTGATCTCATAAACGTCAAAACCTTAAGTCCCCATATACATGTATGAACATACACGTGCATGCAACACAAACCTTACCAGTTCTTCTCATACCCTACACGAGGGCTGTACGTGTATATAAGCCAACAGAATACAGTATACATAATGAAGTCAGTATTGTATATAGACACATGCCTCCAATATACATGTACATAATGATATATACATGTACTATAATATACATGAGTACTAAATGCAAGTCAGTTTGCCAAATGTTGAAATATACAGGTCATGTCCATATAACAAATTTGAATGATTCATCCATTTCTTGTACAATGTACAAATTTAATTATTGGAAAATTTGAAGAGTTTGAGGAATAAGGTGACAGATGTCAATGATTTACTGAATCAATATTTATATACAGCAGTTTACATGTAGGTGCCTTTTTGAAATGATTTGTTCATGTGAAAACAGAAATAACCACAATTACATGTATGTACAGTATAGAAATTTATATTTCTATAAATTTTACCCGTCTCGAAGTCTGTTCGTTTAAATGTAAGCAAGATACTGTTCAATAGCTACACAATGGTAATATTATCAAGTCATTATATTAATCCAAATGTATAAAAAATACAATGTATGTATTTGACTACATTATTCGATTACAGGACTGGTATATACCCCAGTACTTGTTTTACTTTGTTTTCACAACAGTAATTCTGCACATAAAAACATCGACAAACGAATGCTGAGATATTAAAATAAGCCACACACAACCATCTACATGTATATATTAGATGATATAATATGTAGATGTAAAAACAAAAGCTACTATTATAAAAATTGCTGAAACATACAAACTAAAAGTGCATTTAAAAGGACATAAAATGCATGTATCGTAGCTATCCCAAACAGCATTAGTCAAGCTCATACATATACTTTATGCCGACATACCTGTTTCTGATCCGAGTCAAGTCCAACTAGAGTACAAGGAAGAAAATAACGTCAAGCGAAAAGGATTAAATATGAATTTAACTGTAAAGGGTGCAGTATGAACATTCATTCATCAGCAAAGGTTTGAACACAGATACGAACTGAACGATTAGAAATCTTTGAGCTCTCACACTCGGGTTCAGAAATCAGGATTTTGATATGAATGAAATAAATAAAATATCCACCCTGTTCCAAAGCAGACTGGATTGGCTGATGACTTTCCACGACCGACACACTTGGGCGCATCTCGCCAGGTCACAAATGTCGACGAAACTGAACACCTGTTTGAATTACATAAATCTACATGTATACATTCAACATAATTAACAATTGTGGGAAATCTGGCGGGTTTTTTGCTGGTCTTTCCCCAAAGTTTTCTGACCTTGACAGCGACTTTCAAAGGAAGGCTCGAGACGTCATCACGAGCATCCCCGCTGCCGCGACCGAAAATGTCGTCATCGTCCATATTTTCACCCCGCTCCAACTTCTGCAAATGTGTACAGAAATCTTTCATGAAGCAACTTTACAAGTACATGTACATTCCATCTAAGTTTGTTAGTCAAGGACTCTTTCATGCATTGAAATCATGATTTGAGGTATTTCTTTAATGATAATATATTAGTATACGTAAAACTGAAATTTGTTTCGAATCTGTAAAATATATTGTACATACACACTGAAATTTTACATGCAACAATATTTACATGAACATGTAAGTTGATTCATAGAAACAGGCTTTACAGTGAAACAAGTAATTTTTTACACATGCAATCATCACACCTATCCTAACATGCATTTCATATCATAGACCTATAACGATGCCACAACTCCACCCCCACCCTCAATCCGAGCAAAGATATGTTTCAAAACTGACTGTTCGCCTGAAGACAAGAGCTGAATCAATATAGTACGTATGCTTTTATATAGAGACGCAAGTAACATGCAATGAAAGAATAGTATCAGATTATGTATACATGTTTGAGAATATTGATATACTGTACATGTACACTGTTAATATACTCATGCAACAACAATTTAATCTCAAAGTATATACAAAGTATACATTTAATAGTTCTTGTACTTAAAGTTTTTTTTTCATTTTCGTCTATACATGTACATTTATATATAACACCACATCATCCATATCAGTGTAACATGCATATTTTTTGTCAGCACCAAATTGTAATACAAAAAATATACACATGTATGTATGTACAGGAGTATAATTTTGATAAATACATGACTTACATCCATGAGAAGAGGTAACAGGTAGCCATGCATTTATGTGTTTGTGGATGAAAATTGATTTTTTTTTTTGCAAAATGCACTTGTACAGCCCAGAAAGAAAAACCCAAACATGTCTTTACCACTAACCGAAAGTTTTTCATACTCCATCGTCTTCGTGAATAGAACAAAACGAATCATAAAAAAATGTTACCATGTGGTTACTAATTGAGGTTAACAATGGTTAAACAGAATATATATGTGATATTACACATAGAAAGAAAAGATTAGACATATACAAGAGCACTAAACTACGGACCAAAAAATAAATTGACATTTTTATGTTTATACCATATATTCATGAAGTTTAGGTGTTAACTGTTAACAGTGAGTAAATTACTTTTACCCCTAATCATAGTGCCATATCATGTTTAAGTGGACACAAAATGATGTATATGTATAACAACTGTGAACAATGGCAACTTAGCAAGAATCGATTGCAATAGGGATTGTGGTACTCCCATGGTTTTTACAGACGAAATATATCATACATGTACCATTGGCAGTTTTTTTTTTTTTTTTTTTTTTCCATTAAGAATTATATGACAAAATTTAATTTGTTCAGGGGGAAACAAATCTATGAAGGATATGATTGGCTGTGAATCATTCTCCTAAATGCCATGTGTATATACAATGTAATGCGTGACCGGACTTCTCAGACTTCAATAGTCTGACATTAATAGCATTTAAAATCTGACAATAGAATGACGATCGTATGATCCAGAGCTAGTCTTGTAATCGTTAAGCTACATGTATGCACATCAAATTCTCATGTACCGTATCTATTGGTCGTTTGTTCAGCTATTTATTTATAAAAATTATTGTGAGTGGCACTGGGGAATTCAATGTACAAGTTTTAGCTGGTCTATGGAAAAAGTGGATTTATGAAATGATCAGTGTATCTCAAACATACATAAGCATTCAAAATTAGGTTCACTAACTGCACTGCAAGGAAAAAGTGGAACAATATACGAACGAAAAATGTACTCAAAAAATAAATTAAAATCTAAACAACTATGTCATTAGGTGTATACATGTAGGCATAATACAAGGATGGATAATCTATAATATACTGAATATCAATATTTTACCCTCAAGTTGATCTGAAGCGCACATTCAATTCAAATACATGAGATTAATCAAGTAGGTATAGTATAATGTGTTAATACGTGCAAAGTAAATGTGAACACAACATAAAATTAATACATTTAAACGAGTGATCCAACAGCTACATTTAGCAAAACTTGTGACACTCACATATAAAAGCTTAAAATATTTGTTCAATATTTATTAACACTCGTGAATTGTGCATTGAAACAACAAATCAATTACGTAAGAGATGCATTAATTCTCCAACAACTTAAGCAAGTATTTATTGCATGCATGAGAAATCAAATTTGTGCACAAAAACCAACATGGCAATACTACCTCAAAATACTCTCTGGTTCGTTTAGCGTCCAATGTCACATGATGCCACGCATCAAAGATTACTCGGCCCACCGCAATGTAGTAAACATGCTGGATCTTGTTGAAAGCCACTGGAAAAATTGAACAATGGTTTCATTATGCATGGCCTTATCTTGGAATCTAATGTGTGGTTAAACTGCCTGTGTTTTAACAAAGTATGGGTTCCTAAGTTAAAGAAATTGAAACTAGTGAAGTCCTTCGATTAAATTTCCTCACTTGCTTGCCGTCCTTTCCTGTACCTAACCCAGCTCTGCATTGCACAGTAAAGGAATAATTTTGCACAATAATTAAGTGATAATACATGACAATAAGTCCTGTCAATTAAGTAAATTAAAGTCCAAACTAATTTTATTTCAAAACTAAATTTATAAGTATTGTTTACAAATCAACTTCTTGGCAAAGTGCTGAAAATTTTTTGTTTAAATTGTCCCTGTTGACAAACAACAAGGATACAATCCACCTCTCGAGTTGCATTCTGTAGATTCTGTGTAGGTGATGTATCGCAGCCAGCTTCATCTTTCGCGCCATCTCCTCGCGTTTGTAGCGCTTCTGCAGGTGGAACTGTACCCAGGACCTGGCAAATTTACAAAAGATACATTCAGAACACATGTGTGTACCTCATGATGACTTTGAAAATTGAAAAGTGGAGCTATTGAACATACATATATGTGAATTGACTTTCCATTATTCCCAATATTTTGTGTGCATATATATGTAAATACTGACCGATAACAGGAAGTTCTCAAGTGGTTGTTGTAGTGGCTATAGGCTTTCTCATACATCTCAGGGGTGGGCTGTTCAAAGGCATATCAGTATTACCGGTATGCAAAAATTGTAAACAGCAAACATGTGACACAATACATTAAAAATTTGTTTTGTTATAGCTTTATCAAAGTTTTATCAACAGGTTCATCTGAACTTATGGTGATATAGTTATTTGCCAACAGCAACTACTATTTTTCATGTGTATTGATACAATTTGGCAGAATATAGGTAAAGTACAGAGATTTATATTGGATTCAAAGTGAATTGTGAATACTTACCTGACTATTTTCGTCGAAGTTGAAGATGAAGTCGAGATTACTCTCAGAGAGTAGGCGTTTCTTTGGCCGCATGTACGGCTCAATGAACATGTCCCTGGAATAAAAGGCGTTCAAGAAAAACATATCAATTGACATTGGTGTTGTAATAGGGCTGGTGTCTTGTGATGTTACAGTGTGATTCTGGTGACAAATAAACATACATCAATCTTTTGAGTAAAACTCTACTTAGAACTCAAACTACTTGAAGGTAACACAAAAGGTGTATGTTTGTTTGTTTAAAATGCCAATTTGTACACATCACTTATCGTACACACACGTGCAGTTGTGCAGTTTGCTCGATGAGATTTGTTTTCCAGTTTTACTTCACTATTTCAACCTTTCGATATAATTAAGATACCTACCATTCCAAATTATTACAGCCATTTTCTTTGATGTAGCGTAACTTATCGACAATGAATTGGTGAGGGTCATCAGGGCACATTACAGCAAGGCCAGACAGAATAGCCTGAAATTAAAACAGCCAAAATGCTAAAGTATATAGCCAACCCTAGCTATAGTGATAATATACACTTTGCTGCCCTAGCCTACTTATTGCATGAAGTTCACACTCGAACTGGCGATCAGATGAAACTCATCACATATGATTATCCTATTTCAACACACTTAAGCATTTGGTTTGTCCTAGTTCCCTGAAAATAATGTAAATGTAAATGAATTCTTGAGCAATTTTGTTACAATAAACTTTGACTTGTTTCTTGTGATAATATATATGAAGAAGAAATATTCGTTCATTTGAATTATAATGAAACTAGGGGTGTAATGATACTCCCGTGTCACGATACGATATGACATGAGATACAGAACTGACGATACAATACACGAAAAGGTACATCAATAGTAAGCTGACAAGGAATGTACTACCGAGGTAAGACAAAGTAATCACTTTGAGAAGTAAACCTTCAAAAAAATGTATCAAATTTGCATGTACCTGTGTACCAGTGACACAAATATTATTTTGACAAGCTATGTAAACATATGAACCCAAAACAATACAAAATAGACATCGCACATTGCCAAAAAAAGATCAAAATGTACATATATTGTGATACATCCCATTGTGTATTGTGTATCACAATACGCTTACATGTCATGTATTGTGATATATTTCGATACACGATATATTGTTACACCCCTGAATGAAACGATTCGGTGCATCATTCACTAGATGGGGGCACTATTGATTGGAGAATGATTTACTGGACCACAGTCTGGCGCAATATGTTCACTGTCAGACAAAGATATTCTCACTTTTTTGTCCAGAGTTATATTCATGCATGGAATCCCAATAGTATTTCAATATTTACATCGGATTAATTTTTGTCGTCTGAATTCGATTGAGATAGTTTTAGATATCCATATACAGCAAAGGGAATTTTTGTGCTTACAGTGGAATTGATGGCTATCACCGCGCAAAATTACAGTAACAACTAAATGCAGCAATATGCGTGACAAACACAGTAACATAACGTCCCCACTGGCCGAGCTACAATGCCATGGCATGGATGATGGAAAACTGAATCCGTCGAAATAAGAGATGCGCGCAGAAATAACTAGAAGACTCAAAGCTAGAGTAGAGCTGTATGTCAGTATGATGTTGTTAAATACTGAAAAATCAAATGACAGTGAATCAGATTTGAACGACAGTGTAAACTTTAGTTCAGTCAAATCAGTGAGTGAGTGATTCAGTACCTCGTACACTTCTGGCAGTTTATGGACTTTCAAGTATTGTTTGAGAACAGGATCAATTCCTTTCATGAAAGCCGCCATACCGCTAAATATTTTGTTATTTTCATATGACAAAACATCAAACTAAGTGGGAACATTCAGAGAAACTTGTAAAATGTCAAAAAAAAATCGCCATCTTGTTTTCAGTGGCAACGAGGTTTCTTTTAAACACCGACGACATAAATTATGTTTCTACCTAGATCTACTTAGTAACACAAAAATTAAGAAACAATTATACTTTGAAACGCCCAAGTTAACGGATCCATAATCTATCAAGTAGATTCTTATATATCTATTTTAAATATGCCTAATATATAGCAAAGTTTATTTTCATATTTATTTGCATGAGGCTTACTTGGATTTTGGACTTTTCCAAGTTGTTGCAATGTTCCCTCTGTCAGGACTCTATCTTGATCGACGAATGAATCCACTTGTTACTTTTGGCCTCACATTATGAAATTTTTAGATATGGACACAATTTTGTGCATTTGCTTGACTTTTTCAATTTTAAGATTACTCGTGTCCCTTTAAAGAGGTCGATAATAATAATATCAGCAGATCAAAGTTCTATTGTATGTAGTTATATGTAGTTGTAAATAGTTAAATTGATTCTATCTATAGTATAATTTTTCAACACCCAGCCGATGTACATACATACATTAAGGATTTACGCTCCACTTGGACCCACACAGAGGGGCTATTAAAAGGTTGAAATTCATTTCATGATTTTCAGACTTTTAAACAATCATCAATATGACATTGTCTATTTAATGTGGAATTATAGGTAATTTCACACCCAAAATACCTGAAAAATGGGTCATTTTTTACCATTTTCAATAAAATGATTTTTTTTAATAACTATCGCAAAACAAAATCTGAGATTTTTCTTATTCATCAACGAATTGGTGTGCAGGTTTTTGATGCAAAAAAATATGGGGGTCACCGTGCTAATTATTCGGCTACAAGCATACTAGTACATGTAATTTCCGAATAGAAATTTTGGCCTAAATTTACGAAAATTGTGATAAATTCACTTACTTTGACATGTTAACAACATATAGCACAAAAATTAGCAAAGTGACCCCATATTTTTTTTTTGTATCAAAAACATACACACCGGTTCGTTGAAAAATAAGCAAAATCCCATTTTGTGTTTTGCAGTAGTTGTTATCTAAAATTGACTTTATTGAAAATGGCCAAAAATGATCCATTTTCATGTACTTTTTAGAGAAATTTACCTATAATTCCACATTGAATAAAATATTCGATCCAAATTTTCTGTTTTCGAATACACAACATCTTATTGATGACTGTTTGAAAGTCTGAAAATCATCAAATGAATTTCAAATTTTAGCCCATCTGAATGGGTCCAAGTGAAGCGTACCTCCTTAAGAAATATACAAGCAAACTAAATGTCAGCAGATTGAAGTTCTACTGTTTGCAGTGATATACGGTGACTAATTGTTAATTCCAGCATCTAAATTGATAAATCGTGAAATTAAATGGATAATTGAAAATATTACCGTACTGTGAATTAGGTAATTTAAAAAAACACACAAATTGTTAATTCTAAAACATAATGCTCAGCAACTTATTTGATAAATCCTAGGCATAAATGGATAATTTTAAAATACAATAAATAATTTTAAAATATAAATCGTCAATTCCCAGGCAAAGATTGTTAATTCAAACAACTTCATTGATAATTCCAAAGGTTAAATTGCTAACTTGACCAAATTTAACATGCGACAATCAGCCACCATGCATTTTTATATTATGTTCTCAAATTTTACAGAACTTCTACTGCGGGCTTGTTTACCAAATAAAAGTATAGTTTCTATTATAGGCTAGTTCTACCTGAAGTTCATCTATTTAAACACCTTCGTTTATCATGTGCTGAAATATCACATACAAATATAGGAAGATGATACAGCGCACTTATGCTAGACATTACACCAAATATTGTAACAGACGCTTTGTACTAGATCTATGTATACACCAATTTGAATTGATTCGTTGATGCATACGTACACCACTATCAATATGACCGGTACCATCGAATACGCTGTACTACATGTATCTGCATTCCGTCAGCATGGGACATTCATAATGGGTTCATTTCATAATTTAGTCAGTTTTTACATGAAAGGCCAAAGTGCGGCACCTAGCGAGTACTAAATACATTAAATCAATCAACAAACATGGACTCTGTCAAACATTCACCGAAGCCTGGTCAAAGTTTACAGCCATTTAAATATACAATAAATAAAGCTAACGACCTTCTGATATACAAGAAGTTTGAAGAATGCCTCAGATTATGTCAAGACGAACTCGGCAAGCTACGACAACTTCCAGATGATAATAGGTGAACCCATCTCATGATCTGGAGCCACTGACGCCAGATGCTCCAGTCGGGGTATACGCGACCCGGCCGCAGACGCGACCCGGCCGCCTGTCTCCTCCTGTAAACATGCCCGGGTGATTGTAGGTTCAAGCACCCACAGAGCATTGTCGCAGGGTTGTTTATGATGTGTTGTAGAATGTTCATTGGTTTAATGAAGATTATGTTTATTGGTTAAATAAACATCTCACTAGGCCCCTATAAACTTGCTTTCCAATTTTTTGACTATTTATTGTTCATTGCTTTCATGAAGAATTATGTTTATTGGTTCAATAAAGATAATAAAAAAACACCTGCTTTCCGATTTTAGGTTACCGGACCTTTGGTCCGATAACCTATTGGCATGGCGTTGCGTCCGTCGTCCGTCCGTCCGTCCGTCCGTCCGGCGTTAACATTTTTATCTTTAAAGTTAACGATCGAATCTTTCTGAAATTTTGCACAAAAATGCCTAAAAATATTTTGAGAAGGAGGTATTTTTTTGTTTTTTGATTTTCGCATTTTTTTCAAAATGGCGGCCGTTTTTGTCGAAAAACGCTGAATTTTGGACTTTGACGGCCATTTTCTCAAAAACTGTCTGATCAGTTTTGAGTTTTTGGTTTCAAAAGATTCCCGTCATATACCTCTGTGATATGTATAAGTTTGGTTGCCCTAAATCTGCCGGTTTTCGTGTGGCGGCCATTTTGAATTTTTGGCGGGTCGGCGAAAAAATTTTTTTTCGCCCCAGATCGCATTACTATCCATTTTGGGCCATTTCTAGAGCAAAAAAAAATTTTCACCCTTTGAAAAAAATTTTGGACTTAGAAAATTTTCGGCACTTTTTCCCTTCATAATGGGAGCTGTCCGGACTGTACTCATAGAACGCTTGAAGATAGAGCTTAGAAATTGGCACTTTCAAATGGGAAGTCATATATGGCGACTTGTGTGGTGACCTTGAATTTGACCTTGGATGACCTTGAAAGGTCAAAACAGCCATTTTTGGGTCGAAAAACGCTCAAATTTGCACCTGGTCTGTATTTTCTCAAAAACTCTCTGAAAAGTTTTGAGATTTTTGCTTAAAAAGATTCCTCTTATATACCTCTGCGACGTGTATAAGTTTTGTTGCCCTTGAATCGCCGATCTCAGTGTGGCGGCCATTTTGAATTTTTGACGAGTCGGCGAAAAAAAATTTTTTCGCCCCAAATAACATTACTATCCATTTTGGGCCATTTCTAGGCAAAAAAAAATTTTCACCCTTTGAAAAAAATTTTGGACTTAGAAAATTTTCGGCACTTTTTTCCTTCATAATGGGAGCTGTCAGGACTGTACTCATAGAACGCTTGAAGATAGAGCTTAGAAATTGGCACTTTCAAATCGGAAGTCATATATGGCGACTTGTGTGGTGACCTTGAATTTGACCTTGGATGACCTTGAAAGGTCAAAACAGCCATTTTGGGGTCAAAAAATGCCCAGATATGCCTTTGTAGATGAAATGCTTGCAGATAGAGCTCCTGTTTGCATTATGAACATATAGGAAGACATATATGGCACAACTAATGATGACCTTGAACTTGACGTCAGATGACCTTGAGTGCCAAATGTCTGACTTGGAATGTGTAAATTGACCTGAGCGGCCTAAACGATTCCACCCAACATATAGAATATCAAATGCCGCACACATACATGTAATGGTTACATCGAAGTTCATACGGATGACCTTGATTGGTAAATCCCAAGGTCATATGTTTACACTGCGAACCTTGATTGGTAAATCTCAAGGTCTGTTACCTGCCAATGCTGCCATGGCCAAACCAAAATTGTCCGGTAACCTATCTTAGCCTTTGGGCTAATTTTTTTACTATTTATTGTTCATTCATTATAATCCAATGAGCATTATCATCAGTCATGTTTCAAATAAGTTCACACAAGAAGAATATTCCACATTCAACATAATATTCAACAAGGTAAATGAGATACAAAAAACACACGAAAAACGAATCATATATCACAGACATGAATGGGGTGGCTGTCCTGTGACAGGAGTGAGGAGACAGGCGGCCGGGTCGCGTGTGCGGCCGGGTCACATCTAGAACCTCCAGTCCAGATTAACTGATTATGATCTGATGATAGTCAGAATCAGACCCACGATAAAATATGCAGTCTGGCGAACATAAATAGATGATAAACCTGTCTGATAGTGGTAGTGTTTGATAATATTAACCCCATGTGGGGACCAGTGTCAGTATAAAACACAAAACAAGCACATATGAGTATTAATTACTAGTAAAAGAACATTTAATGTACACAATGTCATGGATCAATGGTGAAATTGTTTTATCTCAAGTTATTTTAACTTTGCTTTCCTGATTTCAGTTTGGATGATGTTCGTGATGCGTTTTGTGTCGATGCTATCCAAGCATTCGCTGAATTGAATCGATGGCAGGAAGTGCTTCCATTCGTCACACAGCTATATGGCAACATTGAAGAAGTTCCAGCGAATATTGCGCAACTTTGGTGTGTTGCATATAGGCAAAGCTAGTGCACTATAGATGATCACACTAATGCAGAGAGTAATAAGACCATTGTATGGGTATGTACATAAATCTTTCCATATGTATATATGTAGTAATATATTCAGTATCTTTCCAGTATTCTGCTACATGCTGAAGTCCAGGATTACCCGACATGCGCAGCTCTTGGAAACCTCTGGCTGAAAAACCCTACAAACTCCAGCCCTGAGAAGGGACAGAGCTACCTGGAAACGATTGACGTTTACGTTGGACACGTTTTGATTCCAGCCAATAGGTGGAACGACATTGAACCTTTTCTCGACTCCTGTCCGGGACTTGAGGACGAGCGAAAGTCGAGATTTCTCAAAGTGACGAGAACTTTGAGGCATCAGGCAAGATTGTGTTTGTTGATTTGATACAGATATATATGTAAATAGGATCATATTTTTAAACAACATGAGCTTTAATAACGTTTATAGGAGCAAACAAATACAAAGCACTGTTTCGTTAGCACAATAGAAACATTATTGAATGCATATTTCAGTTGGAACAAGTTACATCTGAAGAGATTGAGGAACTGTCAGAGTCTGAGGAGAGGGCCACCGATGGGTCAACACGCCTCCGTAGTATGAAGGATAAACAAGGTTTGGGATGACATGTTTGTGTTATGTTTGCATCGCATGTAGCTAGTTGCAGTGTGTTTGCTCCCATGTTCATGTGTGTGTACAATGATAATGACAAACTCAAAATATTAAAGGATTTATGAAGCATAATGAATTATTTATGGATTATTTGGGCAGAAAACATTTTCATACTAATTTGTTGAATGTGTTATTATATCATATGTATGAACACATCTCTGGACGCTATTACCAGGGAAGATGTTGCCACCAACATGCTCACACAAATGAATGTGAATTATCACCATTGTGTTGGCCTAATATATTCTTTCCCAGTTCCTTATTTCAGATGTGGTTCAGTCTACCCGTTTCACACAGTTTCTGAAAAAGTTCACCACTTGGGCATCGTCATCTGTTCCCATGGTTACGATGTATGTGATTCGACACCTGGCAATCGTTGGTCTGATATTGTACATTCTTATCACCAGAGCTGATGTAGGTGAGTAGGCCTGGTATACTAGTGTGCAGTGATAAGGCTAAGGGGTATAGCTAACACATATTGTTGTTGCACAAAAACTTATAAAATTCCCAAATCATTTATTTTATGTCATTATGAGATTGAGATTCAAGTGGTCAGTGTTTCGAAAAGATATTTCATGAGATCTGTAACCAATGCTAAACTTGCAATAATTATAATTGCAGCAAAAATTGAGATAATCCGAGTTAAGTATGTTACAAAACAATCTGACATTGTCATAATCAATAAATGAACTTTTTTTTCCAGATTTGCTCTCATGGGAAACTCTCTACAAACTCTGGAGTTTCATCGCTGTGACATGGAAAAGAATGTTCGCCCCATTTCATATGGTGAAACGATGACTGTTTGTGATATAAACAATATTACATGTACTTGCCATATTAGGTTGTTCACGCTGATGAGTGGTTCAACCTGTGTAATAGAGACTGCTTCTACACCTACGTCTGTCGTCAGTGCATGTATGATGATTCTGTTGAGTCAGTCTAGTAATTTTGTTACCAGTATGAATAAATCCCAAACGTACATTACCGGGTATGTGGTGTATACATGTATTATGAAAATTATTTGAACACAATATAAACCAGCAAATTGTTCGATGTTTTACTCGGGCCTTTTGAACACCATCACACAACACACATTGGAAGTTTATAAAAATATATAATTTTCAAAACAGTGACCTTGATCCCGAAATTGGATAACCTTCAGAAGTCAGACTGGGATTTTTTATTAAGGATTGACTGCAGGTAACAGACCAAACAATGTGGTAAGCCGCTCTCCCATTCATTTGTAATGTAAACATAAAGGTAACAAAATCAGCAAGACTATCCAACCCTTCTTCTTGAAACTTCATTAACAGAGATATGTATAGCCATGGATGATGAACCGAGACATGGTTCTATGAAAAGTATCACAGCGATTGTACAAATTGATGATTATAGATATCAATTTTACACGCGCCAGCAAACAACACGTAGTATCTTCAGTGTTACAAACCAGCTGTTGTTGGTATGTACGCTTTGTTGTGTGACCATCCAATAATAGATGCATATATACAACTTGAATTTCTGCGAGAGGAATACAATAGGCGGATTTGGTGCACCCGAGCACAACCCACCAGTGAGCTTTACTAGCATTACTAGTTGTCCGCATTAAAAAATATTCCTGCCGTTGGGCATGTCTTGAGTGTACCTTGTCTTTTGAGAAATAAGTCACAAAATGACATTTGAAAATGACAATTATCAGACAATTAATCATATTCAGTCAAGAACCAAGTTTTGGTTGGTGATCCTTGATGGCTATAGGTGGCCACAGTAAATTCTGGTGCCAAATGGATGTTTGCAAGGTCATGATTTTCTAACCTTTATACCGTATTGGTCCTAATAGTGGCACGCGCCCTAATAGTAGAGCGCCCCCCTCTATTCCCCAAAAATGTCAGATTTTTGTAACCTTGTAATTCACTTCATATCTTTCTAATAAGATCTTGTAGTGTTCCAATCCACACATTTATGTTATTTGAATCTTAATAAAGGGGATTGAAGGCTATAGGTACATCATTCAGTGATTTTCTTAAATTTGACCTCGAATTTGACCTCATTTTTGCGCGCGCTGCTGCAGGAGGTCTTGCTTTGGCTCACCGTGCTACTATTAGGACCAATACGGTATTTACATTTTAAGTGAATGGAGAACTGGCGCGTTCCAGATTCGGGATTTAACGTGCAATTTGTAAGAAATTTGGATAGGGCTTAAAGGGTTGCAGATGTATCCTATTGAGCACATACAGGATTGGCCGACCTCTTCAAGAGGCATGATCTCGTTTAATTATCCGCAATGAAATGGATATCTTCGACACGCCTTCTTTTGCAAATTCATAATTATGAAACTTGCCAATGAATTTTACCCAGTGACCAAATTGTATCAATGGGGTACATTATCAAAAGGTGCAAATTGTTTGTCTTTCTGTATTTTGGCCCACCTTGCCATATAAATAGATATTCCAATTAAATGACTAAAATTAATGGATATTTATGGTCATGGTAGTACTGACCAGTAAGGCGACTGAAATTTGTCAATAATACTGGCTTTGCCAGGCACGAAAGGTTTTCCCAGAAGAGGGCATGAATTGCAAGGTGGGTCTTTACTGAATAACTTCATTGAATTTGCAATTGGTGCAGGTCCCCACTGTCATACAAGGCGACTCATCCGAGTAAAGTATATATCAACCTGGGCCTGCGACGGATAAGTATAATTCTGGATTTCTCCATTCATGGAAAGTTGTAGCCTCAGAGAAATTGTTTTTAAACACAAAGACACACACAACATTTGATTGCAGTATATGCATTTATTATCAAAAATTATCAGCACCTTCTCCTAAATCCTTCCTCCAAATTCAAATGACATAAAATTAACTAGCAATTTGGAAATTTAAACATGATGTGACATATATGCTGCCATAGGAGGAACATTGCATTTAACATAACTACATCAGGTCTGCATCACATACATTTCTTGTTTAATGTGTTGCATGGCTCAAAACCAGAATTCCAAACTTTGCAACTGTAGAACCATGGACAAAATATACATTTCCTTTCCCAAACTGTTAAGCATGCCAAATTTCTTGGCCAGTACACTGAACCAAAAGATAGTTCATTACTCAAGAATAAATAGGTGTCCTCCGGCCATTGCCAGAAGTTACAAAAAGATCTTCAAAAGAACAATTCCCAGTCATTTTTTCATTCAAATAGACATGGAGTAAAGCATGCAAGATAGATAACCTTCTCTACTCGTATTATCTGACAATTTTCATTAACAAATGCCTCATGGCAAAAACAAGAGGCAAACCGTCATCAAGCCTCTGCCATGCTCCACAAGTTCTTAGAATAATTGCTACATACACAACTGCTTCAAATAAATCATCATAACCAAATTTCATGGGTGACTCTACACCCAAAACAATGACTTAACTACAATGTTTACGTTTTTTTAATGCAATTGCTTTTGAGCTGCTGCACTGCGAAGTTTTGCATCATTATTTATGTACAAGCTGCTGCTCACAAACCAAACAATCCATTTTAGCACACGGTGAAATCTCAATTCTTAATCGTGCAGAGTAAAATGCTTCACAGTGCAGCAACTCAACCCCTCTCTCATCTCATACAGCTCTGGGTTTAGAAAAGTTCCAACAATTTCTGCTCGTAATAAAATAGCTCTCCCTTCCCCAATCTTAACGAATTTTATATGTAGAATTAACAAAACAACAGGATGATAGATGACACCTCCTTTCTTCTCAAACTCTGTGTTGCGGTGACGATGAAACATGACTAGTGAGATACGATTGGCTCCTTCACGTCGAAGGCTTAAATACAAAAAGCTACATACACAATTTCCAATTTGAAAGTTCCATCACTCAACTGCTTCGAATACATTTCTATGAACACTTAGATGAATACAGACTTTTGATTCTATTCACGGAATGAAAGGATGCATACAACATGAATGATAAAACTATCACAATGAGATAAGATGAAATGACAACACATCTCCTCTGCTGCACTTTGCCTTGCCTTCTCCACTTTCATGAGCAGCTTACTTCCGCCAGCGTGATCGTCGTCACTACGGGGAAACTCGGCCACTGATGAAAAGGAGACCACTGGCCCTGCTCCCATTGAGCAGGACTTATTCTACACCCTCCCTCGACCCTATACTTCCACCAGGGTCCATAAATCTCCGGCAACTCCAAAACTCCGCTTCCAGGACCAACCCCCTCCAAAACATGGCCCCTTTAGCTGTTCGTAATAGTTTCCTCTTGCGGGCAACGCCCGGGTCTCGACAAAACTGGAATGATCTTCATTGCAATACTACCAAAATGTCCAGTTCATTATAATCGCTCTTCCTACCAGAGCTCAACCCCACTGCATTGCGTATGAGAAGAAGGGTAACTGGGTCCTATGGCTTGGCCACCCCCATTTCGACCACAATAATTAAACTCCTTGGAAAAATTGATGGACTTTGTGAGAAAAAAAAATGTCCATCATCCGGAGGTTTTACGTGGTATCTGAGGTAGGGCCGACAATTCTTACAAGCACTTAGGACCAGTTTGTTTTCAGTCTTCAACATAATAAGCAACATCTCATCTATACATTCATTAATAATCCAGGAATTTGAATACGCTTAGACCAAAACCAGTGGAAATAAGTAAATCATCACCATTAACAGCAAGATTGGAAACATATACAGGTGTTGTCACTACCATTTCAGAAATTACAGTGTTTTTGTATTTCCCAAAAATGATGACATCATTGTACAAGTTTCCAATCTTGCAAATTCAAGTTGTCCTTAGAAATAATCAATTTTCCTGAACAAATTTAGCCAATGAAATAATCATTGTATAAATACAATTCCACGAAATTAAACATTCATAAAATACAAGTATTTCCACATACCACTTCTGAATAAAGAGAAGCAAATCACTTTCAAGCTAGACAAACCTGACCCAGTAGACTTCACTGGGAAGCCAACAATACAGTAAAGGGTCTGTCTTACAAACCTACACACCTGGTCTTATCCTTCACAGACAATTTGCTCTCAAGTAGGCAAAACTTTAGGATATACACATGCAGCACTGCGACTCAACTTTTTTTTTAGTTTTTTGTTTTTTCTTATTCTTGCAACATTGCAACATCCACCGAACTGACATTTTGATTACAATACATTCTCGATGAGTAACGACCAGGGACTCCAGGCGTGCGCCGCCCAGGCCCTGAATGGCAGCAGTCTTCCGTTTGCTGCATTTGTCACTTTGGATAGTCCGCAGACTGGCATCAGCTGGTGTCTACTTGTCTGTCGCTAGTGCAGGTTGCGCCCTAGGCCTCGACGGGGCAGTTCTGGGCGATGTGACCCAGGTTGTTGCAGTTGTAACAGCGAACATCCTTTTGCTGGCCACCCTTGGGGCAATCACGGGCAAAGTGATCCGAGTCGCCGCACCTGTGACAGAATTTGTGCTCGTCTCAATTTCAAAAGCCTGTGGTTAAGGCACATCATTCACAACTAGTATCTTGCTTAGTATATTCTTGCTTTATATTTAACAAGATTCACTTTATTCCCCAGACATTACTGTAACAGAATTCACGACCTTGTAAGTCGCAATTCAAACTTAAGAACAAATATACAAACACTTTCGTAATAAAACTGTTAGAAAATATCTGAAAATAAAACTACATGTAAATATTGCCACCAAAATATTGAGATCTATTACTATGCTGTTCCACTAACCTGTAGCAGCCTGAGCCGCCGCCATCACGGCTGTCACCACCAGATGGTGCTGTACAGTCGCGGGAGATGTGACCAGTCTCGCCACACTTGTAGCACTTCCTGTCATCAGTGTCGGACTTCTCGGGACAGTCGCGGGCTAAGTGACGCGAGTCTCCACAGCGGTAGCACGACTTGGTGCTAGGCTCTGGGCAATCTCGCTGGACGTGGCCAGGCTTGCCGCAGTTGTAGCAGCCACCTTGATCGAAGGGAGTGAATGATTGTTGATGGTCATAGGTTTCATTCAAACATGTTAACATATTTTACCAGCACATCATGACTCATGAACCCTGAAGAAACACGCGAACAACAATACCGAAGGAAAGGCACTGGCACCCACCGACTCAGCTAAAAACTTACTCCCGCACTCTCTCTCTTTCTCTCGCAGTTTTCTCATGGAATCATAAGGATTCACCTTTATTCATCATGATACCCACCAGCTTCCACCTCCTTAGTGCAGTCCTTGGCAATGTGGCCGAGCAAGTTACACTTGTAACACCTATCCTGCTCTTCCCTGCAATCCCGGGCATAATGACCAAGTCTATTACACTTGTAACAACGTTCTGCAAAACAACACATATGGTTATAGATGTGTGCTTTCCAGAGTTGTTCAAAATGCCTTCTTGAAAACGACATGGTTTTCTCTCAATGAACACAATCCCTCATGCCAGTGCCAGCCCTTTTACCTGTCGAGTCTCTACCACTTTGTCATGTGAACCACTGAACTACATACCTCCCTGTCGACCACCGCCGCCGCCGCCGCCGCCATAACCACCTCGGAATCCACCACGACCACCGCCGCGTCCTCCACGCATGCCGCCACCATCACCAGACCGGCACTCTCTTGCGAAGTGTCCGGGCTTGCCACACTTGTAACACTTATCACGGTCACCCATTGTCAATGTTCCTATAAAAAATGATCTACATTTTAGAACCACCATTTTGTTAATGCAGCCACATACGTATCTAGCATGGTGTGCCTTATATTGGGAATAGAATTATGATTTGGTTATATTATAACATCGGGAGTTAAAGTTAGAAAACATAGCACCAAGGGTGCTGTAGCTTACCGGCAATCATGACAAACTCAGAGTATTGATTTTCCAACATATAAATTGTTACACTGATCTTGAACTCTAATTGTCAAAACATGTTCGTAAATGTTGCTGGAAACGCATTTTCTGCATGGACTATAATACGAAATCAAGTGACACATCACAAAGGTAGATAAAGAGAATCTTATACATTATTTTGAGAAAAACTGTCTGAATAGATTTTGACAAATTGGCCACCAAAGACAAAATTCATCGTTTTTGACCTTTCAAGGTCATTGAAGGTCAAATCCAAGGTCATCACTCAAACCGCAATATATGATTTCCCATTTGAATGTGCCAATACTTAGGCTCTATTTTGAAGTCTTCTATGAGTTTACTCCGCACAGCTCCCATTATGAAGGAAAAATTGGGTGAAATTTTTTCCAACAAATTTTTCAATGGCCAAAAAAAAAAAATTGTTTTTTTTTGCTGGAAATGGCTCGAATTGAATAGTGACTTGATTTGAGACAAAAAAAATTTTTTTCGCCAACCCGTCAAAAAATCAAAATGGCCGCCACACGCAGACCGGCGATTCAAGGGCAACGAATCTCATACACATCATAGAGGTACATGAGGGAAATGTTCTAAAACAAAAATCTCAAAGCTGATCAGACAGTTTTTGAGAAAATGGCCATCAAAAATCCAAAATTGGCCATTTTTCGACAAAAAAGGTCGTTTTGATCTTCCAAGGTCATTGAAGGTCAAAGTCAAGGTCATCACTCAAACCACAATATATGATTTCCCATTTGAATGTGCCAATACTTAGGCTCTATCTTCAAGTGTTCTATGAGTTTACTCTGCACAGCTCCCATTATGAAGGGAAATTGGGTGAAATTTTTTAAGTCCGACCCGTCAAAAAATCAAAATGGCCACCACACGCAGACCGGCGATTCAAGGGCAACGAAACTTATACACATCATAAAGGTACATGAGAGGAATGTTTTGAAACGAAAATCTCAAAACTGATCAGACAGTTTTTGAGAAAATGGCCTCCAAAGTCCAAAATTGGCAATTTTTCGTAAAAAATGGCCGCCAAATAGGCCAAAACGATTCAATCAAAAAAATTTAAAAAACGTCTTCAGATAGTGGCCCAAGGTATGTTCTGACAAATCTATGGGGAAATTCATCATGTCGAAAAAAAGTTACAGACCCGGACGGACGACGGATGGACGCCGGACGAAATACCACGACAATAGCTTATCGGCCCAAAGGGCCGGTAAGCTAAAAATCTCAAGACTGAAATAATACGCTTATCATTTGGTGAGCGAGCGTAGCGACGCAGCCCATAGCAGATGGGGGTTCGAGGGGCGTTGTAAGCCCCCCCCCCCCCCCCCCCCCCCCAAGAAAATTGTGTTTTCGAGGCTCTCAGGGCACTTCTGAATGTATACCTGGGGGTAGTTCTTGCACAAATTTCAGGGATTTCATGGGGGTCCAATTCTTTTTTTCATTTCATATGTTCAAAGCTGATATGTATATGGTTGTGTGTGCATCACAATATTTTCCCAAATGCCTTCACTGTAGTATTCCTCATGTTGCACAAATTCACACCGAAAGAATTAAACAAATTGTTTCAAGTGGCATTATCTTCATTAATCTTTTCTTATGTTGGTACAGTTCATTTATTGTTCCATTCACCCCCAAAGAATTTTTTATTAGGGTGGGGGAAAGCGAAGGGGATCCAGTAATCTTTACGAAGGCACTCCTCTACATGCATCACTGCACCAAGGGAAACGTGGTACACATACACTTTACATTCAGCCTGTATCCAGCGAAACATTGACTGTATAATACTTGAGTTCAGAAATGTTTTTAGGTCAGATCAGGTGGTATAAACAAAGCCACCTCATGTTGTCACGCTACTATTGTCGAGTCACTGTCACTGACACTCTACTCGATTCCGCCTGTACGATACTAAGTAGTCTTGTTCACTTCGAGTTCATGGCGTGAGTCGTAACTCTCGTTGTGCGTATAAACGATTTGTTTATACCACTTGACCTGACCTAGAAACATTTCCTAACTGGCTTATACAAAGGTTCATTCAGCCGGGCTACACACTATTTTATTGGAGGTGGGCAGTGGAAATGGCCCAGCAGGCATCCTTTTGAAGGTACATTTCATGTTAGAGGGGCAATGCTTCCAGAATTTCATGGCTGGTAGACAAGGATGGCAGATTACCTGGCAGATCACACACCCTAACAATTTGATCAACGAATAACTTTGTAGAACAACAGTACATATTATAAACAGCTGATGAATGCATTAAGTAGGGCTTCAACGTGTACAAAATTTCGTGACCGGTTACTCGTTAGCTTGTAATCGAAAGTTCCGTAACCGGTTACTCGTCCGAAAATATAGAGCGAAATATTGTCCGAAGTAACACCAATTTTATTTCGTAATTTTCACGTAAAAATATGCCATATTATGATGAATAAACATTCTATTCGGATTGGAATGTGATAAATCACTTCAATTCAGCGCGTTTGGGCAGAAACTTGACCGATGTGAAGTGTTTTAGGCTGAATTACGAGGTTGCAGAATACGTTCACGATTAACCGTTCTAGGGCCAGGACGAACGAGTCAACGGGTACCCGAATTCGGGTAATTACCCGGGTCGGAATTTCATTACCCGTACCCGAGTTATAAAAATATAGTTTTTGTCTTGAAAATTTGCGATACTAGTAAAATCACAAAAATTACAAGAAAATCATCGGGAAACAGTCGGAAGTAGTTTTATGAGGTCGTGACTTTTTCAAACTTGAAAATAAACACCGATGAAACAAAATAATATGTGTCAAAAGATCGATGACTGGCGTTTACAGGTTACAAATTGCTCCAGTGATTCCCGTTCACATTTGATCTATATTTGTACGGGTTACCCGGCGCGGGTCGGGTCCGACAACACGGCACGGGTACCCGGGTCGGGAATTTCCGACTCGTCCGGGCCCTAAAGTAAACCGTTCACAAAATCTGTAATCGGTTACACTCTGTAACCGAACCGTAACCGGTTAACCGAGTACTCGTTGAAGGCCTAGCAGTAAGTGACGATCCGTTGACTGTCCACATGATGCACACGTATTTTTGGTCATGTGCGCGCCGCGGAATGAGGTCACCTGCCCCGGCTTGCTCAACCACGCGCAACTTGGAAACGTGACCGGTCTAAATTTACAACTGTTCATCAGACCATGCGAAGAAACAAATACCCAAACTTGCACATTACTGATCTATACATTGTACTGGGTCTATTGGTTCATTGTTGTTGAACGGCACTCACTTATTTTCCTGATAAAATACACGAATCTAGGCACACATGTGACAAATTCAGAACTGCGTTTCCCCTCGTCGACAGCACGTGAAAACTTTGCACACGGCCCTCTCATATGGACCAAAGAACTTCGCGGGTCGTGTGCAAAAGTGGTAAGTGGAGGAGTCTAAATTTACGGAACATGAATACATAAGAATAGATATACAATTTTGTTAGTACCGATAAACATTGTAAGTTGTTCCGAACGAAATTAGGCATTTTATTTTAGACAATGTCGTGCTCATTCTTGGGCATCTGGACATTCTTGGGCATGCCCAGTTTGACCAGGACATTCTTGGAATATAAAATTTTTCAAATGAATGTTGGCTTTGAACAGCCAACAATTTACACAATTTTCCTTAAAATTAAAATGGAGGATTATAAATTAATACAATTTCCCCACATGTTTATTCAATGATTAAATGCTTAAAGGGCGCGTTTCTTTATGCCAGTAGTTCTTCTACCAGTATATAGAAATTCTACTAGTAGAACATTTGTGTGCGTTTCTTATGCCAGTAAAACATTTTTTTTCTGCTAGAACTTTTTTTCTCTACTGGTAGAACTAGAAAAAAATGACCACAAATCAGTTACACTTTGAAGCTATCAATTTAAGGTTTGTGCTTTGGACAAGTTTGGTGAATATCACACATTCATTCATTAATTGTTTTGGGCTTTAATTATAGGATCAGAACATTTTGCCATGATTTTGACACCCAACTGAGATGTTAAATGATTTGGTAAAGCTTCTACTGCGCTTTTTTTTTTTATGTCGGTGGAATGTCTACTGGTAGAAGTTCTACCAATTCACGCGTTTCTTTATGTAATTTCCAGTAGAATTTCTACTGGTAGAACATTTGTTCTACTAGTAGAATCTCAAAGTAGAAGTTCTACTCGTATAAATTAGAAACACGCCCAATTATATGGAGGTTTGTTTTAATCAAATTTGTCAGTCAAATTCACCTTGTTCCCCTGCTTGTCAATTTTCTGGCATATATAGCTTACTAGCGTTCAATTCAATTCAATTCAATTCAAAAATAGTTATTCAACATTCAAATTCATGTACATATACAGATATACACATACACAGCGTTGTACAGTCCAACTTGGTTATTAAACATATAATAAAGTTACATTAATATTTATTTGCCACATTAATTGTCAAGAAATACATGTAAATCAAAGTGATCATGGTAAAGCGCCTTCCAAAACGGCTGAGACCCATTTTGGAGAGCTCAACTAAGTTTGCCCTGACCTTCTCGAGATTGTCCAAATTTCCAAGAATGACCACAACACCAATCATATGATTTCTTTTTCAGTTCACGCATTCTCGCAATTGAGTCAAAACTATTGTGGATAATTTTAGATTATCATAATGTCAGGTCATTAAGAGTGTATTTTCACCGATTTACCCCCCCCCCCCCCCAAATCCAAAATGATATAGGCCCCCTGTCTTCGATTAAAACGTACTCCCATACATGAAAATAATTTCACTGGGTATAATAAGGTTTTCTCACAACTAAAATAGATTCATATGCAACTGAGCATATATAGGCCTATATACATTTTCTATTTATGTTACCCCATGTACGAACTTGTATCAGTCTAAATGCATTGGCAAATAAACATATATAAACATGCAAAACCGATGATATATTATAAACATATTGACTCTATGCAACTTCGAATAGATCTAGGCCCTATTATTAAATATAATAACGAGATTCTGATATGAAAGTTTAAATTTTGAGTTCAAAAATTTTAACCTCAATGTCATTTTACATTCGAACAAAATTGTGCAATAGAATTGAATTGTGAAGGAAATTCAGTTATTCAGAATCCAAAGATTGTATAATTTTACACCAGTTAACTCAATTTCGATTCAATTCAATACAATAAGTTTATTTCAACATCAACATACTATATGTACAATTTCACAGAGTTACATATAAAATAATATAGATGTTGAAAGGGAATGCATAGAAGCCAAAGCTTAACGTATTCCCAAATTAAAGTTACAATATTTTCAAGTACCAGTTAAATGCCAATGTACATGGATCTTGTTTTAATCCGATGAAACGGCAGTGATGAATGAATGTACCTATGCATAATCACGAGAAAACAAAGATGTATCATCTGTATCGATTGAACCGTGGACACCACGATGTACACGCGGTATGGGTTGGTGATTACCACATGTGACTAGTTCGGCATTGCTCGGCAACGACGGAAACGGCCGAACGAAGGTGGACTCAACTTCCAGGGAAACATTTGCACATGATCGTCTGAATATTCTGCCTTAGTAAATTGAGGGTTCCCCATATCATAGATGTACTTACGGTGGAACGTGAACGTAGGTCATACTTGAACATGAAGCAAAGACTTTGTGTGAAAAATCTTTCTCAAGTAAGATTTATTATAAGTATTTGAGCGATAATACCAGTCACTTACCCTAGCTGTTACCTTCCCATCGGCACCGACCATCCTAATCAGATGATATTCATTGAGGCACACAAACATGGATGCCATACACCCCGTGGACCAAATAACGATTGCCAACTTAATTAGATCCAGTCATATACAAAATGTATACTGTAAACGTATAAAATTTCGCGTGTATCAATGTTCGCGTTTTCAACATCTCAACATATTCGCGTGGATTCAAGTTCGTGACTATTGTGAATGGTCGGTCCCCCAATTGAATAACCGTGTATTCGCGTGTATTTATTTTCGCGTTTTCTTTTCAAACGCGAAATTCTCGAAATTAATACATCGCGAAATTTTGTACGTTTACAGTAATATGTATCTCCTGTACGTATATATGGCCATATCGTGATATAGTCCCCGCCGGGGATACCGGCTCCCACCACCCAAAGACTTTCGATATATAAAAATTGGATCGAAATATTAAAATGGTGTTATTATTTCAACGGAATAAGCCTCGTCATAATGTTGCACTTTATTCCGTGTCTACATACTAGTATTACTTGTGAAATAGACCCCGGGGACAATTTCACGAATGAGAATGAAATTGGTTCGTACAGTTTTCGGGGACTATATCACGAGTAATATATAGGAGACACCACTAGTTTACATGGTTTAGAAGCTAAAGAAGGCGACGGATATGATGGGGTTAGAGTAGAAAATGGGGCGATGTTTTTTTGGGGGGTAAATATCAACGTTGGATTGGTATTGGGCATATTTCTGGCCTCAGGGAAATAGTCCCCGGGGACTATATCACGAGTAATATATAGGAGACACCACTAGTTTAGAAGCTGAAGAGGGCGACGGATATGATGGGGTTAGAGTAAAAAATGGGGAGTTGTTTTTTGGGGGTAAAAATCAACGTCGGATTGGTACTGGGTGTATTTCAGGGCTCAGGGAAATAGTCCCCGGGGACTATATTACGAGTAATATATAGGAGACACCACTAGTTTAGAAGCTAAAGAGGGCGACGGATATGATGGGGTTAGAGTAAAAAATGGGGAGTTGTTTTTTTGGGGTAAAAATCAACGTCGGATTGGTACTGGGTGTATTTCAGGGCTCAGGGAAATAGTCCCCGGGGACTATATCACGAGTAATATATAGGAGACACCACTAGTTTAGAAGCTATGATGGGGTTAGAGTAAAAAATGGGGATTTGTTTTTTTGGGGTAAAAATCAACGTCGGATTGGTACTGGGTGTATTTCAGGGCTCAGGGAAATAGTCCCCGGGGACTATAGGCATGACAACACCAATGATATTGCGTCATATCCGTTACAGTCAGAGAATTCCCTATTTTGAAAACGGGGGATGCCCTTGATCCCCCGCAGAATGGTGGGGGATATTTTGCTATAGCTGGTTGTTGACCCAGGCTGGTTGACATTGGACACGAAGAGTTTCAAGACCACAGCACGCACAGAACGGCTCTGATGGCGAACGATATATATGGGTTGTCAGGCATGAAAATCAGTCGTTTTAAGGGGGTACCCTCAGAATTCGAGCTGTAGCAAAAAATCCAATTTATCAACATATATTTTCCTTACTATAGTGAGATCAGGAAATGAATTGGCTAGCTTCGTATATAAGCTGCTAAGGTTTATCTTGTTCTGGGACGGAGCTATGGAGACTTGAATTTGGGCTTTTTATCATTGTTTTGTATGGCCGAAGGAATTAGTGAAATCTGTCCTGAAGGAAATACATGTATTCTATAATTTCTACTCTAGATTGAAGTTAACGCTAATGTTGCATTCCCTTATAATGGTTTTGGTGCAAAAAGATTAAAATTGGCCTTTCCTCTGTGTTTTTGATGTATTTTTTACATAAACCGTGAATTTGGTGAAAATGAGTGATTTTGCAAAACAAGGAGGGGCCTCCCAAGAAATTGCTTCCCATGGCATGCATATATATGGCTCATTTGTGCCTGAGAGATGCTGTTCCCAATGTGCAAAACAAGAAAATCTCTCAGAATATATGTGTTATTGATATAAACACCGTTTTTGAGAAAAAAATGCATATTTGAATTTTCGGCCGAACTAACAGAATTTCAGTTTAGCAGCTCAACTCCCGATGTTATGTTACTAAATCCCATAAAAGTTAATTATATATCATATTTTTGAAGATTTGACACGAGATTGATGATGATTTGTTTATTGTTGCTTGTGTAGCTGACCCTTTTATGTCATTTCGGTCCAATATTTGGGATATAATTAATATTTGTAATTCCATGTGGAGCACATAATTCGTGGTTCTTTACAACAAAACTGAATCCTGGTTCTTAAGTACCTCAACCACTGTAGTATATGATAACATTAGCACCTGACACCAAAATTTGTAGCATCCACAATGAAATAACGTATTGATGGGCCAATTCCTTTTTTACGTTTTTACAATGGAACGAAGTCAGTTATTGGCCCATAAATCCAAAGTGATATAACTTGCACCCTTGAAACTTTGTACACATATTATCTGGATCATAATCTATCACAATATATGATCAGATGGTAGTGACACCAGGATCGCCTACTATTCAGGCATGACAACACCGATGATATTGCGTCATATCCGTTACAGTCGGCGAATTCCCTATTTTGAAAACGGGGGATGCCCTTGATCCCCCGCAGAATGGTGGGGGATATCTTGCTATAGCTGGTTGTTGACCCAGGCTGGTTGACATTGGACACGAAGAGTTTCAAGACCACAGCACGCACAGAACGGCTCTGATGGCGAACGATATATATGGGTTGTCAGGCATGAAAATCAGTCGTTTTAAGGGGGTACCCTCAGAATTCGAGCTGTAGCAAAAAATCCAATTTATCAACATATATTTTCCTTACTATAGTGAGATCAGGAAATGAATTGGCTAGCTTTGTATATAAGCTGCTAAGGTTTATCTTGTTCTGGGACGGAGCTATGGAGACTTGAATTTGGGCTTTTTATCATTGTTTTGTATGGCCGAAGGAATTAGTGAAATCTGTCCTATATCACGAGTAATATATAGGAGACACCACTAGTTTAGAATCAACGTCGGATTGGTACTGGGTGTATTTCAGGGCTCAAGAAATAGTCCCCGGGGACTATATCTTGAGTAATATATTGGAGACACCACTAGTTTAGGAGCTAAAAAGGCGACGGATATGATGGGGTTAGAGTAAAAAATGGGGAGTTGTTTTTGCGGGGTAAATATCAACGTCGGATTGGTACTGGGTGTATTTCAGGGCTCAGGGAAATAGTCCCCGGGGACTATATCACGAGTAATATATAGGAGACACCACCAGTTTGGAAGCTAAGGAGGGCGATCGATATGATGGGGTTAGAATAAAGAAAGAATGTGAGTCCGCAAATATAGGCCTGGTATACACTATAAAAATGTCCAGTGTATATATTGGGATACAAAATCCCAAGCCTTATATGTCTATGCCCCTCATTCCGTGACTGAAAACGGAATAAACGGCAATGCAAATTATCAAAACGTCGTAACTGTCGGCATATTGTTACTATAAAGGGATATATTTCATGGTTTGGGGCATGCACACCCAACTACACACAGCATACACCACATACCGGTATGTCAAATGCGCATGCCCTAACCAGTGCAGGGAAATACTCCCCGGCGGGGACTATATCACGATATGGCCGTATATATAATATTGTGACGTTTGGTAATGACTTGTTTTCGGTGTGGCCCAAAAAACCTGGTTTCTCTGATCGTATAGACTTTATGTAACTCCCGCTCGTTGTGATTCGAGAGCCGTCACTAAATTGGTGTCCCCCAACGCTGGTGTATCATCACTCCGTAGCTTACCGGCTTCACTTAGGCAAGAAGCAACTCAGATGTAAATAAATCTGAAGATTTATATACATCAAATCAACTTACAATTGTATGGCTGGTCACCCACGTGACGTACAAATATGAAGTTCAGACATGGAGCACTGTATGATCACATTTCAAAAATAAATAGTGCACGAGGGCACAACTAAAAAGAGTTCTTAGCCGGCGGCGTCTCTCTGTCCCTTCCCGTTGAAGTTTCCCGTCCCGTTTAGTCGAATGGTTTCTCCAGGTAGTCGGTCTAATCCCGGTTGACTCTAAGGCCCTGAAGAAGGAGTCGTCCGCACGGAGTTCGTCGAGTCCCTTGGCTGTGGCGGTGACGATCTCCCCACGGTCGATGTCGCTGTTGCAGTGCTCTCAGAGCGGCCGTCCGCTCTCCCTTATATAGCCAGGGTGGCTGCGCGCGCATCTTCGTCCGCGAACGTATCTTCCGCACTCTTCTCCACGTGGTGAAGACTGCGTCCGCGAACGGTTCTTCTGCGAAAGCTCCTCTTCCGCGAACGGTGCTTCCGCGACTGATGCTTCCGCTGATGATGCTTCCGCAATCGTGCTTCCGCGAACGGTTCTTCCGCGAACGATGCTTCCGCTGATGATGCTTCCGCAATCGTGCTTCCGCGAACGGTTCTTCCGCGAACGGTGTCTTCGCAAGTGGACTTTGTAGATCACGTGACCGTTCCTAACGAACGTTTCAGCGCAGCAGTTGCATGGTTTTGTTACAACTCCACCCTTTCTGGAGATCAACGTCCCCGTTGATCCTTTCTCTCTCTTCTTTTCTCTTCTTCCTCCTTCTTCGTCTTTTCCTGCCTGTCTGTTGTTTACAGGGCTCTCTCCCTCCACTTCACTGGCGATCCACCTCGCTTTCGGACGTCTCCGCCAGCCTGTCCCGAGTGTCTGTGTACGCATGGAGCTGTTCCCGGAGCAGCTTGGTCTCTCGGACGTGGGCTCACAGCTCCTTCCGGTGGCTCTTCTCTCGTTGAGAGGCCTCCCCTCGCAGCTGTAGCACCTCGGCCTCGAGCTGTCTCTGCTCCTCCTTGGATTGGAGCCGAGCCTCCGCTTGGGTGAGGTGGCGTCGTCCCATGGCTATCGTGGACGCCAGGTCCTCCAGGGCCTTCTCTCCGGCAGTGACCGCTCTGCCCAGGCCCTCCACATACGGTCGCAGTTGGTCCTCCTCCTCCGGAACGGGCTTGAGGTACCAACTCAGGTCTAGGGGCTTGTAGGTAGGGGCCGAGTCTCTGGGAACGGGGGGTCCGTCGTCCTCGGGGGTGGGGGCCTCCGGGGATTCCGCCTCTCTCCGCTCCTGCTGAGACTCCGGTTCCTCTTCGCTATTCGGGGGGTCGTCCTCGGGGTCTGGGGCGTCCTCTGACCTGGGGGCGTCCTCCCGGGGGCTTGACGGCGTGGAGCTGGTCGTCCCGCTGGCCGCAAAGCTGACAGTCTTCAGCTCAGGGGCAGACACAGTAGCCGGACCATCTCGGGGGTCGGACACGGGCGTGTCGGTCGTCGTCCTCCTCCGCCCTGGCTTGAGGGTGTTGCCGCTGGCATGCGACGTCTCATGCCGGTCTCTGTCAGCTCGGCGGGCGAATCGCTGGCTGCACATCTTGCAGAGGTGCCGCCCCTCCTTCTGCGTGTGTTTGGTCGCCACGTGTCGGCTAAAGTTGGATGCCGTCACGTGGATCCGGCAGGGGCTGCACCAGCGTCGCCCTCTCTCGGTAGACAACTTCCGGGCAGGGGACCGTCGACCTCCTCGGGGCTCCTCACGACGCTCCCGGCTCCTCGAGCGCTCCCGCTTCCGGTCAGGCTTGTCTGTCTTGGTAGGTGGGTCGCTCATCTTGTCGACTTCAAGGGGCAGAAAGTCAGCCAAGTCGAAATCTGTTCTCCTTCGGGTCTTGTGGTGTGGCGAGGGGCGGGACAATCCGGTCTCCGGCACTGTCGGCATCTGGACATCCCGTCTGCATTCCCGTGTTGTACTCCCGGTCGGACCTCACACCTGAAGGCGTAGCTGGCGATGCGAGCTGCCCATCTAGCGATCATTCCTTCCGCATCCCGAAAGTTCAGTAGCCACTTGAGAGAGGCGTGGTCGGTTCGTAGTAAGAACGCTCTCCCCCACAAGAAATGTCTGAAATGGTGTATCATACTGACGACGGCCAGGAGCTCCCGCTTGGTGGTGCAGTAATTCCGCTGGGTGTCCCTCAGGGTTCTGGAAGCATAGGCGATCACCCGCTCTCGTCCGTCCTGCACTTGGGATAAGACGCCTCCCACTCCGTAGCCGCTAGCATCAGTATCTAAAATAAATTCTTGGTCCATGTCAGGGTACACCAGCAGGGGGTGCTCGGTCAGGGGTTGACGCAGCGCCTCGAACGCCTGCTGATGAGCCTCGCTCCAATGGTAGTTGACTTCCTTCTTTAACAGGTGGTTGAGGGGTCCCGCTCGGGTGGCAAAGTCAGGGATGAATCTGCGGTAGTACCCCACGAACCCAAGGAAGCTCCTTAGTTCTGTCAAGGTGGTCGGAGGAACCATTTTCGTTACAGCTTCGACCTTGGCAGGGTCGCACTGGATGCCTCGGTCAGACACGACATGGCCCAGGAAGTTGACCTGTTGTCGAAACAGCTCACACTTGGCGGGTTTCAGCTTCAGCCCGGCAGCCTGCAGTCTCCGGAACACGTCCTCGAGGTTGTCCACGGCTTCTTGGAAAGTCTTTCCAAGACAGACGACATCGTCCAAATAAATTAGACAACGCTTCCATTGGAGTCCCCTCAGTGCCAGCTCCATTAGACGTTCAAAAGTAGCCGGGGCCGTCGCCAATCCAAACGGCATCACTTTAAATTGATAGAGTCCACTACGGGTAGTGAACGCCGTCTTCTCCTTGTCCCTGTCGTCCATCTCGACCTGCCAGTAACCACTAGCCAAGTCTAGCGTCGAAAAATATCGTCCTCCTGACAAGGTATCAAAACTCTCGTCGACTCGAGGCAGGGGGTACGCATCCTTCCGGGTGACATCATTTAGACGGCGGTAGTCGACGCAAAATCTCAGTGCACCATCCTTCTTTTTCACTAGCACGATGGGAGACGACCATGGACTGTCGCTTGGCTCCACAACGTCAGCTTTCAACATCTTGTCGACCTCGTCCTCGATCAGCTCTTGTTGGTAGTACGGGGCTCTCCTCAGAGGCTGCTTGATCGGGGGGTGATCTCCCGTGTCGATGACGTGTTTCGCCAGGGACGTCCGGCCCAACCTCCCATCTGGTCCCATAAAGACCTGCTGGTGGCGTCGAAGGAGATCGCTGACGACCTCCACCTCCTTTTCCGTCAAGTCCGGATGCATTCCCTCCAGGAGCGGTTCTAAATGCTCCGGGCACTCTGGTGTCTTCGTCGACGATTCTGCGTGCATGGCGTGCACTCTGGTTTCGGGCTGCTCGGGCGTCCGGTTCCGCCACTTGGTGGAGTTTGGTGTAAGGGGCTCATGCTCCCTCCCGCTCTCCTCCCGGTACCACTGTTCCCTTTTAGGTTCATTCTGGGTTGTTTTCCCTCCATCGGGACGAAATCCTAGGTCGATCACGGCCTCTATTCCGTGAAGCTCGGCTAGGATGGTCCCCATCAGCACAGTGCAAGCTCCAGCGCCGGCGTTCAGAAGTACCACCGGTACCAGGCGTCCTCGGGGTCGTACCAGGGCTCGTCCCACTACGAGGGGGTCGTCCTCCAACGGCTCTCTTGCGGACTGCACGAGGCCGGCCTTCGGAACTCCTCCCTCACTTCCTGTCAGCTTGAGGTCCACCATCATCTCTGAAAAGGGTGGCAAGACGACCGTCTCCTCCGTCACCAGTGTGTAGACGGCGTCCTCGTGGCCCGAGCTCATCACTACGGTAGTGTCGCCCACCTGCCACTCGCCCTTACGCAGATCCAGCTGTCCCCCAATCTGTTGAAGTATATCAAGCCCCAACACTCCCGGGATCCCTAGTTTGGCTACCAGTACGTCTGCCGACACGAGTCGTGTGCCCAGTAGAAGTTGAACTGTCATCTCTCCTTGAACCTGTAAGTAGTCTCCGGTCGCTGCCCGTAACCTTATTCTCGTCTGCCTTATCATTGCTTTATGTTCGTCATCCATTTGGTCGAAGAGACACTCGTCCAGAACGGTGGAAGAGGCACCCGTGTCCACCAACATACGAGTCGCCTTCCCCATAACGTGGCACGCCGCATACCACGCCAATGTGCCTCGGGCACCGGCTGACAGCGACACCACCTGGCCATTTCTGTCAATCTTAAGAGAGCTGCCACTCTCCTCAGGGACGCCGCCCTGGATAAGTACTGAGTCGTCCACCCACAGTGATGCACCACCCTGGTCCTCTCTGTCAGTCTTAAGGGAATCACTCCCCTCGGAACCGCCGCTCCGGATAAGTAATGAGTCGTCCACCAGCAATAGCTGCTGCGCTGGTCCCTTGGTCATTCCGCTCCACCGGCCCTCCGTCTCCTCTTTCACGGCCGCTTGTGGTTCAGTTGCATAGGGGGGTCCCTGCTGTTTCGCAGCCTCCAGCCTCAAGGTTGTAACCTGTTGGTTCTCCTTGCTGCTAGCAGAAACCTCGTTGATGTCTCCGTGGGTCCCCAGACGCTCCACGGCTCCATCGGTCTGCATTTCGTCGACGTCTCCGCGGGGCATTAGACGCTCCACGGCTCCATCGGTTTGCTGTACATTGGCACTCCCGTCTGTGTTGACAGGCTTGCCCTCCAAATAGTCGAGAATTCGATCCTCGAGCTCCTCCTGCGCCCATCCAGTTACTTCGGATGCACACCGGAAAAACCTATTAAAAATCTGTGAAACTAAAAATTCCCCCCTGGCAATGTGTTCTTCACGTCTTCGTCGAGCTTCTCGCCTGTGAAGCCGTGCACACACCTGCCAATGGCCCATACGGTTGGGGGCTGGTATGAGCCCTACTGGTTTTCCGACTCCTCGTCTGTTAAACTGTTCCGCTCACCAATCTCCTCGATTAGTCGACTCAAGCGCTCCTCCTTGGTCCGAGGTGGCGGCCGATCTGGACACTGGTACTTCCGATGACCCGGCTTCCCACAGTACCAACAGTCATCTGGTCCCGGCCTAGCGCTTGGTCCCTTGTTCTCAGCAGTGGCGACCCTCGGCTTGATGGATAGCACCTGCTCACACAGCTCGATTAGTCGATCCAGCTTCCTGTCTTGGCTCTCAAAGAGCCCCTTGAAGTAGGGAAGTCTGGGTAGACCCGCTACGTTCGGCTGGTTGCTCTGCTGCCCACTGGTGGTAATCTCGCCTCCCTGCTGGTTCTTTAATAGCTGTAGGACCCGTCCTAGAGCTGGCTCGGAGTCCTCCGACTCTATGGACATCACCGGCTTCCCAGGCTTGGGTTTGACACATTCGTACTGGGTCACGAACGCTATGGCCTCCTCCATGGTCTTCATCTTCCTCATGAGCGCCATCACCTTCATGTCCCCATCTGGATGGCCCTTCCAGAAGTGGTCTAAGGCGATAGCCTCCTGAGCTGCGGAGTTCAGATCCGGATAACCACGGCCGGCCAGTCGCTGCAACTCATAGCCGTACTGCTGGGGTGTCTCTGCCTTCCTGCGGGTTCTCTGTCCCAAGGTCGCCTTGTAGGACTCCTCCTGACAGTCAGGGTCGAATCGTAGGGTCAGCTTGTCGGTCAGAACGTCGATGTCCCTCCGGTCTGCAGGACTCAGGCTGGTCAGCATTCGTCGCGCCTCTCCTGTCAAGCTCCCGGCTAAGTAGACGCCCTGTTCCCGCTTGCTCCATCCGTTGACCTCTGCGATGACGTCAAAGTGGGCCCGGTACACCGGCCACTCTATGGAAGTCCCATCGAACTTGTCAGGGGTCAGCATCTTCCGGTTCCTTCTGCCGTTCTGATTCCAGGCTGTGCTGTCCTCGGACGACGAGTCCTCCTGCCTCCGTCTCGGCCTAGGGCTTCGTCGGTGCAGCGGCGGTCCCCGCCTCGGTGGTCTCCTCCCCCGTCCTGGGTAACCATGGCTGCTGTCGGTCCCTCCATCAGATGAAGGCCCCTCATCGCCCGATGATGAGAAAGGGTGCTGTCTCCGGCCTCCCTGGGTGACTGAAATAGAAGCTGGATTTCTCCAGGAGGCTGGCTGTCTCGGTTGTCGACTGGGTGAAGACCTCTCTCTTCCGCGAACGCTGTCTTCCGCGCACCTTCCGCGAACACTGTCTTCCGCGAACCTTCCGCGAACGGACTCCTCCGCCAACAGCTCCCGAAGAAGTTCTTCCGCGAACAGGCCTCTTCCGCGAACGCCGTCTTCCGCGAGTCTTCCGCGAACGGGCTCGTCCGCCAAGATGTCTCGGAGACGTCCCTCCACAAAAGATGTACGTCCGCGAACGCCATCTTCCGCGAGTCCTCCGCGAACCGGCTCATCCGCGAATGGTCTTCCCCGTCTACTCTGAAAAACTGGAAAGGAAGATTGGTCGCCTGGATCACTCCTTTCGTCGAGCCGCCGTCTGGGTGAAGACTCCTCTCTTCCGCGAACACTCTCTTCCGCGAGTCGTCCTCGTCCGTGAACGTGGTCGTCCGCGAAGGGCCCTCCCCGGTCACAAGTGTCCTCGTCACCAAAGACGTTCATCCACGAAGGATCCCCGGCTGCAAGCGTCCCTGTCGCCGAAGAATGCCTCTCGTCCGCGAATGTTCTCTTCCGCGAAAAGTCCTCTCCCTCTCGAGCTGCTCTCTTGGGTCGGAGCCCAAGTAACCCGTCCTCCAGTCACTCCCGTTTGTCGACTCGTCACACCAGACCGCTGCCCTGTTGCACCAGACTGCTGCTGGGACTGGTCCCAAAGCCGTCTCAATGCTGCATTCTCTGGAGGTGCCACACTTGGACTCTGCTCCGGTAGCTGTAGCCGATCCCTCCTCGCCCAGATTTCGCCGTCCTCCCCGTCCAGATTGACGTACTCCGGTCCCAGCACTCGTCGGAACTCGGGGCCCCTCCTAACGCTCTCAAGGTAGGTTGACCTCTCCCTGTCTCGATCGTGCTGCCACCCAGAGTCGTGTCTGAAAAGAAAACGGTTGTCGGGTGTCTGGCTCCGGGGTCTCTGTTGACTCGTCGACTGGCCCATGGAAGGTCTCGACCTCCCTGGTTGCTCCTCACTCGTCGAAACGTCCCGTCTGCCCCTGGCTGTGAAGCTGCTCTTCCGCGAACGTTGTCTTCCGCGAACGGTCGTCGGCCTCTTCCGCCAAGGTCGTCTTCCGCGAACGGTTGTCGTGCGCGAACGTCTTCCGCGAACGGTCGTCTTCCGCGAACGTCTTCCGCGAACGGTCGTCTCCCTCTTCCGCAAAGGTCGGCTTCCGCGATCCGCTGTCTTCCTCGTCCGCAAGTGAGGCCGTCCGCGAAGAGTCTTCCTCTTCACCTCCTGTCTTCCCTGGGGCAGTTTCGTCGTTTTCGCCGGACATGAGTGATGCTGAGGTTCGTTCCCTGGCAGTAGACCCTCGGGGATCCTGGTCATGTGCGCCAAGTTGTGACGTTTGGTAATGACTTGTTTTCGGTGTGGCCCAAAAAACCTGGTTTCTCTGATCGTATAGACTTTATGTAACTCCCGCTCATTGTGATTCGAGAGCCGTCACTAAATTGGTGTCCCCCAACGCTGGTGTATCATCACTCCGTAGCTTACCGGCTTCACTTAGGCAAGAAGCAACTCAGATGTAAATAAATTGAAGATTTATATACATCAAATCAACTTACAATTGTATGGCTGGTCACCCACGTGACGTACAAATATGAAGTTCAGACATGGAGCACTGTATGATCACATTTCAAAAATAAATAGTGCACGAGGGCACAACTAAAAAGAGTTCTTAGCCGGCGGCGTCTCTCTGTCCCTTCCCGTTGAAGTTTCCCGTCCCGTTTAGTCGAATGGTTTCTCCAGGTAGTCGGTCTAATCCCGGTTGACTCTAAGGCCCTGAAGAAGGAGTCGTCCGCACGGAGTTCGTCGAGTCCCTTGGCTGTGGCGGTGACGATCTCCCCACGGTCGATGTCGCTGTTGCAGTGCTCTCAGAGCGGCCGTCCGCTCTCCCTTATATAGCCTGGGTGGCTGCGCGCGCATCTTCGTCCGCGAACATATCTTCCGCACTCTTCTCCACGTGGTGAAGACTGCGTCCGCGAACGGTTCTTCCGCGAAGGCTCCTCTTCCGCGAACGGTGCTTCCGCGACTGATGCTTCCGCTGATGATGCTTCCGCAATCGTGCTTCCGCGAACGGTTCTTCCGCGAACGATGCTTCCGCTGATGATGCTTCCGCAATCGTGCTTCCGCGAACGGTTCTTCCGCGAACGGTGTCTTCGCAAGTGGACTTTGTAGATCACGTGACCGTTCCTAACGAACGTTTCAGCGCGGCAGTTGCATGGTTTTGTTACAATATACCTTCGTCTTTTGGCGAAAGACGAAGGCCCATGCGTGTTGAAAAGTGTACCCTGATGCGAACGAAATCTATTTGCTGTTTGAGAGCTCAAAACTTGGTGAAAACTAACGGAAATTGCAGCTAAACTTACAAAAATGACAAGCATAATCATTTCAAAGTTGTTATCTGTGTTAAAATCGTTGAATCATTGTGTTTTACAAACATTTTCAATCGTTTGAACTAAACCGGCAAAATCCGGCAAGTTTCTCACTACGATTCAATGGCGGTTTCACCCCTGGGTTTGCTAAACAACATGTAATGCTAAACAACATGTACGCAACACAAAGCCAGTTTCAATTTGATTCAACGTTGTATAAAACCGCCATTGATTCGAAGTGAGAAAGTTGCCAGATTTTGCATCTTTGGTTCAAACGATTTGAGATGTCTGTAAAACATAATAAATCAGTGATTTAATGCAGATAACAACTCATGAATGATTATCCTAGCCATTTTGGTAGGTTTAGCTGTAATTTTCGTTAGTTTTCACCATGTTTTGATCTCTCAAACGGCGAATGGATTTCATTCGCATCAAGGCACACATTTTATCATGCATTGCACTTCTCCTTTCAGACCTGCGGTCTTCAGCAGGTATTCCCGAAAGACGTACTTTGTCTACCGATGGTAATAGAAGTTATAGAACCATAGGATAATCGTGAATACGAGCCATTCATCCTAAATTCGGCGCCTACCAAAATTCACCAACCCACTGTTATCTGAGCCCAGAAGATTCTTTTATCATGTTTATGGAAAACAAACTATTGGTACAAAGATTGGATATCAGAGTCTCGACTGATGATAGAACTGGTTAGTTTCATTTGCATTACAATGCCTGATAACTCTGTTGGTGAATTTTGTAATGCGGCGAATTTAGGATGGATGGTTCGTAAAGAATGACACGAGCAGTGTTTTTTCTTCACTTTTTGGTTTCTGCGAGATAACTTCAGTTTGCCTCGATGTATCTTCGCCAAATTTTCACCGCTGGTCAGAAATATTGTGTAGAAGAAGCCTATTGTTTTTGAGCCGTCTCTGGGGTCCGTGAGATTCGTGAGGATGAAATCAATGTTTCTGGTTTCTGCACGATAACTCAAAAATTATTACGACAATGACTGTGGAACTTTGCATGGAGGTTCATATATCACCAGGGAAGAAGCCTATTGATTTTGAGGCCGATCTGTCAAATGACCTATTTCGACCTAGGGCTCGAAATAATTTTAGCTGAGTCATCCTTGAGGCTCTCATGCATATCTCGGAAACGGTGCGTCTTGGATTGAAACGGACGTTATTTTCGGACTCATCATCTTAGACAAACATGTCTAAGGGGTATAATGGATGACCTTTGACCTTGACCTTAAATTTTGCCGCTGAGTCACCATTTTTCGTTTCCGTCGATATCTCCATAACGGTGCATCGTAGAGCGAAATGGACGTTATTTTCGTATTCGTCTCCTTAGACAAACATGTCTTAGGGGTATTAGGGATGACCGTTTGACCTTGACCTTAGTCGGCATTTTTCGCTTTCATTGATATCTCGGAAATGGTGCGTCATAGAGCGAAACGGACATTATTTTCATATTCGAGGCCCTAGACAAACATGTCTTATGGGTATTAGGGATGACCTTTGACCTTGAATTTAAATTTTTTCGCTGAGTTGGCATTTTTCGTTTTCGTCGATATCTCGGAAACAGTGCGTCGTAGAGCGAAACGGATGTTATTTTCGGACTCGTCATCCTAGACAAACATGTCTGAGGGGTATTATGGATGACCTTTGACCATTTTGACCTTGACCTTAAATTTTTTCGCTGAGTCGGCATTTTTCGTTTTCGTCGATATCTCGAAAACGGTGCATCGTAGAGCGAAACGGACGTCATTTTCGGACTCGTCACCCTAGACAAACATGTCTTTAGGGTGTTAGGGATGACCTTTTGACCTTGACCTTAATTTTTTTGCCGAGTCGGCATTTTTCGCTTTCGTCGATATCTCGGAAATGGTGCGTCATAGAGCGAAATGAACATTATTTTCATATTCGAGGCCCTAGACAAACATGTCTTACGGGTATTAGGGATGACCTATGACCTTGAATTTAATTTTTTTCGCTGAGTTGGCATTTTTCGTTTTCGTCGATATCTCGAAACCGACGTTATTTTCGGACTTGTCGCACAAGAAAAACATGTCTTAAGGGTATTAGGGATGACCTTTGACCTTGAACTTAAATTTTTTCGCTGAGTCGGCATTTTTCGCTTTCGTTGATATCTCAAAAACGGTGCGTCATAGAGCAAAATGGACGTTATTTTCAGACGTGTGGTCCTAGACAAACATGTCTTAAGTGTATTAGGGATGAACTTTGACCTCAACCTGAAATTTTTTCGCTGAGTCTGCATTTTTCATTTTCATTGATACCTCGGAAATGGTGTGACCTAGAGCAAAACAGACATTAGACAGATAGTCTTAGGGGTATCAAGTTTGTCCTTCACATACATGTAATTGCACAAATGTCTTATAGGTCTCATTGGGAGCTTCATCATGTTTTTGCTGAGTCAGCATTTTGTTTTTTTCATGCTTCACCCTGAAATGCCTCCAGGGCCTTTAGGCCTTGACGTCTAGTTATCATCAGTGCTAAATTGCAATTCCCCTGTGAATCGTGTCAGTCGGTAGGCGTAACAGCTATGTGGGGGAGGAATGTTGCGCAAGATCAATTGCAATTATGACATCATTTTTAATATTAAAAGCTTTCTTAGTGCAATATATCAGATGAAGTGATGTTCAATTATTGTCTCAGGAAATTCATTGATTTTAAAGGAAATCCATTAGAACAGTGCGAAATCGTCTGGACATCAAAACCGAAAAATTTCCAAACTGCAAACATTTCCTGTTTTACAGTAGCCAGCGATGTGTTACCACACGGGCAGTATCCTAATTCCTATTGCTGCATTTGATCAATTTGTTCAAGGAATAGATGTAGAACGTTTCGTTTACAAGAGGAAAATTAACTTTGAAAGCCTGAACTTTCAGCAGGTTCCTAGATTTCATGGTTTTATAGTTCATGTAGTTCAGCTGAAAAATATTCTGTAACCTCATGATAAAGCCTCTGAAACATCAAACCAGTATTTAGTAAGATTTTTGCCAAACATGACAAATTGAAGTAATTCATCGCTCCGTGATGCAAAATCACAGTTAATCAACTCAGTATCACAATATTTCCATATGAAAATGACTTTGAGTGTAAAGTTCTAGGCACAATGTTGATATTGATAACAACAAACATCGTGATAAGTACCGGCTTAAATAAGGTGCTCTATATACTGTTTGAGGCAAATTGGACGCTACAGAAAAAGATGAGCCATGTGAATGCCTCATATCAGTAAACATGGTAAATTCATATACTTCTCAAAACATGTACACAACCCTCTTTATTCACAGGAACCAAATTACCAAACACAATGACAAAGAAACGGAAGTTACCACCATCTGAAGAGTCTGAACATCGGCCCAATAAAAAGAGAAATGTCAAGCAGAAACCAGCGGATGTCGCCTCATCGAAACTATCACAGAAGCAAAACGTCGGAAGGAAACCTGGAAAATCAAAACACTCTAAAGTGAAAAAAAATAAGTTACATGAGAGAAAACAGGATAAACAAGTGCAAAAATATGCTCAGGAGACTAGCAAAACAGGTGGACATGAAAAGTCAGTGAAACCAAGAAATGAAGAGCCTGTCTCGAAAATGGACAGCATGACTGCTGGAAAAGGTGTCATTGTACCCCTGCCGAAGTCAGCAGAGGATATTTCTGCAAATTGGAAATTACTTCAGAAGGTGATTTCTTGATATTTTCAAATCGTGTTTCCTTGTGTAGCAATGTCCCCAGTTGGTTTCATATATGGTTCATATTCTATTGATAATTGGTACACCATAGTCAATTTGCTTCCTTTTGCATTTTGCACAGACATTGAAACACAGTCACCATCCAAGACGACACAAAACCGATGGCAACAAAAGCCACAGACATCAGGAAAAGGAGGCCGAAACGAAGCATGTGTGAGTACATGTATTTGTTAGATTTTGCATGTCATTGGTATACATGTACTCTCTTGTGGTACGGTATTCAAACCGATCATCCAGTTTCATTGTGATTTTTGCAGGCCTTTGTGATGAGAAAAAAAAAAAAGGACAATGTGCAAAGTTGTAGTCATTCACTATGCTTACTGACTCATTTAAAGTAAACAATTATTGTGATTATGTACAAATTTCATTACTGTAAACGTAATTTCAATGCTGTACATTTTTCTAACAGATTCAGAGAACCTGAGCCAGATATCTGGTTTGACGATGTGGACGAAGTTCTTCTCGAGTCGTCCAAAAACAAACCACAACAGAACGAAAGTGGAGCGAAATGGGACAATTCCAAAAATCCGCTCGTGAAGGATCATTCATTTTCTGGGTATCATTGACTTTTATATATCTTTGCTGAATAATAATTCAGAAAACTACCGGTATTGATTTTTGCTGTCAACAAACATTTGAAACCTTCAGCTGATATGTATATTCATGTAATTTCAGAACAAATACAATGGTATCCTGTACCTAAGAATACAATGATTATTTCATGAGAATACCACTTTACTGCTTAGCTCCATAGTGCAAAAAAATAATGCATCCGTGGTGATTGTCTGCCCTGCTCTTCCTGCAGCTTGACTAAGGTGGTTGCCATGGACTGTGAGATGGTAGGGGTGGGGGAGGGTGGAATGGACAGTGTTCTAGCTCGCGTCTCGCTCGTCAACTCACATGGTGTCTGTGTGTACGACAAGCTGGTACGACCTCGGGAACGTGTCATCGACTACCGTACAAAGTACAGCGGGATACGGCCTGGTGACCTCGAAAAAGGTACTATGTCATAATGATATTATTCCAACGACAAAATATGAGATTCGCACAAGAGAGTGCATGTAGCAAAATAGTTGTTTACATGTTGTTTATTGTTGCATATTTTGGATATACATGTGATAATCATTTTCAACTTCCAAGATTTCTTTATTGTCAGGGTTTTCATAATAATATATGTACCAGGCGCAGTACTGAGAATTCACACTCTGTCTAATTCGCAGGTGAAGATTTCAAGGTTGTACAGAAGGAAGTTGATGATATCCTGAAAAACCGGGTTCTTGTCGGTCACGCCATCGGCAACGATTTACAGGTAGACTTGGAGAGTGTTGCTTGTGTGGTCAACAAACAATGTAGAACTTACATAGCATGATTCGTGCTTTTGGAAAGAAATTTGGAGACATTCATGTATTGGTACAAGTATCAGTGTTTGTAAGGCCCATAAATTACTGGTTAATTCTGAAAGAAGTCCTGGCAATCATTTATAAACCCTGTGTATTTCCTGTTGATACCTTATGGCCTCAGTGGGGAACGATTCGAACCAGTGTGGAAATAAAGAATAGGATATGACAAGATATTGGCCATTCCAGGAGCTGTTCTATGTGTTATATGCACCCCCTCTCTATGATACTTAAAGGTGCTGTTCTTGGATCACCCCCGCAAAATGATCCGAGACACGTCCAGATACCGACCGTTCCGGGCTCTGTTCCAGGGGAAAACGCCGTCACTGAAGAAACTGTCGGATAAAGTCCTTGGCGTGCAAGTACAGGAGGGTGAACATAACTCGGTGTGTAGTTCATGAGTGGTGCATGATTTTCAATATTAATATGGGTACATGCCCGTTTATGGAAATCGTCAAAAGTTTTGAATATATTAAGAGGAGTGTCCAGAAATCTTGCTGAGTTGTGTTTTAAAGAACTTCTTTGCAAAAATTGTGATTTGCTTTTGTGCAGAAAAGACACAAAACTATTATGATAAACAGAACAAAATCAACGTACATTTAGCTGCAGAAACAGCCATCATTCATCGCCATGCTCAAGAATGTCATTTCTGTATATGGTGGTAAATAATGCGGTATTTCATTGCTTTGACAGATCCAGGATGCCCAGGCAGCCATGCGACTTTACACCATGTACCGTAAAACCTGGGAGAAAGAACTGAAGACGGGTGGCAAGAAAAAACTGAAAAATAAAACCAAGCAATCAAAAGACACTGCCAAACAGAATACAACATCCATGTTGGACAGTGATGAGGAAGATGTGACATGATCATATTGTATCTAATTTTATGGATGAGGTTGGATGAATTTTTGTTGTGTGAAAAAGTTGTAATGTTGAGAGAATAAATGTAGCTTCAAAGTGTGAAAATATATTTCATATCAGTAACTACATATAATGAATCTATACAGAAGTACATGCATATATTTGTTGTTTGCCAGCCGTAGGTCATTAAGCTATTGTTTACACGTGACATCCGTTGTCTCTTCTGAAGGCGTTGAGTGAAATCTTTTGAAATTTTTGGTAATGTGGAAATGCTATAGGAAAATCCCCACAAATGATGTATTTTCAAATTTATATACAAAGGAAGATCTTGTACGTAGATAAAGTTTGTATGATGATGAAAATTGCTATCACATACAATTATCTCTTGATGACTTTGATTCCAACCTTGGATGACCTTGACTGTTAAAACCAAGGTCACATCAGACTGGAGATTTAACGATTCGATATCTGTGAAAACATGGGGTGATAAATCGTAGGTTTATATTTTAACATGTCACTCAATCAATCAATTTATTCAGGAAATGAGGCATCACATATATATATAAAGTGAATATTTTTTAGCTTACCGGACCTATGGTCCGATAAGCTATTGTCGTCAGGTTGCGTCCGGCGTCCGTCCGTCGGCGTCCATGTCGGCGTTGTCAAACGCTGGGAAAAATCTGTTTGATGAATATTGCTGTAATTCACAAAATATGTTCTATGGGCCCATATCTCCGAACCATTTTTTTTTCGTCAATTGAATCGTTTTTTTCCAAAATGGCGGCCATTTTTGTCGAAAAATGGCCAATTTTGCAATTTGGCGGCCATTTTCTCAAAAACTGTTCGATCAGATTTGAGATTTTTGTTTCAAAAGATTCTACTAATATACCTCTGTGCTGTGTATAAGTTTCGTTGCCCTTGAATCGTCGGTCTGCATGTGGCAGCCATTTTGATTTTTTCGACCGGTCCCAGATAAGACTTCCCCATGTTAAATTAGCCTATGCTTTATAATAGGGAAAAATTTCTCCTAATAACTCGCTTAATTTTGGGATTAGAAATTAGGAATCAATTGTGCACATATAGGAAATTATATATGCCTTGAATTTGACCTTCGACCTAATTTTCAAGGTCACAGCACAAAATGGCTAATATCTCGCTTATTATCGACTTTACAGCTTAGGAATCCATTGTGGACATATAGGAAATGATATATGCCAAATATTCTGATGACCTTGAATTTGAACTTTGACCTCATTTTCAAGGTCAGAGCACAAAATGGCTAATATCTCATTTATTATCTACTTTACAGCTTAGGAATCAATTGTGAACATATAGGAAATGATGTATGCCGAATATTTCAATGACCTTGAATTTGACCTTTGACCTCATTCTCAAGGTCAGAGCACAAAATGGCTAATAACTCATTTATCATCTACTTTACAGGTTAGGAATCATTTGTGAACATATAGGAAATGATGTATGCCGAATATTTTAATGACCTTGACCTTTGACCTTGTTTTCAAGGTCAGAGAACAAAATCGCTAATATCTTGCTTATTATCGACTTTACAGCTTGAGCATCAATTGAGGACATATAGGATATTATATATGCCGAATATTCTTGTGAGCTTGAATTTGACCTTTGACCTCAATAAACTGAAACCGATACAAAAGCAAAGAATATCTTTGACAGTACTAGTCAGTTCCGTTCTAGTTTCATATCATTGTATATTAGGCCCTAACACGATCGACTTACGTAGAGCAAGTTTTAGGTGTGAATGATGTGCAATTGCCTTCAGCTTACATATAACTGTCTTGGGTCTGGTAAGCGCAGAGCCCTATGGCTCTGTTTTTTTACAATGAGACATGAAAGCTACTTACATTTCCCCAAGAGTCCATAAACTAAAAACTGCAGGTATATCTAAAAGGCTGTAATCCATATAGAAGCCTTATACAATATGCATTATATTGAGTAACAGATGATATGTATACGAACCTATGTAAACTTACTTAACATTATCCTAAACAAAGATAAATACTGGTATGGTACAAGAAATGAAAATTTAAACTAATTCCTACCAAATCCTCCCTCCACCCCGATGTGAAATCAGGAAAAGTTGGCATGTGTACAGATTTTATTACAGTGTATTTAAATGGGTACATATAGTGAGTCCTATGGTGCATCTTTTGCAGCATTTTGATTTTCCTCTGGGTTGGCGAAATGAAAAAATAGCCCGAGTGCTAAGCAATTATTAACGTACAAGTATGGTTTTAAGCATTGCATATGACTTCGTATATGTTCATAATGCAAACATAAGGTCTACCTGCAGGTATTTTGTCTGTAGAGGCAAATACACATTTCGGGTCAAGGCTGACCTTGGAATTTAGCCTTTAGATCGTTTAAGGTCAAGTTCAAGATGGCAAAATACAAGGCATTTCATCTCTAAACATAATATCAAGAGCACCAATTAGCATATTTTGAAACATTAATCTCAAAACTGAACAGGTATTTCTCGAGAAAACAGATGAAAACTTAATTCTGAGCCTTATGAGCTTTGATTTAGGCTTCATTGTCACCATTTGATGGGCTGCATATGACATCGTATATGTTCATAATGCAAACATGAGGTCTACCTGCAAGTATTTTGTCTGTAGGGGCAAATACACATTTCAGGCCAGGGGCGACCTTGAAATTTAGCCTTCAAGGTAGTTTAAGGTCAAGTTCAAGGTGGCCAAATATGTGCCATATATGACTTCCTATATGTTTATGATACAATCCTTAGCTGCATGTGCAAACAGACCAATTTACATATTTCAAGTAGACGTGTCAAGTAGTCGAGGTTTGACACCCAATGTCATCTGAGGTCAAAGTCAAGGTCCCCATTAGCTGTGCCATATTCGACTTGACATATGATCATAGTGCCAATATAGGCTCTATCTACAAGCATTTTGTCTGTAGAGGCTGATTTACACATTCAGGTCATCATGACTTAGATATTTAACCTTCACGGTCATCTGATGTCAACCTCGAGGTCACCAAAAGATGACCATGATTTCCCATATATATTCTTATAATACAAACCTATGCCCTATGTACAAGCGTTTTCACCACATATGGCAATAGATCTGTGCATATTGGGTCTTTTTTGGCCTTTTGAGCCCACACATCGGGCATTCTCAGAGATTCAAGGCACTCCATACATAATATGAAGGACCCCAATCAACATATTTTGGAACAAAAATCTTAAAATTGATTTTTGGGCCTTCTGATGGTTGTTTTTTTTTTGGGGTGTGTGTGTGTGTGTGTGTGTGTGTGTGTGTGTGTGTGGGGGGGGGGGGTATTTCGAGCAATCCAAGGCATTTCATCTTTATACATAATGTCAAGTGCACCAATTAGCATATTTTGAAACATTCATCTCAAAACTTAACAGGTATTTTTCGAGAGAACAGATGAAAACTTAAAGCTACTGCCTCGAATGTATGCAATATTTTTTTCAAAACCAAATTTTTGTGAAACACATCTAATTCAATATAACAAAAGGTGTGCTCAATGGTTTTGACCATTACAGTCCGTCCGAGTTGTCTTTTCATCCGTTTTGATACCCATTTTGTACCGGTTTTGTCAATAAACAAACGAGGTGTATCCATCAAACCCGAATGTAAACAAATGCCAAAATCGCGCACACATCGAGTACATTTTCCAGTTCGTATATATGTGCGTAGGTCTATATAGTGTAGTTATGAGAAAATAATTAGTAATATACCATGAAGTACGTGGAATTGTCAGTCTATCTCGCACTTCTAAGCTTTGTTTACATCTGCGTGTGACGGATACAGTTCCTGTATTTACGAGAGAACCGCCTGTTCAAATGAACAAAATTTCCCTGAGGACTGGTTATTTTAATTACATTTGATGTGAATATGTCTCATTCAGTTGATTTAGCATGTTTAATATGAAATATAGTTTTCAAAAAATATTGTCTGGTTTCGAAGGCAGTTGCTTTAATTTTGAGCCTTATGAGCCTCGATTTGAGGCCTTTTGAGCGAATCAGCAAACTCCATCTTCACAAACAATGTCATGAACCCCCAAAAGCATGTTTCGAAATAAAAATTTCAAAACTGATCAAATAGCTTTCGATAGAACAGCCAAAAACTGAATTTTGGGCCCTTTTGGGCTTATTGAGCCTAACCTTTGGGCCGTTTGAGTGATTCATGGCACTTCATTTTTGTACACAATGTTGAAGACCTCAATTAGCATGTTTTTAAAAATAACATTCTCAAAACTGATCAGACATGTTTTGAGATAATGGCCGTCAAAGTTCAAAAGTGTCCGTTTTTGGTAGAAAATGTGAAAAAAACGAAAATAAAAAGCTGATAAGGGTCCGGTAACCTAAAAATATCCGAAATTAGATCTACCGGTGTGTGTTTTGTCTTGAGCCAAAAAATACACATCCAAATGCATAATACATCAATATATATGTAGAGCTTATATTTGGAACATTCAAATGGGAAGTCTTATATGGCGATTTCAGTGGTGACCTTGATGGAACTTGGATTGATATTGGAAGACGAAAACAGTCATTTTAGGTTGCTAGACCAGTGGTCTATTTTTTAGATTTTTTTTGGCATTTTCTCGAAATGGCGGCCATTTTTGACGAAATTTTGAACTATGACGGTCGTTTTCTTAATTTTTTTTCTCAGTTAATTTCACACAAACATGACTCTTCAGGCCATCTGTAAGATGAACGCTGCCTTGAATCGTTCTGAAGGCCAAACATGTAGGCCCAAAAGCCGGAAATTAAAGAAATGATGGAATGCATGGACTCACTAAACGGGCCGAAATATAGGCCAAGAAGCCCCCCCCCCCCAAAAAAAAAAACAACAACAACAACACATTCTAGCATTTTGCCAGAAAGCTATTCAGTAACTTCTCCCCTAATTTCAGTTATTCATAATAAGTACTGTCTATCTCTTGTATAAATATGAAAGGCCCACATCGCTCGAACGACCCGAAATGTAGGCCGGATGGCCCAAATCGGCCTGCAATGCACAGATAGTACCATTAGTTCCTGTAAACAAAACGCTTGTACATGCAGATACAGTTTGGACATGTGCTATAATGTAGGAAGTCATATATGGCTGATCTTTTGATGACATTGAATTTGACCTCACATAAACTCCAATGATAAATCTCAACGTCACGTCCCAACTGAAATGTGTGAATTGGACTCTGCCTAAAAAACAGATGTAGATAGAGCCTATAGGTTTGAATTATGGACATATGGGAAATCATATGAATTTCCCATAAAAAAATTGCTTTATCGTTTTATCTTGTGTTGTATCACCATGATGTCGTACAGAAGCTCTGTGAGCTTTATAGTATTTTATTGAGTGTGCTGCGGTACCTTTGTGAAACGACAATAAATATTTCTATTATATATTGTGGATATTTTGGTTATCTTGAAGATGACCTTGAGTAATAGATCAAAAGGTCACATCTGTAAATCGGACTCTGCATACAGAACGGTTGTAGATAGAGCTTAGGGTTGTATAACATATACAGGACGTCACATGTGGCTAATCTTTTGGAGGTCTTGAATTATACCTCATAGTGGTAAATCCGAAGGTCACATATGACTTGAATTGTGTAGATGAAGCTATACTTGATTTGTGAGCATTTTGGTGAGCTTTCAGTTGACCTCAGACGAACTTGAATGATGGATCCTTGAATCTTGACTTGAAATATGTAAATTGGACCTAATTAAGATGCATGCAAAACAGCTGTTGATCGAGCTTAGCTCTTATTATGAACATATAGAAATCCATATGTGGAAGACCTTTTTGTAACCTTGAACTTGACTCAAGATTACCTTAATTGTTTAGTAATTGTGGAGGTAACGTTTGAGGTGAAAGGTGCAGACAAAACGCTTGTAGATAGAGCTTCGGTTTGTATTAACATATATAAGCAGTTAATGTGGTTCTTTGGGTGACCTTGAATATGATCTTCAGTGAATTTCATGTGTCAAATCACCAATTTTAAAGCTTTCTGCCAAAACTGTACTTTTCTCCAGTGACCTTGAATTAGACCTACAGAGAATATCAAATGTCAAAGCAGCAAGGTTATTGAATGTGCAATATTGTACGCCCAATTTTGGACGTAGGCAGCAATTTTCTCTGTTCAGGCAATTCTACAAAACGGCTGTAGATATAGCTTAATTAGGTTTGAATAATGGGAAAATAGGAATCATGTGTTGTGGATATTTTGGTAGTGTTGAAGTTGACCTTTGAAGACGTTTGTGATAAATCAAAAGGTCACATCTGACTTGAAATGTGTATATCGGACTGCACACAAAACGGTTGTAGATAGAGCCTATGTGTTTGTTATGGACATACAGGAAGTCATATATGGCTAATCTTTTGGCGGTTTTGAAGTAGATCTCATGAACTTGAGCGGTAAATGCGAAGGTCACATCTGAATTGTGAGCGTATAGGAGTCGTATATGGTGGATATTATGGCGAGCTTTAAGCTGTCCTCAGATGACCTTGAATGGTGAATCCTAAGGTACTGAGCCGTTTGGAGTTGCGGCTCAAAACTATACCGCGGTCATTTCGGAAAAAAAAACTTGGCGATCCCTGTCAATGTCCACGGAAGCGTATTAGGGCCACATGAGTTTTTCAAAAATTCAATTTGTCGACTTATTATCTCGATAAATCGAGTTAGTTATTTCGATAAATCGACTTAATATCTCGATAAATCGAGATATTATCTCGATAAATCGGGATATTATCGCGATAAATCGAGTTAATCATCTCGATAAATCGAGTTAATTATCTTGATAAATCGATTTATAAGACTCAGACATTTAAAGTACAAGTAAAATGAATATGCATCGACCATAATATAGGCGAGCCATACCATTTCATTGGTTAGCTTGGCAACAATAGGACAAAGAAAATATACTGATGACTCATATTGAAAACTATATTGAGTATATGATTAACAGTCATTACATTAATCTCTGAAATAATACCGAACTATCCAATTGAAGAAGCTGTACATATTTATAACTTTACGAATATACCTCATTCCATGTTTAAGAACTGAATGATTTTTAAAAAACAAAACAATTATACCATTTTCATTCATGAACATAATGCATCTTCCTAAGAGATAGTGATGTAGTAACTTGGTCTGTATTATATAATATTTAACGTTATAATGGTCCATCATATAAGCCTATTCAACATAGTGTTTAAAGCAGCTGCCTTTGAAACCAGTCATAATTTTTTGAAAACTATATTTCATACTAAACATGCTAAACTAACTGAATGAAACACACTCACATCAAATGTAAAGAAAATAACCAGTTCTCAGGGAAATTTTGCTCATTTGAACAGGCGGTTATCGTGTAAATACAGGAACTGTATCCATCACACGCAGATGTGAACAAAGCATAGAAGTGCGAGATAGACTGACAATTCCATGCAAATCATGGTATATCACTGATTATTTTCTCACAACTAGACTATATATGCACATACGACTTGGAAAATGTACTCGATGTCGACTTTTAAGCGCGATTTGACCATTTGTTTAAATTCGTGTTTGATGGATACACTTCGTTTGTTTATTTACAAAACCGGTACAAAATGGGTACTGAAACGGATGAAAAGACAACTCGGACAAACTGTAATTGTCAAAATCATTGAGCACACCTTTTGTTATATTGCATTAGATGTGTTTCACAAAAAATTGGTTTTGAAAAAAATATTGCATACATTCGAAGGCATGTATGCAATTAATATTAATAATGTTTAATATGAATAATGTGACTCGAAACATATTTCCATTTTACTTAAACTTTAAATGCCCAAGACTCAAGTCGATTTATCGAGATAATTTACTCGATTTATCCTGATAATTAAGCCGATTTATTGAGATAATTAACAGGATTAATAGAGATAATTGAGTCGATTTATCGAGACAGCCAAATCGATTTATCGAGATAATAAGTCGATTCATCGAAATAATATCTCGGTTTTTCGAGATATTAAGTCGATTTATCGAGATAATATTAAGTTGATTTATCGAGATAATTAACTCGATTTATCGATATAATAAGTCGATTTATCAAGATAATATCTCGATTTATCGAGGTAATAATAAAAATCTCATGTGGCCCTAATACGCTTCCGTACAATTTTATAGTTTGATTCAGGCAATTTTCAGCAAAACAAAAATTTTGAGTGTAGTTCTGGTGGGACATTTTTGACTTGTGTATTAGGTTCACCATTTGAGATGATGAGAAAAAAATTGGGGGATGCCCCGAAGCGTCTAGGCTTCTATATTTAGTTGTGATCATTTGTCCATCCCTTAATAAACGACAATAGATAATTGTATGTGTCTGCTCATCATGCAGGGATTGTTGATTTTTTAAAAAATCTCCATGAAATAATTTCTGACGTTCTTTTTCTCAACTTACTGCAAGAAGTCACTGCGAATATCCCAAATAACACAAATCACTGTAAAACGATTGCAAAAAGAGTGAGACTGTGATATTTAACTTCAAATGTTATGTGTCGTAAGTATTTGTTTATAAGTTGATCTGTATTTGTTGTGTTCATAGTACTCTATACGCGAGGTAAAACGAAAATCGTGTGGTGGAAACAGATTTTATTCGCACAATAACAGTATAAAATTAACACCGACCTTTTTTTTTTATCAAAATGTATCTCCAGTACCGATTCAGTATATTTAATTTTATGGACTATTGCAATTCCCGAAACCACTGTTCACGATACATGCATGTATGTATTTACATGTAAGCAAATTTGCAGTTTGTTATTCATGAACCCAAACGCGAAAATGTGACAAACCTCTGCAGAGTGACGTACGTCATGAAACAATGCCTACGAAATGTCAAGAAAGAATAACCGTTCAGTGCACACTGTATATATAGAAATACACCTAAGTAGATGAATGCATCATAGTCTCACTATACAGGTCTTTATTAGACAGATCCTGTAGAATATATCACACAATATCACACTAGAATATATCACAGACTGGTATCCAAATTATGGGCGATGCCTCTACTGAATACTTTGATTTTATTCTGCGGCTGTCGACAGAGACACATGCGTCCTCGTCTCCGTGACCCCAGTGCTCTAGTACCTGGGGGACAAGTTGTTGTAGGCTGGGGGCGGGAATTCCACCGTCTCGTAGCCGGGCTCGACGGGCGGGAATGGGTCAGAGACCATGGCCCGTGGGGTGGTGGTCGCGGCGCCCAGGGCCTCGGCCTCCTTCTCGCTCACTGTGACCGGTCCCTCCATCAGCACGGTCCGGCTGCCTACGCGGACGCCGCCCGGGACGACCTCCGGGCCCAGGACGGTCGGGTTCTTCTCGTTGGTGTTATCCTCTGGGAAGCCAGCTTCGGCGGCTTTGTCCTGAGGCGGCGGCATGGGCACGACGACTCCGCCATTTGGCACGATGTACTTCTCGCTGGCATGCGGAGCAGTGGTCTTGACATTGTTGGCCATCATTTTCTTGGCGGCCTTGACGTCAACGACCTTCTTGATGATGAGGACGAGGATCAGCACAGCCGTCACCATGGCCGGGTAGCAGATGTTACGGTAGCGACCCATGCGGTTGTGGTGGTAGGGCGCCTCGTAGAACACGTGCTCGGGGTTCTTCGGATGCACGTAGCATGCGAACTTGGTGTCGTAGGTGTCCATCGTCTGGAACTCCTGCAACAAGGCGTGCATGTCAGCGGACATCCTCTGCTTAATGTCGTCGTTTTCGTCATTTCCCTCAGGACGTGGACGAGTCATGGCGCCGCCCAGCTCACCCATTTGTGGATCTTCCATGTCTAAGCGCTCACCATTGGTGTCCATGTCGGGCTCAGCGGGGAGGCGTTGTCCGGGGAAGTCAGAGGGCCCACGTGGATCTGTGGGTTCACCTCTTTCTTTGGACTCCCGTCTGTCCTTGGGCTCACGTGTTTCTTTGGGCTCATGTGTTTCTGCGAGGTCATCTGGATCCATGGACTCGGCTGGAGCAATGGGGTTGTTTGGCTCCCAGTACTCCGGATACTCATGTGGGTAGTGGTAGTCATATATGTAGTCCAGACCACAGTCCGCAAACGAGTGCTGTAAATGCAAGTACCATACATATATTGAGGACACATTTTTGTCTCATCTTGTGTGTCATAAGGCAGGACAGTCTGTACATAGCCTACATGTATGGATCACATATTATATTATATTATATTATATTATATTATGTATTATATTAAAATATATTATATTATATCACTGACCGGGACGTCGTGAGAGGAGTGATCTCCGTGTAGCATGGCCTTCATGCCGTCGTACATGACGTGGACGAGAAGCGCTGGCACAGAGGGACACTCCCCGGGCTGCCTGTCCTTCCGACCACGACCGGGGCGTCCTGCTCCACCAGTCCCGAACCAGTCCTCCGGCTTGCCATCCACGGGTGGCTCCTCATCCACGCGGTCGGCACCTTCATTGTCGTCGTCCTCCATATCGTCGTGGTCCTCAGGGCGGGTCTCACCTCTCCCCTCCCTCTCGCCTCCCATTCCACCTCCTCCTCGAGGTTGGTCATCTTCCATCTCATCTTCTCCCCTCGGTGGTCTCCCATCTTCACCTTCTCCCCTTGGTGGTCTCCCATCTTCACCTTCTCCCCTTGGTGGTTTCCCATCTTCACCTTCTCCCCTTGGTGGTTTCCCACCTTCTTCCAGTTCTTCTCTCATTGGTGGCTCGTCATCTCCTCTCGCCCCTTGACGATCCCCGTCCATGTCACCCATTCTATCCTCATCAGGCTGTGGTTCGCGGTGGCCGCTGCGGCCATCATCGTCTCCATCGTAGTTCTGATAGTCGTCGCACTCGAGACACTTGGAGATGGTCTGCGTCACCTCGTGTACGACGCACTCCTTCTCCTTGTAGTGGCTCAGTGGCAAGACGTGGTAGACGTCCAGAAGGCCCACGGTCAGGATCGACAGAGCCCCGAGGACGACGAAGGCGATCAGGACGCCGTCACAGCAGGTCAGGGTCGTTCCCCGGCCTTTGCCCATTGCTGCTGCTAGTTTTGCTTTTCAGAGGAGCGCCGGCCCTTTGCTGCTTGGAGGACGAATATTAAAAAGTGTTCTGCGGATTTCACGGCGGCGATCTATACAGCGCCGCGGAAAGAACGCAGATCTACAGGAAAAAGAATTGATTGATACCTGCGCCGTGAGAACTGCACATGTATACATGGGATCATACCGTGGCCTCGGTATTGTGGAGGTCCTGATCGTGAGGGCTTCGATGGGGGGGTGGAGGCGCCGGGTGTTTGTAGAGCACGGGTTCACCAGGCGTACATTTCTCTCGCTCAGCCGTCGAGAAAGACATCGATTCCATGACAGGTACACATGTAGGGGATTCACATGGCTGAATAATGGAGCATCAACGTCATGCTTTTATTCGTGTCCAGGACGATTGTATGCAAGGTTCGGCTTATCGTCGATAGAAAACGGAACCTCGTGCAGTCAGCCCCCCCCCCCCCCCCCGCTCCTTACCCTCGAACACCCCTCCACACAATACAAAATGAGAAATAACGATAATGCAGAAATATATTTTTGTTGCACGACCAGGTAGGTCACACGCACCGGGATCAATGGAGAGTCGCTTGTCATCGCTTGATGCTTTGGCAACCGGGATCAATATATCCACTCCCCCCCCCCCCCCACCAGCTCCAGCCTTAAATTACTAGTAAGCCGACCCCCCCCCCCCCCCGCCCTTCCTCTTCTAATCATAGGGAATAGACCCCAGAATTATGGGACATGGAACAGAGCATTCGAATGTGATATACACTAGACCAAAAAATTCACCGACAAGATAATTTGGGTATTATGTTAAACGCGGCTTGATATATGAAAATGATATATTATAAATTCTAACTGAACATTATGTTCAAGAGAACTCAATGATGTCCGGCTACGCTGATGATGGGTGCGGAGGAAGAGTGTTGGATCTGAATGAAAAAAAAATTTAAAAATCAAAACAATACTGGCTGTACAAATATGACTGTTTCGACTACACCTATTGCCATGTCATTGATCAGATTCTGAAACGTGTGTAAGATTTAACCCGTTTTAACCCATTTCCGGTAATATTGGATATATCACTTTCATATATCGAGCCGCATTCTAGTTCCAACAGGGAAATTTCAATACTATCTTACCGGTGACAGAACGTTTTTTGCTTAGTGTACATATGCCTAATATTAAATGTGTGAACTTTCCTCTGAGACACCGTAGTGGTCGTCTTGTGCAATACTAATTGAATATTTATCGATACGGTCAATCGTCGGTCATGTGATGACTAGAGGGCATGGGGGAGGGGGGAGGACAGGGGGGGGGGGGTTGTGTGTGTGCTCAAGCTATGCCCCAGAAAATATCCTGCGTCACATGTTTATTTGTGTTATTGTGAATCCAGTGGGAATATCGCTCCTGCCTTCAATAGAGCTTCACATTTCATTTCACAAAATGATGTCATAAAGTTTTGGAAAGGAAAATTGGCTACGACATGATTTCAGCGTTTCAGGTGTTTCCAATAAATTATCATGGAATGTACTCAACCCGTTACTCAACATTACATATACACTGATTTGTTAACTGATTCACGATATCATAAAAATCTTAGAAAGATAATCTTTCAGGGTTTTTTTTTCATATTTGGTGAATAGTACTGAAGCCATAGCATAGCTCGGAAGCATCGAGTGACAATCGGTCATCTTTGTTTATCATAACATATCTGTATTGTTGAAATTGATCCAACACCTGGATTTATGACCAGGTCACTTATTTATAGAATTTTCGCACACTTTTCAGCCCAATATTCGCCTGTCCGTCAGCGTTCTCATATTTGTTCGTTTCATAAGTGTACTCAAAAACCTTTCGTGAAGCAATGCTTTAAAATGCATTGATCGCTTGGCGTATCAATATCGAATAGGATCGATAAAGTATGGCAATAATAGGCAGTGGCCCATGCAGTGTGTGTTCAAATATTTATTTACCGCATGAAATGCACATACAAGTTTTACATACAGTACATATTGTATATTTGCATGTGACAGACACTCGAAATCTTGCTTTTGTGTGCCCACTTAAATACACGTAGTAGTTTATAATGGAATGTCAGAGAACGATGTATATAACCGATTAATTAAAGTGGCATATAATATGTTTATGGTTCACCGAAAGAATGGCTAACATATATCCGCCACAGGCAATATGGAGAATGGTTCTCTAGCTTATTATGACCAGTGAGTGATACTGTAGGCCTACTTTATAGACTCTACCACTCTGCAATGTGAACAATTCCTGAGAAGATTTGTTCACATGAGCTGAGAAGATGCACGGATAGGGCATCAGGGGGATACACTCACACATTTCTAGGCGACCGGAGAGTCTAGTTTAATCCTGCACCTGAATGTGGGTGGGGTACTTCTTCTTGTTCACAAAATCATACGATTCATCGAAACATAATACTGTTCACAAACATCAAAACATGACATTCAAATCAGAGACTATGTCACGATATTCTTGTATTTTCCATGATACATGCAATTATACCCATCGTCGTGTAATTTACCAATTACCCGGTACATTTTATGACAATCAAATATTCGTTGTTATTAATGTTAATGACGCCGAAACCTGAAATGCCATCACTGTATGATTGATGCAACTATAAAACGATACTATACGTCCATTGCCATAATTGTTTTGTCTCAAACACAACGCGATCATTATTTTGCGGGGCTCACACACCCTGAATAAATAAAGTATTTTTTCAGCACCGTATCGCCAACGGAAGCTTTCAATGTATTAGTAGTATACACACTCTGCATCGCAGTGAAATGAAGGTCACTACACCGAGTTACACACGGCCCATGTTTATCCTATATCGCATGTACGGGACATTCAGATAAATTCGCCGGACACTCCTGCGATCTTCGTATGACAGTCTCACGATAGAGGGTTCTCCGTTTTGTCTCCAATCAGTATCAATTTCGGTTAACCCAATCAATTTCGGTTTGTTGACTATCACATACCGATATTTTCCCAAACTAAACTGGGAACGGTTCAAGACAGGTTCCTTTTCCAACAATTTGGAAAACGATCGCGAAATTTACGTATTTCAAGTTTGTAAAGTCAAGTTCAGCATAAATCTTAAATGATTCTCGCCAATATTTAGGGGGGGGGGGGGTGGGGTCGGGGGGGTTGTCGGATCAATTTGAAATTTTATTTATCTCTCCATTCGACATAAAAACTTCAAAATTAAAAAAAAAGCTGGCAATCAAATGTTGTAATCAACCTCAACCATGAAAATCTGTGAGTCAGAGAACAGTTTGACATATTATTTTGTGTTGCTTTGCTTTGAGTTGCTTTGGAAAGATCATATTGGATCAGAATACATCAGTATCATGATTGGTACATTCCTTATTGGCATAAAGGTCATGGCATGCCACCGTATATTACCAGAAACAAATATCGTCGTATCGTTCGCAAATAATATTGTTTTGCAATTTGTCAGATGGTAAATCATTCGAATATATTATGAATAGAAGAGGACCTAACACAGAACCCTGGAGTACATCACATTTTATACTACGTTTTCCAGATGTAGTATTTTTGTACTTCACAAGTGTAGAATATTTTATGACAATAACGACACAAACTCCTTACATGCACTCTTACTTTACATACACCACACACGTTTACACAATACACGACTTTACATACTTAACATACACCACAAGTAGGCGCGCACTTCTAAGCTACAAGGAAACTCACAGACATGCATCCATCACGTGCACAGACATGTCACCACACGCACAGCCAATCGGACACAACTTCCGCAACAATAGGCGGGAAAACCTACACACACAGACTTAGCCCACCACTGTTCTGGGAGTTGAATAAATGCATTCAGACAGAGAAGACGCATTGTGAATTACTTGGACTAAGTGAAAAATTGTAAAACATTTAATCCGTCTCGCACCTCTTTAATCCTTATTGAATATAGATGAAGGCGCAGGATATGATACTTGGGCCGACTATTGTTGGCAGTGTGCAAGTGGTCGTGATCATGACATCGGATTCGCTCGTGCCTAATGAATAGTATTTGAGTCGAACTTTGGAGTGTTACTTACACAACACTTCTGCACTCATATACGTCGTGCTAGATCTGATAGGGACCTGAGGACTCCTGTTTCATCACCCAAGTATACTCCACACAAGCTCTCGGTTCAGATATAGTTCCTGGTGCACTCACGGGGACACCTCGAATGCCGTAAACTCTACTTTACTCATTATTGTAGTATATTTTTTAGGATTGTAACGACCCATAACTATCCTCCGCATGTACTCTCACTTACATGTAGAATCGATACACACACACTTACATCATCATCTAACAATAACCCGCATCCCTGATGGTGCCGCGCGCTTCTAAGAACCACACATGCCAACATTGACACACAGTCCCATTCAATAACAGCTTGCCATATACAAGTACAAATTCCACGAAACCACACCCACTACTACGGAAGCGTAGAAGGGCCACCCAGGAAATTATTTTTTTTTAAATTCCCGACTGAGTAACTCGATAATATCGACTTAGTATCTCGATAATATCGACTTAGTATCTCGATAATATCGACTTAAGAGTGGATCAGGCACAGGAAGATTTATTTTTTTCAAATTCCCGAGTTAGTAAGTCGATAATATCGAGTTAGTAACTCGATAATATCGAGTTAGTATCTCGATAATATCGAGTTAGTATCTCGATAATATCGAGTTAGTAAGTCGATAATATCGAGTTAGTAAGTCGATAATATCGACTTAGTAACTCGATAATATCGACTTAGTATCTCGACTTAAATCACAGCACATGATGTATAGTCTGCTTGTGCAAATACATAATGAGAAAACAAATAAACATTACTGATTTTATATGAGGGTCAAATACTGTTAGAACTCTATTATGTAATTAATGTATTGATATTTACATCAGAGGGGAAAGTTTTCATTTTAGATATCATTTATTTCAATGTTCACACGTGGACATATACGCCAATTGACACAGTCGTTAATGGTTACCCACGTACATTATACATACATGTACACATGGGCCGGACAACCCTAAAATATTAAGTCGATATTATCGAGTTACTAAGTCGATATTATCGAGTTACTAACTCGGGAATTTAAAAAAAATAAATCTCCTTCCTGTGCCTGTTCCACACTAAGTCGATATTATCGAGATACTAACTCGATATTATCGAGTTATAAGTCGATATTATCGAGATACTAAGTCGATATTATCGAGTTACTAAGTCGGGAATTTAAAAAAAAATAATTTTCCTGGGTGGCCCTTCTACGCTTCCGTACCACATCCATCTCGTGCGCATATCAAAACATTACATCACATTCCACCAATCTATGGTGTACGACGGCGACCATTCTTGGAACTCGTAATTTCGCCTTAAAAAGTAGGGCGAGAACGCGAAAGTACGAAGCGAAAAGAAGAAAGTACGAAGTGAAAAGACGAAACCATACCTTGGAGGGTCCCGAGAACACTGACAGTGTTGTTCCAATTTCATTTAATTATATTATACTGTAGCACAATTTTGTGATCGCGTTTAAAGTACTATGGCCAGGACAAAATCTGAATTTGGCTACTGAATGAGAGATTATTCGTAACCAACAGAATAATCTTGTGTGCGCGACGTTTTCCCAAAACCTTTCCAACTGGTACATTATAATTTTTGAAGGACGATTGTGATTGTGATTTGGATTTATAAATTGGTACACAATTTTTGCTAGTTTTATGTTTTCTGGTTCATACTCTTGTCTTCATTGAAGAGTTTGCTAAAATTTCCATAAGATGAGCAATTTCTCTCTTGGGTTCCTTAAGCAAAATAGTGCTAAATTACCACCATGGTCTGTACATTTTTTTTCTGGAGAGGCATTATCGCCGATATATTACCAGGACACATGGAAGCAAAATAAAATGATCGGGGAATCGATGTTCCTGCTGAATAATTTTTATGCGATATTTTACTGGGGGTATTTAATACTAACTCGTGGTCATCTCGCGGTCAATTACAGAAAGCATTTCCTATTTTAGACGGTTCCGTGTGATCATCATCGTCGATAGCAAATCACTGATTGACGTTTTATTATTCGTCTTGCCTATCAGAGTATTCAAAACACCCCATTTTAAAAATGTCATTAGGTTACCGAAGCTATGGTCCGATAATTCTTTTTGGGTGACTTGGTCTTGAGGGTGGCAGCGTATCGTCGCTGGTTGGAGAATCCATGGAGATCGCGGGTTCGAATCCATCACGTTTGCGCGCATGCTCTTGAGCACTAGAGTCTGACTTGCATTGTTTTCTTTGCTTGCGACGACGACGAGATCCTGATGAGGATGGCAATGCAGTCTAGTAACTCTTGGGCATCGGTATGTAATCCATTTTGGTAGTCCAATCGCATTCAGGGGAGCAGTCTTGCATGGTAACATCCCAGGGGTAGTAGAACTCCCAGGGGGTCAGGGGTACGTTCGCTTTTGTGTTCCTCACTGTCTGATGACGATGGAGGAGGAGCAGTGTCAGATGTGCTTCGTATTCATATGGTTTTAGTACATCAAGTTAAGCAACACGAGTGATTCGAAGGTTTGCTACGAAGGCAATTCTGTAATAAACCTCAGTCACAGGTAATCAACCTCAGATTTGGCATGGGTGTCATATCCCATTTTCTGGCATGTTGCAGTGCGCTCCAGATGATCTCAAGCGAAGTCATGTGCGGTTTGATTGCTAGGCACAAGTATTCATCATATGCCAGTCCACATGGAGGTAGCAGCTCCAGGTCGTATGTCGGAAACACAGGATCAACTGACATAATACATTCATGTCCATAGACCATCAGGGGCAGTGTACACCCGATAGATGAGTGGACTGATGTCTGGTATGCCATGAACATGTACGGCAAATGCAAGCCCCAATCGTTAGCACAATCTATAACACATGCAATCAGCACATTCGATAGATTTTGATTGAAACTTTCGACCTGATCGTCACTTTGTTGTCAATAGGGGGTTGTACAAATGTTCTTGGTGCCATACGACATTGCGAAACAGCGAAGACTCAATTTCTGTCCATTGATCACTATGGATAGCTTTCGGCACACCGTGATACACTATCCATCTGTTCACTAGGGCGTCGGCGACGTTCTCGGGTGTATGGCGGCGAAGTGGGAATGCATCAGTATACATGATAATCTGATATCATGATTATGTAGCGATTACCTCTTCTGGTGACCTTATGGGTGTCCAAGATGTCCATCGCAATCCTATGGAATGGCGCGCCTGTCGACAGCTTGGTCAGCAGCTGTGTCATCGGTGGTCTTTTTGGCGGTGGTTTGCCTTTGCGCAACATGCATTGCAGTCAGTGGCCACACCAGTGGGCAACATCCAGTGCAAGGCCCGGCCAGTTGAAATGACATCTCACTCGCTCTATGGTCCACTGAAGTCCGACGTGTCCGATGACTTTGAGATTGTGCAGCTGGTACAGGACCACGGCTTGGAGAGACGGTGCATCCTGTCGGATCCGGCTTGGTGTTCCGGAGGAGTATTCCGTCTTGCAGCACTAGGAGGTTCCATCATGAGATGATGGTTTTCCCTCCTCAACTTGGCGCGACTTCTTTGGAAGCCGGTTTAGTCCCGTCAAGTGCCCATTGGCGCACTTCACCAACACTTGGATTGGCTTGTGGAGCAGCGACAATATCAGCATTAGTGTAATCCGACAACCATTTCTGGCCATCAAGAATCACGTTCAGGGCACATACTTGGGCAGATTGGCGTGCTGAAATCAATTTAAGTACGACTGGAGGTATCGTATTGTCACTATCCAACTGGTCCACCTCAGTGGTGGTTGGAGCCACTCTAATCCTCCTGACGGGAATTTCACCGTACCTGGTTTCTGGTTCTGTGAGCGGCGCGACCAGACATCCAGGACAATCTCGGTGGTTGCAGCTGTGACAGCGCGACAATCTGTCAACATTTCCATGGAGTTTCCTGGGACGGCATTCAATCCGGAAGTTGTACTGTTGAAGTTTGGCAAGCCAGCGAGCTAGCTTACCGTCAGCGTCAGTTTTTCAGCCAACACAAAGAACTATGGTAAGAGCGCAACAGGAAATTTCATCCCCACCAATACTTCATCCCCACTATTACTTGTAGTGATGCACCATTTCTATGATGGCGATCAGAGTGTCTTGCCTGTGAAACTGATCTCAATCTCCTTTCCATTGACACGCTGTGAGATCCCGCTTCCGATGGCAAATCCGCTGGCATCTGTGCCGAGGATGAAATAGTCGTCTTTGTTCCGTGGCCTTGATGAGGGCGTCATGCAATCTCTGGTAAACTCGGCGTTGTGGTGTTTTTTAGGTGATTTGGCAGTCACCTCGTGCAACTAGAGGCTCGGCAATAATCCTTTCTGAACCTCGGCAATAATCCTTTCTGAACCTCCGATGGTAATTGGCGAAATCAAGGAAGGCATGAACGTCAGTCAGTTGGCAACTCTGATAGCTTTCACTATGTTCGGATTGACTCATATACCTTATATGCTAACTATGAATCAAGGTTTTCACAGGATTTCATGTTGAAACAGTTCGCTCTTTTTGGGTTGTAGGCGTAACCCTGCAGTTCTCATTCTATCCAGGACCGCTTCCAGATTGGCAAGCACCTGGTCAAGTGTATGTCTGTATGCTATGACATCATCCAACTGACACATACATCGAGTCCATAAATATCCATGGAGGATGGTCTCAATGAGACGTTCGAAGGTCGCCGGTGCATTGCTTAGTTTGAACGGCATGACTGGTATAGTCCTCTCCTTGTGGCAAAGACAGTCTTTAGTCTATCGGCAGGGTCTCGACCTTCCAATAGTCTGAGGCAAGGTCCAAGGCGAAGAAGTACATAACTTCAGCGAGTGCATCATGAGTATCCTGGATGTTCGGCAAGGTGTAAGAGTCCTTGCGCGTCACATCATTTACCAAACGACAGTCAACACAGAAACGGACCTGGCCGTTTTTCTTGCATACGAGAACGACCTGGGAGCGATTTGGAAGGTTCGATACATCCAAGGCGGAGCATCTTGTCCTCTTTGTCGATGGTGTTCTGCTGGGCTTGTGGTATGCAACATTGAAGTTGACGAATCGGTGTGGAGCTTCCGGTGTGGAGCTTACGACCCAGTTATCCATCCGGGCTCATGAAAGTGTCCTTGTTTTGTTACACAAGGTTGGCACAGCAGCGCTGTTGTTCTTGTGAGAGTCCCGCATCGTCCACCATCACTGGAGATGTGGTGGAAGGTCCTGGTAGTGATCAATGTTTGTTTGCGACAGGTATGGATTCTCTCCTGGTTTGGGCACAGCACTGACGATTATCTCGACTGGGCTCGTGATAGCGATGGAGTCGGAGCGTATCAGAGTGACTCCCGTATCCGCGGAATTGACTACTGTCACATTTGCGACTCAACGGTGTCAGTGTTCGACTCAAGATGAGATCTGCCTCCTCAGGAAAGTTCTTCGTTGAATCAAGTGCGTGTGTTGGCGTACCCGAACCCTGGAGGTCGGCACAGCTTCACAAGTTCGGCAAGTTCGACAAGAGCTTCACTGCGAGGGGGACACAGTGACTGCTCTATGCACGGCCATGCGAACGACAATGGCCTCAAGGTCTTTGTGCACAAACAGGATCTCCTTGTTCATCTGAATTGTTCCTTCGCCATATTTCATAATGGCATTCACCTGTTTGAAGAAATTGAGAATCATCTCGTCATGAATGGCTGCAACAAAGAATGTCATCATCATTTCTTTCAGTCCGATTTGGATTGTGAGGTCTAGTTAACCGCTGATAGGACTGAGGTCTCCGTTCACATCACATATGGTAGCACTTGTCGAGGTGATCGGCAAGCACTTGGTAGCGGTGATCGGCAAGCACATGACAGACACCCCTCGTGGAGCGGCAATTGGCCTGTAGATGATGATGAGTACTTGGCGCACACCCTTTGTTGAGGTGGTCACATTTGGTGTGTTTGCTGCGATCGGTGTGGAGCTTCGAGAGTTGCTCATGTTCTTGGAAGGTATCTCTTTGCCCTGCAGCACCTTCCCTACCTAGTTTGACGCCTGTGGTTTGGGCTGTGGAATGGCTTGCTGCGGCTGGTTCGAGGGCGGTACGGGCTCAGACTCAACTTTCGCAGTTATTCTGTCAGACCCTGATGCGCCAGAGCGTGGCGTGAATGACTTGATGCCATTCCATACAAGTATGTCAGGCAGAAACACTGTATCCAACTGTGTCAGGGCTTCTTACAGAAGAAACAGACAGACGGGCGCCCTGGCGGCGTCGGTCGATCTCCACGAGTTTGAGCAGTCGCTCGCAGGACAGAATATTGCGTGTCTTCAAAATGTTGTCTGCCTTCATCACTGATTACACACTAAAATGCTTTCGCTAACTACTCGCGAGAGCAGAAGGGTACAGAATGTTCTTCACAACCTTGTAGTCCGGTCATGTTGCTGTTGGCAGGATCATAATATGCTCGCTTATTATCGACTTTACAGCTTAGGAATCAATTGTGAACATCTAGGAAATGATGCTGAATACTGTCATGACATTGTATTTGACTTTTTGCCTCATTTTCGAGGTCACAGGACGAAATGGCTAATATCTTGTTTATTATAGACTTTACAACAATTGAGAGTTAATTGTGGACATACAGGACATGATATATGTCAAATATTCTGATGACCTTTAATTTGACCTGTGACTCCATTTTCAAGGTCACAGGACAAAATTGCTATATCTCTCTCATTATTCAATACACAGCTTAGCAATCAATTGTGGACAAAATAGGAAATGATATGTGCTGAATATTCTCTTGACCTTGAATATGATCAGTGACCTTATTTTCAATATCACAGAACAAAAAGGTTAATATCTGAAATATAAAACATATATCGTTCGTAAACTTTCTTATCCATTGGGCAAATATGTTATTGTTTCATTGCGACTAATGTGGCACGAGAGGACGTTACACTCTTAATAAATAATAATAATATGTCAAACTTTTATAGCGCTTAATTTCGTTCAACGAATTCTAAGGCGCAAAATTCCAGATTTCATAACCAGTATCATAAAACGTGGTCAGAAATAGTTCGTGATCAAGATGACAACCGGCTGTGTTGAGAAGGTTAAGGGGGATAGGCATCCCGAAATAGGTACGTCTTAAGCTGATGCCTGAAACTAAATAGTATAGGAGCAGAACGAATATCATTTGGTAGGGAATTTCAAAGTGAGGGGCCGTCATAAATCAAACTGTTTTGGAATTGAACTTTTGATTTATTGATGGAAGGTTTATAAAGTGGGACATGGAGGAACAGTTTATCAGGACTGCCACGCCTCGTGTTCACTTCACATGTTCAGGGAGTTAGGTGATCGTTGAAATAAGCAGGTAGTCCAGTGTGCAATGATTTGTAAATAATTGTTGCGGTTTTGAACTTTATTCTGTGCCTAATGGGCAACCAATGTAGTGACCTGAGAACAGGGGTAATATGAGAGAACTTAGATGTGCGAGTGACAATGCGGGCCAAAGTATTCTGAACACACTGAACTTATTCAAATCCCGACTGGATAAAGACCTATACGGTGAATTACAATAATCGAGTCTACTACTAACTAGTGCATTAGCCAATGTAATTGTAATGCTTTTCCTCCTTAGATCACGAAGGCCCACAAAACATGATTTACAAACAGACACAACCTGCTCGGAGAATGAAAAATCAGAGTCAAAAACAACACCTAAGTTACGAGCTTTATCCGTAGGACTGATTTCCTTTCCAAGAACATCAACTGGAAAACAACCAGTCATCTTAGCCCTTTGAGACTTTGTACCAAACAGGATGAACTCAGTTTTTCTTTTCTTTTCAGAATGAACTCTTGGCATAAACGACTGTATTGGTTAGACCATAACGGAACCATGTGTTAACCATAGCTTCTTTTTCACGTCATTCATTATGATAGAAATGCACAAGAGAGTTATGTATTTCTGACCATGTGGTATCACATCCTGGATACTGATGTCCGTGACGTCCGTGTAGCATCACAGATAATATAGTAGGTCTAAAAACACAGATCCCGGAGCAGTCGTTAGTGCATTTTCTGCAAATTTCTTGTAAAACACAGGCACAATCTAACGGATATTTAGCCTTCGTGTATTTAACACTTCGGGGTCGCATGGGCCAACCTCAGATGTACAAAAATCATGGCCCCATAACCACCTATCACGTCATAGAACCATCCAACATATATCACAGCACGCAACCCAGTATTACGCCATAACCACCTGGTAGTATCACGTGACATAACCACCGCTAGGGGAGCCACCGTATGGGTAGGGGTTTCATGCCGGCGGCACTACTATTTCCGCCAAACAGTCTTTCTTCCGTTTATTTCAGTATCAATTTCTGTCATCCTGTCATTGTCGAAATACCGATGTTCCCCACAACAAACCGGGAACGGTTGAGACAGTCTCTTTTTCCAACAAGTTGGAGACAGATCGAGGACTTTTACATATTTCAAGTTAAGTTCAGCATAAATCTCAAATGCTTTTCGCCCATAATTTTTGGGGGGATTGTCAGGTCAATTTAAAACTTTATTTGTTTCCATTCGACATAAAACCATATGTTTCACCAAATTCCAGATTTCTAACTTCAAACTAAAAAAAAGTCTGCAATCTACTACAATATTACCATTCATGTCATATATGCAATCTGCGAGTCAGGAAACAATTCAACATATTATTTTATGTTTAAATTGCTTTGGAAAGATCACATTTGATCAGAATACAGCAGTATCTTTATCATGTTTATTGGTACATTCCTTATCGGCACAAATATCACTGCCATGCCAACATTTGTTGGACATGTATCGTGATACCATTTGGAGGCAGACGGTCAATATGTGTATATTATGGGTTAAATGATTAACCTGCCTAGACATAAACATCAAAGAGTATAACTTAAGATTGTTATATTTTCAATATATAAATAATATTTCTATTACCGATAAATCTTCATGAGTAATCTTCAAAATATAGTGAGTATTATATTAAAATAATATTATTATATTAATATAATATTTTAATATTTTTCATTTTTCATTAAACGGCCATAATCTCAGCTTAGCCTCAGTCAATATTGGAACTTCCAGGTCTGCAAACAAACATACTGACCTCGACAAAAGTCCATAAATGTTAAGTATTTAGAGATCTGTCACGCGACCCCCAATATTTTCTGTTCAGGCGGGTAGAGCAAAAGTCTGAAAGAATTTGAAGAATTTGCCACAAAAACTGATATGAACGAGTAGGCCTATTACATGTGGCGATCGTTATGTAGTTTGTGCCTGTAGAAAAAAAAAATCAAAATTCAAATATTCGAATCTAATTTTTCATAAGTTTTGATGGGTCATATATTAGTCACACCACCTCCAGTACTTGCATGTAATAGAGGCATCATGCATCATTATTCATTTCAGGCTGTTTTATACCGTCCATTTTGCTAGTGTGTCGCAGTGCTATACATGATGCCGTCCGATATCTCTGAGTGCTTTTGGTAGTCTGGATGGTAGACTGGACCCAAATCAAGGTCTGTCCGAATTTCAAAGACAATTTGTTCCAAAAATAGTTCGTTAGCTCGCCCATACGAGCCGTTAGGAGGCTATAATGCCACCTGAATACCTGTATCGGCTCCCATTGTGAAACTGATGAGAATGTGTGAAGCGGCCATCAAACTTCTGACGTCAGAGCGTCTCCCCGTGGGCCGCTTAAGATCATTATTTACGTGCACTGCAACGCGAGTTTTACGACACGATCTTATTACCGGTGGGATTTGCTCCTTGGTCAAACCTACGACTACTTATTAAACTCGGGGCGCTATGGACAATCACTCACTGTCGGCAGATGTGTTCATATCACTAAATCACAGCTGACATTGAGTGTGTGTTTCCCTTCGCGGGGGCAACTGGAGAAGCTACCCGGAAATCGTCTGTGTTCTTTACTGAAAGTAAGTGAGGACGCGTCTGTTAATAAAGCTCATAATATCCAAATAATGCTGATTTATGCAGTAAAAAGAGTCCGTAATTATTTCCAATGTTATTGGTACACGTATGTGTTTACAGAAATGACATGGTGTCAGCTTGACATGAAGTCGAGTGCTCCACGAATCACTGTGACACTCATCCAAAGACGTTCATTTCTGGATGGCAACGTGAAAATTATGCATTGAAAAATTGGCATCTATCTCGATAAGAATGATTGATGCCTTTCTTCGTGTTGAAATTATTCCCGCATATCAGACCACGTGTGAGGAAAGAATATTTAGTATCACTATGAAAACTACTTCAATTATCTAAAGTTTTCTTTGCAGTGATAAGAATTTACATCTAGATTATCACTAACGAATGTTGTGGTTCCTTGCTTGGAGACATTTTCTCAAATATCAGAATCATAAGGAAGTGCTCCTTTCTGATGTCAATTTTATGTCATCTTTGCCCACATCTTCAGATTAAATACCCAGTATTCGATTATGTAGGCCCAAACTGAAATTTTTGATTTTATTTTATAAAAAGGGACAGATCCGAGTTTTATAGCCTATGACAATTTCCAGTTTTGACTGTTGTGTATCAAAGCGGAATCCGTGGTGTCTATGGTTTTTAGTGACATCATATATTGTAAAGAAAGTGTACACAATGTGGTGATATTATTTTATTGGGAAACATGTTCATAAAACATGAAACTCCTCGGTTCAGTTGCAAAAAAACGAATACACGTTTCAAGTTTTCATAATCAACGAAACAGCTTATTCTTACTCTTATTATTCACATATAGCCTAAATTCACACGATAATTAAGTCATTTTGTCGTTTTCAGTTCATATATATATTGTTGTCAATTTATAAAGATCGACGATGAATGAGACAAAACACAATTTTGACCAGTCTGGATTATATCATACATTTCAACACTTTGACTAGAAGAATCACAATTTCGAACAGAGGAATGTAATCCAGCTACACCAGACGGTCACCTTACAATATAATGTACACATATGTAACTATATCTTTCAATACTGTTTGATAGCGACCAAGATGGAGTCAATAGGTCCACACACGGTACAATATTCATGTATACAGAGTTCAGGACTCTTGGAAGAAAGCCCAAGGTATGTTCTATTTTGTGTACCAAAACTGGGTCAAGCTCAAGATCACAGACACACATTAGGGGACCATCACCGCAAGTCCATTTTCATGAAATAAAAACGACAATATCATCAACGTATACCATGACACGTCTATGTCAATATTACGTGTTAGCAATTCCGATAACACACGATTATTGAGAAAATGCCGCAATCATCTCAAAAAGACGCTAATGGAAACACCCCACGCCATCAATGACAAATATTTGCTGGTTTTATTGACATTCAACCGCACACTGATTGCTCAAGATATCCACAAGATAAAACAACATTATAACTACATTACACGAAAGTTTACCGGTACATGTACATTCAGAGTACTAAAGTCAAATTCATCTGGCAGTGAAACACGCTTTTTGGCGATAACTCTGTTTTGGATAATCGAATCAACTTGAAATTTTGTGTGTCTTAATTGGGTATCTTAATTGGTGTGTCTTAATTGGCTTAAGTTTCAGAATTTTATCTCAAGAACTGAAAAAGTTGGCAATCTACCTCAATGTTAAATTTCAGTCCAAACTGGGATCAAACAAATTCCAACAAATTCAGGGCTTTTATGATGTTTATGCCAGTACAGAATGAATTCATTGCTTTGATTTAAAGTCGGAAGGCATAGTCGCAGTGTATAATAAGTAAACATGTTTATTTTGAATCAGTATATAACTCAAACATCAAATAAAAGTCGTTTTTGTGTGCAGACCCTGAAATTCCATTGTGGGGCTCAAATTTAACATTGGGGTAGATTACCAACTTTTTCAATTTTTGAGATAGAACTCTGAAATTCGGTGAATAATTACGGCATGATACCCAATTGAGACATACAAAATTTCAAGTTGATTTGATTATCCAAAACAAAACTATGGCCGAAAAGCGTGTTTCACTGACAGATGAACTTTTGTATATAGGTTTTCAGTGTGAGCACATACTGTGATAATAGCCAAAATAGTAGTCTGCAAGTATCATGGAAAAGCTCATGCGAATAAAAATATAGGGTGAACATGTTTGGCACAAAGTTTATGAAAATATGCCACGAATCAGTGTCCCGTCACACGCTTCTCGTCACTGTGAATACCATTGTGTTCAGTGGATTTATTTAAAAAAAAATGCGTGGGGATTTCATATTTTATCACAAGCGTCGGTAGGAACTTCGGAGAGTAGAATTCTTCTGAAGCTTTCAGATATAAACAGGATCCAACATATCTAGAGAGTCAGTGGAGTGTGACTTTTCGTGTATCACTTTGAGAAGTTTGAGTCTCTGAAGTCTACTCAGAGTGGCGTGATCCGTTGACGACTCTCTGGGTGTGTTCTCGGTCTGACTCTGATGGTCACCATTTTGTTCCAAACTGGTGATTGGCAGCTTGGTTGAGGCTATCCCTGACATGAGAATACCAGCCTTGTTCGCCGACAAGGACACGGTGTCCACCTTGCGACCATCACTTTGTGGGACATCTCGGAAATCCAACGAGGTGACTTTCGGTTTCCTCTTTGGAGAGCCGTGCCTGTTTGGAATGTTTCTGGGCAGTGGGGGTATAGCAGATATTCTAGGCGGTGGTTCCATGACGTGTTCGACTGTGTTGGAACTGGCACTTTTTGTGGAACTGTGAAAAAGTCTTTCTGTGGTGGTTTCGGTGTCTGTAGCACGGGGTATATTTGAACACTGTACACTGGTACTGACGGGCGTATCCCAATTGGCCTCCCAATCCTTCTCTGGGGAGTCCTTGCTGATTGAAGTCCTAGGCGTCTGTGTCGAGGAGCCTTCTCTCGGCGTGTTTGATCTTGAGAATGGTTTCCTTTCAGGGGTATTCCTGTTGATGCTGTTCTTTTCGGAACTCCTGCGATCTATTCCATTTCTATCCACATTATTGTCATCTGCAGTGCTCCTGTCCACACTGTTGCGGTCAACACTATTTCTGTTCGAACTTTTCTTGTCACGGTTCGACCTGTCCGAGGCCATCCTTTCGAGGAAACCGTCCTCCATGTTGACGCTTCCCGTGTCGAAAGACATAGTGGAACTACTGACCGAGTCTGTTCTGCGGATGGCCGTTTTGTACTGCTTCTGGGCGTCGTGTAATCGTGTCAGCCACACAGCCTGTAAGCAGAGAGTACAGGTCAGTCTCGAGAGAAATAGAGAGTGTGGTCAACGCTGATACAATGTATTTAAAGATTGTGTTCTGACTGAACTGATACTGAACTAATGATGTTCTAAATGTGTGCCCTGTTGAACCCATAAAGATGAATGAACTAGTCGACCGTACCTTAGCAGCCTCTGATGGCGCCTGTAGCGTGTAGACCCCGATGATCTGCTGGAAGCGGCTGATCTGCACCAGGACGAAGGCGTTCTTCAGACCTGTCGCTGCGGAGAGGCAACCAAAGAGTAAGTTTGGGGAGCGCGCTTGCTGCTCTTGTGACATGCCGAGCAGGGAGGCCTCCTCGATCGACGGGGCCACATAGCTGTCGGTCGTGCTGGTGCTGCCGTGGTGGAGCAGGTAGGGGAAGGTCCCCTTGGCATAGTGTGCCGAGTCGCACGACAACATGAGGTGAACGCCACATTCCAGGTATTCCCACCATAAGCCTTGATCGAGAAAAACGAGGGACGGGGGTTGGCGAAAGTGTGTAAAGAGAAAACGGAAATTATAAGTCAGATTGCTATATTATGTGAGAGGTGTCCAACGACATACTAGCTAAACTACATAGAGAAGAACCATCGAGAACTAAAGTATAGAAACAGAGAAAGAAAACAGGGCAAAAAAAGGAGAAAGATCGAATCGAAGAAAGGTGGTGTGAAATCAAATAACGTTTATCCTTCAGAAGAATTTAACTGGAACGAAAGTCATAACGTTTACCAAAGTTTTGATGAGCAAAGTAGAAGCTCACTCGGCGAATACCGAACTGGAGTAGAGCAGTTTCTCGAAACAGCCTTGCAAATCGAGTGAGTGCATGGGGAATGAGCACGACTGGGTAAGGTACGCGTGGATTTGATGAACGTGTGATGGGAGAGAACAGAACATGTTTGGGGAGGGGAGGAGGGGATGCAGCACGACTTTACCAGCACGACGACAGCGCACAGACAACCAACGCCACAACAGCTTGCAAAGAAACATAATCGCATAAATTATTGACGGGCGTTTTTTTTCTAATGAAACAAATACATGTAACAAATTAACAATATTAAGATGCGATATCTTTGCTACTCTTCAGAGCTACCGTCAACAGACTGGGGAAAACAAGTCCACAAAATTACTCAAATGACTCCGAAAATTCACCAAGAATTCGATAATCATTGGGCATAAGATACGTACCAGCTGCATCAGGTGGTCTGACGTCATGGATTGTGAAGCGATCCAGAGCTATAGGCTGTCGATGGACCACAAACACTGCACCGTCAGTGTGAACGCGCGGGCTCGCCAGCAAATTGGTGTCTGCGACAGCCGTTGATTTCTGTACATGTCAACAAAGACGTTTCAGGTAGTGCCCTCATTATCATGGGAAGTTCAGTTGCGAAAGTATTATTACGACCGCCTGAGGACAAAGTCTTACCTTTCTTGGTGGCTTTTTCACTCGGGTCAACAGCAGAATGTCATCAAACAGCAACATATACATATCGATGGTTTTGTTTATTTCTGAAAACACAAAGATACATACATCGATATCAAACGATAAAATCTTCAACAAAAAAAGCAAACGGAAAATGCTATGAATCACCGGATTATCACCATTAAATTGGAGTGAATCAACTTAAAACGCTCACCTAGCAGCGTGAGTGGCCCCTCGTGCAGCAGCTGACGTTTGGGACTGGCCAGTAGTCGCTCGCACGGCTGTTTCATGAGGTTCGCCTTCAAGAACTCCGGAATGAACGCTCGTGGCTCTAGCTCGGTGATCGCCTGCCACATGATCTGCTGCTGGATCTCCTGCACTCGCTCGAAGTTTTTGAGCCACTTCATCTTCGTCTCGAGGCTTTTGAGCGAGGTTTCCAGCTTCTCGAGGGCCTCGGTAAGCTGCTGTTTCTGATCGGGGTTCTCCGTGTACTTTCTAATGTTGGCGAGTAGAAGGGGCACCTTCGTGCAGTGTTGCATCGGAGAGATGAGCAGGTCGGTCAGCTGTAGTCTATGGCAGCGCGGGTCATGCTCACACCACTGAGATATATACAACATATTATCGTCAGTTAGTTGCTTTTTCGATAATTTACAGTGTAATTCCTCTCATGAGTGACTATTGGTGGAAAGATCGACATTTTGAGAATTATATTTCCAAAGCTTGTCCACTGTATGTACTTTCGAGTTACCTTTTCAAACTGTGAGAAGTCTTCGTTCTTCCTGAGTTGGTCCAGGTAGCTGACTGCCTTGGAGTAGTTTAGACAGTACTCATGGTACACCTCGCCATCTCGGGTCAGTTGACTGAACTGTACGTGAGTACACAACCATACAAGTTCTTATAATTCTCACGGACATACAAAAGTAACACTAATAATATTTTAATTAGATGCATTTATAAGTTTTCAGAGGAGGGAAGTAGCTAGCTCTCACCTTCTGTAGCGCCATTACGAGAACCTCGGTACGTCCGAAGTCCGTGGCACTGGCATCCTTCAGTAGAACGCTGATGAAATCCCGACAGAACGTGTAACTCACCTAAAGAGAGAAAGAGGGGAAAAATACACATAAAAGTCAACTTTTTCAACGAAAGCAGGGAAAGATGCAAAATCTAGAGTGAACATGAAGTGATGAACTGAGCGCGGTGACGACGTGACGTGCCTTGGAAAACAGAATAGGCTACCCGACGTAGGTACATGTATATACGTCACATGACAGCTAATCTAATAAATTTCCACTGGACATTACAAGTCAGAGACTCATAAGGATTCCCCCGGCTGCACGGGGCAGAATTTGTAAATGTGTTTTCGAGGCTAATTTTATTAGCCCGATATTTAATTTTTCGCCCGTGGACGGACGGCTATAGACGGACGACACTGCCGGACCAGACAATATGTGGCCAGCGCCACGCGAAAGGGACAGCTGGGCCAGTCTAATTGGAAATCTACCGGGGAATAAAGCCCTTCTAGCCTCGTGGAAACTTTATTACTTCTAAAATCTCGGCAGAGTCCTCTTAAAAATAACCGTCTGAAGAGCAAGGGGCGAAGACGTCATGCGTCATCCGTCCTGACACGTGTCATACCAAGGCTTACGTGCAAACAATACAAGGGGGAATCTCGTAAATGACTTTGTCAGTAACTTGCCAGACAGTAGACCCACACTGAATTAATATCGAGACACTTCTTCTAGCCCAGTCGGAGGTAAATGGCCACACAATCTTCGAGATTAAAACGACGTTGCCCCGCTGATGAGGGCCAGTGGTCTCGTTATAAATTGACTTCCCTATCGTATTTACTGAGAAAGTTCTCTAGTAAGTTCAAGAAACCAGGTCTTCTTGATCAGAACAATTTTAAATATTGCGAGATGCAACAAAGAAGCTAATCTCCTGGCAATCTTGTACTCTCATAGCTTCACACAATGTCAATATATGTACATGCTACAACTTCCATATATTTACATGTAGCTGCATATAACTTTATACACATGCATCGACTGTTAATTCACGCAAACTGCGATGATTAGTATATATGCTAGTACAAATAAAGTTCTTGTATACAACTATACATACATAGCAGAGCTCGTCCAGATTGCCGAAGAGATCTTGTGGTTCGGTGAACATCAGGTAGCCTTCTACCTGTACTTTCTTCAGTGGCTCCATGAAACACTGACAGCAATAGATACAGACTACGATGAACACATTGGTGTAATCTTAAGCTATCAATCATAGAAATAAGCGTTCCAACAACAAACGTTCTTTGAAGTTTAGCAGCACATGTGGAAGAAACTATATTTGTCATGCAATCCATTATTCCAATTCAGTGCTTCATGATTTGTCGTGTTTCTTCAAATAGAGATGGCAAACGTCTGAATCATTGCGAATAATTTCAGCATTATTATTATACTATCGATCCATTTAGATGTGAAGAAAATCTGTAACTGTACCTTTGGAAAACTTCATTCAAACGACACCAAGCTGCAGTCATTAAGAATTACTCCTGACTAAACATGGGAAAACGCTTCCCTTGAAAAGAAAAACAACAACACAAAAACGACAAACAAAAAACAAAAACTCACGTGTTTGAGCACCATGAGGTGGTCTATGAGGAAGACACACTCGCTGAGGAATAGTTCCCAGACTGCCTCGCGCCGCTTCCGCTCCAGCTCATCCATCACGAGACAGCCGCCATCTTTGTCCTTGCTGGCGATCAGCTCAGACCAGTGCGAGTCCTTTTTTGACAGGAAAAAAATGTATCGTGTGTTACTTAGACTTGACTAAAGCAAAAGAAATACCTCGGTAATTGTAATTGCTTTGTGCATGCCATCAACACGTCAAATCAACGTAGGATTCTACGAGAATCCCGAAACTATCGACAACATAAATTTCACGGCGAGAAGCTAATACATGTATGTCAAAAGTCAATTCATTTCAGAAACAAGTCTAGCACTCGGGGCTTTCACCCAATGAGGTACAAGAGGCTGGCCGAACCTTATAGCAAGTAAGGTTGTTGTCCTTGAAGTCGGAACGCTTCATGTGTGAAAGAATTTCGCTGAGACTCGCCACGTTTTCCTTCGTTCTGTGTCCTTTCTTGTCCTGGATCTGTGAGAAATGGGGACGTGTCTTCTGAATATTTTTTGCAGCTACTATAGTAATTGAATGCAGTGTGCGTATTTTTGGTTGGATGATGCATTTTAAAAAGACGCATTGTACTGTTATGAGTTATTGTGTATTCTTCAACGTACCAGTTTAATGAGTGAAAAGGAGGAAGTCGGCTTCTTTTTATTATCTGCAAAACGATCGTGAATTGTTAAAGACAGAGACATCGCTCTGTACTTCGTATCAACGATTACCACCAAACTCAACATGACATTGCAGTGGTTATTATAAAAGATATACTTCCAGATTCTGCACCAAATGATGATACTTCTTATCCAATCGAACTGACTGACTGAATCTTGAATCACTCCAAGATTGTATCGTTTACGTACCCTGCTCTGAGATGAGGCTGGCGATTGAGCCCTGGTAGGCCTTGGTGTTGGCGAAGTCTGCGATCGTGTTACGCTTGATGAGTACCTTCTTGCGGCGCCCGCGCACGAGCAAGTCTCCCGGGTAATTGATGCCCAGATCCCCGGAACTCCGCTTGCGCATGCGCCGGCTGGGCTTGTCCGACGACGCGCTGCATTATGGGAGTGTTTGCACGTTGTACAAATTATTTGTCGAAACACACACGTATAAACGTAAGCTTCTGGCTTATTCATAGTACAGTAGATATTTATGTTATACAAATGTTATATTTAATATTATAAAAATGTATAAAGAGATGAGTGATCATCACGTTGTATTGAATAATCTGTAGGCTTTTGCTGTTTTGGTTTAGGCTGATTTGTCTTACATTTATTTATATCGACCTATGGATGTCTCTTTTTGGCATTTTTCATTCATACATGTAATCATGAACTGGAGAGCTAAATAATAGCCCATATTATGACCTCGAGGTATATGATAACGTGATCACATACATTTTCATTTAAATATTTGGAATTCATTGCGAATTTAATTTACGCCAATCAAGTTTTCTGACCATACGTTCGACTGGTATCGACCCCTCCATACAAATATGAGTATAACCAGAAACATATGAAATTATTCCCTGAAAGAATGTACGAATCTAATAACTACTGTACAAAACTAGGAATTCAGTGCATTGTGTCGCCTAACGCCTTAAGAATATTGCACAATGAACGTGCTAAAGGTATTGTACCATTCACAGTTACGGCTTGATTGGGATCTCACTGAATAGTAATGGCTAATATACTGTGTTCAGGTGCGAGGGAAATAATTGGTATACGTCCCCTGAGCAATCATGGACGCCCCGAACAATATCCCGGTGAGGACCGACGTTCGTCTCTTAACAAATTACAGCTCGTCACCACGAGGGAACCCAAAGCCAGCGCAGAAACAATTACCTAGTTCCCGCGGGTAGTTGTTCTACCTGTTGAATAATCGTCGGTATATTTCGGGTCGTTTAGGTCAAATAAATAAACCTCTATGGAGGCTACGTGTCCCTTCTGTTATTTTCGGTGTTTTTCTACTGTGAATTAGCGCCCAAACTGTTTTGCTTTCGATCATTACATGAACTGAACTGTCTTGAAGTTCAGTGACCCATTGTACCAAGCTTTGAGTTCTTCAAGCGAGTGTAGTTCCTTTGCTTTTTCTTGCCCTGTTTTCATGATAACATTAGGTTTTTGAGATACATCAACCATTGAAAAAATAAGACAAGGTCACACAAAATAGAGAAACCATACGAGGCTCATTGTGTCATGTTCGAAATTGAACTCCAATTTGTCAACATCCTAAACATGCATATCTCATCCTGACATACTTCAATCACCGCGTGCGTGTATGTGCTGTGCATTGCTTCATGTATCGGAATATTACTTGATATTTTTGATTGATTATTATTAAGGCGAGTCGTGTCGTGTTTCCAAACCAGTTGTCGCTGTCTTACCTGCTGCCCTCGCTCTCATCACACGAGTTACTAGGAGACACATCCTCGAAGTTCTACAGAAAAAAGGAATTACAGGGCTCAAACATTGGTGAGAAGGTATAGCTACAGCAAACAATGTGCAATGTGTGTTTTGTATATCGTTGCTATTGCGTGCAGCATATCTGTTATGTTCAATGACATTGATAAAAGTATTTGTTCGTACTGTATTCTCTGTCCGACTATTTGACTACATCATTTGGATACATATTTGAATTCGAACGGCTTATCGACATAATTTCAGGTGTAGTCAGTCTGTATAACATTACAAGATGACATACAATGTATCATGATCGGTGGACATACACATAAGTCGCAATTTTCGAGCTGCCCTTATGTGCAATGTAAGCAGACCTTTCGAAATTTAGAGCTCGGGATTTACTCGTTGCTGATTTGCCTGTCAATGCTCACATGACGCAAGCATATTGACCTTTGAAAGCGGGGAAATGGGACTTCGACTGGAGAACAGCGAAAACCAGCTAGCCCCCTGATTACTTTATAGCCATCGGAGCCGACGTGAACACACATGTAGTCTTCCCCACACGCTTAAATCCCGTCCCATCCCAATCCCATACTACTCCCGACTCGTATGAATATTGATGTCATTATGGCGAGAGTACACACGATGACTTCACCGGCCGATGCTTTGGTTTGGTGGAATGACCTCTGTGATTTCTCGCGGAATGTCAACCCAGAAGTCCACGGGGGCTTACTTCGGGACATTGCTGGACAATGCCCTGGGACTGTACCATGTTCCCGTCTATACCTCGTCCCATTTTCCCCGCATTTATAACTCGGAAGTCACGTAAGGACATCATCATCATCGTCGTCCTCGGGCCATCGTTCGCCAGTGTTTTCCTATGGATTACCGGCCTGTCGGTTCATGCAGAAACCTCATCCGTGTCGAGCATATAGGACAGTGACCAGCTCAATGTTCTAAGTCACGTCACAAGTCAACAAATCAAGGGAAAACATGTGTCTTCGCTTCGTGTCAGGGCCGGTCCAAAACTGGGGCCATAATGTCCCATGGTCAAACCTTGACCCAGTGACCCGAATATGGTCGCTGTAACAATTCAATCAAATGATTGGCACATGTCCCATCTCGAAGCATCCCACCCGCCCGTCCAATTCCACCTTGGGAAAAGTAATCTTTGACCGCCTCTGGTTCTCGCGACCCGATTTTGGATTCCAATCCAGTTAATGCGCGATAGTCATCAATTTTTCAATGGTTATCAACTGGTTTCGCGAGTAGTAAGCGCAATAAATTCAAGAGGCACCCACGCAATTTATTTATCAGTCATGGCAAGTGTCTTCGTTCTGGATCAACCGGAAATAATTATGATAAAACGTTATCAGTCGTGTCTTCCAATAGTCTGCCACGGTGTTCAATACAATTCTTCTATTGATTATTAATTAATGTTCTTTTTCACATTTTTGGCCGCCATCGACTTCTCTGCTCTGTTCATATCAGAAAACTCGTATAACGCAAATACCGCAATCGATTCATCTCCCAGGCGGAGAATGACGTTGATGTACAACTTATAGCCGTTAAGTAAACCGACCATATTTATGAGTAATCTATATACGAGGCAAAGCCGGTGTAATTAACAATGTATGTTTAGCACGCTTCGTCGAAATATCGACAGGAGTTTTTTTTTATACTCTCCCTTTCCATCGTGCAAACTTTCAATACTTGTGTTGCGCAAAAGTTGGTAAACACCTTGTTCAATCGATGTCTTGAAGCCGTCAACTCATAAACAGCCTTCATATGATTGTAGTAGGCAAAATATGACCTGATCAGTTCTGTGTGTCTGGCCCACAGTTTATTTACGAATATCTACAGTAAAAACTTATGGGCCAATTTTACCGCAGATGTTTGTTTGTTTGTTTGTTTTAGATAAACACTGGGAGGTAGTACAGGCGTATATTGTTACAGTACAAGATAACACAGCACTAATTGATGCCAAATCGAGCATAGGCCTATATGACGTATTGGGACTTACATGTAGGAATAAAAATAGGAATAAACATTATGAATAAAAGGAGTAGCTTTCATTTAACACATCTTTAATGTATCGAAAATGATCCATACTTTGGAGAAAGCAGATGATTTCATAGACAGTGAATTTATTTCGGAGGGGCCTTATCGTACAGGGACCACTGTAGTTTTAACCAATATCATTTATTTCATCTTCTGAAGTTTCATTGCTAAAAATGACACAAGATAGAACACTGTATAGGCATACCTATACAAGGTATTAATGAATACTGAATAACCATCCGTTTGATGACCACGTGTATATGGAAGAAGAATAAATTAAATACACAGTACAACGGCAGCGAATGAAATACCTAGCCTACTTATATCTGAGCGAGCACGCCTAGACCAAAAGCCCGGATAACAGTAGCTCACCTTGGAGTCGCAGATGGCCTGTCGCCGGCCCCGCCTCGTGACCGGGGGTATCGAGGGCGTGTCCGTGTCACTGTCGTCAGAGTTACTCTGCAGGCTTCCCGAGCTCTTCCTCCGCAGCGGCTGCAACGACAGAAAAAAAGTAATCCGGTGACTCCAGGAATGACGAGGAGAAAAACATATCCATTGATTTAAATCAGAGATGAAAATGCATCGCTGTTAGATAAAGCGGTGTCGTTTTTGCGCTTAGGTTGTCTCTTTTGTTGAGCGAACCACAACGCAGCTTATTCACTCGCGGTTAGATTCTCGAGATAAGCCAGTGAAAGAAAGCTAGATATATATCCAGATGAAAAGCAGCGGACATTTACAATCAAATCATCGCAGCAGCGGTCGTCGCCGCCATCCATTGTCCCGTGTGTGCCAGTGATTCCTTTGTCCGCGTGACGGTGGAGATAATCCAGCTCTTCAAGTTGGAGTCGAGGGTCCCGTCCGTCCAGAGCGGCGCGTGGCATCATCCGCCTCTGTGGGACACACGGGCGGCTTCTCGGGGAGTGAACGAGTGGATGAGTTCGTCAGCTCAAACCACAGCTCGTCGGGTCATTAAACCAACGGGAGCATGGCTTTCTTTTTCCACCCAATCCATTCACGGTAATCAATCGCTGTTAATCCCTGGGAGTGCGCTTCTTTCTTATTTCTCCCGTCTCATGTCAAGTTGAGTATCCTTCACGTAACGTTATATATGATGACTGCTGCTCCTCTCGCGGGGCCCCAGTTGGAATGACTTTTATTTAGGACACTCCGCGTGACGCCAAACTTTACTTGTGGCGTTTAGGGCTCTGTACGACTGAACGCCTCGGCGACTTGGAACCCAATGCAAGCTGGAGTCGTTGCGATGCAGAGTTGCAAGTGGAGCACCCGGACCCTGCCACCTCCGCAATGAAGTCACAAATTATCGCCACGCCGAGCATGCAGTACATACAGGGCAGACAATAATGGAACGGTAATCTGTGCAGACCTTCTCTCTAATAGCCACACAATCGGCATCCGCGCGGGAAATATTTGCACCTCTTCAAGCCTATACACGCACATTTATAGGAATTTTTACATTCGCCCCGCGGTCGGCCATTTATCTCCACTGTACGTAAGCCCGTAGTAAACGATTTGAAAGCGACGCGGTAGTGTTCTCAACGACGTTTATCTCCGTTACGAGGTACTTCGCGTGCCGTCCAGCAACTTAGAGTCGCAGCAACTTGTACTCCATGACGTTTCGTGCATCACATCTGCTCTGCAATCGTTCGTACCCAGGTGCCCCCGCGACTATCTCCACTGGAGTGTCTGATTCACTCCTATTATTTTATGCTTTTTTCTCCCTCCTCTCAATGTTTTTGGAGATATCTCGTCTGCAAAATCTCCCCAGTTTGCTCGTTTTAAAGCATACATAATACATACCAAAAAGTAATGTAAAGTGGCATTACATGCGTGGTACCCTCAAAGTCCCCGTTGGTTTTTCAGAGTGGACCAAGAAAGATACACGTATTCCAGGAGGAATGCCCAGCGGGCTACATAAAATCATCTTCGAATTTCTTTTTTTCTTGCGTAACCCATGTGTCATTAGATCAGTCCATTACATGGAGAAAAAAGCCACATTTTGCCAGCCACGTACTATATATATTTTTTCCTTGGTCAACTTTGGCCGGTATAACCGTAAAACAACGAACGCGAGCAGGCCATTTAAACGTAAGGCTGGGTTTTTGTCGGTAGAGTTCTCTATTTTAGTGAATACGGTTTTTCCGCTTGCTGACCAAGACCTTGGGCCATAACGTTGTTGTGGAATCTCCTGGGGTGGCCATTCACAGCTGGGCTTCCTTGCCGGCTAAACCCAGATTAAATCCAAATTCTACGCATAATAACAGCATATTGTGAATGCTTCGATGGGTATAGTGTTGTTACAGGGGGTTATACAAGTGGCACCGTGCTGTGTGGCGAACGATTGCCCGCCGTGCACGGAAATCGTGCACACTACATAATGTGGAACTGGGATTAGAGGGGAGTGTGCACAAATAATAGAAGCATACCAAAATCTGGGAATGAAGTGATCAAAGGCGTCTTGAATCGCCAACAAGCCTCGACCTATAGCCATTAGGACTTCATAACCCCATGTGCATTAAAATGGGAAGCAAAGGAGGGAGGGGGGGGGGAGAAGGGGGTTGGTCCTAACCTTGCCATTACATGCCCATGTGTAGGTGACAAGTGCAATTCCTTGGGCTTGTCATCATCGTGGGATTGAAGCATAGAGCACTGACCCAACCCCACCCAAGAGGTGCAAAGTGCAGACTCGTGAATGTATCTGTTGCCACTTTGCTCCCGACAATTTTACATAACAAATCCATCTGCTACTTGTATGTACATGATTTCAGCCAATTTGTGATAACAGAGTACCTGTTATCCTTCACTTTAGGTCACTAATGAACGTATTGTATCGTCCGTCACCGATGTGTCCCCACTGGTTGGAGAATTAATGTTACTGGATCTGGAGATCTTCGTACTGAGAGTGGCTACTGGTATTACGAGCTACAACGGGGTAAACACGTATTTTCCAGAAAGCAGACGTATGTATATCATTATTGGTATTAGATTCAAATACTGATATTAGTGTATATGACAAGCCTGAAATCCTACAGAATTGAAGGTTGAAAATATCAAACAAGTATATTAATATTACTGTTTCCTGTGTTTCTCTGTACAAGATAATATTTATAAGCAAATCTCGTGCTGCTTGAAATCACGATCTCCAAAGATCAGGCATCTTTTCTCGTACGACATATCTCCATACGGATGCCAAAATCCCAAGTATGGGGGCATTACCGTAATTGATTCGATGTAGGGACGATTACTCCTCCAAAATTGTATATCATTAGCAATCACCCGTTATGTTAGTCTGCACGGGAGACGTCAGTTGTCATAGCGATTTCTGGGCCATTTAGAGGGCTTTGGAACATATCAAAAGTGGACAGCGTATGTCATCAATATCCGGGGGAGACGGGTAGGGCCCAGACCATTGCACGAGGTCTCTCCTCGACAGGGTGGAGCATCGGTCTTCTCTTTGTGGTCACACATCGGGACGACAGTAGCGTCTTTTACGAGGCAGCATGGGCGAGACGGGAGAAATAGGTATTGCATGCCAAGGCGAAGTGGATGCAAGGGTCTGTATAGCGGGAGCCCCCGTGAATGAATCAACGTCCAGATTTGTCAAGTGATAGTGCACACCAAGTCCGCCACCGTCACGGGATAAATCCTCGTCGTGGGACTGAGCTGATGATGCCATAAACGTGGGGTTTCTATCTTTTGGCCCGACTGAAACAGACCGGTCGCGTCTCTCCCGCGGCTTTCATGGCTTTGCTTACACAGATCTGCCCGGTGTCACTTTGCTCTTAATTTATACTAGCTGTTAGATTACGGGGTAGACAACGACCGTAAATAAAATTGCTCTCCCGTTTGTCCTCGATGGAGCTTGGGTTTCCTCCTTCGGCTGTTTGTACCAGTCGGTCTCTCCTGGTTCTGTGGGACCACACGCAAGTCAACACCCATTGGAGATTTATCGGTGGATGCGGACGAATTCCGAGAGATTGATTCACGCCTGATCTCCGTCTATTAAAAGAATACTTCCAACCGATACATTGAAGGAATAAATGAAACTGCTTCGAGGCATTGTAACACACGCCAACATATGTACTTTTTGTTTTAGGGAGTCGAGTCCATTTCGTGAATCAGTTTCCAGAAAGAAAAAGCTTTTTTTTAAAGAACAAAATAAATCGTATACTGAAAACGATGTACAGTACAGACAATACATACTTGGCGTATTCTTATCAAGGCCATCCACTTGGCTTGATGGCACCAAGGTGGATGCAGTTACGCCCATCCGTGGCCCATTGTCTCCCCGATATCCTCCCATACAATCACTCACTCACTGAGACTTTGCCTTGAGCAGTAGCGGCGGCGGACGAGGCATCTGATGACGTCGCAGAGTCCAGATCCTGGAGAATGGTCCATTCGTCCCGGGGGCCAACACTCATACAGTACCCCATTAGCAAAGGGCAATGGCTAATTCATCAAACGAAAGTAGACCATCTATCTCGATCCACCATCGTGCGTACGTACATATACTTCCACCGTAGATTCTATGCATGCCCATGTATCGGAACTACTGTCCGCTATATAGAAATGATATAGCCGACGAGCGGAGATGGTTGCATGGATCGCAGCTCGTTCGCCGTAAAATGGCTCGTGTGTGGCCCGAAAAGCGCCCGTTTTTAGTTTATAGGCGGGGCCCCAAATGGCAATTACCCCCGGAGGTTTCAATAGTGGAGTGATGACGGGCTCCATGCACAAAACTTCGTCTATAACGGCAACAAAGCGGCGGATGGGCCGTGGATATACACCGTCCTTCATTAATCGGACTCTTCGCTCTCGGGACAACAGATTATACGAAATTGTGTTTATTTTCATAACAAGCGATCTCAGGGAGAGAGCCATCGCTATCCTGCAAGGAACTAAACTTTGGAGGAAGTGTCGCGCCAAGTATGTTACACAGCATAAATTCTCTCAAATGCCAAGGCAACTGGGTGAAATACGACGTTTTCCTGGAACTGGCCAATGTACATTTCTACAGATTAATCATTCATGCGTATGACATATAATCTTCCATGCAAACAAAATGTAGGCTATGTGATGTCCTCTTACAACAAACGATTTACACAAACGTCTAAATACATGTACATGTAATGATCCAAGTGTCTATGAAATCGAACCCCTACAAGGTACACACACAAGGACTCCCCCAAGGTTGTTCACTGTCCTGGAGCCGTCACGCTCTGGCTAAAAACAATCCTGTCACCAAATGATTCTCATTGATTGAGGAACGACCCTGGAGCCACGCGAGAATCATGCAAATTCTGATTTACACAGGAACACGGGGAAGTGAGGAAAAGAAGCCCCTCTCTGCGCCAATACGACCCAAACCTGACAATTCGCGGAACAAATTGACAATAAACCAGTGTGCGTTGTGGAATTCGATGAACCGCGAGTTCTCGGCCAATCCTGGAAGCCCGTCACATTCACTGCCGATCACTTAATGCCCGGCGCGTACCACGCGTTTCCGGTCGGGATACCGTACTTCCGTCGTTTTCACGCCATTCGAACAAGATCCGAAGCCAGATATGTCAAAGGTCCAACAAAAGTGATGGCCTTGGAAGCTTCTTGTTAGGTTTATCGTGAACCAATGAATATTTTACAGTGTGGACATGTACGTCTTCCTATTCGGCTAGGAATAGCTAGGTATCATTGGCGAAAGTTCCAAGTATCTTCCCCAAATCTTGGAATGTTTGCTTCAACCATGAGCCTAAAATGACTTTTCAAATTTTGTGTACACTTATAGGGCTTGTATGCGTGTAAGCTGATCCCGCGGTTGTTCGCTAGGATGGACGCCTTGAATCGAAGTACCTTTTTACATGTTTGTATCAAACGAAATCTACTGATGTTGTTGATTGCTTTCGGTAACATTTATCAGGTCCTGTGATGTTGATTCTTAATCAAAAATAATTTTGTTATTGTCAGAGTTTCATAAAGCCCCAGTTACAATTTAGGCCTAATCATCCCATTTACCCGTGGGCATGTTATGGTGGACATCCCTAACGAATGTTTTTTCGTCAATAATAAATGGTTCACAATGACGTCAAAGCATTTCACAATGTCGTACATGTGTAATAAAAGTGATTCAAATTATGTTATTGAAATGTCATGCAGAAGAACAGACCAGTCATTTATCTTGTATCTGAACGATATCAGACGCAACTACATGTATCATTATATTACCAGATAATAATGTACAAAATGTACTAATACTATTAAAGAAATATGTAAGGACAAAACAAGGAATATGAGATTATATTAATATTATGGTTCCATAATCATGCAATTTAGGTGGCTCTGATTTGAAAGGATTAGTGATTGTCCATTTCCTCCTTCATATTCCTATTTTCAAGCGGAACTGCCTGATCCTGTGTAGTTACTGTGCCTAAAGTAATTTGAATTAAACTCACTGGACTGTTAGATTTGTAGAAACCTCGACAAAACGGCACCACGACAGGCTGTAGGCATTTGTCCATTTGTGTGATTTCTTTCATTTGGTAGATGATATTGACTTAATTCTCGTCTACGCCTTGACCTTGTCACCCTGTGCTTGATGGATGATGGCACGATAATGCAAGATGCCTTCGATGGATTTCAGATATGCTCTTTTGGAGGCTGACTATATTGTAGGATTCATCCCTTCTCGATTACTTGTGTAGACAACTAAAGTTCATGTGATTAACTGTGATTATTGAATGGATGGCACGTCTATTATCGTTTTTTGATAAGGCAGACCGATAACGCAAAGGGTAAAAATATAGCTGTTTGGTCTTGATACATGTACATGATATAAAAAAAAATACTTCTGATATCGGTACAACACACATGCAGCTAATGAAACTGTCATAAACTGAAACCCCACCAGAACCACCATGAGAAGACATTTGTACAACAGAACACCAATCTTACTCAAAGAAAGCACATTGTAAATATTGAATGAACTCATCTGCCACAGGAGACCGAAGTGTAAAGGGTAATATAGGAACAAAGAAAAGTACACGTCTGTTTTGTTCTAAATTCAGAGTGGCTCTGACGTGCATTCATTCGTGTTTTGGGAAGGTTTCAGCAGCTAACGGGTCGAGCACCCATTTGTAAAGCCCTATGTCGCGACTGTCAAAGCAGGCTACTTGTGTTAGATCAAACAGTAATAGCAAACAGCTTCGCTAACATTTCCCTCGAACTGAGCACAGCTGACAATAAAATTCGTGTTTTATTTGACCATCGCCTACTTTCTACAGTATTTCATGGGAGTCAGCTGGGCAGGAGAGCAAAAACGAGAGCCCACTTTCTGGACAAGCCAATAGTTGCTAAGTAGATGTGGGGGGGGGGGATGCATTTCACCATTAGGGATATATATGGATACGTGATGTGATGTTATGTGATGTGTGTATGTGTACGTGTGTGAACAACCAACATGGAGTTGATATATTTCGTAGAATTGTATTGTTCCGCCCAAGATTAATTATAGTGGGAGAAAATTTATGACAAATATGATAAATATATACAAACCCAACATTTGAAGCCTTGAAGCTCATAAATATTCCTGGAAATAATGGATTACAAATCAATTTTGCAACGCAGTAGCGCAAATTATGATAACATACATCGCATTGTTCCAATATTGGTGCCTATCGAATCCACTATCAAGTGATGATTCACTAATGACCTGGGTGCTGATATTTCTGCAAATAACGGGCTTTTATCTGTATTTATATTCCAGGGACAGAGATCCCGTTGATGGCGAATGTCATGCAAATTTTATTGTCTGAAGATGGATAACAAACGCTTCAATTTGGAGTTTGCTTGTACTACGTGTAGATGCCTAAAATTTACGCGTGATTATGCAACACTCCTGAACTAAGGCAAATTTTTACCAGGTATAATGACTATATGTTGTCATCTGAACCAAATAAAATACACATGTAGACCTAAGCCTGTTGCAGGTGAAGAATTGAACTGATAAAATGGTGAAAACACTTTGAGCAATATTCGACAAAAAGTAAGCTATGCATTTAAACTAAGAAGGGAAGGAACAACAGGTTGGAGAAGATATCACCCCCTCCCCAACCCCTCAATCATTCAGAGATAACCTATTCCATCTTAATATCATGTCGAAAATCATCAGTATCGTGACCGACTCCAGTGCTTCCATGCACCACCCCATCAATATTTACCAGTCCCGATCATATGTTATCATTTTATGACAGGAGTAACGCGATGAAATCGTTATTACGACATGCAGCCTTTTTAGCGACAACAGTGTTTTTTTTCTCTTTTCCTAATAAAACCAGGAGCCCACACTATTTTGAATATTGACGACACTTGATCGTCAACTCAAGCTTATATGTACCACGACGTTGGTTTCAGACCCCCACGAAAAAGCCAAGATCGATTCCTTCGACTGCGTGAGAAATCGCCTTGCTTTAGCCCGCTAACGACGTGACACAGGACTTGCAGCACGAGAAATGGCCAGCGAATTGCGACACCACATCCGGATGTGCTTGCAATCTACAATGCCCGCGTGCCACACAGTAGTAAAAAAACATATTAGTTTTTTCAGGCACGTGCCATGCAGCCCACAGAACGAGATAAGAAAAATGATTGCCGCGGATCGAACAGTCTTGATTATTGGTCACGGTGACCTCTTCATGTGGATGCTACATATCTCCAGAGAATTCGTTCACAACTGTTCTATCATGTATATTAATGTCTCTTTTAGTTTGCGCATTACTCTGAAAACCCAGTCCTGTTACATGTGTACATGCATGTGTACAGCTATTTTTTTCATTGCATATTGAAATTTACCTTTATGTATGGCATAATCATCCATTTCCTTTAGCTGTTGCACTAAGTACAATTACTCATTGAAAATATTTACATTAACCTCGCGAAATTATAGGCATATCGATGATCGCTCTCGGCGAGTTTATTATCTTAGAGCTGTATGATATCTCATTAATAGGGATTCGATTCCCAACTGTTCGTCGGATACACTATTTAGAAAACACTCCAGTGTGGGTGGCGAAACCATCGTAATCCCACAGCTCATTTCCCTGATCAGCCCTTGATGACCAGAACAATGCCATTAATTACAGCCCTGAACGATTCCCCCGGAATCCCAAAAACGTTGCCAAACGTTCGAACGTCAAACGATCAATATCTACCGTGGTTCAGTCGGTACGGTACGGGAGAAGCAACAGTTTGCGAGCGGCAAGTTCGTCTCGGGTAAACGATCAAGGTCAAGAAATACTAGTAAACACTCAACGCGTAGTGCGTCTGTAATTGAATGTTGCATCTGGAAACAGGCCCACGCACCTGGTTACCGAAGCCAGAACTGAAGAAGACCTGGCTACCAATTCAACCAAATTAAATTTAAAATAATAAAACAACGCCGCTGAAATCGGTCAAATATGTCCAACGCGTTCATCCCACGACTAAAAATAAACTGAAGCAATATACTTTATATGCACATGGAACTATTTGACATGGATGATACATGTATCCCGTCCGACTCGCCCTTACCGGTGTCTGAGGGGTGACGCTGGGGAGGTGCCGGTGGTTGCTGTTGTCCGGGTAGAGGGGCACTACATCCTGGGAGTCTAGGGACAGTCCTCGCATCTGTTTGCTCTGGCGCCAAATCTTCCTCCGTAGTGACATCGCGTGACGGTGATATTATAATCCGAATTAACGTCGTCCTCTGAGTCAACAGACTCAACACACGCACACACAAATATAGTCCTATCCCTTCACGGGCACACTGCAATGCTAAACTGTGGAACTGTTACGACCAAGTATCAGTGAAGGTGATTCTGGATTTGTCTGGCTTGGAACACATGAAGATAGACGCCGTAATACAGTAACATATGTACATGTATATCCTTCTGTGGGTTTGCAAGCGTAGTATCCAGGCGGCGCCAGATATGACTTGACCAGGGAGGAAGCGACTATCGCTAATTAGGACTCCTCACTGCAGCAAATCTGCACCTCCCGTTGTATCTGTCGCCGCTCCCGCCTCTCTCCGTGCAACGTTATCCAACTCCCATCAAAGTAACTTATCTGCTGCAGGCAAGTAATGTCCTATTGTCTACGCAAAGCTGAGCACGAAAGTTGCACGAGGCGACCGAGGCATTGCATCACTTGTAGGTCTGCAAGGCGGCTTGAGGCTTTCACTCGGCCGTAGTTGGTTTGTCAGTTATCCGGGGTTCACATATATAGAGCCATAGTCCAGGAGAGTTCTATGTCCCCTGTTCGCCAGTGGATCGCTGGTGAGTGTGTGGTGGGCGGGCAAAAGTAGTTTTGGAGGCAGGGTGTCACACGCCCATGTTACCCTCCGGGGCGTATCAGTCATTAGCTCGGATCGACGCAGATCGCCGTGTCATACGTTAGGCCCTACTTCACTTTGCCTTATTACCTGTCGCATGCAGCCTGGATATGACAGCTTTCCGTGTCTCCATGCACTGCCGTTCATTTCCTTCTTACTTTATGTCATCTGTATGGTTATCATTTGCTCAAGCACATGCTGTGAAGGTAAGATTTCCTATGATGTTTCCAATGTCTGTAAGATAGTCCACGTCTCTCGTCTTGCAATCATGCACCCTGTCATGTGGTGACAAATCAGTTCGTCTTGACCGTTTGCTGACAGCGATTTGCGGTGTCATATGTCCCCCCGCGTCAAGCCCTCCCCGTCCTCGGTTAACGTGCCCTATTAGCTTGAACCTAGCGGGTGACAAGGCGATGCCACGGCACCGGTATTAGACTCACAGTTGTCGTCAGCGCCGGGTAGACACCTTACATCTCAGAGGGGTCCAAAGTCCGCTCGACACCATCTGCTACCAGGGCAGACCAGTCACGACACGAACAGAGGGCGACAATACACGATACGAGCTTCACAGACGTAGTGATAAGGTACTCATCCCTCCTGATCGAATCAAGTGTTGCTCTCCGTTTAATTCGTGTTTACTCAGCAGTTGAGACGTCACCCATACATGTACATGCAGGCCGAAGACGACTAGGTCTGGGCATGATGGTCCTGTTTTTCCCCATTTGGTTTGAGGCCATTGTCCCATTGAGACATCAGGTGATAATCCTCTTAATAAAGACACGCTCCGACGAAACTTATTTCGAGCATTGCCCTTCAGTAACCTAGGGGGAGGAGTTGGGGCGGGAGAAGGCCATTTAATCAACAAACCCACCGAGTGGCACCCTCAGAGTAAGCAAGATGTATGCCGGTTGTTTTTCGCCTCTAGGAAATTTCACTCGAGAACCTTTGAGGGTAGAAGACGGATCACTCGTGGGTTATCAAGAGGGGCACAACGCCGGAAAAAAGGGTCGAACTCCACTGAATGGATCGGTCGAATGGAGTGTCCGCGTGAGCTTGTTGATTGGCAACATGAAAATGTATTTTTTTTCCGGCTAGTTTCTTCAAGATTAATCTTCCTCTCTCTTCTTCAATCAAGCGGGCCAGACTATGCCAATTTTCCAAGTAGACATGCACATATTATAGCATATGAGTTGGAAATTGTGTTCGGAATCCATTCATACATGCTTTGACACTGCTTTTCTATATATTAATATCTATTCATAAATGTCTAGACGTTTCCTCTACATGTTCCGATGCATCTAGTGCAAATTACAATGGCCGAAGCTAGCTACTTTGGATGAGGTTAAAGTCATGCCATTTCAGGACAGATGGAGTATGCTGCCCCTGATGGCAGTTTATCAATTAATACAAGTCATTTAATCGGAATTTTCAGCTTTCCTACCCTTTTCGAATATTGAAGATTAACAGCATTACATACGAGAGTTATAATGGCTAAATTATCTACGTGTAAAGGGGGTGAGAATTCTCAGTGCTGCTTATGACCAGAGTCTCAGAAAAGACGCAATTACCCAAGGATATGACTGCTTCCCATACATCCATGTATTAGGACTCTCAACATGGACACAATTTCGACCACTTCACCCCGACAAGTTGAACAGCTCATAAATACGTCACAAGATGGCTGCATACATTCCCATGAACGTCCGAGAACATCCTAATTGGGACAATTTGTTTTCTCCCAGAGGTGTATATTGTAACAATCGCACCACAAACTGGTACAAGCTAATGCAGGTAAACACGCCACAGGTGTTAGAGACGTTTATATTGTTCCCAGCTACTTTCGACGGTTGGTACCATCGGAGATTTCATGGCTTTATTGGCATTGTCAGACTTACCGTTCCTGAACCGTCAGCGTTGATAGACAGTCCATATAAAAGTCAAGGTCAGAGCTAGAGAAAGGTATGTATCAACTGCGTTTGGACTGCGTGTTGCTACTTAGAGCTGAGGTTTGTATCGATAGAAAACACATAGTGTTTGCAAAAATCACTGAGTCAATGGGCGAACCTCGATGGGCCAAATGCAATGGCACAACATCGGTCGTGGAATCGAAGTATATGTCAAGACTGATTGGCAGTATAAAAAGTTGCAACTTTCTTTCCTTCGGAAATTATTAATGGACTGTCATATTCAAAAATCATCCGCATGGCTCGTCTGCCATATGTGTTTTTTTCCCTTCTTCTTCTTTTACTTTCCCTTCCAAATTTCAGGAGATTTGTCAGAAAGCCCCTCAACATTCCCTTGAGACGTGTCAAATTTCGCGGTGTCGATTTAATTGCTTCTCTTAGAATAACCTGGCAACTTCTCTAGAGATGGAAATGCACGGGACTTGTTCCAGATGGAAAATATGTCAGCTATAAAGTAGCCCGCGATAGCAGCTAATCAGATAAATTCGCGCTTTGCAAAATGGAAAATTTAATTTTGTAATCCGATTGGGAGCAATGAAGCAGACACGATTATAGAAATCTAGAAGAGCGAGGAAATTGAACGTTCTATTTGTCGATATATCTTCTAGCTGGTTTTTCCCCTCTCGATCTCATTCGCCGACAGTTGAGATAGCAGCTCAGACGATAAGGTGCTCAGAGAATGGCAAACAGCTATGAATAGTGAACAAACATAGTAGAAGTTTTATAAACAGGCAGAACCGAAAGATCCTCAATCACTTTCTCCCTTTTGACAACTAATCCAAGTTAGCGTACGGTCCAATGACAGAGCTTATAGCGATACCGCGGAGTTTCATCTTATTGCCAATTAATAATATCACTGCACGCCATATATTGCCTGCTAAGTGATGGTGGGAACTTCGGTTCGTGTGGCTGAGATATATCACCAACTCCAACAAACCATTCTGCTTCATATCACCTCAGACACAGCCCAACAATCAATCTTGTCGAATGCATGACGGGATTTTCATGAGCTCGTGGCACTGTGCTACCTCGATTGCGAGGGGCATGATTCAGCAAAGGCAATCACATATTGTATATATGAATGCAGTTCTACCTGTTTGTAACAATAATATACTATGCAAGACAATGACACATATATTTCCACTTTTCACCAGTAAATCTAATTAGTGTTTCTATGACACTCTTTATGCTGATGACCAGTCGGTTGGATGCACACTCTCGGATCTGTGCTATGGTGTTGTCTGCCCATACGTGTACTTTTGAACCCAGAAGCGATCCATTATTCAAGTGGAAACCATCCCGGCTCTAGGAATTGGTACAGCTGAATATTTCATGAATCCAATACGCATACGTACACCGACTGAACTAGTAAATTGCTTTCCAACGCGTAATCGCAGCAGTATCTATGCTTCTGGTAATTAATAAACTATATACATCGAGGTCGACAACAAAGACGTCCAGTCCCAAACTTACCGGTACCGCCGGGGGTCCGTCATTGCCAGAATCCAGGGAGAGACCGCGCATCTGCGCACTTTGACGCCAAATCTTCCTCCTGAGCGACATTGCTCTCGGCGCTTCTCTCAATATCCCTACGATGTTTATACTCGCTAATCAGCAGTGCATATTATGTAATCTGGAGAGGTGTGTTATTATTTCTTGTTCCAACAGTCGAGTGCCGAAATTCAGGGAAGATCCAAGGAATAATATTTATAAGCGAATAAAAGGTCGAAAATTGTCTGTGGATGGTCGTTTCTCAAGCGACGTTTCGCTCGTGCCAGTCCAGAATCAGCACCGCTCACTGTCCCTTTGACATTTCGCCTATGCTTTTGTTTCTTGCCCCGGAATCCTTGTCCATTAACCTAGCTCCACTTTGCAGTGCCAGTGGCCCTCTCGTTACGGGGAACAGAAAAGCCCTCGAAAGGTGTCCACCGCCTGGCAACTTGGCGACACTTGTTAGCAGGCGGGTGAGGGCTGCCACCTCACGACCGGGTCACCGTGGCCAACGCTATAAGGACACTTCTCGATCACAGGTGAAAGACACGGCGACGACGTCCGTAGCCCCGCGCATAATTGATGTGCCCCTTATTAATTAATCCTTCGTGACAAAAGGGGGCACAGCCGGGGAACTCGACAGTTTGGAGCCTGTTCCCAGTGGGTCCGTGGAGGGAAATACCAACACAAGCACACTCGAGAGCAATCCAACTCGGTAACTGTCAAACACACTGCTTATGCGCGACGAGCAACAGTTTTCCGTGTGATGGGAGAGCCCGAGCGGCGACAAAAATTGACGAGACGGTACAATTGACGGCGATTTCCCGCTATTACTTTAAAGTCCTGTGGTGTCCTTTTCCGGGAAGACCAGTATTTCAAACTGCACCTAGGGTCAACAACTGAAGGCTTATGTAATTTCACGAACGCACACCAGTGCATAGATTACTTGCCCCGTGAGCTGATGCGACTGTTCCAGTGGGTTGTCCCGTCTGATTTTCATGCCTTTTGTTATTGTTCGTGTACATAAATGCAAGAACGGATCCATGCATCCGTCAATTTGTTTCATGAGAGTTATGTCCTCATTAGGTCTTAATACGAATAAGCCAGATCTATATTTGTGCACATCACAGTTCTGCTGTCCACACCAGGAATGGGCGCACATAACAGGTGTATGAGACGATACGTTTTTCCCGAGCGTTTCAAGATTAGATCATGAATATGCAAATAGAATAAACGAAGTGTAACTATTCAGACCACGGGTAACTGGTATATGATTGTCGTTCAGAGATGGATTTTCAATTCGAGGATTCTTAGCGACACATATTCCAATATTATTCATAGTTCAATGTAACCAACATTTCATATTATGTGGCATGTTGTGACTGGTGTGTTTACGGTATACATGTACAAAAGGATGTGAGAATTGTTATTGACTCTGTTGATATCTTACAGCATCGGTAAATTCATTATCAAGTCAGTGCATAGTGTCATTGATTGCGTCGATGAAAAAAATGCGATATCTGTTCTTGCGCGTAGCAACTAGTGTCATTCTTGTCAAATCACGAATTCAAACACCCCAATAAATCTGCTCCCTATGACGTCTATGTCATTTGTTGAAGCTCGCGAAGGCTGCAAATTGGCTTGGATAAGGTGATAATTACCATAATTCCACGGTCATGAGATCGAACAGGAAGTCCGCCTGTTGGTTTGTGTAACCAAAAATATCGTTTATGACATCACAGCTTCCTACGACTCGTATACAAATCACATGACGGCGACGAATGCTTGTTATTCTCGGATAAATGAACGTGCGCTAAATACTAACACTTGATAAAATAAATCATTATCGTGTGTTTATAGAGATTCACTTCGGAATGAAACCTCCGGATATCGCGTCGCATCTTCTTGGAAGTTTGACAATTAATTGACACACATACTTAGCCGATATAGCGCGGGTGACGCACCGACTGTAAGGTTACTGAGGACATGGATTGAAAATAAAAGACTAAAAAGGAGAGACAGTCTCAACATCAAATGTCACCGAGATAATCCACTTGAGTGCAACATAATCCACGAAAGTCCTCGACCCGATTATCCCGACGAATACAAAGGAAAAACATCTTCAGCTCATAAAGACGCTGCTTAGTGTCAACGGCATCAGACGAGTATGTTTTACATATAAAGAGGGAAAATCGGTGTGATACCAGTGTGCGCACATGTAATGGGAATCGGGAAATCGGTAAATTTAAGGTTATCACATTTGAAATAGCGCTCTTTTCAGTCGAACTAAATCCACTTTCAAAGGCGCTTTACACTTTAACCCCAGTCTGACTGATTGTACTTGGAGCAGCCACACTCAAAGCGCCCTATACAACACCCGTTATGCAACCGGTACCCACTTTAATCCTGGGTGAAGATATACACATTAGTGGCCTAAAGACACTAGTAAAATAGCATAGCAGTCCAGCTCGAGACTGAAAATCGGTAGACAAAACCTATCATAACACACAACACGTATCATTAGAAAGACAATGGAACCATTCCTTATTTTGCAGACAATCTTTGCCCAAACCTATCACAATGACAATACCGCGGATAGAATATTGTCATCAGCAAGTTGACGATGAAGCTCAAGTTCTACTCCACAATGAAAACATATCGTAGCTCACATGTTTCCTCAAGTATGTAAATTGCCTACATAAAACCCTCTCATATCACATCGACAGCATGTTTCCCTGTCCTAGATAATGGCGGTGACCGGTCGCGGCCATCGAAGTGGACAATGTGTCCTGAGAGTCACCGAGAAGACAGAAATGTGCGTGTGTGCGGTCTGGTCGAGATAAACTGGTAATGAAATCAACTATTCCAATAAGTGATGGACTTATGATGCACTTTGATTAGTATTGCATAATTGTACGTGTGTTATATCAAACCCAAAACAACATTTGGTCGATATGCTATTTTGTCATTAACTAGAAAAAAGAGATTGGTAACAATGAAAATTATCATGCATCTAAAACAGATAACGAACATCCCTACCAATCACCCCTGAATCCCCCGATGCCTCGCCAGTGGGTAAGCCAGGTGACGGACTGTCTCAGGATATTGACATGTGTTATATAGAGCATACACAAAACTTTGGACATTATACGAATCCATCTGAACATGAACATGTATAAATCAAACAAATTATGCTCGAGATATAAATGTGATTTCAGTTTTGACCAATATATTATGTCAATAAACAGGCAAAAATCCACCAAACATCAGCAACGATAACACTGGCTACCTCATTCAGCTATGCTGAAGAGTGAAGACCTTCGTCCTGAAGACGCATTGAAAATGGCAATACTCTACATGCACTAGTAATCAATACATGTTATAACATCTACAAAGCTGTGGTTAATCCTATCCTACGTATTTGATTCCTATAACTGTCGGGAGATGATCGCGCTGTCCCCTGAGTATCATTATCGGAGCTTCAAGTTCTATTGAGATATTCATTCAGCCTGCTTCAACGCACGGTTGAGCAGCTCCCTAGAAAACCAAGGTCGCTAATCACGACGGCTTTTAATTACGTATGCACCACTCAAACCCCGTGATAATACACTGGAGTGTAATGTTCTTCAGTCTTTCCCAAGGCAAGTGCGTTCTGTGTCAGATATACGCACATGGCGTGTTCAATTTATCGAGGACAAAAGCCGAAAAGTATTATTTTTTGGGATCAGCGAAGGTGCACACTCACAGTGCAATCCCACTCAGCGAAACCAACACGTTATTACCATCACCATTTTGACCGGGAATTATAATGTAACATTTATGGCATCACCAGTGAGGTTTTTGATACACCACAAGAACATCAAAGTTAATGTGAACATTAAGAGACCGACCGATATTTTGAGGAATGATATGATCGACAACCACATGACAGAGGTACATCAAGACCTCCCGCCATATTTACATGTCTATAGTTGAACCGCCATGGGATGCAAACTTAGCCATGATGTTTTGCATCCATGATCATCTACATGGAAATTTTCCTTGTTGATCACTTTGATATTCAATGGGAACCCTTGGCTTACTTTAGGCTATTTGCCCATCAGAAACGAAACAGAGAACGCTAAATGTCACTTTCGTGACACCAGAGCCATCGGTTCCTCAACAACAGAGAAAGGTTGGTCCACGACACGAAGAGACATACAAACAGCGGCCTGAGATAACCAGCATGAAAGCCATAGAGCTTGTCGCCCCATGAACACGCGAAGTTTGTCAGATAAAAGATACATCTTCGCGTGTTTACATTTCTCCGACATCCAACTCCAACGTAACATTATATTATACGTCTAGACTTCAATATTGGGATAACCGGTGCATTCTACCTCGACTGTTTATGTATTTGCAATGTGCAAAACATGAACATGTATTTGAAAGATACTACAAAAAATCATTTTTTTAAAAACTTCATAAACTACTTCATATTGTCTCACCAGCATCGGATCTGCAATCGGTTCCGGGCGAAAATGTACAATGTCATCTTTGGAATCCAGGGACGATCCGCGTCGCCAGAACTTTCTTTTGAAGGACATCCCTGAATCTAGGGTCGCAAGGCGCGTGCCTCGACGTTCGAAAGCGAAAGACCGACTGGCGTGTGCTTCGAATAATGAACGCACGAGAGATCGAAGCATGGATTGATTGAATCATTGGTCAAAACAATGGTACGCGTCTACGCGATACTTTCCAGCCAAAAGGATCAACCACCATGGATTTCATATCTCTAAAGCTGCCAGAAGGGCGGTGGTGCTGGGCAAGCCTACTAGATCAATGCACGAGGAACAACTGCGATTAATAAAGTCGTTCTGAAATGTGATGCAACATTATATTGGAAAATATGTATACTTGGTCTCTTAATTGTATTGAGTAATCTGGTTTGTCGAAGTACAGCGATATCATGTGTGCGCATGTAAACTGTAACAATTAATAATGCAATAATTACTTCGCATCATGTTCATGGAGCTCTCGCTATATTAATCACAACTTCCGTGATCGTCGTGTCTAGATCCACTGCCATATATTATTAGCTTGAATATGACAACATGGCCCTGAACCAACTAGATGTCAAAAGTGTCCATGTAAATCCATAAATATTCACACCAGGGAGAAATATAGATCGGGCCGGCTGATCAGTCGTTATCAGTTACGTCACGAGTAGGTCTGAGCGGGTGATAACTCAACAGCCCATAAAATGTCCCTTTGATAAGGTTACAAGATCAAAGTAGTCATGAGGAGTAGACTTTTCCATCTGATCTACTGCCAATAAATGCACAACGATGTGAGAAATCACGCCGTTATTATGACGGAGGGTGCATGGAGCATTGTTGTTATGCAAAATATCGATAAACAAACGAAACCCTGGATCGGAATGCGCATGTCGTATTTCAAGATTATGTGACATGTATAAGAAGTTAATGCATGGGGTCGTATTAATTCACTGGTATATTTTCATGGGTTGGTTGAAGATTTGGAAGGTCTTTCCACGTTTGACTTGGTTTTGTAAGAATTAACTACGTCTATTATTATCGACCCCAGAGCAAACGAGGCGATGACATGACGCCGAATTGCCCATGATAGAAACTCAACAGATCAGCGGACCTGGCGGGCTAACAAATCAGATATGATCACGAAGCTGTCATTATTATACGGTACATGTAGCATGACTTGATTGGCGGCATAAACCCATTGCACAGCAGCGTCGCTTTAATAGACAATGGTCAGTGATCGGTCATGTCAACTATACGGCACAAATACAGATATGCATATATATATATATATGTATTTTCTTTCTTTGCAACCGGAGATCTGAAACGGCAGCTAAAGGGGATCGATGTATCGACACGTGTTCATTTTGAACACACGTGTAATACGGTTCTCTTGAAATAAGAAAAAAAATCTTCAAAATCCAGTAAATTGATGTATCACTTTCTTTCCTGCTTGATGCAGTTATACGTACTCTTTGCGAACGAATATTAACCGTTGTGGAGTCCAATTCTCTTGTTTTGCAACACCAGCACCCAAGTCGGGGTAGCAAACCATCTGTCAAGCAGATGGATTACTACATTGTTAAGAATGACATAATATTGGGCAATAAACCAGCGTTAATACCATGCACGGGCCGACATTGATGCTGAGGGGGAGTTGGAAGTTGGAACTTACTTACTGTACTACTTAGAAGCCGATCACGATTTAATTACACTACAAGACACGTCGCATGCGAGTACCAACCGGTACCACTAGTCACATGTTCATGAATACGTGTTTTGACATATCAATTTGTGATGTCCGTTTACGATAAAACAACAGCTCCACATTACGGGTATATTCGCAAATGAATGCTACAACCTGCCGTCCACAACAAGCAAAATATTCCAAAATGTTGAGAGAAATCCATACTGCTACCCTACAATAATAGTACAATGGGGGTTAGGCTTGCGGGATTAAAGTTCAGGGTAATGTCCTGAAACGAAGCCGACCTTAGTGCACTTCCAGTGCTGTTGCCGTCGGGAAATATTCATACATTCTTGTTCCGCTTACAAGAACTGAAAATCTACTCGATTCTGGTACATTCTTGGTGAAAACACAGTTAAAAACACGAATCGCATTGTAACATCTATACTCTGATTTTTCTAACTCGTTTACACCGTTTTTTGCTGATATTTTCGCGATGCCAAATGGTATCGTATTATAACTTGGTATACTTCATATGGGTGTCAAACGGCAATTTTATACCAGATTTCAGAGGTCTATCGCCAAAAGTGAAAAAGTTGGCAATCTACTCCAATGTTAAATTCCAGCCCAAAACGAGATATCGAGAATCTGTGCATATGCGGAGATTTGGTCCTGTTTACATCCATCAGGATTTGAAGTATTGTTATAATTTTGGACCAAAACACACATTGGACTGTATTCTGCAGAAACATATTGAGTTGGAAAGATTGCCCCGTTACAAAAGCGACAAAATGAACAGAGTCGTGTGAGTACCCAGAAAGTGAATGGTTTGGCTAAATTTAACATTGCAGTAGATTGCCAACTTTTTCAATTTTCGTAATAGAAGTCTGAAATTCGGTAGAAAGTTGCCGTTTGACTCCCTGATGGAGTACGTCAAGTTATAATACGATACCATTTAGCGTTGCAAAAATATCAGCCTAAAACGGTGTAAACGAGTTAAAAAATCAGAGTATATACTGACATTTTCTAGGTGCGTCTACATGTCGGATGTAAGATTGCGGATTCGTAGGGAGTCAATGCAGTTTATCAACATTCTAAGACTTTCCTGGACTATTGGCGGAAGACCAAGTTCACGACGATTCCAACTCTATGTCGAAAAGTAAGCTTTTAAGCCTCAACCAAAATACATTTGCAATGCAATATCGAGAGCTCTAGCACCACCAGAAGAACCAAAAATGTACATTTGACAATCAATACGTCACTAATCATACACTGACCCATGGTGAAAAACCTCCCTAGTAGCCTAATATTATCGGATGAACCCGAGCCAGTGATAATTATTTCAGCTGTCAGTGGTTTCCTATCTATATTACCACCTATCTGCATGGAACCAGGAATGGCTTTTAAAGCACATTCCACCATGCGAATGACCGACCTGTACTTCTCGTCAAGTCATTTGATATCTTTCCCAAGGGGAGTCTTTCCTGGGCGTCTTATTTCATAGACAAGTCATCACTGAAAGCAACCGACTTATAGCGTGTAAGTTCACCCAAATCCTGAATCGTTGAGTATTGCTCGATAATGATTGGTAACTAATCACCAGGAATCAACTCTCATATACCCCAGTGGTACAGCCAGTCGTGCGGTGCTATTTCTTCCACGTACTTATCTATTTGTTACATTTGTTGAGAAGAATCGAGATAGATGGGTTGTTTCTATAAAGGGAGGTGTCAACTGAACAAGATTAGTCAACGCCAATGGGGGCCAATTCCCTCAACGGAGGTTGAGGACAGAGTTTTCGCCCCAGTGCTAACACCTCGAGCCAATCTGGTTTTCGCGGAGAAGGTCATTCTCGAAAGTAAAACGTAAGTGAAAACAGTTTGAACAGAAGCTCTTTCATGAATTATTATTAATTATAATACTGCATCCCTCTGAGGTACACCACACCTAAATGCGCACTTCTACCAACTTCTGCTCAGTATAAAAGATTAAAATCAGTCTATTCCAGTGGCCAATTACAAGTCGCCCAATGGTGAACATAAACGTCAAGGCTTTTGCAAGCACTGGGGCTTTTGCAACCACTAATATTAGCCAGAACTTATTTCAGATTCCACAGGGTTCCGGTAGTAAATCGCATCCTCTTCCTCCTGGTACTCGTTAAAACAGGTGACTGGCGTGTAATCATGCATTAATGGATATGACATTAACAATATTATGTATAATCAATGGCAGAAAATCTCCCTATGATTCCCAGTTATGGCAATAAGGAAGTGCAGACCTGCACTTTATTGTCACAGTTCGACCATAAGATCTGAACCCATTTGCTCCAAAATTCCCTCTTGCACATTATGCTAGGTTTTATCTACAAGGTCACCAATGCCAGGCCAATTATTGTGCACACTTTGATTCCCCTGTAACTATCCCCCTTTCTTTCCATTTCAATTCAGCGTTTGCCCATTTGATGCATTCAGTGTTGGAACACAGATTCCATAGAATCATCAACTATGCAAGAAAAATATGTGGAATATCTGGTTTTGCAAAAAAAAAGTTATGGCACATGATGCATTCTAAATACGCATCTCTGGTATCAACCTAACTTCATGAATCGATTTGAAGATCGGTAATATGTAAGCGTATGGGAACGCTGACATAGAAGAAGAGGACTTCAGTTTTGAAAATCCTTGCACATGCATATTTATTAATAGGTATAATATTACTCTCCACGTGTTGTGTAGATGAAAGGTAAATGGAATGCCAGTAGGGCCTACTATAAGCAATAAAATGTGACATAATTATTAATCAATTAGCATTTGCCCAAAGAACTTCAGAGTAGACAACAAATACAGCAATAACACTGATGATGCATACCTGCACAGATGATGACGTCATCAGGTGGAAGAATCCATTATGCGACCGAACACGAAACATGGTTGGATCTTTGAAAGTACTGAATATTGTAGTATCCAAAAAGGTCAGGAAGCAAGCAACTGTTCAACCACGAAAGCACTAATTTTCATTTAAATTAGTGCCCACGGTTACGGTCGTCCCTCAGACTGTAAGCTTCGCTCCGGTGGACACAATACAAAGCACTAGGTCCAGCCTACTCACATGGAAGTGAATTATATGACCTGATACACTAATGGTATTGACCGATCTGTGTTGATATTGGGGGGACAATTGATGCCCCTCAAACAATTGCATACCGTGGTTACCCATCTATATTTCATGTTTGTATATAATAATCATATCACCTTGGCGACCAGTAAACAACCCTGATAATGTGTCATCATCAATAATAATACAGGGTGGAATTTACGCTGGTGATAATGCGATCCTGCTTGGTGCATTAATTTTTGCAGATGATTCCCGATTTTTACCTTTGTAATTTGTAATGCAAGCGGTTGTAATTAAAACGTGATAACTATTCCGACTCGTCTGATTATACCCAGCAAACCAAGTTCATACGTTTTGAAATGAATCGAGCTCTTTTGAACTGGTTGCTCTTCTAACTTATTGACACGGGCACCTGGCAAACCACAAGTATAACTGAACTTGGATCTGTGTCTAAGATACACTAAAAACAAGTTATATAATACTACTTATCCCACGGCACTTTCTAACAATGACACATTCTTTCAATAAAGTTCTAGGTCATGGGGTTGGTCTACATATTTTTCCAGAATTAGAAACAGGTATACGGATTGAGAGTTGATGATATAGTCAGAGATTATTCCCCATTAATATGTTGGTGAAGGAGTTGAGTCAATGGGGTACATTATCGAGAGTCACAAAATAGTTGTGTCTTTCTGCAGTTAGACCCGACTTGCCTTATATGGATATTCCAATGTTTAAGAGTTAATCAGGCATGGCTAAAATCAATCAATATTCATAGGAGCTGATCAGCGTTGACCAGTAGGATGACCAAGTCACTGACAGTGCTATGCATGAATGGTTTCCCCACATGAGGGCGTGAAATGCAAGTCGGGTCTTTACTGAAGGACTCAAACCAATTTGCTATAGTCGCCGGTACCCCATTTAATGCTGATCGGGAGCCAATATATCTGAGAATGTTCACCATCTAGAGTGATGGACAAACAGAATGATGGATTGATAGTGTGCCAGTTTGACTAGTAATACACGTTCTGAGACAATGGTTAGTGACCAAGGACTCGACGGTATGCTGTTGCTCGTTTGAAAAGCATGGATAGTTTGCTGGGGGATAAACATTGTTATACGAAAGGACAACAAAATTTGTTGCAACCAGTGACGAATATGACTCATCAATCAGATGTTCATAAATATTGCATGGAACAAGGTATTCGAACTACGTCTGCCACCTGGGATGCCTGGTTAATGATTAAGGTTAATGCATGGTGTCGTATGAATATACCGGTAGTCCTATTCTGTCATGGGTTGGGTAAAGGTTTCCAACTTGGTTTTGTAAGAATTAAATCATTATCGACCTCAGAGCAAACGAGGCAACGACATCCCGCCGAATCGCCCTATACTCACGAGATCAGCAGACCTGGTGGACTAACAATTCAGACATGATCAAGAAGCGGGCATTATTAGACGGTACAGGTAGCATGACTTGATTGGGAGCATAAACCTATTGCACAACAGCGCCACTGTAATTGGCAATGGTCATTGTTTGCTCCAGTCAAATACGGCGCGGTCATCAGTAATTTCTTCCTTCGCAGCCAGTGAAACGGCAGTCAAAGAGGAAGGTATTAATGTATCGACATAAGTTCATTTTGGCTACAGACAGTGTAACATGGTTTTCTTGAAAGAAGAACACACAACATCTTGGAAATCAAGCAAATTGATGTATCACTTTCTTTGGCGCTTGATGCAGTTATACGCATTGCGAACGAGTATTAATATGTAGCATTGACTACACGTGTACGTGACTAGTTGCAGGCCGTTGTGGAGTTTTGCAACATCAGAGCCAGGGCCTGGGTAGCAAGCCATCTGTCAAGCAGATGGATTACTACATTGGTCAGAATGTCATAATATTGGGCAATAAACCAGCGTTAATACCATGCACGAGTCAACATTGATTCTGAGGGGAAGTTGGAACTTGAGAGTTCACCTATGGAGTTACTGTACAACTTAGAAACAGATCACGATTTAAGTACAATGCAATACACGTCGCATGTGTGTACCAACTGCATGCTACTAGTCATATACACGTACAAGACTACATGTTTTGACATATCTACAGTCCCCAGCCAGCAAAATATTCCAAAAAGTTGAGAGAAATCCATACTGTTCCCCTACAAGTGCAACAATAATGGTGAAATCGGGGTTAGGCTAACGGGCTTAAAGTTCAGGGTTATGCCCTGAAATGAGGCTAAGGTTAGTGCACTTCCAGTGCTGTTGCCTTCGGGAGGTATTTACACATTCCTTTTCCGGGTACAAGGACTGAAACTTCTGCTGAATTCTGGGTACATTCTTGGAGAAAACACAGAGATTAAAAACACGAATTGTATTATAACGTCTATGACAGCACCGTCTTTACGTCGGTTGTGAATTGGCGGACTGCACTAAGTTCGCAGTCAGTCGTCGCAGTTTATGACGAGGACAGTCTTGAACTATTGAAGGAAAACCGATTTCACCACGCATTCATTTCCATATCACTGGATAAGCTTGTAAACTTTATTTAATGTACAAGTGGATCTGCAATGCAATCTTCTGAGCTCTAGCATCATCAGAATAACCAAAAATCACCTAATAACCAATCAATACGAGTGTCTTTCCATACACTGACCCATGGTGAGAAACTTCCTTAGTAGCCTAATTATTGGATGAACCCGAGCCGGTGATAATTATTCCAGCTGTCAGTCGTTTCTATCTACATTACCACAGGATGTGAGCAGAAAAAGGGTTGGAACTAGGAATGGTTTTTAGAGCACATTCCGCCACGTGAATGGTTGACCTGTACTTCTCGTGAAGTCATTTGATATCACCTCCAGGGTGAGTCTTTTCCGGGTGTCTTACTAAATAGCCAAGTCATTGTTGAAAGCAACCGACTTATAGCTTGTAAGTTCACTCATATCCTGAATCGATGTGAATTACTCGTTATTTACTGGTAACTAATCATCAGGATTGGTAACTAATCATCAGGACAAAATTAATTACTTTAGTATCCGAAGATGTGACATGGGCACCCTATTGTTATCATAGGACAGCTCATTTCATGATCGGGTCATGTAGTGTATCAAAATCGACTCACATGTTCGTCAAGCCGCTGTTTTCCGAGGCAAACCAATGCCTCAGCCAGTCGTGCGGCGCTATTTCTTTCACGCACTCATCTATTTGGTACATTTGTTTGAGTAGAATTGAGATAGATGGCCCTTTCTATAAAGAGAGGTGTCAACTGAACAAGATTAGTCAACGACAACGTGGGCCAATTCCCTCAGCGGAGGTTGTGGACAGAGTTTTCGCCCCAGTGCTAACACCTCGAGCCAATCTGGGTTTCGCGGAGAAGGTCATTCTCGAAAGTAAAACGTAAGTGAAAATAGTTTGGACAGAAGCTCTTTCATGAATTATTAGGAGGTTCTGACGTGAACAAATCTCCCTGAGCAGAACCCTAGCATTTTGTCTCCTGGAGCTTAGACTTGAGTTATCCCAAGAGTTAGGAACGTACATATCTTTTGATATAATACTGCATCCCTCTGAGGTACAAAACGTCTAAATGCGCACTTCTACCAACTACAGAAGTAGCCAGAACTAATTTCAGATTCCACAGGGTTCCGGCAGTAAGTCACATACTCTTCCTTCTGGTGCTCGTTAATGCAGCTGTCTGGCGTGTAACCATGCATTAATGGACACTAGTTTGACATCAACAATGACGGAGAATCTGTATGAAGAATCTGTATCTGTATAGACCTCCACTTTATTGTCACAGTTCGATTATAACATCTGAATCCATTTGCTCCAAAATCCCCTCTTGCACATTATGCCAGGTTTTCTCCACAAGGTCACCGCTGTCTGGCCAATCATTGTGCGCATTTTGATTTCCCGGCCACTATTCCCCTTTCCCTCCTTTCCAATTCAGGTGTTGCCCATTTGATGCATGCAGTGAGGGAGCATAGATTCCCTAGAAGCGATTTCTCAACAATACAATAATTATGTGGTGGAATTCTTGGTTTCGGCAGAAATATTTTAGGTTGCCACGTATTCCTGGTATCATCTTGATTTTATGACAACGGATAATATATAATTTTATCAGTTTTAGGAACCATACAGCTACAGAGTTGGGGACGCATGTAGTTATTTCATGAAACTGCTTGCTGCATATTTGCTGATACATACAGGTATCAGTATTACTCTCCATGTGTTGTGTAAATGCAATACAATATAACAATATGGCCAACAATTATGAATGTGACACATAGTTAATAGTTAGTTGACATTTTGTCCAACAAAAGAGCAATATCAGTCATGATGCATACCTGCACAGATGATGACGTCATCAGGTGGAAGAATCCATTATGCGACCGAACACGAAACATGGTTGGATTTTTGAAAGTACTGAATATTGTAGTATCCAAACAGGTCACAAAGCAAGCGACTGTTCATCCAGGAAAGCACTAGTTTTACCTCAAATTAATGACCACGGTTCTGCTCGTCTCCCCAGATTGTAAGCTTCGCTCCGGTAGACACAATACAAAATACCTGGTCCAACCTACTCACAAGGAAGCAACTGCTCATCCACGAAACCACTAATTTTCCTTTAAATTAGTGCCCACGGTTACGGTCGTCCCTCAGACTGTAAGCTTCGCTCCGGTGGACACAATACAAAGCACTAGGTCCAGCCTACTCACATGGAAGTGAATTATATGACCTGATACACTAATGGTATTGACCGATCTATATGTGTTGATATTGTGGGGACAATTGATTCCCCTCAAACAATTGCACATGGTGGTTACCAATATATATATTTCATGTTTGTTTATAGTAATCATATCACCTTGGCGACCAGTAAACAACCCTGATAATGTGTCATCATCAATAATAATACAGGGTGGAATTTACGCTGGTGATAATGCGATCCTGCTTGGTGCATTAATTTTTGCAGATGATTCCCGATTTTTGCCTTTGTAATGCCACCGTTATAATTATTTCGACTCGTCCTGATTATACCCAGCAAACCAAGTTCATGCTTTTGAAATAAATCTAGCTCTTTTGTACTGGTTGCTCTTCTAAATAATTGACACCCCACACCTGCTAAGGTACATAATTGCACATTGATCTTTGTCTAGTATGCACCAATATATTAATGGTTATTACACGACAATTTTTAAGATTGCAATTAATAAAGCTCTCGGTCATATAGGTTCTTACCTAGTCTATTCTTCTAAAGGCTATGTCACACAGCCACCACGTACAATTTGGGCATATCCCACGTATGAATATAATACGAAGTCTACGATATATTGACAGAATCTTAAATATTGGCAAGGGAGTCGATTATGCTCTGTTTAGGAGCAAACATTTCTGGGAATGATGGACAACGAATGTTGTTTATTAGTGTATGAGTTCGACCAGTAATGTATGTCCTGAGACAATGATCAGTCACGGGCTGAACTCCAAGCTGTTGCTCGTTTGAAAAGCATAAATGGTTCAACGGGGGATAAACATTGTTATACGAAGAATAACACGTCTAAATCTATACACTATTCAGGTCCTATTTGGGCATGAATTCATATGCATATATTCAACTCAACCTTTGTATCGTGATTCACCATTTTAAACTGTTTGAAAATGCCAATACATTCTACATTATACATGATAGTCATGAATTCATAAATAATTTCTGCTATGTTGGATTGTCTCTCCATAACTGAGAAGTGATACTCATGCTATGCAAATAAAAAACAAAACAATCTAATTAATGAAATTCTAGAAAAAGTATGAGTATTCTTCGTTCATATCAAACCAGGTCGTATATCATACTCAATGCAAATAAAAAAAAATAATCCAAGTTATGAAATTCTAGAAAAAATATGTGTATTCTTCGTTCATACCAAGCCAGGTCGTATATCATACTCCTATATCGCACCATATATCAACGCTGGCTGTTTGACTACTTGACCTGTGCTGTTCTACTGGCATGTTTGTGGGCATTATGCAATGCTTTCTTGGGTGTCCGCGAGTGTAAACAGAGGGCACGGAACATGTCCACTTGTCCCGCATCTCTCCCACATAACGGTCACACAATGCCCATTCACTACAAGTGTCGGAATCGTGTCAAAAGCCATCAACAGGCGACACATCTTACACAAACACAAAGCGTGGGAGGGACTGAAGTTTCACCGGTATTGAGTAAGTCGTTAAATTGCAGGTGGTCACGTAATTCTGCACAATGTTCAACAAGCTAGACATGTTATCATTTGAGATTATTCAATCTACTACATGTATCTCCTCTCTCCGTCGTGGGAAATGGTCTTGTCGATTTTAAATGCATGCAATTTCATCCTTGAAACATGCAGTGTGCAATGGTCTTTGCAATGGAATTCCAATAATATCTAGCTAGTATATTAGTTTAGCCCAACGAGGCAATGAACCAGTAACAAAAGCGATCACGGCCAGGATGGCATCATAATTCTCAGATTTACGCTCAGCCAAGGTCAAAGCTTTTGTGATAAGTGGTATAAGTACCTTGAAGAGGATATAAAGATTGGAACTGAATAAACATTTAGCAGGCTGTGCCATTACTCACTGCTTTGAGCAGAGTGGAAGCCGCTCTCAACAACGATGCGCCAATTGGTAGTGCATTATGATGCCCGGCTTATGACCCCATGTACATAAAGGGATTGCTCAATGTTCAATGCCCAACTGAAAAAAATTAGGCCAAGGGCCGAAGATAGGTTACCGGACAATGTTTAATATTTTAGATGTTAGCCAGGTCACTGGTTGAATTCAAGGTCAAGAGAATATTCAGCATATATAACATTAAGCATATATCATGTCCACAGTTGATTGCTAAGCTGTAAATTCAATAATCAGCGAGATATTAGCAATTTTGTGCTGTGGCCTTGAAAATGAAGGGGCAAAGGTCAAATTCAAGGTCATCAAAATATTCAGTGTATATCATTTTCTATATCATGTCCACAATTGATTCCCAAGCCATACAGTCAATAGAGGAGCAAGATATGAGCCAGTTTGTCCTTGGACCTAGAAAATGAGGTCAGAGGTCAAATTCAAGGTCCGAGAATATTCAGCATATATCATTTCCTACATGTCCACAATTGATTCCTAAGCTGTAAAATCGATAATAAGTGAGATATTAGACATTTTGTCCTGTGACCTTGAAAATGAGGTCAAAGGTCAAATTCAAGGTCATGACAATAATCTGCATATATCATTTCCTATATGTTCATAACTGATTCCTAAGCTGTAAAGTCGATAACAAGCGAGATATTAGCCATTTTGTCCTATGACCTTGAAAATGCGGTCAAAGGTCAAATTCAAGGTCATCAGAATATTCAGCATATATCATTTCCTATATGTCCACAATTGATTCCTAAGCTGTAGAGTCGATAATAAGTGAGATATTAGCAATTTTGTCCTGTGACCTTGAAAATGAGGTCAAAGGTCAACTTCAAGGTCATGACAATAATCTGCATATATCATTTCCTATATGTTCATAACTGATTCCTAAGCTGTAAAGTCGATAACAAGCGAGATATTAGCCATTTTGTCCTATGAACTTGAAAATGGGGTCAAAGGTCAAATTCAAGGTCATCAGAATATTCAGCATATATCATTTCCTATATGTCCACAATTGATTCCTAAGCTGTAGAGTCGATAATAAGCGAGCTATCAGCCATTTTAAGCTCTGACCTTGAATTGAGGTCAGAGGTCAAATTCAAGGTCACGAGGATATTCAGCATATATCATTTCCTATATGTCCACAATTGATTCCTAGTCTCTAATCTCAATATTAAGTGAGATATTAGGCATAATGTGTCCCATTATAAAGCATAGGAGAATTTAACATGGGAAAGTCCCATTTGGGCCGAGTTTGGGCCAAAATGGCCCACTTCGAGCGATTCAACGAAATTTACAGACATCATAGGGGTACATATGAGGAGTGTTATGTATCAAAAAGAAAAAAAGTTACTGAACAGATTTTGAGAAAATGGCCACCAAAGTCCAAAATCAGGCATTTTTCGTCGAAAACGGCCGCCATTTTGAAAAAAATGCGAAAATCAAAAAACTAAAAAATACCTCCTTCCTGAATTATTTTAAAGTATTTTTGTGCAAAATTTCAGAAGAATTCGCCCGTAAACAAAAAAGATAAAAATGTGGACGACGACGACGACGACGGACGACGGACGACAGACGACGGACGCAACGCCATGCCAATAGGTTATCGGACCATAGGTCCGGTAACCTAAAAAGTCATTTAAACATACTAAAGTTGAAAACAATATATTTATTCAGCTGTAAAAGCTGAATCCACAAGCTCTGGTGTGATTGCCAGTGGCAAATCATGAACGTTCGTTGACGGAATATCTCCGACTTAAACACAAAAACAAAATACATTAGATGAAGAATGGTAAAATGGCATACAACAAGATGGCAACTGTCAAGAAGTGTTTAAAATACAGATAAATTCATGTTGATATGTAATACCTCAGTGAATTGTGTTCCCAACAGACATGTTTATGTGACGACTGTATCGCTTCACACCCACGTGTCTGGCACTACATCACTTATAGCGCTCGTAAATAGTGTAATTGCATGAATTCTTTATCCTGTGATGGTAAATGCTTGGAACAGGCAGCAGTTTGGATGGGTAAGGCGCGCGTCCCACAGTGACTCCTTTGGGTCAAGTCATGAAAATGGTTGCAGTAAATTTCTCTATTATTCTCATTGTCGTTTTCGTTTTAGGACCCATTCTCCTGAATCAGTCTACATGCGTACAGTACATAATACATGCACTGGTGTAAGTATCACTATATTACCACTAATACAGCTAGATTTTGATGATGCTAATAACAAACGTAAAATACAACATTTTGCACTAGAAACGAAACCTGGCCAATTGGTTCATCTAAAAACACACTGACGTCATCAGGGGCAGACTGTGTGTGAAATGTAGTTGATTCTACTGTATACCTGATGAAATTAGCATACAACTGCCCAGCCTATGAAACTAATTTAGAAATAATAATTAAGGCAAAAATAATTAAGTCAGAATTAAGTCATGATTCCTACTTCAAAACGTTTTCACATACATTATTTGCATGACATAGTCATTCTTGGTTATTCTGTCTGATTTCTATTTCTGAAAACAACACACATGTCAATGTACATAAAATGTGTTGGTATATGAATGAGCACCTCCGATACGGACTGAGTGCCATAAAATGGATGCCAGTGTCTCATACCACACCTGATCTGACAGGGTGAGGACACCCATTTATGGCTTCTTCTGGAGTAGTTTGCCTCACTTGCTCTACCCGTGAAATCTCCAAAAGCAGGAAAGTAATTTGTGGAAATTGCCTTACGCCAAGTCTCGGCATCTAGAATTACCCAGTTTTTTCCCTGATACTTTCGACCGGTTCATTGCAGTTGCGTCCTTCGGTCCATCATAGCACTTCAGAGTGCGGAGGTTGGCTGAAGATGAGGAACAGATGACGCTAATGTCCATGCTGGATTGTTCATGAGGGTGGGTAGCGGTCAAATTGGAGGAGTTTGTCCTCTTGATCAGGTTATTGCTCTCCATAGAGAGTGTTCTCTATAAAGTGTTCTCCCTAGAAAGGATTCTCATCATGGACTGTGTGGGTGTCCAATAGTTTCAACGCAAACGACAGTTTGAAGCTAACTACTCAATTCGAAGCACTCCAGCTTTTAAAGTTTATTTTGTGTCAGTTTGGAATTTCTGACTAAATCTGATTGTATAGGTGGCAATAGATTGATACTTACATTACTATACTCACAACCAAATAAATCACATTACGAGTGCAGTACAACATGCTACCGAAATTTCTGCAATGTGCAATGAACAGAAAATCAGCAACGAAGCGTCCTATAAGAGCCCTGTTTCTCCATTAAAAGACATGTTCTGCCACCATGTCGTATTTGATTAGATACACTAAGATTGATGGCAGGCAAGAAACTTACTAACGTGGAATCAGAGAGCATGGCTTCTGGCAAAATGTCTCTGAAGATGTTTTTCGAGGACAGCCTGACGAGAGCTACGCGTGACTCTATGAATGGATTTAGTTAATGAGGTCCAGATGGCTTTACATGGAGGAAATTTTGTCTCTACGTGCTTCTGTTTTGTGCCTCTTCTACGAGCGTGCATGTTTACGTGAAAGGACAATACCAAACCCTGGATAACAAAACACGACAGATGATATGTATCTAGATCTCCACCAGCATTCTGAATGATGTATGTGCTGTCATCAGATATTGCACGGTGTATCACATCGTGTGTTAATCAGTTAATGGAGCATAATGTTTTGCCTTAATGTATGGTTTTCACATATGTAAGACATCACTGTTTCCTGATTATCTCCTGACAAATAAATGACTGCTACCTACGTCAGATCATTTGCTGTGAGAGATTGCACTATATAGGAACGAGACGTACATGTAGGTTGCGGTCAATAATGTCGTCAAGATGAAAATTAAGGCCCACTCTCAAGCATGAACACTAATTATACGAGCGAAATACCAATCTTTCAGTGCTAGCATCACTGGATTATACCCTTATCCCTTGCCTAACTTACGCTACAGTATTTTTTCACAAATATCTTAATGAACACTCACAAAAGCACGTAAAGAAACCACTGGGAGATCCTAAGAACCACGCTTGGAGTTTATCTTGGATACATAGCGACTATATGACAGCGTCTGTAACATAGCGGCAACCAATGTCAGAGGCATGTGGTATAAGAAGCGGGAAGCCCAAACTAATGCAAATGAATTGTTGTGTTATTCATCATCAGCAAGAATTGAGACTGCTGCCTGAAAAATTATATGTGAGTGTTTGACAAAAAACAATTGCATGAGAATGAAGGACCACCCGGGCTAACAATTGCTCTCTTTCTTCATCTTGATTATCATGTTGGTCTTGTATAGAACCCTCCAAAATGTCAACAGATACATCTTTTTCTTAGTGTAAATTGGAATTATCACCCTTAGATATAATGACATAGTGCTTGACACTATTGGGTGTTGGAAACTTATAAAAATGTAGTTTTCACAGATAGGTTACAATCTTCAACTATCAAAGTGAAATGTGTGGTAGTCTACAATCATATTCTCAGAATGAAAGATGGTCCTATAATAATGCGAGAATAATCCACTGAAAACCCTCAAGAGATATCCAATAATTATGAACAGACGAAATACATTGCAGTGTTTGAGATGAGGACAAAACTTTTGTCATTGTTGGCGATAAGAACCATGGCGTTCTGGCTGATGATTGGTGATGTGTAAACAAGGAACTTACGAATGCCTTTCTCTGTCAATGAAAATTGCCTTGACTTGAGTGAAGGCCACTTTCAGCAGTCAACACATTTCCTGATTTGTTGGAGCGCTATGTCAGCGCATGTGCGCATTCAGATTATTCACGCATTAACAGGGAAACATTGAGAATGCGATACCTATCATAGGCTATGTGTCAACACATTTCCTCGTCCTGTCATAATTGTGGACGGTTCTTGCAGTGTGGAGTCGAATGCAGTAAAAAGAATATTAAATATGGTGGATGCTCGTTCTATGGCGGCTTTGGTTTGAGGTTTCTGTAACTGATAGAGGCAATAAAATGGTGTAAAACGTCTATTATAAAATACTATGACATTTGAACATAGCCCTTAGAACTGAACTTTAAATTAAACTGAAGTTGGGCTAAACATGAAGCTGAACTAATGGGAAAATATCTGGTGAGCACCCAATCACAAGATTTCCGTCTATTGTACTTAAAATCATTCGGGACACCCCTAATTCGAGCCAAATGATCGATGTTATGCAATTTCTTTTCGCCATTCCCAAACGGCAAATTGACTTCCGTATCTCATGAGGTTAAGGCGCTCCGCTCTCACATAATCCTTGCAGAGCCTACTAGTTCCGGTTCAGGAATGACAGATAGCATGGATAGTTAAGCAAGAATTTTTTTCCATTTTTTTGTGTAATCTTGGGAATGTATTTCAGGGGAAAAGAGAAGAGATAAACATCGATGCAAATCGATGCTAACTAGATAGTGTCATTTAGAGGAGAACACAGAAGTGGAAGTGTGAAAAACTATTAGCAACGTTCGATACCAACTTTCGATGTTGATTTGCGATTCACAACTTTGCTGACTTTGCAGATCTTGTAAATTATTCACTTTCCACTCCAGCAAATATTGTTTCTAATGACTTGATCGTCTTCCCATGTGTTGAACTTCAAGACTGTCGATACCAGATCAAAGATCAATGATGCCGAATCGACCCCTAGACGTCTCAGCTACCAGATATATTAGTAGCGGAATAATACCGACAGAACATGGGATCGTCCAGGGATCAAAGTTTTCATGTGTGACTCTGCAGCTAATCCAAGGTAATGGAGTGACAATGTCAGATTTTGGGGATGTCGTTCAACGTCAATTCGTTTTATTCGACCCACCTTGACGAATGAGGGAAATCGAATGAGGGAAACCCTGGGTAGAAACTGACATTTTATTAGAAAGTTTCCAGCTTGTGCACGTCCTGCCCATGTAATTCATGTTTCATGTTTGACAATAACATCGAAGAGCTATGAAATTCTAGGCTTGTATTAAAAAAAAGTAGTTATGACATACAGGAGTAGACTCCTATAATAGCTAAAAGAAAGAATGTAGATATGTGATATCTAAAATTTTATCGGGTAATGTAAAACGATAATACTATTCAATTTCACGAATAAATGGCAATAGAAGCCCTTCCACTAGCGATACAAATATCGTTATTATCTGCCATATACTTTCCCTGCTATAATACAGACAAAGCCTCTAATTTGAATTCCAGAAAACAGATTTCAGGTGATATGATACAGTGCTAGATCATTTTATCAACTTCCGATTCCATTGTAGCTACTGTATTAAACATTGTCCTCTGACATTGCACATAGAGCCCACGACTAAGTACTAGTGGTATGAAAGCAAGTGAGAGCCTTATTCCAATAGATGGGAGAGAAAATAGTACATATTCACTGCTATCATAAAGAAAATAAAAATATATATGTTATCACGTGGGATATAGTATGAAGCTATCATCCCAATTCAATAAATGTTTTTTCATGTGTTGGTTCAAGAAAATTGTGAAATGTGTGATATCTTACACATACACACGTATATGCATATGAAATAAGTACAGTAACAGCTTCGGGGAACAAGCCATTCCATGGGATTTCCTGTGGTGCAACGTAATGCAATGTGCATAATGGTAACCAGATCATAGAACTCAGCTACTCCCCTCTTTAAGACCTACCTCAAAACCCATTCGGATATCCCTGGACCCATCAAATATGCCAGGCAAATTCACTCAGACCGATCTCAATCGAATTATGATGCCCGCCACATTTCAGCAATTGACAAGGGGAGGGGCAGTCTAAGATATACCACAGACTCGTGCAGTGCACAATATGCTTGCGATTGTGCTCTAGCAGCAAGATTTGGGATTATGGGTCATATGGTGGTCGAGAGAGGAGGCAGTCCTGTAGTCCCATTTGGAGTGTTCCTAAGGGTCCATTTGGGGGTGAAATTGGTTGAAGAACCAAGTCTTAATCAGGTTATGGTAGTGGGGAAGGTACATGTACACACACCGCTTCCCAATTCACCACAAGTTTATATGTGAAGCAGATATGTTTCATCCTCGTGAAGTTGTTGTCCTTTGGATTTCAGGGTTTTTCTTAGTAGATACGCCACACCGAGTAAGGTCAGATGTTCGCGAGGTTGTCGATTCGTATTCCGATGATGTATCTGTAGAATACATAAGGTGTGGTGATCCGCAATCCCATGTGTCTACAAAAGTTATTATAGAAGGAAATTGTGCCTCTGAACTTGGGGAAAATATACGAGAAGGCTCACGGTGGATTACCGACAACAGTAGCGATTAATTTTGCCAGTACAATATGACTATGACTTTTATTTACAACAATCCCTCTAATGTACAATGTTGAAAACGTTATCGATGGCTTAAAAGTTTGCGGTGTGGTAGAAAATTATGTTCTGAGAGAAATCACATGTAAATATCATTCAGACATAAGATAGCCTATTTGTAAATGATAGCCATAAACTAATAAACCATTAAGCGCATCTAAAAAAGCAAATGTTCTAAATTAAAGAATGCTGCAAAAATTACGTGTATCTTTGTTTTTTCAAATCGAGCCAGGTCGTATATCATACACGTGGGTGATTGACTACTGCTACTTGGCTGGCATGTTTGTGGGCGTTATGCAAGGCCTTAGGGGATCTACACGAGTGTGCTCACGGTAAACAGAGGGCGCAGAACCTGTCCACTTGTCCCGCATCTCTTCCACAGAACAATCACACAATGCCCATTTACTACAAGTGTCGTAATCACGTCAACAGCCATCAACCGGCGACCCATCATACACAAACTTGAAGCGTGGGAGGGACTGAAGTTTCACCGGTATTGAGTAAGTCGTTAAATTGCAGAAGATTTCGTAATTCTACACAATGTTCAACAAGCGAGACATGTTATCAATTGAGATTATTCATTCAACTGCATGCACTTTCTCCCTTCATCCTGAGATACGATTTTGTCGATTTTACATGCACCTTTTGTACGTTTTCATCCACAGAGTATTCAGCAAGCTTAGTTCTAATGTTTGAACATTCTAATGTTGAAAACAACACATTTATATGAAAGCTAAATCCAGGTTTCAGTGTGTTTGTCAGTGGCAAATCATGAAAGTTCATTGACGGGATGTCTCCTAATCAAACACAAGAAATACATGAGATGCGGATTGAAAACATGACATCCAACGAGTCGGAAACTGTCAAGAAATGTTTAAAATACACCTAAATCCATTTTGATATGTAATATCTCAGTGAATCATGTTCCCAAGAGACATTTTTATGAGACGACTGTATCGCTTTACACCCACGAATCTGACACTACATCACTTATAGCGCTCGTAAATATTGTAATTGCAGGAATACTTTGTCGTGTGATGGTAAAAGCTCGGAACAGGCAGTGGTTTGGATGGGTATGGTGTGCGTCCACACTGACTCCCACTGGTCAAGTCATGAGAATGGTCTCACTAATAGACGTAGAATCAATACCCAGTATTAAGTATTCCGAGCGAACAAAACAGGTCCGTATCCAATCTCATAGTCCGGGGACAGAAAGTCATATCAGACCTACGAAGTGAGAGAAAACAAAAATGACAGGGAAACTCATGAATCTTCCAAAAGGGCCATTAAGAGGTGAAATCAGGTGTTCCGGAAAGAGATCAATCTACAATGTACAATGTACAAAGCAATTTCTTTGTAAGTATCAATCCATTACCACTAATACAATTAGATTTTGATTATGCCAATAGCAAACGTAAAATACATTGTACAACATTTTGCAGTAGAAACAAAACCTGACCGATTCGTTTATCCAAATACACATTGGCGTCATCTAGGGCAGACACTGTGTGAAATGTAGTTGTTTCTACTATACACCGGATGGAAATAGTACATAACTGCCCAACGACTTATGAAACTAATTTATAAATTTTTTTTTTTCAGAATTAAGTCATAATTCCTACTGCAATGTAAGTATCAATCTATCACCACCAATACAGCCAAATTTTGATGATTAAAGATGTGTTTACATGCATCATTTGCATGCCATATCATATTTCTGAAGACAACACATATATCAAGGTACATAATAAATGGGCTGGTATATGTAAAAGCACCTCAATTATGGACTGGGTGTCATAAATAAATGCCGGTGTCTCGTACCGAATCTGACCCGACAGATTGACTACAACCTTATATGGCTTCTACTGAAGTACTTCGCCTCACTTCCTCTTCCCGTGAAATTTCCAGCAGCATCAAAGTAATTCGTGGAAATTGCTTTACGCCAAATCTCGCATCTAGATAGCCCCAGATTTTCGTGGATGCTTTTGACCGGGTAGCCACGGCCCAAGCGTCTTTCTGCACATCATAGCACTTCAGGGTACGGAAGTTGGCTGAAGATGACAAACGGATTAGGCTAATGTCCCTGTTTGGTTGCTTATGGAGTCTTAGGTAGCTGCCAAATTGAAGGAGTTTGCCCCCTTGCTCAGGTTGTTGCTCTCTTTAAAGTGCCTTTCCTGGAAAGGATCCTCATATTTTGAGGAAGGATAGATGTGTAGGTGTTTCATAGTTTCAAACATAAGCGACAGTTTGAAGCTAACAAAACATTTCGAAGGTTAGTAAGTTTATCTAATGTTGGTTTGGAACCTCGACTTACTAATGTACAATTGAGATCAATGCAGTTCAGTAAATGTGTACTACTGAAATTCCTGCAATACACAATAAACATAAAAAGTAACAGCAACCAAGCGTCCTAAAACAGTCCTGTTTTCCCATCAAAAGACATGTTTTGTTTATGTCATCTTGGATTAGATATACCAAGATTGATGGCAGGCAAGAAAGTTACCAACGCGGAATCAGAGAACATGGCTTCGGGCAAAATGTCTCTGACAACAAAGATGTTTTTCGAGGACAGCTTGAAGAGAGCTACGCATGACTCTATGAATGGATTTGGGTAATGAGCTCGAGCTGGCTTAACTTGGAGGAAATTTTGTCTCCACCAGGTTTTGTTTTGTGCCTCTACCATGAGCTTGCACTGCACGTTCATGGGGAAAGAAGCCAAACCCTGAACAAGAGCTTCACCAGCATTCTGAATGGTGTATGTGCTGTCATCAGATATTGCACGGTGTATCATATTGTGTGTTAAACAGTTAATGGAGCATAATGTATTGAGTTAATGTATGTTTGTCACTTTTGTCACTTATATCACTTCCTGTTTTATGATTATCCCCGACGAATAAATGACTGCTACCCACGTCAGATCGTTTAAAGTGAAATATTACACTAGTTAGGGATGAGACGTAGGATGAGTTCAATAATCGCATATCGTCAAGACGAAAATCAAGGTCCACTCTCAAGTATGAACACTAATTATTCGAGCGAAATACCTGTCTTTGACCCTAGCATCATGACATCATAGTTGTAAGAATTGTGATCCCTTATCTAATTTATGCTGCAGTACTGTCACAAAATATTTTACTGAACATTCACCCTTTTTGTGTTTTTGCGTGGAATATAAACATTTTTTTTGATACGGAAATGATTATCACGCTTTGCAACGCCTCAGACAATCTCGCCTGCCCCCTCATCTGAATTAGCATGCTATTAGAACGATAAAATTTCCTATGATCACGTTTTTCAAGATTTTCTCTATAGTTCTATCATTCATAAATAGCTTTTTTAGTAAGCCTACATGAGATAAATGACCAGTTATGCAAGTTCCGAGTAAACAAAAATAAGAACTGAAATAGCCAACCGTCTTGACTAACATTATCACTGTTCTTATTGGCCACATATAGTTCGATTGATGACCTATCTAATCTGTGATTCACACGACACACACGTGACGATGAGAGGATAATATTCTCAACTGAATATAAACTCATATATTGAACACAAATATTCACAAATCTATGACTGTCACATAATTTGACCATCTGGAATTATGACACAGAAAATCACAAAATAACATAAGCAGGCAAAAGCATGTAACATCCATCAATGTGATTCTTGGAAACCAGATCTATGACTTGTGATATATCTTGAAGAAACCACTGGGAGATCATGAGAACCATCAATTATCAATTATCGAGTTTATTTTGGACACACAGCGACTATATAACAACGTCTGTAATATATCAGCAACCAATGTCAGAGGCATGCAGAGTCAGAAGCGGGAAGCCCAAACTAATGCAAAGGAATTGTTGGGGTTTTCATTATCAGCAAGAATTGAGGCTGCCCCCTGAAGAATTATATATGCGCGTTTGACAAAAAAAACCAAAACAATTGCATGGAAATAAAGGACCCCCCCCCCCCCGGCTAAGAATTGCTCTCTTTTTTATCTTGACATGTTGGTCTCGTGAAGAAACTTCAAAATGATAATACATTTTTCATATTTCAGTAATTATATCTCGTTTTTGGTGTGAATATAGATGATCGCCCTTAGATATAATGACCTAATGATTTGACGCTGGGGATCATGCTAGAAAATGTCAGTTTTTTTTCTACAGATAAGTTACAAACTTCCAGTATCAAAGTGAAATGCGTGGTAGTGTACAATCATATTTTCAGCATGAAAGATGGTCATATAATAATGCGAGAATAATCCACTGAAAACCCTCAAGATATATCCAATAATTATGACCAGACGAAATACAATGCAGTGTTTGAGATAAGGTCATAACTTTTGTCATTGTTGGCGATAAGAACCCTGGGCGTTCTGGCTGATGATTGGTGCTGCGTAAACAAGGAACTTACGGATGCCTTTATCGTCAATGAAAACTGCCATGACGTGAGTGAGGGACACTTCATCAGTCAGCACTTTTCCTGGTTTGTTGGAGGGCTACGTCAGCGAATGTGTGCATTCAGATCATTCACACGCTAACGAGGAAGCATTAAGAATGCAATACATATCATAAGCTATGTGTCAGAACATTTCCACGTCCTGCCATCATGTAGACGTTTCCTGCACTGTGAATTCGCAGTCAATGGCATAAAAAGAACGAATCAATTTGGTGTTACGGTTGTTCAATGACGACTATGGTGTGAAGTTTCTGGAACGATAGCAGAAATGAACATTCTCTATTTCCCAATGGTAAATACACTTCCCTATCTTGTAAGGTTAAGATGCTCCACACTCACTTAATTCTACTAGATCCGGCGCGAGAGTGACAACAGATAGTTACGCAAGAATTTGTTTTCAATTTAACTGTGTAATTTTGGGAAGGTAACTGGGGGAATAAATGAAATTCGCATTATGACGCAAATGCGAGAACATCGATAATAGTCATGGAGAAAGTGTCATTTAGAGAAGTATTGCAGAAGTGGACGTGACTAGGAAATATTCTTCCCAGCACGCATTTCTCAACGCCATTGTAATGAATAAGATCTAGGTCCATTCACTTGCAAGTAGCAACGTGAACATTAAGATTTTCATTTTTACACAAGCAAGTATTGTTCCCATGACTTTTCGACATCAGAAAAAAATTATCAAGATCGACGGTGCAACTATAACCACCCCGAATGAGTGTAATATATAGCGAAATAATACCAACAAAGCATGGGATAATACGAGGGTCAAGCTACTATGCGTGACAGTATAATCCAAGTTGATGGAGTGACATTGCGAGATTTCAGATATGTTTTTCTATGTCAGTTCCTTTTACTTGACCAAACTTGACCGAAACAACGTTTGAATTGTGACAATAGAAGCCCTTTATCTAGTGAAACAAATATCGTTTTCATCTGTCATATATAAGCCCTGTCATATTTCAACTAAAAGTTATAATTTCAATTCTAGGAAACACATTTCAGATGATACGATACGTATTGACATCACTTTATCAACCTCAGATGTCTATTGTGGCTTTTGCATCATGTTGCGTTAAGTCTTCTGGTCGCTATTATTAATACAAAAATCTTGTCTATTGTAACTGATATCTCGAAGTGCAGGATAGTAAACAAAATCCCTAAACATAATGATTTGAAACAGATGTAACTCACGTGAAGTGAATGAGAGATACTGAAAGCCTGAATACAAGAGATAAAGGCAATAGTTGTACACATTTTGCTACTATCATATTGCAGGGGATTAGCAAAGTCTCATCCCATTCCAAGTACACTTATTATACTCATTGGCACTGAAAAACACTACCAAGCCGAAACTCAGATGGTCCACAAGAATCACCAATGGCCAGACCCTTGCAAGCTCAACTCGCTGTGAGGACTTATGTGACATTGCGTGGTTTCTGGTTTCTGATAGCTGATCAATTCCTCATCTATCATGTTCCGCTCGACATCTGTTTATCTAGCTGTTCCATTCCATTACCAATTTTGAGGTGAATTAGGCCTACTCGTCCTTTCTAGAGGGAGGGCGTCCACTCTGTAAAAGTGCCAATGACAAAGTTGATACAATGTCAAGGAAATGTAGAGCGGTGTAGAACTGTTGAGAGGAGATAGCACCACTGAGAATTTCATTGAGAGACACTAACGGCAATGGCGAATAGGACAGAGAGCTATCGAATAAAAAGATGATATTCACGCATCTTCATACCAGCTGTTCAAAAGAAATTGTTTTGATTTTAACGTATCAGTTCAAGTTATGCCTGAACATATTCAAGGATTTCCTGAACATATCATGCACACATACACACGGTACTTGCATACAAATTAACTCCAGCAAAAGCTCCGGGGAAGTGGCTAATCCAAGAGATTTCCTATGATGCAATGTAATGCAATGTGGATGGTGGTAACCGGATGCTAAAACTCCACCCCTCCCCTCCGAGAATCTACCCCCAAAATCCCAATCGGATATCCCTAGACCCATCAAATATGCCAAGCAAATTCACTTAGATCGATCGCGATCGAATTATGATGCCCACCACATTTCAGCAACTCATAAGGGAAGGGGGCAGACCAGACTCATGCAGTGTACAATATGCTTGGGATTGCAGTGCGCTCTGTCAGCAAGGTTTGGGATTATGGGTTATATGGGGTCGAGGAATAAGGTAGTCCCAATGTAGTCCTTTGTGCTGTGTTCCTAGGGGAGCACAAGCGCTTATATTGCTTGATAAAACAAGTCTTAATCAGGTTATGGTAGTAGTGAAGGTGTACACAACGCTTCCCAATTTATTATAAGCTTATATATGACGTAAATATTGTGTTCCATTCTCATGAAGGGGTCGTCCTTCACTTTTCCGGGATTTTCATTCTCGAATAGAGCAGAAACAGCCGCTTCAGTCAGGGACGCACGTGCCGGCAAAAAGTAGATATACTACTTTAAAATAATTCAGATGTTCTCCCGGTTGCCGATTTGTATTCCGATGATGTATCTGTCGAATACAGGAGGTGTCGTGATCCGCAATCCCGCGTAACTACAAAAGTTATTATCAAAGGAAATTGTGCCTGAACGTGGGGAATTAATGTGGGGAGGCGCACTGTGGAATTTCCGACAAGAGAAGCGATTCATTTCGGCTGTATGATATGAATATTACTTTTATTTATTGCTGCACTTCCTTACCTACAATGTTGCAAATGTTATTGATGGCTGAAATTTTGCGGTTTGTGAAAAACTGGTAGAAGTTATGTTGTGAGAGATATTTGCAACTGGGCCGTTAATATTTAATGTACAAAGTGACACAATGAATTTGAAATAGAGTTCGACCTTGTTTTACAGGGGAGAATATATATAACTTATTATAAACACTGAACACACAGAAAAAAAACGTCAAAACAAGGGTGTGCACTGAAGATGTATCGGCACACTTCTCGTACAAGTCACGTGTAATGGTATGCTATAATTTCACGCCAGCGCTAAAAGTAGAAGCGACCTGCCATTGCTACCGTAAAAAGTATGAAGTACCCATACACATTCTATCACAATAGTGGAATTAATGCGTTATTTACGAGCGTTCGTTAGCGCACATGATTGGAGAATTATTAAACTGGTCAACCCGTTCTTTCACCCAGTTTCGTGTGGCTATTTAAATGATCGAACATGTTGCTTCAGGGGGAATAATGGTCAGAGTATCCCGTTCTTTCCTGTGGCAGTCGCATATTTATCATTGCGAGAACAAGCTGATTCATGAAGAATTCTGTCATGTTTAGCATTTTTGGCATCTATTGGTCGAATCATTGTCGCATATTAAAGCTAAATATAAGCACTATTATCCCCGTTTTCATTTCGTCCGAGAACCAGATTCTCTGTACGAAACTGAATATCTGATAAAAAAAACAGTTTATTTCATAGTTTGTTGTTAATGACTCATGAAACCAGCTTCAAACTATTGTTAACAAGAATCTACTTATATTTTGGATAAGCATAAAACGAGAATGAAAACTAAATTTCTCATTTTGTTATACCTAATTCTTTTCCAAGTATTGATTACTAACTCCAGTAAGTCTATTCAGTTATCACCAGGAAAAAGATACACAATATTTATCATCGTTTTTGGAGCAACAATAATGTATATATATGTGGTTTACAATGTCGGTTTGATGTTGCAATATTTTTCAGTCTTTGCCTGCACTATATCAACGCTATCTGTTTGACTACTATTATTCAGCTGGCATGTTTGTATGCGTTATGCAATGCCTTTGGGGATCTTCACGAGTGTGCTTACGGTAAACAGGGGGCACAGAATCTGTCCACTTTTCCCACATCTCTCTCACACAACAGTCACACAATGCCCATTTACTACAAGTGTCGTAATTGTGACAACATGCATCAATTAGCGTAATTCAATATTATGTCATGAAGCAGAAATGTCTTTCTGCTTTATCATACACACACATGAAGCGTGTAAGGGGTTTACAGGTATTGAGTAAGTCATTAAATTTCAGATGATTTCGTAATTCTACACAATGCTCAACTAGCTAGACATGATATCAACTGAGATTATTCAATCAACTGCATGCACCTTCTCCCTTCATCGCGAGATACGGTGTTGTTGATTTTACATCCATGCTCTTTTTTGTACGTTTTCGTCTTCAAAAGTCTAGCTTCCAATTGCCTAAGCAGTGGTCTTCAAGAATAGTAAGCTTAGTCTATTATTTTAGCACAAAGAGGCAAAGAACCAGCAATAGAAGAGACCACGGTCTGGATGGCATCATAATGTTAAGGATTTGAGCTCAGCCAATGTTAAGCTTTTGTTATATGTGGTGGTAAGCACCTTGAGAGGGATATGGAGATTGGAACTGAACAAACACACACCTTTCAGCAGCCGGCATCATTCCTCACAGAAAACTGCTTTGAGCAGAGTGAAAGCTGCTGTCAACGATCAGATTCACAATCTGATGTTTACGCAATGTGCCATTTGATGCTGCATTCTGATCCCTGGCTTATGAGCACATGTAACAAAGGGATTGCTCAATGATATATTCAACATGTCTTTCTTGAAAAGGCCAATAAAACATTCTGGTGTTGAAAACAACACATTTATATGGAAGCGGAATCCCGGTTTTAGTGTGATTTTCAGTGGTAAATCGTGAAATTTCATTGACGGGTTGTCTCTGAATCAAGCACAGGAAATTTGTGTGTGACGACTGTATCGCTACACTCCCAAGTGTCTGATACTACATCGTTTAATAGCGGTAGTAAATGTTGTAATTGCATGAATACTTTATTGTATGCTTAGAGCAGGCAGCAGCCAGGATGGGTAGGGTGTGTGTTCCACAGTGACTCCCGCTGTTCCAGTCATGAAAATGATTGCAGTAATTTTCTCTATATATTTCTCATATTCACACTCGTTTTAGGACCCAAAACATCTTCTTCAGTCTACCCGAATCAGTCTACATTTATATTATTCGAATCATTAACCCTACTTCAAAATGTGTTTGCAAAAATATGTTGTGTTTTGCATAATCAGCAGAATTCATGCTACTGTCTGAAGATATTATATATTTATATAGAAAGTAAGTGTTTGTAAGAAGCAATTGCACGAAAGAGGAAGATTCCCCAGGCTAACAATTTTTATCCCTCAAGCTAACCTTTTTGTAAATTGTATGTTTTCATCAAATGGAAACTCACCAGATAAAGCGACTTCTCGAAACTGATCTTCAAAGTGGATATGTTTCACATTCATTATTCATATGTCAGAAAATATACCCTAATTATTCCATGTAAATGGTAATTATTACCTCTGGTCACAACGACATAATGGTTTGACGCCAATGACTGCGGTAAATACGTCATAAATAGTCCTTTTTCAGAAGTTGACGAACTTCAATTATCAAAAATGAAACTGGAGTGCTCTTCGTTGTCGTTTTTTTGGATGTCCTCGAGCATTTATATGATGTGATGTTACTGCAATTCACAAATAATTGTAAATGTTTGCAATACGCAGCACGGGAATGATCTAAATGCAAATTGTTCGATTATTTTTAATGTTTAATTATAATACTCATCAAGCTTTACATTAACTTCAGCTAGTCACCATGTAGACGAATAAGTGTATTATCTCCATATACCGATGGGGAAGAAACTAGTCAAAAGAGAAACCTGTGTGTGATTCCACTGGTAATGTTGGGTACTTCACAAGCATATTCTCGAAACCAAAGATGCCCAAATAACAATGCAATAATAATCCATCCACACTGGAAAAAGCCCCGAGATATCCAATAAGTATGACAAGACGAAGTGTGATGCAGTATTGTAGATATGGACAGCCAAGGTTATAATTTTTGTCATTGTTGGCGATAAGAACCATGGCGTTTCGGCTGATGATTGGTGTTGTGTAAACAAGGAACTTGCAGATGCCTTTCTCCCTCGATAAAAACTGCCTTGACTTGAGTGAAGCCCACTTTCAGCAGTTTGGTTTGTTGGAGGGCTATGTCAGATAATGTGTGCATTCAGATTATTCACACGCTTTGCCTCGGAAACACGGGGAGTGCGATACCCATCTTAGGCAATGTGTCAAAGCATTTCCTCATTGTGTCATAATATTGAACGGTTCCCAGCCATGTGGATTCGAAGCAATGCAGTTAAAGCCTCGATGGAGGCTTTGGTGTGAAGTTTCTGTAACTGATAGCGGCAAAAAAATGTTGTAAAATGACTAACATATGATATATGACAATTGCAAATATTGATTATAACTGAACTTCGAGTTGAACTGAAATTGTGCAAAATTTAAAGCTAAACTAAAGGGATTTTATATGGTGAACAGCCAATCACAAGATTTTTGTTTCTTGTACTTGAAAACATTCGGGACGCATCTAATTCGAGGCAAATGATCGATGTGATGCAATTTCTGTTTGCCATTTCTCAACAGTAAATTGACTTTCGTATCTCATAATGTTTAGGCACACTGCTCTCACCTAATCCTTGCAGAGCCTACTGGATCCGGTGCAGTAGTGACAGATAGCTACGCAAGCATTTTGTTCAATTTAATCTCTGGAATGCAGCTGGAGGAATAAATGAAAAGAAAATACATCGACATGAACATCAACACGAACCAGAAAATTGTCACTGAGTGAAGTATTTCAGATGTGGAAGGGACGATAAACTACTGGTATTTTATTCGGCATGTAGGCTATTTCCCAGCACCCATTTTCATTTTCATGTTATGGGAACAAGTACTTGCAAGTTGCAAAAACAACGTTGGATTCTAATTTACATTCTACAATTTTGCTGCAATATGCACAATCAGATTTTGCAAATTGGTCTTTTTTCTATTCCACCAATTATTGTTCCCAATGACTTGATCGTCTTCCCAAACGTTACCTCTAGACTGTCGATAATGACATGTATTTCCCAGCACCCATTTTCATTTTCATGTTATGGGAACAAGTACTTGCAAGTTGCAAAAACAACGTTCGATTATTATTTACATTGCACAATTTTGCTGCAATATGCACAATCAGATTTTGCAAATTGTTCGTTTTTCTATTCCACCAATTATTGTTCCCAATGACTTGATCATCTTCCCAAACGTTAAACCTCAAGACTCTCATTATTGATTCAACGTCTATCTCATGACATCAAGATCGATGATGCCATAATAAACACCCCGAAAGTGTGAGCTACTAGATATAGCGAGATCATTCCGACAGAACATGAGATAATCCAGGAATCAAATCTTTCATGCGTGACTCTGCCGATAATCAAATGACAATGACAGGTTTTGGGGAGGTCGTTCAACGTCAGTCCGTGTTATTTGACCCAACTTGACCAAGACAACTTTCGAATGATGGAACACCTTAGATAGAAATGTGACTATCTACATCTTATTAGTTACCAGCATGCGCACGTCCTGCACAGGTAATCCAGGTTTCATGCTTGACAATATTATCGAGGGGCATCGAAATCTACTCGAAATTCTACGATTGTATTTTAATGAGTGATTATGACATACAGAAATAATCTCATGAAACAAAATAACAGATAAATTTGAAAGCATGTAGATATGTGTTATCTAAGATTCTATTGGGTAATGTGAAACGATATTATTCATAAATTTCGCAAATGTGTGGCAATAGGAGCCCTTTATCTAGCAATACAAATATCGTTTTCGTCTGCTCTATATAAGCCCTGTCATAATGCAACTTAAACTTTGAATTTGAATTCCTGGAAACTCACTCCAGATGATTCGATACAGTGCTAGATTGTTTTATCAACTTCTGATTCTGATGTAGCTTTTGTATAAAATGATGCCTTTGATATTTTGGTCGCTCACAGTATTGAAAGACATTGTCCATTCTAATGAGAAATCTAAATCATTTTTTGTTTGAAATAAATCTCTGACATTGCAGATGGAGCTCACTTGGAAGTGATATGAAACATCTGACATCTGTTTATCTGGCTGCTCCATTCCGTTATCAAGATAAAGATGAATTACTGGCCTTTTTTATTTAGGAGGGGTTGGGATGTCAGGAGTCTTGCTATGAAAAAGTGGTTAGGACAAAGTTGATACAAGATCGAGGTGACGTAACACAGTTCAGTTGGCAACTGTTGACAAAGAGAACTGAGAGGTTTCGTTTCAAAATTGCGAACCAACGGCAATGACAAATAGGAGGGAGAATGTCACCATAGTGCAGAAGGATGAAAAATATAATCATCTCCATGCCACTTCGCAGGTTATTGTCGAGGAAATTCAAAAGAAATTATTTTGACTCTTTTATTTACACGTATTGGTTCAAGAAAATTGTGAAATATGTGATATCACACACATTACACACGTATTTGCATTCAAATTACCTACATCATGAGCTTCAGGGAACTGGCCAATCCAAGGATTTTCCGGTGCTGCAACGTATTGCAATGTGAATCATGGTAACCGGATACTAGAATGTACCCCCTCCCCCCTCAAAGATCTACCCCCATAACCCCTGTCAGATATCCCTAGACCCATCGAATATGCCAGGCAAATTCACTTAGACCGATCTTGATCGAATTATGATGCCGGCGACATTTCACCAACTCATAAGGGAAGGGGGCATCCTAAGATAGACCAGACTCGTGCAGTGCACAATATGCTTGTGATTGTGGTGTGCTCTGGCAACAAGATTTGGCATTATGGGTTATATGGGGTTCCCGTTTGGAGTGTTCCTATGGGATCATTTCGGGGTCATATTGGTTGAAGAACCAAGTCTTAATCAGGTTATGGTAGTAGGGAAGGTACGTGTATACACACTGCTTCCCAATTTACTACAGGCTTATATGTGACGCAGATATGTTTCATCCTCCTCAAGCAGTCATCTATTATGTTTCAGGTTTTTTCTCAGTAAATAGACTACACCGAGTAAGGTCAGATGTTCGCGAGGTTGTCCATTTGTATTCCGATGATGTATCTGTCGAATACAGGAGGTGTCATGATCCGCAATACCGCATATCTACAAAATTTATTATGGGAGGAAATTGTGCCTGAACGTGGGGAATTAATGTGGGGAGGCGCACTGTGGAATTTCCGACAAGAGAAGCGATTAATTTCGGCTGTATGATATGAATATTGCTTTCATTTATTGCTGCACTCCCTTACCTACAATGTCGCAAATGTTATTGATGGCTGAAATTTTGCGGTTTGTGAAAAACTGGTAGAAGTTATGTTGTGAGAGATATTTGCAACTGAGCCGTTAATATTTAATGTACAAAGTGACGCAATGAATTTGAAATAGAGTTCGACCTTGTTTTACAGGGGAGAATATATGTAACTTATTATAAACACTGAACAAAAAATATCCATCAAAACAAGGGTGTGCACTGAAGATGTATCGGCACACTTCTCGTACAAGTCACGTGTAATGGTATGCTATAATTTCACGCTAGCGCCAAAAGTAGAAGCGACCTGCCATTGCCGTAAAAAAGTATGAAGTACCCATACACATTCTATCACAATAGTGGAATTAATGCGTTATTTACGAGCGTTCGTTAGCGCACATGATTGGGGAATTATTAAACTGGTCAACCCGTTCTTTTACCCAGATTCGTGTGGCAGTCTCATATTTATCATTGCGAGACCAAGCTGCTTTATGAGGGATTCTGTCATGTTTAGGATTTTTGGCATCTCTTACATTTGTGAATGTTGGTCGAATCATTGCTGCATATTAAAGCTAGATATGAACACTATTGTCCACGTTTTCATTTCGTCCGAGAATCAAATTCTCTGTAGGAAACTGAATATCTGATAAAAAAACAGTTTATTTCATAGTTTGTTGTTAATGACTCATAAACCAGCTTCATACTATTATTAACAAGAATGTACTATTTTTGGATAAGCATAGAACGAGAATGAAAACAAAACTTCTCATTTTGTTGTACCTAATTCTTTTCCAATTATTGATTACTAACTCCAGTAAGTCTATTTACATATCTCCAGGAAAGAGGTAAACAATATTTATCATCGTTTTTGAAGCAACAATAATGTATATATGTGGTTTACAATGTCGGTTTGATGTTGCAATATTTTTTTTTCTTTGCCTGCACTATATCAACGCTATCTGTTTGACTACTATTATTCAGCTGGCATGTTTGTATGCGTTATGCAATGCCTTTGGGGATCTTCACGAGTGTGCTTACGGTAAACAGGGGGCACAGAATCTGTCCACTTTTCCCACATCTCTCTCACACATCAGTCACACAATGCCCATTTACTACAAGTGTCGTAATTGTGACAACATCCATCAATTAGCGTAATTCAATATTATGTCATGAAGCAGAAATGTCTTTCTGCTTTATCATACACACACATGAAGCGTGTAAGGGGTTTACAGGTATTGAGTAAGTCATTAAATTTCAGATGATTTCGTAATTCTACACAATGCTCAACAAGCTAGACATGTTATCAACTGAGATTATTCAATCAACTGCATGCACATTCTCCCTTCATCGCGAGATACGGTGTTGTTGATTTTACATCCATGCTCTTTTTTGTACGTTTTCGTCTTCAAAAGTCTAGCTTCCAATTGCCTAAGCAGTGGTCTTCAAGAATAGTAAGCTTAGTCTTTTAGTTTAGCACAAAGAGGCAAAGAACCAGCAATAGAAGAGACCACGGTCTGGATGGCATCATAATGTTATGGATTTGAGCTCAGCCAAGGTCAAGCTTTTGTTATATGTGGTGATAAGCACCTTGAGAGGGATATGGAGATTGGAACTGAACAAACACACAACTTTCAGCAACCGGCATCATTCCTCACTGAAAACTGCCTTGAGCAGAGTGAAATCTGCTGTCAACGATCAGATTCACAATCTGATGTTTACGCAATGTGCCATTTGATGCTGCATTCTGATCCCTGGCTTATGAGCACATGTAACAAAGGGTTTGCTCAATGATATATTCAACATGTCTTTCTTGAAAAGGCCAATAAAACATTCTGGTGTTGAAAACAACACATTTATATGGGAGCGGAATCCCGGTTTTAGTGTGATTTTCAGTGGTAAATTGTGAAATTTCATTGAGGGGATGTCTCCGAATCAAGCACAGGAAATTTGTGTGTGACGACTGTATCGCTACACTCCCAATTGTCTGATACTACATCATTTAATAGCGGTAGTAAATATTGTAATTGCATGAATACTTTTATTGTATGCTGGTAAATGCTTAGAGCAGGCAGCAGCCAGGATGGGTAGGGTGTGTTTTCCACAGTGACTCCCGCGGTTCCAGTCATGAAAATGATTGCAGTAATTTTCTCTATATATTTCTCATATTCACACTCATTTTAGGACCCAAAACATCTTTTTGAATCAGTCTACATTTATATTATTCGAATCATTAACCCTACTTCAAAATGTGTTTGCAAAAATATGTTGTGTTTTGCATTATCAGCAGAATTCATGCTACTGTCTGAAGATATTATATATTTATATAGAAAGTAAGTGTTTGTAAGAAGCAATTGCACCAAAGAGGAAGATTCCCCAGGCTAACAATCTTTATCCCTCAAGCTAACCTTTTTGTAAATTGTATGTTTTCATCAAATGGAAACTCACCAGATAAACGCGACTTCTCGAAACCGATCTTCAAAGTGGATATGTTTCACATTCATTATTCATATGTCAGAAAATATACCCTAATTATTCCATGTAAATGGTAATTATTACCTCTGGTCACAGCGACATAATGGTTTGACGCCAATGACTGTGGTAAATACGTCATAAATAGTCCTTTTTCAGAAGTTGACGAACTTCAATTATCAAAAATGAAACTGGAGTGCTCTTCGTTGTCGCTTTACATTAACTACAGCTAGTCACCATGTAGACGAATAAGTGTGTTATCTCCATATACCGATGGGGAAGAAACTAGTCAAAAGAGAAAACTGTGTGTGATTCCACTGGTAATGTTGGGATCTTCACAAGCATATTCTCGAAACCAAAGATGCCCAAATAACAATGCCATAATAATCCCTCCACACTGGAAAAAGCCCCGAGATATCCAATAATTACGACAAGACGAAGTGTGATGCAGTATTGTAGATATGGACAGCCAAGGTCATAATTTTTGTCATTGTTGGCGATAAGAACCATGCCGTTTCGGCTGATGATTGGTGCTGTGTAAAAAAGGAACTTGCAGATGCCTTTCTCCGTCAATAAAAACTGCCTTGACTTGAGTGAAGCCCACTTTCAGCAGTTTGGTTTGTTGGAGGGCAATGTCAGATAATGTGTGCATTCAGATTATTCACACGCTTTGCCTCGAAAACACGGGGAGTGCGATACCCATCTTAGGTAATGTGTCAAAGCGTGTCATAATATTGAACGGTTCCCAGCCATGTGGATTCGAAGCAATGCATTAAAAAAAACGCATGAATACCGTGGGTGTTGGTTCGATGGAGGCTTTGTTGTGAAGTTTCTGTAACTGATAGCGGCGATAAAATGTTGTAAAATGACTAACATATGATATATGACAATTGCAAATATTGATTATAACTGAACTTCGAGTTGAACTGAAATTGTGCAAAATTTAAAGCTAAACTAAAGGTATTTTATATGGTGAACAGCCAATCACAAGATTTTTGTTTCTTGTACTTAAAAACATTCGGGACGCATCTAACTCGAGGCAAATGATCGATGTGATGCAATTTCTGTTTGCCATTTCTCAACAGTAAATTGACTTTCGTATCTCATAATGTTTAGGCGCACTGCTCTCACCTAATCCTTGCAGAGCCTACTGGATCCGGTGCAGGAGTGACAGATAGCTACGCAAGCATTTTGTTCAATTTAATCTCTGGAATGCAGCTGGAGGAACATCGACACAAACCAGAAAATTGTCACTGAGAGAAGTATTTCAGATGTGGAAGGGACGATAAACCACTGGTACTTTGTTCGGCATGTATTTCCCAGCACCCATTTTCATTTTCATGTTATGGGAACAAGTACTTGCAAGTTGCAGAAACAACGTTCGATTCTAATTTACATTCCACAATTTTGCTGCAATATGCACAATCAGATTTGCAAATTGTTCATTTTTCTATTCCACCAATTATTGTTCCCAATGACTTGGTCGTCTTCCCAAACGTTAAACCTCTAGACTGTTGATAATGATAATAATCAATAATGACTCTCATTATTGATTCAACGTCTTTCTCATGACATCAAGATCGATGATGCCATTATAAACACCCCGAAAATGTGAGCTACAAGATATAGCGAGATAATTCCGACAGAACATAGGATAATCCAGGGATCAAATCGTTCATGCGTGACTCTGCCGATAATCGAGTGACAATGACAGGTTTTGGGGAGGTCGTTCAACGTCAGTCCGTGTTATTTGACCCAACTTGACCAAGACAACTTTCGAATGATGGAACACCTTAGATAGAAATGTGACTATCTACATCTTATTAGTAACCAGCATGCGCACGTCCTGCACAGGTAATCCATGTTTCATGCTTGACAATAATATCGAGGGGCATCGAAATCTACTCGGAATTCTACGATTGTATTTTAATGAGTGATTATGACATACAGAAATAATCTCATGAAACAAAATAACAGATAAATTTGAAAGCATGTAGATATGTGTTATCTAAGATTCTATCGGGTAATGTGAAACAATATTATTCATAAATTTCGCAAATGTGTGGCAATAGGAGCCCTTTATCTAGCAATACAAATATCGTTTTCTTCTGCTCTATATAAACCCTGTCATAATGCAACTTAAACATTGAATTTGAATTCCTGGAAACTCACTCCAGATGATTCGATACAGTGCTAGATTGTTTTATCAACTCCTGATTCTGATGTAACTTTTGTATAAAATGATGCATTTGATATTTTGGTAGCGCACAGTATTGAAAGATATTGTCCATTCTAATGAGAAACCTAAATCATTTTTTGTTTGAAATAAATCTCTGAGATTGCAGATGGAGCTCACTTGGAAGTGATATGAAAGCAAATGAAAGCCTTATCCCAATAGATGGTATCACCCCAATCCAACTACATGCACATACCCACTTCACTTAAATCCACCAAAACATCGGAATACTCATATTCATTGGCAGTATAAAACACTACCAAGGGGGAGAAAACACCAGTGGTCCACGAGAAAACCCCAATGGTCCACCAACTCGACTCCCTGTGAGAACGGATGGATGTGACATTTCCTGGTTTCTGGAGTCTGATAGCTGATCAATTCTCCATCCATCACGTTTCGCCTGACATCTGTTTATCTGGCTGCTCCATTCCGTTACCAAGATTAAGATGAATTACTGGCCTTTTTTATTTAGGAGGGAGTGGGATGTCAGGAGTCTTGCTATGAAAAAGTGGTTAGGACAAATTTGATACAAGATCGAGATGACGTGACACAGTTCAGTTGGCAACTGTTGACAAAAGAGACCATAACTGAGAGTTTTCGTTTCGAAATTTCGAACCAACGGCAATGACAAATAGGAGGGAGAATGTCACCATAGTGCAGAAGGATGAAAAATATAATCATCTCCATGCCACTTCACAGGTTATTGTCGAGGAAATTCAAAATAAATTATTTTGACTCTTTTATTTACACGTATTGGTTCAAGAAGATTGTGAAATATGTGATATCACACACATTACACACGTATTTGCATACAAATTACCTACATCATGAGCTTCAGGGAACTGGTCAATGCAAGGATTTTCCGGTGCTGCAACGTATTGCAATGTGAATCATGGTAACCGGATACTAGAATGTACCCCCTCCCCCCTCAAAGATCTACCCCATAACCCCCTGTAAGATATCCCTAGACCCATCGAATATGCCAGGCAAATTCACTTAGACCGATCTTGATCGAATTATGATGCCGGCCACATTTCAGCAACTCATAAGGGAAGGGGGCATTCTAAGATAGACCAGACTCGTGCAGTGCACAATATGTTTGTGATTGTAGTGTGCTCTGGCAGCAAGATTTGGCATTATGGGTTATATGGGGTTCCCGTTTGGAGTGTTCCTATGGGATCATTTCGGAGTCATATTGGTTGAAGAAACAAGTCTTAATCAGGTTATGGTAGTAGGGAAGGTACGTGTATACACACTGCTTCCCAATTTACTACAGGCTCATATGTGACGCAGATATGTTTCATCCTCCTCAAGCAGTCATCTATTATGTTTCAGGTTTTTTCTCAGTAAATAGACTACACCGAGTAAGGTCAGATGTTCGCGAGGTTGTCCATTTGTATTCCGATGATGTATCTGTCGAATACAGGAGGTGTCATGATCCGCAATACCGCATATCTACAAAATTTATTATCGGAGGAAATTGTGCCTGAACGTGGGGAATTAATGTGGGGAGGCGCACTGTGGAATTTCCGACAAGAGAAGCGATTAATTTCGGCTGTATGATATGAATATTACTTTCATTTATTGCTGCACTCCCTTACCTACAATGTCGCAAATGTTATTGATGGCTGAAATTTTGCGGTTTGTGAAAAACTGGTAGAAGTTATGTTGTGAGAGATATTTGCAACTGAGCCGTTAATATTTAATGTACAAAGTGACGCAATGAATTTGAAATAGAGTTCGACCTTGTTTTACAGGGGAGAATATATGTAACTTATTATAAACACTGAACAAATAATATCCATCAAAACTAGGGTGTGCACTGAAGATGTATCGGCACACTTCTCGTACAAGTCACGTGTAATGGTATGCTATAATTTCACGCTAGCGCCAAAAGTAGAAGCGACCTGCCATTGCCGTAAAAAAGTATGAAGTACCCATACACATTCTATCACAATAGTGGAATTAATGCGTTATTTACGAGCGCTCGTTAGCGCACATGATTGGAGAGTTATTAAACTGGTCAACCCGTTCTTTTACCCAGTTTCGTGTGGCTATTCTAATGATCGAACATGTTGCTTCAGGTGGTAAAATGGTCAAAGTATCCCGTTCTTTCCAGTGACAGTCTCATATTTATCATTGCGAGACCAAGCTGCTTTATGAGGGATTCTGTCATGTTTAGCACTTTTGGCATCTCTTACATTTGTGAATGTTGGTCGAATCATTGCTGCATATTAAAGCTAGATATGAACACTATTGTCCACGTTTTCATTTCGTCCGAGAATCAAATTCTCTGTAGGAAACTGAATATCTGATAAAAAAACAGTTTATTTCATAGTTTGTTGTTAATGACTCATAAACCAGCTTCATACTATTATTAACAAGAATCTACTATTTTTTGGATAAGCATGAAACGAGAATGAAAACAAAACTTCTCATTTTGTTGTACCTAATTCTTTTCCAATTATTGATTACTGACTCCAGTATGTCTATTTACATATCTCCAGGAATGAGGTAAACAATATTTATCATCATTTTTGGAGCAACAATAATGTATGTGGTTTACAATGTTGGTTTGATGTTTGCAATATTTTTCAGTCTTTGTCTATATTAAGGCATATCATATGTAATAATTCTACTGCCTGCACTATATCAACGCTACCTGTTTGACTACTATTATTCAGCTTGCATGTTTGTGTGCGTTATGCAATGCCTTTGGGGATCTTCACGAGTGTGCTTACAGTAAACAGAGGGCACAGAATCTGTCCACTTTTCCCACATCTACAAGTGTCGTAATTGTGTTAACAGCCATCAATTAGCATAATTCAATATTATGTCATGAAGCAGAAATGTAAATCTACACAATGCTCAACCAGCTAGACATGTTATCAACTGAGATTATTCAATCAAACGCATGCACCTTCTCCCTTCACATCGCGAGATACGGTGTTGTTGATTTTACATCCATGCTCTTTTTGGTACGTTTTCATCTTCAAAAGTCTAGCGTCCAATGGCATCTGCAGTGGTCTTCAAGAATAGTAAGCTTTGTCTACTGTTTTAGCACAAAGAGGCAATGAACCAGCAATAGAAGAGATCACGGTCTGGATGGCATCATAATGTTATGGATTTAAGCTCAGCCAAGGTCAAGCTTTTGTTATATGTGGTGATAAGCACCTTGAAAGGGATATGGAGATTGTAACCGAACAAACACACAACCTTCAGCAGCCGGCATCATTCCTCACTGAAAACTGCTTAAAGCAGAGTGAAAGCTGTTGTCAACGATCAGATTCACAATTTGACACTGCATTCTGATCCCTGGCTTATGAGCACATGTAACAAAGGGATTGCTCAATGATAATTCATCTTGTATTTCTTGAAAAAGCCAATAAAACATTCTAATGTTGAAAACAACACATTTATATGGAAGCGGAATCCCGGTTTTAGTGTGATTTTCAGTGGTAAATCGTGAAATTTCATTTACGGGATGTCTCGGAATCAAGCACAGGAAATTTGTGTGTGACGACTGTATCGCTACACTCCCAAGTGTCTGATACTACATCGTTTAATAGCGGTAGTAAATGTTGTAATTGCATGAATACTTTATTGTATGCTTAGAGCAGGCAGCAGCCAGGATGGGTAGGGTGTGTTTTCCACAGTGACTCCCGCGGTTCCAGTCATAAAAATGATTGCAGTAAATTTCTCTATAGATTTCTCATATTCACACTCGTTTTAGGACCCAAAACATCTTTTTGAATCAGTCTACATTTATATTATTCGAATCATTAACCCTACTTCAAAATGTGTTTGCAAAAATATGTTATGTTTTGCATTATCAGTAGAATTCATGCTACTGCCTGAATATATTATATATTTATATAGAAAGTGAGTGTTTGTAAGAAACAATTGCACCAAAGAGGAAGATTCCCCAGGCTAACAATTTTTATCCCTCAAGCTAACCGTTTTGTAAATTGTATGTTTTCATCAAATGGAAACTCACCAGATAAACGCGACTTCTCGAAACTGATCTTCAAAGTGGATATGTTTCACAATCATTATTCATATGTCAGAAAATATACCATAATTGTTCCATGTAAATGGCAATTATTGCCTCTGGTCATAATGGCATAATGGTTTGACGCCAATGGCTGTGGTGAATACGCCATCAATAGTCCTTTTTCACAAGTTGACGAACTTCAATTATCAAATTGAAACTGGAGTGCCCTTCATTGCCGTTTTCTTTATGTCCTTGAGCATTTATACGATGTGATGTTACTACAACTCACAAATAATTGTAAATGTTTGTAATACGCAGCACGGAAATTATCTAAATGCAAATTTTTCGATTATTTTTAATGTATAATTATAATCAAGCTTTACATTAACTGCAGCTAGTCACCATTTAGACGAATAAGTGTATTATCTCCATATACCAATGGGGAAGATCATATTCTCGAAACCAAAGATGCCCAAATACCAATGCAATAATAATCCATCCACACTGGAAAAAGCCCCGAGATATCCAATAAGTATGACAAGACGAAGTGTGATGCATTATTGTAGATATGGACAGCCAAGGTCACTTTTGTCATTGTTGGCGATAAGAACCATGCCGTTCCGGCTGATGATTGGTGCTGTGTAAACAAGGAACTTGCAGATGCCTTTCTCCGTCAATAAAAACTGCCTTGACTTGAGTGAGAGCCACTTTCAGCATTCAGCTTTTCCTGGTTTGTTGAATGGCATGTGTCATCAAATGTGTTAATTTAGGTTATTCACACGATTTACAGGGAAAACAAAGAGAATGTGATACCAATCTTAGGCAATGTGTCAAAGAATTTCCTCGTCGTGTCATAATCATGGACGTATTCCCAGCAATGCGAATTCGAAACCAATGCAGTAAAAAGAACGAGTAACTATGGTGGATGCTCGTTCGATGGCGGCTTTGGTATAAGGTTTTTGTTTTTAATGGCATCCTACTACCTCTGATAGAACCAGACTTTGATGCTGTCAATAGCAAACTAAAGATACAACATTTTGGCACAGAAACAAAGCCCGACCAAATATTTTATCCGAAGACACACTAGCGCCATCAGGGGCAGACAGCTTGTAAAATGTAGTTGTTTCTACTGTACATCTACTGGCCTTACAGCATATTAAAACAATTTAGACATGTCGCATTTTAACATATTGCGCAGAACTGGAATTCGTTTTGAACTAAAGTTGGGCTGAACTTGAAGCTACAATTAAGGCTAATGGTTTCTATCTGGTGACCAGCCAATCACAAGATTTTTGTACTCAAAAACACATGGGACGCATCTAATCCGAGACAAATGATCGATGTGATGCAATTTTTGTTCGCCATTTCCCCACGGCAAATTGATTTCCATATCTCATAAGGTTAAGGCGCTCCGCTCTCACCTAATCTCTGCAGAGCTTACTGGGTCCGATGCAGGAGTGACAGATAGTTACATAAGCATTTTGTTCAATTTAATCTCTGGAATGCAGCTGGGGAATAAATGAAAAGATGAAGATAATCCGGATATCAAAACGAAGCAGAAAGTGTCATTCAGAGAAGTATTTCAGAAGTGGGAGGGACGATAAACCACCTGTATTTTTTTCGGCAGGTATTTCCCAGCACCCGATTTCATGTGAAAGTTATGGGAACAAGTACATGCAAGTTGCAAAAACAACGTTCGATTCTAATTTGCATTCCACAACTTTGCTGCAATATGCACAAACAGGTTCTGTAAGTTGTTCACGTTTTTACTCCAGCATTTCTTGTTCCCAATGACTTGATCGTCTTCCCAAACGTTAAACCTCAAGACTGTCGATGCTAGAATCAATAATGACTCTCATGACATCAAGATCGATGATGCGAATATAAACGTGTGAGCTACTAGATATAGCGAGATAAAGGGCCGGTCATTATTTATCAGGTGGGGGGGTTGGGTAAAAACTGGGGGGGGGGGGGGTCACACTTTCATTTTCAACATTATTGGGGGGGGGGGGGTCATACTTTTATTTTCAATGGAACTGGGGGGGGGTCGGAGTTCGAATATTAGTTAATTTGAGGAAAATTTTATATCGAAATAGTGAATTGGGTGAAAACAATCCACTCAACCTGGACTGATGGTTCACTGGAGTATACAGCATTTGGAAACCATCCTTTTGTCACATTATCAGTGAAACTATAGTTCCGCCAAAATTTGATCCTAGAAAGGACCATCCAGGAACACCCAAAATCAGGAGATGTCGTGAATCGACAACCGCTCATCACCCACAGACTGAAACATTGTCACTACGGATCAACTATGGACCTTTCGTAGAACACAGCAGCACTGAAACTGAATAGGGTGCCAGTGAGGATGATCAACATGCAGGGCACTGTCACAGACTAACAATGGATCACCAGGCCCATACCATGCTGACCAACATGCCATAACATCCAATGACCCCGAACCAGCATGTCAAAATCACAGACCGATTTTCCACTCAACACGTTGCCAACTCAGGAACCTAGGCCACTGAGGATAATCCTCGATGAGCTCAGGACCACAGAGATAAATAAAATGTGTTTATTTATCTCTGTGCTCAGGACTGTCCTGGACCACCATGAACAAAATATGGACATTTCCATCCAGGATTGCAAAATAGTCCTGGATCGTCCCGGATGACGATTGACGATATAGTGAATCTGATTTACCTGACTTTCTTGGTGGCCAGGGATAATACCCACGTTCGGAGCATGAACTATCATGGAGCCAACACATATTTGATTCAAGGTCGGGAAAGTACCAGTCCAGGATGGCCTGATTCATCAATGATATGTGGAAGAGTCATAATTTTTCTGAGTTCACTCGGAGGCTGTCATTACCATACCGATATAATATGCCCACAAATAATAACTAAATCACTTGTAATGGCACAAATTCATAATATCCACTTACGTTATAAGAAAAAGAAATTGCGACAAAAGTCACAAATGTTTTAATAGAGATGTGAATGAAGTGTAAAAATAGCATTTAGATATCATACTGGTTCCTTATAATTGTCATCAATTGCGTATTATGGCCTTGTATATGTACTTGGGGATTGGGGGGGGGGGGAGGGTCACACTTTTATTTTTGATCTTGGTGGGGGGGGGGGGGGGTCATACATTGTTTTTCAATATCGGTGGGGGGGTCAAACTTTGAAAACTCATTTCTCGGAAAATCCATCCAACCCCCCCCCCCACCCGATAAATAAGGACCGGCCCCTAATACCGACAGATAATGGGATAATCCATGGATCAAAGCTTCCATGCGTGACTTCGTAGATATACTCTGAGTTAATGGTGTGGCAATGTCAGGTTTTGGGGATATCGTTCAGTGTCAGTTCGCTTTATTTGACCGAACTTGATCGAGAGAACGTTTGAATGGTACGGGTTGGATGGAAACGTGACTATCTAGTATATTTTATCGGAAAATTACTAGCATGTGCTCATTGTAATTGTGCTGCACCATGTGATCCATGCTTCATGTTTGACAATAATATCGAGGGGCTACGAAATCAACTTGAAATTCTAGGCTCTTTAAAGAGTGACTATAAACTCAATTCAATAGAAACTGATGTGTGTTATCTAAAATTATGTTGGGTAATATGAAGTGATATTATTAATCAAATGTACGAATGCATGGCAATAGTAACCCTTCATCTAGCGATACAAATATCGTTTTAATCTGCCCTATCTGCTTGATAAATGCCCTGCCATAATCCTCTTGATTTTTTAAAATTTGAATTGCATAAAACACAGTTCAGATGATATGATACAGTGCTAGATCGTTTTATCAACTTCCGGTTGTATTGTAGTTGTTGTATTATGTTACATTCACCCTTCTGGTTGCTCATAGTATAGAAAAATCGTGTCCATTGTAATGAGAAACCTAAAGCAATTTCGTGAAATAATTCTCAGACAATGCAGATGGAGCTCACGTGGAAGTAACATGAAAGCAAATAATTATTCAAATAGATAAAAAAAACCTGGTACACATTTACTGCGAACATATTGTATGGAAATAGCATGGTACCGTAACAATCCAACTACATGCACATGCCCACTTCACCCATCAACACACCAGAATACTCATTGACAGTGTAAAACTCTACCAATGGGAGAAAACACCGATGGTCCACGAGAAAACCCCAATGGTCGACCAACTCGACTCCCTGTGAGAACGAATGGATGTGACATTGCCTGGTTTCTGATGTCTGATAGCTGATCAATTCTCCATCCATCACGTGTCGCCTGACATCTGTTTATCTGGCTGCTCCATTCCGTTAGCAAGATTAAGATGAATTACGGGCCTTTTTATTTAGGAAGGGTTGGGATGTTAGGGGTCTGCTCTAAAAAGTGGCCGGGACAAAGTTGATACAATGCCAAGGCGACGTAGAGGAGTGTAGTTGGTAACTGTTGACAAAAGATATCATCACCGAGTGTCTTTGTTTCGAAATGCCGTTGAAAAAAAAGACGAATAGGAGGGGGAATGTCAACATAGTCTAAAAGGATGAAAAATATTATCATATCCATGCCATTTCACATATAATTGTCAAAGAAATTCAAGAGAAATTGTTTTGGCTTTTTTACGTATTGGTACAAGAAAAATGTGAAATATGTGATATCACACATACACATGTATTTGCACACAAATTACCTACAGCATGAGCTCAAGGGAACTGCCCAATCCAAGGATTTTCCGGTGCTGCAATGTAATGCAATGTGAATCATGCATGGTAACCCGATCCTAGATTGTACCCCCTCCCCCTCAAAGATCTACCCCATAACCCCAATCGGATATCCCTAGACCCATCAAATATGCCAGGCAAATTCACTTAGACCGATCTCCATCGAATTATGATGCAACCACATTTCAGCAACTTATAGGGGAAGGGGGCAATCTACATATAGGATAGGCCAGAGACTCGTGCAGTGCACAATAGGCCTATGCTTGAGATTGCGGTGTGCTCTGGCAGCAAGATTTTGGATTATGGGTTATACATGTACAGGGATCCCGTTTGGAGTGTTCCTAATTGACCATTTGGGGTGATATTGATTGAAGAACCAAGTCCTAATCAGGTTAGGGTGGTAGGGAAGGTACGTGTATACATATCGCTTCCCAATTTACTACAGGCTTATATGTGACGAAGATATGTTTCATCTTCCTGAAGCAGTCGTCTATTATGTTACATGGTTTTTCTTAGTGGATAGACTACACCGAGTAAGGTCAGATGTTCGCGAGGTTGTCCATTTGTATTCCGATGAAGTATCTGTCGAATACGGGAGGTGTCGTGGTCCGCAATCCCGCGTGTCTACAAAACTTATTTTAAAACGAAATTGTGCCTCTGAACGTGGGGAATTAATGTGGGGAGGCGTTCGGTGGAATTTCCGACAAGGGAAGCGATTAATTTTGCTTGTGTGATATGATCATGACTTTTGATTATTATTGCACTCGTACAATGTACAAAGTTGAAAACGCTATCCATGGCTAAAAAGGTTGTGGTCTGATAGAAGCAATGTTGTGTGAGATACATTTTATCAAGCTCTCTATTTTGTGACTGTAGGCCTACCATTAATATTTAATGTATAAATTGGAGGTGAAGAAGTTGGAATAGAGTTCGACCTCGCTTTATAGGGGAGAATATATGGAACCTATTAACCACTGAACACAAAAACGTCAAAGCAAGGGTGTGCACTGAAGATGTATCGGCACACTTCTCGTACAAGTCACGTGTAATGGTATGCTATAATTTCACGCTAGCACCAAAAGTAGAAGCGACCTGCCATTGCTACCGGAATATTGTATGAAGTACCCATACACAGTCCCGTCACGTTGGTGGAATTAATGCGTTATTTACGAGCGTTCGTTAGCGCACACGATGGGGGAATAATTAAACTGGTCCGCCCGTTCTCTCCAGCCCAGTTCCGTGTGGCTGTTCTAATGGTTGAACATGTTGCTGTAGGTGGGATAATGGTCAGATTATTCCGTTCTTTCCAGTGGCAGTATCATATTTATCATCGCGAGACCATCTGTTTCATTAGGGATTCCGTTTTGTGCGGCACTCCCCTTTGGCTTCTCTTACATTTGCGGATGTTGGTCGAAACAGTGGCGTTGGAAATGAGCACTTTTATTACCGTTTTTATTTCGTACAAGTGTCGAATTCACCACGTGAAACTGAGGATCCAATGGCGCATTTCTTTCACAATGCGTTGATGTCCGAAATGTGGTTTGTTCTCGACTCAGTGAGATCCAGCATCATTCCATTGCTAACAGCAATATACAGAGTACAGTTAATACACCCTACTGGGTGTTGTTTCTGGGATAATCGTAACACTTAACACTTAAAAGTAACAGTTTCGATTTCGCTCGTCTCATTTGTTCTCCAACAACTGATGAATTCAGTCGAAGTGAGTCTGGATACGTGTACATTATGATCTCGCCATGGAAGAGGTAACAATAATATGTGCCAAAAATAGTGTACGTAGTGTCCAAAATCGGTTTGATTTTCATAACGGTCTCCTTACATATACAATGTAATCCCCAAAAAATCTACGATTCAGCGAAATGCAATCGAGATGTGCGCCAGTCCTGAAGACTATTTGAATGGTTTCACTGGAAACAATCTCCGGTTAGTATCATGTCACCGAACTTGTACTCGAACTTACCTTTCTGGGTGGTACAGCCAAGAAGTTGTCTTTCTTGCTGCTGCTTTTAGTCAATCCAGACCTCTGTCCAGCTGAAAATAATGGACGGATGTTATTTCTAGAAACAAGATTTTGTTTTCAATATGCATTAAATGAAACCCTAGAAGGTACTTTCCCTGTAATCAGAAATCAACGCCATGAGATTCTTGGAATTACTGGGCGCAGCTTCTATTATCGGAATCAATTGACTCGCAATACGACTTCACTTTATTTACTAGTACTTATAAATATCAACGAAAACTGATAGCATAGAAATATTACGATTGACTTCTAAGCACACCTGTCTCGCCGTGTAGTGACGTTACAACCAGCTCCGGGACGGTCGGCCGTAACCATGGTACCGGGGAAATCCTAGGTGACGTCAGAGTGTCGGTACGCTCTGCAATGTCCGTGGGCGGCCACTGGTCAAGACTGAAGTTGTCCAAGTCCGGCTGTGGTCGCTTGGGGGCGCTACCAGCGCTTGTCGTACGTGTGATAATTGGCTTCGATCTGTAAAAAAAAATAATTAAAATGACATGTAATAAATGTGATTGTAGGTAGAATATATTTGGGAAATTGAGTGAAGTTTAGCAAAATATAACTCAACAATAGAAGACATACAGCGCTGCCACATAAATTTTCAAAGATTTATCTTCATGAAAAATATATCGTCAAGCTGTAAAAGGAATGATTATATCCAAATTGGACTATTTATTTGTTTCTAAGCATTGGTCGAAAACTGAGTACTCGATGACGCTATGACTGGCAGACGCCTTTGAACGTCATGATAACTCGATACACAGCGCATTTGTATGAACATTATGATATTGAAAGGAATCTTGGTGGAGAATCCGGATATTTTACGCAATATTTACGTTATATGGTGTCTTCAGTGCGAAACTTCCATTGTCCTCATACACACTTACAAATACACAATTTTGCAGATATTATTACCTTTTGCTCTCACAAACAAAATAAACTAAAATGATACAGTTCAAATACATAAAGATTATCTAAAAATCGAAATTGGTCATTACATATATGAAATAAATTAATATTGATGATTGATGCTATTTCTGAGACTCATAGTTTCTGAACATTTTCATAAAGTGCTATAGTTTTAGTCTCGATTTTACCACTATCTGAAATCGCACGAAACCCCAGCCCTAATTAACACGTGACATTTCACTAAGATTACATGTATTGTTTCAATTTCCGTAATCACAGCTGTAGGCGAACGTGAAATGTGATTATGTCATTTGAGAATGAGATGTATTGTTCCTGAAGAAATCCCATCATGCCACGCGCAGGCGGCGTCTTTATCTTGCAAAAAACAGACTACAATGCATAATACCGTTAAATCAAATAACAGGTTGTATTTTTTGTATTTCATTATCACTTTTTGCTTCGCTACTTTTCCATAATTTAGACTTCACACGGATGCGCAGGCTTCAAAGCTTTTTTTTTCACTTGTCAGATCGGGAAATATGTCGTCATAGTTACTGATACTGACACATCTGAAAGAGGTATTTTTGTCACATCTATAGTGTGGATGAGTGTGAAACTAAACGCAACGGAGATTTCACGTCATGAGCTATTGAAGATAAAATTAATATGACCAGCCCTATTAAATCAAATAGATTTCATGGGTTTAGAAGCAAAAATAGCTACGTGATAATTCGTTACTTGCCTAAAAAGTCTGATGAATGAAAATCTAATACTAGTATTTTCAGGCCAGCTATTACTTTGTAATTAATTTCCGTCCTTCTATTGTTTCATCGTTTTTACCCATTCCTCAACACTTTTCTATTTCTCTAATGAAGGCGCAAAATATATCTGGAATGGTGCTACGGCTCGATACAGAAGTTAGGCCCTGAACAGTTAATCAAACAACTGTAGTTAAACTGGGTTGTTAGTGATCATTTGTATGGGTATAACTATGTATCTTCGATAAATGTAAGGGCAACGGCCTAATGACCATGTCTACACGTCTTTAATGACATCGTTTCTGTGAAGATGACGTAAGTATCTGTATCATTATCATCTCCATGTTCGTGCTTGATCCGTGGTAATCCGCCAGACAATATACCGGAACAATTGATGCCAGTATTTGCTCCTCTTACCGGTAATGACGATTGTTGTTAAAGTATGTTCCACAATAGGAATTCTACATGAAGACTGAATAAAACTATGCTTTTCTTTAAGTACTCAGCAAATCATATGGAAAACGATATAACTTTTGCCCAGTGCTTAGATTTGCTTGTTCCCCTGACATTCACATCAGTGTCCGTTCATAGTTCAAGAATAGATCTAACACGCCAAAAAAACTTTATTACGAAAGTGCTGGAGAAGCAAGGTTTCTCCTGATTAAACGTGAATGTGGGTGTCCTATCTCGTGCGTTCGTGCGAAAGTAATCGGGTTGTTGATGTTAGGTTTCAAACCAAATATAGTCCAATTCAATTCATTTCAAGTGTAATTCGCTAATGTTATTGGTTGACGATTGCTGGTTTCTTGCCATATTTAATCTGGTACCGAGATTTACGGTGCAGATTGTCGACAAAATTAATGTCACCAGTTATATTCTCGTCGAAACTGCTTTTGTACGAGTTGGAAATGGCAGAAGTTAGTAGATAAATACACATTGCATTTCGTTTTCATATCGAAACATAAAAAGGATTACCTCATGGACATGACACGGCTGGGATAGGGGCTCTTAGCTGGGTCGTACTGCTCCCCGGCCTTGCTGCCGCTATTTCGGGCATCATTGTACATCATGTCGATGCCCTCGGTCAACGTCTTAGCGAGGCGCCGTCGGCTCTCCACTCCGCCGTCATCCATCCCCGATGACCCCGAGGCTGCCGGCCCACCGCCAAGGTCTCCACTTGGTACTCGCCCGCGAGAGGTTGTCCGTCGGCTCTTGCTGCTACTGCCGGAGTAGGTCCTCGCCCGTGGCGGCAGGGAGTCCTGGAGGTCCTCACAGCGGCGACGGCGTGGGCGATGGTACTCATCGCAACCATAGTCCTCATGATCGCTGAAAACGGCCAGCTCGCGTCGGTCAGGAGCATCGATACTGCCCAAACGCCGTGGCGTCCAGCGCATGATCGTACACTGTACGGCGACGTCTCTCTGCCACGGGAAGCGAGCACCGGCTGTCTGACCCACGATATCAAAGTTGGAGGCGGCGGAACTGGAACCGCCCCCGCGGGGGTGGCCCGCTATCGAGTCTGAGCTCGTGCTGTATCCCGTGTTGGCTGCCGCCTCCAGTGAGTAGCATGATGAGAGACCCTCGCATGCCCATGACGTGTCGCTCAATTCGTTGTCATCGTCCGGATCGAAGGGATCGCAGAGAGTCTCGCCCTCGACGATACCATCCAGAAGCACATTGCTCGATGATACCGATGAGGACGTCGAGAACGGACGCCTTGACGATCTATCCATTGCACTTTCGGGACTTAAGCCTGGTCCTCCGTCTCCACGGCTATCCGCGCCTCTTGTATGTACTCTTATGTTAGCACGCCTCACTTCTTCCCTATGTCCACCCTTATTGTTACGGCGAGAGGAGGTGGCAGATCGAGCGTGCTCATGTGACTGGGACCCATGGACTCGCTCTCCCAGTCGTCGAGGTCTTCCCTCTTCTTCACGTCTTAGATGCTGTTCCACTGGTCCGTCCCTGGCCTTGTCTTTTTCCTCTTTTGTATTCCCCGGCAAATCTGTGTCGAATACAATAAATGCTATTATTAGTTACAACTTGGAGATGTTCGGGGACACGCTCCAAATATAGGCGAATTGACTCTAACAAATATGGTAGTCTTCCATATGCGGAATAATGCGGAATGTGTGTTATTTTGGCAATTAACCGAAAAACACAGTCGATGAGCGTTTCTGGCGAAGCATCTTTCGCTTTCTGACCGTGACTGGATTAACCATCTCACAAGGTCAAGAATCCCTTCAACAGGCACGATCAGTACCTGTCCATATATAACCTATTTCTCCTCCAACCCCCTCGTCAAAGGAAAAAACCCAATCAGGAACGTACGGTCAATCCGTTCCCATCTCAGCTCTATGTCAAATGAACTCATGATTGCAGCATGGAAATGTCGTTACACATGACTTTGGACAAGCGAACTAACCAAATTGATGGGTACAGTAGGTCAGGGAAACAGAGAGAATATCTCCACTTTCTGACTTCTGTGGGTAGTAGGAGTAAATGGACGCCGGGCATTCGTAGCTTTGAAAACCCTGTTTTATAGGTGCCAATGCGTCATATTACTATATATCAATGGTAATATTTCTCCCGTTACCTGCTGAATTATGCTTGTAAAACACGAACGTCGGCAACTGAGGCGGCCGCCTTTGGCATGCGCTCAGACACACTGCGCGGATGTATTCCATAAAATTTTTCATATTCCCTGGAAATTGATGCCAATGCGGAGATAAATGTTCCACCAAGGTGAGAAGATACACATTAACAAGAAAAAGAGGAAACTATTTTTTCACTTCAGGAATTCGCCGTTGCAAATTCGTTCGCTAGACTTCCATGTTATCCCCGTGAAATATACTTTTCGCATGCGTTGTATTCCCCATAGTGGTTATTGCATGATCGCCGCTTCTGGTATAATATAAACGACGTTCGACGTAAACTTATATATTGCATATCCCGACTCGATCCAGGCATTATTCTCATATTTACAGCCAATAACACGGCGCATTATGCCACCAACTATTTAGAAATTGATGAAATGACATATCAGGTAGCTATAATAGATGACTCCGGTCGGAGATTTGCCTGTGCTGAATGTGCATAACCAGTGATTTACTTGTATATTAATGGCGCACGAACTTCGTCTCGAATCAGGTGGGTGGTTGACATCAAATTTCCCAGTCTAATATGCAAAAAAACACCCCGCTTCCCCTAGGCTGTGACAAAACTAATGTGTTCATGTACAATAAACTTCACAGTGCATGACAAAATGCAAGGATTAATCAAGCGCGGAATAAATTTCACAGATGACTAGGTTGCAATTTCTAGCCAAGGTCATAGGTACATTGTAACTGGTACATTGTGTAAACGCGTAGCAATATTTTTTCTTTTTTTCTTACCAGCTTCCAGGCATGTTTACAGATTATCGCGATCTTGATCAATTCCCAACGATTCTAGACATATTCACTTCAGTCATCTGCCAGACGGAGCACTTGACATTCTTCAGCCGTCCCCTCCGAATAACAAGATACCAATATGCACTTTGGAACCAAACATTGACTACATGTAGGTGTATGCATATCACAACGAACAGCTGTGCAACGAGCGTCCAAAAACATTAATCTATTCTATTGCTGTAAATCCAATTGACAATCAAACACAGCTACTAGTAGACTTTATTTAAACTACTATATGAATTCGTATGTTATAGTCTAGGGAAATTAGGTCAAAAAAGGGCTCAACCTCAAACAAATTGCAATAGTAATGATTCATATAATATTTGATGGCGAAATATGTCATCAACAACATATCAAGAATCTACTCAATTCAACAGAGTGGAAGAATGTTAAATCGACGTAAATCCAAGATGGCCGCCAGAGACATTCCGTAAATCACCAAATCACTGTATCTAATCTTCTATGCATGCTATCAACATGTTTTTGATGTCTGCACATATGTTTTCAAGGTCAAGGAATTCAATTGGCACAACTAAATTGATACTGGATGGGATTTGGTTGAGTTATCATAGTGGAAGAATGTCTAATCGACGTAAATCCAAGATGGCCACCATCGATCTTTTCCAAAATCCCCAAATCACCATATATAATCTTCTAAACATGCTATTAACATGATTTTGATGTCTAACCGTATGTTTCCAAGGTCAAAGAATTCAATTAGCACACCCAAATTAATACTGGATGACATTTGGTTGAAGTATGTCATAGTGGAAGATAGTTTGGTTGACTTAAATCCAAGATGGCCACCATCGTCTTTTCGTAATTCCTCAAATCACCATATTTAATCTTCTATGCCTGCTATTAACATGATTTTGATGTCTAATCATACGTTTCCAAGGTCAAAGAATTCAATTAGCACACCCAAATCAATACTGGATGACTTTTGGTTGAAGTATCTCATAGTGGAAGAAAGTCTGATCCACTCTGATCGACTCAAATCACCATATCTTCTATGCATGCTATTAACATGATTTTGATGTGTAACCATATGTTTCCAATGTCAAGGAAGTCAATTAGCACACTCAAATTAATACGGGTTGATATTTGGTTTTCACATATATTATTTTATTTTTTGACTGTTTTTTATGACTGTTTTACACATTCCACAGGTCAAATGTTGCCTTTCACCCATGCTGCCACTGATTAGTTAATACTCGTTCTACTTTATTCCTGGGACATCATTCTTTCGATTGCCGGCCATGGGGACATCAACATTTCCAACACCTGACTCAATCTGACTCAAGCACAAATTGAGGAATATGACACATTGATTCAAAGGTTTGAATAATATTGCTCGCCCAAAAAAATTAAGTTGTATGAGCGGTATATTTTCGTGACTGATTTACGTTTGAAAGTAAAGATCTGCAATATGTGATTCTTCGGACCAGATTGTGTCTCTAACCAAGTAAGAGAGCTGTTACCAAGGATTTTCTATAACTGTGAGAAGCTGACTTGACTTTGAAAAAATTTCCCGTGTCAACGAAATTACCCAAAGTCAAATGAAAGCTTTCAACAATCAGCCAGTGGGCGTTCATCCCAACGAACAAGGCGGTGTCAATGTTGGGTCAAGGGACCATAGGCAACAAATCAAAGTATTGAAACCTGCAAGTGTACAGCGGCCACGACAGCCACAGCAAATCGTGGTCCAACAAGAAAGATCCAGTGCCAGATCAAGTGATCAACAGCAACCGGCAGCCCGCAACTGGTCTCGAGATACACATCACTTCGGGAGACGCCCCCACTTGCGAAAAAAAACAAATGACTTGTGGGGGATTAAACCACGTCGAGACTGTGCGCTATGGAAGAAGGTACAACTTGATCAAAGAGTTCAAGATCAGCAAGATGATGAAAGTGACCAGACCTCGTTCGTGTGAACTGAGAATGTACTGAGAGTGTACATCGTGTGAAATGAGAATGTACATCATGTGAAATGATGATGTACATTACGATGATGCAAATGAGTGTACAGTGAATAAGCATGGTGATGTGAATTGTAATGTTGTAACACTGAAATGCTCCGCACCCCTAATTGTGAATGAGAGTTTGTTGCCTGTCAGGTTAGACACTGGGACCGAAGGTAACTTGATACTGAATGATGATTTCATACAGTTGGCTGTGCAGCCACGTCACATTGCAGAAATAAGAAAAAAATGACAGCCTACAGTGGCACAGAGATTAAAACTCAAGGAAAATATAGACTGCAGGTAACTAAACATGGCGATACCTATCAATGTATGATTGTAGTCATCCAGTCGGGCCAAACAATCATGGGTGTCAATGATTGTGAACGCTTAGGTCTTGTGAAAAGGTTGAGTATTGACGTTGTATATGATGACAGTCGAATTAAACATCTTGTTCTGAAGCATTTGAACATATTGCAGGGCAGCATGCAGCTCTGTCATTCACATACATAATTGTAGTGATAGATAACTCTGCTCCTGGGTACATGCAGCACGCAGAGTACCAGTAGCTTTGCGTTATGAGCTGAAAAAAAACTGAACGGAATGGAAGTATGGGAATTATTTCAAAGATAACACAACCTACAGAGTGGGTAAATTCAATGGTCATTGTTCACAAGCCCAACGATGTGTTGCGCATTTGCTTGAGATAATTTCAACTCCCATAGAAAGAAGAAATTTTGAGTGAAATAATTGAAGCTAAAGTACTTTTTCTATTGCTCGATTATGTACATTCAATACACCATTTGAAGGCTATTGTTGAAACAGATTGGCATATGAGTCTTTCTACAGAGTGATAGAAGGTATTTTTGAAGGTCTGGAAGGCGTTAGAGTGTATATGAATGAAGTCCTTGTGTGGTAGAGGACACAGGAAGAACATGACACTAGACTGCGTGCAGTAATGCAGTAAGTTTGCAAGCTCAATAGATACAAGTATGCCATCACAAGTGAGGAGAAAGCATTTCTTGGATACCAGTTGTCTTCAAACGGGGTACTACCTGACAAAAAGAAGGTATCAGCAGTCATATCAACGGAAAAGCCTACTGGCAATAATGCACTGCAACACTTCATGGGCATGGCCAATTACGTGGACCACAACTTGGCATCTCAAACATCGACGCTTATATCGTCACACCAACAAGGCACTGAATGGTTGGCCAAATGGGCCATATTTGACCGGATCAGTCATCGGCCGCCAATTTTAGCAACAAAAAAATCACGTCGTCGCATCACTTTTTCGGGGACCCCAATAACCAGAACCATAATGCTTTTTTTTGGCCTCATGCACAATCGAATTGCAAGGTGAAAAAAGAGCGTAAACTATTAGGAGACTGTGGAAATAGTGCAAAGAGAACAGTGTGGACCCATACCTTGCCTGTTTTGGCATACCGCACTGCACCATTGGAATGTGGCAAGTCAGCTCCTAATAAACAGACAGTTACGGAGCAGACTTCCAGACTTCGAGACACAAGAAACTGTCACCGAGAGGAAAGTTGCAAACAGAAACGCTTCTATGACAGAACTACAACTCACTCAAAGGATGACCTGCTGGGGATAAAGTCTGCATTCGGTCTGAGGATTGATGGAAGTCTAAAGCTACAGTCACGTCATCATGGTCATGAGTCGCACCACATTCTTATCAGGTGACGACGAGTCAATCGGGTGCCAATTATATCCAGAATCGTCGACACTCGCTGCAAGCGAAGGACACATCTGTGGCAAACGATGTTGCTTTAAGGAATCAGATGATGACACCAACAGATTCCAGAGTAGCGAAAAAGCTATCCAGACCAGAGCCATGGATGAGGACACATCCGCAGACACAACCTCCTGTCCGGAGTTCCTCCAGAATGTCAAAACCTCCAGACCTTTCAATTTTGTTTCCAAAAAGAGAAATATTTATTGATATATTCAGGATATTACGGTAGGTGAAAGATGCACTACCCACTGAAGTATGGTACATGTATTTGCAAGAAGGAATAGAGAAGTTTGATATGTATCAAAAATGGGGTAACATAATATTCTGACACACTTAGGCATAAACACCACCACAATCACCCAATCAGAACATATTAATGTGTCGCATCATTGCTCAAGATTTTGTGATTTTATTATCATATTGGAACTATATTTTATTCCCGAAATGGAGATCCTTGAAGGCAAGAACGTGATCCGTTTTTGTGTGTCCGACATATCGCGTTTCATAAAATCGTCATATAAATCACATGAATTAGTTCAATAACTCAAACAAATGATATTTATGAAATTTATTGAATTTATTGACCTGAAAACCATTTGCTTTGACACCAAAATCATGTCAATAGTATGAATAGAAGCCGAGATATATATGGTGATTTCGGTATTTCCGACAAGTCCATGGCGGCCATCTTGGATTTATGCTGATTAGACATTCTTCCACTTCCACTCACCCAATCAAGACATACTAATGTGTCGCATCATTGCTCAAGGTTCTGAACATTTATTGCCACATTGGAACTATATGTTATTGCCACATTAGAGATTCTGGAAGACAAGAACGTGATCCGTTTTTGTGTGTCCGACACATCGCGTTTCATAAAATCGTCATACAAATCACATGAAGAAGTTCGATAACTCAAACAAATGACATTTATGAAAAATTTCAATGTGCCAGTTGAATTCCTTGACCTGAAAACCATTTGTTTAGACACCAAAATCGTGTCAATAGCTTGAATAAAAGCCGAGATATGGTGATTTCGGTATTTCCGACAAGTCCATGGCGGCCATCTTGGATCTATGCTAATTAGACACTCTTCCACTTTGTTGATTCGAGTAGATTCTTCACTGATTGTTGTATTCCTATTGAAGAGTGAAAAAAAACATGAATCGAAAGTATTGCAATTTGTTTGAGGTTGAACCCTATATTCCCTAGACTATTAGTGTGCTACATAACATAATACATTTCCGAGCTTACAGATCCATTGACATCTGAGTTTTCATTCTAGGAAGGAAATTTGAGGGCAGTCTATATAAGATATCTCAATGAGAACCTGAGTTTCCTTTTCATTGATGGACAGCCTATTTCTACGGTGACATGTGAAGCCCTGCTTGTGTCAATTCGGTCACGGAGATATACATTCAACAGCAGCTACTCTCACCACCAGAGAAGACTATCAAAAACTATTTCCGCTTCGTTAGGTACCATCATCAAAACGCACTTCTCATATCCGAAAGGTTGCGTCATAAGTCGGGTGATGCGAGATAAATCTCACAGCAGAAGTGCATTAAAAGAGGAAAGTGTCGCCCGTCCGTCAGTCTGTTCGATGTAGTAAATAACACTCACAGTGCTTACACAGATTAAGGTACCGCGCGGTACCTTAATCAAAGATGGCGGAAGGTAGATTATGATTCGACCTTTCATCGGCGATTTCAAGCATATACATGAGAACTGCGTTTTTATTTTTGTGGTTTCTGAGAGAGAGTTACAACATATACACTGTGGATAAGTTGCAAGAGATGTTATAGTGGCAGTCGCGAGTAATCTGAGGGAGAAGAAATCAGCTTGATTACGGTACCACGCAGAGTTGTGTGGACTGTGATTACCGTACCACGCGTAAAAGATTATGGTACCACATCTGAAAAATGTGCGTACTTTCGAACATAAATTCATCTTGGCGGCATGATAGAGTAAGAAGAGCATATATTTTCTGTTCCCATCACATTGGAAAATTACTACCTGGATTATAAACTGTTATCGTATTAAAGCCGGGATTCAATCAATTTTTTCGGAATCTGCTGATATTGGTTAGGGGATTCTTGTGAGGCGACGTTTCCTGCATGGACGCCTTTATTCATTATCCAGCCATGCCCCCCTCCCTTAAACACGATCAATATTTATCATATCGTAGCTGCACCCTTGGGACTCATAGCAACGACTTATTGGATGCAAACAAGACAGCAATACAATGTTGTCAGATATACATGAGTATGTCATTCTGCCAGATTCATGCAAGTATTTGATTATCGAAACATGTTTTTTCAGTCGATGTACATGTAACCCATATTCTGAACAATGACGTGTAAAGTGGATAAGATTGGGCCTATTTGAATTGTTTTTGACTATCTTTATTTATCAAAACTAGATAAAAATCGTTAGTTCAGGAAATTGCCACTACGATTATCATAGACATATAATGTATTTGGTATAACTATTGGAAATATAGTCAATATACTTTACAATTTCATCTTCTAGGAACAGCTGGAAGACCAGTTATGTGCCAATCAATGTTTTAAACATTGCATCGAAAATGTGTAAACTTGTGATACATCGATTATAATTGACTGTGTGATTGTTTACGTTTGCGATTCACATAATATTCAAAGTAATACTTGTTTTCTAATTACTGTCATACCTGTCATGAATTACCCAATTTTATTCCAAATTCTGCTTGTACCAATCTATAGCCCAGAATGCCGACGGTGATATGTTAGTTAATGTGTTCATCATGCTTTGTTACATCCCAAATATGTTGTGAATAAATAAGATTTTGATATTTACAACCCAGTTATGAATAGATAAGTATTTGTTATCGTTTTTCCCCTAAACTTCCGGGAAACCAAGGACCAGAAGTCAAATGTCACATCACTGTATTTGATGCTATTCAAAGTCTCAGCCGACAAGAAATTTCCTATCTCCAATTAGATATGTAGAGAAATGTGTTGGGATTTAGGGTTCCATCGGCGATGGCCTGCAGTAGTGAAAGGGAGTCATTCTCCCGTTTGTGGCCCTGTTTAAGTCGATCAATTATATACTTGATTGTATAAATATCAAAATGCACAGACTTGCATAGTAGTTCTCCTGTTTGGTCACACAGAATACGCCGCCGAACGCTGAATTTCTGGTCTTGATGCTTCACAGCACAGTGGTCGAAAAATTTCGTTACTCTATATAACTGTGTCACAAAAGTAATACTGGCATAGCACCTCTGTGACGAAAAAAACCCCCATTAAATGGATAAATTGTGTAGTTGTGGTACCGTAATCAGCGATACAGGGGCTGTTCGTGGTACTGTAATCAACCTCACGCGGTACCGTAATCAAGCCGATTTCTTCTCCCTCAAATTACTCGCGACTGCTACTATAACATCTCTTGTAACTTATCCACAGTGTATATGTTGTAACTCCCTCTCAGAAACCACAAAGATAAACACGCAGTTCTTTTGTATATGCTAGAAATCGCCGATGAAATTTCGAAGCATAACCTGCCTTCCGCCATCTTTGATTAAGGTACCGCGCGGTACCTTAATCTGTGTAAGCACTGTGCACTGAAGACAAGAGCAGTTTTTATGCATTTATCACGCCAGGTCATCAGGGTTTGATGGATTCCAACATAAAATCACATTTCTGTGATTGAAGAGGATGACTATTTGGGTTATTGTAACAAATTATGGCTCACACAGATCCCGACACTTTTTCTACTTAAGAATGTTTTTTTTTTATCTTGTGGCTTAGCGGAGTGAACTCTGAAAAGACCAGCTTTCAATGACCTCCCGTATTTCGTCTCTGGATATTGAAGCGCAAGGGAAATACAGAAACCTAAAAACCAATATAAAGTAAGATTGATAGTACATGTACAGTCTAGAACGGCCAACGTGTTGTCAAGAAAAAAAGTATACGTAAATACACGTAAATTAATTGGCAGCAATTGGACTAATTAAATCTCCCTATACATCCCTAAACAACCATTTGAGTTTTCTGGGAAGACATCCGCCAAAAATCCAAAATTTGCCACTGCAAATTAGCAGGATCCGCAACGACAGCAGGTTGCGATCATCTAGAGAATCCGATGACATCAGCCATGCAAAGCCAAGATATGGATGAAAATCGCCCCTGGAATGATCCACCCATTGGTATTGCCAGACATGAACAACGAGTTGACATCCATCGCACCCCTGGACAACATGAAAGGTAATCACTGGCCGTAGTTCTTGATGCATGGCAAATGAGGTCATCTGGGATAGGATAGAGTGCTGAAGAGGATACCAGGAGGCACTAGACTGGAGGAGTCCCGTGTGATCACCAGACATAACAAGACTGTTACGATGGTGTGGTAAAGTTCCCTCTTTTGCAAATCCAATGGATACAGTCCTTAATTAAGGAAGCGTCGACAGTGACGAAATAGAAAGAGCGCATTCGCAAATATATAAATGGTCTTTGATTATATTGGGTTTGGTAACATCATCAGCTGATGAGTCTGAGGTTATAATATTCCTGGACATACTTATCGTTCACATGATACATGTACCACCCACACCATCTCTACGATACCAGAGAATAATATATTGGCAATACAGGAGAAGGAAATACAATTCTCTCGTGTTACACTATTTCATTGTTCTCTATCATTAAACTCGTTTTTATAGAACATGATCTCTTCTTGATGGAGAGGTACTATTGCAGAAGGTTTTTGTCGGGAGTGTCTGATATTTCAGAATGTAATGTTAATTGGTAGCAAAACATATTGAATATCAGTTCCTCAAGGACTAAACGTGTATGCAAAAATCACAGCATGATATAAGTTTCCATGACTGTAAGGAATTGAACATGTCAATGTATGTACATGTGTACTGTCCTAAATGACCTTCGTATTTGACCTAAATTTGGCATGGATTTGGTGTGATAACTGAATTTGATATAAACACTGTAAGAGACCCGCAAGGACCTGACATCAGTATGATATCGATATTCCATTGATCACTTTTGAAACTCGTTAATACTACAAAAGATGTGATACTCCAAGCAACGAACCCAAACATAACACTATTACTCAGCATGTAAATTATTCTAGCCACGAATTGTTTGTATATTAGTGATTGCCGCTGCCCAGGGAAATCGGAGGCGTGCAGTAATGTGTTCTTCGTGTATGAAAGATACATCCTAGAGTCTTAGGCAATGCAATTTCACGCCCATTTGTCCTGGAGTCAAGCACAATCGTGACTGGAAACAAAACAGAACAAACTCATATACCTTTTGTCTACATATATGTTATTGCATGTTTTTTTGTTTGTTTTTTTTTTTAACTAAATCGAACCGCCCGATAAGAATCACCCTGCTCCATTCAGTCCATAAAGTGAATTTTCAAATGAAATGTAGTAAAAGATCCAATAAAATGTAGCCATGCATTTAATGATACAAAATATATTTTGACATGTATTGACTTGTAGTTGACGGTGAAAACGTACGTTTCTACATGTGGTGTAAGTGTGATTACATGCACTTTTTGTGCTATTCTAAACGATAATGGGAATTCAAGGTGCTCCTGTTGAATGTTGCTAATGAGAGAGAAGTGCGGTTTCAAGAACCTTTGGTATTTCCATTACCAGTAGCAATATAGCATAAATTGTTCCTGGTTTTACAATTCACACTTGCTGCTGAAGCAATACATGTATGTGCATTTGAGATGAGTGAGAGGAATAAACTCGGTTCAAAGGAGAAAATGAAAATGCGAATCATTAATATTCATTGGTGGGCTTTATATTGATCAGATTTTTGCTTCTTATATTTATCCTTCATGTGAAGTATCAGAAAAAAACCCTTAAAATGGATATACGCCACGTATATAATAATAATAATAATAATAATAATAATAATAATAATAATAATCAGATTTATTTAACGACGGTCCATGATGATAGGCAATTCTGTCTGTCTTCCTCATCCCCCGTCGGGTGACAATTTAGAATTTGGAAAGCACATTCGAATGGAGAAACTTTTGCATTGCCAGGATGAAAACTCCACCTACTTTGTGCCGGTAACGGGGATCGAACCCGCGTCACCTACCGCCTCTAAGCTTCGTTGCTTCAAGAGCCACCGGTCCCATCCACTTGGCCACAGAGGCGAGTGGACCAGGCAAGCAGACATTTGACATTTTACCCCATGCTGAGGCCATGTTTTGGCGGACTTTGAAGTCGACCTGTTGGCTTCTTTTGTATGACACCGAGATGCAGATAACTTGCCACAAGTAAAACCCATGTGTCAATGACGATTTGCCCCATTATTCGATATAACCCACATAAGAAAGCTGAGTGGAACTCACTATCTTGGAGTGGTAGTATCTGACAATAAGTCTTTTTTCTCCACCGCACTTTCTAGTATGGAAGAACATTTATGTTAGCTGCTGCAGACGTCAGAGGTTTCGTTAGTTTTACGAATAAAAAATAAATACAGGAAATGTGATAGTTTGGCAACTAACCAACAAAACCGTAACTAAAATCAACTAATTCTAAAAACAAAACAGTACAGTCGATGAGCGCTTCTGACGAAGCATCATTCGAGACAGGATTAACAATATCATAAGGTTAACAAGAATTCCAATCAGCAGAGACGATCAGGGTTTTCTTTATCCAAAACCATTCCTCTCCCCCTACATCAAAGAGAAAACCCAATCAGGAGCGATCAATCTGACCCCTCTATGTCGCGTCATCAGGTGGAGGGATATGTCTATGGTCAAACGAACTCATGAGTGGAGGCAATTTGGGTCATGGAAATATCCTTATACATGAGTTTGGACACGCGAACTAACCGAATTGATAGCTACAGTAGGTCAGGGAAACAGAAAGACCATCTCCATGTTCTGACTTCTGTAGGTAGTCGAAGTACATAGTCGCTAGGCATTCGTAGCTTTGACAATCCTGTCTCAATAGATGCCAATGTGTCATATTACTATATGTCAATGGTAATATTTTTCCTGTTACCTGCTGATATATGCTTGTAAAACACGAACGTCGGCAACTGAGGCGGTCGCCTTTGGCATGCGCTCAGACACACGGATCGGATGTATTCCATAAAATTCTTCATATTCCCTGGAAATTGATGCCAATGCGGAAATAAATGTTCCACCGGGGCGAAGATACACATAAACAAATATATGAACTATTTTTCATTTGCGGAATTCGCCGTTGCAATTGGCTTCTCTAGTCTTCCATGTAATCCCCATGTAATGAACTTGCTGCATGCGTTTGTATTCCCCATAGTGGTTATTGCATGATCGTGGCCTTCTGGTGTAATATAAACGATGTTCGGCGTAAACTTATATGTTGCATATCCCGACTCGATCCAGGCATTATTCTCATATTTACAGCCAATAATGTGACGCATTATTCTTCCAACTATTTATAAATTGATGCAATGGCATATCAGGTGGCTATAATAGATGACTCCGGTCGCAGATTCTCCTGTGCAGAGTGTGCATAGCCAGTGATTTAGATGCTTATTAATGGCGCACGAACTTCGAATCACGTGGGAGGTTGATATCACATTTCCCAGTCTAATCTGCAAAAAATCCCATCCCGCTTCCTCTCGGCTATGAAATAACTAATGTGAACAATAAACTTTACAGTTCGTCAAAAAAAATGCAAAAAATAATTACGGTCGCCGACATAAATTTCACGGATGAGTAGCTCGCAATATTTAGCCAAGGTTACAGGTACATTATTATCTGGAACATTGTGTAAATAATGTTCTTTGTAGCAATGTTCTTTATTTTTTCTTACCTATATACTTCCATGCAGGTTTATGTTAATGCGTACAATTCATTGCAATCTTGATCAATTCCCATTGATTTCTGGACATATTCACTTCAACCATCCGCCAGACGGAGCACTTAATATTCTCCAGCCACCCTCTCCAAATGACAAGATATCAATATGCACTTTGGAACCAAACCTTTACTACATGTAGGTGTATGCAAATCGCAACGAACAGCTGTGCAACGAATGTCCAAAACATGAATCTAGTCTGCTGTTATAAATCCAATTGACAAAGTAAAAACACCTACAGCTACAACATGGAGCCATAGTGCGTAACATGACATACTGAATGTTTGAGCCTACACATCCATTGACGTCTGAGCTATCAATTTGATGAGAAAATTTGAGGGCAGTCTAGGTATGATACTTCAATGAAAACCCGAGTTTCCTTTTCATTCATGGATACTCGATTTATATGGTGATATGCGTAGCCTTGCATTCGGTCACAGGGCACATTCAACAGCAGCCACTCCCTATCAAAAAACCATTTCCGCTTCGTTCAGTTACCATCATCAAAGTGCACTTCTAATATCTGAAAGGTTGCGTCATAAGTCGGGTGATGCGAGATAAATCTAACAGCAAAAGTGCATTATAACGAGGAACGTCTCGCTCGTCCGTCTGTCTACTGGTCAATGTAGTCGTGAGAATACTGAATGTAAGAGCAGTTTTTATGCATTTATGACGTCAGGTCACCAGGTTTTGATGGATTCCAGCATAAAATCACATTATGTGACTGAAGAGTACGCCTATTTGGGTTAAAGTAACAAATTATGGCTCGTACAGATTCCGAGACTTTTTCCATTGGAGAATTGTTTCTGATCTTGTGGCTTGGCTGAGTGAACGACCAGCTCTTAAAAACCTTCCGTAATTCGCCTCCCGAAATAAAAATGCAAGCAAAACACACAAGCTTAAAAAGCAATATGAGGCAAGATAGTACATGTACAGTCTGGAATGGCCAATGTGTTGTCAAGAAGAAAGTATACGTAAATACACTTAAATTATTGAGCTGCAAATGGGCCACTAATTACAACTCTCTGGACATATACACAAGTACCATCCATCTGTAAGTTTTCTCGGAAGACATCCGCCAAAAACCCACAAATCGCTCCTGCAAATTAACGGGCTCTGCATTCCCAACAGGTTGCAATCATCTAGATAACCCAACGACAGCGGCCATGCAAAGTCCCGTCCCCCACCAGAATTATAGGCCCATTGGTATCGCCAGACGAGAAACAACCAGTTGACATCCACCGCATCCGTGGACAACATCAAAGTTAATCACTGGCTAGAGTTCTTGATTCCCGGCAAATGAGGTCACCTGGGATAGTATAGAGTGCTGGAGAGGATACCAAGAGGTAGTAGACAAAGCAGGGAAATAGGCAAAGATGTGAGTCCCGTGTGATCACCAGACTGCAGTGTTTGTTTCAGACAACCCGTCAGGGACAACCCTTACGAGACAGGTACGATGGTTTGATCTAGTTCTCTCTTTTGCAACTCCATTGGGTACAGTTGTTAACTACGGACTCATCGACGGCGACAAATGGTATTTGATTATAGATCTATTGGGTTTGGTTACACCATCAGCTGATGAGTCTGGTGTCATTATATTAGAGGACATACTTATCATTGATATGGTACCACCCACAGCATCTATACCATACCAGAAAATAATAATACCAATACCATAGCAGAAAGCAATACAGGAGAAGGAAATACGATTCTCTCATGCTAAACTGTTTCAGATGGTGACATTTAAATCCATTGTTCCCTGTCATCATGTCCGTTTCTGTAGAACATGAGCAAATTTTTAATGGAGATGTACTATTGTAGAAGCTTTTTGTCGGGAGTGTCTGATATTTCAGAATGTAATGTGAATTAGTAGCAAAAACATAATAAATATCAGTTCCTCGTGGACTGAAAGTGTATGCAAGAGTCACAGCATGATATATGTATCTATGATTAAAAGGAATGGAATATGTTCAGACATGTACGTGTATTCCAAAAGATCGTCGATTTGATTCTACATTGAATATAGACGTTTCAAAAGACCAACAACAATATCTTATCAGTATGATAGCGTTACTTCATTGCTCACTTTTGGAACTCGTAAATTTTACAAGATGTGATGAAGAGGACGATCCCCTAGTTATGCTATAGATCGTTGGTGATAATCCAAACAACAAACCCAAATATAACACTTTTCCTCAGCATGCAAGCCACGAATTGTTTATATATTAGTGATTACCACCGCCCAGGGAAACGGGAAGCGTGCAGTAATGAAACATAAAGCCAAGGTCTTAGGTTAATCCAATTCCACGTCCATTTGTCCCGCAGCGAGAAGAAACCGTGATTAGAAACAAAGCAGGACAACCGCACATACCCTACATAGTAGTCTGCATGTAGTTTTCAAGAACTAGCAGCAAGTCGCGCCTTATAAATCATGCGCCTTTCTTTGTTCTTTATTCCAAGTTGATTTCCAAACGAAATGTAGTGGCAGGTCTATGGAAACTCAAGCATGAATTCGAGGGTGGTGAGTATAACACGTTCAGATGCATGGAAAACCTACGTTTGTATATGGTGTCAATGTGATGACACTTCCATCGTGCTATACTGAGCACTGAGCACTACTCCTGAGAGTGGGCCTTGAAAGTGGAAAAAGTTTGATTTCAAGAACCGTTGCAATATGCATTAGCAGTAGCAACAAAATATAAATTGTTGCTCTTCATGTTTTGCAATTCACTTTTGCCAAAAAAAATTATGCTCGGTTTGATGGTCATTATATTGCATCGGCAATGTAAGTATCAACTTATTTCCACCAGCACAACCAGATTTTGATGATGCCAATAGCAAACCCAATATTAGCCACGCTTGCGACGGTTCATTCGATCATGGTTATGATCGAATGAACCGTCGCAAGCGTGGCTAACCCAATATACAACATTTTGGAATAGAAACAAAGCCCGACCAAATATTATATCTTTCAAAAATCATTTGCAAATGATTTTTAATTACTGGTGTATCTTATTCTGGTTTAGTAATTTGTTGGATCATGCACATGTACATGATTCTATCATTCCATGATGAAATTTCAGATTTCTGCTCCATACATGCATGCTTGAATGTAATAGCGAAACCCCTAAAATGGATAGACCACTACAGGTTAGACCAGGCACCCAGACGAGTGACATTTTACCCCGCACTATATCCACGTTTGAGTCAATCTTTGAAGCCGACCTATTGACACTCTCTTCTCAAGGGCGCCGAGATGTGGATGATGAAAAGTAATCCCCATGCATCAAATTCACTTCGAATCAGAGATTTCCGACATGTGCAGCCTAGCTGGTGTCAATTCGAACTCAGAGGCATGCATTTAACAGCACCTATTCCCACGACCGACGAAGACTATCAGGGACAATTTCCGCTTCGTTGGAAACCATCATGGATAAAAGGCATCACTGACTTTCGATAGGTTGCGTCATAAATCACGTGATGCGCAATGAATCTCACAGCAGAAGTACATCAAAGTAAGGAAGGAAAGTTTGTACTTCCGTCCGTCGTCCAGCGAGTCATGGTCTACTATTCAATACATTCATAAAAATACTGACCATAAAAGCGACTTTTATACATTTATGGCGTCATGTCAATGGGATTAGATGGATTTTATCATAACATTGCGCTCCTGTGATTGAAGAGGACCAATATCTGGGTTGATGTAACAAATTATGGCTGGCATAGATCTCGAGACTTGTCCTCTTTAGAACGGTTTTGATCTCGTGGCTTAGCTGAGTGAACGATATATCATAACAGCGTTTAATAAAACTAAAGTTATTAACCACTTTACCCTCACAAGGTTAAAACACAAGCCATAAACAAAACACACAAGAGGAAAAAATGTAAAAGTAGATAATGTATGTGCATTCCGAAATAACCAAAGTGTAGTCAAGAAAAACACACACACACTCAAAATACACGTAAATTATTGAGTGGCAAATGTACTACTAATTACATTTTCCTATACATTCACCCAAGTACCATCCATCTGTTACTTCGTCCAAAATTCCCAAATTTGCCCCTGCAAATCACTGGTTGCAACCATCTCGAGAACCCAATAACAACGGGCATGCAAAGCAAAAGTGGATGAAGGCCCCTCCCCCTTCTGGATGCATACGAACTTTGATATCACCAGATGTGAACAGCCAGTCGACACCACCACATTCGTTGACAACATGGAAGCAGAAATACATATCCCTCAATATGTATTTTTGATGGAAGGTAATCACTAGCTAGAGTTCCTGATGCCCGGTAAATGAGGTCACCTGGGAAAAGATAGAGGGCTGGAGAGGATCCCACATAACAGCCCGACTAAAACAATCCTCACTATGACTGTATCAATGTAAACGTGTATGTCCTGCGTGACCACCGTACAGCAGTGGTTGTTTCAAAAGAGCTAATATGTACAACCATTGCAAGATGCTGCGAGGCATATGTATTCGTACATGTATCGAATATATATACTTATGTAATCTATATAGATGTGATGGTCAATACATATATATTGAATCTACGGATTGTGTCACACCCTCAGCTGATGAGCCTGATGTCATCATATCCAGGTAGAGGACAGACTAATTGTTGATATGATACCACCCACACCATCTGTACGCAATCAGCAAATATACACCACCAATACAAGGAAATAAGATTCTTGCATACACTTTTTCATATGGTGACATTTAGGTCCACTTTTCGCTCTCTCTCTCTCTGTACGTATGCCCATTTTTGTATTACATGTGAATGTCATAATGAATGGTACTATTTCAGAAAGTTTTCATCGAGGTGTTTGATAATTCAACACGCAACATGAATTGGTAGCAAATCTAATTTAATTGTCATTCCCTATGAATTATTAGTTTTTGCAGAAATCGCAGTATAATATCTGATTTCCATGATATGCATGTACATCATTAGATCACATTGTATCAATTCAAGTGTTATCTTCACATAATCTTTGATTTCATTTTATATATTTGGTATGATATTTTTGAAAGACCCACGAGGGCCCACATATCAGCATGATAGGGAGACGATTGCTATCCATTGGAAATGTCCGTTCTACAAGATATGGTGTCGATGTGATTGCTTACACTTTCCGTGTGCTATTCTGAGTGATAATGGGATTCCAAAGTGGTCCTGTTAAGTGTTGCAAGTGGAACGGAAGCCCGATTTCAAGAACCATCGGTATCTCCATTAGCAGTAGCAATATAACATATAGTTTTGCTATTCATGACTGTTTTGCACTTCACAGTTGCCACTTAAGCAATATTTGGATTCGAAAAGCCCGAGGAAATATATGCTCGATTGAATGGAAGTTATGTTGTAATTTTTTCATACTTATTTCGCGCTGATAAGGGACTGTAAGTCACGTGCCGTTACGATGTGATTCTAGTGGCGAACAAACATACACCTTTTGTGTTACCTGAGTAATTTGAGTTTTTAATGGAGTTCTACACATATTAAACAAAAGCTGTAGGTTTGTTTGCCACCGGAAATCACACCATACGTCACGTGACTTACATGCCCTCATACGTGATTCATTGCTTGATACTACATGCATTTCAGATTACAGCTGCATATTATATAATGCAAGTGAAAATCCCTTAAAATGGGCATATGCCACTGCAGGTATGTCCAGGCAAGCAGACGGGTGACATTTTACACCGCGCTATATTCACGTTCGAGCAGACTTTGAAGTCGACCATTTAGCTTCTTCTACTGGATGTCACAGAGATGCAGATGAAACGGAATAATCGCCACGAATCAGATTCACGTGTCAACGGCAGTTTTCCATCCAGTGCTTTGAAATAACCCATGAAATAAGACAGGGTAGAGATGAAAAACGAGCTCGCATGTTTGTACATCCCACACGCTTACATGTTGGGCTTTTGGAGTGATGGTACTTGCAAATATTTGGTTCTCTGCCCAATCCTCTTCATCGCGTGAAAGGGCATTCATATTAACCTAGGTGGGCATCAAGAGATTTTCCAAGAGATCCAAGAGGAATATGCTATTTTCGCACATCGCCTGGGTTGATTCGCGATATATTTAGTTGATAGTTGACGTCTGGACCAGGTATTGGATCTTGGCAACCAGGCGCGGTCACTAAAATGTATCGTATCTGGACAGACGATGGGTTTTATCAGGCTTCGTGTGCAGTAGACTGGACTTGAGTTGTGTATAGGATTGGAAAACTGGATATATCTTCAGATATACTGATAGAAATTTGCGCTGCATTTAATGTGAAGCGAACTGTGGACAAATACGGTGAAATATGATAGTCCTTGGTTTTGCACCGGAAAGTTCATGGTGCAAGTGAACAAAAAATGTTCCAATAGCATATTTATCTTGCAAAGGTATCCATACATGTATGAAAACGAACACCATAAGCTAATCGAACTTGCAGAAGCTACTGATTGGTAGACAAAAACTAGTGGGTCACACTGTGACAACATTTTATCCACATGGTTGAATATTCAAACGGATAAGCTTCGACAGTTCGGTCTTAACCTAGAATAGCCTACATATAGCTATGCATAGAAAGTAACTCCACAGGAATGAGTGTTGCAGAAAATTTCGACTGTTATACATCACGCGATCCATTGGAGCACTCAGGTAGAATTAAGCACCTACATACAGAGTGAAACCATTCAATTACTCTGAGGTTTTTTGTCTTGGTTCCGTAATATACGTGTAGGTGATGGTCGTATCAGGCGAAATTATGTTTCCGTTAAATTAGGTGTAATGCAAGCCATTGCAATCTGCTGAAGTGGAGAATCAAGACCCGTTTCGTCTTTTACATGTGTACAGATCGAATATGTTGTTTCCAAAAAAAACCGTTAAGGTGGCGTGGCTAAACCTGGCATACTCAGCCTAGGTGAGCAACAATGTTATCCACAGGAGGGAAGTGGGAATTTATTTCGACACATTGTCTAACGTTTCTATTAATCTGCCTAGATATAAATGTTGCTGGAGAATCCAGGGATAGAACGACGATACTAAGTTAATTCGCACCAAATTATCTCAAAGGAAAGGCTATTCAGAGACCGCTGCTAATGGAAAAACGTCTCCTCATTCAATCACTGTTTATTCATTGTGGTTAACTTTTTTTCGCTTGGAAATGCACAATTTTTCTATTGTATTTGCGTGTGAACTCATTCGCAATCTCATTGAATTATCCTATGCTGTCAGTTGAATGAGTATTCTGGTGCGCTGTTTAAATTTTCGACTAACATCATAATGTTTACTTAAGTTTTAAATTCTAGTCAAAATGAATATTAGGTTTTCATGTTTTGTTTGACATAAAACGCAAAAATTGTCCTCAATTTTGTAGGTTACTTTTGCTTAAATTTTTTGGTCGAATTTTGTAATGTAATTTTGGAGTTCATTAATAAATGTTTATAACATACCTATACATATTTTCACTAAATGATGTAACATGAAGCCTGACACCAGATAGTGTAATATACCATATCATTTCATGATCTATTATGGCATCTATAGGCTCTCGCACAATTACATTATTATCAAATATTAAATTTGCATCAACATTCAATGTGCTTCTTTGAACTGGTCATCAGTAAACTAAAACAGAAACAAATTATATACATTTTGATCTTCTTACAAACAAAACATGCAAAACGTGCGAAGATATTTCTTAAACATGTAATTTCCATCTTCGGTATGGTCCTTTTGTCGGCATTATTTTCTCTTCGCATATCCTGAACATTAATTACATGCTCGTATGGCTGCTTCACAGAAACTGTGGACATCACGCCCATTAGTAGTGGCAAAGATAAGTACAATGAGTGCTAACGAGCCGCAAATATCAAACCTGTTCACCTCGAACAATGAACTGTCTCCTCGGTTCTCCATCGCCGTTCTTGCCACACTTGCTACATGGAAGCTGCGTTCGTTCGTGATCGTCCGTGTTTTGACGGGCTGGTTGACATTTTTGAAAATCACGGATCCTGCACAGCAGCGGCAATTGACAGACTGTGATCGCATTCGTCTGGACTGGAATAGTTTTCGATTCAGTGTTCTGGCATTTGGACCGAGACGAAAAAGTTATTGATTCCCCTGGGAACCAGTGTCAACAACTAACATGAAGTATATTTGTGAATATACATTCTTAGCCCTTTCTAAAGACATAATAGTAGATGAGACAATTGGCATATATTTGTAGAACGAAGTTGTCTATCCCCAATATTGTATTTTGTGACTGCGCAGAAAGCTGACCCCACAAAATAACCACCAGACTTCAGTGCCTCACATATCTTGTTCAGATGACACTATAACCGCAAATACACTCCAGACGGAGAGGGGGAGGGGAGCGGTATGGAGATGGGAGGGTCCCCAGACATTTATCCCATATATAACCCCATCCTTTCCTACCATTAGCCCGTGCCCAGTCTGGCCAAGGGTCTCTATCTCCACGGCCCACTTGACTGGCTCCAGCCACATTTACAGAACATTACGGGAAATTGTCACCGCTGCAGCAACACGCTCGAGGGCAGAGTAAGTTTTCTGACTCACTTTGGTAGAGTCCCAGTAACACTTTGTCTCGCCCAGTGTCGCTTTTCCTAAAGCATGTACCACTTACTACATCCCATATTTTTTATGTGATATATTGCTACGTGAAACTATTATGAGCGCGTCATGTCCACCTGACCGGCCATGGAGGGGTATCGCTCTCCCCGCTGCCAAGTGACTTAGACTCCTGTCAACCATGCCAAAGTTTCTCATTGGCGTCAATGTTCAGGAGAAAACACAGAACACAAACACTTATTTCGTCCCCACAGAAGAATCAAGACAACATTTGCTACGTCATGAAACGTGCACAACTCTGTGTTCTAATTTTTATCAGGATACCTACATCTGTAAGATACAGATAGACGTCCTGGTACATTCAAATGGTACGTTATATATGCGATTTCAATTGTGACTTTGAACTCGACCTTCGAGGACTTTGTGAGGTCAAAAGGCCATTCTACTAAATAAATGGCTATTTTCTCGATATCAGTCCCATAACGTTACAAATCAATGGATTTAACTCATCATTAATTTTAAATTAATCATGCGCGCTCCTGTGACCTATCTAGTACGCACTTGTGGGCTAATACTTTAATTTCATCAGAAATATTCCCAGCACTCTGGACATTTTGGACAGGAACATGTTTGAAATACTACAGAAAGAACGTCAATAGGCTAATAAAGCACGATATAGAGGTCATCTCGTGGCAAATATGGCTTCACTCACTCACTTCAATCTATCTATCATTAGCAATAATCTACAGAATGAAAATCAATGTCAATTCAGACACTAATTTGAAATTAACCACAAAGCAGCATAAATTCCATATCATTTCACACCAAAAAGCACCACGGAGATCATGTATTGTAGTCAGATGCCTGCGTTTGTGAGTCCACTTCAAAGTCGAATTAAGTCAATTACACATACCATCAATCTACTTTGTGCAAGCGACCAAAAGTTTTCAGTGGTCTCCATTTTCATGAGAAGCTACACTGAACGACAGTCAGAATATTTTTTTTTCACTAATTCAATAGCTGAGATTATTATATGTCTTAAATACCCATTAAGTTCCCTTTGAATGGAATGGGATCTTTCATACTGGATAGGCATTAAACCATTATAGTCTAGATGGGGAACTTAGCCTAGATGGAAATGTTTTTCATGATTTGGAATTCTCGAAACGCTTGATTCCAAAGCCATACTTTTAATCAATATTATTGACAGAAAGAATATAACAACAAAACTGCCCACATAACTGCCTACTAAAACAACTCAGACAAGTGGATAATTCATTAAAAGAAAAAAACTTGACTTTACAAACTGTAGTGACATACAAAATCGAGTAATGAAGTCAATATACGATCCATAATTGCCATCGTGAACCATTATTATATAAAATGGGCACCACACGATCATTGCCAAGGGCTGCGTCAATGTCATGTCTAAACTCAAAGGTGGTTGACAGTAATGTTGTTGAAACTGTAGAACTCTCGACATGAGAACAGTAGTTATAAGGAGACTATCCGACGGGGAAGGAGATGCCGATTACCTGGTGTGATCTATGACACTGGTGCATGTATCACATTGTTAATTTACATGAACCAATGAATAAACCGAGTAGGTGCATTGTGTGATCATGTCTCCGTCATGTAAATCTCGAGTTTGCCCAATATCATGCTTGGAAAGACCTTGCTGACCTGTTGGCACTGATTCTCAATTGTGGGAAATGTGCGATATAAATATCAATCACTTACTGTTATTAAAATCACTGTTAGTTACAATCCCGCTGAAAGGAATGTCATTAGAAAAAAATAACCTGATCATTTTATCGCCATGTATAATTATTGATTGTTATAATAGTCATAAAGAATCGACTGATGCATGCCTGGAGGGACAACTCATTTGGATCCATGTCACAGTATAACCACAGATGTCGCCACACTTCATCTAATTGTATTCATTCTAACATATTTTTGGATACCAAATGATTGAATATTTCCAAAGACAGGTCTCTGTTGACTGATAATGTGTTGTTCAAGCTTCTCAAGCAATGTGTTGTTCTTGTTTTAATATTGCTATTGGATTTTACTGATGACAATAAAAAAAACCTAAAATGTAATGGAAGGTTATTATAACCGAACAGTGATTTTGAGTGTTGTTCTTGTTTTAATATTGCTATTGGATTTTACTGATGACAATAAAAAAACCTAAAATGTAATGGAAGGTTATTATAACCGAACAGTGATTTTGAGTTTTTGTGAAAAGATATTCAAGCTTTTTGTTAAAACAATGAATGTAATACATACTAAATTTTCCTTTTAAATGCACAATAACAAACGTAGATATTTCATGGAATAATACCACGCAAGTATAATATAACGCCCGTTTTAGCTATGTAAGTAACAATTCTGATTGACTTTCGCATGACTTGAAATGAGGAGTGTATGTCCAAACCCATAATGTCCACTATTGTTGTAATTTGAAATGATTTCATTCCAGACAGGAAGTCTTCAAGAAGCATTTATTTTTGCTACATATCTCACCAAATGATGTTTGTTGTTTCTGGAAGTCTCCATCCATGTAAAAATGAATGGTTGCAACGAATCATACTAAAACAAAACATATACTTTGTTATTAGTAAAAAGCATATTTTTTTTTCATATATTGAAACCTGTAAGATTCAGTTTTTTATGGTCGTCTACAAATAATGAGAGCTCATATTCTTGTGACATATTGGAACTAAACCACAAACACCATCTGTGAAATTAACCCGATTTATCATTTATTCAACATAATTATCTTTTTAATTTTCCTGCTCAACCTAATATCGAAACTTTTTTTCACGAGCCGGTTATAGTACGTCATTACTACCCATAATTATGCGACAAATTATCAGGGTTTCTTCTGGCTTTCAGACTAGGGCTTGACACTTTTCTTGAGGGGGTGTACAATGTCAGTGCATGTGTAGATTTCGTTCTGTTTTCTCTGATATCACGTGTCATATCGAACATCCGCACGTTTTAATGACTGACTATTAATATCACAATTTCAAGGACCATCGCCTCTTTTTTACGTACAAACTAAGCCCTGACAATACGACTTAATTATGGCAAAAGAGTTCAGACAAGCGAGAAATTATACGTATGGCCTTCAAAATGAGCTCAAGCAATGTGACAAATTTTAGAGACAAAATTGACTGCATGGTGTTCGTAGTGCTAGTCGGGAAGTACTGAAATGTCTAATAACATTTATGTTGCTTTTTATTTTACAGGATAACCCAATAATAAATAATATAAATTTGAGGATGCAAGGTGTAATACTTTGAGACGTATCGACTTGCATTAGATTATTATTGTGATTACTTACACTTTTCTCGTGCTATTTTAAGCGATAATGGGATTCCAAAATGGTCCTGTTGATTTGGGCAAGTGGAACAAGTCTGATTTCTACAGAAACAATGGTATTTGCATTAGCAATATCAATATAACATGGATTGTTATAAATGATGTTTTGCAATCTACACTTTTGAGGAAAATATACTTCGTTCATTGAAGACAGTCCCTGTCGTAATGCAAATGAGTTATGTTCAATGGTATGTTTTATCTTGATGTGGTAACTTGTATGAATGTACAGGGTAAATAGATATACATCAGTCAATGCATGATACTATTCCAAACTTCTGCTTCATATATGTATCTTTGATGAACATGATGAAATGTAATGGAAAGGCCCCAAATTGAATACACATGTAAACCACTACAGGTAGGGCCAGGCACACAGATGGGTGACATTTTATCCCGCGCTGTGTCTAAGTTTGAGCAGACTTGAAGTCGACATTTTGGCTTCACCTACTGGATGGCGCAAGATGCAGATGGAACGGAGTAATCACTATGAATCTGATTCACGTGGGAATCACGTTTGAAATTTTCATTCAGCACTTTGAAATAACATAAGAAATAAAACATACATACGTACATGAAAAAAGAATTGCATGATTGTATAATACTATTTATCTATGCAGTATATATAAATAACACACTTTATAGCATTCTTCCTAGGGACAGAATCTACAAATATGTGTTCGTTCCATCAACCTTATTCATGCATAATAGCACATATTACCTCCGCAAACATCGGAGAAGTAATTCGAGATCTAAGGGGATCCAAGGGGAAAATGCTATTTTCACCTGTCGCCCCAGATAATTCGTGATATATTTAGTTGATGGGATTCGTATCTGGACGGGGCATTGGAACCTCACGGGTGCTAGAAAGCGTTCAGTGTTGTCTTAAATGACAAGTAATTGACGAGACGATGGATGTCATTACATGTCTAATGGACGGTGCTCTGGGTTCTGGTATTTGCAGCATCGCGAACAAATATAGAAAGACTGGAAATATTTTCAGCTATACTGAAAGCAGAAACTCATGTGTATGTTTCATACCCATATTATGGGCATGGTTATTATGGGCTTTAAGAAATTAGCGCAACACTCACGACAAACACGTATCATCCATGTCCCGAACATGCATCTCCACAGGATCAGTCGGATAAAACATGTGTCTGAAGATGCACTGAGATCGGTAGTTCATGCGACAAATCACATCCAGAATATTATGCAAACGGACTCATGTATGGCATAGCGAGACATCATATCAACGGCTTGTAGTTGATAGAGAACAGCAGCTGTTGTGCACGTCTCATCACTGAGACAAGCAGGAGGTCATACATCTTACTAGTGTTGAAGAAACTTCACTTGATCCCAGTGGAACAGCGTACTGTGCACTAACTAGTGCTCCGCACTTTCGAAGCGTCCATATCCCAGTGCCCATAATACCTAAAGCAGTCACTTCATCCGTATCAACCTACATGGTCAATACGATCAGCTCAACAGCATCTATTGGTTGTCTCTCTCACCAGAACCACCACTTACAGGGACCGACGTTGCGTCTTGTGTACATTGCATGTGTACAAATCGAATACGTCTGTGCAAAATAACCGTTATTGTGGCGCTACGGCAATGGCTAAACCTGATATACATGTACACAGCCTATTTTAACAGCAATTTTATCCACAGGAGGGAAGAAGTACATTGTAATTTATTTCGACACGCTGTTTGACGTTTCTAATAATAATTTCTAATAACGAGTTAAACACTAATCTAACTGGCACAAATTTAGCTTGAAGGAAAAACTATCAGACTGTTTTTCATCGAATAGCATCCAATTCAATTATTGTTCCTCAATTGTGGTTTTCGTTCATTTGTTTTTTTCGTTCCGTAATGCAAACTTTTCTCATTGAACTAGTCTTAGAAGGAAAGCTAATGTTCTGTACTATTTGCGTATGAAACCATTTCACAATCTCATTGAATTATCCCGTCCTGTCTGTTAAACGAGTTCCTGGTGACCTGTTTTTATTTGCTGAACATAATTTGATACATCATGGTTGCATTGCCTTGAGCTCCAGCGATTGTGAACATTCATTGTGCACTATTCTTTACAGTCTACCTGTAGTCCAAACTGAATTTTTGGTCATCATGTTTGTTTGAAAAGAAACGCAGACGCTAACGTGCTGGTTTTCACAAAATCTGGATATCATCAATCGCCCTTGAAATATTTCGTGTCAATATCATGCACTAAAATTTGGGAGCTCATTGGTGAGTGGTCATGGCGTCACACTAGTAGATTGCTTCAATTAGCAACTTTTTAAGTTTTGTCCTGCCCATAGTATCGCTAAATAATATGAAATGAAGCCTGATATAATAAGAAATAATGTACCATACCATATCATGATCTCTATTTGCATTTATAGGCTCTCACAAATTGCATATGGGATAACATATTCAGAATATTAGCAGTTATACTTAGTTGAAAGTACTGAAAGTGACAACTAGAACAAAGAGCTTATGTTAACTTTATCACGTGATCTGTAGTTTGCATCAGCTTTTTATTTGCTTCTGTGAACTGATTGTCAGTAAACTAGAGCAGGAGCGAAGTTTTACAGTTTAATCTTGTCACGCGCAAAAAGCTTGTAAAGCGTAAGTTGAAATTACATTATACATGTAATTTTAACGAATGACATCAACGCACTAGCCTTTTGGCTTGTGATTTGGTGTTCATGTACTTGTCATATATCTATTCCATGGGGTTTGTTTTGGATTCCTGAATTATTTTCATAGATTTTTGGGCAGTTGTATACTAATTCCATCAGGTGTACAGTAGAAACAACTACATTAACCACACTGTCTGTCCCTGATGACGCCAGTGTGTCTCTTGATAAAGTATTTGGTTGGGCTTTGTTTCTATTGCAAAATGTTACACTTTACTTTTGTTATTGAAATCATTAAAATTTGACTGTATTGGTGGTAATAGATTGATACTTACTTTCACTTTCAATACGGTCCATTTGTCGGCATTATCTTCTCTTCGCATATCCTGAACATTAATTACATGCTAGTATGGCTGCTTCACAGAGACTGTGGACATCACGCCCATTAGCAGTGGCAAAGATAAATACAATGATTGCTAATGAGCCGCAAATATCAAACCTTTTCACCTCTACAATGAACTGACTCCTCGGTTCTCCAGCGAGGTAATTCGCCGTTCTTGCCACACAAGCCATATTATCACTGATTATGGAAACTGCGTTCGTTCGTGATCGTTCGTGTTTTGACGGGCTGGTTCACATTTTTGAAAATCACGGATCCTGCACAACAGCGGCAATTGTCAGACTGTGATCGCATTCCTGGATTAGTTTTCAATTCGGTGTCCTGCCACTTGGAATGAAGCGAGGAAGCGATTACCTCGGACTAGTGTCAACAACTCAAATAAAGCAAATTTGAAAATAAACATTCTGAGTAATTATTACAACACTCATGGCAAATATTGAGGTATATGAGACACACAGCCCTGTATGCATACATGTATATATTCATAGAAATTGCCTGTCATCTATGTTATATTTTGCGAGTGCGCAGAAAACTGACCCCATAAAATAGTGTCTGTCCTTGAGTTGGTCAAGGACACTTGCCATTAGCCTCTGACCAGTCTGACCAATCGTCTCTATCTCCAAGGCCCATTTGACTGGCTCCAGCCACATTTACAGAACATTACACTGCGGCATTAACACGCTCGAGGGGAGAGGAAGTGTTCTGACTGCACTTCAGTAGAGTTCCAGTAACACTTTGTCTCGCCCAGTGTCGCTCTATCAAAAGCCTGTACCACTTACCACATCCCATCTTTTTTATGTGATATATAGTTGTGGAAACCATTATGAGCATGTCATATCCAGCTGTCTTGAGCTAATGGTGCTACCAGAATGCCGGCCGGATGGGGGTATTGCTCTCCTCGCTATCGAGTGATATAAACACGTGCGAACCAATGCCCGCCCAATGGCATCAATGTGCAGGAGAAAATACAAAACACAAACACTTATCTCGTCCCCACAGAAGGATCAAGAGAACGTTTACAATGTCATGAATTGTGCATAAACATGTGACATTTTACGTGTTGCTGTCCTATGCGAGAAGTTAATCCCAAAGCAGCAGTCTTTATATCATTCATGCCAGATCATGCCAAACCAGAAATCACGATCAAGAATCAGAGGTCAAGCATGGTATTCGGAAGCCTGCTTTTCATGTCTTCAGATTGAAATTAAGCCAATTACACACACTTTTATTTCTGCATGTTTGGAGTGGACACCATTGACATGGAAGCTACACAGAACGACAGTCTTGACATTAATGGTTGATGCACGAATGGGAGATTTTTCAGCTAATTCAATAACGTAGATTATACGTCTTAAATAGCCATTAAGTATGTCAACATATGACAAGCACCATTTGAATTAAATGGGAGATTTCATACTGTATGAGCAATAGCTCATTATAGCCTCGATGTTGAACTAATGTTGAACTTGTACGTTGAACTTGTAAGTGGGAGTGCTTCACAATTAGGTTTTGTCGTATCTTTCAGGGGAATACCTTTGTGGGAACTTTATAATACTATCGTAACCTCATTGCTTTCGTTCATACATGTTGTTTTGCACTACATTTATTTTTCAATTCCGGGAATTCCGTGCAATAATGACTGAAATTATTATGATATTTAAATCACTGTCAGTTACAATCACGCTGGTTCGAATGTCATTAGAAAAAAAACAACCTGAAAATGTCAGCGCTATAAATAATTATTTTTTATACTAATCGTATAGAAAAGGGTGATGTGTGCCTGGAAGGACAATTCATTTGGATCCATGTCATTCTGTAACCACATGTATCACCACATTTTATCCAATTATATTCATTATTAAGTGCTTGACTCAAATCATGCACGTGTGTTACCACTTTGGACATCTAGCGAGAGAAATTAACACGTTTTTGGATAGCAAAATGATTAAATATTCCATAAACAGGTCTCTGTTGACTCATAATATATCGTTTGAGCTTCTATATTTTTCAATATTGTTATTGGAATATAGGAATCAACCTATCACCATTTGATACAAGATTTTACTGATGACAATAAAAAAAATCTAGCATGTAATGGAAGGCTACTGAAGAGTGATTTTGAGTTTTGATATCGCGATTTATTCCTTCAATGAAAGCAGTGTAGGAGTTGCAGAGTCAAACTTTTTGTCAAAACAAGAAAAGTAATACATATTAATTTTCCCCTTTAAATGCACAATAGCTGAAATAGATATTTCGTGCAATAATACCACACAAGTATACATATATAGCGTCCATTTTAGCCACGTACATGAAACAATTCTAATGGACTCCCCCAGGATGTGAATTGAGGCATGGACACAAAGAAAACTATGTCTATGAATTGAGAACTGTATGCCCAAGCCCATAGCGTCTACTATTGTTGGAATTTGAAATGATTTCATTCCAGACAGGAAATCTTCAAGAACCATTTAATTCCGCTACATTTCTCACCAAATGATGTTTTATTGTTTCTAGAAGTCTCCGCCCATGTAAAAATGATTAGTTCCCACGACACATACTAAAACAAAACATTTATTTTGTCATTTATGAAGCAAAGTACAAGTCGGTTGATTTTATATTTTATATATTTTAAAACCTGTCAGGTTCAGTTTTTATCTTCGTCTACACACAATGCCAGCTCATATTCTTGTGATATATATTGGAGCCAAACTACAGACACTATATGTGAAATTAACCCGATTTATCATTTATTCAACAGGTTGCTGCATAATTACCTTTTTAATTTTCCTGCCTAACCTATTGAAGAATTCTGTTCACAAGCCGGTTGTAGAATATCATTACTACACAGAAGGATGCGACAATCAATCAAATTTTCTGGCTTTCAGACCTGGGCTTGACACCATTATCCGGAGGGGGGTGGGGTATATGCATAGATTTCGTTCACTTTTTTTCTGATATCACGTGTCATATCGAACACCCGCACGTTTTAATGACTGGCCATTAATATCGCAATTTAAAGGACCAGTGCCCCCTAAATACGAACAAGAATACGACTCAATTAAAGCGAAAACGTGAAAGAAGTCCAGGAAATGATATATTACACGTATTGTTTTCGAAATGAGCACGAGAAATGTGATAAATTTTATGAAACAAAAGAGGAAAACAAAATTGACTGCATAGCGTTCATAGACCTAAAATTAGTCAAAATGTAGTAAAAAGTCTGATAACAGACCTTTATTTTACAGGATGACTCTTTAAATGAAGATAGTGACAAGTATATGAATATTTGGTGTATAGGTTTAAGGAAGTAAGGTGTAATATTTTGACTTGCGATTAGTGCTGACAATGTACGTTTCTATAAGTTGTCGTTGTGATTGCTTTACACTTTTCTTATGCTATTCTAAGCAATAATGGGGTTTCAAAGAGGGTCCTGTTAAATTGGTTAAATGAAAAAGTCTGATTTCAAGAAAACCAATGGTATTTCCATTGGCAATAGCAATATAACATGGATCGTTGCCATTGACGTTTCGCGATTTACACTGGCTACTGAAGCAATTCAAAATGTTTGAGGAAAATATAATTGGATCAATGGAGACAGCCCATATGACACTGCACATTAGTTATATTTATTTGTGTGTTTTATCTTGATATGGTAACTTGTATAAATATACAGCGCACATAGAACATCAGTCAATGCATAATATTATTTAAAACTTCTGCTTCACATATGTATCTTTCATGTACTGTAATGGAAAAGTTCAACAAATGGATAGACATGTATACCACTGCTAACAGATAGGGCCAGGCACCCAGACGGGTGACATTTTATCCCGCGCTGTGTTTATGTTAAAGCAGACTTTGAAGTCGACATTCTGGTTTCTCCTACTGGATGGCGCTGAGATGCAGATGAAACGGAGTAATTCCTATGAATCAGATTCACGTGTAAACGACAGTTTTCCATCCAGTGCTTTGAAAGTTTTGTTCCGTGCTTTGAAATAACATATTAAGCAATAAAACAATGTGGAGATGAAAACAGAGCAGCTTGCATGTTCTCACATCCCATGCATTCCATAGGGACAGAATCCGCATATATTTGGTCGTTCCCTCCATCAGATCTTATTCATGTAGAATGACATTTATATTTACCTCCGCAGACATCGGAGATGTAATTCGAGATCCAATAGGATCAAAGAAGAAGATGCTATTTTCATCTGTCGCCTCGTTTAATTCGTGGTATATTTGGTTGACGGGAGTTGTATTCGGACGATGCATTGGATCCTCACGGTGTTAGAAAGTTTTGACCTAAATGACAATTAAATGACTTGACGAGGGGCGTCATTACGTGTCTAATAGACGGTGCTGTGGGTTCTACTATTTGCAGCATCGCGAACAGATATAGAAAGACTTGAAACATCTCCAGATATACTGATAACATGATACATGTTTCATACCCATAATATGGGTATGGTTATTATGGGCTTTTAGAAATTAGCGCTGTAAATGTGGACGAATAGATGTTCATTGAACCGTCTGTTTAGTTTTATATTTGTCTTCCAAACACGTATCCCAACATGTATGAGGATTTAGTATAAGAGAATCAAACTTGCAGAATAACCAATAGGAAGCCAACAATTGTTGGCCTGTATAAGTGCACACTGTGACAATAACATAACATAATGTTCGCTAGTTCGTTCCCAAAGTGGTATATCTATGCATATAACGTAACTTCACTGGAATGAGTGTTTCACTGTGTCAGCGAAAACTGCAATTATTGGACATCACGCGAGCCCTTGGAGAACTCATGTAGATTTCAGCAACCATTCAATTACTCTGATGCATTCCGTATTATAGGTGGTTATTGTAACAGGAACATTTATTGTAATGCAATAGACGTAGAATTAATACCCAGTATTAAGTATTCCGAGCGAACAAAACAGGGTCCGTTATCCAATCTCATAGTTCGGGGACAGAAAGGCATTTTAGGCATATGAAGTGAGAGAAAACAAAAATGACAGGGAACCTAGCTATTCTAATGCACTAGAGTGAAGAATTAGATGACTCCGATGCGTAATTTACATGCATTCAAATCGAATACTGCTGTGCAAAATAACCGTTATGTGGCATGGCTAAACCTGGTATACACAGCATATTTTAACAACAATGTTATCCACATGAGGGGAGTAGTAATTTATTTCGACACATTGTCTATCGTTTCTAATAACGCTATATTGCTGGATATTAGGGCGAAGAATCCAGGGGTTCGAGTTAAACACTAAACTAACTAACACCAATTTAGCTTGAAGGAAAAACTATAAGACTGTTCTTCAGCGAATAGCATCTGCCAATCCATTCACTTTTTCAAATTGTGATTAACCCTTTTTTTCGTCGGTAATGCACAACTTTTCCCATTAACCTAATCTTAGAAGGGAAACTAATTTTCTGGAGTATTTGCATGTAAAACTGTTTCGCCATGTCATTGAATTATCTCGTCCTGTCTGATAAATGAGTATTCTGCTGAGCTGTTTTAAAAATCCGGCTTACGTCATAATGTTTGCTGAACAAATTGTAATATATCATCGTTGCATTAACGTGGCGACAATGTGAAAAATAGGACCATTTTAGTCTCACTATAGTCAAAATGAATGTTAGGTTATCATGTTTTGTTTGCTAGTACAAACGCAAAAATTGTCATCAATTATGCAGGTCATCATGTTTTTTTTAAAGGCAAAAATTGTCATCCATCTTGCGTCAAATTTGTGTACTGAAATCTGTTAAATGTACCTGTGCACAGTGTCGCTAAATATATTGTACCATTTCATGATCTATAATTGCAGCTGTAAGCTCTCACAACCCATAATCAAATATGTAGTTTGCATCATTCAACATTCTATTTGGTTTTGTGAATTCATTGTCAGTAAACTAGAACGGATGTGTTTTCCAAAGTTTAATCTCGTCACACTCAAAACCTTGTAAAGCATGAGGTGATAGTTCATATATATACATTCTCCATCTTCAGTATAATCCATTTGTCAGCATTATCTTTTCTGTGCGTATCCTGAACATTAATTACATGCTATTATGGCTGCTTCACAGAAACTGTGGACATCACGCCCATTAGCAGTGGCAAAGATAAGTACAATGATTGCTAACGAGCCGCAAATATCAAATCTGTTCACCTCGCACAATGGACTGACTCTTCCACATCGAGGTAATTCGCCGTTCTTTTTTCCCAGGAATTTCTTGCCACACTTGCCACATGGTAGCTGCGTTCGTTCGTGATCGTCCGTGTTTTGACGGGCTGGTTGACATTTTTGAAAATCACGGACCCTGCACGATAGCGGCAAACGACAGGCTGTGATCAATGTCGTCTGGTCTGGAATAGTTTTCAATTCGGTGTTCTGGCATTTGGACTGAGACGAGGAAGTTATTAGTACCCTTGGGAACCAGTGTCAACAATTAACATGTAGCATCTTCGCGACTATACATTCTTAAAAGCCTTCATTGCAATATTCGAAAGTGATAGATGAGGCAATGGACATATGCTCGAAGAATTGAACTGCCCGTTCTTTCATGTTGTATTTGGCGCGTGTGCAGAAAACTGACCCCATAAAATAACCACAATCCAGTGCCTATCACTCGAGTTAGCCACAGATTCACTCCATACTGTGGGAAGATGGGAAGGTCCTCAGACATCTACCCCATATATAACCCCATCCTCTACTGCCATTAGTCCCTGTCCAGTCTGGCCAAGGGTCTCTATCTCCACGGCCCACTTGACTGGCTCCCGCTCCATTTCAGAACATTACGGGAGATTGTCACCGCGGCATCAACACGCTCGAGGGCAGAGCAAGTTTTCTGACTCACTTCGGTAGAGTCCCAGTAACACTTTGTCTTGCCCAGTGTCGCTATTTCAAAAGCACGTACCACTTGCTACATCCCATCTTTCTTATGCGCTATGGGAAACCATCATAAGCGTGTCATGTCCAGCTGTCTTGGGCAAGTGGTGCTAGCCATTCGCTAGCCGGACTGAGTATTGCCCTTCTCGCTGCCAAGCGACATAGACATTTGCATACCAATGCCCCCTCAATGGCGTCAATATGCAATAGAAAACACAGAACGCAAACACTTATCTTGTCCCTAGAAGGATCAGGACAACGTTTAAATTGTCATGAATTGTGCACGGTTATGTGTTATTCTTCTGCGTTACTGATACAGATATACTTCCTGGGACTTTCGAACGGCAATACATTTGCGATTTCAGTTGAAACCTTGACTTTGACATTCGATGACTTTGTAAGGTCAAAAAGGCCCTTCTTCATCAAATGGCTATTTTGTCGACATCAATTGGACTACATGTATTTGTGGTCAAAACAGCAATTTTCATTGAAGAAATGACTAATTTCTCCAAAACAATTAGGCCATCGTTTTTTATTAATTGTTTTACAAACTTTTTTTCTTAAAAAATTTCAAGTCGGTCGGTAGGAAGGAATAAAAATAAAAATAAAAATATGTGGTCGGGCTAATAAAAAAAGTGTAACTCTGAAAAATTGATCATTTCCTACACGTTAATTTACCAGCGTGTTCGTGCACATAAACTCGCATGTGCATTGATATGTAGCCCAGAAATACCCCTTGGCATAAACCCATAGTCAAAACTCACCTTTAGTATGGGCATAGAGATGGAAAACGTTTTTTTCACAATCGTTACCAGTTCTCTAGCAACACAACTAAGACAGGATTTGCCAAAATTCAGCTTGATTTCAATGACAGTATTTAGGTGAGTAAAATATAAAAATTCAACTCTCTATGTATTGAAATTAATACATTGCGATGACATCAGGAAACAACATCATACTCCAACACATTGCAGTTCGTAATTTTGATAAAGAGCAACGAAAATCTCATCACATTTCATGTCCTGAATCATTTGAATATTTCATCATGTACTTGCCACAAAATTCTTAGTAATGGGGTACATTATCGAACGGTACAAATTGTTTGTGCCTTCCTGTAAATAGACCCACGTTGCCATATAAAGGCATTCCAATTTTCATAGTTTTATCAAGCATGACTAAAACTAATCGATATTCATAGGACATGGTCGGTGCTGACCAGTAAGGCGACTTAAATTTGTCAACAATACTGACTTTGTTATGCATGGAAGGTTTTCCCAGAAGAGGGCATTAAATGCAAAGTGGGTCTTTACTGAAAAACTTCAATGAATTTGCAATTAGCGTAGATACCCCATTCAAGTGTAAAAGTTACAGAATACATAAGGGCTCAAATTTTTTAGATCCACCTATGAAAGTACACATATAAATGATAGTTGTAACGAAATGGATCATTGAATAATCTAAATATATGGATCATCAGATCACCAGTTATATTCAAATGAGACATGTCAGTAATATCTGGAGAGAACTATGAGCAAGTTATTGTAGAAGAGCCATAGTCAAGCACAGACAGACAACCAGATATACAGACAGATAGGGAGAGTGAGACATATAATCGCTTTGAATTAGTGAACGGACACTAAATTCCTTTGCACAACCATGAAGGGAAAGACTGATCGTTTTGGTGCTGTAAATTTTTATCAGGGCATTATTTTCCAGTCGGTGGGTAAAATAAAAATAAAAACAGGAACTGTTGAATTTATTTCTTTAAATTAAATGTGAAGTCGGCGGGTTTGTAAAACAATCATTCAAAAAATAATGGCCTTACGAAACGTATGAAATCAATGAATTGGAAATTGCATTCTGACTGTCCTGTGTGTTTATCGGCTTTAAGTTAATGATGCACCAAGATGCAATATTCATCATCAGGACCATGTTCCAAATACTACAATACAATGTAAACATCTCGTAGCAAATTATGCCTTCGCTCACACTAGTCTATCGATCTCCATCAATAAATAACCGAATGAAATCAATCTCAATTTAGACACTGATTTGAAATTATTCCCAAAAACAGCAGTCTTTTAGTGCATATAGATTCCAGATCATTCAAAACAAGAAATCACGACCGGGAATCACAGAGGTCAAGCATGGTGTTCTGAAGCCTGCATTTCAGTCTTCAGATTGAAATTGAGCCAATTACACATACCATCCATCTACTTTGTGCAAACTACACGTACCAAAAAGTTTGGAGTGGACATCATTGACATGGAAGCTACACGGAAGGCAGTCTTCACATTAATGTTTGATGCACGAATGGGAGATATTTCCAGCTAATTCAATAGCAGAGATTATATGTCTTAAATAGCCATTAAGTATGTCAACAAGTGACAAGCTCCATTTGAAAGAAATGTGAGATTTCACACTGTATGGGCAATAACCCATTATAGTCTCGATGGGGAAATAAACTTAGATGAGATTGTTCTCGTGACTTGAAGTTACTGAAGCGTTTGATTCCAAAGCCGAACTTTCAATCAATATTATCAAAAGAGGGAATATAACAACTGAACTTCCTACATTTCTGCCTGGTAAAACGAATTAGACACCTGGGTAATACACAGGAGCTAGATTGTATAAAGTGTATTTGACATACAAAATCGATTAGTTAATTCAATATACGATCCATGATTGTCACCGTGAACCCTTATCATATACAATGGGCATTGCATGATCCTTGACGCTGTGCAACTTGAGTATCGATCTACAGATCTGCCAATGGCCTAGTCCATATCAAGCCTAACTTCAAAGGTGGGGTATCAGACGGAGATCACACAAGACCCTTGTGTGATCTTCATTATGGCACTGGTGCAAGTATCCCATTTTGCTAATTAACATAGCCAATGAATAGACTGAGTAGATGTATCGGAAGATCATTTCGCCCTCATGAAAGTCGAGGAGCTTCTAGAGTTACTTCACTTTTGGGAAGGAAGATCCTTTCGGGAACCGTATCCATATATATATATATATCCTTGATGCCTTTCTGTTTCGCATCTTGTTTTCGCACTAGATCTCAGTTCTAAAAAAATGTGTGTGGTGAAAATGGTATTCACTTACGGTAATTATTGTGATATTCAAATCACTGTTAATCACAATTACGCTGATTTGAATATCATTAGAAAACCAACCTCATCATTTAGTCGTTATGAATAATGATTAATTCACCATAATAATTTTCAGGAAATACTGATGCCTGATGCCCGCCTGGAGGGACACATCTTTGGGACCCAAGTCACGTTGTAACCACAGGTGTCGCCAAATGATAGCCAATTAAATTCATTTTGAGGTGCTTGACTCGCATCATGCAGGTGTACTTATGATTTCAGTCGTGTTGCAAGGGAATTAAACACATTTATCAATTAGAAAACTGCTTATATATTTCAATCGACATATTTCTGTTGACTGTTATTGTGTTGTTCAAGCTTTTATATTTTTGGTATTGATTTCGGAAAGCAAATATTTAAAGCAGATATTTCGCGTGATAGTAGGCCTACCAAGTAAGGAAACATATTAAGCGCCCGTTTCAACCGGAAAATAGAGACAACAAATTTAATGGGCCGTCCTACGTCTATGAATTGAGATGTAAATGCCCAAACCCATAACGTCTACTATTGTTAAAATTTGAAATGGTTTCATTCCAGACAGGAAGTCTTCAAAAAGCATTTATTTCTCCTTCATTGCCCACCAAATGTTCTGCTGTTTTTGAATTCTCCACCCATGTAGAAATGAATAGTTCCCACGAAACAAAACAAAACAAAACTCTGTTATTAGTATGAAGCAAAAGCACAAGCCGGTTGACTTTTATTTTTTTTAAACCTGTCAGGTTCGGTTTTTATCATACGTCCACATATAACCTACGTTTAATATTCTTGCGACAAATTGGAACCGAACCAGAGACACCATCCGCAAAATTAACCCGATTTATTTAAAAGGTTGCGTTTGTAATTTTCCTGCTTAACATAATGGCAAATCTTTTTCCACATGGCGGTGGCAGTAGGTCTTTACTACACAGAAGAATACGACAATTAGTCAGGTTTTTTGGCTTTCAGACCTGGGCTTGACACCATTATCAAGGGGGAGTGCATGCATAGATTTTCTTCTGTTTTCTCCGATATCACGTGACATATCGAACACCCGCACGTTTTTAATGACTGGCTATTAATATCGCAATTTAAAGGACCAGTGCCTCTTTTATATACAAACTAGAGCCCCGACAATACGACCTAATTATGGCAGAAAAGTAAAAGAAGTCAGGCAAGCGATAAATTACGAGTACATGACTGGTTCTCAAACTGAGCTCAAGTAAAGTGAGAAATTCTAAGGAGAAAAGAAGAGAGAGAGAAAAAGATATATATGGTGTTCACAGCGATGAAGTTTATTCGGAGTTTATGTTCTGTGAATTTATTGTAATTAATAGCTCTTGAAACTGACGTGCACCAGTGACAGTATTTACATATTTTGGGTGATATGCCTACATGTCCCCGTGAGCGCCATTCAATGTTCACCTGTATGACAATTAAAGGTATTCGAGTATGAAAAACAAACGAAAGCTCAAAATGTCATGTTCACTGAACACACGAATTATAACCCGTTTTTTTTAGGAAAAAAAACCCTAACAAAAAACAAACCTTTCACGGGCAATAACTGGGTTATTACACCCATTATACATACACTGTTCTACACGCACCTACACGTATCATGATAATCACATGTCATATTCCAGGGCAGGCATGGGGTGAATACATTAGATAAGTATTCAAATACGAATACGAATACTCTACAAATGTATGAATACGAATACGAATACACATAGTTAGCTCTGTATTCGAATACGAATACGAATACTTTGGTAAGTATTCATGAATGTATTCATGAATACATCAGGACCTATATATGTTCTACAATCTACATTAGGCTATATTTAGGCCTACATGTTTGTATTGTGGAATGATACAAGATACTCTGTATTGGTACATGTACTTAGATATTATTCCATGGTTTGTTTTATATTGGCCCGTGTATGGGCCCTGACAAGATGTATGCCCGAAGGCCGGTAGGCCCGAGGGATCATACATCTTGTCAGGGCCCATACGAACGGCCATCATAAATCAAACCATGGTGTAATATATGTATTATTTGACAATAACGTTATTACCTATATCCTATGCATGTGTCAGGAAAAACGTCAAAAAACGTAAAAATTCTGTATTTGCCCTAGGGCACATACAGAATACAGGCATACATGTAGCAAGAGGTTTGATGTTGTCTTGCCTGTTGATGAAATGGATAGCTCACATTATTTACACTTTGCCTTGTACTTGTTTTCACGATTTTCCGGAATATCGAAATGACTAAAAACAGCAGTCTTTGTGGCCATGGTGCATTCAGCAAGACAACCTTGATCACTGATAAATTCCATGTGATCGAGAGCAAGAGTTACTAAGCCTGTCTTTATACATGTGATATCAGTCATTTCCCACTGTCACAATATTTTTATCCAATCCAGATCACCATACGGTCCTTTCCCACTTTCACAATATTTTTATCCAATCCAGATCACATGCATTCTCTCCCTCCCCCCCCCCCCCCTCCCACACACACACGAGTTCTGTTGCCACACCGATATTGCATAATCACTTACCACCCTGTTTTGACTAAACTCAAAACATCTGAACCAAACAATCAATGCACAATGGTAAGCCACACATGTATGGGACTAACAGGCTTGATTCATGTAGTAACAGACTACCAGGAACTACACCAACTGTGTTGTCCAGTACACAGCTGGAAGGAAGCTGCTGCTGCATGGTATCCTGGATTCCTGATATTATCAATTGAACATACTCCACACATGTAGTTTCTGGCTCTGCTAACACAACAAATGGCTGACTTATGTACACACAGTGCCAGGAAGTTGTCTTTGTTGGCCATAATTATCAGTCTAGTGGTGAAACCATGATTATACAGATGTACAGGTACAACAATTGGTTGTAATTGCTAGATTTGAATTTCAAGCAAAAAAAAATACAAATATACTTAAGTATTCATCTAAAGTATTCATGAATATGAATACTTTGCCAAAGTATTCGAATACGAATACGAATACTCTAAATTCTTTTGCAAAGTATTCGAATACGAATACGAATACAGAAAAAAATGTATTCGAATGTATTCGAATACGAATACTGAATACGATTACCCCATGCCTGTTCCAGGGTTATTGCAAAAACTTACGCTAATATATTCCGGAAATATACATATGTCGGGAAAATGTGTAGCTCATGCATATATGGCAAACACATGTCGCTAATTATGTTTGCCCTAAAATAGCACGGGAAAACGCGGCAGACCAAACCTGCTGAAGGTCAACGTTATTTCTATCCTTGCTGTAAAACGATGGTCATTACCTGCCGGAAATTAGGGAAAATCTCACGAAATATTCTGCTTTTATAGTACTTTTAGCATCACTGTTCTAGCATTGAAATCACAATACTCGTGCAAAAAAAAAATATCACGCTCCGTGTGGCACATTTTTTCATGTTGGTGAATTGGAGATGAAAGTGTAAAATACATGTATTGGCATCTGCCTGGAATACTTGGGAGGGATGACAAATGTGATTCAAGTATTTCAACTAACATAATGGAAGTGTATTTTTGAATAGTTATCCCAACTAGGCACTCGCCGCTCATGAAATTGAATAGAAACGTCAAATCTTCTAACAACTGCTTATAACGTCTCGATCAATCTTGTGAAACAAACGATCCTAGACAGGGTCAATGGTGAAACCACTTCATATAGCCTACAGAAATATAATGACGTCACGGAATGCTATAAAATAGGCCGGTTTAGGGCTAACAGTTCTTTGCTTATCAACCGATTAAAGTCGCTGCAGGAATATACATCATGAAAAAATCACAAACACTTGAAAAAGAAAAACGTTCACTAAATGCAAATAGTCACCTAACCAGTCAAAATGTCATAGATTACCTACTACTTAATGAAGCAAGGTGTTATTGCAGTCAGTAGCAACCATCGCTCAGTGTGCATATCATATATCATTGCGTGATAGGCCTATATATAGATCACCGTACTTTGACTCTGAAAAGACTGAAAGCTTACCTGAAAAAATGATCATACGAGAGGACGTAACAATTAGCTCGAATTTCCAAATAGGTTGACAATTTTCACGTGTAATTTACACACAAAACCAACATCCGACAAGGATCCCAAAGAAAAAATTTCAGAAATACCAAACTTTCACCATTAAATCAGCATATCACGCATCAAGGCATTCACGCGGTACATTCCTGATAACGTCACCCATTTCGTGGTTGAAACTGATATCATATATCTATAAAATTGATAGACAATCACGGATAATCATGCATTTAACTTTTTTATATCGATGGCGCCGCTGTCATTAAAGTTTACTCAAAAAAGCAAACAAATATGTGATCGCGTGCCAAAAATAATAGAGATAAAAGCGTTGTGTTTTCATGTGGTATTATGTTGGAGGGTCCACCCTATTCTCATAAGCACAATGGAGAGATAAAAATCACGCATAAATGCGTGAAAGTATGGTGTGTCGGTTAGGGTTGACACCGTTTTTTTTTCATCATAAAAGTGTGGATGAGTTTGTACCAAGGCTGCCTAATTGGGCGTCAAGCATGTTATTTCTAGGTGCACTTCAATATCTTAATAGATCAGCAATGGTGTGACTGAAAATCGCTGCAGGTAGCGGAATATTTTTTTGTTCCTCCTATATGGTGTTTTGCTTCCGTGAACGTTTTGTGTGGTCCATATGCGAATTTCCGCAGCGGGCCGCGAGAATGTTATTGTATGGCCGCGGGCGCTGCGGTTATTAAAGCTTTGGGGCTGTCGGTAAAAATAGATGTCAAAATTAATGAACGGATATGACGGAAAATTACGACTAGACGTATTGTTATTCTACATTGCGATAAATTAAAAGGTTTTTACATCGATGTACGACATCGATGTCAATATCCAATCGATATGAAATATAAGTATCCTAAAGAAATTCATATAAACAGAGGGTACAAAACAAACATTCGCAGAGAACTCCATGAACAGTCATAGCGAGACGGACCACGAACACCATGGTACATAAACCCTAAAGACATAATTTGATGTCCCTGTTCGCCAATAATTGACCCCATTTCGATATTGCTAACAACTTTGTTTGGGAGCTATTGCTACTTAGAAACAAGCCGGTATAGGTGTCTTGAATAAACCGGCAACACCACTTCAATGGCTCACGGTTGTGATTAATTAATTAACTAATTAATCAACGACATTTATACAATAAAAGTTCCGTAACACCATTTAAGACTTAGTTGGTTTGGTTTGTGAAACACTAACTTTATCAATCAACCACATTTACACCGAGAAGTAGAGCGCTATGCCGGTGTCAATGGTACTAGGGTCTTCAGGGTGACAAATTTCTTGCAAAACATGCAATCTCCAGTGGTCTATAAGTAGGTAGCTATGTCATAATACTGAGGGTTATTGCCAATATTCGTACTATAATTGAAGTCATGCTGGTGCGATAATTGCTTTGGTGGTTTCACGTAATAAATAGCGATATTTCGTGCTTACTTATAGTGCACGTCATTCATATCTTGAGCAGGAGAATAAAATTAACTTTTAGGTGTTACGCGTGCAGCTATCCCACTCTCAAACATTATTATTAAGTAATAATACAGCATGCCACATGGGAATTTCAAAAACTCTTTTGCTCACATCAATTTTTACAATATTTCCTTTCCCAAGCAGCAAATATGGTTATTCCAACCTGACGAGATTCTGGTTACATTCCAGTTCACTCCACAAACTTACCTCTCTCTCTCTCTCTCTCTCTCTCTCTCTCTCTCTGTCCAGTCTCCCTCGTGAACGTTAGTTATCCAAGAGTGTCAAGCCAATAGTTCCAGCTAAACGAAATATTTTGTCTTCATCAGCTTTATATCCTCACCCCAGAGTGAAACAGACCCCTGGCCAGTAACTAGTCCTCACAGGAGCAACGCGATTGCCATTAACTTATGTGGTCGGTGTCGAGGCGTTTTGTCGCCAGCGTCAGATCTGCCAGCTATAGCGTGCCCTCCGACGTCCGCAACCGATCTCCAAACGCAACCCTCGCAGCTAAACTGGAGCGGGCAAGCTTATTTGTCCCTCTGTCCGTCCGTCCTCAGTCGGGAGAACGAACACCTTTAAGGTATCATTCCCGTGGCGAAGAACACCGGCTTCTCTGGCTGTTATTTCTCGACGGAACTGCGAGGACTGGTTTGAGAGTATTTTCTGTTTTGGGAACTGCGACAGACGCGGTGGGGTTTCCCCGCTGTCGTTTTACCCGTTCTCATTTTCCTAAAGAGGACGAAGCCTTTTCCCCGTGAAGTGAAGTGGGCGACAGGGTATATCACTAAGACTTGCTGAGAGTTTGTCGTGGTGCTTCCGGCAGCGTCGAGGGTATAGACCAATTATGTGAAGAGTGACCATCACTTTGGTGTGTCCAATCTGTGTGGAACTTCAAACCATACATGTACATGTATATCTTGCTTTTTAGGGAATAACTTCTACTTTCTCTCACAGCAAAGCCACGCAGCACCTGTTGCTCCGCTCCGCTCTATGACCTTTCAGTCCGTTGGAGTTCAATCAAGTGAAGACAATTATAAAAAAAAGAATTCAGAGCAAAAATCCTTGGAGCACGGAATGTTTATTAGACATGCCAAAGCCTCTGTCATTTTCACGGAGCTGAATGCCCCCCAGAATGCCAAGACACATCAGCATAGTGTATATCCTCCTCGATTGTAAATGCCTCTTTTAGATAACGTTATGTCCACGACGTCCCTCGTTCAGTTGATTTGGTGACATGACCACAGTCAGGACGGGTTTAATATCTTGTCTCGTCAAGAAGCATAGGAAGGAAGGGAGGAGTTAGGGGGTCAATCATCTATATGGAAAGCTGCTATCCGTGTGTAAAATGCTTAGTTTGTCGTTGGCTGTTTCTCCGCATTCCTGGCTGTTGTCTTCCAATTTTCGGAGAGCTCGCTGAAAATATGGACGTGGAAAGATGTCGCCAAATTTTTCAAACATCATTAAATCCTTTCAATGCCTTTGAAGGAGTGCATTTCGTCGTTCGTCTCTGAACAATCCCCACATTTTTTCTCTCTGGTGGTTTACTGGTGGTGACGTTCAGTAAAGTTTTACGTCGAGGGTATGATGGCCGTGGCCAAGGTCAAATGTGTAACTTCGTTATATGCTCCCCTAACTAAGCTATCGAGCCGCGCTTCAAGAGTTGATGTGCGCCCTGATTGCTACGGACGTGTTGTGCGCTCGTTGCCGGTACCGTACCTGACTTCTCGTCGTCGTTCGCGCTCCAAATGAGGTTGTAATAAAGTTAAATTAGCTCGCTGGTCGTCGTTCCACGATGGATCACCGAGGGGGTTATCGAAGCTAATGGTGGACGAGTAGCTATCTTGAAGTTGGTGGGGTCGTTTTGAACTTGGTCGGTTTCAGATTTAGATACCTCGTGAGATAGAAACCTTGTGGGCCGTGCTATCGCCCTTCAACAAAAATGTGCCGACGCGGCTCTAATACTTGACGTAATGAGCTCGACGATTGATAAACAATGTTACAAAGATAATTACATCCTTGCTGCCCACGAATAACAGCCTATATTTTTCGATTGCCGCTCGAAATCGCATTGACTTTTCCTCGAGTACTATATTGTTGTCACGTTGAACAAGCCACTTGTCGCGCGTCTCTGCATGTAAGTTTTCCCTCCCCAAGTTTTACCAACTTGTACGTAATGTACCGCTGTTATTGCTCTCGGTGAACCAACGAACTTGCATCAAAGTGGTGGAAGTTAGTGCGCGTGTTCCCCGAAGAAGTCACCTCGAGGAGGAGGCTAACGAAATCTCAAGGTTCCTAGGCGCCATCAGTGGCAACAGCGGAATTTTTCACGTGTGTGGGACGTTAACTCCATTTGGATGGAATTCCGCTAACACAGCGACAGCACCAAGGTGCGCGCTACCTGCTATTAGCGGTAGTGTAAAGCATGTCAACAGGTAGGGTCTAAATCAGGGTTTCTCCAATAACGAGGAGAAACTTGGGACCTGGTTACTCTATGTAAGGCATTGTACCGGAAAAAAAATGACGGTACTGGGTGTTGACAGCTCAGCTCTACCCCCGCCTCTTGCAAAAGCTCCCCATGAGGTGAAAATATAGGATGAGGGGGAGGGAAGCACCTACATTCAAACGTATTGTGTCGTTTTCCGGAAGGCACCGAGGACAACAGCTCTATTCAGCTTGGGTCCAAAGCCCCATGAAATTGCAACATGTCGCGTAAGTCGCACCTGGGATTCTCAATGGTAAGGTCACCGCCACCAATTTGACAAGACAAGTCCCAAACGCAGTTACGCAACTAGGTTGCGATAACGAGACACCACAGGGAATAGAAATTAATAAGACTCTAGTACTTTGTGGTCGAAATAAATAGTGTTTCTGAAAATGAAAAGACCAGCGGGTGCTCACAACCCCGGCATAGTGACCAGGGCTTACCCTAGTTCAATAGGCTGAAAGTCATCGGGTCACACTTTGTTGTGCGGAAGAATAGATCGAGACCTAGCTAATTGAAACATAATCCCGGGTATACCAGATATTTCAATGGGGTATACAATTTCTATGTTTCCATTGGTAACATATACAGTCAACTTTGATGTATACATTTGTTGAGATTCCCCCGTGTACATGGTGTAATCACATAAAAGCGGTATACTCGTAAAAAGACGGCGCCAATAACAGACGAGGAGTTGGTCAATAATGGAGGAAAACCAGAACTATATAGAAGAACGTTCAGTCGAAAAACATATGTCGTCATATCAAGATATGTCATACTATCTGATTGAATAATATTCCTTTTGCCTCCATTTGACATGCGTATATCATTAACGACCCGTACATATTTTGCAATGACATAATATGTACACCCGCAGAAGGGAATTAATCTAGATTAATTCCCTTCTGATTGAACATATTGTGCGATAGTGTTCATGTGATTTGTAACTTTTCAATTACTCGATATCGTGACTTTGTCCAAGATTCTCTCGTGTGGTGCAGTGATAGCGACGGGGTAATTAGCAGAAACCTAATGCCATCCATACATCAATTCATCCCTAACTCTTTCTGCGCGGCTCGTTACGGGAGAGCTGATTGAAGGTCCGTGTTACTAATAAATCAATCGATTTTCTCAGCATTACTACGTTACTGGTGGTGTTCCCTACTTTTTCCTTGAATAAAGATTGACTTTGGTATTTTGTGCTGTTGAGGGATGTGATGTGATGTTGCAGAAGTAATTTGTAATTGTAGGAGTAAAAACAAAGTAGGGGGTCTTTTTATTCTCACTTTTTTATTACGTGAGCCAGCCTATTACTATCGAACAGCTATTGCAGAGCACTGGTTCCATGCAACATCGAGACTGGCATATTAAATAACACTTTTACGACATCGTTGTGATGGATTTCGCAATTTACTCGTAGCTTTTGCTGCATCATATGATAGTCAATTACAGTAAGTTTCGACAGTATCTTCAGAAGGCCCCGATGGCAGATTCGTATGTTATACAACGTCGTTGAGGTATAGGCCTATTCCTATTTCCGTGAGTTTTTGTTTCTAATTTGTTATGGACAACACAGTCCAGTGGCAATTGACTAATTTTGCTGAAATGCCTGTAGATAAATAACGTGCTTGACTTGGAAAATATCCAATCTCGAGCGAGATGTCCCCGCCCAAAATTCTCCCAAACCTATGATTAAGCAAGCAACCTCCTAAGTACCGATGCCCTCGGGCATGGGCATGACCAGCGCCGCAACCAAAACATATTTACCGGCTTTCTGCGAGAAAACCGAAATCCTCGCGGATTGTCGACCATAAAATATCCCGAGCACTGCTGTGCATCATATCAGAAACGCTTAGCGATGGACCCCAGCAGCTATAGGAGATCGGAATGTACAACGGATTCCGCTGGTCGACCTCCGGTCCGATGGCCTTGCTATATGGCCGCAAGTATCTAAGCCATTAAGTCGTCTAGCCGAAATGAGTGGGTCTAGCTCGCTGTCGATGGTCTTCGAACTCGGGAGCACATCGACAAAAAACGAGCTGTCACTGAGCACTGTTACTTTATGACGGCGATAACATAATTTCTTTTCGCGCGGTTCTTTTCACACCTTGTAAGGTACTGATGTCGTCTTACATTAAAAAGGAACCAGGCTCGGAACTCGGCGAGGATGTTGAAGATTGTTTATTAACAACCAATCTCTCTCTCTCGTTGTGTTCGTTACATTAGATATGTGCCCTGTGCCAACTCGTGGCCTCTCTCACTAGCCCCTCATGCTGCGGGCTATTTATTACACAGTTAGTGCACTCAGAGAACAATAGAAATATATATTACTCATCTATAATGTGGGGAGTTGCCACTTATATAAGTTAATTGATACTACATTGTCTAGTTGTTTGTAACCAGTGCCAGTGTGTTTATTGGCACGTGCATCCCTTGACCCGATAACTGACTAACCCACTTAAACATGTACCCATCAATATAAAGAATATTATATGGTATAAAAATTAAAGGGGTTGTGTTTGTATTGTTATGATGCACTGATATATGTCACGTATTCCTTACATTCCCTCCCCTATTTAAAAGTAAAATATTGTATTTTACTCAGCTTCTATTGTATCTCCTCTAATAACTACGTCCCTTAAAGTTACGTTATCTTCCTCTTTGGCATTTTTCTTTTTCTGACCTGGTTGAAGGAAATACTTAATAGATTCTCTTCTCCTATACAGTGCTACTGCAAACATTATGATTATGGTTATCACAATCATAGCAATTACGACATTTACAACAGAAACATGATTAGTCACATCATCATACAAATCATCATCAAATAATTCATCATTTTCATCAAAATCATGCAATTGCCAATTGTCCATCAATTTATCAGAACTAATATTTAGTTTAACATTCCAATCTGGCAAAATGTTCATATCGACTTCTTCATCTTGGTGCGCTGGCAAGCGGTCTATCCACGACGTATCGATGGAGATGTCCGTAGTCGTCAGGTTGACACTGGAGCGGGCGGCGACCTCCCCTTTTAAGCTCCATTCTCGTCCCGCGAGGGTGCAAGATGAATCGAGGGTCAGTCTATACAGTCCTGTCGGAATGAGGGTCCTTTCCTCTGGGCGTCCCCGGCAGGTCAAGGTAAGCTCTTCCTCTAGGATAGTGAGGACCCACCCGGTGTCATGACGACGAATCTCGTACGTTGCAAGGCTGGCAAGCGATGTATTGTGCATACTGCTGGATCTACCTGTCTTTTATTGATGATTGTCCTTTCACACTGGAGGTGTTCCCCGGAGTACGCCGGCGTTGGAGGGCAGATCATTAGGTCCTCCCCGACGCAGCTCTCCACGGCGGATACTTCACCAGTCTCTGTGTTGTAACCGATCTCGGTATGGGTGTCAACCAAGATCATGGACGACAGGTTGTTGACGGGCATCGCGAAGGTGTGTAGCTCGTAGTACAGGTACGGGGTCAACTCACCGAACGGAATGCTCAGGGTGTATACGATCTGTCCCTGGGTCTCGAACAAGTAATTGGTTTGGCCGTGTTTATAGACCCATTGCAATGGCATCGAAACGTACCCCATGGCGTCGATCTCGTGGGTGATCTCGGTGTAGAGGGTTTCTGGCAATATCTCAGGTGAAACTCTATGCATTGCCAGATCTTGTAGGACTTGTTGATGGTCCATCTTCAAGCGAAGTAGTTCGTTTCGGATGGAGGCCAGGTATTGAACGGCCTCCGTCAACATAGCTTCTTTCTCTACCCCGTTGACTCGTTGGAACCACGCCGCGGTTCTACGTTGGAGTTGTCGGAGTTGACCCCACATCGATGCGATGCGCGCGTGATCTTGCTCATGCTCCACCAGGGCACGATCTAAAATGGATGCTAGATCCGAGACCCTGTGGAGTATCTTCCTGTTTTCTCGTCTCGCTGTTTTGACGAGATCTTCTACCTTGTTAACGTCGTCTTGCGTTGCGGTGCCTGCCAGCCATGTAAGTCCTTTGCCCAAGGCGTTGATTAATCCCCGGCGCTCCCGTAATCGGCCAGCTAGCGTCTCGGGTGCGTGCACGTACAGTTGGAGTTGTGTTGCCAACATACGTACGGTTTGCCGCTGCACGCAGTCTCTCGCAGATGGTCGTGGATTGTCGAACCGGCAGTTCAAATGTGGAAGAAAGTCGTCGATGAATTGGTGTGCTAACCTCTGGATCTCGCCACTCACTCGACGTAGGGTGTCGTAACTCTCGTCTTTCACAATAGTGTGGACTCTCCAAACACCTCGTTGGATCGTCATTCGCTTCGGTGTTGCTAACTCGAAGCCGGTCGGTATGAGTTGCATCATATCCGACAGTTTGGTGTGAGCGTTAACTAGTGTGACCAACAGGCACACTCGAATAATTACTGAGACTCGCATGGCGACCAATGTCAACTGTCAATTTTGATTATCCGTCACTAAGTCCTTGTGTCACTTAGCTACTGGTACATGTACTCTCTCTTATTCACACTGTGTATGTGTGTGTCACTGTGCACAGCTTCCATATTGGAGTGTAGGGCGGGAACCCAGTCTTGGCTTTAAGTACAGCCGCTATGACTCATCTATTGTCTACTAACTAGAGTTATCACTGGCGGTCAATAATCTAGCTGTAACAATAGGCATGGTAATTCTATATCCCATTTCTGCTTCCGATGGGCCGCCAGGCCACCATCGTCTGCTACCAAGCTCCCCCTAACTCGCTCCTCATTGGTCTCATCATATTACATCTAGCCTATTCCACCCGGGCCCGTTGCCTCCTGGGCCTGGGGGGTATACTGTCCCAATCTAGGCTAGGGTCAGCTATTTTTAGCTTCTCTCTGTGAACCTTGCGTGTCTTGCCTGTTTTATCTTCACGCAGCCAATGCGTGGTACCCTGTACTCGGGTCACCGTGTAACCCGGATCCCATCGTGCCGTATTTGTCAAGCGTTCTTCGGCACGGACTAATACCGAATCACCTACTTCAAGGGGGCCATCTTCGGCCTTGGCATTTAGCCGATCTCTGTTAGCCTTCCGTGCACGTTCCGTGGCCTCCCGTGCAATTCGATGAGCGTTCGCCAGCTCATCCAGGCGATTACCAAACACATTATCTGTGCGGAGATATTTATCTAACGGTACTCTCGGTTGCTGCCCATACAGCAAGTAATAAGGACTATACCCTGTACTATCCGAAATTGCGACTCTATAAGCTGCTAGCGCACTCGAAAGTTTTTTATACCAAAGCGCTGGTTCATTTGCTACTAGCTTTAACAATATGTCCTTTATTGTTTTGTTTGCGCGTTCCACTTTACCATTAGATTGAGGATGCACTGGAGTCGTCCTCCGTAATTCTATATTAGCCTGCTCGCAAAAAGCTTGCCATGCCCGCGATCCTAGCCCTTGCCCGTTGTCATTGATAATGATCTCCGGACAGGAGAACCGAGGCAGGAAACCTTCTACGAATGCATTTATAATATCATCTGCTGACTAAATATCCGTGTAATAGGCTATAGTCTATACTATCTTCGCTTTCAGCGGCTTCAAATTCCTCTGGAAATTCCTCTCTTTGTAACCTAATCAGCTCATTAATTTGGATTCCATCCTCTAAGAGCTCTCTCCTCTCAGGTTTACGTGTTATGGCAGCAACACTGGGCGTTTCCTTGATACGTGATAGCATATCGGCTCTGACATTATTTTTACCTTGCTTATACTCTATAGTAGCCCCATATTCTGCCAAAAGTACCGCCCAGCGCTGAATTTTAGTATTCTGATACTCACTGGCAAATAAAGATCTCAGTGGTTTATGATCTGTCAGAATTACAAATTCTGATCCATACAAATATGGTCTTAGCTTCTGCAGAGCATATACTACAGCGTACGCTTCCTGTTCTATAGTAGCCCATTTCCGTTGCGTCTCGTTTAATTGGTGGGAAAGATAATGGATTGGCCTTTCTACTCCGTTATCATCAACTTGCACTAAAATTGCACCTACCGCATATCCACAGGCGTCAGTGTAAAGCCTGTATGGCCTACGTGTATCTGGATAGGCCATCACAGAGTCGCTAGTCAACGCTTCCTTCAGGGCTATAAAACTTGCCTGCGCCTCTCGGCTCCAGACAAACTCAACGCCCTTACGTGTCAGCGCGATCAACGGCTCCGCTACATGAGCATACCTAGGGATAGTTTGTCTGTAATAATTTGCCATTCCTAGAAATGATCGTAGCTCCTTTAGAGTTTCAGGTGGCGCCAGATTCCGAATCGCACTTACTTTCTGGGGTAAGGGAGAAATCCCTTCCGCTGCGACTCTAAAACCCAGCAACTCCACCTCAGATTTGCCAAATTCACATTTTGATCTTTTTAACGTTATCCCATGATGCTTCAAAATATCTAATATTTCTGCTAGATGCCGTGCGTGTTGCTGTTCGTCTATATCAAACAAAATTATATCGTCGATATACACGTACACTGATCGCCCTATATAGTCAGACAAAATTTTAGTCATTACTCTTTGGAAGAATGCTGGTGCATTCGAAAGGCCAAACGGAACTCTGTTAAATTCAAATTGTCCTCTATGACAAATAAAAGCCGTTTTTGCCTTATCCTCCTCAGCAATTGGAAGCTGCCAATAACCTGATTTTAAGTCTAAGGTCGAAAATATAGTCGCACCTTTCAGTGAATCAAAAATTTCCTGTATATTAGGAAGCGGGAATCGATCCTTTACGGTTACAGCATTTAATTTCCGATAATCTACACAGAATCTCGTACCTCCATCTTTCTTAGGTACTAACAGTACTGGACTAGCCCATGGCGATGCCGATGGACGTATAATATCGCGTTTAAGCATGTCATCTATTTCATTATCTATTACTATGCGCTTTGTTATTGGTGCCCGGTAGGCACGCTGAGAAATAGGTTCACCCCTAGTCTGTATCGTAAGTCTATCTTCTACATGCATTTCAGGTAGCGATTGTCCATCTCCAAATAACACGTCATGTTCTTGTACTGTACGTGTAACCATTTCTAACGATGCTATACTACACTCTGGGTATACTAACGGTCTAACCACGCCGTCTATAGTTATTTTCTTAGTAGTATAGTCTATCAGGGCCCCCCTTGCGGTCAAGTAGTCTGAACCTAAAATTGGTCTGCCATCATTGATCCCAGTACTCACATAAACGTCGGTGAGGTGTCCGTCCACGTCCTTGGCGTAAGGTCCGTAGACGGCGATCCTCTCTCCCGATGCTGTGAGGATAGTTTTGGGCTGTTCGATGGAGTCTTCCCGGCGCGGTGGGAAGTAGGATTCGTCCAGCACCGTCAGGGCAGATCCCGTGTCGATGAGGGCGTCCACGGGTCTCCCGTTGATGTTGACAGTCAGATGGGGTCGGCCTCGTCCCTGCAGAGTTGCTACGGACCCAGTCGGGACGCTGCTGGATCCGTGAGGCCGGCGACCTACTGCGGGGCCGCCGCTTCGCCGTTTCCCGTCGTTTGTTTGTTGTCTCGGGCGCGCTTCTCGTCGGCCTTTTTCTTACGGCAGTCCCGTTGGAAGTGGCCCGGTTTACGACAGTAGAAGCATTCTTTCCGTTTACCCCCACGTCCTGCTGCGCCCTTCTTTGTTGAACCGCTCGCCTTCGTCGTCAGGGTTTCTAGCGATTTCTGTAGCGCCGCTAGCTTCGCGTCGGTGTCGTTTTCTTGTATCGCTGTGACTTTCGGGGCTTTGGTCGGCGACAACGCTGTTTTCAGTTTTGCTAGCTCTCGGATCGCCAGCTCGGCTGCGTCTAGCGTGGCTGGACGTCGCACGGCCATTATGTCGTAGGCCAGCTGCCGATCTCGTAGACCTCGGACGAGTTGCGAGACGAGGACCTCTTCCGTTAGGTCATCTCGGGGTTGTGGGTACGCTACTGCTGCTAACTGCTGAAATTTTGTAGCGTAAGTCTGTTCGTCGGCGAACTCGTCTTGGTGCTGTAGCGCAAGCTCTCGTCGTAGATTTCCCGAGTCATGCGGACCGAGGAGTGCCGCACGAACCGTCTCCTTCACACCCCTGATGGCTGGTGGGCCGGCACGCTCCTCCCAATGTCGGGCGTTTCGATTTTCACCGGCTGCTTGGCGTTGGGTGGTATACGACTCTATGACGTCCTGGAGGCGCCCCTTAGCCGTGGCGTCTATGACCGCCAAGGCTCCTTCTCGTCCCAGCTGCGCGTGTTGGACATCCATCGCCCGCAACCACAGGCGAAGGTTGTCTGGAGACGTCCCGTCGCACTGGCCAACGAGAGTGATGCCCCTACGGACGCGTTCTCTCAGGTTGTGGCCATCGTCGTCCGGTCGTTGCTGGATAGCTTGGGCTGCGGCTTGTAGGGCCTGGGCTGCGTTGGCAAGGTCTTGATTCGCCATCGCTCTTCTTCGTGCCGCCTGCCTGGTTTCCAGTCTTCTCTTCTTGATGCCGATTTCACTCTTCTTCTTTTACCGAGCCGTATCCTGGTCACGGCACCAATAATGTAAGGTACTGATGTCGTCTTACATTAAAAAGGAACCAGGCTCGGAACTCGGCGAGGATGTTGAAGATTGTTTATTAACAACCAATCTCTCTCTCTCGTTGTGTTCGTTACATTAGATATGTGCCCTGTGCCAACTCGTGGCCTCTCTCACTAGCCCCTCATGCTGCGGGCTATTTATTACACAGTTAGTGCACTCAGAGAACAATAGAAATATATATTACTCATCTATAATGTGGGGAGTTGCCACTTATATAAGTTAATTGATACTACATTGTCTAGTTGTTTGTAACCAGTGCCAGTGTGTTTATTGGCACGTGCATCCCTTGACCCGATAACTGACTAACCCACTTAAACATGTACCCATCAATATAAAGAATATTATATGGTATAAAAATTAAAGGGGTTGTGTTTGTATTGTTATGATGCACTGATATATGTCACGTATTCCTTACAACCTGTTGAGCAGCAATCTCGTTTATTGCCCTCGAGTTCCTTCCAGGTTCGGAAGATCAACAGCTTTTATGTTCTTGTTTGTTGGTTGTTGTTGGTTTCTGCCCCGAACTAGCACCCCTATTTTGCGTTTCGAGAAAAATACTTTTCAGTTTTCACGCGTTTTGCTCGTAATTTTCACGCGTTTGTCTCATAAACTGAGATGATATCATCCACACGAAAAATAATCACATAACATGTGGTACTTTTGTTTATCTTGTCATATATATCAAACTATAGCCCGCGTAAAATATACCCAGAGGTGTTATTAACTATGAAATAGCATCTCGTCATGCTGCGTGCGTGCTATAATCATTCCGTATGTACAGAACACGTGAAAATAGAGGTAAAAAAGAACCTAATCACCAGGTGGTCAAATTTCCTTATACACCATGCAGAGATTTGGAATGTTCAATGTTGTTAGAGAATTTATGACCGTGTCGCACTATAATTAGATTGACGTCATTACCTGTAATGGTATCATACGGTGCGAGGACCCTTCTCGCACTCCTGGTTCTCGTGATAGGTATGGCTGCTGGCAGATCATAAGTGCAAAACATCCTCAAATGTGTCCATTTCACAACGCCAATATGGACGTCGAACCAGCAAACGAGCCGATATCATCAAAAGAAGGACACTAAAATGAAACTGAACACTGTAAAGAGGGCCCCCCCCCCCCCCGTATCTCCTTTTTTTTTGCGTGTCTACGAACGGGTTAACTTGAATTTTATATGGACCCGATTAATGCGTATAGCAATATCATAATTCATTCATAATTATGATTAAATAAATCATACTTTCACAATCATAGGAAACAATGATTGTGCTAAATTGTTAAACGATTTCGAAAAAAAATGATACCGGTTTGAGAGTACGGAGAGTGTAACCAAATACGTCCACGACAGTAATGAAATACCCAACGTCTACGTCAAGGTTATCAAGGTTAAGATTACTTACGGGCGTAACGAAATGGCAGGTCATTATTTAAAAAAAAAAACGAAAACCACGTGACCACAGCTTTAATTAACCCAATAGCTACTTCGACCAGAGTCAATATTCTAAAGCAACAATGGATTTAACCCTTGTGCTTATCGGCCGTTATTTAGTCCAGAAAACCATGTTTTTGAGCTACTTGGTCCAAGCGACAAACACCCGAAATCTCTGGGGATAATAGGTGTCGGGTCTTTCGATTACATAGTCCTAGGAATATATATGGTAAGATTGCATCTGATGACACTCGGGCAATCCATAGACCTGGGTACGCAATATACCAAGTATTTCTGCGGCGCATAAGGCCATGCCTGGAATACCCCTTCGTTCTGGGCTGTCTCAACCATTTCTTTCACCTGAATGTCTGGGACATTGCGATTGCAGTACATTTACAAGTAAATCAACCTGGAGCGGTGTTGACAAGTCTGCCATATGTCAGGAGGACAAATTTCTCAACTGTACTGTCGTTAGCTGCATTGGAACTGCAACTCGTGCTCAATGTCGAGACGCAAAATAAATATAATCATATAATTATACATATAGTTAGACTCACAAAGTCATCATGATGTATGATTTGAACATGATTACAGTCATGTGCCCGATGAACAATGGCAAATTTCTCACGTATAACTGCTTCACGCCCAGTGGAAATCATGTTAATTAATGTTGAACAAAAGACACTGTTGAAAAAAAAAACGAAGAAAGAAGAAATAAATAAATGGGAAGACTAGCTTGCGTTGGCTGGCATTAAATATCAATTTAATCGATAAAAGGTCATGAGAGGTCATTTAGCTCAATTTGTTTCTGACACTGGGTCTCTAAAATCACATATATGATAATTTAATATGAGAAATTAGGTAGATCGTGTACAATGCAAAATAACTCGATTTGCACATGTATAGGTATGTGTTAATATAGAAACCTTGAACTTGTGTGGCAAAAGTGTGATATTTGGTCCGAATAAGAATGATCGCCCCCTTAAGACAAGACTAGGAATGACCTGGACTCTATCTTGGTACATCTACACAGCCTGGTGATGTGAGCGGCATCTGTGGGCTTTAATTGAGTCACCGGGAATGTCAGGTTTCCCTTTTTGCATGTATTTCCTGAAATACAATACCATGCACCCAGCAATAAGGGTTTCCTTCTATTGTACGCTGTACACTGTATACTTGGATGCCTGGGAACCCTGTCGTATGTTTCTATTTTTCCACCATTGCAGCGCATTCATATATTATTATTCCACGTGTATGCTCACGTAGATGGTCATTTTATCGTTTTATCGCGATTAGGGAAAATTATAGGGAAGAATGCAATATATTGCTATATCCACATGTAACTGGCCGCCTGACGAATAGGCCTACGGTACTCTTCGTACATGAAACCTATAGAAATAAGCCGCGGGTATACATTATATAGCTGGTGTCTTTTCGTTGAACCGTGAGGCCAATAAAGATAACGATCCTGTGACTATATTTCAATACGTGCATGTTTACATATATTTCATCGACAAATCGGATTATTTCATTGCATCACTAGTGGGTTAGTTCATGTCAAGAATGCTATTTCAATATCGGGTCATCATGCCCGATTGCGACCGAATTGCTCAATCAGAATATCTGCTGTGATGGGTATTTGACAATATCTCATTCAAGTGCACACATGGCATATGCACAAATACAAAACGCGACATAGATCGCTGTCCCAGTGACAACCCTCTTAAGTATAAGTCCTTTAAATCGATATTGCCGTAAAACAATGAAGGGTTCCATGTGGCTCCGATCGTTTTCTCGTGGTATACAGTATACAGACCACCCCTCCCCCTTCTAAACAGACACCACAAACGTTCTATGCACAGTGATGAAAAACAGACAATCGAAGCCTAAGCCTGTGACATATGATGCGCATTAAGTTGGGTTCCTCGCAGAAGGAAGAAAGATTCTACTCCTCTCGCTCTTGAAGCTGACACTGGTATGTCTGGCATCCTCGCTTGGTTGGTTACCTCGTGATATCGAGACACTCGCAAAAACACGGAGAGTAGGGGAAGGGAGGGGTGATAAGTAAAAAAGATTAAAGGTTCACTGAGTGGAGAACTGGAGAAGAGTCCTCAAGGTCCACCTGTGGAAAACTTGTTTGTTTGTCTCGCAATTTCTTCGCCTCCCCGCAGCACTAAATCAGTAATTCGATAGTTCCAGACCAGCACATCATTGGTTGGCGTTTGTCGGCCTCTGTTGTGCTCAATTTATCGAACACGGCCGCTGCGCCTTGATTAGCGTATTGTTTGTACTGGAGTCGATTCTTTATTCAATTGACCGGCATATGAGGGTCTTCTGTTTCATTATGAACGTGCATGACCAAGAATGTGAATTGGTGTAGAAAGTACACAATCAAAATGTGGGTCAAATATTATATTGGTGGCCTTTTCCGAATGAACCACAATTTCTTCGCCTCTGAACACAATACAAAAATAAAACCGTCGGGAAAAAAGGAACCAAAACAACAAATTACATTTTGGTCTAGGTACTCGACATAGCTCAAGTTAATTACAGGTACGTTTATTTTGCAGTTGTGAGGTTTCCCTTTTTCTTCGACGTTTTCTTAACCACTTTTGTTTATTTTTTGTTTTTGTTTTTTTTTACATCCGCACCCGGATTAGCAACCACACTATGGAAAGGTTAAATCGAGTTACGACATTCCATGCACAATAAGTCACCTCGCGTGCTGGGTCCTCGCCAAGTCGCCAAAGGCAACGTAAACTTCGGCCAAGACTTTAGATAGAGTAAATGAATGAAATGGAAAGCATGTCGTAAAACACGGACAGGAATGGTATTGTTTGGGGCGGAGAACACAATGTGCGGGGCGTTTTCGTTTTGTAGAATGAAGCCCATTTTAAACACATTTCTAGAAGTATGGCGTGTGGTTCGACCCACAGACATCTCAATTCTACACCTTATTTTCATGCGGTCACATTTTTGTTTATTCTTATTCCATGCAAACAAAGTTTTCCATGCACGTGTTCGAATTTGATACCCTGGAACACACTATAGATGCTCCCAGGATATTACCATGCCAAATATGATTTATCTCCAGCGATCCTACACCTGACTAACGGGGACGTTTGCGACAGAGCACTAGAAGACACATCAAAGGCGAATGCACGCCCGATACCGCGCGTGGAATATTAAAAACCCTAATCCCCCAAAGAAACCGAACCCCCTGACCAAATCCAATATTCCTCAAACAAACAAGTACCACCTATCCCCCCTCCAATACGTACATTTCCCAGGGAACGGGGCTTACCTGGTGCCTCTAATTGTCCAGGGGTCGTCGGCTTCTGCCCTTGGTCGAGGTGATCCGGCGTGTACCTTTCAGGTGCCACTCTGTCATCCACTTGAATCCCGCGGTCGGTCTCACCTCGAACTTCTTTGCACTCGTTGGCTTGCACCGGAGTCCGAGCGCTGGCGGGCTCGTTATCGGTGAGGGTCCTTGGTCCTTGCTCGGGACTCGTTAGCCTTCCGCTGGGGATATTGCCTCCGGAGCGCAGTGACTCCCCCGCAGCGCCGTGCACGCCCACGTGAGCGGTCACGTGGGTGGCACTGGTAGTAACAGCAGCGGAAGTCGCGCTTCTAGCGGAAGCCTCTCGCAGCATCTCGATGTCGCGCGTCACCAGGTGGTCGCAAATGCCACGCGCGGAAAGTGAGTTAACGAGTTTGTCTCCTATGTCGTTACTGGGACTTACTCCAGGCGACAATTTACTTTGGGGAGCGCTACGTTTACGACTGGAGAAGTCGTCTTTCAAGAGGATTCCCCCGCGAGAGTCGTCCGTGTACAGCGTCATATTATCCAGGTCCAGGTGTAGAGCCCGGGGAGCCGAAGAGCGACGAGGTCCCACGACACCATGTCTCCGAGCGTGCAGTCCCTCGCGGGGTCCATTGTTTTTGACGGAGGCAAGCGACGCAGTAGCTGCAGAGGAACGCCCAACTTTGTCCGTTATAATTGGCGAGTGATCGGTGGCGGATGGCAGAGGTGAGCGGCGCAAGGCGAGTGATGTCCCTGTTCCGCTTGCGTCGGGAGAAACGATGCCACTTTGTGTGGCGGTGCTCCGCTGTGCTGGAGAGGAATCCTTTGGTCTCCTTCCGTCACCCCGTGATCCATGCTTCCCCTGTGCCATCCGCCCCTCAGTGACCACACAACATGCCACGCCGTTATTCTTACCCAGAGAAGAACATATCTCGACATTACCTGTTCCGTCCGAGTCCCCACCAAGAATTTCGGTCTCCAGGTTACTTCCAAAGCAAACCGCGGATAGAATATTGTCATCGAATACACACTTATACTTGGAATTGGATTGTTTCACTTGACCGTTGACGTTGCTTGGTATCACTGCATGCTTTTCACTGTGAACGATACCGTTGTTTTTCTCTGATTTAATTTCCCCGTTCTTTTTAATTAGTCCAGCTCTATTCCCTGCTGGGGTTCGATCACCGAACAACGTGTTTTTTTGTTTACACCCGTTGCTCGTGCCACAAAGAATGCTTAAATCACCAATTGTGAACATTCTCTCGGGTTCGTCTCTTTCCTCCATTATCCCATTATCCGATCTCGAGTCAATACCGTGTTTCCCGCGTCGTAATCCCATATCCAGATGCCCTAAGGAACCGAATGACATTACACTATTACCGTTACTATCCATTACGTGCGCGCGAATCTTGTTAGGGACGTGAAAGTCCAGGTTCTCATAAGTCGGTGGAGACGACGGAGTCCCGTTTTTCCCCAGGCGACTCTTCTCCCCGCTGTACTCCGATTGTCGGACGCCACCGTCACCTGGAGCACACGTGGTGGCCTTGGGACGGCTCCTACTATTGCCAAGCTCCGGTTTAGTCCCGCTTGCTGCCCCGCCCATGCGTCCAGACGGCGGCGGGAAACTCCCTGCACCCGTGGGGCCAGACGTTTTAGCCCCTCGCGTGGACGCCGACGCACGAAGTCGCGGTCCCGGTGTCGTCGTCGCGAGGAGTGTTGGAGTATCCCGACTCGACGCGACCATCCTACTGCCACCGACGCCGCAAGCGAAGATGTCCTGCTCGATCGAGGCACAGATGTCCTGGATATCCAGAAACAAGTCCGCGCTTTCCGCGGAAACATTCATCTTCACAGGTTTTGCTTAACTAATCACAAACACACAGCGGGATACTTTGGTGAGACCTCGGCACAAACTATGTAAATACGTCCGTCTTCTCCGCGAGTTCGAGGCATATCTGCGATGGGAAAAGACGTACGGCCACGCATGGCCTAGTATTCAGTGACTGTATCCACGCCTAGATACAGGTACAGTAATGGTCAGCTACGGGGCACCTAACCCAACTCAATCTTCACAAATAGAATATAATAGAAAACCCTGTGGTCTTCGCTGCTATTCATCGTTGACAGCTTAGTGTCCATGCTCTTTGAACGCACATGACAGTGTATGCAAATGACATCGCCCACAGGTGACGCACCGCCCACTCGCAGCTAGTGGTCAGTTTGAAGGACTGGACGCCACAAAGACAGCTGACCGCTGATAGCCACCCATCAGTATTGAACCCGTATTTTAATAGAAAGCGCCGTCTACCGTGAATAATTGTATTAATTAAACCTTCTTTTCTATCTTTGTATTCTCTGTTGCCACTGGTCAGTCATTCAGCTTGCTGTCAGCGCCTTTTGTTGATGTTTTCGATTTTTCTTAGCCTCTCTGTAAGAGTGTGTTGAGTATAGGTCATTTGGAAGTCTTTACTTGGGCCAATTGTCTGACTGACCTGAATAACGCCCATGCAAACGTGAATATCATTAGTAAACACACCTAAATCAACCAATGAAACAGGCGGTGGCAAATAGCTAGCCACTTTTTTTACGGCACAATAAACCCGTCCAAATGATCTTACATATATATTTTACTCTGCGGCCCCTGTTGTAAAATACATCCAACAGCAGAGGCCGCGAACATATACATACAGTTAACGTTAGTGGGCCAGTTACGCCGATATATACATCAATTATGAATATTGAGTTGGGCAGATCGGCAATTATCGTGGCGAAAGAGGAGAGAAAATATACACGGAGAATTTCTCTGGGCCGAGGTTTATCCTGCGCCGACCGAGTTGGCAAGCTTCGCATTTTCTTTTGTAGATCGACACCAGTAGCCGCGATTACAGGTTTTCTGTTACAGACCGAACCGAGGAAAGCATTCTTCCACCCGTCTTGGAAGCTGTCTTCTTCGCAAAAACTCGATTTCAATCAAATCACCTGATCTTTTCTTCTCTTCTCGTTTCATCACTCAGGCATGTAAGTCCAACAGCCAGTTATTCAGTGTCTAATCAACATGATTTATACAGATTAAATCATTCTACTTACCAAAATGTTTTAAAACATACCCTGATTGCATTCTTTTATAACTATAAAAAATAATATTAGGTGGAATTGTGTCTGCCATTGAATATTCTTGTGAAAGAAAAACAAATACATTTATTCATGTCATGCACTATAATCATATTATCGTGTACGATCTCACAATCATAATGGTGTATTAACTTCCATATTGTTGGATTATTATTCACCCACGATAATAAATATGCATACTTATTATGCAGTAAAAACATGAAAATGGTGAAGACCAATAAAATAGCTGCATCCTAAACACTTTATCGTACGCGTAATAAAAGCAATAATAGGCCACCTAATAAACTACCCGGGGTCGTGGGTTAACAATGAAGATCTACAACATTTTATCGCATGCTAAACAATATACTTGTAATAAAAAAAAACAGATAGGCGATTGTATGTCTCGAATTAACAAATGATTTATACTGGTCGAATATTATAGTAAATTTCGTATAATTCTTACGATGTATCAATATGAAATAATTATTTAAGGTAATATTTTTCACACGTTGTTGGATGTTCAATCACAATTACATGATAATTCCTTGATGGAGTAAACTTTGGATAAATAACCCTGAACTTTATCAGAATTTCGACTCCGGGTTCATACAACATTTGTTGCTTTTCAAACATGTGATTTCGCCGGCCATTTGTGCAATAAAATGACAAAGAGATGAGAAAAAGCACAACGGAATTCACAGTCCATGGTAATATGTTACATAATGGCTTTAAACTTCCGAATGCAATGCATCGTATCGTTTCATATTATCTTTTTCCTCTTTTTCCTCTGCTCTGTGGGTGTGCTGATGAAAGAAACTCATCTAGGACTGAACTCCATACTTTGTGTGCCTGTTCATATTACCTTGAGGATTGTAGGATTATTTCTGTTTTGTTTACCACAATCGAGGATACTGTTTCACAACAGTAACCATCTGTGTTAATTTTGAAAAATGAGTTATTAGACTGTGAAGTTCGAGTAAACACAGTGTTTTTTTCCTGATTTTCCTCTTCCTGTTTCCCTGATTTTTTTTCATTCAATATGTTTGTTAATTGTCTTGTATAACGTAAACCAAATTATGCTATAGTTCTTGTGCTGTCATGATATTTATTGACGAAATACAAAATTTATTTCATGACGTGATAATTATACTATGTTGAGTTAATGCGTATTGTTAAGTTATATATGCTATGTCATTATACTATGTTAAACTAATGTGCGAGCAAATAAAAAACTATGTTAAGTTAATGTTAAGTTACATATACTATGTCACAATACTATGTCAAGATAATGTGCGATCGAGTTTAATATCAATCTCTCTCATTGAAAATATTACTAGCATCTTACCACATAATCATACTGGAAAATAACTTGAGTTGTTGTCCCTTTATGAAATGCATTTAAGAGTAAATGAACAATAACATATATTATTATATACCTACGAAAATCCTATAATAGATTACCTACAGTGCAATCGGTCCGATATCCTGCTGTATTGACCTCGTTATATTGACCTGCGTCGCGCATAGCAACGACCTTTCTCGCGACCTAATTTTGCCGGAACTACTTTTTTTGACAGACGATGTAAATAAACAGAACAACGTGCATCTGTCAAAATGGAAAACGACGACTGGAATTTTATTTGTCAAAACAACGAATTATTCGAAGAAGAAATCGACATTGAAGATGTCAAATCAAGCGTTTTTGGCGCCAGTGCAAGTCGTGATGAAAATGTCACTCCTGAAGATGTTGATGCATTCATTCAGTCAAAGAAAAAACCCAACACAGGTCAGCGCCTACAGATCTGGAATCTAGTTGGCACCAGTCTAGATCTTGGATTTTATTCTGAATAAAGGCACCAAATTATCCCAATATTGGTAAAATGATTAAAAAAATACAGTCAATAGATATTACCAATTGCCAAAATTACATCTAGATCTAGGCCTAGATATCTATTACTACTGTACAGTAGGGTCCAGTACAATCCAAGACCAAGAGTATTACATGTATCATTGTATATACAATCTGAATGGGAACTTTGTCTAAAAAAAGCTAAATAATAAAGAGCCTTAATATAAGTAATATAGTATAAAATATTTACATACACAATACCACACAACAATTATAATACAAATTAGGTATATCCCCTTTCTCCACAAAACATGGGAACCAACTCCTATATAGTTTGAAACAAGGACGAGGCAACCACTTCTCTTGGCCTCTTATCCCCTGATCAACAAATATATGTAACAGGAAACAACTCTATTTGGCCTGATACTTGTAAAATTTTCACAGCACTAGTATTCAACAACTCTCACAATCATGTACACTGTACACCCTGGGTTGGGAAAAATAAATTGGGAATATGGGTCCAGGCTTAGTACTGAATTAGCTCTTAAATATTGTATGATTATTCTTACAGTTAAGTCTACTAACCGGGACATCAACAATGTAAAACGCTGGTTGATGGTCAATAAGTTCGAGACAAGAGAACTGGAGGAGATTCCAAGTGATGAGCTTGATGTCTATTTAGCCCAACTGTGGATTTCCATCCGGAAAACAGACGGCACCAACTACGAGCCTAGTAGCCTCCACCAGATCAAGTCCTCTATCGACCGCCATCTTCGTGAAAAAACTGGAGGAAGAGTCACACTGCGCTCCAATGATTTTGAGAGGTCCAACCAGGCACTAACTGCGAAGAAGGTGGACCTCAAACAGCAGGGGCTTGGCCGGCGTGCCCACAAAGCCTTGGCGATCACCGATCAGGAGGAGGAGCTGCTTTGGCAGAAAGGAGAACTCGGCACTGACAGACCGAGTTCACTGCAGTTCACCATTTTCTATTATTTTGCGAAATGCTTCGGCTTCCGTGGTCGTGAGCAGCATAGAAAGCTTCGCTTTGGTGATGTAGTCGAGGGCAAAAACTCTGGTGGTTTGGGATTCCTGGAGTTTCGGGAGCGTGACTCCAAAACCATGGATGGGTCTGGGAAGCAGGACTGGCGCCCAACTGTTCCAAAGATTTTTTCAAATGGTACTGAGCGTGACGTTGTTGCCATCTTCAACACCTTTGTAAGCAGACGGCCTGCTGATGCGTGCAAGGACGATAGTCCCATGTACCTGACGCCAATTCCACTGAAGCGGATTCGGGCTGATGACCAGGTGTGGTATTACATCACACCTATGGGTCATAACACACTTGGTCAGCTGATGAAGACGGCGTGTGAGAACGCAGGCATTGAAGGGAAGAAAACAAATCACTCCCTGCGAAAAACCACGGTCAAGACTCTCCAGAAGGAGCAGGTGGCTCCTCACAAGATCATCCAGGTGACGGGCCACAAGAATCCAGCGTCCCTCAAATCGTATGACGATGAGCTTGAGGAATCAGAGCAGATCGATTACTCGAACATTCTCTGTGGTGTATCCAGGTACAAGTATCCCTGCAGAAGTAAAAAAAACTTTTACACCAGATTCTATATCAATTCAATACTTTAGCATGTAATTACAAATTATCGATATAATATTTAACTAATACCATCTATCAGAATCCTAGATTCCTTGTTTAGTTTTGAAATGAATGACAAAAAAACAAGAATCAATGTCATGCTGGGTTACCAAGCAGCTAACACCCATAGACAAGTTGAATAAGGAAACTAAACGTTTCCTATAGCCTGGCAGCGGAGTCTACCCGCAATACATGACAAAGAAACCTGTTTTTTACTAATCTGTTGAGTGGCAGTTGTTTTTATGGCAGTTGTACTTGTAGGCAATATGCAAATCTAATTTTTAAATTCCAATCTTTCTATCTTTTCAGCAAAACCAAACCGTTACCGTGCAACCTTAACCCGGCACCTTCACTGGCTTCAGCTCGACCCGTGCTTGGCTTACAGTCCAGCAACCAGCAGGCCCCTTTGCCACTGCAGTGTTCGTCGCAGACCGTTGACATCGGCCCTGCCAGTGTGGACGTGCGACGCTCGGCTGTTGGCTCCCTTGGCCTCGCTCGCCATGAGGTTGGGTCGACTGCGCTTGGTGCCGCTGCTGCTGAGCCATCCAACTTCAACTTTTCGGGCGCGCAATTCAACAATTGTACCATCAATTTCTACTCAAAATCGCCACCACTGAAACGAAGGCGTACTTATGTTATTGAGTCTGATTCTTCTCAATCACAGAATGATTGAACTCACCACAAATGCTTCTTTTTGCCGTCACCTGGTCACAAAATTTGAATTTCTTGTTTCCACGTTTTGTCGTTTGGCCGGTTTCGTCATGAAAGGCCTATTACGCACTCCGTGTGTTGTGAATAACTTGCACCTTGTTGAAAATCGCCCAAAAACGGCGTGCTAGATGTAGTCAAGTAAATAGATGTAAATGTAATATAAATAGCTTGCGAAATGATTTTTTCCTTGGTAATTTATCAGCATTTCACCTTGGAACAAATTTGCACGATTACGTATATGTGTTGCGTTGTAGGCTTCTCATAGTCTCAGGCTTTTATGCAAATGAGCATTCTTGATCTTGTATTCATACGCGTCGTGTTCGCTCTCGTTCTACGCGCCGATCAATAAATATATGTAAACATTTTTAAAAGTGTGTTATTTGGAAGAAAATGTCACAATTCCGTTCCAATTTCTATTTTATATTCGAGAAAGGCATATAATAATAAGGTAATTGACTGGATACCGTGTTTGAGGCCCTCGGTCGTGTCTGGGCCGCGGACGCACTCGCAAGCTCGTGCGTGCTACGGCCCAGACACGACCTCGGGCCTCAAACACGGTATCCAGTCAATTACCTATAATTCTCACTGTATAGTTACTGGAGATCATTATTTCTGACCAAGTGCACATTTTTTCCAGTAGCGAACATTGCAAAATGTCTTGAAATTATACTGCATTATTCAACGGATGTTTTCGAAAACATTGCAGAAAATGCAATTTCCTTATTGTACATGTCGATCTCAGTTGCAAAATATCAACAACAACAAATGTTCCCACAATATTGACAATAACGTTACTTGTCACCGTAGCACGATGGTGCAGGGTTTTTTCAGCACTTTAAGCTCTCCCACCCACATTTAAATTACTAAAATAGCATGCTGTACCATCGGAATGACTTGTGCTGTACAGTTTTGACAGGGGAATGTTGAATCTACACGTGCAACGACCATAATGACGAGAAAATACCGTACATAAATCGCAAAAGGGAAAAAAATCATCACTCGGTCTCCATACGTTGAATTCTGGTTTCCACGTGGATGAACTCAACCATCGCTTTTGTTTACACCAGTGGAAATGAGATAACAAGGAGTCGAGTATATATACATCCTATGTTGTAACGATTAACACATGGCTTTCAATCTCTAAAAATGTGTTGATTCACATATGAACGAGCACATTTAGGAAAGAAAATGACGGTTTCGTACCGAGTGGCAAGTCTCGTATTTTTGTCACCATCCATCAAAGGAGAGAACGAATTGAGGGTGCTGAAGTGTTTTGTTGTTACTGTTGTCCAAACCGTGATAAGCATTGCGAAGTTTGGTCGAAAATCACGGATTTGTGTGTTTGAATTGTATATGTTAGGTTTGCAACCAGAATATAATTCTACGAAAACAATGCAAAAAAAATCAGTGATGCGTTTCATTTCTCCTTGAGTGTACTTTGTATATTAATTTAACGTTACACTATCTGTGTCCGTGGTTTTAGATGTAATCCTTTTCTTTACTGTTGTCCCAGTCCCTTCATCATTATATTTCAGGTTTTCTATTTTCCTTCAAAAGAGTTTCGCTGTGTTAGTAGGAATAAATCATAAATCGACGCATACAATCTCGAGAGAAGAAGGCATGGTTCATATTGGAAGTATATATCAAATTGACTCATGCTTATCTTTCAATACATCATGGATAAATTAGCAGTATTTGGGTTTTTTTTCTTTAAATGGTTGGAGGTTGTTAGACGGTTACGTAACATGTTGGAAAAGAAATTACCCGAGTACACGAACGCCATGATACTTCGCGAGGAAATATGTCAATGAAGACCAAACAGCTAACTTGCCAAGTAATACATATTTGCACTAAACACTCAACTATCATAACAATGTAGCAACGATAAAACGGTCCATAAACTTTCTGGCATTGCTCCTAATAAAAGAACACCACTCCTCAGATGACTGATCGTCCTAAGGGTTTTTTATGATTTATTGCTTGTCAGTGAAAAATCATGAAATGTCTAATACATTCGCTTTTATCAGGGCAATTATTTGAACATAATATCAGTCATTTTAACCGCAAATATGTCTTAATGTGACCAAGGTATGAGTACATTAAAAGTCTTACTCACGTGGGTATTCATGCTTGTAAACTTATGTCATGGTTTCAAGACATAACCCCTGGGTGTGTGAATGAAAGCTCCAACGCAGGTCTTGATCGCCTCGCATTCTCGAACTAGATTGAAACATAACTACAGCTCGTTGTTCTCCTTGTGTGAAATGTTTAGTAATTTCAATGAGCTGGCTGATAAAGAACCAACAGCAACTGGGGCAGGTATTCGTCAGTGTGATTCCACAAGGATGTGTGATAATTTCGTCAGGAGCCTCGACACAATTTGGGATTTTGTTGCCAGTGTGTTTGTCTGGAATCAGGACTGAGACTCAAGAAGTTCCATTTGAGCTAACATGGACTTACATGCAAGATTTTTCCAAAATAGATCCGGCACATTGATTATAATATGTATTGTTGTATTAATTCGGTCAACTAACTGTTTTCATCTTATTAAAACATGAAATTGGAATGAAATCAATTGCCAATGATGTGCATGCTAGTCCTACAATTTTATAATGGACAATATTTGGTATAGCGTTTCTGGAACCTCCACATAATCAAACATGTCATTGCAGGTGAACAACACCATTCAATCAAAAATATGTGGAACAATCTGCATAATTTATTCGACACATGAGCCCACAGAGTGACCTCCTCATGCCCAGCTTTCGGTGTCACTCCTGAACTTTTACTTCATCTTGAACGTTTGCGTAATTCTTGTCACCATCGTTTGAAGGAGAGAAAACTCATTCCCTGGACACTGCATGAAATAAGAAGGTAACATCAAATGTATTGAATACCATCATGGGCAAAGTTTCAAGTCGAGTATTTCTCACCACAAAAATTATCGACAAGAGAACGAGAAATGCCATACGTAATACCTCTGAAAAATTTTCGTGACTCAGTCTTCATACGCCAAAGTCAGGTTTCCGTCTGAAAGACCTCACATATCGATTTGGTTTTCACCATTGGAAATATGATTAGCGCATGACTTTCATATGCTATGCATGTAAACGATGAATGTATTTCCAGGTGACTTTCATGCTCTGAAGATATGTTGATTCAAACAAACACGTTGATTCGAACGAGCACGACCTTCAAAAGAGAGAAAAAGCCAAGCACTGGGCATTGCGTGAAATAAGAAGATAACATAAAACTGCAATTAGCAACGGAATCAACAAACAAACAAACACGTGTACGATCCCTTTATACTCATTTTTTAATGAAGTTAAAATATTTTGCACATAATATCTATAGGAATAATCATTTTACATTATCGATCAGTATCCGTGGATTTATATACAATTGTTCTGTTTACTTTTGTCTCTATCCCTTCAGTCATATTTCATTCTTTATATTATGTTTTATATTTTTCTCAACAAAATTCCTTGTGTTGGAAGTAATAGCTATTAAGTCGACGTCTACAGTTTTGACTAACTTCCCAATAAGAGTTATATATGATGAACGCGTGCTTGTCTTTTAATATGCATGTATACTGCTGCATTAATTAGCAGTATATGAATTCTCATGTGATTTTTATGTGATGTTTTGGTTGGAAACAAAATTACCTGTGTAAACAAACCGTATTATACCTCGCGAGGAAATATGACCAAACAGCTAGTTGCCAAAAGTACATATTTGTACTAAACACTCAACTATCACAGCAATGTAACAACGATATAACGGTCCATAAACTTTCTGGAATTGCCTCCAATAAAAGAATACCACCATGGTGAAGGTTCATTTAAAGTGCATCATTTGTTGCTTGCCAGTGATGTATAATCAAATGTCAAATGCATTAACTTTTATCGAGGTAAATTATTTGAACATAACATCGCTCATCACAACCGTATATATATATATATAAATGTGACCAAGGCATATGTAAATATTCATGCTCGAAAAAAATTATGTCATGAATTCAGGCCATAACCCCGAAGTGTTTGAATGAAAGTTCGAACGTAGGTATTTAATCTCATTGCATACTTGGAATGATGTACATGTACACTGTGTAGACTGAACCATAACTACAGCTCTTTGTGTGTAATGTTCAGTAATTTCAACGAGCTTGGTAGTATTCCTCAGTGTGATTCTAAAAGCATCTGTGAGAAGCTAAGCAAGAGCCGTGACACAATCAGGGGTTTTGTTTCCGATGTGTCTGTCCGGATTTATTCTAACCGAGACCCAAGAAGCTTCATTTGAGCTAATATGCACTTACATTCCAGACTGTTCCCAGAAAAAATTGGTAAATTGTACTGTTTCAATAATTCAGTCAAGGAGTTGTTTTCATTTTATTACAAGCTGATTTTGGTATGCAATCAATCGTTTTTGATACTTCGGCTAGGATTACAATTTGATAATGGACAATTTTTGGTATAGTAATTCTGGAACCTCCACATAATTAAACATGTCATTGCAAATGAACAACACCATTCAATCCAAAACATGAAAAAATATGTATAATTGATTGAAACCACAAAGTGGTTCTGTGAACCCACAGAGTGGCCTCTTCATGCCCAGCTTTCAGCATCACTCCTAAACTTCCTGAATGAGGCACGAGAATGTAGCATAATACTGCAGTCAAACAAAACCATTGGCCAATTTTCATGAAGTTAAAATCAATCGTATATTATTAACATAGATGCAAGCCCTGTTCTACACTATCTGTGTCCTTGGTTTTGGATAAGTTCCTCAAAACAATTTTGTTGTGCCAGAAGTAAGTCGACGCATACAATCACGAAGTAAGTTAAACATATGGTTCTTATTGGGAGAAGAATCAAGTAGACTAGTGCTTATCCTCAATATATCCTGTTTAACTTAGTTTGCACCATGTTATACAATTACCTGAGTACATGAATTCTATGATACGTCGTGAGAAAATACCAACAAATACCAAGCAGCTAGTTGCCAAATAATACATATATTTGTATTGAACACTCAATTATCACAACTATTTCGGAAACAATAAAACGGTCCGTACTGGCATTGCTCTGTCTGGCATTGTTCCCAATAAATGAACAAATGCCACCCCTTCACTTAGATGATTGGTCATTCTGAACGTTTCATATCATTTATTGGTAGTCAGGGATGTATTATAAAATCTTAAACACTTTTTCTTTTATTAGGGCAATTATTTGGTCAAAACATCACTCATCCTAAATATAAATACACCTGAATGTGTCCAAGGCATATTTAGAGTGTTAACGGATCGCAATCGCCTGCATATACACGCTTGTAAACTGATGTCGTGGATTTACGCCATAGCACCGCTGGACTTTGTAAATAAAGGTTCAAACGCACGTCAAGATGTTATTGAAATCTTGGATTAGATTGTAATAATACTACACTTCGTATTTTGCATTTACTTTGAATGAAATAGCTCTTTGTTCGTAATAATTTAACAAGCTTGTTGATAAAAGAAAAGAAAGCTATGGGAAAAAGTAGTTTATAGGTATCAAGTATATTTACACGGATGACCTTATAAAACGTGAGCTGAATGTGTTATTGGTAACAAATGTATTTTTTATCACACACAACTGCTCGGACATAATACCGTCGTTATCATACGAAAATTGTGGATCATTAATATGATAATAATTATTTAACAATATTTATGAATAGACCTATTCCTTGTGATGTGTGAAAATCTCAATTGGTTTCGTCATATCACACTGGAAAACGGATATATTCCCATCATAACATTATAGGCCTTGAACGTACATAATTATCACGGAGCTCACAGTCTGATACGATGTTGGTAACAGTTAGCTGACTGAATAAATAATACAATACAATGACGCTCGCATGATAATAAATGTACCTAATTTATTCGAAAGAGCTCTGGTGTTTTGGTCTGAATAAATCCAGACAGACACACTGACCACAAATAGTCCTAATTGTGTCACGGCTTCAGGCGAACTTCTCACAGACGCTTGCGGAATCACAACCACGGACCGTGTGTTTATAGCTACTTGCTACAGTTGCTCGTTAAATTGACTGAACATTACACACAAATAACTTTTTTGTTCACTTAGAGTAAAAGCAAAATACGAGCTGTACTTTATGGAAATACAAAGTACAATGTAACATGTGACGTGTCATGAATATTCCAGCCTAATACAAGCCTAATTACAGCCTAGTCCGATATATCTTCAATATTCCAAACTCCAGGGTTATGACCTGAATCCTTGACATAAGTTTACAAGCGTGAATAATGTGAGTACGATCAGTTATCACTTTTAGACATATTCACGGTTGGAATGAACTGTCTACCATAAAAAAAGCAATTGTGGGAAGTTGATTATATACTTTCAGTGTAGCCTGTGTAAATCAGCAGTATTTGAAATTTACTTCACATCGTTTTTCGGGGGATCACATGGGCTAAAAAAACTTTACCACACTGTGCTAGAAACAGTTGACTATTAAAACCGCCTGTCGAGATTATGCCTCCAGAGTCACTGGGTGGTACAGGGTGAGCCACACAAAATATACCGAAATTACTTATTGGGATTTGCTTTTATTCAAGATTTATCATTAGGAGTTATCAGGGGTGACACCACAACAATAATCATGACAATCAGGTATCTCCTCTTTGAATTTCTCGCTTTATACCGTAAAGCTCAGCGTTTCATCATAATGTTTCAAAATTCAGTTCATGGACGCTTTTGGACAGTCCAAAAATACTTCTATACCTTAGCAGATCTAACCCCGATGAACATCTCTGGAGTATTGTTAAGAGCAAGTGTTGTGGCGATCCTACACCACTCAAATTTCAACAGTTGAACCGCAACGTCCAATGCGTGAACTCGCCCATAACCGTCTCTGTGCCAAGAATTTTTAATTTGTTCCAGAGGCTGGCACCCTTTCAATGAACCTAAGCATGTTTTTCCACTATAGTTTTTTTCGAGCTCACTCTGACATATAATATACATATATTATATCCAATGAACGTATATACATTATACATACAGGGTGAATGTGTTATTGAACCTCAACGTCTGATGCCTGAGCTCGCCCATTACCGCCTCTATGCCAAGGCTGGAGATAAAAGTTCAAACGCAGGTCTTGATCTCATCGAAATATCACTACATCTCGTATTTGCATTTACTATAGATGAAAAAACTGTGTGTTTCTAATAATTTAACAAGCTTGTTGATAAAAAAACAGAAAGCAATTGGAGCAAGTATTTTATAATTTTAAAAGTTATCACAATAGTCACAACTGTGCCTCCAGATTCAATGGGTGGTACATTTAATACAACATAATAAAGAACGTAATATGATAAGCTGAAAATAATAAAGTTCAGTCTGGATGCAAATGTCAGCAGATGTGGTAGAATCTATTCAAATCCCTTAATCACGAATTGTCCTCCAGTTGACATTGGATATATTTCGGCCCACGCATTAGGGAATCTGATAACGCATATTTAAACACATGGCCATAGACAACGTAGGCTGAGTGTGTTATTGGTAACAAATATTTTTTTTATCACACAAAACTCTTCAGACATAATATATGATACCGTCGTTATCATCCAAAAATTGAGGATCATTAATATGATAATATTAATTTAATAATATTCATGAATAGATCTATTCCCTGTAATGTCAACAAAATCTCAATACTTTTCGTCATATAACATCGGAAAACGGATATATATATTGCATGTTGAGGAACAAAATGTTGAAGAACAAAATGGTACTCTTAAAGTTAAATTCATGAGTAATACCACAGGTGGGCATGAAGAGGTCACTGTGTGAGCTCGCTGGTTTATGTGTTATTATATGATGTTACTAATCGAATGATATTGTTCATCTGCAATGCATATGTTTGATTGTGTATGGGTTTTAATATGCTATAAAATATTCCCATTATAAAACTATAAGCTTTGAACGTACATAATTATCACGGAGTTCACATTCTGATAAGATTATGGTACGGTTAGGTGACCGAATAAATAATACAATACAATGATGCTCGCATGATAATGAAAATACTTGATGTACTTGATAATAAATGTACTTGATGTAAATACTTAATGTATTTGAAAGAGATCTGGTGTTTAGTTCTGAATAAATCCAGACAAACACACTGGCTACAAATATTCCTAATTGTGTCACGGTTTCAGACGAATTTCTCACAGACGCTTGCGGAATCACAACCACGGACCGTGTGTTTATAGCTACTTGCTGCAGTTGCTCGTTAAATTGACTGAACATTACACACAAATAACTTTTTTGTTCACTTAGAGTAAAAGCAAAATACGAGGTGTACTGTATGGAAATACGAAGTGCAATGTAAAATGTGACGTGTCATGAATATCCAGCCTAATACAAGCCTAATTACAACCTAATCCGAGATATCTTCAATATTCCAAACTCCAGGGTTATGGCCTGAATCCTTGACATAAGTTTACAAGCGTGAATAATGTGAGTGCGATCAGTTATCACTTTAAATATGCCTTGGACACATTTAGACATATTTACAGTTGGAATGAGTGATGTTATGCCCAAATAATGGTCTCGATGGAAGTAAATGTGTTTGACAGTTTGTAATGCATCACTGAGAAGTGATCTCTGAAGTCTCGAGTTTGTGTACTCATCTTCTCAGGTAATTATGTTTCTAGTACAGTGTGGTAAGTTTTTTTAGCCCATGTGATCCCCCGAAAAACGGTGTGAGGAAATTTCAAATCCTAATTTATACAGGATATATTGAAAATATATGATCAACTTTCCACAATTGCTTTTTTTTCATGGCAGGCAGTTCATAATAATATGGTAGACAGTTGATAATTTAAACCGCTACATTAGCCCTGCTAGCATTATATTTTAGGGCAACAAAAGTTCATGAGTGATGCACAGGTGGGGCATGAAGAGATTACTGTATTAATCTCACTTGTTCATAAAGCAGTAGAATCATCATATATGTTTGACATTACTAACTGAATGGTATCGTTCACCTGCAAAGATACGTTTGATTGTGTGGAAGTTCCAGAAATGTTATATCAAATGTGTCCATTTGATAAAATTGTACACCTAGCATGGGCATCATTTTCAATTGATTACATATCAAATTCATCTTTCAATAAGGTAAAAACAGTTGGTTGACCGAATTACTAAAACAATACAATGACGCTCACAGGCTACTCAATTTACCGAGTTTGTTTTGGAGAATCTGGCGTAAAAGTCTCAAATGAAGGTGATCAAATGGTCATTGTGTCTCGCTCCGGATAAATCCAGACAGTCACTCTGCCCACAATACCCCTAATTGTGTCACGGCTCCAGACGAACTTCCCACAGACGCTTGCGGCATAAAACCAAAACACTGTTTGTAAACTGCTTGGTCCAGTTGCTTTCTTTTCTTTTGCTTCTTGAATTAACTGAACATTACACACAGAGAATGACCCCCCCCCGTCATAGCAAAATAAGATCATATTGTTGTACACCATTTGGTAGTCAATTATCACGGCTGACCTCGCCACAAGTTGTCAGTCCAGGACAGTAGCAACTCCAGATAATAACAATCAAGTGACCACTGCACAGTTGACCAAACACTGCAGCACAGAAATATGAGAGGTACGCGCATTGCAATCTATTGATAAAGCGTTGATATTATTGTGCTTCCCCAGTTCAATCAATTATATCTAAATTCATGTGAAACATCCCAACTTCTTATTTGGCAATTTGTGATGATTAGGAATTGTGTGCACTATTGTAGAGTACCTACACAATTGTCGATCAGGTATTCTGAAGGTCTTGCAGATCTTAGACCTATTACATTGCAGAATTTATTTACCCTGGCAAGATTGGTCTTTCAGTTTCAAAGATTTTAAAACGAATGAGATATTGAAAACGCATGTTATGTTGTGGGTTTTTTCTACATTTGCTATTGGCATCATCTAAATTTAGTAGTATTGGTGTTACATATATTCGGTTATCTATCAAGTTTAGACATAAAAAAGAGAATTTGACAGCCGCTCGTCAGTAGACTATTCTACAATGAATACGGAATGACGTAGTTGGTATTTAGGTCCACACTTGAAAAGTAGAAACAAACACAATGTGTACGTGCGACGAGTTGGTGATAACGTTCTAATTCTTAAAAGTAGGCTCAAATCAGCGTTGACAGATGTACCGGCAAAAAACGGAATATTTAATTCTAATATAGTCCTGAAATATTGTTAACATAGAGATGTGGTACATGATGCGTATTGGTTCTCAGTTGACGATGATGGATTTTCATTTCAGTGACAACTTAGCATTGCATAAACGCAGGCAGTGTCATACACACACACACACACACACACACACACACACACACACACACACACACACACACACACACACACACACACACACACACACACTCTCTCTCTCTCTCTCTCTCTCTCTCTCTCTCTCTCTGAACTAATGGTTGCTTAGGTTTATGATATACCACACAGAACCATTATTTAGGGTGGTAGGTCGCAGCAACGACCATTCCAGATCATGTAGCCATCAAGGGTCGATCTTCAGTTTCTCGTCATTATGCAATCCCTTGTTCCTGTGAGGTGGTATTAATATTAGGGGAAATTATCATTTATAATGACAACGACGACACAACGAATATGTAGTTGTAAGTCTAAACTCGCTAACTATGGTTTTAAGTAGTGTTGGAGCTATAGTTAATTTGGTAATATGAAAAATCGAGAGTACAACCACATGTAGATCGAGGTCATCAATTGGCATTGGAGAGATTTCCAGGTATGCACCAAGGAACAGGATGACGCATATTCACATTGATGGGCATAGTCTACGCAGGCTGTTGTATGTACCATAATGATTGCTGGTGAATATTAAAAAATAAAACGTCGTCGTGTCATATTGGAAAAAATATATATTTACATAATCAGGAACAAGATCAGTTAGCAGTTTACCTTATGCCATCTATAGGTGGGGCATGAAGAGGTCACTCTCTTGGTTCACATGTTCATAAAATTGTAGGCTGGTATTTGTGATCACGTAGCGTTGTTCACTTGCACTCGCATATGTTTGCTTAAGATGGGGTTCCAAAATTGCTGAACCAAATATTTACATTATAAAATTGTATCATTAGCAATTGATTGCCTACGAAACTCACCTTCTAATAAGATGAAAACAGTTACATTACGTGGAAATTTTCCTGATTTGAGACTTCGGACTCACAATATATGTATGTCGACGTATCATCGCTGCCACCATATAAATGTTTATTTCCCCTCAATTGGACGACAATCTTGACACTGTAAATGTAGGCTAATATAAACACTGCATCATAGGTGCAAGTTTTTACATAACAACGAGAGACTGAAGAACCGTCATCAATGGCTAAGTACCGAGAATGGTCGATTTGGCGACCTAACACCGCACAGTAATGGTTCTATGTGGTATATCATAAAGCCAAAGTATAGAGAAAGATGTAGTGGCAATTTCACGCCGCCAATGTCACTGTTTTCTCGAGTGGAACACTGAAAATCCATTACCCAACAGCCGACAGTTAGTGCACATCATCGTGTACGACATTTCTATGTAAAGCATGATTCAGGAATATATTGGGGAGAGGGGAGGGGATACAATTCCAACATTTGGTTTTTGGTGGTACATCTTGATAAAGCTAAGTTGTGCTTAGGCATACTCACTGCATTGTTATCACGAACTAGTCGCACAGATTTTGTTTGTTTTAACGTTCCCAATGCGAACTTGAATGCCAGCCACGTTATTTCGCATTCATTGTTGGAGTGTTCACTGACGAGCGGCTGTCAAGTTGTCTTCACCCGTCGTCTCGGATTTACTTAATCTGTTCCGTCATATTCAGAGGACCACTCCTGCACGTGCCATGTAGTATCATGTGTCTTGTACTCAGATATGAAGAATACACCTTCAGAATACCTGGTCATCAATTGTTTAGGTTTAGGAGACTACGCACAATCAATAATTAGTACAACGTACCAATTAACAAGCCGGGATATTCAGAGTACTACACATAAGGTCATTTCTCTACCAGTGCATACATCATATACTGTAGAGCTGTAATCCTACCAATTTTCATCTAAAAATGAAAGGACATTATGTCAATTTAAATGTACCAATTTAATAGTTCCCTTCAATTTGCTTTAATCCGTATATGAACAATTAACAATTTGATGGGCCAATCTGTCTAGAAGCATAACTGTACACCTGAACTCCAAGCCAATTTATATTAAAACATAAACCGGTGACCTTCATTTTTTAATGTCATTTTAGGAAAAAAATATTGATCTCAATAACTTAAAAGTTTTACACATGGATTTTTATTTCACCGCTTATCAGGGGATTCAACTTTAAAAGCCAGAATCGTTGAAATTGGTGAGAGAACGAAGAATATTATGTATGCAAAAGGGGATGTGACAGTAATTTGTTTCTCATTGACATTCAAAGACATGAACTGATCCAAATAAATTTAGGTACAAATGACTGAACACTACGTGAGTAGAGGAATACTATTGCAATACGCTTATATTTTGGGTCGACTGTGATATACCTGTTTCTTTCTCACTTTTCTGTGCTGAAGTGTTCGGTCAACCGTATTGTGTTCCCTCGGTTGTTATATTCTGGAGCAGATACTGGCCTGGGTGGACATCCTATGTCAGTGATCTGAGCCGTGATAATGGAAGGTCATACGATGCATAACAAGGTGTCAAATCACGAACAACCGAAGAATTCTGACAGAACACACATGAAATATACCGCGGTGGTATACAATCGGTTTGTTGGGGAAGGGGTATACAAATGCGTATACACACAGAAAAGTATCGATATGCAATATTCATGTTCACAGTTCGAATAAACGCGAAATTATTATTTCATTAGGTAAAAGATTTGCAGTGCATGTGTTTTGAGTGATGCTGATCATGCAGCATGGATTGAACAAGCGATGCACAATGCCGTCATACAGCACCCAAAATATGTTGAGCATATTGCTCCTGAAGTCATCTTCACTCTGTTTTTATATCGTGAGAAGTTTGGTAAGTTTTCTTCGGGTATAATACCTTTTTTTCTTATTTCTCAAAAACAGAAAGTTGACTACTACGCTACTCAAATGTTAAACTCAATGGTCTTAAAACACATCATTTTAGCATGGGCACGTTTTCTACATGTAGAATGACCCTTAGGAATGTCGATGGGGGATGGGGGTCCTAGCTCGTCAATATTAGCCCGGATGACAATCAAAATCTTGATTTGTCCATAAAATTCTAACATTTTTGTATATTGAGGTAGCCGCGGTTATTAATTTTTCTAAACGTTTTGTTGGTGTGACACCGGCCTGTTACTACTGGTGACTCTGGCACACTACTATTGGATTCTGACTTGACAAAGTATCACTAGTAAAACACTTAACCACACTACAAACGATGCATTTTCTAACATGTCTACACAGCTAATAATATAGTGTGGTATGATTTTTGTGTGTTTTGTTTGTTTTCATGAAGAAAGTTCACATCTGGGCCTTTGTGTTTTTCTGTGTGTTTGTCAATTGATTCCTATTGTGACGTTTGGTAATGACTTGTTTTCGGTGTGGCCCAAAAAACCTGGTTTCTCTGATCGTATAGACTTTTGTAACTCCCGCTCGTTGTGATTCGAGAGCCGTCACTAAATTGGTGTCCCCCAACGCTGGTGTATCATCACTCCGTAGCTTACCGGCTTCACTTAGGCAAGAAGCAACTCAGATGCAAATAAATTGAAGATTTATATACATCAAATCAACTTACAATTGTATGGCTGGTCACCCATGCACGTGACGTACAGATATGAAGTTCAGACATGGAGCACTGTATGATCACATTTCAAAAATAAATAGTGCACGAGGGCACAACTAAAAAGAGTTCTTAGCCGGCGGCGTCTCTCTGTCCCGTCCCGTTGAAGTTTCCCGTCCCGTTTAGTCGAATGGTTTCTCCAGGTAGTCGGTCTAATCCCGGTTGACTCTAAGGCCCTGAAGAAGGAGTCGTCCGCACGGAGTTCGTCGAGTCCCTTGGCTGTGGCGGTGACGATCTCCCCACGGTCGATGTCGCTGTTGCAGTGCTCTCAGAGCGGCCGTCCGCTCTCCCTTATATAGCCAGGGTGGCTGCGCGCACATCTTCGTCCGCGAACGTATCTTCCGCACTCTTCTCCACGTGGTGAAGACTGCGTCCGCGAACGGTTCTTCCGCGAAGGCTCCTCTTCCGCGAACGATGCTTCCGCGACTGATGCTTCCGCTGATGATGCTTCCGCAATCGTGCTTCCGCGAACGGTTCTTCCGCTAACGATGCTTCCGCTGATGATGCTTCCGCAATCGTGCTTCCGCGAACGGTTCTTCCGCGAACGGTGTCTTCGCAAGTGGACTTTGTAGATCACGTGACCGTTCCTAACGAACGTTTCATCGCGGCAGTTGCGTGGTTTTGTTACACTATCATTGACATCAAAATAATTAGTATTGGTATGTATTGGTAAGATTATAATTATTTTTGTCAAATATCATGCAATCACGGCGTTCATTTAGGGGATGATGTGTGGTTCATTTAATTACTATCAGTAAACCTGGTTAAGCCATTTAAATAGTTTATTTGGGTAGTATGATGTATAGTCTTGGGCAATTTTGGTGAAAGTATATTAAAGATAAAATGATTTTGTTAGCTGGAACACCCACTTTCGCAAATGACAGATAGTGAATTTAAAGGCAATTTTGGACTTATATGTATTTTATAAATGTTATAATAAGAAACTCACACCACTTACTGTTGTAGTTGCCATTTTTCTTGATATGCCACAGGTAATTCCAGACATTTTGACACATTATTTTTATACTCTAGCTTCATTACTCATGGTTGAATGGTCTTTTATGTGATATTTCAGGAATAAATGACAGATGCAAACTCCCTATATATACAAGAATTTAATGAATTATATGAATGAAAAGTTCTTAATGACATCCGGGCTACTATTGACCAGTAAGGGACCCTACTAGTATTGGGTGTTAGGCAGTAACATGACATTTCACCTATTTCTAAGACCCATTATGTGAAACATTATATAAAACGTGCCCAGACCACTATGTAAGGATCAACCTGTTACCACCAATACAACTAGATTTTGATAATGACAATATCAAACATAACAAACAACATTTTGGAATAGAAACAAAACCCGACCAGATATTTTATCCAAAGACACATAACTTACTATATCAGTTCTTAAGTGTCTTTATTTGACCTCCAAAGTACTGAAATGTGATATATTGGATGGGAGGGACGGGTGCTATCTTCGTACCAAAAAAATACCTAACATGGAAATAATGTCAATAAGCAAACTTTCAATAATATTGAAGTTTTAATATTGAAGATTTTAGAGCAACGTGTTCGAACATCTCACCAAATATGTCATTGATTTATTGCATTTATACAGATTAGTCAGACCGACTTCTTGATTTTTACGCCTTGTACTATAAGTGATGAAAGATCTTTTTTTAGCGACATGGTTCCGATGACGTCACTATGGCGCTCAGTAGAATTGGTTTGAATTTGAAATTGTTGACGGCCTGTAAAGATCTTGAAAATAAAGTTTCATGGAAAAAACTTTATGAACATCTCATATGGTTGACTCGTGAAATTTGGGGACATGCAAGTGCTTAAGAATTGTGTGGCACATGAAATACACTGTATTATCTAATGCCGTTATTTCGATTTGGATGACAACTGGGGGTCTGGCTCGGATGTAAAAGCAAGCATAACCATAGAGCGTACTAATGGGACACTCTCTGTGTACAAGCATTCTGCAAAACGAGACTTCATGCCTCGTTCATTGTTTTTCATCATAACTTTCATGGTAGCAGGGGGAATAAAACTACGAATGAATGTCATACAAAAACTTCTAATATTCCAAATTCAGATATGTTATGGATAGAGATGAGTAAATACACGTATTTTATATGTTCTATTGTTGTTATTATTCTGGACAATATATTTTTTGGCCGAATTGCACATTTGAATTCCGCGAATTACTCTATTAGTGTAATGAGATTGCTTAAATACATGTATATCTCCGCCCTTCCTGTAATCGCTAAAGTTTCTTCCAGCACTGTCGTTTCGAGGCCTGATCATGAGTGCTGGTGTTGACCTTTTTCTGTTTTTCGTCGTCACACACTGCTCGCCGTTGAGTTACCAGTTGTTTTACTTTATATCTTTCTTTTGACAGCTTCGGATAATGACCGAATTTTCCATCGACCGCATTTCTTCCAGCCTCCTGCAGCAAATCTTCTCGCTTGTTGGTTTTGGAATTCCAGGAAATTCCTTCTTCAGGCATGTTGTTATTTTTCTGTGTCTCCTCGGTCTGATGAGCGTCAATTGATCTAGTATCAGGTTGATCATCGAAGTATGATTCCGACTGTTTCCACGCATTATCAGACCTGACAGCTCGTCCGCGCCCCATGCCACCACGGAAGCAGTAGTCATACATTTCTGAAGAGTTTAGACTGAAACAAGTTAAAAACATACAAGTACGGTTTTTCTTGTTTGAACCGATCGTGAAAATATCATAAGCTGCAGATGGTGTCATCAGGATGCAGCATGGACATTTATTTAGGATAAGCAGATGAGGAAAATTCCTTGAGCGTGTTGGTAAATTTGTCATATCATATATCTTAGGTGAGACTGAACTCAAGGACACTGTTGAAAATGGTAATGGCATAAGCTAAAAAAAAATACTAAAGGACCTTAGACGCCATCTTGCCTGTATTAAGATGATCTAAAAGTTACATTGCATAGCCTAACCTGGCATCTTCCTGTTTTTCCTTTGTGACCTTGGTCAGAGATCCCATGGCAACACTGCCCTTAACGAATCGGTAATTTGTGGGTTCAGGGAGGTCAATTTCTGAAGCTTTCAAAATGTCAACCTGCGTCTGTACTCTCTCCACCAACTCGTCATTGTCGGGTTTGCCAAGTCTGACGTCAGTTGCAACCAATAATGGTGTTGTAATTTTTTTATTTGTTTTCTTCATCTCATCAACTTGACGCCTCACCTCTGCTAAACCTGCAGTGATTTTTGAAAGCGCTTTTCTAAACTCATTTTCATCCTTGTCAATGGTCTGGAACAGTTTCTTTTCGTCTTCTTCGAGCTGATCAATGAATTTCTGTTTGTGTTTCTGTATTTTCTCTTTAGTTGTCCGGCTAAAAGTTTGTTGCAAGTTATCCATCTCGCTAAAGCGTGACACTAGCTCATCGTACTTCTTGTCAGCCTCACAGATCATAAGCTCCACTCGGTTGGTAACACCCTTGGACATTGTGAATACTTCATTCGGGTGTTCATCATGAGACGTCAGAGTACAAACGCCGCATATAGCCTCACTGCATGACAAACAGAAGCAGCTCACAATTTCTTCATGTTCTCTGCATACGAGAGAACTGATGTCATCACTGGTCAGCCTGCTGTGTACATGGTCTGTGCTCCTTGGATTTGAGTTGTGCTTCTGCAGGCAGTTATTACAAAGCATCTTTGCGCAATCAAAACACACAAACTGAGCTCTTGCAGTGCCCTTCTTCTTCGAACAAACTCCACAACTTTTGAAAACATTCTCGTCAAACTGGGGCGGTGCTGCGAGTTGTCCCAAGACATCAACAACTTCATTTGTTCGTAGGTCATTGGGTAGTTTCGTGACGTCACCACTTGGGATCCGAGAAGTGACCTTGCACATTGGACAGGGCACTTGGGCAACGGATGAAGGGTTCTTGGATACATGTTTATCGTAAACAGCCTGGATACATGTGAGGCAGAAGCTGTGCTGGCACTCCAAAACTTTACCATCTTGCACAGTGGATAGGCAGACGGAGCATTGTAATATGTCCTCCAACCTCTGCAGTGCCGCGGTCGCCATTGCTCTTGTACCTGGGAATTGACACAAACCATGATAAGCGTGGTAACAAATTCAATCCCCACAATATGAATTGCATGAATGGGGCATATTGCTTTGATAATTGAGGACGTCTCAGGCACAGGACACACTGGCGGCGCCCCAATGTGCCTTCAAGGACTGCACTGGTTCAAGAGCGCCTATCTGTTGACTATTTTTTATTTCTAATGTATGTGTACTTCAATAACAAAAAGCTCGGGTTATTTAGAGTTAAATGGAATACGAGACATCTGCATACATCTTCACAACATCCGATGCAGGTCAGGACATTGGGCATAAATACAAGAGTGGTTAGACTTAAGTGAATGCAACATTCCGGGTTTACACCATATTTGCGGCAGCTTGTTAGTGACATCCAACTTTTTTTAATTTGAATATTTTTTTCCTAAATCTTGAAGATTTCACAGGGATTTAAAACGGGAATATTTTTATTTAAAACCGGGAATGAATTATGAAACCAGGAAATAATTATTATGTGATAAATATCGTTCTGCGGCCGATATCAAGCCGAAATGTCTGTGATCGCTGTGCAAATCACAAGGCCGGCAGTTCAGTTCAATAGTTTATTTGGGATGATAGCCGACAATGCCGCAAACACACTACAAGGCCGAACACACCTCAGTCCGATGAATCCCGGTCAAATGTGCAATACTTCTATATATATATATATATGTAACAAAACCATGCAACTGCCGCGCTGAAACGTTCGTTAGGAACGGTCACGTGATCTACAAAGTCCACTTGCGAAGACACCGTTCGCGGAAGAACCGTTCGCGGAAGCACGATTGCGGAAGCATCATCAGCGGAAGCATCGTTCGCGGAAGAACCGTTCGCGGAAGCACGATTGCGGAAGCATCATCAGCGGAAGCATCAGTCGCGGAAGCACCGTTCGCGGAAGAGGAGCCTTCGCGGAAGAACCGTTCGCGGACGCAGTCTTCACCACGTGGAGAAGAGTGCGGAAGATACGTTCGCGGACGAAGATGCGCGCGCAGCCACCCTGGCTATATAAGGGAGAGCGGACGGCCGCTCTGAGAGCACTGCAACAGCGACATCGACCGTGGGGAGATCGTCACCGCCACAGCCAAGGGACTCGACGAACTCCGTGCGGACGACTCCTTCTTCAGGGCCTTAGAGTCAACCGGGATTAGACCGACTACCTGGAGAAACCATTCGACTAAACGGGACGGGAAACTTCAACGGGAAGGGACAGAGAGACGCCGCCGGCTAAGAACTCTTTTTAGTTGTGCCCTCGTGCACTATTTATTTTTGAAATGTGATCATACAGTGCTCCATGTCTGAACTTCATATTTGTACGTCACGTGGGTGACCAGCCATACAATTGTAAGTTGATTTGATGTATATAAATCTTCAATTTATTTACATCTGAGTTGCTTCTTGCCTAAGTGAAGCCGGTAAGCTACGGAGTGATGATACACCAGCGTTGGGGGACACCAATTTAGTGACGGCTCTCGAATCACAACGAGCGGGAGTTACATAAAGTCTATACGATCAGAGAAACCAGGTTTTTTGGGCCACACCGAAAACAAGTCATTACCAAACGTCACAACTTGGCGCCGTGACCAGGATCCCCGAGGGTCTACTGCCAGGGAACGAACCTCAGCATCACTCATGTCCGGCGAAAACGACGAAACTGCCCCAGGGAAGACAGGAGGTGAAGAGGAAGACTCTTCACGGACGGCCTCACTTGCGGACGAGGAAGACAGCGGTTCGCGGAAGCCGACCTTTGCGGAAGAGGAAGACGACCGTTCGCGGAAGACGTTCGCGGACGACAACCGTTCGCGGAAGACGACCTTGGCGGAAGAGGCCGACGACCGTTCGCGGAAGACAACGTTCGCGGAAGACGACCGTTCGCGGAAGAGCAGCTTCACAGCCAGGGGTAGACGGGACGTTTCGACGAGTGAGGAGCAACCAGGGAGGTCGAGACCTTCCATGGGCCAGTCGACTAGTCAACAGAGACCCCGGAGCCAGACACCCGACAACCGTTTTCTTTTCAGACACGACTCTGGGTGGCAGCACGATCGAGACAGGGAGAGGTCAACCTACCTTGAGAGCGTTAGGAGGGGCCCCGAGTTCCGACGAGTGCTGGGACCGGAGTACGTCAATCTGGACGGGGAGGACGGCGAAATCTGGGCGAGGAGGGATCGGCTACAGCTACCGGAGCAGAGTCCAAGTGTGGCACCTCCAGAGAATGCAGCATTGAGACGGCTTTGGGACCAGTCCCAGCAGCAGTCTGGTGCAACAGAGCAGCAGTCTGGTGCAACAGGGCAGCGGTCGGGTGTGACGAGTCGACAAACGGGAGTGACTGGAGGACGGGTTACTTGGGCTCCGACCCAAGAGAGCAGCTCGAGAGGGAGAGGACTTTTCGCGGAAGAGAACATTCGCGGACGAGAGGCATTCTTCGGCGACAGGGACGCTTGCAGCCGGGGATCCTTCGTGGATGAACGGGCTCGTGGGCGAGGGGGAGTCTTTGGTGACGAGGACGCTTGTGACCGGGGAGGGCCCTTCGCGGACGACCACGTTCGCGGACGAGGACGACTCGCGGAAGAGAGTGTTCGCGGAAGAGAGGAGTCTTCACCCAGACGGCGGCTCGACGAAAGGAGTGATCCAGGCGACCAATCTTCCTTTCCAGTTTTTCAGAATAGACGGGGAAGACCATTCGCGGATGAGCCGGTTCGCGGAAGACTCGCGGAAGATGGCGTTCGCGGACGTACATCTTTTGTGGAGGGACGTCTCCGAGACATCTTGGCGGACGAGCCCGTTCGCGGAAGACTCGCGGAAGACGGCGTTCGCGGAAGAGGCCTGTTCGCGGAAGAACTTCTTCGGGAGCTGTTGGCGGAGGAGTCCGTTCGCGGAAGGTTCGCGGAAGACAGCGTTCGCGGAAGAGAGAGGTCTTCACCCAGTCGACAACCGAGACAGCCAGCCTCCTGGAGAAATCCAGCTTCTATTTCAGTCACCCAGGGAGGCCGGAGACAGCACCCTTTCTCATCATCGGGCGATGAGGGGCCTTCATCTGATGGAGGGACCGACAGCAGCCATGGTTACCCAGGACGGGGGAGGAGACCACCGAGGCGGGGACCGCCGCTGCACCGACGAAGCCCTAGGCCGAGACGGAGGCAGGAGGACTCGTCGTCCGAGGACAGCACAGCCTGGAATCAGAACGGCAGAAGGAACCGGAAGATGCTGACCCCTGACAAGTTCGATGGGACTTCCATAGAGTGGCCGGTGTACCGGGCCCACTTTGACGTCATCGCAGAGGTCAACGGATGGAGCAAGCGGGAACAGGGCGTCTACTTAGCCGGGAGCTTGACAGGAGAGGCGCGACGAATGCTGACCAGCCTGAGTCCTGCAGACCGGAGGGACATCGACGTTCTGACCGACAAGCTGACCCTACGATTCGACCCTGACTGTCAGGAGGAGTCCTACAAGGCGACCTTGGGACAGAGAACCCGCAGGAAGGCAGAGACACCCCAGCAGTACGGCTATGAGTTGCAGCGACTGGCCGGCCGTGGTTATCCGGATCTGAACTCCGCAGCTCAGGAGGCTATCGCCTTAGACCACTTCTGGAAGGGCCATCCAGATGGGGACATGAAGGTGATGGCGCTCATGAGGAAGATGAAGACCATGGAGGAGGCCATAGCGTTCGTGACCCAGTACGAATGTGTCAAACCCAAGCCTGGGAAGCCGGTGATGTCCATAGAGTCGGAGGACTCCGAGCCAGCTCTAGGACGGGTCCTACAGCTATTAAAGAACCAGCAGGGAGGCGAGATTACCACCAGTGGGCAGCAGAGCAACCAGCCGAACGTAGCGGGTCTACCCAGACTTCCCTACTTCAAGGGGCTCTTTGAGAGCCAAGACAGGAAGCTGGATCGACTAATCGAGCTGTGTGAGCAGGTGCTATCCATCAAGCCGAGGGCCGCCACTGCTGAGAACAAGGGACCAAGCGCTAGGCCGGGACCAGATGACTGTTGGTACTGTGGGAAGCCGGGTCATCGGAAGTACCAGTGTCCAGATCGGCCGCCACCTCGGACCAAGGAGGAGCGCTTGAGTCGACTGATCGAGGAGATTGGTGAGCGGAACAGTTTGACAGACGAGGTGTCGGAAAACCAGTAGGGCTCATACCAGCCCCCAACCGTATGGGCCATTGGCAGGTGTGTGCACGGCTTCACAGGCGAGAAGCTCGACGAAGACGTGAAGAACACATTGCCAGGGGGGAATTTTTAGTTTCACAGATTTTTAATAGGTTTTTCCGGTGTGCATCCGAAGTAACTGGATGGGCACAGGAGGAGCTCGAGGATCGAATTCTCGACTATTTGGAGGGCAAGCCTGTCAACACAGACGGGAGTGCCAATGTACAGCAAATCGATGGAGCCGTGGAGCGTCTAACGCCCCGCGGAGACGTCGACGAAATGCAAACTGATGGAGCCGCGGAGCGTCTAATGACCCGCGGAGACGTCGACGAAATGCAGACCGATGGAGCCGTGGAGCGTCTGGGGACCCACGGAGACATCAACGAGGTTTCTGCTAGCAGCAAGGAGAACCAACAGGTTACAACCTTGAGGCTGGAGGCTGCGAAACAGCAGGGACCCCCCTATGCAACTGAACCACAAGCGGCCGTGAAAGAGGAGACGGAGGGCCGGTGGAGCGGAATGACCAAGGGGCCAGCGCAGCAGCTATTGCTGGTGGACGACTCATTACTTATCCGGAGCGGCGGTTCCGAGGGGAGTGATTCCCTTAAGACTGACAGAGAGGACCAGGGTGGTGCATCACTGTGGGTGGACGACTCAGTACTTATCCAGGGCGGCGTCCCTGAGGAGAGTGGCAGCTCTCTTAAGATTGACAGAAATGGCCAGGTGGTGTCGCTGTCAGCCGGTGCCCGAGGCACATTGGCGTGGTATGCGGCGTGCCACGTTATGGGGAAGGCGACTCGTATGTTGGTGGACACGGGTGCCTCTTCCACCGTTCTGGACGAGTGTCTCTTCGACCAAATGGATGACGAACATAAAGCAATGATAAGGCAGACGAGAATAAGGTTACGGGCAGCAACCGGAGACTACTTACAGGTTCAAGGAGAGATGACAGTTCAACTTCTACTGGGCACACGACTCGTGTCGGCAGATGTACTGGTAGCCAAACTAGGGATCCCGGGAGTGTTGGGGCTTGATGTACTTCAACAGATTGGGGGACAGCTGGATCTGCGTAAGGGCGAGTGGCAGGTGGGCGACACTACCGTAGTGATGAGCTCGGGCCACGAGGACGCCGTCTACACACTGGTGACGGAGGAGACGGTCGTCTTGCCACCCTTTTCAGAGATGATGGTGGACCTCAAGCTGACAGGAAGTGAGGGAGGAGTTCCGAAGGCCGGCCTCGTGCAGTCCGCAAGAGAGCCGTTGGAGGACGACCCCCTCGTAGTGGGACGAGCCCTGGTACGACCCCGAGGACGCCTGGTACCGGTGGTACTTCTGAACGCCGGCGCTGGAGCTTGCACTGTGCTGATGGGGACCATCCTAGCCGAGCTTCACGGAATAGAGGCCGTGATCGACCTGGGATTTCGTCCCGATGGAGGGAAAACAACCCAGAATGAACCTAAAAGGGAACAGTGGTACCGGGAGGAGAGCGGGAGGGAGCATGAGCCCCTTACACCAAACTCCACCAAGTGGCGGAACCGGACGCCTGAGCAGCCCGAAACCAGAGTGCACGCCATGCACGCAGAATCGTCGACGAAGACACCAGAGTGCCCGGAGCATTTAGAACCGCTCCTGGAGGGAATGCATCCGAACTTGACGGAAAAGGAGGTGGAGGTCGTCAGCGATCTCCTTCGACGCCACCAGCAGGTCTTTATGGGACCAGATGGGAGGTTGGGCCGGACGTCCCTGGCGAAACACGTCATCGACACGGGAGATCACCCCCCGATCAAGCAGCCTCTGAGGAGAGCCCCGTACTACCAACAAGAGCTGATCGAGGACGAGGTCGACAATATGTTGAAAGCTGACGTTGTGGAGCCAAGCGACAGTCCATGGTCGTCTCCCATCGTGCTAGTGAAAAAGAAGGATGGTGCACTGAGATTTTGCGTCGACTACCGCCGTCTAAATGATGTCACCCGGAAGGATGCGTACCCCCTGCCTCGAGTCGACGAGAGTTTTGATACCTTGTCAGGAGGACGATATTTTTCGACGCTAGACTTGGCTAGTGGTTACTGGCAGGTCGAGATGGACGACAGGGACAAGGAGAAGACGGCGTTCACTACCCGTAGTGGACTCTATCAATTTAAAGTGATGCCGTTTGGATTGGCGACGGCCCCGGCTACTTTTGAACGTCTAATGGAGCTGGCACTGAGGGGACTCCAATGGAAGCGTTGTCTAATTTATTTGGACGATGTCGTCTGTCTTGGAAAGACTTTCCAAGAAGCCGTGGACAACCTCGAGGACGTGTTCCGGAGACTGCAGGCTGCCGGGCTGAAGCTGAAACCCGCCAAGTGTGAGCTGTTTCGACAACAGGTCAACTTCCTGGGCCATGTCGTGTCCGACCGAGGCATCCAGTGCGACCCTGCCAAGGTCGAAGCTGTAACAAAAATGGTTCCTCCGACCACCTTGACAGAACTAAGGAGCTTCCTTGGGTTCGTGGGGTACTACCGCAGATTCATCCCTGACTTTGCCACCCGAGCGGGACCCCTCAACCACCTGTTAAAGAAGGAAGTCAACTACCATTGGAGCGAGGCTCATCAGCAGGCGTTCGAGGCGCTGCGTCAACCCCTGACCGAGCACCCCCTGCTGGTGTACCCTGACATGGACCAAGAATTTATTTTAGATACTGATGCTAGCGGCTACGGAGTGGGAGGCGTCTTATCCCAAGTGCAGGACGGACGAGAGCGGGTGATCGCCTATGCTTCCAGAACCCTGAGGGACACCCAGCGGAATTACTGCACCACCAAGCGGGAGCTCCTGGCCGTCGTCAGTATGATACACCATTTCAGACATTTCTTGTGGGGGAGAGCGTTCTTACTACGAACCGACCACGCCTCTCTCAAGTGGCTACTGAACTTTCGGGATGCGGAAGGAATGATCGCTAGATGGGCAGCTCGCATCGCCAGCTACGCCTTCAGGTGTGAGGTCCGACCGGGAGTACAACACGGGAATGCAGACGGGATGTCCAGATGCCGACAGTGCCGGAGACCGGATTGTCCCGCCCCTCGCCACACCACAAGACCCGAAGGAGAAGAGGAGGCCTGTCCGACTCAGGAGGAGTGTCCCCTACCCCTGGAGGACCTCTCTGACGAGGATCTGCTTCCACCGATCAGCGGAGAAGGATGGAGCCCCGGAGGACCTCAAGTTAACATCTTGCGGGAGGTCCCTGTGGAGCCCTGGACGGAGGACTACTATTGCGGAGATGGAGTCGGGATATTCCAGATCTGGGAGGTGCGCTGCCAGGAGGACCCGAGGACGACTACCCAGCCGGCCGAGGAATGCCTGCCTGACCGGAGCCCCCCACAGACGGAGGAAGGAGCCAGGAGCGTCTGCAGAACCCTGCATCAGCTCCGCCCCTCTGCCTGGGTTTGGTTTCTCCTGATGATGCTCCTCGCACTGCATGGTTTGGGACCGGAGGTTGTGGCCGGAGCAGCGATCGGCGCGACGGCCGACGTGTGGATGCGCTGCCGAGAGGAGCCCTTCCTGGACCCATGCCCCAACCCTGTGCTCCGAGATCCAGACAAACAAATGCTAGCTGTCACGCGGGCTATGGCTACGAGAGGACGCCGGAATCCGATGGAGGGAGCCCCGGAGGCCCAGGTCCTGAATGGTTATTCCCAGGAGGACCTAGTGACCCTTCAACGAGCCGACCCTGAAGTTGGAGGCATCCTCGGGTGGAAGAATATTTTCACTGAGAGACCTGCATGGCCCGAAGTCAGAACAAAAAGTCAGCAAATGAAGACTCTGTGGCAACAGTGGGACCAGCTGGAGCTACGTGATGGGCTTCTGTACCGGCGGTACCAAGCGGCTTGCCAGAACGCACCAATCCATCAACTGGTCGTTCCACAGGTCCTGAGACGCGCCGTCATGAAGGAGGTCCACACCGGCAAGCTGATGAGTCACCAGGGAGTCACCAAAACAGTCCACCGACTAAAAGCGAGAATGTACTGGCCGGGTATGACGAAGGACGTGGAGCGTTGGTGCCGGGAGTGCCTGAAGTGTAGTGGGAGAAAGCCGCGACCGGGGCCCAAGTACCACCCCATGGGAAATCTACCGGTAGGCGATCGGCTAGAAAGGGTGGCCATGGACATTTTGGAGCCTGGAACGATCACCAATTCTGGGAACCGGTATATACTGGTCGTGGGTGATTATTTCACCAAGTGGACTGAGGCCTACGCTCTACCCAACCATGAGGCTCAGACGGTGGCGGACGTCTTTGTGACTGAGTTCGTGTGCCGCCTGGGAATGCCAGCCAAGATACACACCGACCAGGGACGAGAGTTCGAGAGTAAGCTTTTCCTTGAGATGATCAAGATCCTAGGAGGGGAGAAGACTCGGACGACCCCTTATCACGCCAAATCAGACGGGATGGTCGAGCGATTCAACCGGACCCTGCTGAACCTTCTGGCCGTGGTCGTGGACGAGAACCATGACGACTGGGACGACCATCTGCCCTACGTGATGGCGACTTATAGAACATCAGTACACGAAAGCACCGGGTGTACACCATTTCGAATGATGATGGGACGGGAGGCAACCACCCCATTGGACCTGAGGTACCGGACGAAACCGGACGATTTGGGAGGACCAGTCCCCGAGTGTGCGTCCGAATACGTCGAATGGGTGAAGGAAGCCACCATACAAGCTCACGAGACTGCCCGAGAGTGCCTGAAGACGGCTACGGTGCGACAAAAGCGCCATCATGACATAAAATCAGCCGCTCGACATTTTCCGGTGGGCACCTGGGTGATGTATTGGTACCCTCCAAAGGCTAGACCAAAACTAGGACTAGGGTGGACGGGACCTTATCTCGTTGTGAAGTCTCATCTCGGATGGATGGTGTCCATACAAGATCGACCCGGTGGCAAGATTAAAGATGTCCACATTGACAATATAAAAAGGTGCTGGTTCACCCCTGAAACCGACGCCTGGATACCCAATCCGGACGATGTGACCCCAGTCCGGACCCCCAGTGATGACGAGGGACGAGTGGAAAACAGCGGGAATGCAGTCCAAACGATGTAAACGATGACGGGAGCGTTCGCGGAAGAACCGTTCGCGGAAGCAGCGTTCGCGGAAGCAGCGTTCGCGGAAGTACCGTTCGCGGAAGCACGTTCGCGGAAGCAGCGTTCGCGGAAGAACCGTTCGCGGAAGCAAGCGAAAAACGTTATTTCGTTCCACGACAATGCTTTTTCCCCCAGATCCCTGGTCCGCGCCTTTTCTATATAAGCAGGCCGGCCTACGATTCCGTCATCACTTCAACCATGAACACACCAACTCTGCAGATCATTGAGATACCCGCATTTGCAGACGAAGATTTCGGGGACGTTCCAGATTTCGACTTGGCTGACTTTCTGCCCCTTGAAGTCGACAAGATGAGCGACCCACCTACCAAGATAGACAAGCCTGACCGAAAGCGGGAGCGCTCGAGGAGCCGGGAGCGTCGTGAGGAGCCCCGAGGAGGTCGACGGTCCCCTGCCCGGAAGTTGTCCACCGAGAGAGGGCGACGCTGGTGCAGCCCCTGCCGGATCCACGTGACGGCATCCAACTTTAGCCGACACGTGGCGACCAAACACACGCAGAAGGAGGGGCGGCACCTCTGCAAGATGTGCAGCCAGCGATTCGCCCGCCGAGCTGACAGAGACCGGCATGAGACGTCGCATGCCAGCGGCAACACCCTCAAGCCAGGACGGAGGAGGACGACGACCGACACGCCCGTGTCCGACCCCCGAGATGGTCCGACTACTGTGTCTGCCCCTGAGCTGAAGACTGTCAGCTTTGCGGCCAGCGGGACGACCAGCTCCACGCCGTCAAGCCCCCGGGAGGACGCCCCCAGGTCAGAGGACGCCCCAGACCCCGAGGACGACCCCCCGAATAGCGAAGAGGAACCGGAGTCTCAGCAGGAGCGGAGAGAGGCGGAATCCCCGGAGGCCCCCACCCCCGAGGACGACGGACCCCCCGTTCCCAGAGACTCGGCCCCTACCTACAAGCCCCTAGACCTGAGTTGGTACCTCAAGCCCGTTCCGGAGGAGGAGGACCAACTGCGACCGTATGTGGAGGGCCTGGGCAGAGCGGTCACTGCCGGAGAGAAGGCCCTGGAGGACCTGGCATCCACGATAGCCATGGGACGACGCCACCTCACCCAAGCGGAGGCTCGGCTCCAAGCCAAGGAGGAGCAGAGACAGCTCGAGGCCGAGGTGCTGCAGCTGCGAGGGGAGGCCTCTCAACGAGAGAAGAGCCACCGGAAGGAGCTGCGAGCCCACGTCCGAGAGACCAAGCTGCTCCGGGAACAGCTCCGAGCATATACAGACACTCGGGACAGGCTGGCGGAAACGTCCGAAAGCGAGGTGGATCGCCAGTGAAGTGGAGGGAGAGAGCCCTGTAAACATCAGACAGGCAGGAAAAGACGAAGAAGGAGGAAGAAGAGAAAAGAAGAGAGAGAAAGGATCAACGGGGACGTTGATCTCCAGAAAGGGTGGAGTTGTAACAAAACCATGCAACTGCCGCGCTGAAACGTTCGTTAGGAACGGTCACGTGATCTACAAAGTCCACTTGCGAAGACACCGTTCGCGGAAGAACCGTTCGCGGAAGCACGATTGCGGAAGCATCATCAGCGGAAGCATCGTTCGCGGAAGAACCGTTCGCGGAAGCACGATTGCGGAAGCATCATCAGCGGAAGCATCAGTCGCGGAAGCACCGTTCGCGGAAGAGGAGCCTTCGCGGAAGAACCGTTCGCGGACGCAGTCTTCACCACGTGGAGAAGAGTGCGGAAGATACGTTCGCGGACGAAGATGCGCGCGCAGCCACCCTGGCTATATAAGGGAGAGCGGACGGCCGCTCTGAGAGCACTGCAACAGCGACATCGACCGTGGGGAGATCGTCACCGCCACAGCCAAGGGACTCGACGAACTCCGTGCGGACGACTCCTTCTTCAGGGCCTTAGAGTCAACCGGGATTAGACCGACTACCTGGAGAAACCATTCGACTAAACGGGACGGGAAACTTCAACGGGAAGGGACAGAGAGACGCCGCCGGCTAAGAACTCTTTTTAGTTGTGCCCTCGTGCACTATTTATTTTTGAAATGTGATCATACAGTGCTCCATGTCTGAACTTCATATTTGTACGTCACGTGGGTGACCAGCCATACAATTGTAAGTTGATTTGATGTATATAAATCTTCAATTTATTTACATCTGAGTTGCTTCTTGCCTAAGTGAAGCCGGTAAGCTACGGAGTGATGATACACCAGCGTTGGGGGACACCAATTTAGTGACGGCTCTCGAATCACAACGAGCGGGAGTTACATAAAGTCTATACGATCAGAGAAACCAGGTTTTTTGGGCCACACCGAAAACAAGTCATTACCAAACGTCACATATATATATATATATATATATATATATATATATAGTCCTCTGGATAATCCAACATATAAATATCACAGTTCAGTTATCTAATAGTCCTCGTGTTAGGCCTTCACTTTACAATCACGGCCACATTTTGTAACACGTCTGCTCATGAGGACATCCACTACTCAACTCCCTGAGAAAAGCCGGTGCTGGCAACATGTGGTGTAGGTTTTCCCGCCAAATGTCTGCGGTGTTGTGTCATTGGCTGAATGTATGCTGATCTCACCGGGAAAGTGGAATTCCCCGGTGCGTGTCTTGACTACTATGGTCTGTATCTGTGCACGTGATGTGAGTGTTATGCATGTCATGTTCTATGTTTAGAAGTAGGTGCTTGTGAAGGTCAAGGCCGAAACTAACTGGGTCGATGTACCGAATGAATGGGGCCGCAAGTGCATGTGGATTGACCTGTGTGTGTAACCATGACTACATGGAGTTTATGCTTGTGATCGTATAGTGTGTACTTGTCCTGTATGTAAGTCATGTAGAATGAATGTTTGTTGTGGGAATATGTATGCGCGGGAGGGACGGGGGTTACAGTCGCTAAAATTACTACATTACACCCCTTCATTAATTCTACGCCCTCGGAATTACCCTACCCGGACCCTACCGTCGCCAAAAACTAACAATAAAAAGCTAAGAAGTCCTACGAGGTCAAACCCCAACACTCACACACACACGCCGCGCGACAATGGTAAAACACTGCATACAATAAAAATTTCTAACCGTCAAAATAAACGTCATCAGTCAGTCCGTCAATAGTCGCTACGATGATACATTTACACATACATGCACAACAACGAATGATAATGAATGGAATGTATGAACAAAACTCCTCGACGTTTCATAATGAAACGGAAACTATTTAAAGTCTATAAACTGAAAAAGAATTGTCTGGATTAACCTTAACTAAATTACATGAATAAAATACCGTGACTAGGATAACTATTTACAAATATTTACAGATTTTGGCCGACATTACAATGAGCCGACATGACCAGGATGATCACAGTGACCAGGATTTTCCAAGTCACTTTCTCTCATCGGGCCGACATAATTCATTTAAGGCCGACAGCTTCTCATTCATCACCACCAGGCCGAAACGCCTACTCTTTCCTGCCTCGCTTGCCAGCAGGAGGGGGTGGTGGTGCCGGCGACGCCTGCCGCATTAATTGTTGTTGCTCCTCTGGTGGCAGACGGGGCAAAATCGACACAATAGTGGCGAGCAGGTCGCCCGGGATAGTTGTACCCGAGTCGCTCTGTGTCGCGGCCGTATCTGTCGGGGTCGAAACTGGGGCCGACTGCTCCAGGTGTGTCACCCGGGCACGTAACTGTTCGTTCTCCTGCCGTAAATCCTCGTTCTCGTCCTCAAGCCGATGTAGCTGCCGACGTAGGTGGTCGGTCTCTTCCTCGAGCCGATCAGGGAAGGTCGGGAGATGCCGTTCGTGGAGGGCTTCCATCCCGAATCCCACAGAGAGGCCGTTATACTCAGCCTGCCGAATATGTTGGTCCATAGCTTCTAGGTAGAAACGCCGGATCTCCCGAAAGTGCTGGTTCGCCATGTCATCGGCGCGTGCCAGGTACAAGGTCGGAAGGTGTTCACTCTTCCGGGCCGGCAAGATCAACGGGTCGGCGTTGTGGGCCGCCTGGGCGATATGAGACACCCAATGTTCCTCGTGGACACGGGGAAGATTTGGAAGCTGGTTCGCTTCCCGACTCCTGAGGGGGTTGGCCAGATCCGGGTTCTGCCCTGGCAGGGCCTGTAGGCCGGGAAGCATCCGAGTCGACAACCGTGTCCCATGCTGCTGCACGAATTGGATATCAGCCGAAAACTCTCCTGAGCCGTGAAACGGCAGCCGTTCATCCAAGTCCCTGTGGAGAGGTTCCAGAGACTCAGGCTCGTCGTATTGTAGCCGTGGCCGATCAGCGGTCGAATCCTTAGTAACGACCGTCTGTATTACCTCCATGCTGCTGTCCAGATATGGAGGTTCGTCCGTCTGAAGGACCGTTCGCCTGGACGGAAGGGGCGAATCCTCACGGTCGCTGACCGAGGCCGAAATCGATTCCTGGCGGGCTTCCTCCGCAGCCGGCTGTAGAGGTGGAGGAGAGTCCCGTGACTGGGCCGTTACCTCCTTCCGGTCGGTCTCCTGTCCTGTCGGAGGCGGTGCCGACAAAGGAGGAAATTCCTCCGGTGGGGGAACCAATCCTTCCCTCACGCGATAATCTGTGACGTTTGTCGCCGTAGGCCGCTCTACCACAAGTTTCCGTGGGATGATGTCCGATGGCCGAGTTTGCACCTGGGTCGTCACAGGGGTGGACTGAGCTGATGGCTCCGAAACCACGGAGCTGGGAGGCTTGAGTGCGTCCGTCTGGTAGGCGACTGGCCGAGTGAAAAATATTGTGCTAGGCCGACGTATGGTTACCCAGCGATTCATCGCCATGATGTCATTGATCATCCGAGCTAGGCAATCCTCCTCCGCTCGGGTTGAAGGCCGAAGGTACTCAAGGCGTCGGAGCACTTGATGAATTTCCGGGGCCGAATTCGGGGGGTATTGGTCGAACAGTGGAGGCGCCATGTGCCAAATCCCGAAAGTGAGCACTCTGTTGACATCCCGTCGGAAGATTGGGATGTCGGCCGGAACACGAGGAGGCCGGTAGTTTGGACTGGGCTGCATATCTACGCGGCAGCGTAGCGCGAACCGTTGCAGCATAGGGCCGGAAGCGTTGAGCTGTCCCTGCTCAAACAGCGGGAGAATGCTGACGTGGGTCTGAGTTGCCTCACTCAGGTGCCGAATCATGTCTTCCGACGTGAGCGTGACGTAATTGTCTTTGGCTGGACAGACGAAAAATCGTAGAAGCGGAAAATGGTACGCCAGGACGTGGGCGTCCAAATCCGAGGCCGAACGGAAAGGTCCACGTCGAGGTACCGTTGGCCATACCCTCCCTTCCTCTCCATCCTCTTCTCCAATACAGAAGGGACATAAATACCGGCCGTCTTCCCTCCTTAGTGGCTCCAAGGTCGCCAAATTTCCCTCCGTAAGTCGTGAGGGTGCGCCGAAATTGTGTTCATGGCCGTAACCATCATGTCGGTTCCGAAGATGGAACGGAACATCGTTCCAGTTAATCGGCCGAGCTCCGTACGGAGTGATTGGGGCCGGAACTAGAGCCATGAGCTCCGATATCTGACGACGATAAGCCGAAGCACGTGTCACAGGGCCGGAACTAGCGCGTCGCGAACTTCGCGCCGACGAGTGAGGACTTCTGCCGGACGACGAACTCGCTGACGAAGCCGAAGACTGTGCCGGTGACGTGACGGCACGGGGCCGAACTACCGGTGTTGATGAGGCCGAAGATGCTGGGGCAGGCTCGATTGGTGTCATCGCCTGCTGAGCGGGAGCCGACTTTACCGAGCTGGCGGCTTCCGCCACGCGTTGAGCCTCCAAGGCTCGACGAACAATTTCCCCACCTTCCTCTAGTTGCCGAAAACGATCCGGGTCGTCCTCTGAGGTCGGACTCGGAGTGTGCCGGGAGCCGCGTTGCGCCAGTCTCGCCATGATTTTGTATCGTGGCTGTTTATTTGGGCCGGATGCCGTAGCTGTTTGTTCCGAACTGGGTTCGGGGCCGATCGCGGACAACTCCTCGTCCGTCAGTACGATTGGGTTGTCCTCTTCATCACCACGCTCGACAACCTCAACTGTCAATTTGGTTCCGTCAAACTTGATGGAACGCGGCCGATTATCGTTAGAGCCGTCATCATCTTTATCATCGCCAGGCTTGTCAGCCATGATGAAAGCCGAAGTGTGAATGTCTCACTATACGTACTAGGCCGACTGTAACTTATAAGTCCCAATCTCTTCAGAGCCGACCTAGTAATTCTATCCGACACAGTGTTCGTTACTTATCCCGAGCTATTAATTTCCTTCTTACAATGTCCGTAATTATTGAAAGAATAGTCCGTGATAATTGCCACAAATCTTCCTTTCGACACAAACGAGCTCCTGCCACTTCAAAAGTTCAGGCGCAAATGACCTACTTGCCGCTAAATTTCCACTGCCGTACACTGAGATGCTTATCAGTATCCCAATTCCACGAATCGGGCCGGGGGGCGCTCTCTGCCGATATACAAAAACGTCTTTACGCTGTATACCATTGTTCCAAGCGTATCTGCAGCAAGGCGGGCCGTCGTCAGGGAAACGCTGGTACGATCTCTCTCTGACCTATCCGGGTCAGTCCATTACGACAGTAGGGGGGTCCTCACACTGTCCATTTTTCTGAATGTTCATCTGCCGTCCCCTGGATTACACGTTCCTATACATTGTCTATTTGTGCTGATCGACTGTTCAAATTACTGGGCTCTTTTTGCCCGACGACTCACTATTGTCTTTATCAGAGGAGATTTCATGTGGGTGCTGTAAACAGCTTACATGTTTATCTGCGCTCGTGCGAACCTTGTGAACTGATTCTTTAATCGTTCCTTTTCTTTCAGAGTTAGCGCACAATAAACGAACGGCCGAATTGCTGTTTCACAGACGACACACAGTTATTAAAGGCTGAGATATTAATATCAATCACTCACAGGGGCGGACATCGTTCCATTCATTTTCAGCCAGTTCACAAGACAACGGGGCCGCTATATTGTAGGGGGGTCGAATTTGCAATGATCAGGGTCGGTCACACCGTGGCGCTTTGAATATTTTTGGGTGATGAATTTGATGACAGGCCGCATCTTGGCATGATAGCTTTTCCGTGACTGGTTCCCGTACCACAGGGCCGTTCCTCCGAATACTACATGGAGTGGGTAGAGGCTCGGTCGACGCATACCCCGGAACGAATCGCACTACCACCTCTTCGACAACTAAGTGGCCTTACTCACGGCGTGACATGAGTATTATCCTCGTCGGCTGACACATGGGTTGAAATTTGACATGATAATTTTAGTTAGTGCGTAACACACGCGGAACAATAGCATACGTTATACGGGGTCGAAACACATATCATAATGCAACCAATTTTTCACCAGCATCGTAATTATGAAATCATATCAAGTGTATATATATCGAATTCGCCTCACTGACATCTTGTACATATTAAATGCATATATTGTTATTGTAATATAATATATTATTATGGGGAATGACATGATATCATAGTCCATTAGACATGCATAATTCATCATCAATGGCATCAATCAGATAACAAGGCCGGGGTTATCTGTACCGGGCCGGTCTGCGTGCGTTGCGTCTGGGTCGATTTGGTCGTGCAGGCAGGGGCGTAGCCTCGCTTGTCTCGGGGTCGGATGATATCACAGGCTTTTGCCTGCGTGTCTTGCGTGCCGGTTTTGGAGTGTCGGAACTTGATTTGCGTGATCTTTTCCGTTGCCGATGTCGACTTGAGCCGGAAGAAGTCGGAGATCGCGGTTGACGATCCTGGGTCGCTGGCGAGTCAGACTCGGCTGTTTGGTCTGTATCTGTATGCTGATCTCGTACTGTGACCTCCCAGGGGTAATAGAACTCCTCGAGGAGCCCCAGGGGGTCGGCCGATTGCTCTGAGCCGGATTTACTTGACGACGTCGAAGGTCGTACAGGGTCGGAATAGATGTGGGCCGCTTGGTTGTCACCTTCGTATGGCTTAAGCACATCCAGATGAACAACACGAGTGTTCCGAGGGTTGGAAACCAAGGCGATTCGGTAATCTACCTCGGTCACACGGTCGACGATCCTCCAGGGACCAGTCCAAGGCCGAGCGAACTTATTATATTGCGTGAGGGGCAGATAATAATATCGGACCAGTTCTCCTGGTTGAAACTGGGGTCGTGGTTTTGCATGGGCGTCGTAGCCCATCTTTTGCCGAATTGCCGCTTTCTCGAGGTGATCTTGGGCGAAACCGTGGGCCGTCCTGATGGCTTGCCGCAAATACTCCACATACTCCGGACCACACGGAGGTAGAGGTTCGGGGTCGTAAGTCGGGAACATGAGGTCGACTGGCAAGTTACACTCGTGTCCGTACACCATCAGATGCGGGGTGCATCCTGTGGACGAGTGTACTGAGGTTCGATAGGCCATTAACACATATGGCAGGTGCATGTCCCAGTCGTTTGCACGATCGCTGATGAATGCACTCAGCATGTTGAGCAATGTCCTGTTGAATCGCTCCACTTGGCCGTCGCTCTGGGGTCGATATGGGGTCGTGCGGATCTTCTTAGCGCCCAGAAGACGTATGACATGCCGAAACAAAGACGACTCGAATTCGGTGCCCTGGTCGCTATGGATCGCCTTAGGGACACCATGGTAAACTATCCATCTGTTCACCAGGACGTCGGCAACATTTTTGGCGGTATGTCGCCGCAGCGGAAAGGCGTCCGTATACTTCGTGAAATAGTCCGACACAACGAGGACATACCGATAGCCTCTTCCCGTGACCTTGTAGGTGTCGAGGATGTCCATCGCTATTCGGTCGAAAGGCGCTCCTGTCGGTAACTGTGTCAGGGGCGATCGCTTTGGGGCCGGTTTACCCTTGCGGGTCACACATTGTGGGCAGCGGGCACACCAGCGGGCGACATCCAGTGCCAGGCCGGGCCAGTAGAATCGGCGCCTGACTCTCTCGATGGTTCGCTGAATGCCGAGATGTCCGACAATCTTCAGGTTGTGAAGTTGGTGCAGAACCTGCGTTCTGAGTGCTACGGGGAGCACGGTTTGCACCACAGGCCGTCCAGCGGGGTCGGGTTTGACGTGTCGAACTAGTACTCCGTCTTGTAGCGCCAGGAGGCTCCATCTGGAAACAAGTGTCTTTACCTCCTCCCCATGGCGCGTTACTTCCCGCGGGTCGGGTTTCGTGCCGGCTTGTACCCATTGTCGCACTTTTCCGACGCTCGGGTCGGCTTGCTGTGCCGCAACAATGTCCTGAGTCGAATAGTCCGAAAGCCACTTTTGTCCATCAAGTGTGGCGTCCAAAGCACGGACTCGAACAACTTGGCGTGCCGAAATCAGTTGGGGCAAGACCGGTGATGTTATTGAATCACTGTCCAGGAGGTCTGCCCTTGTCTTGGCCGGAACAACAGTGATCCGACGAACTGGAAGTTCTCCGGAACTTGTTTCTGGGTCGGTCGGAGGTGTGACGAGTCGTCCGGGACAGTCCTGGTGTTTACAACTGTGACACCGTGACAGGCCGTCTGCGTTGCCGTGAAGTTTGCCGGGCCGATGCTCTATCTTGAAGTCGTATTGCTGCAACTTAGCGAGCCACCTGGCGAGCATGCCGTCCGCGTCGCTGTAGTTCTTGAGCCACCTCAAGGAGCTGTGGTCGGTCCGGAGGAGGAACTTCCTACCCCAAAGATAATGCCGATAATGTTGTACCATTTCTACCACTGCCAGCAGTTCTCTGTACGTGGTACAATAGTTCCGTTGGGTTCGGGATAGGGTTTTGCTGGCGAACCTGATGGGGATTTCTTTCCCGTTGACCCTTTGTGAGAGTGCGCCTCCCACAGCGTAGCCGCTTGCGTCAGTGTCGAGGATGAAATAATCATCCGGACTCTGGGTCGGATGTGCGAGCTTAGGCGCCTGGATGAGGGCGTCGCGGAGTCGCTGAAAAGCTCGTCGCTGGGCCGGTCCCCAAGTGAAGTGACATTCACCTCGGGTGAGCGCTACGAGAGGTTCGGCGATCTCAGCGTAGTCCCTGATGAATCGCCTGTGGTAATTGGCGAAACCAAGGAAAGATCTGACATCGGAGATCTCGCACGGGGTCGGCCATTCTCTGATGGCTTTAACCTTGTTAGGGTCGACACGAATTCCTTGGCCGCTCACTATAAACCCCAAGTACAGAATTTCCCTCTGGAACAGTTCGCACTTCTTAGGTTGAAGCTTCAGGCCTGCCGATCTAATCCGATCCAGGACCGCCTTCAGGTTTGCGAGTGCCTGATCGAATGTTCTGCCGTAAGCGATGACGTCTTCCAGGTAACCCATACACCGTGTCCACAAGTGGCAGGTCGCGGTAGTGACTGGCGTCTGCCGTGGACAGGTCGGGCTCCTCTCCGGGTCTGGGTAGAGCTCCGACGACACTCTCGATCGGACTGGCTATGGCAACGGGGTCGGATCGAGTAAGTGTAATACCGGTATCTGCTGTATTGACGACAGACACCTTTACACATTGACGGTCCAGGGTCGTTAATGTTCTTCCCATGATGAGGTCGGTGTCCTCGGGAAAGGCCGTCAGTGGTTGAATCATTCGTGGATGTTGTCGAACCCGAACTCTGGAGGTCGGGACCAGTTCAACAATTGCCTCGCTGCGTGCGGGGACGGTGACGGCTCGGCGCACGGCCATTCTGACAACGTTGGCCTCAATGTCTTTGTGCGCGAACAGGATCTCTTTGTGCACTTGTATTGTTCCTTCACCGTAATTCACCACAGCGTGAGCTTGCCGGAAAAGGTTCATGCCGAGTATCATGCCGTCGTGAATGTCAGCCACACAAAATGTCACAATCATATGGTTGGTTCCGACCTGAATTGGAAGGTCGATCAGTCCATCGATTGGGCTTGACTGTCCGTTGACGTCACGAATCGTGGCTGAAGTATGCCGTAACTGTCTTTGATCGGCGGGGACGTGTCGGAGCTGATCGCGTCGGAGCAAAGAGATTTGCGCTCCGGAGTCGAGCACAGCTTGCATTGTCTTATCCCCGACGCGTACCAATAACTTCCAGCACTCGTGTGCCGCTCTCGAATTGTCTATGACGGCCGGAACTGCGGGATCGTCTGGTGGTGGCTTGAAGAGCGTGTGCAATGGCGGCAACTTGGGTTCCGGTCCGTATGGGAACGCGTAGAACCCTCCGTCGTCGGAGATCCATTCCACCTCGGACATACTATCTGTTCCGGTGCCGTTGGCGGTCGGGGGCGACACCCCTTCAAGACGACGGTTTCCCCGTGGAGGCCGTTGTGGGCGTGGCGCGGACACCCCTTCATGAGGGAGAGCCGGCTTTGAGGTCGAAGCCTGACACTTAGTGCACACCCCTTCAAGGAGCTGAGGTGTGGGCTGGGCCGGCTGTGGAGTCGTAACTGTTGGTACTGTTGGTTTGGTAGTTATGACAACCGCAGGTGTGGAGCATGTAACATTGTTCTGTTGCCCAGAAGGTCCTTGCTCCGCAGCACCTTCCACTACTGGTTTAACGACTGGGCCGTTGGCACCGTCGGGGCCGACTTAGTTTGGTTGCCGATTTGGTTAGGTACTGACAATACTTGATCTGTCCTTCGGTCAGTACCAGCGCCTTTAGGTCGGAAAGTTAGTGGCTTCATGCCATTGCGCACTAACACGTCTTTAAGCCGGAAACACCGCATCCAACGATGGCCGGGCTTCTTACAGAAAAAGCACACGGCTGGTCGTCCGGGCTGTGGGGGTCGATCGCCTTTAGTCGGGGCCGTAGTTCGCAGGACGGAATAGATGGCTGTCTCCTCGCATAGTCCATTCTCGTCACTGAGGACGCACTGGAAAGCTTCCGCTACCCACTCGCGTGAGCACGCTGGCACAGAATGTTCTTCACATCCTTGAAGGCCGGTTGTGTCACTGTCGGCGGGGTCGTAGTAAGCCGCAACTTGTTCAAGGGTTGGTGCTTCCCCCTCATTGATCTGCCCCATGGCACAGGACAGTTCTTGGTCGACACAATCATCATCCGTGTATCCGTTCACGGAGATGTCGGCACGTCGTGTGCCCCTCTGACGATCTCTGTTTGTCCGTTGCTGACGACTTTCAGCTTTGAGGACGGCCGTCAGCGCTTCACTGTAACTATGGAAAGTGAACACGCACAGTTTGTCGGCAATGTGGTCGGGTTGGCCGTTGATGAACTGGGAGATTACTGTTCGTTGCCGGGACTCTGGCGTGACATCGTCAAACACTTGCTCAGCCAGAGCTTGAAGCCGTTCCAAGTAATGTTCCGCATTCTCCTTCCGTTCTCTTTTTAGAAACGGAAAATCGTCCCGTTTGGACTGCCGACGAGGTGCGGGTTCCCAGCCCTCCAAGAGCTGACAATGGAACTCCTCCCATGGAGTCTCGACCGGAATGTTCAGAGCTAATGCTTCGGCGCGGCCGCGCAGCGTACTCCGGAAGGTCGTTGTTTTGTTGATGTCGGAATATGTGAAGGCCGCAGTGAATTGCTCGAAGCTCCGTATGTACTGTGTGAGATTGCCCTCTTTGGAGGTCGCACGCCATTGAGCCGTTTTAGCCATTGCTAACGGTTGGGGCTCAGACGTGAGTCTCTGGGGCGTGGGCGTGTCGACGCTCACCACAGTCGGCGTTGTTGTGACGGGAGCAGTCGTTGGCGTGACAGCCGGAGCAGTTGAGGTCGTAACAATCGGAGCTGCCGAGGTCGTGTTAGCGGGTGCGGTCGGTGCTGTTGTCGCGGAGACGGCGGGCGAAGTAGCGGGTGGTGCCGGAATGCTGTTGGGGTCGTACACTATTGGTGCGACAGGGGCCGTTCGACTGTATTGTGGCGTCACCCATGGTATCCCGACTGAGGGTGGGATTACATCCGGCGGTGGATATCGGTATGTCGATCCGTCTGGGCCTACACCATGGTACACTAATCCGGTTTGTGCACCATGATAGCCGGTGTCAGCTATCACACTTGGAACGCCACCGTATCCGGGTGGTGGGTTCATATAGCCGACATGTGGTTGGTAGTATCCGACAGCTACTCCATTTGGAACACCGCTTGTTGCGCCAGGGTATCCGACTGGCGGTACACCATATCCATTGGTGTTTCCGACTGATTGGGAGATCGGAGGTCCGATCATCGGCACAACACTTTCTGCCGGAGCAGACACAACTTGATATTGCGAAGGATCGAAGCGCGGTTGTTCTCCGGTAGTCGACGACGGTCGGTACATGGTCGGCGCGGGAGCGCGTGTGTCGGAAGTCGACGTGTCGCGGTCGCAGGGTCGGCGACTTGACGTCGACGGTACTTGGCGAAGTCACGCTTGCCGTGTGGTGGCGCGAAATTCCGTCGTCGTGTCGCTGGGTCATTGCGGTCGTAGAGGTGTCACGATCTGGGCATCGGTCGTCGCCGGGATGCTCTCTGTCGTTACTCTCGCCTGGCCGGGTTGTGTGTACTCTACCACCGTTGGCTCGGTCGGTATGCGCTAGTACGTCTCGGGCGCGGGGTCATGTCGTCTCGGCGTCATTGACGGTGCCAGTGGTCGATCTACCGAATAAGCACTCGGCGGGACCGGTTCCGGAACATTGTCAGACTGACAAACCCACTGTCGTATCCGGGAGTTACTCGGTGGGTGTGTAACCATTGACGTGTCTATGGTTACCGGCCGAACGTTCACTGATAACTGTTCTGGGTCGGTAGCATGATATACGCTCGTTCTTTGACGTGAGCGCGTATAGTCTCTGTCGGCAGAGTTCAATAGTCTCTGGATTGTTCTGGCCGACGTTGCCGAATACGCCCTAGCGTGTGCACTCAAAATGTCACTTACTGTGTGTTGAGGTGCGAGCGGGTCTTCGTCGAGGAACTCCTGTACCAGGTCGACGGGCGGCGAAGACGATCTCAGGGTCGAATGTTCGTCCATGGAGTCAAACAGGCCGGTCGGTTGTTGTTCCTGTGACAACGGAACTGTGTCGCTCATGACAACTGAGCGGGGGCCGGAAGGTCGGAAGGTCGGGTTGAACGTAACTTCTTCATCTGTCTGGTCGGCCGACTCACCTCGGAACGCTCCCGGGGCCAATGCCATCACTGCCGGTAAGTTAGGGTCGGTAATCCGAGACTAGCTCAGATCCTGGTCTCACGGCGCCAATGTGATAAATATCGTTCTGCGGCCGATATCAAGCCGAAATGTCTGTGATCGCTGTGCAAATCACAAGGCCGGCAGTTCAGTTCAATAGTTTATTTGGGATGATAGCCGACAATGCCGCAAACACACTACAAGGCCGAACACACCTCAGTCCGATGAATCCCGGTCAAATGTGCAATACTTCTATATATATATATATAGTCCTCTGGATAATCCAACATATAAATATCACAGTTCAGTTATCTAATAGTCCTCGTGTTAGGCCTTCACTTTACAATCACGGCCACATTTTGTAACACGTCTGCTCATGAGGACATCCACTACTCAACTCCCTGAGAAAAGCCGGGGCCGGCAACATGTGGTGTAGGTTTTCCCGCCAAATGTCTGCGGTGTTGTGTCATTGGCTGAATGTATGCTGATCTCACCGGGAAAGTGGAATTCCCCGGTGCGTGTCTTGACTATTATGGTCTGTATCTGTGCACGTGATGTGAGTGTTATGCATGTCATGTTCTATGTTTAGAAGTAGGTGCTTGTGAAGGTCAAGGCCGAAACTAGCTGGGTCGATGTACCGAATGAATGGGGCCGCAAGTGCATGTGGATTGACCTGTGTGTGTAACCATGACTACATGGAGTTTATGCTTGTGATCGTATAGTGTGTACTTGTCCTGTATGTAAGTCATGTAGAATGAATGTTTGTTGTGGGAATATGTATGCGCGGGAGGGACGGGGGTTACAGTCGCTAAAATTACTACAATTATTTCCGGGAAGGAACTATTTTTTCCCGGTTTGAATAGTTATTTACTGGTTTGAATTATTTATTCCCAGTTTTTGAAAGTATTTTCCTGGAATAAATAATTTATTCCCATTTTTAATAATTCTTCCCCGATTCAAATTCAGGGGCGGGTATAGGATTTTGGGAGGGGGGGGGGCAAAACCTTTGGTCGACAGAGCGGCGAGCGAAGCGAGCCCATGTCGGGCGGGGGTCTGGGGCCCTTGAGCGGGCCCCAGACGCTTAAGGTTTGTGCATCCCGAATGGTGTGTTCTAGGGCTCTCCTTGGACCAATTTCATGGCCTTGGAGAGTTTATGAATGCCTAATCTGGGGTGGAACGAGGGTTCTGAAGGAGGGCCCAGTTATGAAATGTTGCGAAGCGAGTTGGCGAAGGCCGAGGGTCTGAGGCTCGCTTAAGGGTCCCAGAAGCTAAAAGGATTTGCATGCCCAGTGGGTTTTTTTTCCAGGTTCTCTTTGGTCCATTCCCCATATCCTTAGAATTTTTGCATGGCTACTTCGGAGCAGATTTGACATTTGAGGGAAGACCCATTTGTGAAATGTTACTTAGCCAGGTGAAGCAAGCCCCTGTCGGCCGGGGGTCCGGGGCCCGTTCCAGGACCCCGACGCTGAAGGTTTATGCATCCCGAATAATGTGTTCTAGGGCTCTCCTTGGTCCAATATCCATGGCCTTGAAGAGTTTGTGAATACCTGATCTTGAGTGAATCCATGGTTCAGAATGAAGGCCAAGATATGAAATGTCGGTAAGCGAGGTGGTGAAGACCGAGAATCTGGGACCCGCTTGAGGGCCTCAGAAACTGTAGGGATATGCAGTGGTGTGTTTTAGAGGTTTTCCATTTCCCATCCCCCTAAAGAGTGTATGCATGGCTGATTCAGGCAAATCTAGGATTTTGAGAGAAAGCCTAGTTCTGAAATGTTGTTAAGCAAGTTGAAGCAAGCCCCTGTCGGCCGGGAGTCTGGGGCCCACTCAAGGGCCCCAGAAGCTGGCGGTATTCGCATGCCTAATACAGCATCCCAGAGTTCTCCTGGGTCTAACTATCAAGCATTTACTTGACACCCTTAAATGCATGATCACTGTAGTTGAAACATAATATGACATAAAATATTACTTGGTTTTGGACCCCATCAAAGGATTAAGTGCATTTGGCCATTCAATGCTCTCAAATCATTTATAGAAGGTGGAGGGCATGAAGTGCTTTCACTGAGAACAGGTGGGTTGGTTATAGAGTGAATACACTGCTCGCGACATGGGGCCCCAGAAGTTAGAGATACTTCCCGGTGTAATTTATCTTGAAAACACTTCCTCCCCTCTCTTTTTCCCATTTTCCTTATTTTTTTCTTCTCTTTTTCCTTCTTTTTTTTTTGAGGGGGGGAGGGTGGGCAAGGCCCCCTTGCCCCCCCCCCCCCCCTTAAACCCGCCCCTGCAGATTATACAGCAAAATACACTAAATAATATACACTGAATCATCTAAATTGGGGAAAAATTATTAGAACTGAGATAAAATCATTAAAAGAACGCGAATGAACTATTAAAACCGGGAACAAACCATTTCTTCCAGGTTTGAATAGTTTTTTTCTCTGTTTGAATAGTTCTTTCCCAGTTCGAATAATTTATTCTTGGTTTATATAATTTTCCCTGTTTAAACAGAAAATCATCACAAAAAAATCAGAAAGAAAAATTAACTGAACCAAAAAAATATTGGATGGTGCATGTGGTGGCCGCCACATAATTATCTGACGGCCGCCAGATATCTAGGTGTATCTTAAATATATTTTAACACCTGGCACGAACGGTCTTCCGTGGGATGGCACTAACACACTTCTTCTATACATATTCCTATGATAATAAGTGACCTACAGTGACCCGCTTGATTGAACCTAAAGTCAATATTGAATTTCAGCAAAAAACAAACGCATCTTGCAGCCTGATTGTGATTGTAATCAATATGTATAGCTTACGCATCAACATCAGAGCGTACTATGGCAGGTGACACTGATAATCACATTCACCACTTGATATATGATCACCAAGCACTCCTTTCGAGTGTCCCATACACATCAGAGTCACTGCTTCAAATGGATGTGAACTGGTTGACGATTGAGCCTCTATGTCGAAATGTACAAAATCCTCAGGGTCCTATTGCTAATTACCGTCATCATTCACACAAACGTTCAAACTTCAAATTACAATCGACAACACACCTAACAATCTACAACAATCCACAATATTTGAAGAATAAATAATAGTTAACAAACTTATTGTTTTCTTACATTTACCAGAATATGCCCTGACAGTCGCTTATTCATATTGTTCATAATTAAATGCATTGAGATGGAATTCAAGCTGTCAGAACAATAACTTAAGAAAGCAGAACACTTGTCTATTCACACGAGTCATATTATGTATCATATACACTTACCACGCTATATTGTAATATTTCCAATCAAACTCGATTGTGTCCAGATAGACATACAGGTAAAATCTGCCAACATATCCGCCGTCATAAATATCAATAGATGGGGTCCAAAGAGCGGAAAAATGAAGAAAAACCCCAACGGATTTTCCTTTTTGTATACAGACACCTAGCGAGTGTAAAACAAACTGTTTTCATAAGACTGAGATAGTCTCACAAAATATAGTAAGTGCGGAGCGTCTGTACGAAATGCCTTTGATATCAAAACCATTTGCATCTGTATTTTTCTGCCAGGGAGAAACAAACACATAAAACCCGTTTGTGAAACGCTGGTCCTGTAGCAAGATAACCATGTGATCGTGCCATTCTAAGAGTACTAATACTAAAAAGTTCCATGACATGAAGTATATGAAATAAAGACTGAAATAGTTTCAAATTCATAAGACGAAAACAGCCTGCTTTTTAACTGGAAAACTCTCAAAACACAAAGTAATTCGATTTCGATAAAAATGGCCGCCACATGGAGACTGGCGATTTAATCGCAATGAAATTTAGTCACTCAATCTTGTCAACGGGTATTCCACATACATAAATGAAGAAGAAAAATCATATTTAGAGAAAATGATCGATGAAGTCCAGAATTGTGCGTTTGGCAATTATTATTTTTTTTAAATACCTCCCTCACCGTAGAGGGACGGTGCAGTGGTAAATACGTTTTGAACGGCATTTTGTTCAACATTTTGAACGGTCTATTATTATTTTTTTTTTAATACCTCCCTCACCGTAGAGGGACGGTGCAGTGGTAAATACGTTTTGAACGGCATTTTGTTCAACATTTTGAAAGGTCTACTCGGCTTTCGAACGTCATTCACATGCACATGTATGGAACGAGGAACTAGACCTGAATTGTAAGCTTATTTACGTGCGGTCGACCAGGTCAAGTGATATAAATGATGATGTAATGAAATATTATGTTATTATTTCATTAAGACGCGAAAATTCGGGTGTAAAAGTAAAAATGTGCACTGTCATCTGGACCTGTTACAACCGCCTCTGTGGCCGAGTGGATGGGACCGGTGGCTCTTGAAGCAACGAAGCTCAGAGGCAGTAGGTGACGCGGTTTCGATCCCCGTCACCGGCACAAAGGATGGAGTTTTCATCCTGGCAACGCAAAGGTTTCTCCATTCGAATGTGCTTTCCAAATTCAAAATTGTCACTCGACGGGGGATGGAGAAGACATGCAGAATTGCCTATCATCATGTACCGTCGTTAAATAAATCTGATTATTATTTATAAAAATATTTATATTTAGGCCTTTGTTTATCGTATGAACTATATCCTATCACAGTGGAAGCTGCAAAATTTTGGCATATTGGCGTGTGGTTGAATGTTTAGGACCACACATTTTATAAAAATTTATATGTCTTTGATTTGTGAATTTTGGTGAAGGTTTTGTCAAAAGTATTTTGGTGATGGCTTCCTATATCCTGTAGCTAGTGAACCGACATGATTTCCTAGACCAGAAGCTGATGAGACGAAATGACACCGTCATGGTTTCCTAGCATAGATCTGCATTATCGGATTGTTATGGATATTGCATACTCTTGAGTTGTTCGTGTTCAATATACGTATGACTTTGAACACCGGCTCAAAAAGGCTCACTAGTGCTGCCTCGCGGCACATGCGCCAGCACTGACCATCACAGCGGAGTGTCGGATGTCACGGGACACGATCACTGCTGCTGAAGTTAGTTTGTCGGTTAGATTGACCTATCACACATATGGTTAGTACTGTATATGAATGTCGCCCGTTGTGGACGCGGACTGGAATCATGGAGGCAGTCTTTATCACGCAAATGCTTGGGCCTGTTACTGGTCCGACCTCGTCGACAAACTACACGAAAGTGGAACTACTCGGGAATCAGAACTGGCCACAGGCCTGTAGTGGAAGACGACACACACCCACAACGAAAGATGCGCAAATGTGGGGAAATGCCAAGGGATTTCAGTCCATGCATATCGAAATAATTACGCTTCACGCTCAGATAAATAAACACTATCAAATCAGCTCAAATCGAAATATTCATAAATGTCATAGACTGTACACAGTATTGAAACTCCGTTAGAAAAAAAAATCTGATGAATCATTTAGCATATTTTTGCAGATAGGCCTACATGTAGGCCTGGAACCGATGGCCTGAAACATGTCGTAGGCCTGAATCATGTCGTAAGACTGTACGCAGTATCGAAACTCCATTAGAGAAAATTAGTCCAAGGGCTGAGAAGGGTTATCGGACAATGTATATTTCAGAAATTAGCCTTTTGTCCCATGAGTTCGAAAATAAGGTCATTGGTCAATTCAAGGTCATGAGAATATTTAGCCTATATCGTTTCTAGTATGCCCACAATTGATTCCAAAGCTGTAAAGTCGATAATAAGTGAGATATTAGCCATTTTGTTCTCTGACCTTGAAAATGAGGTCAATGTCAAATTCATAGACAAATTAAAGGTCACCAAAATATTCAGCATATATCATTCCCTATAAAGGTCACATTCGAGGCCACCAGAATATTCAACATATATCATTTCCTATATGTTCACTATGGATTCCTAAGCTGTAAAGTCTATAATAGGCGATATATTAACCATTTTGTTCTCTGACCCTGGAAATGAGGTCAAAGATCAAACTCAAGATCACCAGAATATTCAGCATGTATCATTTCCTATATATGT